>OZ012540.1:73234121-75734121 GCA_963935595.1 Schoenobius gigantellus | reverse complement strand
CTTAGATCTAATCGCACTTTCAACTGGTCGCCGGCAACTCTAAACTCTTTATTTAAATGTAATAGGTACTCTGTCCTTAGGGTGGGTTAATTTTTTTTCAAACTCAGCCGTTCTTAGCTAAGAAGAGCTTATTCTTCTTCATCTGATGAAGCTCTTCGACGAGTAAACAAACAGATCTCTGTCTCTGTCTCGCAAAATACGCCTATTTAATACGGAATGTATTGAAGGAGCCATCGAGCGAAATAAGGGCTCCAAGTTGTTCGCAAGAGATTTGTCACTCTGTCAGAGCCTGTTGATAAAGCTGAAGACAGAGGACGACAGAGTCATTACATCCTGATCTGGGCTTATGGCCAAGATCGAACACTTCTGCGGACAACTTTACGCAGCATCTGTTACTCAGGCCATAGACTTTAGAGTCAAACTGACCCGGCATTACACCGAAGACATGCCGGATGTTAGCTTGTACGAGATTAGTGTGGCTCTCAAACAGCTCAGGAACAATAAGATAGGCTTACAAACGTGCTTCTGAAGGCGAGTGAACTACCACCAGTCTGGAAAGCACTACAGAGTCTATTTAACTCGGACATACTCAAGCTCAAAACATTTTAAACATGGTACGGGGGTATGGTTGCACTTTTCTTCAAAAAGAGTTACAGGACCCAGTTGAAGCTATCATGATCCTGAGTCATGTATATAAGCTGTTCTCTAGAGTCATCACGTATCGTCATGCGTCGTCAGGTTTGACGACTTCCAGCGTCCTGAACATAGACCACATTAATACGCTGCGACAGGTTATACAGAAGACCGAGGAGTATAATCTGCCACTATGTTTGGCGTTTGTAGACTATGGGAAAGCCTTCGCTTCTGTCGAGACCTGGATATTAAACCTGGTTCTTAGATCACCCCAGAGGTGCCAAAAAATATATTATCGGTACATTCAAGTGTTGCAGTCATTGTACGAAAACGCCATGTTAGGCCGCCTTCCAGACCAAAACTCGAAACCTACGACATACGACTTCAGCAAAATGTGAGACATGGTGACATTATGTCGAAGAAACTGTTCACAGCTACGCTGGAGGATGTATTATTTAAGCTTTTGGACTGGATAGGACTCATCGTCGACACAAACGGCGAGGGCATGACTCACTTTCGTTTTGCTGAAGTTATCGTATATCGTAATGATGGCTGAGACCGTGGAAGATCTAGGCACAATGCTCGAAGACTGACCCAATGACTGCTGCAGCCGGCTAGCAATAGAATTTGATTAGGAGCTATCATCATGCTCGTAAAATCAATTTTGGTAACGAATGTTCGTAGACTCTTTTGTACGAAAACAGAACAGAGGCCCTAGACAAATGCCACGCGTTAACTTCTCCGCAGTCGTTTCGCAGAAAAAATGTATGGAAATGACATTATAGCTTACGACAACCTCACGATATTTTTTCTGAGGAACGTCTGCGGAAAAGTTAGCATGTGGCATTTGTCTAGGGGGGCTGTAGATACTCATCAGTTGCTCGGCTAAACTCTGCTTAGTTTCTCGACCTATCAATCGCAGAGATACCGAATTGTCGTCGACCAGTCTACTGTGCATATAGCTCGTTAACATCTAAGAAATGTTATCTAGTCGTTGTAACCGCCATATTTCATAATGGTGTTCTCTCGCCGGCAACATTCGCCTGAAATGTTACAATTTCAGAGTCACTTTTAAGCATGCGCTTCGATAACAAAGTTCAATTGTGAGCTTTTGCTTGGCGGATGAAGCCGTTGTCGTTGTCGGTAATGATACAAGTTGTATCGATTAGGTATATTACCTACAGATTGCGTCATCATAGGTTGCGCCGTGAATGCTCTATTTGCCTCACTTACCCCCAGTTTCTGAAAGGCTGATCAAAATATTGTTCAACTAACATCCATGTCATCTTAACAGCAGTGTCAAATCAATTAGAGTTTCCGAAACGTTGGTTAGACAAAATTAACTTATCTCTAATAATTTGATTTCTTGTGAGAAATATTTTTAAACACGGTCATATTGCTGAAATCATATATTTTGTTTTATTCATATGTATTTTGGAAACCCAAAATGGATCTTTCCTTAATAATTTGAAAATAAATTTGACAGCTGTGTCAACTAACACAGTGATATGTTGATTTAGCTTTCAGCAACTCAATTCATAGTTAGCATTAGATTGATAGCTTGTTAGTTAATTTTATCACTGAACAGCCTTTCAGAAAATGGGTGTTACTGGCGTAATGCTCGACTCTGTAACGTAAGGTTTTAGTCGAATGCTTCCGGTGAAGAAGCACCGCGAGCGTCATGGTACATTATAACGGCACAACTGCAGCATACCACCACCGATTCGAATTTGAGGTACGGCTAGCCAGCACGCTCTAACCACGCATGACCACATGACCAGGGGCTTATTGTCTTAGAAAAAATCTATCGCGGTCGCTTACAATTTGACAGTCGCAGTCCATCCATTACCCCTTTATAAAAGGAAGTCTGCACAAAGTCTTATGTTCACGGCGCAATGGCTGTCAAATTATAAATCGTGATATTTTTTTCCTTAGACAATAACCCACCTGCCCTCCGTTACTCACTACGCGCTTAGACGTACAAGATAAGTACCTACCGTTCCGCGTGTAAAAAAGCAGCAGGGCTGCCGCACTCCGCTGGGAGTATAGTTCTGCTTGCCGCGGTCTTGGCACAGGTGTATAGCAACGTTTTGCGCACTTTCTTGCGCACGCTTGATTATTTACCATCAGCAACAACCCTGTCGCTCGAGCTCGTAGCGATGTGAATTACTAATAATAAGTATACACTAACCCGTGGCGTTAAAATATGATTCCATTTGGATGGAATTCAACTTCTGTGCGTGGTACCTACCTACCACTATTATCTATTCTATGACATGACGCCAACGCAGCCGCGATTCAGGCGCAAGCAATTTATAACTAAAAAAACTTAACACTCGCACGTTTTCATCTCGATGTTGTTTCAAGATCGACTCGTCGACGCCTCGTCGGCGCATTGTATTGTGTGGAGGTGCAAACTGGCTGCTCACCGATGGTTTTTTGCAATGATATTTCTAAAGATTAAAGCTGTAATGTGAGTAACAAGAGTGCTGGGTGATATATAGGTGCCACTGTTGAGCCGGTATAATGTGCCATAGGTTATACACACATATCAACTCGACTGATCGTCACCACTTTTTTTTACTTCGCCATCTACCAGGCGTCAAGGAAACGTTTGCTATGCTGGGGAAGACTAGCACTAAAGACAGGTCGACTCGGCTGCGACCAGGCGACCGACGCCAACATTCATCTCCAAGCATACTTCTCAATTTGTTGCATATAATATGAAGAGGATATAAATACTTACATGACGTAAAGCGGGAATTTTTACACACTTTTTCACAACACAATTGGGTCGTTAGGGAAAACCAAGATGCCGTCATTACAAGATGATCGACAAAATGTGCGTTTCATGGAAATTTTTATTGAATTATTAAAAAAAAATTAAATCCAGAAAATTCCGAACATTTCGGGACTAAAATACGATCGGGATCTCTAAAACGATCACGACATGTCTTCATTTGCACATGTCGGTGACTTACGTACGAGCTCCGTTGCTCGGCGACACGCAAGCTAATGAATTATTACGAAACCTGCGATCTGCGATCATATAAAAGTGTTCTAAAAATTTTACCACGCATTGAAATGCTAACTCTTTTAATACGAATGCTGTTTCAAAAATCGGTACGGTAAATAAAAAATGCACACGGCAATCACTAACTGTCGTAATAATGTTGATCATCTCGTGTCGTCGACTATAGTTTCTGACTTATAACCGTTGCAATATGCAACTAACCCACCGATACTAAGTTGAAGACCTGCCCTGACCCGACCACTTTGCGATACTGATTAGCAGGAAAGAATTTCATACAAAGAATATCGTAGGGCTCGGGTATGATGCGATGATGATTTGTCGCCGAGTTGATGTGTATGCGATAACCATGTCAATTGTGTTGTAATTATTTTAATATTGTATTACATAACATTACACTTATCCCTTAATAAAGACTATTTAGCATAAATGATTGTTATAATAATGGATCGTAATAAATTTAATAAAGCATCATCAGCGTTTTATTTAAAATCATTCCAATTATTAGAGATATTTGTAATTTTGTATTAAGACAGTCTTAATAGAACAATAATTAATATTGTTCTGAGGGTACAGCCATTGAATATACGTCAATGGGTACAGCTAGCACTAGAACAAACTTCCAACCCCCGTTTTATCCCCTTAGGGGTTCCGTAAAATAAGTTCTTAGCCGATGTCTACATCCTGTAAGAAACCTACCTGACAAATAAATTTAATAAAGCATCATCAGCGTTTTATTTAAAAATTATTAAAATCATTCCAATTATGAAAGATAGTTGTATTAAGACAGCCTCAGAACAATAAATAATATTGTTCTGAAGGTACAGCCGTTGAATATACGTCAATTGGTACAGCTAGCACTAAAACAAACTTCCAACCCCCGTTTTACCCCCTTAGGGGTGGAGTTTCGTAAAATCCGTTCTTATCGGATGTCTACACCCTATAAGGAACCTACCTGGTTCCTTATCCAACCCCCAATAAAAAACAAATAGTATTCTATTCGCGATATAACTTTTCGAGAAAATGACTAATGCTTACCGAAAGCGTGCATACGACCCGCGGTCCTACCGCCTAACTCATAGCGATGTGCGATGCCGGTTAGCGAGGTTCTCGCTAACGTTTTAATTTCACGAAATTTACACGCTATCGTTCTAATGTCACAAGCGGTACGAAATCATAAGATGAAGTCATAAACGAGAGCTAAAACGATAGCGGGTGAGTTATAGGATAGGATAAAACTGATGAAACTCACTCGCTATCGTTTTAGGTCTCGCTTATGATGTCATCATGTAATTTCATACCGCTTGAGACATTAGAACGATAGCGAGTGCATTGCTATGAGTTAGGCGGTAGGACCGCGGGTCGGTTGCTCTTTCCGTGGTCCGAGATGCGCAAACATTACGTTGGCATACTCGTTATCGTTTTAGCTCGCCTTTATGTCGTTGTCGTCATCTTATGATTTCGTACCGCCTATAATAGCAAATTCCCGTAAAATTAAAACTATAGCGAGTACCTTGCTACCGCCATCGCACATCGCTATGAGTTAGCCGGTAGAGCCGCGGGTCGTATGCACGCTTTCAGAAAGCATTGGTAATTTTCTAGAAAAGTTAAGAAGAGGGAACATTATTTTCTAAAATTATAATTAAGTACCTACATGGCGAATAAAATAGGTACTATTTGTTTTTTATATCATACTTGACCTAAAGTAACATGCAAAGGAGATGTCCTCTTTTTGTATGGAGGCTGGGTTTTGCTAACTAAAAGAAACGAAACTATGCCTGTTATAAAGGTTTAATATATAGTGTCCTGAAACCGTGAAAATCATAACTTTATACTCCTCCGTTTTGGAAATATTTTTATTTTTGTATATTTTAGTTATGGCAACAGTTTTGTTTAATGATCGAAAGCTGTGTTAGATTATCTGCAAAAAACATGTATTTGTAATCTGTATTTGTAAATACAATGACACTTATGCTAGTCTATGGTTTTGGTTTGGTTGTTGTTTGTGTTGAAGTTGTTGGTGTTGCGTGAAATGTTGACCACAATCTGCCTATTTGGGCCTATTTTTCATTAAATCTAATTAATGAACAACATAATAATTTAATAAATTATCAAGCGTCACAGCGTCAAGTCAGTGTCAAAACTGTCAAACTAAAATGTCAAATCTTTTTTTTTTCATTTTAAGCATTGGACTAGAGACTTCAGCCAATCACTGCCAGTTGATTAAAAGATTAGTAGATTTTTCCTAAAACACGAATAAAATGAATTTTCATATGAAAATACATTAACATTTTAGTAATACATTGTATTTCGGAGACTATATGAAGTTAATACTGGTAAATTAGATAGATTTAAAGCATGTGATTTCAAAACTTTCACCACAGTTTAATACATATCGGAGGTACTTAAAAGCATATTTTTAATATGACTGAATTGCTGTTTCGATCCTCTTTCCAATGTTGTATAAATTATTGCTTTTAGTTAACATTATTAATAAAAACCCACTCGTGGACATCTCCTTTATAATTTAATAATTTAACTTCGCAATAGGACTACGAGGAACTAGGCATCTTCGTGGACCCACTAGTAGGACATTATTATCTGCAGTAGGACCACGAGGAACTAGGCTTCCTCGTGGTCCCACTAGTAGGAGAAATTAGTAGGACCACGAGGAAACAGCCCGAGTATTTCACAAAATATATACTGAACAATAAAACTTGGCAGTTGGCACTACAAACCTACAAACTATTAAAAACACAGATTAATATCAAAGGCCACTCGTAGGTTAAGTTTTCCGTTGATCCGATCTTTGATCAGTAGGCTTACACTTGAACCGATTCCGATGAATTGACATTGGGATTGTGAGTTTTCGTATGCTTGAGTAGCAACATTAGCGCTAAATTGAATCGGTGTCTTGACAAAATTAAAAAAACACTGAGTTTGGTGCACCAAAACCCGCGCAATGCGTGTCCAATTAAGAGGATTGTGAAGTGCCAATTCACGGCTCGAGTATGCACTTTTAAAAATGCAGTTTGTTGCACACCACCGCTTAGAGTTGAAAGTCCGAAGCAAGTGCCTACATTTCTTATTGAAATATTGTTTCGAGCGATAACTTTACGAAATTAGACACTTTTGGTCTCATTAGATTCAGTATATCTTAATCTATATTTGTGCGTTGCTTTTTTGTAATTCAGTACAATTTTGTCAAAAAAGATAAAAATTCTCGAGGTAGTTTTTGAGTTTTAAATATAGATATTTAGATGATAATAATTTATATTCTGAGCAATATTACTTCAAAATCAAAACGTACAAACCGAGATCTTCATTATATCTACAACATTTCCAAAAATTATGAAAATTGATCTATGTAAAGAAGGCGAAAAGCGTTATCGCTTTTTGTATGAAAATTTACAGCTTCACAATCCTGTTAAGCGCCAATGCACCTCAACTATAGACTGGCATATCCAATGGATTTTTTTGTGATACTTCGCGGAATTCACAAAGGTACTTTCAAAGTCGAAACAGGATTTTTATTAAGCACATCAGGTTCGTTAATCCCGTGTGGCAGTGGACAGGCGGGACTGACGGCCGTTGGAATAGTTTTCGAGCATTGACGTATATTAACGTCAATGTTTTCGAGTGCACTTCAGACCCAACGTATCTACCCTGACGATGCCACTGATGATATGTTAGGTATTCTAACATTACAGATACAATATGAAATCAGTCATTTTATCACGTATCTACCCTGTCATTTTATCACCTATCTACCCTGACGATGCGATGATATGTTAGGTATTCTAAAGTTAAACGACACCAACAAATAATAGTGCTGTGTGGCAACTTTGTGGCAACAATAGTGCTGTGTGGCAATCAGTCATTTTATCACGTATCTACCCTGACGATGCGATGATATGTTAGGTATTCTAAAGTTAAACGACACCAACAAATAATAGTGCTGTGTGGCAACTATTGTAGACTAATGAAAACTTACGTCATTATTCATACATTTGTCTATTCGTGTTTGTTTCACAGGGCTAAGCACTTTTAAAGCGGGAGCCAAATATTGTTTGCTTGTTCAGACAAGCAGACAAAATGAACAACTTTTACTATGATACCAATGCTATTTAAAAACTAGCTGTGCCCGCGAACTACGTTTCGCTTTAATAAAACTTAACACTCAAAAGTTACTGGAGAAGTCCGCCCTTATCACCTAGGAGTATAAAAAATAGCCTACGATCTATTCTCATACCTACCAAATGTACACAAAAAGTTTCATAAATATCGGCAAAACGTTTCGGAGGAATTCGATGATGAGGATTCGATGAAACAAACACAGAAATGCTCATATTAGAAGAATTGCCACACTCCGTTAGTCTCGCTAAAACTTTAAAACGGCTTGACCGATTTGAATATTTTATTTTGTTAATCTATACTTAATTACATTATCAAGCTGAAGAGTTTGTTTGATAGTTTGTTTGTTTGTCAGTTTGAACGCGCTAAGCTCAGGAACTTACTCATTCAAATTAACAAATTATTTTTGTGTTGGATAGTCCATTTATCGAGGAAGGCTATATAACATCACGTTACAACTAATAGGAGCTGAATATCAATGAAAAATGTTGCAAAAATGGGAAAAAATATACGGCGAAACGTAGTTCGCGGGCTCAGCTAGTACAGTTATATTTCGCAATATCAGCTCACTTAAAAGAATACAACTACGCGTCAATGCGGTCACATTATGTTAAAAGAACTATTGCCTAATTCCTAACCCACAAGAAACCTTCTACTTCTACTAGACGCAAATACCTGGGGCCCTACCATGATCGCTTATAGCATGGTTAAAACAATATTAAAACAGAGACACCGCTCTTGCTGCGAATAGCGCCATCCCACTCTCAGCGCGGTTTTAATATTGTTTTAAGCGATCATGGTTAGGGGGCTGAATAGCATAATGAAACACATTGGACGTGCCTTTCTGTGCGTTTTCCTGGGATTTTATCACCATATCCTGACTTGGTGACCATGAGATCATCTGAAGAGTATACTCTTTGTTCCTGACTTCGTGACAATGGGATCACCTCAGGAGTATAATCATTCTACTACAAAAAGAATTTTGAAAAACAACTCACAAATAGCAGATAGTCGCTGAGCATATACACTATACATTACGGAAATATCTATGGGCCCTGAAGGAAAAATCCTCAAGATAGATTATGTTACTTAAAGGGAACATTCAAAATAAAAGATATATTCTATACTCGAGATAGTGTCCACAAAATTTTCTGAAAACTATCTCGAGACTTTGATCTTTGACAAAAAAAAAGAAATATTGAAAATGGTTAACAATTTTCCAAGATATCGACGCAAAAATTTGGAAATGTTGGAAAAATCCATATTGCGACGGTATATTTTCACGATTCTAAAAATAACTACTAAACCGATTCATGTGTCCATTTGAGAAGTATGTCCTTTCAAACAAAATAAAAGTTCCCAAATCGGTCTAGGCGTGTTCGAGTAATCGGCGAACATACGTATGTAGAATAAAATAGTTTTGAATTATAAGCGGGTTCGATTCCTGGATGAGGCAAGTGTGATTTGGAAAATCTTTGAACGCAGTTTTATTTCTTTTTAAAATTAAATGAATGTTTCCTTTAAGTGCAATAAATCTATCATATGGATTTAAAGTAGTTTTCCTTCAGGGCCCATTGATTTTCTCCACACTGTATAAATAAAAAAAATAGATACAGTCGAACATAGTGCCTCCGCCTTTTTTGAAATCGGCTAAAAAATGTCGTAGTCGCACGCGTGCTGCGGCATAGTGACGCTGTCTATTATATGGGTCAAAACGCAAATATTTCAAAATCAGCGTCACCGAGTGGAGTCGCTTTTGGTAGCTTTTTTGTAAATAATTTTGTGTTGCATTTCTTTTCTCGTATAATTCTGTTGGTCTATGTATTGATTTCATAGTCATTTGTTATCTTCATCATCATCATCATTTCAGCCAAGAGTCCAACAGTGGGCGTCCACTGCTGGATATAGGCCTCCCCCAGTTATCTTAGCGCCAAATAAACATGTATCTTTCATTCTTTATTTAATCAGTGCGTTTTGCGAAAACTGACTTAGGAGTGATGCGGGACATGGCAATTTCAAAGTATGTTGTGTCAAAACTGAACGTTACGCAAAGAGCTGTGAGGAGCGTAAGTTGCGCCGTTGCGCGTATAACTATAAGATACAGAATCCGCAACGAGGAGATTAGGATAGAAGATCACGTGTAGTTACATCTGACAGCGGATAGCACACCTTAATATACTAAGAAAGTTGGCAAAGATCGCTGAGATCGGATATGTGACTAGACGTCGGGACGTACGCTAGAGCCGGAAGATCGGGTTATTACCATCTGTTCTACTGTTTGTTCTACCAATAGAACAAATGGGTCAAAAAATTCCTATAAGTTCTACTGAATGGCGCCCATGGACTAGTGACCAAAGACCGGGTGGACCAAAGCACGATGGAAGATGACATTGGAGGTTTGCCGAGAAGCGATGAATAGCAACGACTCCCAGCAGAGGAGAATAGCGAGAATGGGAGAGGCTTGCATGCAATATTGGAATATCAGAAGCTGAAGATGGTGATGATTATATGGGGTTTCCTACTGCCGGACACAAAACGATTCCACATGCGTCTGTGACGCACATGCCTTGCAGCAGAAAAATAATCCATTGTGATTATTTACAAAAAACAATTATCGTGATCAGTAATCCAATAATCATCATACGAGAATAAATAATAAATTTCTTTCGACAATAGAAAATAGTATTTACTAAAACATTTTGTGGAAGAAGAAAGCGAGTAAGTAAATTACGGTGCATCGCAACTGTTGCATTGCATAGGAGGGGGTAGAGATCACAGGATAATTACTCCCATGCTAACAAAATTATGAATAGAAAACGCAGCTGTAATGGTATAAGCACGTATCATTAGTTTACAATACTAAATTTCAACTAGTTGAATCATAATAATGTGTATCTTAGTTAATGGAGGCTTTTTATGGGCTTGTTGTGATTTATTTGTGTTATGTATTTTTTATACTGTAAGCCCCAAAATAAAATAAGAGTTCGAATGATCGCGTACCTCGAAACGGGTCGCGGGTTCGATTCCCGTACGGGACAAATATTTTGTATAGCCTACAGAAATGTGTTCCGGTCTGAGCGTATGTGCATGTGATATTCTATGTTCTGCACCCACGACACAGGAGAAAATCCTAGTGTGGGGCGACGTTTTTATATGAAAAAAATCCAGTGCACATTCCACAGTGCAGGAAGATGAGATGGAAGCAAGATATTGTCATTTTGGAATCGCTTTAAGAAGTATCTAAGCAATATCTTTATATGTATAATTAATAAAAATGTCCTAAATGTCCTAATATAAAAACAACACAAATACTTCGCTTAGACACAGATGAACAAGGCTTAGAGACAGATGAACAGATGAACAATGATGTACAAGAGGATCGATGCTATTTTCGTTATCAACCTCCTATAAAAACATAAAAACGACACCCACATATAGACATTTCAACCCCATCGCACCCCATCAGGGGTTGACCGTATTCCACGTCTGCCATGTTGGATTTTGAAATCGTTGTTAGTTTTGTAATCCGCAGCCCGAAAAACAATGAAGATTTTCAGACTATGTTACCCCATTTCACGCCTTTTGGGGTTGAATTTAGAAAAAGTCTGAAGCACGTATTTACTTATTTATTTACAGAAGTACTCCTGTGATGATTTCAAAAATATAATCTTGTTTTTCCATACAGACTTTGGACCCCCGTTTCATCCCCTTAGCGGTCTCGATAGATCTGTCAGTTACGGTTGCCTTTTATATGTATACAGATTTGATTGTTTATTTTTGAGCATCACGTCCCACATGTATGTTTTAAAGTATGTCTTAAATCTGCAGATGTGTCTTTACCACAAATTATATCCAAGCAGTGAACGTATTCAATTCGATAGTTTATATTAACTCGAAATTATATATTAAAAAACATAACCTTGCATACAATATATGATATGTCATATCATATAAACAATTGTGTGGTTCTTTCACGTTATGTGACGACTTATTTATAAAGAACTGTCTGCGTTGAGTCTTTCACAGGGCGGAAACTCGCTCGTTAAAGAGTTTCCTTATATTATCATGCTATTAAAACTTGAGCAGACGACTCAGAGCATTAGGCGAGAGAGCCACATCAAACCTCTCACTGGTGTCACGTGCAAAATATTCCCAGAAAACTTTTACGCCGTAAGTATAAAATATACGTGATCTTACTACCTACATCTTACCACTTACCTTTTAGCTAACTATTACGTTACTGCACGGTTAAGCAATATTAAAAGTATGAAACTTGGTTTTAGTAATTAATTAAGAGAAATCACTTTGGTATGTTATTCCTATAAACACTTTGACTCTGGATATAGAACAGTTGATAAATAATTTCATTTGTGAAATGCTGTCATTTAGGAAAAGACCTACGTAAGAGGAAGTGTGCAAATTAAAAGGAGACATTGTTTGTCGAAAGGATTATCTCGTCGGGTCAGTTATTTTATCAAAAATATATTTTTGTAAAACTAAATAATACGAAACCATTTGAATGAGGAAGAATGGCAATATCACAGGCTTTTCCAAAAAAAATTGGGATCGATGATATCAGGATAGAATTCGAGTATTTTGAAATTCAGCACAAGTCGGTCATCTTCATCGCATATTTTTTTCAAAAATTGTGAATTCAAAGTGATAGTGTTAAAAATTCGAAAATTGAAGTGTTAAATACATATTATACTGATAAAATTTAGCATGATATGAACTCAAAAGAGAGAGGATGAAGTTTAGAACTTGGGGACCGTCGAAGTGAACCCATGCTATTGCAGCCGTTTAGTTATACACGAAATAATGAAATCGGTCTTGTATTTATATAACGTGTGTAAGGCACATAAGCCTTGTGCCTATAGTAGGCACAGAGTTTGTTTTACACACGATTATAATTCTTTTGCTCGTTAGATGTCTAAAATTTCAGGTAGGCACAGACAGAGTTTATTTTCACAGATACACGACTATAGTTCTTTTGTGCTAGTTAGGTGTCTATAATTGCTCTGGGTATGGTAAGACAATACAGCACACCGCACGTTTAATAATAAAAATATGGTTAATTATCTCTGTTCTTCGCACATATAAGCTTTGGGATTCTGTAAGATATGACAAATCCGTAGAGACGTTCATTTGAATTCATCAATATCTTCATCACTGTAAGAAACTTCAAATTTTTATCTTTCATCATTGCAGGTCGCTCTGAAGGAAACCTGCACCAAACAACTGGGGGCTTGCTCGTCAAGCGTCGTCTTTGCTCGATTTTTGATTACTTTTTATTTCATTTTTGACCAAAACCAAAATAATATTGATATTTGTTGTAATATTAATTTGATTTTTGTCGAAAATGAAACGAAAATCAGTAGAAATAGAGCGTAGAAGACGCTCGTCGAACGCTCGACGCAAGGCGAAAGGTTCAAAAATAGGGCCCCAGATCCCTCCGAGGAAACATGCTCTATTAAAAAATGTACACCTATTGTGTGTCTAATCTAAGGTCAAAAGGAATATTTTGGCGCACATGTCATCTTGTAGGTGTATTTGGTTCCACTAAACCAGAAGTGATCTCTTATCTTATAGCAAGGCTAAAACAATATTGCAACAGAGATACCGCTCTTGCTGTGCCATCCCGCTCTCAGTGCGGCTATCATGGTGAGGGGGCTGTCCCATTGTATTTCTTGACTCGATATATACTCAGCTTCTTATACAGTAAGGTCTTGGTTCTATTAATAAGAAAGAAGTAGTGGTTCGTGGGAGACAAATATTTGCCGACATTATTTCCCTGACGTAGTAGTAATAACAAGGTTGAAGAAAACCCCTAGTTACTACTGATAGTAATACTTGGTAGTTGATACTAATAGAGAAAACATCACATTTGATCAAAGTGTGATTGTTTCCTCTTTTAGTCCATAAGTGTCTATTTTTATTGCACCTGAGTAGACAAACAAACAAACTGCCCACCTGATGGTAAGTGGTAACTGCCCACCTGATGGTAAGTGGTAACAGTCACCTATAAGGCTCCTGTGAGATTCGCAGTAAAACTAGTTGCAACTCCACAAAAACCACAATGTACGTTGCCAACTTGTGACATCAGATGTAAAGTCACGGTACCCAGTAATTTCCCCCGACACGCTACCCTTCAAACCGGGACACAGCAATGCAAACACTGCTGCTTTGCGGTAGAAATAGGTAAGACGGAGGTACCCATGCAGACGACCCTGGTACAGAGTCTCCGGCAAATTTATTTACACAGATATTTTTATGAAGTGCGCATTTACATAATATATACTCGTATTTTATTAAAATACATTAACCGCCAAATATTGATCTGAATATTGCTATTAGTATCTATAATATATTTATTGCCAATCCACATGAATAGGTACGTGCATTATAAAAACGTTTTGTACGAAAGTTGACTAAAACACGGATATTGCAGTCTGTGCTACTCTGTAGTACTATTTATCGAATATCACATCAATCATGACGCGTTCCAACCCTGCCGGCTGTACATGAAACCTGAAGACTGGGAAATTCGGTACCTACTTTATGAAGCGCAACTGATAGAGCGTGAATTATTGCGTCCCCGTAAAAAAATTCTTAAACCGATTTGCGGTACGACTTTGATATAATATACTCGTAGGTGTTTTTTGTAGGTCCATGAATATAGGATGAAATTGCCAAGTCTTGCTAATGTAGGCATGGGGGCAGCGTTCTGATGTAATAATCAAGTTAGACGTCAAACAACGGAATTGTTAAGGATCGCTTCGATCTTTGACTTTATCATCAGGAACCCTCGGGTAAGATGAATGTTAGCAGTGCCCCCATTAATTATGAAAGAAGGAGACACAAATCTTTTGTAATATAATTTCTTAGGAAAACTAAAACGCCGCTTAACAATATCTAACACTTTTCGTCACTTAAAACAAGGCGTGTTTAAATTAGGTACCATGTTTTAGACTTTATTCGAAGTAACTCTTTAATTGTTTTCAATATTGTACACAATACCAAGAATAGTGGAAACTTAATCTTGAAAAGGCTGTTTCAGATGCCGGGTACAACTTTATAATAATGTCTTTCGAATAACGTTGTTATCAAAGACGAAGCGGCTGTGCGTAGTTCTGTGAAGATTAATGTGGTTAATTCAAACGTCGTCTTGAGAGATTCAATTTCAAAATATTCCAAGATAATTACCAGGAACGATACGCGTAGTATAAGAGATCTGTGTTTATAAAAAAATTGAATCTGTGCTTATAAAAAGATACTTTTATTTATGAGATTCGTCATCGTTCATCATCGTTTCAGCCAAGAGACGCCTACTATTGGACACAAGGATCTCCAAATCCAACCCGATCGGTTCTGCGCTTCTCGCATTCAGCGAGTTCCCGTCAATTTCCCTTGATCTTCACCGATCGTCGGGTTTACCTTGTGGGCCTTTTGGGGGGGGGATCTCTTTACGATTCCACAAGGAACTGAAAAGCTTAAAAGCTTACGAGGCCGCCTCTTGGATATCCCAACGGTGAGCCAGTACTGTTGACCCAAGCGCTGGAGCTCCTCTTCGGAGAGGTCGCCAAGTGCCACGATGCGACCCCCCAGACGGGCAGGCCAGGGATGAAAACGTAATGTCTCCCGACCGGCTGTCGGCCGGCCGGGCCCGTTGGTGTTGCGCGTCCAAAAACGCGCGCCTCCTCCTACCCAACCGCCGGCGTCGGAGCGGTGCGGCGAAAGGGTCGTCCTCCCGCACTCGCTCCGCTGCCTCCTTCTGTGAGGATGTGATCTCGCAGAAGGAGGCAGCAGAGCGGGAGGCGACAGCGTCCCACGCCGTCGCGCCGGTCAGCATCTTGTATACGACGCTAGCCAGCGCGACGGGCGCACCTCTTCCTATATGCCAGGGCTAGTGCGTCGCGCTGGGACCCACCTTGTGGGCCTACCAACGCTGCATCTCCCAGTATGCGGCCGCCACTCAAGGACCTTTCCGCCCCAACAGTCGTCTGTCCTGCGAGCGATATGTCCTGGGAGGTTATTGTCTAAGAAAACTCTATCTCGATCGCCTTTAATTTGACAGCCTTTGCGCCGTCAACACAAGACTGCGCGGACTTCCTTTTATAAAGCAGCGATGTAGGCTCGTGCACCTCGCTGGGGACGTATATGAGCCTGTGGTGATGATGTCTTTTGAGGTAAAAAACCCTTAAAAGAATGTGCATATAGCGAAGTTGATTAGTAAGCCATAAGTGATGAAAAGATGTTGCAAGCAACGATGACTTAAGTTTTGTGGGAGGCAATGTTGAAGTCTTTCAAGGTAGGGAAATGAATACACATTGATCATATAATTGTAACGTATTGCGCCCAATACACCAATGTCTGGATCACTCTTTGAACGCAAAGTGACGTTGCTTCCAAACATCATTCTAATGTTCAATGTCGACGGGCATCGGTCCAATCACCATCCAACGTTTAATACCAGTTGAAACTAGTTCACAGACGAAGGGAATGAAAAGGAACCGCAAGCGGATATCTTGGTGCAAATTATACTCGCAAACTCGCAAATGTTAAAGGAACATGTAGTGTTCGCTCTCGGTCTTTACCAAGTTGAAGCCAAGCTTGGACCGAATTTTCCTCATGGACTAACTATGACGCGCAGTCACAACTTCCTAGGATTCGGTTTTTTCTTCCTAGCAATTATTGTTTATTAAGATTTTGTGAAAACCGAATCGGACAAAAAATGTATCAGACTTGAGAGAAATTCAGTCAATTGCGCGTTTAAGTAATTTTTATGATTTTTGACATATTTATTTCGGGGGTAAAGTGGTTATTTCTTTATAAAAACAACGGATTTTAAATTTCTACACTTAAAATTTAAAACATAGTTCTTCTTTCAGTAGAGTTTTCTATCTACTTTAACGTTCAATGCGTAATGAAATAATAATTAATGGTTAATATAAGTAAAACGGTAAAAAACAAATAGGTAGGTACGTAGGTAGGTAGTTTTATTCTACTACTCGTTCGGAATGCTGACTGCCCCAAGGAGAGCGAGTCAGTAACTCAGAGGTTCCAAATAAAAGTTACATGGATACATACATACATATTACATGTCTTGATGTTAAAACAAAAAGTGCCGCCTCCGTGGTCTAGTAGTTGAGACCGCCGGGCGTCGATCGGGAGGTCCGGAGTTTGATTCCCCATGGGGGCAGAAATATTTCTGCTCTGTTTGGTTTGTAGGGCTTCTGAGCCCGCCTGGCTAGCTACTACCATTTTACCTAAGTTTGTCGCCATCGCCGAGATGAAAAAGGAGTTTGGTTACAAACACTGTGACACGAAATGTTAACATACTAGATATAAATTTTAGAACTCTATTTTATATATTTGTGACCAAGAAAGTGGTGTACCAGTTCTGACAAAACTTCGCGTATAAACAAAATATCGTTAAGGTAAACTTGGTAGCTGTCTGTCAGCGTGTTATCGCAACGAAAAGTCAACTGTATTGTTTAATTCAACCTTACGGTGGTAAGCCACTTTTTTAGCAGACTGTACAGTAAATCGAAATTGTTCGAAAGCGGGAAGGAAGCGCCTTAAGGCCAATCACCGCTAACCAATAAAAGTCATTAGATGAAGCTACTTATTAAGAAGACACAGCTGTATACTTCATTCAGACGCCGAAGAAGAATCGAGCGGTCACTTAAGCTGTTGTGTGCTAAAATCTTTTTTGCCATTTCCAGAAAGGCAAGAAACGAACAGCCGCCTGTTAGAGGGCGTTTTTTCCCCAAGATGTCATAAATCAGGCGGCGGCAGATGGTGTTGACCTGCACCACCATTATTGCCATGTTTCTAGCTGAGAATTATTATTGCCCTCACACTTCTGGAATGTCGTTTTCAAATAATAATTTTGAGGAATTCAAAACTCAGCTGCCCGGGGGCTTTCATGTGCGTTGTATTTCAATTGTTTATTTTAATATGAGATTATTTTAAATAATGGAATAAAAAATGCGTTAACTGCAGATTGATTAAAATGTATCCTACTTTCTGATTTATTTGCATATTGTAAATAATATATTTATGTGTGTAGTATAATAGTATACATATTATGTATTAAGCTTTATAAGTTGGGTTTAACAATAAATATTATCCGTTTCATATCTATTCCTTACTTACTAATTACTTTCTGTCGCTAAAAGATTTCTATAAAATGTGCATCTCGACCACCCTAAGGTCCTATTTCCGCCGTTGTACTTCTTTTTTAAAATATAGAATAGATTAATAAATAAATAAATTACGTAAATTGATTTAGTATATGATTAGAAACCTACCTCACCTATTTCCGCCGCCAAGCAGCGCTCTTGCATTGCTGTTCCGACTGGAAGTGCATAAAGCAGTGAAATTTCTCGGTACGTACTGTGACTTGACGTTTTATGTCACCAGTTAGCAATGTATCTTGGGGTTTTTGTAGGGATGTATCATTACAGCTCATATACGTCCCCACCGAGGGGCCCGAAAATACCCTATGATAGGGAGATTAGATCCTAGTCAACCACGCTGGTCCATATGACATTCGAAATTCGAAAAACGAAATCATATTGGCAAGTGCCGAGTCCACAGCGCCACCGACGCTCCTCAGTCTTTGTAGGGATTATGCATTTGCAAATCTGACATGAACTACATTTATACTATTCGACTGTAGTCACTTAGCATTAGCGCGCCTATTTTCTGACCTCGAGTTGCTAACTGGAACTGTAATTTTTGAAAGAAACTTAATATCCTTATTACTGCTATTGTGAACGCCGCCGTAATACATAAAATCACTAAAATAGTAATGGATATCAAGTTTCTTTCAATAATGACAGTTCTAGTTACCAACCTAAATGAAAAAAAAAACCTAGTTAGTAAATACGCCTTCTGGTGAACGGCCCGCTCGTTTGCCAACTTCGTTGTTTTAAGAAGGAAACCATGATTTACGGAAAACTAGTTTATAGTGGAGATAAAACAAGGAACATACCTATATTTGATACACATATAAATCTGAAATCCGTAATTTCCAAAATCTAGCTAACAAATACGTAGAGGTATCAATGAATTCGTATCAAACAGTATTGAATATCAAACGACCAAGAGACGCCCAATATTAGACATTAAGGTCCAATACGATCTCGTCGGATCTATTTTGCCAGATTTTACTACTCTAGACTCAATAGTTCATGATATAAGGGCGTTCTTATTTTGACAACAGTCATTCGAAATGAGAAGTCATCACGATATATTTATTTGGACGGAAGGACATAATTATCGTACCTCAAAAAAAAATATTGCATGAAAATTATATTAGTTGCGTTTTAACGATAGTCGAGATTTGAGCACTTTCGTGGTGATAAGTAACACCACGAGAAATACACCCGCCTCCAACATCCAGCGACTTCTTGCTACCTTCGCCAGATCGTCAGTCTACCTTGTGGGCCCTCTAACGCTACGTGTGCACCGGCTGCCAGTCCTGCGAGCAATGTGTCCTGCGAGCAATGTGTCCTGCCAGCAATGTGTCCTACCCACAGGTTCGCAACTCCTTGGGCTGTGTTGGTGCCTCGAGTTCTTCTACGGATCTCGTTCTTTTTTGATGCGATCACGCAGAGAAACCCCGAGCATTGCCCTCTGCGTTGCCCTTTGAGTGACCTCGAACCTTCTTGTAAGCGACCTCGTCTCAGTTCTGTACGTCAACACTGACAATACGCATGAATTTAGGACTTTCATCTTGAGAATGAATATTTACTCAATGAATAATATTATAATACGTGCGATTACCTTATAAACTAGTTGTGTCCGCCAACTACGTTTTGTTTTAATAGAGCTCAACACTCAAAAATTTTTGAAGAGGGCCACCCTTAGCACCTAGCTAGGGTATAAAAAATAGCCCTCGACCTATTCTCAGATCTACAAAATCTACACAAAAAAATCATGAAAATCGGCCAAGCTGTTTCGAAGGATTTCGATAGCAAGCACTGTTACACGAGATGTTTGTTTATATCCCTCCGGTCGACTTCGGCCACTTTCTAAATTGTCTATATCCAAAATCGTCCACTTCCTAATTCGTCCACTCCTACAACGTCCTTTAGGTAAATATATGACTGCTGGTACACGCTTGTCAAATAAGGTTTTTTTAATCAAATCATTTTCGAAAATGTACCCATACATCAGTATTTACAAAGACAATTTCAGTACTCACTACCACTACTTAGTCATGGCAATATCTATGCTCTCGGTGAACTGTCGAAGAATTGATTTATGGACCGAGAAATACAAAAAAAAATATTTTACAAAAAATAAAAACCGACTTCAAAAAAGTTAAAAATAATATAAGAATAGGCACAGACAGACAACATCACACTTATATATCGAAAAAAGTTAAAAATAATATAAGAATAGGCACAAACATCACACTTATATATAGAAGTCGGTGCCAAACGATGATCCCCTAGAAAATCTGAAAATTTGTCACCGACTTCAATATAGAAGTGTGATGTTGTCTGTGCCTATTCTTATATTATTGTTAACTTTTTTGAAGTCAGTTTTTATTTTTTGTAAAATAATTTTTTATTTTACTTTTTTTTAAAGTCGGTTAAAAAGTCGGTTAAAATTCCCTATCTCAATAACTACTGAACCGATTTTGATAAAACTTGCAGTATTTCCTAAGTTGAACAATACCTAGTACAAAAAAAAAGAATTACTTAAATCGGACTTGTAGTTTCGGAGATATGCGAACACAAACATAAAAACATACATACATAGGTCTCGCGCCCACTCATAACCAGAAACTCATAACTGTAATAAAATGTGGCGACTCATAACTGACTTGAGGACCCACTCATAACCATGGTTATGAAATTTATTTTAAACTTATAAAATATTTAATTTAGAGGAGTTACTCATAACCGAACCTAAAAAAAGCAAATACCTAAACTGTGAACTACTTTAAAGTACATTTGAGACCAATAGTGCTTGCTTACTATTATATACTAAGTACTTTTTGTTTTATAATTTCATACTAAAAATAAATATTTAGTTACAGTAGAAACGGCAACACAGTCTTAACTGTCATTTCAAGACGCAATACACAAAAAATCCAGTCCTTACCCGTGGTACTACTCACGTGTCCGGTAGTACTACTTATTATCTTTGACAATCAAAGAATACCATCTGGGTAACTATCAGTTTTAATATTTATATTATTTTGAAGAAATTAAGGAACGCTTTAATAAAACTTTTTAAAAAGCAACTTTCAATTTGATTTCATTTGATTTTTTAACCGACTTCACAAAAGGGGGACTTTATCATTTCCATTGTATGTTCTTTTTCTAAGTTTGCTACCTCATAACTCTGCAGCTCTGTCATTTATTAACCGATTTGGAAAATTCTTTTTTTGATTGAGGGGGTATAGTTCTCGATTAGTCTCATTGTCACCAAATCCGGGATCGGGCAACAAAAAATACCCGTAGTATTATACTAATAGTAGTACCAACGGTAGTACCACGGGTAAGCAAGCACTAAACAAATCTTAGTGCGAGGAAGGCATAAATAGTTTCTCTCCGTGACATCTTCAACAAAAATAACAATATTGAGAAGTGATTGAGAATTAATTAATTAATTACATATTTTTTTATTTAGTATGTTATATAGTATGGTTTTAATTTTATATATTTTTTACTATTTGATCGCCTTCTAAGCTGCTATACACGCTAATTCTAATATATTACAATTTCTCCTTTCGCAGGTCTGCTGGAAGAAATTTCAAATATGAAATAAGCAGATCCTTTTTAACGGACTTCAAAAAAATAGATACAGTCGAACATAGAACCTCTTCCTTTTTCAAAGTCGCTTAAAAAAAAAGGAGGTTCTCAATTTGACCTGTATGTTTGTATGTATGTTTGTCCGCGATTATCTCGCGTTTAACTGAATCGATTTTGATGCGGTTTTCAGAAAAGTATTTGTTACATTTAGGATAAGGTTTTGGTATTTTAAATTAACTAAAAAGATTGAAAAGAATTTTTGTTTACAAAAAATAAAACCGACTTCAAAAACACCAAAAAGTCATAAATAATATAAGAATACAAACAACATCACAGTTTTTAAAGTCGGTGCCAAGCAATAATCACCTGGAAAATCAAAAAATTAAAAAATATAAGTACAAGTTAAAATTTGGCACGGCCTTCAATATAAAACTGTGATGTTGTTTGTATCCTTATATTATTTATAACGTTTGGTGTTTTTGAAGACTGTTTAATATTTTGTAAAAAAAAATACATTTTATCTTCTGTATTGTTTGTGCTGCCTAATTTTAATGCGGAAGAGAGATTACACACCGCAATAGCCACCCTCACCTTGCCGACCTGCAAGATGCCTCTTTATACCTCTTTTATACCAAGCATTTTACTTTGATTTAAAATATTATTCACCTTTATTTGTTAATGTTGTTAACAATTATTAAAGCGACTGTACATAATCGTGTAGTTGTGTTGGTTATGAGTTTCGTCTTCTCACATCAGCAGTTATGAGTGGGACCTTTACGTATTGGTTATGAGATTTTTGGTTATGAGTGGGCGCGAGGCCCATACATACACTTTTGAAATTTGGCACATTTGTTCAGACGCTGATATAGACTAACATATATGAAAACTGGGCAGTTCTGGAAATATTACATACATACGGGTTGAATTGATAACCTCCTTTTTTTTAAGTCGGTTAAAAAAACATTTAATTTTATATTTCTACATTTTGCTTTCGTTCGACTTCTGCCAAAAATATTACATTAAAGTTAACGGTAAATACGGTACAGTGATACTTAAGTAGTTTTCAATAAATCCCATGACAAAAAAAAACGTTTGGGACTAAATCCGCAAATAAATTAATCATTGTGAAATATTACCGGCAACATGGTCAATAAAAAAATTCAAATTGACATCGCCCGCTTTCATTAAATGATCTCATCTGCTACAAAACACAGGAGGATCGATTTATCTTGATTATGTTTAACTGTGACTCAGTCTGCGACCATAAATTAGATGTTAATCAGAGGCAGACCGCTAGTCGAGGCCAATAATGTGGTACTACGCCGAACATTTGTTCAATCTGGTGCGGCCTCCCGTTATCCACGGATCTCACGTGACGGGCTTTCGAGCCCTAATCCTTTGTCCGAGTTCATTTTCATTTCCCTCTACGGTCAGTTGCCTGATGTAAATCTTCCAAATAGTTGCATATGAGAAGACGTACTCGTATGTATACTGCTCAGAGTATGTCCGTTATATAAACATCGAGTTTTGATTACGTGCCTGTTGAAAGCTACTAAAAATAAGCATACATATCCTAAACCATGCAGTAGGTTGAGGATGTTAACGATAGAACTATAGAAAACTTATTTTATTCACCGAAAACAGTAAATAAAAAGAACTTTTAATTACTGTTTTAGTGTTTGCATTTGAAACACTTCAATATATTCGACCTCCATCTCAATGCTATACAACCTCCTTGCGCAAAAAAATATGTATACGATACCAACTCCTTGTGCAAATATTAACTCCCCGAGATTTGATTGGTCGACATTTTCAACAAGGAGTTTGGCATTAGAATAAAATTACTCTTAATTTTAGTAATTGTTCCAATTTTAATGTGCGATTTAATTTATTTTACCTTCCTTTTTTCTTCATTAAATGTCTATTTTCACTTAAATCTTTCTTTTTCTCGTAGTCATGGTATAAATTATAGTATGCAACTCTTGAATTAAACGATTTATATCGAGGGCCATGAATCACTCGTGTCGCTCAGGATTCTAACACATCACATCGCATTACAATCACTCCCTATGGTCGTGATTCAGTCATTAGAATCCTTAACTTGCTCGTGATTCATCTATGACATCTGTACTTTATTCACTAGTTGCATTATGTACTATTTAAATAATTTATCTTGTTTTTTAATGAAAATCAAAATTATATTGGTATTCGTTGTCATTCTTTATTGATTTCTGTCGAAAACGAAAAGAAAATCAGTAGAAATCGGGCGTAAACGGACTAGAGTCTTGTACGAACAACGGTGAAGGAAACATCGTGAGACAACCTGCATACATTGCTCCCCAGTTTTTCTGGCTAAAATACGCATTCGAGATCATTCCATATGTGAATGTGGCTTAGACGAAGGCACCGTGGATCATATTTTCTTTAACTGCCCGAGACAACAAACATCACTATACCACCTACTTCCTGATTTCATTCCACGTCCTGTAAATATGAATTTCCTGCTTACTCAAATGAACACCCCATTTTTAAACATACTTTTTAAATTTATCGAAAGAAATCAAATTAAATTATAAAATAGTAGACCCTACAACTAACTTATTCCAAATTTTTTCTTAACTCATTTTATTCTCCAACATAATTCACCTACAATTTTACAAAATAATTTCTAACCATAACTTCAAGCCGCTACTAACAATTTAATGTTCGCTCTGCTTTGCCCACAGGTAGCCCAACTGACCCAGCATTCTATTATTACCGCTAAATCTTATGAACTTAAAACGTGTTTTCGCTACTCGACATTGGCAAAATTGTCACACCTGACAGAGGCCATACAACCTAAAAATTGAATTGAATTGAACTTGCATACATTTGCGAAGAAATTCAATGATGTATGTGAAGTCGACCAATCCGCACTGGGCCAGCGTGGTTGACTAAGGCCTAATCACCCTAACATAGGGTAGGCTCGAACCCCTCGGTGGGGACGTATGTGAGCTGTGATGATGATGATGATGACAATTCCAATACAAATATTTCACGGTGACGTCACGATATGAATACTTTGACGCAAATGTTCGTGCCAGTCCTATACAGTTCTTAAACGGCCGCAGCGCAACTCAAAAGAAGCAGCGCAGGATTTCAGATAGGTTTATAATGTTACAGAAGGTTCCATACTTTTCTATTCGGCTCCTTTCCAGTAGGTTCGGGAACCTTCTAGAACGTTTGACGTCTTTCTAGAATTCGCTGGAATGTTAAGAACCTTCACGACGTCATTCACAAAGACAAAATCTACGATTTGGAGCGCGAAAGCGAATGTGTTTACGAGTTCGGCGTAACAATATTTTTTCAGCTGCATATTGCACGAAACTACGTATCGCCATAATCATTGTTTTAAAAAATTCTGGAGAGGACCACCGTTGTCACCTATAAAAAATAGCCTACGACCTATTTTCAGACTTGGCAAATATATACAAAAAATTAAAGTGGCACTCGGGGACTACCGCGATAAAGCTATTGCATAGAATTTTTTATCAACTTATGCAATTATAATTATTTATTTATTTTATTTATGCAGAATTTTTTGCTTTGATATTAATTCAAGTTACACTTTTTGAGCGTGGTGACCGATAACAAAACATTTTTTTTCTTTTATTGAATAAATGAGAAGTTAATATTGTTTAAAATATTTTTATTATCTTACAATACATGTAGGTTATTCAGGAATGTTTATAATTGAAACTATAGGTTTATGGTATGAAATAAGAAACATAAGTTTGAGAATTGATATCCTCTAAATATCTGGAAAATACCGCGTCAAAACACCGGCACCGTGCCGAAGTCTGCCGAACTGAAACGACGTTAGACGATGCACGGCTTTCAACGCCGCACCGGTGTGCCGCAGGCCTATTCTCTAACTTCGGTTGCTAACTAGTACTGTCATTTTTAAAATGAACTTATCATCCATTACTGCTATCATGAACGCTGCTCTTATGTCTTACATAAGATCACTTAACTAGTAATGGATATAAAATGTCTTTCAAAAATGACAGTTCTAGTTACCAACCCTAGATAGCGAATAGGCCTGCCGGTCGGAGTGGGAGGTGTTAGGTTTTTTCGTTATGGAATTTCTTGATTCGGTCGCCATGCTCAAAGCCCGCGATAAAAGCTATATGCAATAGCTTAAAAATTTAATAAAAATCGATCAAGCCATTTCGGAGGAGTTCGATAACCATTGACATCTATGTAACATTTACGTCAATGTCGATAACAAATAATGTGACACGAGATTTTTAATATATTGCACAATCTTGAAATTTAAGTCAATAGGAACGCTAATTATCCGGAATCCCTTGTCACTCGTATCAGTCCTCATACGAGTACAAGCAGACAAACACTCGAATTCCAGAAATACTATACCTTCCTATCCTGTGCCCTTTGATTATATACATGTCAAGACAAGACAAGTACATAATCAAAGCCTGTGCCCTTTTATAGCGATCGTCAAAGCAAACGGATTTCCTCATACAAGTTCATGTTTCGAAAAGAATTGAGATAATGAGAGACGCGCGGGATTGCTCATGTAGCATTATGGTATAGATTTCCCGATGTGTTTGTTAACTGTGGTGTTTGCTTACCTACATACTTCATCAAATTTTAATTTTCGATATTAGAGAATATAAATCTGTAAAAGTAGATTACAGTGGCCTTTTCCCGAAACGCAATAATAATATAAGCTTTTCAGTTTCATGGCGGAAAGTCTTTCACAATTCTTTAAATTAAGTAATGAGACAATAGAGACATCCTCTTGCTTATCGATAGAAAAGATAGTAATACAGTAAACTTTGTAAGTGATAATGTATTGCAAAACCCATTTAATAACTAAAATTTTATAGCAAAACACAGAAAGACAGAAAAAGCCTTGCTTTAATTTTTAACGCAAAATTAATTAATCGGTTAATTTTTCGCGAAGAAAACAGGGGACTACGAAATGTATATTTTGTGTACTTTTCATAGGTATTTTCGGTCCCAGCTGCAGTTGTCCCTATCGCGCTCAGTTCAGTTGTTCGGACACAGCGTGACAGCAATACATTTTTCATTACTCATACTCTGAAAGTAGGTCTGAAGTTGCCTATGGAGCGGGTTGAAAGTAATACTTTTCAACCCTAGGGAGAATCACTTTCAACTGACAGCTGCTGTCAATTTTTAAAAAAGAAACTAGTACTATTTTCACATTTCTATTAAACCATGTTCCGACGTTCTATTACAGCCATTCAATTATAGCGTAAAATTTCAATAACATAATGTTGTGTTAAAAGAATATATATATTTTTTATATGACTAATATAATTTACTTTCAACTATTTCTTTGAAATAACATGAATTGGGCAAAATATTAACCATTTTTTCAATGATGAAAATGAAAAATAATAGCTGAATAGCTGGCCGGCCACAGAAAAAAAAACAAAATAAGCGGGAAAGCGGCAATCCGATCTTTATTTGTTTTTCGAGTTTTGTTTATTCTTCCGAATAGCAGAGATTTCATACACAAGAGAAGAGGCAAAAGCAGAAGTTGTTGATTTATTAAAATAAAATTCACTCATTTATGTTCTTTAGCTGATTCATGTTTTTATTTTACTTTCCATGTATTCGTAATGAAAAGCACAGTGTTTACCTCGGGTTCAAGACTTATTTAGTCCCTCGAACTATAGGCGCCCTCTCTACGCTCGGGCGCCAAACCCCGTCTCGGGACTAAATAAGTTACTTTCACCCCTAGGGTAACAATGTACTATTACAAATACCTATTTTTGAATTCTCTCGATCTTGGTGTTAAGCCATCAGTTCATATTTAATTTCAGTAACAGCGTTGCCGATTTGGGGGGAATTTCCCTTTTTGGGGGGAATTTCGAGTATGTGAGGGGCAAAAAAGTGTAATGAGAATAAAAGGGGAATTTAGTAATGAAACTGCAATTAACTCCCCTTAAAGAATATTAAAGACTAGCTGTTTTGTGAGGATCTTTCTAAAACAACCCAAGAAATGATGGCTACAATGGATAATGTATTTACTGTTATTTATTTGGGATTCATGTCATATACTAAGTTTAATTTATTGTTTCAGTCAGAAACACCACTACTAAGTACTTATATAAATGTATCTTCAGTCGAAGATCTATTGAAAACTGTGTGTAGCAATTACATGACATTTTCTTATGTGAATCATTTTCTTATCTGTATAATGAAAATTCAATACAATGATGAATCCAAATTATTATGTAACATTGGACAAAAAATGTATGCGTCGGCGCTGTGGACTCAGCACTTGCATTCCAATTAGAAGATCCGGGGTTCGAGACCGCCATGTACGGTGAAGGAAAACATCGTGAGGCAACCTGCATACATCTGCGAAGAAATTCAAAGGTGTAGTGTGTGTGAAGTCGACCAATCCGCACTGGGCCAGCGTGGTTGACTAAGGCCTAGACATCCTATAAGGGTACGTCTCGGTGGGGACGTATATGAGCTGTTATGATGACAGAGTGTACATAGGTGTATTAGCTCCCGAAAGCTTACAAGAGATAAACAAATAACTTAAAACAAAAGATGCCATAAAAGACTGTATAAAATTTGAGCCAAAAAAAAACTATGCTGAAGTAAGGCGGCCAGCCCGGCACGGTTGGTTAGGGCGATTTAAAAGAGGAGATATAAAAAATTGACCTTTCGAGTTTCTGGCCTCTTCTTCTCGAGAAGGCTCTCACAATTTCCGAACAAGTGTAGAGTCAACTTTTTTTTCATTCCCACTTGTATTTGCAAACATCTTGAGTATATTCAGTTGTTATGTTATGCACATACAAGGTATGTGTCGGTATGTGTCGACGTCAATAAGTGCCTGTAAAGGCCTATGTTGAATAAAGATTTTTGAATTTGAATTAATATTTTAAAACAAGGTACTTAATACATCTCCTATGATTTTTTCACAACTTTTTTACATACGATAGGGAAGCTCTTAGCGTCCATCTCACGTGATGGTAAGTGATGATAAGGCCGAAGGTGGATGCGAGCTTTACCTGGACTCCTCGACAACTGAGAAACTGGCTATCTTACCTCAGATCACAACAATGATATTAACTTATTATCACTTACCATCAGATGACCTGAAGGCCAACTTCAAAATAATCAAAATGTTCTTTATTCAAACATGACTTATTAGAATGCTCTTTTGAATCATCAAATTTTTTAACCTAAGTAGGTGTATATTGGGCATTCTAAAACAGTTTTCATCAAAACACCGCAAACGAACGGAGTGAGATTTGAGCTACGCTTCGCTGCGCTCTAGCTCCGCTACGCTCCGCAAATCTCACTGCGTTCGTTTACGGTGATTTGATGAAAACAGTTTGAGATTGCCCAATATACATTATACAGGGTTAAATTATTCATACCATTAAATTGTAATTTTTGATAAATAAAGAGTTATGCGAGTATATTGAATCACCATATTTGTTTTCATTAATAAAACGCAGAAATTTTTGTTAAAAATATTTTTTTATTATAAAGCAAGTAACAAATATCATCATAGCTAAACTAGAACAATACTTTAAATACAAATTTTCATTCAAGTACAATTTACTGAAGTCATAAATTACATGTGCTTAAGTACCACTTTTTTATGAATAAAACATTCCTTAGAGCGCACTCTTTTTTATGAGTTATACAATTGAAGTTAGCTCCACCTTTAGCATAACTATTGCGCAATGTTGCAAAATTAGGACAACCTTTGCCTTCAACATTTATCAAAAAGCAGTCAGAACACAAATCTTTAATCCATTTTTGCTTTTCAACACCTTTCATTATTATGGTTTGGTCCTTTAAAATTGGAATAATTAATCTCTTAAATTCTCTGAAATCTATATTGCCTTGACTCCAGTATATTCCTCTGTTGCGTTCAATCCAATTGACTGCTCTTTTTTCTTCGGCAGATAATTTTAGATACGAATATGGAGGTTTTATTAAAAAGACTTGCGTAAACTCTTTTGTGGCTAACGCAAATTCCTTAATAATAAAATTATTTTTGCAGTCTTTGAATCCTTGAACATCAACAAAAAGTATCGAACTCTTATCAGCACTCATTGTTTCGTTGTATTCCACTGTTTAACATAAAGTTGAAGTTTGTTCTTTCAAATACCTTTTGATTGCACTTTATTTAGTTAAGATATTTTCTTCACAATATTGCTCAGAGGTTTGTACTCAAAAATGCAGTCATTTAAAATCAAGCAATATGCTGCTGTCTGATCCGGGATTTCTTGGTCTGTTTCAATCTCCACTCTGACATCGATTGATCCCTTTATCATTTCTTGTTGGTGAGAACAATCAATAACAAATAATGGGGCAACGTCTCTGAATTCCTTCAAGCTCATCAACGGCTCTGGTCGCCGTCCATGATAAGACTGTTGGAATCTTGCATATTGTTCGTATAATAAATTAAATTTATCCTCTGAGAAACTGACATTCAATCCTTCATAAGGATAATACGATGAATTTAAATATACTTTTACATCTCGTACATTGCAGTGATCGAACTCTGCCATTGACATTTCCGCATTGTGTTTGCGATTGGTTTGCAAGGCTATAATAACGAATCTTGGTTTCTCTATCTGTGACGAAGTTTTGATAGACCAAGTGTGTTTACGTGTCTTCGGTAATAATGGATATTCATACAAATCCCAATTTCGAAATGCTAGTGTAATAGGCCTGTCCTTTTCTAGATGTTTCAACAAATTGATTCTTTCACGATCTGATACTTTAACGTGCGGAACTCGCCAAACAACTTTGCTAATAGTTATATCTTCGACCACCTCTCCGACATTTAATTTCAAAGCATTGAGATTCGTATTGCTTCTTAATAGCACCAATTCATGTTTGGAGTTAATTATAACTTTTTCATAATCTTCTGCAAAACCTAAAATTTTCTTCAACGGCACAGAAGCCGAAAAAATTCCTCCGTTAAGATTGTTTGTACCAGAAGTTGACCATCCCCATACACGTGAGCATTTAGATTCATTATCATTTAACGAGAGGTACGATTTTATTGTTGTAGTTATGCCAGCATTTTTTATTTTGTCTATTTCTATTCCGTTTAACTCATATCGAATATCTTGAAATAAATATAGTATTGGATTGTTGATAAAATACACATTTGATATTTTTTCTTTAGTCGAACTATTATAAACATTGGCTTTACCCTCAATATACAAAGTGCTGAGTGAGGGTAACAGACATAGATCTTGTTGATTAATAGGTATTCTTATTTCATCATTCTTGTTGAAACTTGTTACGTACGGTTTATAAGAATGATATTCGAAACTTTCAATACTATTGTCGTATGATGTTGATTGAGATATATTTAAAATATTCATTTTAACAAGCCAATCAACTTCAAAAATTCCTTATTGTTTTTGGTGAGCTTCTTTTTTATGTGAAGCGGTGTGCTTTTATGAGGTGATCTTCTAGTACTAACTTGAATGCAAGCTGTGTCATGATTTTTATTGAAATTTATCATTTTTACGAAAATGTAGATACAGTTGTACTTCTTCGTCTCGTAAATTGATTTGTTTATTCTCGGCGTCTAATAATTGTATAGTTATTGCACTTATAGAACTTTTATTTACAGGAAAATATATTAGATTTTTCGGCACTTCAATGATCCGATAACCAGGTGGTACGTTAGGAACAAACTCGTGAATAATATGACTTGCAGATCCATTCACGAATGACCCACTAACTACGTCGCATTCGATGCGCACAATGGTTGTTGGCAATATACTGACAGGATACAGAGATTCGGTCCTTTTTAATGCCTTTATTGTTTCTCCACCAAAACCTAAAATCCTTCCAAGTGAGTCACTTTTGTTGAAATGAACATCTTTAGTACAAAAAATTGTAGTTTTTAAAGTATTATTATTACAAGTTAATTTTAACATTGCATTTCTAATGTATGTCTTTAAATAATCACAGATATCTTGAAGTTCATAAGCTCCTTCAGGTATTTCGATTACTTCGTTATCGTCATAGTAGAATTTATTATTTCTTTTATCTATGTTGGGTATAGAATTAAATGTTGAAAAATACAACAATCCACACTCATAGTATCCACTTAATTCCAAAGTAGGTGAGTAGTTTGTTATCAGAGAGGATCCTTTTCCAGTTATAGACACAGTGAAAGACATTTTACTACTGATAAAGAATTTTATTTCAAGCTTTATATAAATGTGTTTTCCAATACTCCTTTAAAAATTTTATACAAAGGTGGCCGCAATTAACAGAGTCAAATGTTTGATATTGCTCATAGTTATAATTTAAAGAAACATTTCTTAAGTAATCAAGTAGTTCTAACGGAGGTTTCAGATTACCAAAACTATCAAAATATTCAGCATACTTATTTTCTTTCACGTAGGCTACCCAATGTGTTCCAATGTTATTTGAAGTATCTAAATTTATAATACCGCATTCTATCTTCCTAGGTTTTGAGGGCAACGTATCCCTCATGAAAACACCACGAAAAAATGGAATATCACTAGCATGTTCTAATATATCCCAATTAGTTAATGCCCGCCTAGGTAGCCGCTTTATTAGTTTTTTGAGGGTTTCAAATATAGACCTGCACCCTTTTTATAAGGTCTAATATATAATCCTTTTCCGAGAGCAACCGCCTCCATCATCTTATTATGTCGTTCCGATTCTTGAAGAGCTTTTTGAGCTGCTTTTGAATCATTAACCGCTTTTGCTATGCCAGCTGCTCCACCAGCCAGTGAACCTAAAGCTGATAATCCCGCGAAAATAGGAATTAACGGTAACAGTCCTCCACATTTTGGAATAGGAATACAACGAGGTAAATTCATTTTATTTTTATTTCTAAATAGTTTTTTTGCAGCGGCGACCGCATATTTAATAGTAGAATTTGTGTCTTTAGATTTTATTTTTTTTAATTTAGATTTGAGTTTTTTCACAGCTGTCATAAACGACCGAGCACCTGCACCAGCTCTTAATTTGGCCTTCATAGCATTTTTTACTATCCATGAAGCAATTTTTTCTTTCTTTCCAGCGTCTTTTGATTTCAATCTTCTTTGAGCCATATTTAATAGATCTAGATCAGCTTTGTGCCTTACGTTAGCGTCGTTGTTTATGTAAGCAATATCGTGGTGCATACAAGCGTTATCCAATTTATTAATTCCTCGCTGACCCTTAAGTAATCGTTTCTGAAGCTTTGTGCCGGGTCCGCAATATTGGTAGCCCGGTAAATGTAACTCAAACGGAATCTTATTTATTAAGCTGTTTATGATACCACTTCCTTTCTTCATTGATAAACAAAAAGTGAATCAATAAAGATATCTTGAGCTATTTTATATCATAAAACCAATTTATTCTTATCAACCCAACTATTTTCGCTATTACTTAATCCTAACCATTTTACAAACAATTTGTTTCCTTTTCTTTTTATAACCTTTTCAATGAGGTATAGGTCTGGAAACTTAGTTTTTTGTAACTCGTATGCATAAAATGAGCCGAGGATTCTTTGATTGCGTCTGTCCTCTATTTGATAAGTTGTTGGGTTAGTGTGATTAACTTTTACTATACGAAATATTTCGGTGGACCAGTTTGGCGTATAGCCTTTGTAAAAATCTGCTTTATATCTACTTATGCGAACATAATCACCAACACGAAATGTATATCCCCGACTTGTTTTATTCTTTTGAGAATTCATAATATAACCTTTGACTATAAGCTCATTTACTTTGTTAACTTCCACAGGCTTAAATTTTGTTATTCTATGCAAAGTGTTATTGTAGTGTTCTACAACGTCCTTTAAAATATTTTTATACCATTGGTAATTTCCGTTCAAACTAAATAGTTTGTAAAGGTGAGATTTAATTGTTCTTATAACTCTTTCTACTATAGATGCTTTTTTAATAGAATATGTTGAATAATGATTAATATTATACTTTTTCATTAATTGTTTAAAATTATCATTGTAGAATTCTGTGCCTAAATCAGTTTGTAAATTTTTAGGTTTTCGTAATGATGTAGTTAAAATACTTTGCATTGCATCTGTAACATAATTTTTCGCTTTTGATTTTAAAGGTCTGATCCATACATATTTTGATAAAGTGTCAATTACGATAAGAATATATTTATACCCTTTATTAAACTGTGAATATTTTTGCAAATCTATGAGGTCGGCTTGCCATAAATCATCTATTCCTTTTATGATCGTACATCGCTGGGAAAAATTCCTTCTTGCTGCTTTGTGAAGCTCATTCACTATGTCTTGTTTGCTCATTATTATCTGGTTTCTTTTGAAGCATGTGATCAATTTCTGTCCTTGTGTAAAACAAGGTGGCTAGCTTATTAAGTATTGAACTTTCAAAATCATTTAAACGAATATTTACATCACTTAAAATATTAGTTCTTAGTTCGTGTGTCTTTTCATCCACGTAAGCTTTATTGGCGGCTTCGTCATCATTGCCTGGCGATATAAGCCCTTTTAATCTTGATGATTTTAAATCATATTCACCTGTTTCTGACTTCACTAATGTATCGTTGAGATTTCCAATATATTCCTCTAATCGTAAACGTTTATGAACGTGATGACCAAATTTATCTACATTCATTTCCGTATCTATGCGGTGTTTGCTGTATAACTACTGATCAGTTTTTTAAAATTAGGTTCCTTATATTTGGTGTTTTTAATGATGCCTGCTTCGTACAGCTCTTCTATAATCGCAATAATTTCATTATCTAAGCCGGTATTGCCAGCATCACGAGATGCAAACAGTAATTTCAATCGATCTACTAATTCATTTGGATCATCCCAATAAACGTAATCTATATCTTTCTTTACACTTTTTAAAAGATTTATTCCTTTTCCTACCGTAAGACTTTCTGTGCTGTCATACTTATTTCTAGAGAACTTAAACAGTGGTTTAATAATATGCATGTACTTAAACCCTTTGTTACTATTAATTGGCTTGCGTGGATCACAATTACGCCTATGTGCATTCGTTTCTATTAGAAGCTCTTTATAATTTTGCAAATCTTCATCTGTGATAACATCCAAATTTGGTGTCTTTTCAAATAGTAATTCTTTTAATCCAAGAGTTTTGTTTAAACTTCGATTTCCAATTTTTATAATTTTTCCGTCGTCGAAAACACGTGTTTGGCCGAGCATAAGTTTTCCTCGTTCATTTTTTATTCCAAAAGGGATATTTGCGTCGGGTGAAGCACACCACGATAAACTATTAAGTGAAACATTTGGTGATGATTGAAAGGACTTAAAGGAAGCATCACTCATATTATTGTTGTCAGAAGGTGATACGACAAGGGTTTTTTCGGAATTAAATTTTTTATAGAACTGTTGTTCCTCTTCTTCATTAAAATCGTCATCAGAAAAATTTGTTGCCTCGCTGTCATTATGTTTATTTTTTTTTATTGTATAATGTTCAAACTCATCCTCATCTTCATGAGAAATTTCATTGTTCTTAATGGCTATTTGTTTCAGTGGATCGGTTATAGGTTTGAATATGGATTCCAGAGTGGCATCATTTGTATTTTTCATATCCTTTATCATTTCAACCTTTCTTTTTACAGCAGCTGCAGCTTTTACAATTTGTTTTTTAAGTTGCTTTTCCATTTTGACAAGGATTCCGTTCAATGCAAAATCCAGAGTAATAGTGATTGTGTATTGATGAAACAATAACTTATGTATATTAATCTACTACTACAAAAGTATCGAATGCCATCCTATAACATCCTTTATTTCTTTCGCAGTCTTTATTGATCACAACATAATTAAATGGTTTATTCCAAATAGTTGAGCACATTTCACGGAACTGAGACCACGACATATCTGAACCTACATGCTCATCGTAAACGTGTTTTAAATTTACATCGTCTTGTTTAAATAAAATAATGAGGTTAGAATTGTCCCTTATAAGTTGTTTAGGTACTTTACTGTATGTTTGGTTAATGTAAAAACAATCAATATTCTTATGTCGACCCATAGCAAAATAATCCCGAATGCTATTTTGGTTTTCACAAGCTACGTCGTCGAATATTATAATGGAGTTTGGCAAAGCTTCGTGTGGGCTTATGATATCATTATTATGGTTATATTTACTATAAGATATGTCTGCAACTAAATCTAATACTTTTTCTAAGAACACATATTTTGGTTGGTATAATGATTTAGAATATACATATAAGTTACGAAAACGTGCACCATTCTCATGTAATAACAAACCTATTACTAAGTTTGTCTTGCCGCAATTTGATGGTCCACAAACAATACATCGTATAGTGCTCGGCAATAAGTTGCCATGTCGCTTTGCTTCACATAATGATGCAGGACAGATATTATAATCTAATTTTAACGTTTCCTTTTGTTTGAGGAACTTCATAGCAACTTGTCCGTTTTGATTCGTGGCTTTTAACAAAATGGATATAACACTTTGCGTTCGTAATAATAAGAGAACTAGTAGTATATTTACTTGTAAGTGCACTCACTCCACCATATAGACTAAGCATTCGACGGCGGTAATAATAGCAAGGAGTAGAAGAATTTGGATACTGTTACCACTCATTATATTAAGTTATTGGACGTGTCTAGAACACACAATGTTAAAGCATCGAGAAGAATGGAGAGAGAAGAAAGAGCTCTCACCCCTCTCGAATCGTGCAATAAAAAATGATATGAGTAAGGAATCGATGCTTAAAAATAAACATTGTTTAATTACTTGCATCCCTACTTTAACAAAGTAATACACTGCGTTCTTTAATAAATAAAACTATATTTTTAATTTTATTACCATTATTTTAAACTATGTATTTGAATTCTAATAAATTTTATCTTAGATTTATTTATAGAGGTAATTCTGAATGAATGTTTTTCAAAATATTTGATTACATTATAGAGGTGTTAAAATAAAAACAAATATTTTCATACAAGTCTTTTTATTTTTAAATAATATTTATTGAAAACAATACAAGACTTAAACTAACATAACTATTTAAAATAACATAAGTCTTAGTTAGTAAAATTTATAAGCATTACTATAATTTTTCAGGAGAATAATGTTGTTGAAATAATGTATCTCCGTGAGTGTACACGTAACTAAAGATAGTAGGTACGCATCTAGCACATTAGAGAATTTTAATATACATCTACAAATGTTTTAGGTCAGCAATAGTTATTTAAAAACTATAACTGTAACCACATATTTTCTTAGAGATATTAGTTATAATATTTTCTGCTTGATCCATTATTGGATCAATATGCTCGGTTACCACATATTGTGTTTTTATTAATGGATCATTGCTGGTTGATTCCAGATCTAATATTTCTAATTTAATTAATCGCCGCCCTTTAGTAGGTATTGTTTTAATTAAATAAGAAGGTTCGTTCCCCTTCGTATTCTGCAGTAACTTGCTTCTTCTCTTCATGGGCTTCTTTTTATTAAAAAGACTTTTAACCACCTTGGCATGCAGCGGTGAATCTTTAGCATTCCAATGTGGAAATTCTTCAGAGAAGCCCTCCAACATATCTTGCGCATTTTGCTCAAAGCAAGGAGGATAATCTTCTGTTGCCTCCTTGCTTATGAGTAGCGACTGCGAGATTTCTTGGGTATTCTGAAATTTAATTTATTATGCAACAAAAATAATTTCACATCGAAGAAATGATTGATATAGTGGCGGAGGTAGAAGAGTATATCTAGGATCCACAAGGAGGCTGACTATCTTATACGGAACCGATAGAATATGAGAATCACGATAACAGCATCACAACCATAAGGTTTTAACAACAACATTATCTTCCAACTAAATCAAATATACAAATAAACATTAACTAGTGATCTAACCACTACACAAGAAAAGAGTTTGAAGAAAAATAATTTATACGACTTACCATGATGTATTTGGGTGACCGTAGTTGTCACTTGATTAATTATGTGTGAAACAAATTTTAAAAACATTCGACTTTAATAGCTATTTATAGTGTAAATATAATGCTGACATAACAACAAAGCATTCGCACGGAATCGCAATTGGACAAATTACTAATGAACTATAAGTTGGAATACCTAAATCAGCAATAACATGTCCCAACCAGTTTCGAATTGTTCATTGCGTGTGCTATTTTATTAATAGTTTTATATTTTATGGATTATGAAATAAAAAAAAACATGGTAGCTGGTTTATAACGTTATATATTTTCATCGTTACAATACAACATTAAGTATTTGATTAAAACTAGGTAATTAATTTACCTATTTACCATTAAAAAACAATGTATAATACTATTAAACAAATAACTGATGGATAACAATATTAAAATTAAATAACTTTACAATATAAAGTGCCGTGTCGGTACATACTATACAATTTCATGTATGTTTTTATTCTATTAACTTATTCATTACTTAAGCCATATAATAAATAAATAAATAGATGATGGGGTAACATATTTCTCAACTTACAATTTGATTCATGATTACCATTAAAATAATAATAAACTATACAATACGGTGCTTCTAAAGAAAAACTAATGATATTAAACTAAACTATCCCAGTGACCCCATGATATAGTAGAAATTTTGTTTTTTAATATGATACGTTTATCGTCATTACCTGACAAAGCTATTTTGTTTTGTTCTTGAGTAAATATTTCGTGCTTAAGAGATTTAAATATGATATTTTTTTTCTTCAAAAATGTATTTTCATTTAATACCTTGTAATAATCTTTATATTGTACATCTTTTAATACTTGCTTCTGTATGCCTTTTGCTTTTTTTAATTCATCTTCTGCCGTTTTAATACAGTATAACTTGGACCTTAATCCTACAAACTTCGAAATCAAACTTCCTCCTAGCTCATCTTTAAAGAGACCTGGCACCTTTTTGTTCCAACTAGGAATGTCGTATACGTTATTTACAGAATAATTACTAGTGTCGAAATAGGGAAGAAAATTTGATTTTAAATCAGCATAAAAATCTTTACTTTCTATTGAATACAAAAAACTATCAGTATCCGTATAACAAAGTTTTAACTTTTCCTTATAAAAAGGCTTCATAATAGAATAATGAAAATCAAACATGTGACTCTTAGATATTTCCAAAACGGAAAAACCAATGTATATAGGTTTATCCAAAGTGATTGTTTCAGGCTTCATTTGAATGGCTACCAAGTTTTCAGTGAAAATTGTAACACTGTGAAAATTTGGTCGAGCTATCATTTGCTCTGCACAGAAACTTTTCTTTGTTTTGTTACTATCATCATTCCACTTATTGACTAATTTCACATTAACCCTCTTTTCTGTGTCTTCTAACGTCTTGCCAAATATACTGTTGTTAAGAAGTTTGAAGAAATCTTGTTCAAATGTAGATTTAGCTTTTTTTCGTAATTCAGTATTCATGTCAATATACTGCTTTAAATAAGGACTCTGATTAAATTGAATAACTCTATGTATTTTTTTTAACAACAAACCATGTTTTATACATGTTTGCAGATGAGCAAAATGTATGACATAGAAATATTTATCGTATAAATTTGGAATCAATTTTGAAGTTTTAGAACCTGGCGGAGTAAATTTTTGAGCACAGAATGGAAAATCGTTATGATCATTATGCAAATGTTCGGGGTATTCTAAATCTACTTCTAGTATATAACCAGTGTCTCCGTTAGTTGGCACATTTATAAAATCTATTCCAGCGATTTCCAAGTCATTCAATAACTTAAAATTGGAATGAGGCAAATAAGCACACATTGCATATCCATAGAGATTATTACAATCGATATAAATTAGAAAGTTATTACTTTTTCTTGGATCGTAAGTTTTCAAATACTTGTTATTGGCTTTTGAATACCTTGTCGAACATAAACATATTCCACCGCGAATACCTTTTTGAATCATTCTTATTATTTCCAGGTCGTGTATTAATTCTAATTTAACATCTGTTTTTAATAGCATGGCATCAAAACTGAGACTCGGTGCTGTAACATAAAAGGCTGGATCTAATTTATAATTCATCTTACATGTCTGGCGAAAACTTTCAAAAACGTCAGCTAATAAAAGAACATCTGACTTAAGATACAAGTCTGTGTATTCACCGAGATTCGACAATTCAAACGTTTGCCAGACTTTTTTTGCATGATCATAATCTACTTTAGATATATTACTATTGCGTAATTTGCTGAAAAAGAACTCCTGAGGCGGAAGTACTTTTTCTTCGTATGAACTCCAAGTAGTCATGTATTCATATGGATACACCCCTTTTCGTTTTATTAAAGCAAAATGCTCACGAGAAGGAAAATAACGCCGCAGATGTTTAAAGTCGTCATTTTTTAAGTTTGCGACAAGTTTCTCTAGACTTGTGCCTAAAAATTTAAAAGAATCAACAAATCGAACAGGTATGATATCTTTATCATTAATTTGAAAAAATTTTGTAAAAGATATGTAGTTTTCCTTATTTTTTGCTATTACTTGTATTTTTCCTGATAGTTTTCCCAACTGTCGTATAAAAAGATGACTGTCATAACCCGCTAAATTATGAAAAAATATAGGAACAAACTTAGGCAAACAATATCTAATATTGCAATAAGAATGAGCTGCACCACGATACCGTCCTGTAAGATGGCAATGATCTTTAACTTTATCGTCAAATAATATTTTATCACAAAGAAAACAATTTGTAGCCCGAGCAAAGTTCGCTTTGTCTTCATTTGTTAAACAAATAGCCACTGGCGACTGCAAAACGTTATAAATATCGGTTATATCCAATAATAGACTTTCTAAAAACTTTTCTACACAGGCTGGACCTCGATAAGATACATATTTATTACGCGACTTATCATAAGAACACACAACGTAATAAGCAAATGCTGATGGTACGTGTTTTTGCAATATCTTTGTACAGCCTGATCCAGAATCGAGTTCAGTTGGTTTTAATAATGATTCAAAATCTGCGTATAAGACGAAGGGCATGTCATGCATTCGCTCGTAATGATTAAATTGAATTCGTGTTCCATCACCGGGTAATATTGTCGATACACCACCACAAACATGAGCTTTCAGTTTATCATTACTATCAAAGAATATCATACAATCCTCGCATAAATATATTTTAGAATGATGTTTAGTTAATTGAAGACGAAGTAATTTAGATAAATCTTTAATAAGACAGTAATGGGTGCGTTTTCTGTTTTCCAGGAAAAGCATATTAATGTGATGATCTTTGCGAATCTCGCTTTTGTATAAAGGTCCAACAATGTTACCATTCTTTTGAATGCCGTAAATATTAATACTTATGCGAGGATTATTCTTTTCAAAAACTTTGATGTCCGCAAACCCAACTGGAAAAATCATATTTTTGATATTGAGTACATTTTTAAAGTGTGGGTAAGCTGACGTTCGATGTGCGTTTCTGTTTATAGGAAATAGTGCTGCCATGACACACCATAAAAAACAATAATTATCAGAATTTTGAATGTTGATACATGCTCGTTTACATTTTATGGACTTTGGTAATTCTATAAAACTGGAGCCTCTTAACGGGTTATATTTGTTTATATTTACTTCTAGATATAGGCTTTGTAAATAGGCCCACCCACTATCTCTTTCTTCAAATTCTTCAATTTTTTTACAAATTAAGTGAATAATTTTTGAAAACATATCTTCAAAATTGAAGTTTTGATGCAAGATGAAGTTTTCCGTTGCAAATGACTTGATTGAAATCGAATCATACTTACTAAGCAGAAAGAATTCACAGAAAAGTTCAAAATTAGCTTTAACATTAGTGTGAGCTTGAATTTTCGCTATGAGCAATAGGCGTACGCGAGAGCGCAAGTGCCATAAAAACTCGGCGGGCGGGCGAACACGCGCACTATCATGACCCTCATCTTGATATCGAACACGGTACGATGCTATACGATTACGAAAAGCGCTATGAACTTTTTCAACCCCCTCACTATCAACGACCGAACTGTTGTTCTTATGTAAAATACTTTTCAAATGTGCAGAGAAAACTTTGTTATTTACGGATACGTCACAAACTGAACAGAAAGTAGACCTCGACATTATGATTTGGACAGTACAAATTCTCAAAGTTAAAGTAATAAAGGCTTAAGTATGTAAGTACCTAATCTTTGAGTTTGCTAACGATAAACAATAAGTAAACCAGCTAAAACATAATTTACGCAGAGAGAAACAAAAGAGAACCTATTTTTTAACTTTATCTTTATAAAATATCCCCTCTGTGGTAAACTTTGCCTTAGCTAATTTTACAAATTTTTTTAATGCGTAAAATTCTGGAGATTCTGCTTCGCCTTGCAAGCGTACCCAAACGATAGCGCGCTCGCACCGGTCAAGGCCGCTGAGATTAGATACCTCCTTCTGGTTGTAGAGGCGTAGCTCCACTAGCAAGTCGCCGTCGAGCTGTGCAGTCCAACGCGTTACACCACCAGGTACTCGGCGTGTCAGGATACTGGTGGTCTTGTTTGGCAGGTTTGGCGCCCGCGAAACCTCGCTGTCCGACTCTGAGTCGAACAACCACTCAGAAGTATTGGACGACGATGTATTCTTCACTTCTGCACTCTTCGCCTTCGATAGGCACTTTATCGCCTTGCTTCTCTTCTTTGGACTAGGGAGATAGAAAAAGGATACACGATTATTGTACACATTAAACACTTGAAATTTAGATATATGTAAATATAGCAATAAAAGTACCTGATGTCTTCGTCGTCGGTATCAAAGAAAAGGTCAGATTCACAGCTCTTCTTGGCTGACCTTTTGTTTTGCTTGCTATCCGACCTGAAAATAGTAAATGTCATATTAGTATTAAGAGTGGTTACAAGAAAACGAGTTGAAGATTCACATCTTCAATTCATAAGATAAAAAAAATATCATCATCATCAGTCAATCAGCATGCCACTGCTGGGCTTGATGGTCCCTCGTGAAGACAGCACTTGGAGAGGTCACGTCATATACAGCCTGGTCCAACGGCTCAATTTGTTGAAGCATGAAGATGATCAACCACTTATAGACAATTAAAGAATAGATATAAAGTATAGCAATAAAGTATAAAAACTTACGAACATTTTTCAGCTGTCTTGGTCTTGAGATTTTTTGATGAGGAGGTACTGAAGCACTGTTAGTGGTCAGAGATAGCACTGGAGTGTACTGTGACTACAGTTTTTCCGGATTTTATATAAGAAAAGTGCAATGCAAGTAATAATTTTACTGAGGTTCTCAACCTATACCTTATCTTTTTAATCATTTTTATTTAACATGACTAATCTAAAAAAGAATGCTCATTAATTTTTATATTGTTAAATAAGTAAGTAATATTATAAAATATTATATATATATAATCATAAAATTATTAATTTCCGTCCAAATCATATCCACACAAAATATTTATAAGAAAACAAATATGCATTCACGGATATGATGTCTATACGTTATCGAGAATCCTAATGCATTCACTTCCACTTCCATGGTCAGTGTTCGTTTTTCAAACACTAAAGAACTGACACTTTATTTAGAGAAAATATTTTTTTTTTCGTGATTTTTTTATCACACCGCGCGTTTTAGGCAAAGGAGACGCGAAGCGCTCTGGGTACTATGGTACCCGGGACGTGTGAGTGGAGCAGTTCTCAGATCTGCAACAAAATTTTTGATCCGCAGTTGCGTATGATCCAAAAACGGTCCGATCATCGGCTGAACTTCGTCAGCTATATAAAAAAAAAGTACTTACGTAGCAAGAAAGAAACAAAACGACTAACTGACGCAATTACGTGTATTGGATTTTTATTTTCGAGGTAGTAGTAGATCGTTATTCAGCATCACAACATCTAAGAGAAGATTATAGTTTGGTAGTTTACTTTCAAAAAGTCGGTTCCATACTCGAAATATAAAACTTAATAACGTTTTGCACCTCTGACTTTCATGATATTTAGCAAAATTTGATATTTACCCATAATTCTACCAATGTGCAATATGACGCGGAAATAATCAGCAAATTAATTGTTTGTCGTTTATTTCCACAAACTTGCAATACAATACTGTGCATATACAGCAAAATAGTTGGTAACCGTTTAATTCTGCTGATGCAGAAATCTCGTGTAAGGCTGCATGCTCCAAATTTTTTTTCATTTCGGGTTTATTATATTTATTTAAATTATACATGTACATACATATTTACAATTACTAACGAATATTATCTCCAAATTAAAAAGTCTTCTTTATAATAACGGATGCGATTTCTAATTTTCATTTTTCGATACTACTATTTAAAACAGATAAACATTAGGTATATCGTTCTATTAGGCGAACCGAATGTATCTATAGCATAACGATATTGATACGACATGAGGACAGAACCATAGAAGTTTATGAAAATTATTGTAATAATACATAGGTGGTATTCATCGGCAGCATCTCATACACGTTCCCACCGCACTACCCTATTTAATTAGGATGTTAAGACCTTAGTCAGCCAAGGTAGGTAGTTAAAATGTTCTTAATATTTTTTATATTTTCATTTTTTAAATTATTGGAATATTTATTTTCTATTTTTTATTCGTGTGATGACTGGAACACATCTTTCAGGGATTAGCCCGCCCTTTTAAATATTTTGTAAAAATCAACAATTTTATACTTTGTTTTATAATAAAGAATATATTTAATTGAAGTAATTTAATAAACAAATAAAAGTATTAACGTGTGAAAGAAGCCTTATTATTTGAGTAAGCACTCGTAACTGGATATATGAATAATGTGCAATAAATTTATTGCTGATAAATGAATTTCGTGGGAATGCTTTGAAACTGTATGGCAGGCAGAGTGTAGAACGGTACAGATACTTATCCGAGAGTTGAGTCCTGAAGCTACGAAACCTCAACCTGTTTAATTTCTGTTGTTATTGCACTGCTACCTAGTTGAATGCCTTAATATTCTGAGATAGAAAACCTTGAAAATGTGTCTAGTAAATCGCAATCAATCAAAAGTATACTGTTTACAGTCAAACAACACAACACAATAGAAACATTATGAAATGAAATGAAATAAAAAATCTTCTTTTCCATTTAACCCTATATAATGTATATTGGGCAATCTTAAACTGTTTTCATCAAATCACCGTAAACGAACGCAGTGAGATTTGCGGAGCTAGAGCGCAGCGAAGCGTAGCTCAAATCTCACTGCGTTCGTTTGCGGTGTTTTGATGAAAACTGTTTTAGAATGCCCAATATACACCTACTAACCTACCACCCATTAACGACATCATTTAGTTGATAAGAAGAATGGGGGTATGAAACTTATTAGTTTTTTCAGAGGTAAGATCTACAATAATTTAAGCCGCTACCGTACACAGCAGTAGCGTCGGTGGCGCTGTGGATACGGCACTGGCCTTCTAATCGGGAGGTCCAGGGTTCGATCCTCTCATACGCGATTTCATACGTATATTTTTCCGACGCTCCTACAGTGAAGGAAAACATCGTGAGGCAATCTGCATACATCTGCGAAGAAATCAAAGGTGTAGTGTATGTGAAGTCGACCAATCCGTACTGAGCCAGCGTGGTTGGCTAAGGCCTAAACACCGTAACTTAGCGTAGACTCCAGCCCCTCTATGGGGACATATATGAGCTGTGATGATGATGATGATACACAGCAGTATGGTTGGTTTTGATATGACATTACTGTTTCGTCGCCGAGTTATCGGTTCGAATGGCCGCCTCGCATCACACAGAACAGGACGATGCATGCTGATAATGGATTTGAGATGAAAAAATAGGGCACTGAATAATTATTTCCTTTAGCTCATCAATGATTTAGTTCACTAGATCGACAATCAAGCCTCGTATGTAGCACCCTTAGCAATAATTAATTAGCAACACGAGACGGTGAATATGTTCTGAATCGTTGCACTAAGCTACACGACGTTACCAGCTGGTTGTCAGTAGATTGATTCCGTGCAATAAGCAGAACAGCCCCCCTATAAAAAGCCGGTTCTCTATTTAGAGGCATAAAATTTATTGTCATAAATTCATATTCCATAATTTCGATTGAAATAATCATCGAGACGCATAATATTCAGGAAGCAGAATGTTAATAAGCATAATATTGTGTGGCAGCAAATCTTTTGTCATATGTATTAAAATCCATAAACTCGATACGCAGAACAACTTAACGCATTATTTTTCAAAGCATAATTAATGTTTAGCATATTTATCACAACGAATAATGTTTACGCAGAATTTCGCAAGGCATAAACTTGCCCGCAAGTATGCAGCATGTAAGGAAGCAGGCAACATGCAAGCATGCATGCACCATGTAAGCAAGCAAGCATGCACCATGTAAGCAGTCATGTGCCATGCAAGCACGCATGCACCATGCAAGCAGTCATGTGCGACGCAAGCAAGCATGCACCATGCAAGCAAGCATGCACATGCATGGTTTCTGTCACGGCTCCGGCGCTGCGGGGCTCCGGCGGCGGTCCCACGCGAGCTTATCGTCACAGATGGTTTTCGCTCACTACCACCTGCTCCTCAGCTCGCGGGCCACCTCGCCACTCCGCGCCTACGAGGGTTTGAATTACACTCTAGGGGGTAGGACAAACAAGACTACGTGGAGTCGGTTTTGCAGCGATTCGTTTCTGACACTAGTAGCATAAATTAATTGCTTTGTCAAATAATAAATCAACATATACCATGAAAAAATTATATCAAATGAAAATATAGAATATTCGAGTACGTATCACATTCGAATAAAATTATATACGAAATATTATTATAAAAATTATAGTAAAACAGAGTAAACATTGTTTCTAATGAACGTTATATTCTTTAAAATAAGATCATTTGTATATATAAGAAATAAAACGCACCCGATAAAAGACTTCAGATTTTTATGCTCAAAAATATTAGTATAATGTATAATAATGCCACTTAAAATTATGCCTTAATATTTTAGGACTACTAATAATATGTCAAAAGAAATTAGGGATTCCATTAATTATGCTTAATTATATTATGTCTTTGGATAACTATGCCTTATACAAATTATGCGAAGAAAAAATAATGAAACGTTAATGTTATGCTTTTCGATGATTATGCTTAGTGATTTATAAATAAAAGGTCCCCAAAAAAGCCACACGCTGTTTTTTTCCGCAGTCGTTCCGCAGAAAAAATGTATGGAGATGACATTAGCTGCGGGAAAAAAAGCGTGAGGTTGTCACAGGCTTATGTTATTTCTATACATTTTTTCTGCGGATAAAACAGCATGAGGTTTTCACGGGCTAATGTCATTTCTATACATTTTTTCTGCAGAACGACTGCGGAAAAATAAGTGTGTGGCTTTTATCTAGGCACACCGCACAGAAACTGGATGACCAGTTGCAATTCTTCTGATTCTCTGATTTGATTGGTGGCCAATCTGAGGCAACGTTGTCAAAGATAATCCACTTTTACGTATTACACCCACTTCTACATCATTGAACATGATGACCGAATACTATGCAACATTAAAATATTTAGAGACAAATTAAATACAACAAATCCCAAACGATAAAACAGTGGGACTGAATAACATTCGTATTAACACAATAAAATATGCAGAATGTGAAAAGTTGTCGCGAGAATTTCGATAAGCCATAATTACAATACCTTATAACTTGATCTTGATATTGGTAATTCTAAGAAAAAATATGTGTTTGATACGTATATTTTAAAAATGACTATAATATTATGCATAGAACTTGTGAAAAAATTATTCATTAGACTTTAATAAAAAAAATGTTACCAAACTTTCGTCTTTGAGATGTTTGGATGAGGTAGTCCTTCAGATTATTTATTCCTTAGATTTAATATTTCGTTTAAGCCCGTTGATGGTTACACTTATCGTAATCTCAGTTGATCAATCAATAATATAATTATACTTGATTAGTTCAGAAATGTTCGATCCGCTCAATTATTACCTACTGCTTATCGAAATGAGATTAATTAATGATCGCATGCACATACGGTCGCTGCTATTCTAAACACGCGGAGAAAACTGATGATGTGGTCAAAGTTCAATGAATAACTAATGCATCTCGCACATATGCTGCATTCCATTACATGATAAATTCATTTGCATTTTAGAGCAAAATCGACACCCAAAGCCGCTGGTCAGAATGCCAATCATATCAGTAGGTACACAAGTATCCTGCTTTCCCCGTAAACTAATCAAACATCAACATCTTGGCAATTTACAACGGGGAGATCGAAACATCACAATTTATATGTAAATAATAAAAGGTCTGATTAATATTATTGAAACTCGCTATTGCTTCCAAATATAAAACGACTTTTCATCCAAACCAAAATGTAATTGTCCCTAAAAGCAGTGGCAATGTCTTTGTTTGTAATGGAAAATAAGATAATTAAAAACAGAACAGATCGTCGACCAATTTATTTGTGGCCAGTCTGTTTATTGTTGAGGCGCGGACTTGTAAAAGTTCTTAATTCTCGCCGACCACAGTTGTATTCAAAGAAGAAAAACGCCTGATTCATCGTAAGTCGTAAATTCATTTACTTTCCAACAAGAAATAAAAGCCATTGCCAAGTTTTACTGCATTCAAATTGAGCTTGGAAGGCTTTTCAATTCAAGTTTGGTAAAGAACAATTCACGACAGGATTACTGCAGGAATCAGGATGCGATAATGACAATACTTAGAACCATACGTTTTAGCAATCCGTTTTAATATGATATAATAATAATTGGATGCACAGAGTGGAATTTAAAGACGATCGCTGGAGGTGTATCCGTTACCCCAGATCATAGCAAAGGACAAAGTCGAAAATCGCCCCACGACCAACAAAGATTTGATTGGCGTCATAATCGTCATAATCAAAAATAGTTAAAAGTACTTTCAGTACCAAACAAAACCAAATGAAGTAAAATAAACGAATGGTTATTGTTACCTTTGCTTGATTGAATGGAATTGAGATGGTTTTATGTAGGTATGGACATATTGTTATTTGTATAAATTATGTTTTTCATAACTTCTTTCACTATTTACAACGTTTATTACACACGTCAATTGACTACTCACGCGCTGTCGCTAGTTAGTTTGTTGTGTTTTTGACTTGCTTTATAATTTCACGATTTCTTGTTTTTTTTTTTTATTGCTAAAGGTGGCAGACGAGCAAGTGGCCCACCTGATGGTAAGTGGTAACCACCGCTCATGGACATCTGCAATGCCAAGGGCAAAGCTCAGTTGCTGCCTACCTGGAGAGAAGTGCTCTTTTTAAACCTCGTTTGAAGTTGGACATATCGTAGCGCTCAGGAAACACCGCAGCTGGGAGCTCGTTCCAGAGTCTGCACGTACGTGGAAGAAATGAACGCTGAAACCGAACTGTGCTAGACGAGATCGGTTCCAGGTGGTACGGATGAACTCTATTGCGGTGGCGGGTGGTGCGATGATAAAAAGGTGACGAGGGCACCATTGCAAACAGTTCCTCGGAGCACTCTCCGTTAAAGAGCCGATAGAGCACGCAAAGAGAACCAAAGTCTCTCCTTTGCTCCAGCGTCTCCATTGAGGCCGTGATATTGGGATCACCGACGATGCGGAATGCACGCCTTTGCAGGGAGTCAAGAGGGTCGAGTTGATATTTCGGAGCTCCTGCCCAGAGGTGCGAGCAGTACTCCATATGCGGCCGTATTTGTGCTTTATAAAGCATCAGCCACTGGCTTGGAGTGAAGTACTGCTTGGCTCTGTTCAGGACGCCCAGTTTTTTGCTCGTCAATTTGGCTTTGTCCTCCAAATGACTCCTAAACTGCACTTTGGCCGAAATTTCCACACCGAGGATCCCAATACCACCGGACATACGAAGAGTAACTCCCTGGAACTGAGGCACTACGATAAATGGGTCCTTCTTCGCAGTGAATGCGCAAACTTGTGTCTTCGTGGGGTTGAACTTAACTAAGTTCTTTACACCCCATTCGGAGACTCGCCCTAGAGAGTCCTCGACTTCAGACACAAGTTGTGACCGCCTTTCTTGCAACGAAATCCGAGGGACATTCTGGTGGTCGGTATACCGCACATCACCCGTACTATCATCTGCATAGCAATGTATGTTCTCAATGGACAACATGTCATTGATATGCAGAATGAACAGGGTTGGAGAGAGCACCGAACCTTGTGGAACGCCAGCGTTTATGGGCATGGTTTTGGAACAGCAGCCGTCGACGACGACTTTAATGCTCCTACCGTCCAAGAAGCTGGCTATCCATTTGCAGAGTCCCTCGGGGATTCCATAAGATGGTAGCTTCGTGAGAAGAGCTCTATGCCAGACCCTATCAAACGCCTTAGCAATATCTAGTCCCACGGCGAGAGCCTCACCTTTGCCCTCCAAGGTTTCCGCCCAACGGTGGGTCAGGTAAACTAAAAGATCACCAGCTGAACGGCCGTGACGGAAGCCGTATTGTCGGTCGCTAATCAGCTGGTGCTCTTCCAGGTACCGTAGGAGGCGGGAGTTGATGACCCGCTCCATAATCTTGGAGAGCAAGGACGTTATTGCTATTGGCCTGTAATTTGACGGGTCGGATCGGTCACCCTTTTTGGGAATTGGGTGGACGTGAGCAATCTTCCACGAAGATGGAACTCTGCTGTTCTGATAGGAAAGGCGGTAAAGGCGCGTTAGTACGGGGGTCAGCTCAGGGGCGCACGTCTTCAGCACCACTGCTGGGATGCCATCCGGCCCACTCGACTTATGGACGTTCAGGAGCTTAAGCTCCCGCCTGACCGCACGTTGTGTAATGCGTATTTCAGGCAGTGAGCTTTTACACCGAGGGATGTTAGGTGGTGTGGCTCCTCCATCGTCCATTGTCGAGTTAGAGGCAAAGAGTTGGACCAAGAGATTGGCCTTCTCTTTTGCACTGTGGGCCAGGTTGCTATCAGCTACACGCAGTGGTGGGAGACTGGAGTGGCAGAAATTACGTTGCGCAGCTTTGGCCAGCGACCAAAAAGCACGACTCCCACTGGGATAGCTTCCTAGTCGCTCGCCAACCCTGGCCACGTGTTCCGCCTTGGCTTCAGCAATAGCCTTCTTGTTGGATCTAGAAGCAGCGTTGTACTGTCGCTTCTTCTCCGTCACGTCAGGATCCCGACTTTTTCTGGCATTGTCCCAGGCGATGTACGCAGATTGCTTGAGGTGGGCAGTGTTCCTGCAGGTATTATTGTACCAGGGACGACTGCGACCGCCAACAGGTATTTTGGCGTTGGGTATGAAAACTTCCATTCCCATCAGCACCGTTTCAGTGACGCAATCTGCGCAGGTATCGGGATCTTCGGAGGCGAAGCAGAGCTGCTTCCAGGGGTAGGATCCGAAGAATTCTCGGAGTCCATCCCAGTCTGCTGACTCATACCGCCAAACTGCACAATTGCCAGCCGCAGACACGCGATGGGGTCGCGCAAGACTGGCAGTACTACGGACAAGGCAGTGATCCGATGATCCAAGAAGAGCATCGACCACAACCCTGTATCCGCTAGGTCGCGTAGTCAGCAGTAGATCCAACAAGGAGGCTTCATGGCTCTCTATATCTGGGATACGGGTGGGCTGTACCACCAGTTGAGAGAAGCCATAGGCCGAAGCCATGTTGAAGACAGTCCTACCCGGGAGGTCAGTGGTCCGGGACTTCAACCACTCTTTATGGTGAGCATTAAAGTCACCACCACCACCGCAGATGGGTATTGCTCCAACGCTCGGTCAATCCCCTCTTGAACGTGCTCAAAAAGCTGAGCTGACCCTAATTCACTGGCATGGGACCTGTAAAGGCACGCGTAGATTCGGGTAAGACCCCCATGGTCCATGCGCAGCCATAGTAACGACAGGTCCCGATGCTCGAGGCCCCGAAGGCGGCGACAGCAAACATCACCCCTGACGTATACGCACACCCCGGCTTTACGTAGGAATGCGTGTTCCAGTTCGTAACCCGGGTATTTCAGGTACGAAACATCGTCAGGGGCAGTAATTTGCGTCTCCGTTAAGAAGAGCAAGGCAGGCCGAGCCGTCTCAAGATGGTGGTGGACGGCTTCGAGATTACTGTGTAGACCCCTGATGTTGCAGAAATCCATTTTAAATGTGGATTGGGTGTCCGCCGTAGGAGCTCGCTTCTTCTTATTGTTGATCTTCATATTGTTATATTGTTGTTGAGCATTTTGGGGAAGGGATTAAATGTGGGGCTGAGTCACGGTGACAAACGAAGAAAGAGCAGAACGTAGTACAAAGTGGGGGCGCGGGTTGTGTGAAGAGCTGACACGCGGCACGGAAGGGCCCCCGGTGCCCCCCCGCACGCAGACATCGGGATCCACTCCGGTCTCCTACTCCGGCACGATGACCGCATGACGGGATTTTCGCCGGTTGTGCAGGACAGCCTCCCAGGCAGGATATTCCTGGGTTCGGGTCCCCTACTGACTTTTAGGTGGCCGACGGTAACCATTTCCACCGGGTCTCCCTGTACCGCGCGTCAACTCTTCACGCCCAACGACCTCACTGAGACTTTAAACTCCACTAGTTTCGATTATCACCGCGACTCCACACCACAAAAGGTACGGGAAAGGGGCATGAAGGAGCGGCTGTCTCTACCCTTCAATCGAAATGCAGGTCTGCTTCACGACCAAAATAGGCGAACAATGTATGGACACAGAGCAATGTCCTTTACCTAAAGGACACATTCCTTCTTTTTCAAAAATGTTTGCAATATCATTCAATATGTTTTATAAATCTCTTGCTGGAACCAGGTAACGAACCATTGAAAATTGGAATAAATATAACTCCTGTATATGGCAGGAATCAATCGAAAGCGTTAAATATAAGGGAGGGAATAAATTTCCTTCATAGGCAGTATAACATAGGTAGTATCAAAAAATAGACAAAGCCATTTCCGCCGTAGAAGAGATCTATAATAGCAATTAACAAGCTTAGAGTAAGAAACTGTTTGATTAAAAACATAGAACGGTTGCGTCGCAATATTATATTCACAAGAATCTAGTGTTTGCTCATAAAAAATATACACTTGTTTTACTAAAACGATATTCTTTGAGCAAATACTTTCGAACTACCAACTTCAAAAAATTAAATAATTATTTTAGAACCTAATGCACTCTCGCATGCCCCGTGTTGGACCCATATCCTATTTGTTGTTGAATGTTTTGAATCGAACCTCTACATACGATTCTGCGACTGTGTTAGACCCACAGACGCATAAAGGTTAGATCGCCAGCCATCCTGACGTTTTCATGTCAATGTATTGTAACGAGGTGCTATATTCTAGATATAGCAACCCCCGAATCAGCCGGCAACGTAGTTGAAGTTCTTCTAAAACTGTGTCCGATGTATCAGTCAGCATTTGGTAATCTTACAAACTTAGCGCTTTCGTTTGGCATAGAATCAAAGTTGATACCAATAGTTTGTTGTTTTATGTTTTACCGAAACTTTTATTAAATGTAACGAAGAAAAATACATAGACATATGCAACTTTGAGTTAGCATCACATTACTCAAGACAAAACAAAAGAGGAGGGTCATGTATATTGGTGAAGAAAGGATTAGAGCACAAACAAATCACAAGTTTTAATGATTTTTCTATGGTTTTTCACTTTGAATGCTGCGCAGTAAATATAGTTTCTAACAATATTATAATTATTTGTATTTACAGAATACCAACGAAATTGAAGAGACACATTAGAATTTTTCTGGAAAGATTTGATTTAATGTTACATATCTGCATAAAAAAATACTGCAATAAAAAAATCATCATAACTGGTGACATGAACATTAATATTATTGATGAGAAATGTAAACAGGCTAAACAGTTTAAAGAAATATTAAACAAATATAATTTAAATACACATATAAATGAGCCTACGCGTAAAAATTCTTGTATTGACCTTATAATTAGTAACATTAATGACGCACTAGGGTCAGTTCAGCCATTATGGCTGTCTGATCATGACACAGCTCAATTACTCGAATTTCCATTATTAAATAAAATACAAAGACACACAGTTGTTGTTTTCAAAAGGAAAAACTACCCAGAGAAATATTTAAAATTATTCAAGCGTCATCTTGAGTGTATGCCATTCAGAGATATCCACGAACTCTCAGAGATCAATGCAGCTTTCAATGAATTCCACGATAGATTTTGTATACTATGTAAGCTTTGCTTTCCGGAAATAACAATAAGGAAATCTTTAACTAATAAGCCTCAATGGATCACAAAAGGATTAAAAAAAAGTTGTGCAACAAAGAGATTGTTACGTTACAAATATTATAAAAATAAAACAAAATTCAATAGAGACAGATATCTTAAATACAACAAACTACTTAAAAAATGCATTAATGACGCGAAAAGAAACACCAATAAAATGTACATTACAAATAGCAAGAATATAGGCAAAGCAACATGGACAATCATTAAAAAAGAGACAACCGGTTCAAATACAAGAAAATATATTAACAGTATACGAACTGACGGAAAAGTTTCTCAGTCGCCGGTAGATATAGCTTCGACTTTTAATAGATACTTTATTGACATAAATAATACTGTAACATTTAATAACACATGTAAAAGTACAAACTTTTGTAACTCTATTTTCCTGAGCCCTGTTAATGAAAAACAGACTGAAAAAATTATTTTAACTTTGAAAAATACTAAATCGGAAGGATTTGATGATATTAGTACGAAAATTATAAAATCATGCACAGCGGAACTAGTTCCAATATTAACTTATTTAGTTAATTTATCATTGGAAACTGGAGCATTTCCAGAAAAATTAAAAATATCCATTGTCAAACCATTACATAAGAAGGGTAACACTGCTGAAATTGATAACTATAGGCCGGTGGCATTAATTTCAGTTTTTTCGAAAATATTTGAAAGAGTAATGTATGATCAATTATCATCGTTTTTTTCTAAAACACAATATTATAAACCAAGACCAATATGGTTTTCAGAGGAAAAGTCAACAACCCAAGCAATTTATAATCTAGTAAATGAAATCCTACACAATACAAATGAACATAAATCCACATCAGTAATATTTGTCGACATGTCAAAAGCATTTGACCGGGTCTTACACTCAAAACTGTTACATAAACTGGAACTGAACGGTATAAGAGGTCAGGCACACAATTGGTTGAAATCATACATAGAAAAACGACAACAATGTGTTGAAATAGAACAAATAGATGTTCAACACAATATTCAGACATATAGATCCAGTTTAGAACACAAACACACTGGAGTACCACAAGGCAGCATAATCGGGCCACTGTTGTTTCTTCTGTACATAAATGACATAACTAATAATTCTGATAACAAATTTACATTATTCGCGGATGATATTGCAGTGCTAGTCTCTACTGATAAGGATTATACAATACAACAACATAAAAATGATATTATTAATACATTGACATATATAATAGAGTGGCTTAATGATAATAATTTAAAAATAAATTTAACTAAGACGAATATAATAAATTTTAATAACTTTAAAAACTCTCTTCCGAATATCGACATTATCGGACAACATATTCAGTGGTCTCCGAAGGCCGAATTCTTAGGTCTGGTTATAGACACGAAATTCTCCTGGAAAGACCAAATTGAAAAAGTAGTTGATAAAATAAATAGATTTGTGTTTGCTTTATACAGACTTACTAAAATAGCAAACAAACAGACGGCTATTACAGCCTATTTTGCATATATCGAATCTGTCCTTAGATATGGGCTTATAATATGGGGTAATGGTACAGATAATCATAGAGTATTTATTGCACAAAAAAGGTGCATTAGAGCCATCTGTAATTTAGCGCCAGATGTTTCATGTAAGCCTTTCTTCAAGTCACTGAATATTTTAACATTTCCGTGCTTGTATATTTTTGAAATAGGTAAGTTTGTGAAACAGAACAGTCACCTCTATCAGATAGCAAAAGATACTACCATCAGAAATTTGAGAAGCTTGGACAGGCTTATTTTAAATATAATTCCAAAAACTAGACGATTCAATAAGAATGGTTATGCAATGGCCATCAAAATCTATAATAAAATACCGGAAGCAATAAAGCTGCTACCCTTCAGCAGGTTTAAAATTGTTTTGAGGAAATGGCTAATTGAACAGAGTTTTTATTCAATTGAAGATTTTTTCAAACATAAGGCTTAACATTATGTGTATATTTAAATATAATATTTCCTGTACAATATATTGAATATTATTGATTGAAAATAAATAATACCTGACATAGAATTGTAATGAATCGTAGACATGTATAACTTTAATTGATAAAAATTGTACATAAAATAAAATATTGACATTTGCATGCTATAAACTAATAGCTAAATAGGCAGTAAGCTCGCTAACTTTAGTTAACACCCACAAAATTGTGAAATGTAACCCTATTTACAGTAAATAAATAATTTGAATTTGAATTTGACTAATACTGTACATCTTCCTCTATGACAGTTAAGGAAAGGACAAACTCACTTTTTGCATTTGGTGAAAATAGAGCCTCATAATGTCTTACTAGGTATGTCTTAAAATGGACCGTGTACAGTAAATAACTATGTTATTTGTTTTTAGTGTTAGTCTTTTTGACTAGCAGCTCGCGATCTTCTCTCTTCTATTTTGCAAATATTATTTTCATACCACCTGCTCGACAATGTCCCATTATAACCGTCTTAATCTCAAAGTAAAGACATTATCTCCCAAGGGAAATAAAGTTATATGAAACTTCCAAGAGAGTAAAGTGAATTTGGAACATAAAATTCGCATGAAAACTTAGCATAGATAATTAGCTTAGGAAGACAAGGATACTATGGCCATTCAGCGATGTCTTCTGCGTATTTCATTTTTTTGATTGTGGGCATTGTGAAGAACATTCATATCTGAAAAGAGTGCTTTTACTACTTAGAGAGAATTTATTCGAGAAAGAACTTTTGGCAGAATCGCGTTGCGAACGTGTTCGTACGCGAGAAAAACAAATCTTTTTCCGTATTTTTATAGTTTTTATGATAATAATGTTAACCATACTTATAGTGCGAATGTTAATGATAGTGATAGATAGATAGAAACACTTTTTCTGCTTAAATAAAATAATACAATACATACACAAACAGCAAAAAGGCGGCCTTATCGCTATAGGCGATCTCTACCAGACAATCTTTAGATAGGACAAACATAATTGATCACTTGGATATGTTTCGTAAAAAACACATAGGTACAAAATATATACTTTATTACAGATATATATAAAAAAGTATATACTTACTACAAATAATGACTAAATAAATTATAATATTATACACATAATATAAGGGGGACTAAAATATAAAAGCTCAAGGAAATGGTGGTGAACGCTTTTTTAAATGAACCCAGGGTTTGTTTGCACCTAATATGCTCTAAGACCTAATATCAGAAGGTAGGTGATTCCAAAGTCGAATCGCCTGAACAGTGAAAGACTGATCTAAAAATTGAGAAGAGTGTGTGGGAAATTTCAATAGGAGGCTATCAGAAGATCAAGTGTTCAAATTTTGTGAAGAATGAAGGAGTACGGTTAGCGCAGAGGTCGAGTGATCGTCTACTGCGCAACGGGTCGCGGGTTCAATTCCCGTGCTGGGCAAATATTTTGTATGGCCTACAGAAATTGGTTCCGGTCTGGGCGTATGTGCATGTGATATTCTATGTTTGTAACTAAACCCACGACAAAGGAGAAAATCCTAGGGTGGGATGAAATGTGCCTCGGAATAATACCGATTTATTATTAAAATCTACTCTAGTTTAATTCATATTTTACGGAAAAAACTTAATAAAATTATTATATGGGGATATTTCAAACTATCTACGAGTAGTAAGTTATCAAAACTCACGCATAGATGGTTGGCAGCTCCGCCCGCCCTATTTCACTGTGCAAACAATCTCTTTTACAAATGTTTGACTTGGTCCGGACAAAAAATATTTGAAACTACTTAACTTTCATCGCTGCGATGGTAACATAAACATTATACGTACTTATTTGTATTTATAGTGTAGTGATGTGTAAATATATAGCCTATTTTTTTATCAATGACATAATGAGACACAAGAGACATAGATATATAACAAACAAAATTATTAATAATAATTTACTTCCAACTAACTGTACTCAACAACTTTACTCTTAATCACTGGAAAAGGCAACACTAAGTAATACATTACTACACTAGGAAACTCGAGGGCAGTAATCTTTATTTACTAATATTATAAAGCTGAAGAGTTTGTTTGTTTGTTTGAACGCGCTAATCTCAGGAACTAGGTACTGGTTCGAATTGAAAAATATATAGAATGGATAGTCCATTTATCGAGGAAGTCTTTAGGCTATATAACATCACGATATTATTATTTTCGGACATCCACGCGAACGAAGTCGCGGGCACAGCTAGTGCTGTATATAAAATTTCATTAATGACCTGTTCAACATTAATGCAGTTCCTTATTTATACAGTTTTTTATTTATTTTTAATGTGTAGATGTATTAATAGGCATTAACAGTTCACTTAGCGCTCGGTGAAACAATCTACTATTATCTTACTACAAAAAAAATATTTTACTATCTTAGAGTTGAGTAAGGGATCCGAGAACACTTCCCGTTTGCACTACTTATACCACGGAAGACATCCTTGCTTTCATTTTTTTTTGGAAACATTTTTCAGCTCCCATATTTTCAACCTTACCCTCTACTATGTAATTAATTTTACTTCCAAACCCGGTAAATATGACAAATACCGGCACATATGAGAAAGCACTCCCTGTAGTGCAGCTGAAGTGAAAAAGCTTATGATGCCAAACCAATGTCTCGTGATAGTAGCTGCGTGTCTCATGGATGCTGAAACCGCGAATGTAGCGTGGAGTACCTAAAATATGAAGAAGGCGTATGAAGGCAAGGATCTCGGATAAAAACTACGACTGAGAGACGGATGAACACTCGCGAGCAATAAACCGGAATCACTTCATCGCAGGTTATTAAAGACAAGTGTTTACCATTTTCATATCCTTTTCATTCCTAACTTAAACAGAGAGAATTGTTGTTTTGCAACAATTCTCTATGTACTCGTATAAAGTTGAAGTTGTGAATGTCTAAATGAATACGAAGTAATATGAAAAGATATGTTTTTATTTATAATGTGCATTTTATGCCCCCTCAATATTTTGTACCCCCCTCAATATTTTGTACCCCTCCCCCCCCCCCCCCCCCCGGTTTCTCATTGACCGAATAAGTTTCCTGATGGAATCTTGTGTAATTTCCTGCCACTCTTCGACCAAAGCAGTTTTCAAATTTTCTGTCGTCGCCGGAGCTGGATATCTTTCTCGTACCCATCTTTTCAGCTCGCTCCACACATGTTCAATAGGGTTCAAGTCACGACTGAGGGCTGGCCAGTCTAAGCCCTAAGGTGGACGTCCCGACTTCTTCCAGTTACTGTCTAGTCAGTGCAGCGGTGTGGCAGCGAGCGTTATCGTGCATTAGCAGGAAATGTTCGCCAATAAACCCGGCGTACGGGAGCACATGGCCTAACAGATGTATCTTTCCCCAGTTAAGCCCCCTCTTCGACCACCACCAGGTACGAATACCAGCTCCGTTTGGTTCTATAGAAATCCCCGCCCATATCATACACGACCCGCCCCCGTATGCCACTGTTTCCGCGAAACAGCATTATGCAAATCCCTGCCCCGGTCTTCTATAGACACTCTGTCGACTGTCGCTACCAAGCAGGCACATCCTTGTTTCGTTCGAGAACAGCAGGCGTAGCAAGTGGCAGCCCGTGCCAAGACTGGACTGGAGTCACGAATTATCTCACAATTTCAGTGTCATAATCTTTATGTCTTAAAGAGTAGCAGGTGGCGCGTATTTAGTGTGACTGGCGTAATAAATTTTCTTGACGCTCGTCAAGGAACACATGTGACTGAGTTTTATCACAAATTTCGTGGTGTGCCTGTGTGCCGACTGATGTAGTTGTAGCAAGAGCTTTAATAGTTTTGAAGATGTAGCAGCAGTCGGAGAGCAAAAAATTTGTGGTAAAGCTCAGTCACACGTGTCCCTTGACTAGCGTCAAGAAATTTTTATCACGTCAGTCCCACTTAATACGCGCCACCGTGCTACCTACTCTTTAAGACAGAGATTATGTCACTGAAATTGTGAGATAATGCGTGACGCGAATCCAGTCCTGGCAGCCCGTGCTACGCCTGCAGGACTCGACACCATTGCTCTATATCTCAATCTAAGTGATCGCGAGCAAACTGAAGCCGGGATTCTTGGTGGCCTGGAGACAATTTGGGCCCCGTAGCTGGCCTTCTTGGGGTCAAATTCGCTTCTTTAAGTCTTCGCCTCACTGTCCACTCGTTAACAGTCCTCTCTCAAACTTCTCAGAGCTGCCATTGCACGTCCACGCCGGTAAGGTGTCGATTTCGGAGAGAAGTGTAACAATGAATCGGTCATCTCTCACCGAAGTACAACGCTGTCTTCCAAATCCTGGTCTCCGGACCAAGTTTCCAGTCTCCCTGAACCTTCTGCATACCTTCTAGACACAAGACTGAGACAACCCTTGCTAGATTAAGTTGACGATTTGAGCAGCTTCTGCTGGTGTGGTTTCCATTTTCATTCAGATTTAGTGTTTCCAGTGACGTGAAATATCGAACTGATGACCAATTTTCAGGGATGCTCACTTTTTATAGTGTTTCAGGACTCCAAAACAAAACAGTATTTTTTTGTAAAATTTATATTTTTTGTTTTTACTTTCCATGACGTAAGTGAAATAATCTTTGTCTGTGACATTGAAAGAGATTGAAAGCTTATTAAATTCCCTTTGAAATCATATACCACAACGTATAGTTCAATATATTAAATTAGTGAGTTATTATTTTTATTAATATTTTAATTGTTCTACTACCGTGTCCTGAAGCGTCCCTTAAATTTTCGGAGGTGATAAATTAAAAAAGTAATCCTGTATAAGCTAATACATGTACTCGTGACTCGCTACGGGTGTGTCAAATTCTAATGCACAATGTTCCTCACATAAAATATGCGAAGCCAAACAGCGTCAACTAAATAGACGTATTTCTACTCGCAACTGACCAGATTAATCATTACTTCCCTTCATTAATGTACATTTTAAACAAACAACGCCATGAACATTATCAGGCCTTTCGGAAATACTAAGATATTAAAATAAAAAGGTCAACTACAGCAGTTTGTATTCTTGATTACCAGCATACATCACAGGAGCCATTGCTTACCATTTTTCGACGCAAGCCATAATTATTCACAGTGAGAAGCCACAGGATTAAGCTGAAATTTACGAGTTCGCTGGAATGCAATCAAGATGAAAGCTTCGTGTCATAGACGACGGCCTTTTGTCCTAGTGAGGAAATCCAAAGACACAACACCAGCTAAAACAAAAATAGTACGGTCAACCATACTTTGACTCGACGCATTTTTAATAAAATGCCCGCCACTAAGAAAACTGTATAATCATCTCAATTAAGTACGTCATTAATTTTCAAGTTTGTACATTATCACAAAGATTTAAGTTCCAGTGATTACGCACCTTTGGAGGTGTTATTAAAGAAATTACAGAACTTGAAATTTATTTGCGAAATATTCTAACGAAATGACGATTTTTCAGTGCACATACACACATCTATACTAATATTATAAAGCTGAAGAGTTTGTTTGTTTGTTTGTTTGTTTGTTTGTTTGCTTGAACGCGCTAATCTCAGGAACTACTGATTCAAATTGAAAAATTGTTTTTGTGTTGGATAGTCCATTTATCGAGGAAGGCTTTAGGCTATATAACATCACGCTACGACTAATAGGAGCTGAGCATCAATGACAAATGTTGCAAAAACGGGTAAAAAATATACGGCGAAACGTAGTTCGCTGGCACAGCTAGTTTGGAATATAACTCGCCGTTTTACTTAATAAGTCATTTTGTTCAACTGGTTTCATTATGTTTTTATACTTATAGGTGTTCGTCTGTGTGTCAGTTTGTAATTCCTTTTTGATGATTCGGATGATAACAACATTTTTAATTTAAGTTTTTTTTAGTAAGTATATAAGCTACTCTATTCCATCTACTTTGTATTCGTACATATTATTAAACCCTTATTCAAAGTTTTGGTTCATTACTGATGTTCCACTAATATTTTTTACATCTCTCATGTTCGGTAAGTAGGTTTTTATTACCCCCAAATGGGGCTTGTAGGTGACCAATTAGCGCTCTAGGGTAATAATGTAGATAGAAAAGCCCTAGGGCTGTAAGTAATTTATTGCCAGTATGATGGTTAGATGTACGCGAACTTTTTGAAATAGTGAAGTGTTTTTTTAATTACTTACCGCCCTAGGGCTTTCCAAGCTACATTATTACCCTAGAGCGCTAATTGCTCACCTACAAGCCCCATTTGGGGGTAATAAGGGCCTACTTACCGAACATGAGAGATGTAAAGCAGAGTAGTTAGCTCGGGTGTAAGCACCAATTGCACCCTCGAAATATAGGGCTAATTATCTCGGGCTGCAACTGATGCCTTACAGCCCTTAGCTACTAATCTACTATTAAATAGGTATCAAATTAGAAAATATGTTTAATTTAAAAAAATATATTTCTGTATCAAGATAAAAATTTATTCAACAATGAGACATAATAATCTCCAATTATGCATATATACGAGTCTGCTTCTTTTTAAAAATTGTCAAAGAATAGGTGGGTATGTGTATAGCGAAACATTCGACAAAAAGTAGGTAATTGGTAAAACTTTAATACAAAAATATCATGCGCGACGAGATAGGTAATGACATACAATATTAGAGAGCGTTCACTAGATAATGCGTTTATTTTTGTCAAACTATTACTATAAATGCGAGGGAGAAATTACGATTAGGAAAGGGTTAATTTCAACCGTTCCAATTTAAAATTGATGGATATGGCCCAAGAGAATGGTTATTTGGATGGGCCACTAATACCGATGCCAAAACAATATAATAATAATATGATAAGTTACTTTGCTGCTATCAGTATCTATTGATGAGTACCACAGTATATTATCAAACAATACTGTCTCGTCTGCGTGGTTATTGGCTTTTTCTGTAACGGTTCTTGCATTAGGTACGTTATCCCGGTTTGAAGGGTCATAGGTATTACATATCTTTACATCCTGTAACATGAATAAAGGAGGCACCTATAGGGACTTACGCCTGTGACTCGCAGGTAGTTTGGGTGAAGTGGTGGTCACATTCATGTTAGGGAGACAGATTAATTAAAATGAGACTCAATTGCCTTAGCACTACACAACGTTCTCAACAAAATAACTCGCAAGATGTCATGCATATACCAAAGTACTCGTATCTCACTGAAATGAAATTCTAAGTACCTATCATAACTTTATTAATAGTTTGGTACTTAGTATTTGAAACTTATGCAAACTCTAGATGTTAATATGTTCTACACTTTTAGGCTCGGAAATGTGTAATACATTGTACATGCCTGGGGTATAGGTTATGTCGCGCTGTAAGATGACAGTTTAGCAAAACACCCTGATCGGATACACGGGTCGATCCTCCCCTATGCAACTCAGAGCTACAAAAGGCGCGTTCCACATAAGAACAGATTTACAACATTTTTAACATAAACGCGTTTGACTTTGGTGATAACTTTTTGTGTGTTCCACTTGAACATTTTTGCCACGAAAAGTTAACATCAAATACCCAAGCTAGAGTAAACATTATATAGTTTTAGCCGAGTCTGATATGTATTATTTAAAATTTTAAGTTACTGGACTAATTAGGTGTGGCGTTAAAATTCGGCACGAGAAACCAATTCTTACCATTTCATTTGTAACAATTAGCGCGACTAAAAATGTTAACATTCCTTAAAAGAAACGCAAAACAAAGCTAACATCAGTTGTCAACATCAGCAAAGTGGTGATTTTTATCTGGAATACACCTAAAGCACGGTAATAGTATAATATATATACTATTATATATATTATACTATTCCCGTATAGTATAGTATATAAGTATACCGTATAGTATATAAGTATAATATATATAATTATCGTGCCTAAAGTGTAGGTACTCCAAAACGACAGTTCCGAGTCAGCGACCGTAGTGCTGTGGCACGTACTATTACCGTGGCCGTGGTATGAGATGCGGGCGCGGATCCATCCGTAGTCGCTTATGTGGTTGCCAATTCATTTAACTTATTTTCTCACTACTAGAAACTACAAGTAGTCGTGACTCATTAAGGCGCATAGTGCTCCCAATGACCTTGCGTCGATCGTCCCGCACTGATTACATAGGAGTGAATGAGTGAGAGTGAGGGGAATATTCAAGCAAACCTTTACGCGTAAGATGAATTATTTCAATAAAAAATTAATAAAGGCGAATAAGAAAAATCTAAAAAGACCATCCCCTAGAATATTGTTCACTTTATTTATTGAAATCGAAAGTATGTGATTTAACCTAATATTTACGAAGCGATTAGGTTTCTAGTTTAAAAATCGAGGCATGTTTGGGTCACATTTTAACCAAGTTTTAATTAATTTATCAAAAAATTAAAAAGACCATCCTCTAAAGAATGCGTTGAATAATAACATAACTTTTTTAAAGATTTTTTTATTCAATATTTATGAAGAGAACCGGTTTTTTCTGCAGTGATTTTTTATGTTTGACCTTACTATGCGCCTTAAGCTGGTGCTCTCTAAGGACAGAGTGTAGGGAAGTGCAACAAGGTTTTCAACTTTTGTTACATTAATGCTGACAGTTGACACTGTTTTCAAAAACATTTCGTAAGTAGGTACTAAAAAAGCGAAGTTTACTTGGAGGTATCGATTATTGTAGTATCGATATTTCGGCCCAAACATTTCCAACTTGCGTTGATATTAAGAAAATGTATAGGTAAAGGTGTCTCGCCCGACGTCATGAAGAGAGAGTAGCAAATGAATAACATTATTTATAGCTGGAAATAAAAATGATCCTTCAAATTGTAGACTAATTTCGATTTCGATTCTATCAGCACAAAATAATTGAAAAAAATATATCTAATGAGTTAACAGATCATTTCACAAGCAATAACAATTTACATTATGAACCAATTTGGTTTTACCAAAGGTCGTTGCACTGCAGATATTGGAGTTGCACCTTCCAAAGCTTTCGACTGCGTTACTTACCAGACTCTTTAATAAATTCAAGCATAATAATATCTCTGAAGAAACAAACTTGCTAAATGACACCTATTATAAAATTCGATTGATGTGGTGATTGGATGATCGTGATGTTTCAGATTTTTAAGGAGAATCGCACGCCCACAATTTTGTTTGAATACGCTTTATTTCAGAATTAATATAATCCATCGTGAATCCATCAATTTAGATCTTTTATTTTATTTGAGATAAGGGTAGCTCTCTCCAGAAATATTTTTGTAAATTATTACAAATTATTACGAGCACAGCTAGTATGTAGGTAATATGTATATAATTTTTAATGGTCACCCCGCAATTACAGATTTTTTTCTTTTCCCCTTACATCTAATTTTTATAATATTTACTAACTATTTCCTGGCATTTACCTACCGTCCGAATTTAACTAGAACATAATCAAGATAATGCGTTTACGGCACCTAAATGTGCAGAAGTGAGATTGCTAAACAGCCCGAAGTAATACCTGCTCCGAAACCAAACACTACGGTTCCAGTCAATTACGCTCCAAGCACCTAAGGTAGACCTGTGATAAATTTCCGCCGTGACCTGCATCAACAAGCCCAAGCGAGCTGAGCGAATTTCATCTCTTCTTTTATCTTGTTTTCTATCTCTATGTACAGAAGGGACACGTAATAAAAATATCCAGAGACTGTTAAAAGGTAAATTTAGAGAACGTGTTCAAAATTATAAGTGCGAGCTTTCTTTCAGGGTAGCTTTTATTTGCATATCGTCTTGGGAGGAAAATGTAAACGTAATAAATGTTTATATCGTGCTCTGAACCGCAGTAGTGTATAATTTAAGGCAGTCAGATCACTTCAACAGAACTCCCATTTCATGTGTTTACGATCGCAGGCAGGCTATTGTAAACACAAATCTATCTACTCATATTATAAGTAAAAATGAATCGCTGTATTGTATGTACGCGCCTAACTTCCGAACGACTGCACCAAATTGAATAACTATTTTTTTGTGTTCGTTATTCCCAAAAAGATTTGCATAAGAGAAAATTTAATAAAAATCTAACAGATTTACCAAATCTCATAATACGAGTACGAAAATCTCATCATGAAGTGGTCAATTTTACGATCTGCCACGACATGTATATAACTCAATATCGCTCCTATGTGTTGCTTAACGCCATTAGCCTTTTACCCTTCGATATTTAAATAGTATTAAAAGCTACCTACTAATTCAAATTCTTTATTGACTCGTTTCATCAAAGCTTAATCTTGTTATTACAATAGTGTATTTATTATTCATTAGCGCCTAGCCCAGCCCAGTCAACAACCATCCGCCCGCGAACTAGGAACTATGTAGATAACATGTATCTCGACTTCTCGAGAAATGCATAGACTTGTGACTGGGCACGACAGGTTCAGAGTAATAAAAACAACACTCCGATACAATACATAGAAACGATAATAACTCACCTTTTGAGACTTGAAATAAAGTAGTAATTCTCTAACAAGACATTGTCTGTTTTTGAGAATTCGTGCAATAGAAATAAGAATTAATAGTTTATATGTATTAAAATGTTGTGAAAATAATGATGCAATATTCTGTTGCTATCATTGTCCTCTCAACCACCAAGTAGTATAAATTAATGATAAGTGAATTAACGTGGTTGTACGTAAGTGTACCTGTGTCTGTTTGCGTGCATATGTGTGTATCTGGTAATGTTTAATGCTAGTATAACTCGCCATTAAAAGGAACAATCTTTCAATAGTATCGAAATTTATAAAGTTTTTGTCAAGAGTTCTTCAGTTATAGAGTACTTATGTTAGTTAAATTAGCAAATCTTAAATTTATTTATTTATTTATTATAATAAGTACAGCCACATGATACATATTAATACAATAATAGATATACATAATTTTGGAAACAATTCTGATATGCATCACAAAAACGGCGTACATAGCACTGACATGGATACAAAGTGTTCACGCTCGAGGAAGAGCGAGTGGCGGCACTGCATTCTAGTCTGTGCAGTGACAGCTTTTTTGGCGGCCGGCCGCATGTGATATGTCAGTTGAGTCGAGTCGAAATGTCATGACATGCTTAGAGGTTATGTGCGGGCCGGAATAAAATATAATACACAATATTCAAGCAAATAGTGATTTGCGCGGCGCACCTAATATCGGGGTGCGAAAGCCCGCTTTGTGTTGTGCAAGGTGTCAAAATCGCGTGTGTGAGTCGTGGTGGCCTAATAGGCCTTTGTAGTGTTCCGGTCTCCACCGGTGGATCCACTGCAGAACTTCAGGAGCCGCGACTTCCTTCGAGCTAGCTCAGGAAGTCCACCGGCTACGGAGGAGACGGACGGAGACAATTGGAATCGGGGTAAGCCACAATGCTTTCTATGAGCGGGTAGTAGGGCATCAGCAATCAACCCAAAATTCCTTACTCGGTGAAACGCCGACGTGGTGGAGTCTACTTGGGGCACCACCATCTCTTGGTAGCAGAGCGTGGTTTTTAGATTTGAGTGGTTCTTAGATTTGAGTATTTGATTAGTATTGTACAATTAATATTGTAATCTTGTTGGTTGTCCAAACGGGCAATACATATTAATTGGTTTTGATTGCTGATTTTAAACCGACTACCAGCTCATTTGTGGACCGATCTCCTTAACTAATTGTCATTGTATATGAAAAATTGGGGTTAAATGTCTTTTGTTGTTCTAGTTAAGTTCTAGCATTTACATATATTTGATTTTGGTTTGTTTTTTCATATCTTTGTTTTGCCCTTATTTTGTTTGTTAAGTTGTAAACTTATACTTGAATTTGATTTGTTTAAAAAATTTTGCTGCTAAATGACTTTACTGTTGTTGTAATACACTATTTTGCTGTGTTAAGTTTTAGCATTTACATTTGATTTTGTTTTGTTTGCCTTTGAATATTATGTTTGTTAAGTTATTGACTTAATACTTGAATTTAATTTGTTTGAAAATTCTGTTGTTAAATGCCTTTGTTGTTCTAGTTAAGTTCTAGCATTTACACTTGATTTTGGTTTGTTTATATATTTTGTTCTGCCTTTGAAGTTCCTCCCGATCTGTTTTATTGTCTGCGGTTGTCGGTCTGTTTGTCCGTGTATTATTATAGTGTTTATTAATTTTGGTGCAAAATGGTCCCGCCAGTCAGCCCGCTTAGTGGTGCCCGCGCGGGTGCACAAAAGATTTTGAGATGGTTTGCTAGTGCCGTCGCTTTGGTAGACCGACCAGACCGAGAACAGGCTTTGTTAATTCGGCATCAGGGAGTACCTGCTCGCTTGAAGGAATTGGAGCAGCTTTTCGTTGCTCATCAACAATATCTGCTCGACCACCCAGCCGAGGGTGCCGCTGAGTTGCGGGCAGTCGACCAATTTAATGCCGATTATGATCAGTGTTTTGAACAGGCGGATGTGATTATAAACAAGGCTCAGGCAATCCTATCCGCCCGGAGGGGTGAGTCGTGCACGCCCGGGGAGGTCAAGCCTACCCCGGCCGGCTTGCTGGGCAGACTGCCCACTTTAGACATCCCAACCTTTGATGGGAACCTGGCTTCTTGGATGGGGTTCATTAACCTCTTTGATAGCCTGGTTCACTCGAGGGACGACCTGTTCCCTAGCCAGAAATTGGCCTATTTGCTCTCTGCCTTACGTGGAGAGGCTGGTGTGCTTGTCCAGCATCTACCTGTCAACGATGACAGTTATGAGATTGCAAGGGCGTTGTTGACCGCCCGGTATCAGAATGTTCGCTTGCTAGCGGACACACATGTGGCTGCCATTTTAGGGCTGCCACGAGTATCGCGGGTCTCCTCATTGAGGAAGGAGATTTTGAACCCGCTGCTAAGCGCTATTAATGCGCTCAAACGACTTGACCTACCGGTGGACCAGTGGTCCTTCATATTGCTCCACCTCATCCTCAATAAGCTTCCCATGGAGATGAAGGGGCGTTTTGAACAAAGGTATGGGGGCAATAGTGCCTCGTACCTACCCCCCTTCTCGGATCTCCTCAGATTTTTGGAGGATGAGTGTCGGATGACCGACCACTTGGATCTGGCTCCTATGCCGGGACCGAGTACAGGCCGCTATGAGGCGACCCGGGCAGCGCGACGGAGAGAGCGCCGCCCGTACAAGCAGTATACTGCAGTGCGGCAGAACTCTCCACCCGGGGAGAGGCCGATGCCTTGCAAGTGTTGCAAGCGGGATGGCCATCGTTTGCCGGCCTGTCCCAAATTTGTTGGCCTACGCACCGAGGGGCGTAGGAATATGGCCAAGCAGCGGAATTGGTGCTACCGCTGCCTGGGGGCTCATATGGCATCGGCTTGCCCCCACCCACGAGATTGCCACTGTTGTGGAGGGGCCCATCACCACCTCTTGTGCTTTAATAATAAAGACACTCGTGAGGCGGTGAGAGAGAGGGACTCGCACACGGGCGGGGGCCCTCATAGGTCACCCACATCTCCGAGGAGATCGGAGGGGCGTGCCACCCCTCCGCGGAGATTGGACAGGCGCCCCCCTTCCCGTGAGAGGATTGGGCGCTCCACCCCCCCTACGGGCGGGGGGGATCGACGCGCCGCTTCTGAGGCGCCACCGCGGGATTGGGCGGCGGTTATTAGGGAGCCACGCCGGGAGCCGATACGCTTCTCTCCCCCTCTGATGGAGAGACCCCGTTTATCACGGGCTCCCCCAACTTTCGCCCATCATGGGCACCGCCCGGCCCCCCGATGCCGCTTTGATCGGGGCCAGTACGTGCCGGATTGGGACCCGCTCGAGCGCCTTGAGCGCCCTACTCCGCCGCCGCGCACGCATTTTTCTTTGGACCCCCCTTCCCCCCCGTTGCGGGGAATGCGGGAGGATTTTCATTAAACCAACTGTCGGCTGCAACCCCCCCACAGGAGCAGGTGTTGTTACCAACAGCCTCCGTACAGGTGTGGGGCCCGAGGGGCACCTTTGTTTTAGTTCGCGCCCTTTTGGATACGGGAGCTCAGGGTTGCATTGCCTCCAGCTGGCTGGTCCGGCAGTTGAGTTTGAACACATCTCCGTACCTTGAATCGGTACGAGGAATCGGAGACCTGCGGATCCCGGATCCCATCGGTCAGGTTTTGTTCTCCTTTTCCCCCCACTTCTCTTCAGCGCCTAAAATTGGCGCTACCGCGATTATTTTTGAGAAGGTTGTTGGTCAGCTTCCGCAACAGCACGTTTCGCGCGCTGTCGTTGATGCGACATCAGGATTGACCTTGGCTGACCCTTCCTTCCACCGAACCGGTCCGATTCACTTATTGCTCGGTGCCGATGTTCTAGGCCGCGTGTATTGTGGGAAGAGGAGAGAGTTACAGAAGGGTGGGCTGGTAGCCTTATCTACATCGCTTGGGTTTGTAGTGATGGGACCAGTTAGGCATAACCCACCATCTCCATCGGTGGACAGTTACATAACTGTTAGCTCCACCTTATCGGATGTCCTTCAACGGTTTTGGGAGGTGGAAGAGCCCCCTACCGTGAAGCGAGTGAACCCCTTGGACGAGGAGTGTGAGTTGTTCTACCAGAACAATACAGGTCGCCTTCACTCGGGACGGCTGATCACTCGTTTGCCCTTTTTGTCAGTTCGCCCCTCACTTGGCAGCTCCCGGCCGTTGGCCGAGAAGCGACTGCTGTCCATGGAGCGTCGTATGAGTAGGAACTCCGACTTCAAACAGAAGTATGTCGACTTCATGCGAGAATATGAGCAACTGGGTCACATGTCGGTCTCGCGACTGGACTGGCGAAACGAGGAACATAATTTTCTTCCTCACCACGCGGTTTTGAAACCTTCCACCGGGAAGATACGCGTTGTTTTTGATGGGTCAGCTCCTACGTCTACCGGAGTTTCGCTGAATCAATGTCTGCATGCTGGACCGAAGTTGCACCACGAGGTGGGCGATGTATTGACCAACTTCCGTCGCCATGCCGTCGTCTTTGTGACCGATATCCGGATGATGTTTAGGCAGACTGTGATTCACCCGGATGATAGACGATATCAGCTCATATTATGGAGGGAGGATCCCAGAGATCCCATGCTAGTCTACGAGCTGAACACCAATACATACGGTTTGCGTTCGAGCCCCTTTGTGGCAATTCGCTCACTTGTCGAACTCGCTGAACGTGAACGATTACGATACCCTCGCGCATCCTTGGTTCTCAAGGAGGATGCATTTGTTGATGATATTTGTACGGGCTCCTCTAGTGTCGAGGAAGCCTTGATTTTGCGAGATGAACTAATTGCTCTTCTCGGGGCTGGTGGTTATGAACTGAGGAAGTGGATGTCCAACTCACCTCAGCTTTTGTGTGACTTGCCAGACGACCACCAGCAGGAGCCTCATATTTTTGAGAATGCCAACACTCCAGATGTCCTGTCTGTTTTGGGAGTGCAATACAGACCTGTCCAGGACACGTTCACCTATCGATTGGAGCTGCCAAGCCCCAAGGTCTGGACGAAACGGTTGGTTTTGTCTACAGTAGCTCGTACCTTTGACCCAAATGGCTGGATTAGTCCCGTAGTGTTTTGGATGAAGTGCTTCCTACAGGAACTTTGGTCAGCCGAAGTGTCGTGGGATGAGCCCCTCTCGGGCCGTTTGCTGCGAGATTGGGAGTCCTTCATGTCGTCTCTCCCCGACATTAACCGTGTTAGTATCCCTAGACATATACTGCCTAAGGGACGGTTTACGGCCAGCCTTCATGGCTTTTGTGACGCGTCTGAGAGTGGATACGCAGCCGTCGTATATATCCGGACGGTCGATGATAGAGGAGCTGTTAAGCTCCACTTGCTAATTGCTAAGAGTAAGGTTGCTCCACTTCGGACTCGATTAACGATTCCGAAGTTAGAATTGTCTGGAGCTACTCTTCTGGTTCGGTTGATGAACCACGTTGTTGACACCCTGGGACGTAGTGTGGACTTTGAGTCGCTCTTTGCTTGGTCCGACAGTCAGGTTGTCCTGTGTTGGATTAAGAACTCCGTCCACTCCCTGGAAGTATTTGTGGCCAATCGGGTATCCCAAATACAGGCCTCGAATGCCACGTTGATTTGGCGCCACGTGCCAGGTGAAATAAACCCTGCTGACTGTGCATCACGTGGCAGCGAAGCCCCTCAGCTTATTGACCACACTCTGTGGTGGGGTCCCGACTGGTTGTTACAACCGTCTTGGCCTTCCACACCAGCTGTGGTGAAGGTACCAAATCCGGGCTTGCGTGTTCACGCTGTCGAGACTATGGCGGCTCCAGAGCGGGAATTTTTATTAGACCGCTATAGTTCTCTGGACAAGTTGCTCGGCATGACCGCTTGGATAAGAAGATTTATACGAAATTGTCGCCGGCCTCAGAACAAAGATTTGTGTCCGGTCCTCTCACCGCAGGAGCGCCAAGATGCTCTCTTGCATTGGGTGCGTATGACCCAGTCTAGAGCGTTTGAACCGGAACTTAAGATTTTCCGTACCGGGACGTCCAAATTGAAGGGACCCTTGGTGCGTTTGACTCCCTTTCTGGATGATAAGGGATTGTTGCGTGTAGGAGGCCGATTGAGGCACGCTAACTTGCCTTATAGATCACGTCATCCCCTGTTGCTCCCCAAGGACGGACCATTGGTGCGATTGTTGATCATTGATCGCCATGTGAAGAATGCTCATGCCGGATGTAATGCATTGACCGCGCTCCTCCAACGGGAGTTTTGGATTTTGTCAGCGCGAAGAATAATCCGATCTGTTATCTTTCGATGTCTGCCCTGCTATCGTTTACGCCCCGAGACGATGCAGCCCCAAATGGGTGATTTGCCTGCTGATCGTGTGAATGAATCGATGACCTTCTTAGGAGTTGGAACTGATTTCGCGGGACCGTTCACTATAAAAACGTCGCGACTCCGTAATGCTAAGACTGAAAAGGCTTATTTGTGTGTGTTTGTTTGTTTGGCCACTAAAGCCGTTCATTTGGAGGTGGTGAGTGCACTCACCATGGACGCTTTCTTAGCAGCGTTAGGCAGATTTGTCTCCCGCCGGGGACTGCCTTCTCTAATTCGGTCCGATTGTGGGACGAACTTCAAGGGCACTGATAGACATATAAGAGAAGTTTGTGAATTTTTAGATAAAAATAATATTGAGATCGGATCCACACTCTCCCGTAGGGGGGTAACATGGCGATACTCCCCGCCGTCTTGCCCTCACTGGGGAGGGATTTTTTGAATCTGTTGTAAAGGCCGCCAAGACTCACCTTCGCCGCGTTATTGGGGAGACTATTCTCACGTTTGAGGAACTCGCGACGGTGTTTCATAAGATTGATAAAATGATAAATGATAAATGATAAGCTTTATTGCCTTAATTAATTAAGATACATCAGTAGCGAAAATAGTAGTAGTAATAATTTACACAAAAAATATCAATATACTTTTAATAAATATAAAGGCAATGGGCACCAATCTCAGCAAAATGCTGGGCACAGCCCAGCGCTGGTTTTCAGATTGGCCCCGTACATACAGTAGTAAGTTCTACTTGGTAAGGAGGAGGCAGTTGGTAAGGTAGGTACGCTTTAGAGTGTGACAGTTGCGGTATTATTAGTAATGTTACAAATTATCTATTTGTAACATTACTAATATTACATATATATATATATATATATATATATATATATATATATAAATATAAATACGCAGGTACTTAATATAAATATAGCCCTTGCAGGTTCTTTCCAGTACAAGATCTCCCGCTGTAGACCTGTGAACCATTAGCGTAGCTTCTTTGACGTGCAAAAGTGATTATGTAATACTCTAATTCGAATGAACCTATATTCAATTTAAATATATATTATGGTATAATTGTGGTATAAATTATGGCATAAATGTGATATAAGATCAGTATGTCTGTGTTTACCTGTTGTTTTAGTGTGGGGTGTATACAATATTTACTGAAGCTTTTTGTCTGTCTAACAGGTGAGAATGTACTAGTTTTTTGTACCTATACAAGGACATAGGTTCCCGCAGCGGAGGAGGCAAATCGTTCCATACTTTGCTTGCAGCGAACTTGAACCCCCCTTTGAACAGCTGAGTTTTGTGTTTTGCTACTACTAGACTGGTTTCTCTGTGGGATCTGAGTGACTTTGTGTACGAATCTTTGACCCATTCTAGTTTCTCATAGAGATATTCTGGTCTTCTGAATTCCACAATTTTCCGCGTTGCAAATGCTAAATGTAAGAGTCGCCGATTTGTCATGTTCAGGATTGAGGCGGTTCTCAACTCGCGTCCGTTATGTCCGTTGTCTACCGACGCGAACGATTTGCAGGCCCTCACGCCGGGCCATTTCTTGATAGGCAGACCACTTAACGCCCTGCCCGAGTATCCTTATAGAGATATCAATCCCGGACGCCTTTCGCGGTTTGAGTTGCTCCAGCAGCTTACCCAGAGTTTCTGGCGCCGCTGGCACCTTGAATATTTACACATTTTGCAACAGCGCGTTAAGTGGTCAGATAAGACAAACCCACCGAGGGTTGGAGACCTCGTGTTAGTGAAGGACCCAAGCCTGCCACCCTTACGTTGGCGTCGCGGACGCATTGTCCAACTTACTCTAGGGTCTGATGGTGTGCCCAGGTTTGCCGAGGTCCTAGTTGGGGATTCTGTTTTGAAGCGCGCGGTCGCTACTCTTTCTCGCCTCCCCTTAGACTGATTTGGCGGACAGTCCGGGACTGTCCGGAGCGGGAGGATGTTCACGCTCGAGGAAGAGCGAGTGGCGGCACTGCATTCTAGTCTGTGCAGTGACAGCTTTTTTGGCGGCCGGCCGCATGTGATATGTCAGTTGAGTCGAGTCGAAATGTCATGACATGCTTAGAGGTTATGTGCGGGCCGGAATAAAATATAATACACAATATTCAAGCAAATAGTGATTTGCGCGGCGCACCTAATATCGGGGTGCGAAAGCCCGCTTTGTGTTGTGCAAGGTGTCAAAATCGCGTGTGTGAGTCGTGGTGGCCTAATAGGCCTTTGTAGTGCTCCGGTCTCCACCGGTGGATCCACTGCAGAACTTCAGGAGCCGCGACTTCCTTCGAGCTAGCTCAGGAAGTCCACCGGCTACGGAGGAGACGGACGGAGACAATTGGAATCGGGGTAAGCCACAATGCTTTCTATGAGCGGGTAGTAGGGCATCAGCAATCAACCCAAAATTCCTTACTCGGTGAAACGCCGACGTGGTGGAGTCTACTTGGGGCACCACCACAAAGGTATATGATTAGATTAAAATTATATTAAACATTAGGTCTAAAAGTCATCTATCCCCGAGCACCTGCCAGGCTAATCGCCTGACAAGTACTCAAAGATCAAGGACCTAAACTTAGGGAAACTATTGCCGAAGACATCCAAATCTGGAATTTTGTTGCTAAAGTTGTTGTACTCAATGGAGATTCGTGCCAAAGGGGACTGAAGACCAAGATTGGTTCTAGCGAAAGGTACAGCTAAGAGTTTAGCTACACGATGTCTAGGATATCTGTAAGGAACCGACAGTGATATACGATATAGAAGATCGCTGGACTGCAGAAAACCATTTAAAACTTTATATAGGAAACACATGTCTATAAACTGTCTTCTATCACGTAGGCTGATGAGTTTGAACTTTTTAAGACGCTCATCATAAGACTGACGGTGAGAGAAACCGCTACATAAAAAGGCCAGGTGTCTGGTAAATGCGCGCTGTAAGCTCTCAACTCTCTGTGAGTGTACACCATAAAAAGGACTCCAAACACAGGAAGCAAAATCGAGATGGCTGCGCACCAACGAATTGTAAAGCAGAATCTTTGTGCTCACATTCCTAAAGTCCTTCGTGTTACGCTTAATGAATCCTAGCATACTTGCAGCTTTGGTAACTGTTAAATCGATATGATTATCGAACTTAAGTCTGCTGTCAATGCGAACACCAAGATCCCGAACAACCTTCACTTCTTCAATCATTACGCCACCAATCTCGTACCTAGTGACAAGTGGTTTTATTTTCCGGGAGTATTTAATGTGGAAACATTTACTAGCGTTGAGAGACATGCAATTATCCTCACACCAGGTGACAATTCTGTTAAGGTCGTCTTGGATCAACTTGCAGTCGGCAGGAGACCTCACATGTCTATAAATCTTAAGGTCATGGGCGAACAGTGAGGCTTTACAATTTATGATATTGGAGGTGATATCATTAATAAAAATCAGAAAAAGCAAAGGCCCCAAGTGTGAGCCCTGAGGGACACCTGACTGGGCATGATACCAGTTTGACTGAAAACCATTCAAAACAACAGCTTGTTGTCTACCACGTAAGTACGAGTCAAACCAGTCAAGCAATGACCCACCCAAACCTATAGTGCTAAGCTTGTTTATAAGAACTGTGTGGTTAACTTTATCGAAAGCACTACTAAAGTCGGTATAAATGGCATCAATTTCAAGTCCCTTGTCGACACTTGCGCACAGCTCTGAAACGAATTGCACCAAATTCGTTAGAACAGATCGACCTCTGGTAAAACCGTGTTGAGAGTCCGATATTATATTTCTACAAAAGTTTGAGATTATTGGGCATATCAGGGACTCAAAGAGCTTAGCAAAACATGAAAGCAGTGAGATGGGCCGATAGTTTTTGACGCAAGTATTATGGCCCTTTTTAAATACAGGGACAATACGTGCCTTCTTCCATTCTTGGGGGAAGGTGCCCTCCACAAGTGACTTGTTGAATAATATTGTAAAGGGCAGAGAAATACCAAACATACAGTTTCTGACAAACAGGGGAGGGAAAGAATCAGGCCCGGCACCGCCCGTAACATCAAGCTTCTTAATTTCCTGAACGACCTGGGATTCTGCAACAATCACATTCATCAGAGAGTCATGCTCATTGCCAAGATTAGGAACTGTAGTCTTGGGGGTAACGGTGGAGTAAACCGAGGAGAAGTGACGAGCAAATAAATTAACAATATCTGGGCCCGAATCAGCAATAATGTCATCCAACTGCATTTTGGCCGGAATGGAAGAGTGACCCCCCCGCTTGTCCTTAATGTACCTCCAAAACGCTTTAGGATTGTTGGAAATATTAACCTCGATACCCAGGATATAGTCTCTGTAGCATTTTTTGTAAAGTTTATGACATCTGCTACGGAGCAAGCGAAATTCAATTTCGTCCCGAGGATTACAGTATTTTGAAAATTTCTTTCGCACTTTGTCCTTTTCCGCTAACAGTTTAATAAGAGATTTACTAAACCACTTTGGATGTCTAGACCTATTATAGGTGCGCTTAGGCACGAAATTTTCCCTGAGCTTGTGAAGAACATCATAAAAACCAGAAATCATATCATCTATATTCTTACAATGTGAAAATAACTCCTGCCAATTTACATCAATTAACTCGCTTACAATGCTACTATAGTCAGCTCTGTGGTAATTGAATGATACATTATTTTTAGTACGGAGATAACTGCCTCCAGAGTAAGGGATGTTTATCATGAGGCATGGATGAATATCATAACATTTACTTATAACATCAGATGGATTCGTAACAGATACATTGTGCATATTACATAAGACCAAATCCAAGAAGCGATTATCCGCATTGCTAATGTTATTAATTTGACCTAAATTATTTGACGTTAAAAAGTCCACGAACGTATAACCCAATCCAAAGTTATAGTGAGAGGGAACCATACAATTGCTACCGTCGTCACTTGGATTCCAGTGTATAGGACTAAGATTAAAGTCACCAAAATATTGTCAGTCTGATACAAAGCAAGTTCAATACTATTCAGGAACTGCTTTAGAGACTCCAATTTTACTGGCGGGGGTAGATAAACAACACACACAGTTAGGTAATGCACCGACTTGTCCTTTTGAATCTCTAGATTGACCCAAACGCTTTCGATACCATCGCATTCCAAGTTTTCTAAGCGAACAGACGGAATATTTCGGGACACAGCCAATAAAACACCACCGCCATCCTTTTTGGAATCACTAGAGCACATACGGTCCCTGCGGTAGACAATATATCGGTCGTCTATGACTTCACTGGTTCTGATGTTGCTATTCAACCATGTTTCAGTGAGCGCAATAACACTGTAGTTACAAAGCATGATATTACTAAATACATCATTAGTTTTCGTCCGAAGACCTTGTACATTTTGATAATACAAACTAAACATGGTTAAGCTGATACACCACAACAATCACTATGTAACAATCTAATTAGACAATAAGCTTTAAACTATCCACCGATTTTATTAGGATACACTGATTGTCTTCATCTTTGCGAACATAAATACGTCCGTTGCGGACCCAAACGAACTTATAGGCTAACTCCTTGGCTTTCTTACGAGTGGCAGCATGCAGCAATCTAGTGGCGAGGGTGAGGTGTTCGGCAACAAAGACGGGACTGCGGGGACCTCCAATACCAAGGTGTTTAGAGGATAGCTTTGCCCGGGCGTTTTTCTTATTAAATTTCGTCACGGCCGCCAATATAATATCACGCTGACGGGAACTACGCAACTTAGCAATGACTGCTCTGGGTCTAGAGGCGTCTTTACTCAATTTAGCTACCCTCGTTACATGTAAGATGTCCTCGGAAGTTAAGGGGCTATCCACGACAGTAGTTAATTGAATAACGGTATTGAGTAAGTTTTCGGACTTGTGCTCAGGAATGCCGTTTATCTCAATATTGGACTCCCGCATGTGCATTTCGACCATATTCAGTCTGGTGGTGAGATCCAAGACAGATGATTTTAATTGTTCATTGTCTGTCTTTAATTGAGTAATAACCCTTGATCTCTCCTCCATCAATATCCGCATTTCCTCAAAATTTTAGTCTTTACCTCCCTTTTTTTACATGGGTAAATATTAATAATTTTGTTAATCTAATTGTATGTACGTCGAAGTGCCGTCTAGCAAGGGCAGCCCTACCTTTATTATCGTGTTTGACAAACTATTAGATCTTCGTTTGTCGGTCAAAAGTTAAGGGTCAAAAGTTAGTTCAAACGCTGTGTGTTTACTAACAAATATTACAAAAAAACATCGTAATCTATAAAATTCGGTTACAACCGCAGAACAAAGAAGTGGTTCTGTGGTTACAACGGACAAAAATAAGTTGATAAAAAAATTCATTTAAAAGAAAGGGTCAAACAAAGGGGACGATAATTATTAAGCTTCACAGCCAAATGATTTTTCCAGGAAAAGAATCAGTTTCAGTGGCAACTTTTTGGCGCTTTAATTACGAGAAGCGACATAATGCGCCCATTAGTCATTGCAGATTTCTTGAGACTTGGCAAAAATTTATCGATGTCTGTAATTATTTTAATGGCACGATTTTGTCGGATGATAAATTGGTTCAGCATTGAAACTTTGTATTTACCATTATTGAAATTAAAATCATTTATACATCCAACCAGCCCTTCAAACGGCCTGTTGCACCAAGTTTTGTTAACAAGTAGCAAGCGTAAAGTATGTAAAACATGTAAATTACGTAAAAAGTTTAAATTTTAACTCCACTTTTAAATCGACGGCGACGTTTAAATCGACTTTTTACTTAAGAATGGGTACTTGCCGCGTTTAATCGACGTTTAGGATGTAAAGTACGTAGAAAGTAGAACTGAAATCGTAAGAATTACGAAATCTTGGTGCAACCGAGTGATAACACTCAATATAAAAGACGGACTGTATTTCGACTGCCCTTCTACAACAAAATTGTGCACTTTGACTGCATTAGCACAACAGGCCTAAAGCCGGCTTTTGACTATAGGATGTAATATATATTACATGTTGAGCTATATATTACATCCCGAGTTTGCTGTTCTCACTATCAGATATATTTTTAAGAATAGTTCAGCTTCTATGATCCTTACATCATAACGTCTAATCGAAACGGTCGGCTCCTCGTTAATAAATGGATAATATGGAAATTGTTTTGCTAGATACTTTCGATAGTTCATCAGACGAAGATGATGCAGTATTCGATTTACATGTCTCATTATTTAACAAAATATTCAATAAACGTCGATTCTGGATATCGAATCATATTAGACTAAGAAAAGATTATAGTGAATTTCTTATTACGTTTCTCCATGCAGCATCCTTAATTTCATTCATTTTATACTCTTCACGATTAGTCGGTCATAAACAAGGATATTTCCTAACACTTTCTATAAAATGTTCCATTATAGCAGGGTTTCTTAAAGGGGGGTCCACGGACCCCTTAGGGGTCCGTAGCATGTGTATCAGTGGTCCGCAGTAGATCAGTCTGTAAACATTGTGTAGTAAACTCGACGTAAACATGACATGCGTCTTGCCTTGTCGAAGACAATCCCACAATTTAACGTTCTCATTGAGGCCAAACAGCTGCACCCTTCTCATTAGCTTAGTAGTAAGTGTAATGCAAGGATCAATAAAAGTATTTTTTATCAATATAAATAAGGTGTTCTTCATTTCCAAAAATATGGTTAAATTGTTGGAATTGTTTAAATTGTGAAAGGGGTCCGTGACTGCAAAAAGTTTAAGAAACCCTGCATTATAGGGATAAATACGTAAATAGGTAAATATGTAAAGAAAAGATTGCGAACCAAAATACCCAAAAATCATAACATGCGGACAGCTAGGTACGTGCGCATGACCGTCACGATTCGAAATGAAGGCGAGGCAGGGGCAAAGGTGCGGTGTGCGGGAACGTGAGGTAAAATATATACCGCCTAAAATAGCCTGCAAATATAGCTCGGTCGAGCGAAAAAATATTTACAGTTTGGGATGTAATATATATTATAGCACAGTGAGAACGGTCTCGTAAAAAAGTATGGCAAGCGATAAAATATTATATCTCAAAATGTAATATATATTACATTACATCCCATAGTCAAAAGCCGGCTTAAGACAAAATCCACATGCTTATTTTTCCGCAGTCGTTCCGCAGAGAAAATGTATGGAAATGACATTAGCTGGACGAAAAAATAGCGTAAGGCCTCATTTACGGAGAAGCGGGGCGTCGCGCGTCGCGTGTGGCGTGGCGTCTCGCGGCGCGTCAGACGTTTTTTCTGTTTACGGTGGGGCGGCGCGTGAAGCGGCACTCATAATCGCACGCGTAAACACAAACATATGGTAATATACGATGATCATATCGTACTCCATTGCTTTGGGGACTACGTCTGCGTTGTGTGATTTCCAAATAAGACTGGCATTAGGTTCCGCCGCGGACTTCGCTTTATCGAGAATTGTCGCGTGCGCCGCGGCCCCGCGATAAATGCCGCTTGAGACGCGTCGGTGCCATCGGCGGGCTCGGTCGCAAAAAACGCTCCATTTCAAACGCTGTGTGTGTGTGTGTAAAATCGCTTCTCCTTATAGGCACTCATACAAAGCCATATGCTTGGATTCAGTGCGGGCCGTGCCGCTCATCGCAATGCGCAACGCCCCGCGTCTCAGTAAATGAGGCCTAAGGTTGTCACAGGCTCCTCAGGCTAATGTCATTTCGATACATTTTTTCTGCGGAACGACTACGGATAAATTAGCGTGTGGCTTTTGTCTAAGGGAGCTGGAATGAAATTGCCAACCAACTGCATTTTTAGGTATGTACGGCTAATTAGCAGTTTCAGTCACGGGTAAATGAAATTGTAATTCTAATACTTGAATAAAGAATACCTATTTTGATTGAATTGATTACAAAACTTAACACTTAAAACTTTAGCCAAAATAATAGAAGACACTTTGATTATAATATAATCAAAGAGAAGAAATATAAAATGCACAGTTATAACCTCACAATATAAATAAACTGATCCTAACGGGTTTTTTTTCTAATAGGTAGGTTGTCTTTTATTTATATTTTTTTGATACAATAAGTACCTAACACATTTAAGTTATCAACCTAAAAGGAATATCAACGAAATCTTCAGCTGTATTTCAGCAACTAATACAGAAACAAAGTCAATTTCAATCAAAACAAATAAATACCAGGAGACCTATTTTTGAATTACGTATGCGATTTAGAAATCACCGCTGACTAAATAGTCAGCGATGACTTTGAAGTCACGAATTCCCAAACATCCTATTTTTGAAAGTCGAACGCGGAGCTGCCAACATAGATAAAGTACACACATACGTAAGGGTTCGGTTCCACGCAGAATGTAGCCGTTTTCGGTATATACCGGTTATTATACGGCTAAAAATTCATTGCAACTAGGCCAAAATATAAGAAAATAAATACTGGTCTAAGTTTGTTTGTGACACAAATTTAAAAGATTTTAAACTTATACACGGTTATTTTTTTATCACCCTGGAAAATGTTAGGGACGCTTCAGGACACATCCAATATTAGATAAAAAATAAAAAATATATACACGGTTATTTTTTTATCACCCTGGAAAATTTCAGGGATGCTTCAGGACACATCCATTATTATATAAAAATAAAATTAAATTAAAAAATTACAAAAAAATTACAAAAAAATAAAAAAAAATCTCTAAAAATCCTGCTTTCAACTAAGGCAGCATTTTTTGGATTTTTTTAAAAATTTATATAAAATTAAGTAAGCGAGTTATTTTTTTTATTCATATAAATACCATGTCGTGAAACGTCCCTTAAATTTTCCAGGATGATAAAAAAATAACCGTGTATAAAAAAACTAAAAAAATCTCTAAAAATGCTGCTCTCAACTAGTGCAGCATTTTTTGTATGTTTAAAAAAAAAAAATTGAGTTTGTTATTTTTTTATTTATATTTAAATCATTCTAATACCATGTCGTGAAGCGTCCCTTAATTTTTCCAGGGTGATAAAAAAATTAAATAACCGTGTATTACTTATTTGACAAATTTTAAAAAATTTTAATCCAACTCCAAATCAACACACATCAACTTCAAACTTGTCTATATGTTCTCTAAACAAAACACAGATAACGTTTCCACAGTTATGTATGACTTGTTTGGTCAGGTCAGGGTTTCTTCCGCCATGGGCGGGTGCGGGCTTCGGGCATTTGTCGCCCATTGCCCGGGCATCTTCTCGGCGAGCAGTAGCTCGCCGGTGTTGGGCACGTCACGTAGTGACGGGCCCCTCTTCGCCACCCCCCTGTGCTACCACTCCGGGATCGAGGCACGGCCCTCCGCGGTCAAGCACACCAGGTTAGAGGGGCTTGTCCCAAGCCCAGCGAGCGCCGGCGAGCAGGCCGCGGCTTACTCTGCGCCCGGAGGAGCGGTGGGGGGAGGAGGGGGCCATTGGTCTTGATGGGTGATGGTGGTGTCATGTCCGGTGGTGGTGTCGCTTAGGCGAGTCACGCGCGCGAGCGGTGGGGTCCCGCGGCAGACTACGAGCCATAAGCGACACGAGGTCTGGTCAGGTGGTGGCGTCGTCAGCGAAGTCGCTGACGAAGCGGAGTCTTGGCCGGGGTGGGTCGCCTCGTCGTGGGGATGCAGCTGGTGATGGTGGTGGTGACGATGGTAGGTCGTGGTCTCTCTCCGCCCTGGGCGACAGCAAGTCGCGGGGCAGCGCTCGTCCGGAAGAGTCTGGAGGCCTGGGAACATAGGGAGCAATGTTGTGGAGGTGGAGGTGGGGCCCGTTGTCGGCGCTGTCGAACATTCGACGCGCCAGACGGGCGACGAACTCCTCCACCGTCGGCATCCGAACGTCCCGGGCAATGACGTCATTCCTGACGTAGCGCCCCGCGTTCGTCACGACACGGAGAGAGACGTTCTGGACCACCTGCAGTCTGGAACGCTGGGTCGGGGAGCACAACGCATACCATGCTGGGGCGGCGTAGGTGAGCCGCGTACGAACGTAGCTCTTGTAGACCATTAGTTTCGTACGCAGTGGTAGTCGGGATGCCAGCACCGGGCGCAGGATGCCACGGGCCATCTTGGCCTGGTTGACGACGTGGTCAACCTGGGGCACCATGAGCAGTTGGCGGTCGATGCGGCATCCGAGGTACGCAACTGTGGTCTGCCAAGCTACGTCCTGTCCGCGGAGTGTCAGCGGCGGTGGCATGCGGCGCTGCGACCCGACCAGGATGGCGGCCGTCTTACCCACGTTGACGGCCATCCTCCAGTTGTCCAGCCATGTTGGCAGGCGGTCCAGAAGTTGCTGCATCCGGGCGGAGGCGAATTTCACCTTCCGCGACGAGGCGAAGAAGGCGCTGTCGTCGGCAAATAGGGCCAACACCACGTCCCGCTGCCCCTCCTGGAGCTGGTCTTGGAGGGTGGGGATGTCGTCGGTGTAGGCGGCGTACAGGCACGGCGAGAGGCAGCTGCCCTGGGGCACTCCTGCGAGGATGGGGCGTGGCTGGGAGGTGGCGTCCTCAACCGAGACCACGAAGCTCCGACCCTGGAGAAACGACGCCAGCAGTCTCACGTGGGCGGGCGGCATGCTGGTGGCGGCCAGCTTGTAGAGGAGACCGGGATGCCACACACGGTCGAAGGCCTTCTCGATGTCCAAGAAGACCCCCACGGTGTGGTTGTCCCGGTTCATGGCGGCCGCGAGGTGGTGGAGCACGCGCGCCAGCTGGAGCGTGGTGGAGTGGCCGCTGCGGAATCCGAATTGCTCATCCCGGAGTGGGATGAACGGGCGGATCCTCCGCAGCAGCAGTCGCTCAAACAGCTTGGCCACGTGAGACCGGCGTCCCTTAAATTTTCCAGGATGATAAAAAAATAACCGTGTATAAAAAAACTAAAAAAATCTCTAAAAATGCTGCTCTCAACTAGTGCAGCATTTTTTGTATGTTTAAAAAAAAATTAAAAATTGAGTTTGTTATTTTTTTTATTTATATTTAAATCATTCTAATACCATGTCGTGAAGCGTCCCTTAATTTTTCCAGGGTGATAAAAAAATTAAATAACCGTGTATTACTTATTTGACAAATTTTAAAAATTTTTAATCCAACTCCAAATCAACACACATCAACTTCAAACTTGTCTATATGTTCTCTAAACAAAACACAGATAACGTTTCCACAGTTATGTATGACTTGTTTACGAGTGGGTGAGGGCACTCGTAATGAAATCACATCCGTGACTAAGGTAGTCACATAAGTGATATTCAAAAATAAGAATTATTGATTTCGGCGCTCTATCGCGGTGGGTTGCTGGATTAGGTATTTACTACTCAAAATAAAAAGTAAATTAGCACAGTAACTGTATTTCGTACACACAATATATTAATTATATTATGTAGTTACAAAAATGCTAAGACGACCGGCCTGTGCTGTGAACGAATGCTGACTCGTGACTCCTCTCTGAAGTCTGAACTCTCTATATTTATACCAGGTTGGTCGCCTTAGATAAACCAAAGCCTTACGTATAAAAAATAAGTATTCCCACTAACTAAGATACAATAGACTTACAAATAATAATCATTAAACCCAAAAGCTAATTTTGGGAAAGTTCCGGCGTCGGTACACAAAGAGAACAATAAATGAATAGTTACACAAAGACAATATTGTTTCCTTCATACGGCAACATGTTTAAAATCATAAAAGTACAAAGCTATTATATTACAAATGTTAACTAACAATAGAATACCTCAATAAAGTAATACTGGTACAAACATGCCGCCAGTGAACAATTAAAATTTAAACAAAACAAATTACTTACTGCTATTACAGATACGACGCAGATGCGTGGGAACTTACAAATATCATGTTTTTACAATCGAATATCCTAAGGCCTAAATCTTGCATATTATTTAACATTATATACATGAGTTATTGAAGGGGCATACGTGGGACACAGTCACCACAGTACCCCCCTACCAGTGATTCAGATCACGAAACAACATAAAACCTCATACAACTTAGTTACTATACTCGTTACTATACAATACAATTTAGTTACTATACTATACTCCTAGCTTAAGAAAGGCCGGCCTGGTAGTAGTCAGGAAAACGAACGCGTCTACCAGATCGGCGAGGAATCGTCTTTTGGGAACCGTCTGATGAATCTAAAATTACATTAGGAGAAGTACCAGCAGTAGCGTGTGAACCCGAGTCACGGTTCAAATTTACGTCCTGCTGAGGTTCCCGATGAATAAAATTGTCAGTTGAATTATTATATACATTACTATCAGGTTGATGTTCCGGTTTCCTCAACAAGTATGCCGGTTTAAGCCTATCGACTGATACCGTGACTTCGCGGCCACGTATATCTAGTACGAATGTTTTTTCCTTTCTACTTATTACTTTGTACGGCCCATCGTAGGGCTGTTGTAACGGTGCTTTGACAGTATCATCCCTAACAAAGACATGACTAGATGTGATTAAATCTTTGTATATGAAAGTGCTCTTCTGGCCATGCCGAGTGCCAGGAATTGGTCTGAGTTGAGTGAAATTCGAACGTAACTCTTTCACAAACTCGCTATGCGATGGATTAGGTGTCGCTACGGTAGTCCCTAAGAGTTCCCCTGGAAGGCGTAGACTTTGTCCGTATACTAATTCTGCCGAAGTAGCCTGAAGATCTTCCTTCCACGATGCTCTAATGCCTAACATTACAGTTGGTAAAATTCGTGTCCAACTAGTGTGTCTAGAACCGTGACATTTTATCGCGCTTTTCAGCTGGCGATGGAAGCGTTCCACCATACCGTTAGCTGCCGGATGATAAGCAGTGGTCTTAAAATGTTTCGTACCTGTCAGAGCATTTAGTTCTCTGAACAGATGTGATTCGAACTGTCGACCTTGATCCGTAGTAATATTTAAAGGAATACCGAAACGTGCAATCCAATTGGAATAAAACGCGCGAGCGCCTGTTTCTGCTTCTTGGTTCTCGATAGGGATCGCCTCAGGCCATCTTGAAAAACGATCTACACACGTTAAACAGTAGCAATATGTCTCAGAGTAAGGCATGACAATTATGTCAAGATGCACGTGATCGAAACGTGAAGACGGCGGTGCGAAAGATCCTGGTAGTGTAACGACATGACGGGTTACTTTAGACCGCTGACATTCTATGCAAGCTTTTACCCATTGTTTACAACTAGAGTTCATTCCGGGCCATACGAAGCGCTTTGAAACTAGTTTAGTCGTGGCCCTAGCTCCTGGATGTGAGTTACGATGTAAGATATCAAACGCAGTCTTCCTAAATAGTTCTGTAAGATACGGTCTTACCACACGAGTTGAAACATCACAATAAATCGGTTGGTTACTATCCTGTACGTGAATAAGTCGCAACTGTAAAGAAGAATTATTACCTTCAATCAATGACTTAAGCTCTGGGTCGTTTTTCTGAGATATCGCGAGCGATTCCCAGTCAATGCTTCTATTTATTGACTCAATTCGTGACAGTGCGTCAGCTGGAATATTATTTTCCCCACTGACGTGGCGTATGTCCGTGGTAAACTGACCTATAAAGTCTAAGTACCTAAATTGTCTTGGAGAACACTGTTGCTCTTTTTTCCTAAACGCGTAGATAATAGGTTTATGATCAGTAAAGATAACAAAGTGACGTGCTTCTACATAATGTCTAAAATATTTGACTGCAGCGTAGATGGCAAGTAGTTCGCGATCATACGCTGAGTACTTTTGTTGAGTTGACGTTAACTTTTTAGAGAAAAACCCGATTAGTTGCCAGTCGTTTCCTACTTTTTGCTGTAAAGCTGCACCTATTGTTTTTTCTGAAGCGTCACAAAAGATAGCTAGATCTGCGTCAATTTCGGGGTGAACTAATAAGGCTGCTTTGGCAAGGCTTTCCTTACATACATCGAAGTCATGTTTGGCCTCGTCTGTCCATTTCATGGGCGTCCTACCTTTCTTACTACCAACTAGATCATTAAGGCTGGCCTGATTTGCAGCTGCGTTAGGTATAAACCTTCTATAAAAATTAACATACCTAAAAATCGTCGTAGCTCTTTAGCTGTCGCTGGCAGTGGGTATGTACGCACCGCTTGGACTCTTTCGGGGAGTGGTCGCGTACCTTCGGCTGACACCAAATATCCTAGAAACTCGATCTCGGTTTGACCGAATATACACTTTGCAGGATTAATTACAACACCATATTTTCTTAACCTATTAAATACAGTCTCTACGTGTTTCAAATTTTCGGATTCATCACTAGATGCGATTAAAATGTCATCAATATAACAATAGCAAAAGTCTAGTTCACTTAACACTTCGTCCATAAACCGTTGAAACGTTTGAGCGGCGTTTCGTAACCCAAAAGTCATATATTTGAACTCAAACAAACCGAACGGTGTAGTTATGGCGGTTTTACGTATATCGCACTTTGCTATGGGTATTTGATTAAATGCACGCACTAAATCTATTTTCGAAAACACTTTTTTACCACTTAGGCACTGTGCAAAGTCTTGAATGTGGCGCACTGGATACTGGTCAGGTATTGTTCTCTCGTTCAATCGGCGGTAATCTCCACATGGCCGATGCTTCACAGTAGTTTCACTCACAGACGTGAAGAATGGCGAGGGCGTATCCGAATTCAAAGATGGCTTTTGCACCATGACTAACGGTGCCGCCCATGGGCTCTTGGATGGTTGTGCGATACCGAGTTTTATCATCGTCTCAAACTCCTTTTTAGCTGCTACGAGACGGTCTGGTGCTAGACGCCTTGGTTTTTGCGCTACTGGAGGCCCTGGAGTTACTACTATGTGGTGTTCAGTGTTATGTTTCACCTCTTTCACGACTCCATCTGGGCGTGTTATATCAATGTACTTCGCTAGTAGATCATGATAAGGTGATGTGCCGTTCACCGTCTTTATTGTAGAATGCTGACCCCTCGCTACGTGTCCTTTAACCGTACAACGAGTGAGCGCATCTACAAGTCCTCTATTCTTTGAGTCCACCATTAAATCGTAATACGCCAAGAAGTCCATGCCAATGATAGGTGTAGATACATCAGCCACTACAAATGTCCACGGGAAATCTCGTCGTAGACCGAGGTTGAGAGTCAAGGCGATGGTACCGTAGGTGGCAATCGGTGTCCCATTGGCGGCCACTAGTTCATAGGCAGAAACTTTGCGAGCCGTATGAGCTAATGATTTTGGGTAAACACATAGATCTGCGCCAGTATCAATCAGGAACCTTACCTTGCTGTCCTTGTCCGTAATAAAAATGCGGCGTGATGTATCGAGGGGCTTGATGTCATTCGCCGCTAATGACTCCCGCTGCCGTTTCCCTGCTGCGGTTTGTATATTCGTCTTCAGTTGAGACAGAAAGTTTCTCCACTAGATCGCTCACCTCTCTCAATGCCCGGGGCTCCATTTTGCCTAGTATGTATAGGCATTTTTCCACCGGGTTGGTCACGTTTGCCAAACGCAGAAACGTGTCAGCGCACTTTAGCCACGACTCGGGGTCGGTGGTGTCGAATTGGGCCATTTGTGGCCACGCAGTCGGTTTGGTGGGACCGTTGCAGTGGTTTTCTTGTGCCATTTTAGTTTATTTGTCACGGAACGTATATACGGCGGAACCGATGAAATTATACCACGGACGCGGCGCGGACGAAACTGAGTCCAGACAACCCTAAGCGCACGTAAAACGAATGGATCACGTCGGGGTCACCACTTTCGGCGCTCTATCGCGGTGGGTTGCTGGATTAGGTATTTACTACTCAAAAATAAAAAGTAAATTAGCACAGTAACTGTATTTCGTACACACAATATATTAATTATATTATGTAGTTACAAAAATGCTAAGACGACCGGCCTGTGCTGTGAACGAATGCTGACTCGTGACTCCTCTCTGAAGTCTGAACTCTCTATATTTATACCAGGTTGGTCGCCTTAGAAAAACCAAAGCCTTACGTATAAAAAATAAGTATTTCCACTAACTAAGATACAATAGACTTACAAATAATAATCATTAAACCCAAAAGCTAATTTTGGGAAAGTTCCGGCGTCGGTACACAAAGAGAACAATAAATGAATAGTTACACAAAGACAATATTGTTTCCTTCATACGGCAACATGTTTAAAATCATAAAAGTACTTAGCTATTATATTACAAATGTTAACTAACAATAGAATACCTCAATAAAGTAATACTGGTACAAACATGCCGCCAGTGAACAATTAAAATTTAAACAAAACAAATTACTTACTGCTATTACAGATACGACGCAGATGCGTGGGAACTTACAAATACCATGTTTTTACAATCGAATATCCTAAGGCCTAAATCTAGCATATTATTTAACATTATATACATGAGTTATTGAAGGGGCATACGTGGGACACAGTCACCACATTGAAAATCGGTGATTATTAGTCACATCGGTGATTTCGAAGTCGCATACGTAATTCAAAAATAGCTCTCCAGGAACTAAAAATTATAGGTTTTTTAAGTACATTGTAACTTAGTCTCGCTACTCACGTGAAACGTGTCATACACCACCATAGGTAGGCTGGAAGAGATCTCTTGGGATAAGTCCACCTTTGTATACTTGCTTTTATTGTTACCGTTATGTTGTAAATCTATGTTTTTTTTGTGTACCTACAATAAAGAGTATAATTCATGATTAACGACATAAATATCATTGATGATAATTAGAACAGGTCAGAAAGAATATCAATATGTTGTTCCTAAAATTATCACCACTCACCCCTAACGGGATTCATTGACTGTAGAGGTAAGTGGAGAATACTGGCAGAGACATAATGACCCTATAAGTAAATATCAATGGTTTGTTTCAAATACAAGAGCCAACATTTATTTACTTAGGTAGAAGCGAACCCTCTTGAAACAACTTTAGTTGTTTTAACAGCAAACTTTTCTCAACATTGTCGTTTCGTTTGAATGCAAATATTTATGAAGTGAATTCAGCTAATTGTAAGCAGGTCCACTGCACTAAAACCTTCAAACGGGAGCAGTCTCTCAGCCGAAACTTGAGAACAAAAACGGGATTAACTTCTGCGAACTTTTGCGAGTAGAGTAGATAGCCACCGCCGCTGCATCAAACTGAAAATAAGTCCGCTTTTCAATTGGTTTTGCCCCTTTCTAAATAAATCGTGACTATTTTTACAAACCAGTGTTGTTTGTAGAATATGCATACGTGAATATTTTTTCCTAAATAACTTACCCTACAGTCTCCTTGAAAAATTGCACAGAGATGATCACAGGGGTGTGCGTGTGTAGGTATACGTAATCCCTTGATGGTTTGCATTTATTCGCCGAATATAGTTCATTTTTTTTGCCCATAATTTTTTGTAATAAGTAGCACCACTAGCGACGAGATGTTAGTAAAATATACTAGAGGTGTGAGGTGAAAACTGCAACGCTCTAACATTTACTTCAAGTTTTATATTTCCAGCATTTTACTTGGTGTCCTTCTTGACATGTCCGTCAATGGTGAAAAACTGACTAGCTATGTTTTTTAAGCAAGGGTGGCTAAAATCCAAATTTGGTATTAAGTCTTGTTGCACGGATGACAGTGCAACTAGCCTGACGTAGGTACACCTACGAGTAAAGATAAGAAAGTGGGTTTATGGCGGTTCTTTTTCATGAGAGGAGACGCACGCTTAGCGTTAGCGTCCAGCCCCCCTAGACAAAAGCCACACGCATATTTTTGCGCAATAATTCCGGAGAGAAAAAAATGTATGGAGATGACATTAGCTGCGGAAAGAACAGCATGACGTCACATTCTGATGTCATTTCCATACATGTTTTTCTGCGGAACAATAAGTGTGTGGCTTTTGTCTAAGGGGGCTGACCTTTTAAGCGTTCAGAACCCAGTGGGATGTTGCAGACAGTCGCAGGTGTCGCTTTAAAACATTCTCAAATCGAAGGCTTACCTCTAAGTTTATGCTTCCCCTCCTTCAGCTGTCAGTCAAACACCGATTTAGGTAGCCTGGAGTTATCCTTTTGCACATGATTGTTATAAAAACAAGTCGTCAGTTTTTGTTTGCCGAGCAGCGAGTTAACAAGTATATCTCCTTTTAAAACCCTTTTATCCATTATATGCTTTTATTTACGTTTTATGCTTTTTAAATTACGCGCTACTAGTATAGATGCAAAAATAGCGGATGTATTAGAATACTGGTACAGCAATCAAATAAACCAGATGAAGTGGGGAGAAACACTCTCGGAGCAGTACATGTTGAGTTCTGGTGTTCGGCAGGGTGGCTTAACCTCACCGACACTGTTTAATCTGTACATTAATGGGTTGATCGATGAACTCAGCAGCACCAGAGCCGGTTGCTATGTGGCTGGAGAATGCCTAAATAGTTGCTGAGTCCATCGGTTAACGGCCTTCGGCGCCTTATAAGTATATGTGAGTGTTATGCTACCAGACACTGCTTAACGTATAACGTAAAAAAATCTGAAGTAATGATTTTTCGACATAACAGATGCAACGTCGGTAGCATACCACCTATATGTTTGGCTGGGTCACCTTTAGGTATTGTATCGAAGTTTAAGTACCTTGGTCACTGGATTACTGAAACATTAAATGACGATGATGATGTTGAGAGACAGAGGAGATCCCTTGCGATAAGGAGCAACATGTTGGCGAGGCGGTTTGCTCTCACATCTAATCAAGTAAAAATAACGCTTTTCAATGCGTATTGTCAGTCGCTTTATACCGCACATCTCTGGTGGAAGTATAAGCAGAGTACTTTTCATAAGATTCGAGTTCAATACAACAATGCCCTCCGTGCTATACTTGGCCTACAGTGGCGGTGGCCTACAAATCGTGTTTGGAAAAGCCAAACAAAAAATGTACCTATTCATATCCTTGTCTTTTTTCATGGACAATAACTTGTAGGAAAATAATAAAATCATATTTTCTTAACATTTTTTATAACTATTACGAGGAAATTGTGTAATTAATTGAATTAAAACTAATTTACTATAGGTACACAGATCTATCGATAGTGTTTTCAGTCACTGGTGCCTCCCGCACCAGTGACTAAAAACACAATTTTTTGGAAGTCTAGAAACTACTATTGATGTGGGTGATTAGGTATCTGACATAATTGATTTATGTTTATTTCATAAACGTAGTATTCAAATTGGAATTGTTCCTGAGAAATTTGGTTTACGCCGATCGACGATCGGCGTCCGCCACGCTAATAGTCCATTGAAATGTTTGTTTTTGGGCTTATTGTAAAGTTGTGTAACTCAGGAGTGATTGTAGGTACGGTCGCAGTCAGCAAATGTATACCAGTTTTGAAATTAGATTCTATATCACACTTTTTTCACTAATGTCTCAAATGCCATATCAAGTTACTTATTACCTTTCAAAAGTTATTATGCAAAATGTCGCATCGAGAATGAAACTCATTTCTTTATTTGATGAAATGACATTTATCGTGCATTTATCAAAAATAATTGTTTGAACGTCGTTTGGACCAAAATTTTAAGAATGATTTTTTCTTAAAGAAATAAAATGGCAAGTTTGAACCTGGAGCAAAGGGCTGATATAATATTTTCTCTTCGAAGATGGACATAGTATTAGTGCGAGAACTCGATATATCGCGATCCACTGTGAGGTTTTGGATTCGGCGTCACGGCGAAGAAGAGCAAATAACAGATCTTAGAAATAATTCAGGATGATAACCGATACTAATCGCCGCGCAAATAAAAGAAATGATTTGCCGTTACGAACAGAACGTTTCACACCAACTAGTTATTTTGCTGCTTTATATGATGTGAGTGCTCGGACGATCCGACGAGGTTTGCACAGTGCTGGACTACACTATAGACACCATGCTATTAAAGTGGAGCTGAAACCTCGCCACAAAACAGTCCGGCCTAACTTTGCGCGACGACATCTCGATTTTGATTGGTCGAATACTATATTTACCCGATGGTTTACCGATGAAATAACTTTTAAATCAAGCCAAATCGGAAGATTAACTTTATGGCACTATCGAACTCGATATAATGAAGCCCAAATCGTGCCTCAAAACGAGTCAGGTCGCATAACAGTATACTTATGGAGATGAATGAGCCTCGACGGTGTCAGAGAACTGGCGTCGTTAGAGAATAGGGCTACTGCCATTAATTATGTTATCGCTTTTGGAAGAAAGTGATGCTGCCTACTGTGCGTGTAGTGTATCCTGCAACAGAATTCCCACACATTACTTACGTTCAAGGTAATGCACGGATACACACGGCCCGTGCTACTATGGCGTGGTTCAACCTGCACCGTGACATTCGTCCCATTCAATGGCACGCTCGGTCTGCTGATTTTAACCCTATTGAACATTTATGGGGGCTTATGGTCCAACGCTGGGACTGTCAAAATGAAAGAAACCCTCATGCTCTTAGATGACACTGTGCTCGAGTATGGGATGATATTAGAGGGACCGATCTACGCGCGCGTCAAGTTGCATATATGCGAGATAGACTACATGCCGTCATAGCTGCGGTTATACTAGATATTAAAGAGTTTGAAGTTTCTATTTTATTATTTCTTCAAATTCTTTGTTAAAAAACTAAAATATTAGTTTTTTCATAGGTTTTCTATATATTTTTGACGACACAGTTAGTGCAGAGGGTAGAGTTCGAATCATCGCCTACTGCGCAACGGATCGCGGGTTCGATTCCCATGCGGGACTGATATTTTGTATGGCCTACAGAAATCTGTCCCTGTCTGGGCGTATGTGCATGTGAGATTCTATGTTTTAATTGCACCCACGATACCTACAGGAGAAAAACCTAGTGTGGGGCGAAGATTTTTTTTAATATCAAACCTTTATAGTAGTCAGTCTTAGACTTGAGGCATAAATATGTGATTAGGTACGTGGATTAGGTATTTTTCGTTACCAGTACGTACCTAATCCATGCCACCTAGGATTAGGTATTCGTATACCATGTTTGTTAATCGTGAAGTATCAATCTGTCAAACTATAGGTCCTGTAAACAAAACTACACTTTTCGTCTAATTATTAAGTTTCAAACGTCATCTAGGATACCATATATACCATATATCTCTTGTTCAGTTTAACAAAATCATAAAATCAAATTCGACTTCAAAAACACTTAAAAGTAAAAAATTATATAAGAATGCACACCATCACCTTTTATTATGAAGTCGCTGCCAAATTGAAGTCTTTTTGAAGTCGGTTTAATTTTTTTGTAACATTTTTTTTTGTTTTTTGTAAATTTAATACCAGCTAACCGAAGTAACTTGAAAGAATGCAATTTAGCATCAAAACCTGCCTATTGTACTTAAAAAACTAACCTCTAACTCCTAAAAGTCAAGGATCCTTCCATCATCAGCTCATTTCATGACTACCAGACGCAAATACCTGAATAGCTTCGAAAAAAACATGAAATACGTTGGACGTACCTATGAAATTTAAGGGTTTCCCTCGATTTTCCTGGGATCCCATCATCAGATCCTGACTTTAGTGACAATGGAACCACCCCAGGACTATACTCTATCGAACACAAAAAGAATTTTGAAAATTGGTCCACAATGGGCGGAGTAATCACGTAATATACTCACAAAAAAACGGTAAAAAATATTAAACTTGAATCAAGAATGAAATTAAATATTAGGACCTATTACTATTCCAATACATTCTCTAATCCGAATATTTATGCCAATACTGAATAAATATTAAGACCTATTACGATACTAATACATTCCCTATTCCGAATATTTATGCCGGTACCTAATAAATATTAGGACCTATTACGAGTACTAAACTAATACATTCCCTATTCCGAATATTTTTGGTGGAACTGAATAAATATTAGGAACAGGTATTTGGATTAGGTGTTTGAAAATATTAGGAACAGGTGGATTAGGTACGGAAATTAGCTAATCCAGCCCATGTCTAGTCAGTCTATCTCCGATCGCCGCGATTGATTATCATATCGTTAGAAAAAAGATAATCTATGGTCAATCAAATTATTATGGAATGGACATTTAGAACTTGTGACCTAAATGTGTGCATGCCAATTGTGGTAATCCTTAAGGTGGTGAACATTTTTTGACCTCGACTGTACAACGAAAGTTGACTCATAAAAAGGCCCCAGTACTTTTCTAGACCTAGACAAAGTGACAATTCAAAAACAATAACGAAGTTCGATATGAACAAAATGTTGGACCGACAGAGTGGACTGTATATAAAGTAAAATATAATAATATAATTTGAAGACCGTGTCGGACAAACAAACCCACAAAAGAAAATCTGAGTACTTACGACTCACCGTTCCTCTGCAGCAGCCGGCTATCCGATCTTCGAATTAATCTACGTAATTATATTTTGTATGTCTTAAGGTTGTAATTCTTTATAATAATTTTGTATTCAACACACACACGGTGTTAAAATGATAATATGAATTACAATAAACAACGCACGGCGTCATTATGTCTGTCTGTATGCACATTTTTTGTCGACGTTCCATTTACAAAATTCAAAAAGGGCGCGCTTCCAGTGTGCCAGTACAGCTGCTGCGCTGCTAGCGCCACACGCTGAGGTTTTGCTTGCTGTAGACGGTGGTTCGCGGAATCACCAAACTGAGCATCAGTTCGATGAACGTAAACAAACCTCTTTGCAAGAAAATTACTGACACGGTTTGGTACATAACAAACACCCACCATACTCCCTTGCTCCAGCAGATTACCACTTATTTAATACTTGGATTAAAAATCAGATTCGATGAGGCAGTCCAAGCCCTCAAAGATTTTATTGATACTTGCTCCCATTATTTTAAGCAGTGAAATCAGTGAACTACCTATAAAATGGCGCAAGTACATAGATAATAATGACTTCGATTGAATAAATTTAATAGTTCGTTTTTTTTTCGGATAAAACGCTAATTCATTATGTAATATGTATGTATGTCCTTATCTTATCAATAATTTGAAATGCATGTTTTTCGAAAGAGTACTAGGCAATCATTGACCTAAGGAAGCAAATGATAGCGTAGCTTTGAAAAAAATAAAAAATAAAAAACAGAGCAAACTGTGTAATTTACTTTTTTGCTAACATTTATTTTTGTATAATACGTGAGTATACATCGATTAAAATACCTAGTTGAGATTCCAATATATGTCCGAATAAATACTCTAAAACATGAATGGTCTAATTTTAATCAATTTTTCACATAAACGTACACCATTATAGTAACATGTAATGATTACAAATATTAAGAGACAATAATATTCTGATTATATGAAAACAATTTTATGAATACAAACATTAAGTAAGTACACAATCGACAAAGGAATAATTGTAGGTACATTACTGATCGTACCAAGTCAATTGAATAATAGATAATGATAATAGAAAAACTGGTTTAAATTTATATCGGTATGCTTATTTATGGTCTTTATATTAATATAATTATTTAAACCTAGATTATAATTTGTACGCCTTTCTCTTACGTACCAATAACTTTTAAGGTTTGGAGGATTAAAATATAATAACAATTGAGGCTCTAATTTTACACTTATGAATACAAATCTGAACATTGGATAACGTAAGCTGTATATTTTGTGCAAATATTAATATGTGAATAATACATTATAGCTGCCAAGCATTTTGTGCAAGATTCGTAAAGTGCAACATAAATCTCTTTCATTATTAAATAACCATGATGATAATGATTTTAAACCTACTATAAAACAATTTCATTATTAACGAACTAAAATTAAAAGCGTAATTGGTAATGTTTATTGCATAGTGTAATTTAAGCATAATATTGAATGGGTTATATCGAGTAACAAGGGTTTTATTTCTGTAAAAGCTTAATTATCTGGATAATATCTTCTCGTATATCAGTCACTTAATTTTTACAATGCAAACGACCGTTTAAATAAAGATATATTTTTATTGATTATTTGTTTAGTATACAGGCTGAAACGGAACGCCGAAATAATATTTATAAGGGTATGTATTCATCAGAACTTGAGATTCTGTAGGAAAAATATTAGGGCGAATCAAGCAACTTCTTTCCACCCAACAAAATAAATTATTTTTTGATCGCAAGTCGCGACAGCCCTACATCATCGTAACTTGGGTGCGATCCGAAACAGATAGCGCAGCGCTTACAGCTGTGCTACCGATCATATATAATCACCCCAGTCCGAATTTAAAAGATCACTATAAGACCTAACACAATAAACTTGAGTCTAGGGATATAAAATAATACAGAAGTTTAATACATAGCGTACATGTTACGCAAAGATGGATAGAACTATGTAATAAGTACCTATTTGTACATTAAAGAAATCTATTATGACATACTTAGGATTTTATGTAAAATTTTAAGCTACAAACATTGTACATTTGGCGGACAATATATCACTCAATAATCGTTTATATTTCATTATTTGTCTTCTTTGTAAGTGTTTATGTTGATTATAACATCAATTATAATAAATATATGAGGCAATGAAATGTGCGTTATATTTTAATCAAAAGGTCATTGCAGACATGATACTGATCACTAGTGATTAATACAAGACAAGACGACTGTCGTTTAAACAGGGTCATTCATTTGGTTAGTAGTAGGACTTCCAGAATAAATAGTTAAAAATGGTTAATAGTAATTAACACATGACATTTTAAAGATGGTCATAACAAAAAATAATAATTAAAGTAATTCACATTATTGCAGCATATACGAGTATCTATCGCAAGTATCATGTTTGCGTTCACCCTTATACATCGTAAAAACAATTGTTATAAATGTATAAAAAGACATAAACATAACCTATGGTTATAATACTTAAATGTAAAAATAAATAATCTTAAATAATTTCAATAAATAATAACAACTAGTTTTGTTAAGAATAAAACATTGTGTGTCTTGAAAATACAACTTCTAATACATTATGTGGAAATACTGTCATATTTTAACTAAGGAATGGTTAGACGAAGACAATTTAGTTTAACTACATACTTATAAAATAGGTTACCTTTTAAATGTCAATAATAAGGTTAGTTTCCCCAAATTATAAAATTCTTAGGAATTACTGGTATTACAATTAGCTTTCTTTTAAAAAACGTCAAAATCACAAAAAAAATGTATAGTACAAGCTATATGTATGTTAGAAAATCAGTCTTAGCTTTGACAACGGAATACACCAGAAAAAATTGTAAAATATTATTCCTAATTTTCTTTTAATACGAAACAAAAGAAAGCATGTAATACTGCCTATAACGAAAATACTACAACAGTTGATTGATATTGTGATGAATAGTACCATACTATTTAATTATGCTCGATTGGTCAACTAAAATTTAAAAAAATATACAGATAATGTCAGTAGTGTCTTGATGTGTTCAAAATATGAGGACATCAAGACACTATACTGACATCAAACTTGAGTTTGCAAAAGAAAAAATATCAACGCCATACATTTTTCTTTTAAAAATCTAATGCAATTTGTTCCTAATCAAACAAAAAGAATTACCTAGTTCTTTTCGGCAGACAGGTAAGGGTACTTTGTTGTTACCCTTGGAGGGCGGCTAGTGTCGCGGCTGGGTACCGCATTGTACCGTCCTGGGTACCGTTTCTGCATTGCAACAAACCCAACCCCAACGGTGGAGGTAACTATGGGACACTAGCTACTCCCTTGCCTCTGGCGGAAAGGGAAGCGATCTGCCGTGGCGTCCCACACATCCTCGACCGTATCCAAAGGCTTAGACGATGCGTCAAGGCATTCCCCTCGTAAAAAGGCTACAATAACTTATTCGAAACGGTTAGATTGTACTAATATTTTTGAAACTGAATGAGAACAAACAAAACGATCATTCGTAAATAGAAAGTTTGTTTTTAAATAAAAACAAGGTGAGGAAGTTTCTCTTTTAAATAAATATAAACTGGTTGACATTCTACAGGTACTTTGAAACACTCGTAGTTTTAAAGCTATTTGAGGTCTATTATATTGACGAAATACATGCATATAACGATCACACACTGCAATTTACAGTCCCTCGATTCAACTGCGAGTTCTGTACGATTACAAAAAAAAATGTGTATGGAGTCATTTTCTACTGCCGATTATTTGATATGGAAAGTATCAGCCTTCAAGTCAATTGGCCATAACTTTAAACAGGAAAATAAGATATATTCGCTGAGTGTCACTATAGCTAACTTTGCTGTGATTAAACTTTTAAATAAGTGACAGTAAGCCGAGGAGGAGCATATAGATGTGAACATTAGGATCAAGAGTTAAAGCGGCCTTCACCCGTTTTAACTCTGAATTCCAATGTTCTACTCGATGTATCGAAATCCTTTTCGATTCCATAGTAATATCAGTGTTGCTCTTCGGCTCTGAAACGTGATGAATGACAAAAAGGCTGACGAACACGTTGCAACTCTTTATCATCAAATCCCTTTGGTCGAACCTGCGCCTGTTCTGGCAAAGACCATAAGAAATAAAGACCGGAGAAACCTCTGCAGACAATATCCTATCGCCAAAAAATCGCGTTGCGGACTCAAAGATGGAAATATTTTCAGTCCTTATGGGATACTGGAGTTAAATGCCATGTGTCTGAATCAAGAGATTCATTCGAATTTGATTAGAGCAGTGTGTTTCAAAGGAACCGTATATGTCACAGTTAAAACTCTTAACCACCTAAAAGTACTTTTAAGTAACAAAATCAGTCTCGACTATATTATTTTTGTTAAAAGTAGTTTTGCTGGTCAAAAGTATTGTGACTGGTTACATCAGACAAACCTCTTAAAAAGCTGAGTAGATCAATAATGATTACAAGCGCACATAAAAATATTTTTTAAGAAGAATAAAAAAATACAAATATCTGCGGATTCTCTAATCATCATCATCATCTCAGCCGCACGACGCCCACTGCTGGGCATAGGCCTCCCCCATGGATCTCCACAACGATCGGTCCTGACCCCCTAGACAAATGCCACACGCTAACTTTTCTGCAGTCGTTCCTCAGAAAAAATGTATGAAGATGACATTAGCTGCGGAAAAAATAGCGTGAGGTTGTCGTAAGCCAATGTCATTTCCATACATTGTTTCTGCGGAACGACTGCAGAAAAGTTAGCGTGTGGCATTTGTCTAGGGCCTCTGTGCTGCCCGCATCCAGCGGCTTCCCGCGACCCTTGCCAAATCGTCGGTCCTCTAATAAATAAATTAAATAGAGAGAATCTGGAGATATTCATAAAATAACTGTGTCCGAAATGAACTGTTTCGCCGATCTTCTTTGGAGGGTTGATATCTTAAAGATGGTAAGTCAAAATCATTGGTACTCCGATACCAGACATTTAACGTCCTCACAATGACATGTTTAATTAGTCCCTAATTGTACTCTTTAGTCAAGTTGGTCACAAGTGTAAGCAGCCCTGCGAGCATGGACTTGACGATCAACATATATCAATCGACAAAAGCATCTGTCCTTTTCACTAATTACGAATATCTATCTTTATCGATTTTTGTCGAGTAAGTCGATCTTAGCTGTCAAATTTTGTTTATCGAGAGTTCCATGCTCGCATCGCAGTTTCGTTTAGGATGGAAGACTATCAATGACAAACCCCGGTCAAGTCAAGTATATCTCAGCCTAACCATTCGGGGAGAACTCAACTAAGGAACGAAGACCTGTCCGCTTACAATGGGATCCATGAAATAGCTCAAGGTCACCCAGAGGGCAGTGGAAAGATCTATGCTCAGTGTTTATCTACGTGGTCGAATTCGTAATGATTATATCCGTAGAACTAAAGCACTAACATTGCCTGAAAGGGGTGCAACTTAGTTCAACCCCACGCACGATGACAAGTGTGCGCATCCACTCCGAAGTAGGACCCATTTATCGTAGTGCCTCAGTTCCAGTTACTCTTCGTATGTCCGATGGTATTGGGATCCTCGGTGTGGAAATTTCTGCTAAATTACAGTTTGAGAGTCATGTCGAGGACAAAGCCAAATTGGCGAGCAAAGAGCTGGGCGTCCTGAACAGAGCAAAGCAGTACTTCACTCCTAACCAGCGATGCTTTATAAAACTCAAATTCGGCCGCATAAGGAGTATTGCTCTCATCTCTGGGCAGGAGCTCCTAAATATCAGCTCGACCCTCTTGACTGCCTGCAAAGGCGTGCATTCCGCATCGTCGGTGATTCCAATATCACGGCCTCGATGGAGACGCTGGAGCAAAGGAGGGACTTTGGTTTCTCTGCGTGCTCTATATCAGCTCTAACAAAGAGAGAGTGCTCTAAAACACTGATTGCAATAGTGCCTTCGTCACGTTTTTACCATCGCACCACCCGCCACCGAAGTAGAGTTCATTTGTATTACTTGGAACCGATCTGGTCTAACACATTTCGGTTTTAGCGTTAATTTCTTCCACGTACGTGCAGACTCTGGAACGAACTCTCATCTGCGGTATTTCCTGAGCGCTACGATATGTCCTACTTCAAACGAGGTTTAAAAAGAGCACTTCTCTCCGGATAGGCAGTAACTGAGCTATGCCCCTGGCATTGCAGATGTCCGTGAGCGGTGGTTACATTGCCATCATTAGCAATAAAAAAAGAGAATGCCGAGCCTTAAGTGACAGTGGGTGACGGAGCACATAGCCCGCGGAACAGACGGCCGTTGGAGTGCGTGCATTAGCGACTTCTAGTTCCGGAGGAGTCGTAAAGCGCTGGTAGTTCCTTCGCAAGGTGAATGACAATGTGGTGAGACCGCTAACCGCTGGATCAGGGCCGCGCAGAACCATTAAATTTGAATGCCTTTGCCAGTGGGCGTCTTTTTGCTGAAATGATGATAGTCTGATCATTTTTACGAAGAAGTTCCTTGTCAAAAGTGGTTATGACTGATACAGTCATGACCACTTTTGACAAGGAACTTACATTCAAAATCACTACAGACCAATGTTTTTCAGTCAAAACTGCTTTTGACCAACCTATTTAGTCAAACTACTTTCGCATATTTTTAAATGTATTGTCAACAACACCTCAACCTTTACATTTACAACACAAAAATTCCTGTCGCTATGACGAGCGTCATAAGGTCGTTATTTAAAATTTGGCGTGTTGGCGTGTGTACTTTCAACCGCTTAAGAGTTTTGACAGTAACATACTCGTAAACCACAACAATAATCCATGCTAATATCACAGCTTATGTGACAACCTATCAGCAGCTCCATATGACATTTCCCATACATTATTATTATTTATTACAGACGAACTCAAGTTACTTTGTCAGTTCTCATACTCGGACAGTATAAAATTACTTATTTAACTATATTACCTTTGTACCACATATTGGCTTAAGGCTGTCCAGTGTCCATGGGAAACTTGTTTCACATGTATTTCCTAAATTTAAATGGTGACAGGAAGTTGTACAGTAGGCGCCACATCAAGCTTTGCATTTGCACTACGAAAACCGTACATATTACTAGCGACATAAGAGCGGTCCAAAAGTCATATAGTTGACGCGACGACTATTGTACCAGATTTAAATATGAAACTGTTGAATATAAAACTGATATGAAATACGATATATGTGATGTATGTATAAAAAATATTATAATAATAATAACCACCGATAGTTTGGGCACTGTCTCGCTGCCGATGGACCCGCTAAATGTAGATTTTTTTATAATATTTATATTTTTTATATTTATATTGTAAAAAAAATGTATATTTAAAATTTGTTAAGTATAAAGGATAATATTAATATCATTGCAGATTGAAGTAAAAGAAATCTTTAGTATTGCATGTGCAAAATAATCTGATTATGTTCTTGTTTTAAGTACCCCTTATAGTCAAAGGATATCAAAGTGAAAAGCAAAATATTATCAGTTTCATTTGACAGACTCCTTGTTTCAGATACAGTTTGTATCCTGTATCTCCATTCCCTATTTCAAATTATCAAGCGATACGTATAATACATTTCTATCAACATATCAGTCTATTCAATTCTGGTCAAACTAAACACGTTAAAACATATAAATTGTTAGGAATTTTACTACAGGACCAGTTGTTTGGATACTGTTTAAATAAGCCCATTAATGCTATTTGTACAATCTATAAGCATATCTAACTTGAAATTCAAATTCTTTATTGCATTTCATAAGTATTAATTTATATGTTCTTTATTTATATTTATGTTTTAATTAGCATAGTACTTAATGATAAAATAATTAGAATAACTTCATCATTTCTCAAAAAAACTAGGATTGAATGCAACATAATAAACATTTGATGTATGTTATTATTTTATGTTTGTGGTACAAACACAATACTTATAAAAATTTTACATGAATGCAGAAATTTACCTTTGAATCTGCAAAAACGTTTTTAGATTTGAACTTATTTTCACAGCACAAAATAAATGCAAATCCTATCAATCATAACAACATTATCTAGGATCATTTTGATTGTACAATCTACAGTTTAAAATTTTATAATATTTAACATAGATCTTTTAACAACAATAAGTTATTCATAAATTTATAAGCATGCATTTTCACATTGAACACACTGGTGTGTTGCTTTTCTGTTTAAGAATATCAGGTAGCATGATTGCTCAGCTTTAAACAGCTTAAGACTTCCTTACCAACAAACAGCAAGAACTTAGTCCAGTGGAGATTTTAGCTAATTCCGAAAAGCAAATTGATCTTCGAGCAAAATCTATTTTTTCACAAAATGTCTGTAAATAGAAAAGGAAATTATTATTTTTCAAACTATAACAATTGGAATCCTATAAGTCATTGTATAAATAAATATTGTATCTAAAATACCTTGAACGAGTCAGGTATTTCTTCAATTGCACGGTGTACAAGTGTTCCATTGACAAAAACACAGTTTGCAGCCTCATCCTCTGGCACTGTTAATGTTTGATATGAATAGGTAGCTTCCCTCTCCATTCTCTTGAGTATTTCTTTAGCTTCTTTACTGGCCCCAACACATAACACATCAGGTCCAGCGACAGTTATATATTTCTTCAAGTGCTGGGCACCCTTAGATACCTGAACAAAGATGTAATTATTTTGAATAATGAATATGCTTCGTAAACTTAGGTTTACCTGGGTAAGCTACCCAAGCCTTATACTAAGCCAGATGTTTGATTATATATTCAGACTTTAATCAAAAAGCTTGATAAATACTAACTATACCCGGCCAAACCTAAATTTACATATTCTTCAAACATTACCCTTAACATATATATCTTATCTTATCTAGATAATATAACATATACATACATTGCTTGCCGATCCATGCGTTTGCACTGAGTAACATAAAACATTAATGTTTTACAACTTGTTGTATGATACAAATCTCAAAACTTATTGTGAATGTTTTTGCGATAGGATCGCCTCAAAACTTGTTAATTAAAGCTTTGTGTTGTAATTTCTTAATGAAACTCCATGGTATCTTGTTATTAAGACACTAATTTCACAAGTTCCACTTGAATCTTTATTATATTTAAATTATTGCGACCGGTTTCGATACATCATCGGCAGGCATCGACGTATCGAAACCGGTCGCAATAATTTAAATAGTGTTTTAATAACAAGATCAAAATTTGTTGTCTGTCAACGTTTTTTATGGATTTGTCAACGATTGCGTTCGCACTTTCGGCTGTTAAAGTCTTAATACATTTTTTGCAACTTGTTGAGGTGTTGACAATGGAAACGCATTCATAAACATTGACAGAAACATGTTTAAAAACATGTTTTTATGTAGATGTTTCGTCAGTGCAAACGTACGGTTAAGACAAAAATATTAAGGAATCTGTCTTCATTCAATGTCGTTTGCTATCAGTATACCTCACAATCCCTACTGGACTTGTAGTTGCACAGATAATAATAAATTTATTTGAAACACAAGAAATCGACCATTTACAAATATACATATCTAAACCTCTGTACATTTTATACAATAAATGCTTGAAGGAGGGTGTTTTTCCAGCCGTCTGGAAACATGCTCATATAACACCTGTATTTAAAAGTGGTGATAAACACGATGTTGAAAATTATCGACCAATATCCATACTCTCCACCTTGTCGAAGCTTTTCGAGCGTTTAGTACATAATATTATCTACCCTATTCTACACAATGTATTAATACCCGAGCAGCATGGCTTTGTTAAGCGTAGGTCCACTACTACTAATCTCATCATATTTACAAACATATTATTCCAAAATATGGACCGCCGTTTACAAACAGATACAGTGTATACTGACTTCCGGAAGTGTTTCGACAAGGTAGATCATGAACTACTTTTGGAGAAAATTGCTTTTAATGGAATAAGAGGAAACCTACTTAGGTGGTTTATGTCCTACATTACTAACAGATCTCAAACGGTAGTTATTAACGGTTATAAATCTGACTTGGTTGATATATCCTCTGGTGTGCCTCAGGGATCAATTTTGGGTCCGTTATTATTCAATTTATTCATTAATGATATCAAATCATGTTTCCTTAACTCTCATTTTGTTATGTATGCTGATGATTTAAAAATTTTTAGAGCATGCACTAACTCACACGACGTTGAATCACTTCAAATGGATTTAAACAGATTTTCATACTACTGCCTTAAAAATAAACTACAACTTAACCTTTCTAAATGTGTTACAATAACTTTTACTAAAAACAAAAACATTATTAAAAATAATTATAGTTTACTGGGAGTAAATTTGAGGTCAGTGGAGACAGTTCGTGATTTGGGAGTTCTTTTGGACTCAAAATTACACCTAGATCAGCATATTAACGCCATTAGGGATAAATCTCTTAGATTATATGGATTCGTGACAAGATCTTCCTGTGACTTTAAGCGCCCCTCGACTCTCTTATTTCTTTATAAAGCACTCATAAGATCGCAATTGGAATACGCTGTAACAATTTGGAATCCTATATTTAAAAAATATACAGAGGCCCTGGAGAAAATCCAGTGTAAATTCTTACGATATGTCGATTATAAATATCGTCATACTAGTCAGTCTTACACATGTTTGCTGGAGGAATATAAGTTACTCAGCTTAGAAAACAGGCGCACACTTCTAGGCGTCATGACCCTCTTCAAAATCTGCAATAATAAATTCGACTGCGTTGGTTTGTGTAATGGTTTGTGTTATGTTGTTCCTCGCAGTGTGCACAGGAGAGGGGTGCGCGTGCCACAGCTGTTCTACGTGCCACAATGCCGTACGCACGCCGGCGCGCGCGCACCCCTTCGCCGACTCGCTGACACTTTCAATTCACTTTTCTCGAACCTAGATATTTTTGCAGACAACGAGTCTAGCTTCATGAAACATGCCATTGACATTTTGACCAATTTGCCTATAGCATAATTAAAAATTTATCCGTTTTTTTTGTTCTTTGTTTCACGTCGTTCTTAGTAAGTAATGTCACACATTACATTGACACATGTACTTATGTTATAGTAATGAGTAACACAAATATTAAGTTGAGGATAATGGTGTGGGCTTCGCAATAAGCAATATCTGTAACTAACACCTAGACTATTCAAATAAGATGTATTGTGAATGCTGTTTATTATCCCAAATAAATAAATAAATAAATAAATAAATAAATAAATACATATAGGCGATTAAGTTAATCGCTTAATCGGATTAATACACTGCTACGCACCACGCAGCGTAGCGCGAGAATGCGTGTTCTAACGTTGCTTGTAAGTATCTCCGTTTGTATAAAAAACACGCACAATCCAACACACAGAAAATGCATCCACGCGCATTCATGCAGATCACGCACCTACAAGCGGAGAAACATGCACCCGCGCGCGTAGGTGCGAGGCGAGACGCAAGGTAGTGTAGACCGAGTCCCGCAGTGCCGTGCGTGATTTTCGTGCACTCTCGCAAGTACGCGCGTAGGTGCGTCGACACGCAACATGTAGCGTGGTGCGTGGCAATGGCAGTATTAATCACCTTATACCTGCATTTGTCAATAGACTGTGTCGCAGATTATAAGTGCACACATGCGCGCGTGTCTATATGCATAGAGCATGCGTGGAGCCTCGTTTGATTTTAAAATTTACTTACATCACGTGGAATGTAAATAAATTTGAAATCCGTAATAATGTTACTACATACATACAACATACACCTGAAATCCGTAAATGATGTCAATTCAGACTCACAATTTATTAAACTAAACTAATTTGACAGATCTAAAGATAAAGCCGACACTTTTAATCCTTTAAGACTACTTTAGAGGAAAACAAAGATGGCGATAGTTTTAATCCTGTCAAATTAAGTTGTGTCTGACTGAATCGACACCATTATGTACAGCCGGCTTCAAAAGTAAATAAGCATTTTAGAGAATTTTAGTACCATGTCACACCAACTATTCCTTGTATTTAGTATGGTTACACCTATATTGCATTGTTAATAGTTAGTGTGACACAGTACTAAAATGTTCATCAACTTTTGAAGCCAACTGTACCTAGTTAAGAACTTAAATATGTGTGTACGGAACCTTCAGTGCGCGTGTTGAACTCGCACTTGGCCGGTTTTTAGTCTGTCAATTTTGTTGTGGATAGAACTGTAGATAATCCTAGACCTCGTTTTGTGTGCTATCATTTTCATTATAACCACATCAAAACCACTTTAAATATTAGCATAATAACAATATTTGGAGATAACACATTCAGTTGATAATACTGTGTAATAATCACAAATGTTATACTTATCAATAGGTTACATATATGTTGGTGAAATGTTAAAATTATTTGCATTTCAAACTTTTACCTTGATGGGAGTACATGGAAATTCCGGAAATGCTTCTGCAACAGCACTAGCACCTGCTTCATTACTAGTTTCACACATGCCCACAAAAAATTCATGACCTTAAAAAATGGATACAACATCAATTACATAAAAATTGGATACAAAATCTATCAATTTCGCTGAAAAATTTACTGTTGAAAATATAAGAAATTGCTGTTTTATAACAAAATAATTATTATAAATATTTGCAAATATAAAAAACCCATATTGACCCCAGTCTACCTTGCAAACTTATGACATAAGATGTCAAATCACAGCTATTATATCTTCTGTGATCACAGTACACAATGCAGTACACTGTAATCCTTCACTTCCAACAGTAGTGCGAGCATCATTGCTCGGCAACAGAGATAGTGGTACAAAAGCAGATAACTCTAATACTTTCTGGTAAAATGTTACAATTATTATCCATTTATTGCAAAAAATCTTAAATTTAAGTTTTTTACAATATATATATATATATAAAAAAACAAAATACTATAAAAAACTTAAACCTAGTATGCCGCCAACAGCGAGGCAAGGCCTAAACTGCCGGTGATTAGGGCTGCAGAGAGAGGGATCTCCGGACAATACGTGCCATGTCGAGAATCACTGCTTTCTGTATCCGACACTTAAACCATTCCTCAAGCGAGAGCCTCTTAAGATGTCGGTCGAGACTCTTCGCTATCAAGCCATTCGCCGAAACAACTATCGGAACAATGATCGTCGAATCAACATCCCACATGGCGGTTACCTCGTGAGCCAAGTCAAGGTACTTTCTGACTTTGTCCTGCTCAGCTTTCACGAGATTCTCGTCATGAGGAATAGTGATATCGACGTGCACTGCTCGGCGTTGGGACCGGTCGACCGCCACGATCTTAGAGCATCCACGATACGATGCTTATTGCAAACCAATTATTATTATTATTAAAAGGAATGTTACAATAATTATTTTTTAACTCCCGATACTCGGGGATAAAACGCCTAAAGCATGGCATAGGTGGCACTTTTCTTCAAAAATAACCCAGCTGAAGGACGATAAGCCTATTACGCCCCTCAGTGGCCTCAGTCATGTTTTCAAGCTGTCCTCGAGAGTTACACACATCATCTTGCATGCATGTTTGATGAGTATAACACGCCACGAGGCATCAACATAAATGGGGTGTTTTGTTGATTATATTATAGTCATAGCTGACACTATGGAAGTCCTGGGCACAATGCGTGACGGCCTCTGTAGCTTCCCAACAAGTAGATCTTAAAATGAACATGGACAATGGTTGAATTCTCATCTAGTACCCACTCCTGTGGAGGTTGTAGTCTCTACACTGGAAGCCGTTGAGGAGTATGTTTACATGTGGCAATTAGTCTGGCTAGGTGAGCCCAACTTCCAGAAAGATGTTAATTACCAAATCCATCTCACTCGACAGCTTTCAGGAAGCTACGCAGCATATTCTCAAAAGACTTCATGCATGTTACCTGTGATAAAAAAACTAAGATGTGTCCGCTTACAATGGGCTTCATAGTAGAGAAGTCTCAAGGTGCATTGTTAAGTGTTCCTGACGCAAATTCCAAATATAGGCAAAATAAAATAATTTTATTTCCCGAGTGAGCAGATGTTACAACAAACTATCCTCCGAGCAGAATGACATGGATTTTTTTTGTTCATCACCAAGTATGCTAAAAAGACTTGTTAATGCTTTATTTTTTGCAACTTAATTTGATCTTTTGTCTGCAAGCTGTTTCAGTTATGTTTCTTGTAATCTTAGTTTCAAATTTCATTGTTATTGCTTACATACATGTGAAAACTTGTAATTGCCATCAGCAAACTTATTAATTTACTAGGATTTAAGCTAGCTGTAAGTTTTCCTAGTAAATTAAAATAAATAAATGTATACTTTCACAAATAACAAGATCCATAAAAGGATTAAAGTCATAGGCATTACCCAAAGAGCCTATGGTAGCGAAGCATCATCTCTTGTAGGACTGAGACCCTTTACGGGGTAAAGTCCTTGAATAGCAGCCACATATCGGAGACAGAAAATCTCCCCAAGCAATGAAACAAACGTTCTGGTGTAGGTCACGGGAAGCTGCTGGATGAAGTAAGAAACTGAATGTGCGAAACTCAGGAGTAATTGGTTTAAAAATCCTGGATTAGGATCTTATGTCATAAAGTGAGTCTCTTGGTAAACATTATAAATTATCCACTGAAATCATTTTGAAAATCCCACTATTTAGGTTGAATTTTAATTGAAATATGTGAAAACGGCAATTTCAATTTTAAGTGCCTATTACTGCAGTTACCTGTAAATAAGACATCTGACCCATGAATCTTCGCTTCCGGATCATGAACTTCAATCACAGTCTGTCCAAGTTCTTTAGAGAGGATTTCTTTAAGAACTTTAAACTGCAAGAAAAATGGGCCAGAAATGAAAAATGTTGTCTATCATCATAACACCTCTATCAGAATTCTAACATGTTATTTTGTTGCACTAACATATGTGAATGACATACATGGGGAGGTCCAAAAGTTCGTGGAATGAAGGGGGATGGAGTGGGGATAGGGGTGCTCGCTTAGTGTCATACTAATTGGGGACTTATCATTAGTATATAAATTGAGTTTCAGCCCTATTTCGTCATTCGTTTACGAACACTTGCCTGCTAAAGAAGTCAATCCAAAAAGAAAATTGAAACTATGGAGAAAATTGAACACTATGCTGTGATAAAATTCCTTACCAAGCAAGGAAAGAACCCTCAGACCATTTTGAATGAACTGGAAACCGTTTATGGGGAACAGTGCCCTAGTAAATCAATGATTTACAAGCGGCATGGTCTTTTTAAACATGGTCAGGAGTCGATTGAAGATGACCCCCGCTCAGGAAGGCCAGTTGAGGCCACCACATCAAATATCGTCAATAAAGTGAATAAAATTGTACTGGAGGACACCCATTTGAAGAAATAACAGTTATCTGTATTAGTTAGGAGTATCAGATACCACCATTCTGCAAATCCTACATGATCACCTGGCTGGGTATAACAAAAGTCAGTCCAAGATGGGTACCGAGAATGCTCACGCCGCTTCAGAGCCAGCAGCGCGTCAATGCGTCAAGACAATTTTTGGAGTTGTGTGGAGACAAACCTGCACAAATTTTGGAGCGGATTGTTCGGAGATGAAACCTGGGTTCGTCACTTTGAGCCTGAGTCCAAACAAAGGCATAAAAAGAGGACACCACCGCCAAAGAAATTCAAAGTGTCAATTGGGCTGGAAAATTTTTGGGATTGTGAGGAGATAATACTGATTGATTACAAAGAAAAGAAAAGGACCATAACCGGAGAATACTATGCAACGATACTAGAAAAATTAAAGGAGGCCATGAAAGAAAAACATTGAGAAAATTGACCAAGGGTGTGTCGCTCTTGCAAGACAACACATCGGTTCACAAGAGCAGAGTTGCAATGGCTGCTCTGCTCAGCATGGCCTCGAAACACTAGTCCCACCCAACCTACAGTCCAGATCTGCCCCCAAGGGATTTTTATTTGTTCCCCAATTTATAAAAGGCTTAAGGGGAAGGAAATGTTTCGACGACAATGAGGTAAACGAGGCAATTTTGGCTCATTTTGAGGCAAAAGATAATAAACATTTTTACAATGGTTTAGAAAAATTAATTCATAGATCTTATAAATGTATTCAGCTTTAGGAAGATTATATTAAAAAGGAAAAATAGATTTATTGTTTCATTTTATTTAAAACCCTATCATTCCATGAAATTTCGAACCTCCTCTCGTACCTGTGTGTTTTCCAGGTTTTACCAGATGTAAAAGAACTAAGAATATTTTACTTTTTCAATGAACAAAAAGAAATAAAATATAAAAGAAAACACTTAGTTTTATTATTAACTAGCCTATAGCCTTCGTTGATAAATAAGCTATCTGATGCTAATAGAAATATGTCACCAGCTCACCACTCCTTTTCTTTCCTTAGAAATTGTGGGAGCTAAGGGAATTTAATGCAATAGGCTATTTGACAACATTGAAAATATACTACAAACCATGGTCATCCTATTAGATCAGCCATACTCAATAAGTCATACTTTTTTTTCTTGGGCCACTTTCAGAATTTAGCTGTGTCGCGCGGGCCGCTACCTAATAAATCACAACCTGTTTTTAGGCGTTAATGAAAAAAACCTATTGCGTTATTAAAAACCTATATGCGTATTTAAATCTTAATGAGAATTATGATATTGGCAACATTTTTTTACAATTTCATTTAGATCAGGCTTGTAATTGCTGCACGCTATTCTTAATACGTTATCGAAATGAAAATCTGTAAGCCGGTTTACGTATACGTTCTTTGCATATTTCATTTTTTAATAAGATGACTCACAAAGAAATGTCAATGCAAAAAACGTAATCAGAATTTGAGCGCAGTGTTTAATAGTTTTATATTGATCAAGCACTATAATCCAATATTTGGTGTACTCCATTTCTTTTACAAAATAACTTCTAAGTTTGTAGAATTTTTCATTAAGAAGACTGTGGAGTGCCAATTCATGGCTCGAGTATGCATTTTCAAAAATGCAGTATATTGCACACCGCTTAGAGTTGAAAATCTGAGACAAGTGCCTACATTTCTAATTGAAATATTGTTTCGGGCGATAAGGTTTTTCCCCCCTAAACCTTTACGAAATTAGATACTTTTGGTCTCATTAGATCCAGTATTGCTTTTTTGTAATTCAGTATAATTTAGTAAAAAATTGGATAACGCATTTTTAAGTCGATGCTAATAATTTATATTCTGAGCAACATGACTTCAAAATCGAAAGGTACAAACCTAGATAGATCTTCATTATATCTACAACATTTCCAAAAATTATGTAAATTGGACTATGTAAAGAGGGGGAAAAGCGTTATCGTTTTTTGTATAAAAATTGACAGCTTCAAAATCCTCTTAACACGCGCAACGTAATTTAGTGCCCTGCGCTGCGCTTAATAATCCCGCGGAATTTAAAATAGGTTTTCGTTAATAGAATTTGAAGCTACAACGGGTGGGCCACTTTCAAATGCTTGGTGGGCCGCAGTTTGAATATGGCTGTATTAGATAATAGAATAAATAAGCATAATTTATTTTATTTCACGCTAATTTATGTTTATTTTTTGGATATTTTGCTAAATAAATTTCAAGTAATTTTTCATATTTTATCTGTGTCGATAACGCCTATGATTGGAAGTCACTCTGGTGACGTCACACACAAGTAAACACAGATTCCTCAACCAATTATCATTACTGTTTTACATATGTCAACTAACTGAACTTGGGTGTGACGTCACACACGTCATGTATGGCGCCAATACAGAAATAGCGTTCTTGCCACGCTTCTAGAAATTTAAATTTTATTATTGATTTTTATAGATAAATAGATCTGATTTCCCGGAAATATTAATGTAGTATGCATATTATAACATATAGAATAATTTAAAATGATTTTCTGAAATTAGTCAAATAGCCTATTACACTACGAGAAAACTCAAAACAAAACAATATACCAAACTATCTGGTGATGTTGATGTAGTAAACCCAAATGGGTCACCTTGATTAATGAGGCCAGTGGCCAGCAAAGGGATGTGTGATGATGTTGAAATTGTACTGCAATACCACATCCATACCAAATTCTGTCTCCATTACTTTACTTGAATCACTTAAATAGATCTCAGAACTTAATAATTTTAATTTTATTAAAAAATATTATGCTATTAGTAAAAGTCGCAACAATACATAATGAAAACACTTGACAATAAATACACACACATCAAGTAATAATAAATTACGAACATGTCAATGTAAGTAGTTAACTTGAATTTCTGTCTTACACATCAATATCAAAACAATAACATTGAATTATCATTTGCAGTAATATACTGACAGTAACAGATATAATGATACATTGACTACATGAAGAGTTGTGCCAAAACTACATGCCATTAAAAAATACACACACATCAAGTGATAATAAATTACGAACATGTCAATGTAAGTAGTTAACTTGAATTTCAGTCTTACACATCAATATCAAAACAATAACATTGAATTATCATTTGCAGTAATATACTGATAGTAACAGATATAATGATACATTGACTACATGAAGAGTTGTGCCAAAACTACATGCCATTAAATATAAAAATTACTTGAATTGATTAATTTGTATCCATTGATTTTACGTTTTGTACTCACTTTTATATCTCCAACTGATGTAGAAGGTTTAGGTAGCAATGCAATGCCATGGCAAACAATAGCTGCATCTTCAAGGAAAATATTATCGGGAAAAACACTTCCAAGATCTACTTCCACAACCTCCAGATTAAGTTCCTTTAGGAGGCGAATATAGCAGTCATGTTGACGGCGAGCATCATTTAAATCCGCCCTTTCCGTCAATCGAAGCACTGGTGTAACCTTCCCAACTAGAGCGTGCGTGTGTTCATGCATTTTGAAATCCATTTTGTACACTGAAAAATTTTAATATATCAACTCCGACTAAAGCAAACACAAAAAGAATATATAGGTAACTTATGCAACGTTTTAATCACTACCTCAGTACCTACTTAGCTACCTATTACAAATTGGTGAATAGCACAGATATATTGAACAATCTAGTAATTAGATAGAGTGGAAACGATCTTTGACAGTAATTTGGGGATTTTTAAACTAAAAAATACTATTTCTACATATTGTTCTATGGGAATAATCACAAACACTAACTAAACTACAACAACCTTTAGGTATATTGTTTGTCCTACCTACCAGAGACGAGCAGGTAATTATGTATCTACGATACTACCTTCTCCCTTCTCCTTCACCTGTTCACTACCGCCACTTTGTAAGTTTAGGTGATAAAATTTATTAATGTAGGTAAATATTGCAATTAATCTAAGGCAAAGGCTTGCCAGCGTCACGTCACTTCACAAACTGTCACGTGCACAGAACAATATACTACTTCACGTGTCACGTAAGCACAGACTACGTGGACTACATAAAGCTTAGACAAAGGAAACCAATAGACGTGAAATACCTCCAAAAAAAACGTGCATACCTAAACTTGGTGGTGCTCTAAGATGGCGAAAAGAACTAGGGACGCTGCTATACGTAGACTTGAATTTGATCGATATCGATGTCTATCGAATACAGTGCCGGATTAAGCCAGCTAGGGGCTTGTAGCAAATTCTATCAAGGGGTCCTTGGATGCTTTAAGGCTATCAAGTCCATGGTATTAAATAAAACAACACTGTTACAAACAAATTTTTCTTGTTTGTTATTTCATTTTCTTGATTTTAAGGGCAAATTTATGGAAATACTATTCATATTGACTTCTCTATTCAATATTAAAGAAAGTGCAGTCGGTGATTATAAGAGACAAATAAACCAGGCAAATTCAACATTTCAGAAACAAAATTGTAAAGAATTGTTTTTTTTTTTCAAAATCATTAGACCTCCCCTAAAAATCTCCAAACCAATCGGTCTTGCGCTTTCCGTATCCAGCGGCTTCCTACAGATCTTCGTTACACTTTGTAGGGAACTTACCGAAGCTGCGTCTCCAGGTAAGTAGGCGCCACTCGAATACCTTTCCGCCCCAGCTGTCGTCAGTCGTGCGAGCTATGTGCCCTGCCCACTGCCACTTGAGATTCGTAATTCCTTGGGGTATTTCGGTTACTTTAGTTCTTCTAATGATCTCGTCATTTCTAATTCGATCACATAGAGAAACTCCAACCATAGCCCTCTCTATTGCCCTTTGAGTACCCTCTAGCCTTCTTAAGAGCTACATTGTAAGCGGCCACGTCTTAGTTCCGAACGCTTCCGAACATCACTGGCAACATGCACGAATCGATTATCGTCTTGAGACACTGCGGTAGAATGGGTCGAGTCCAGTTGGATTCGTCAAACGATCTTTCTGGAAATTGGACTTATCGAGCTGGACTTTTTGCCCTCTTTAACAATTTCCAGCAGGTAAAGCACGGGCTGCCAAGACTGGACTTGAGTCACGCATTATCTCATAATTTCAGTGATATAATCTCTATGTCTTAAAGAGTAGCACGGAGACGCGTATTTAGTGTAACTGACGTGATAAAATTTTCTCACGTGTGACTGAGTTTTATAACAAATTTTCAGCTCTCCGACTGCTGCTTCATTTTCCAAAGTATTAAAGCTTTTGATACAACCACAGCAGTTGGTGCACAGGCAGGTCAAGAAATTTGTGATAAAACTCAATCACACGTGGCCTTGACGAGCGTCAAGAAAATTTTATCACGTCAGTCACATTTAATACGCGCCGCTGTACTACTCTTTAAGACAAAGAGATTATGCCACTGAAATTGTGAGATAATCCGTGACTCAACTCCAGTCTTGGCAGCCCGTGCTGCTCCTGCAGTATAGAGCCCGCAACCTTTTTTTTATTGCAACTAAGTTGGCAAACAAGCAAACTGCCCACCTGATGGTAAGTGGTAACAGTCACCTATAATACCTTTGGCTCCTGGGAGATTCGCAGCAAAACTGCAACCCCCACAAGAACCATATTGTATGTTAGCAAATTGTGACAACAGATGTAAAGTCTCGGTACCCAGTAATTTCACTGTCATACCTTATCCTTCAAACCTGAAGACAGCAATGTAAGTACTGCTGCTTTGCGACAGTAAGACGGTGGTACCCAAGCAGGCGACCCTGGTACATAGTCTCACAGGAGTGGGTACTACATGGGATTCCGACATAACTTTTGTCTTGTCCATGATCATTTTAAGACCCACTTGTCGATTCACAAATTCAGATCTAAATACTTTTTAACCGACTTCAAAAAAGGAGGAGGTTAACAATTCGGTTGTATTTTTTTTTATGTTTGTTACCTCATAACTCCGTCATTTTTAAACCGATTTCCAAAATTCTTTTTGCATTCGATAGAGTATACTGCAAGGATGGTCTCACGGTCACCAAAGCTAGGATCTGATGTTGGAATCCCATGGAAATTGAGGAAAACCCTTAAATTTTAAGGTGTGTCCTACGTGTTTTGTGTGTATGTTACGCCATTACTCCGCCAATTGTGAACCGATTTTCAAAATTCTTTTGTATTTGATAGAGTATACTCCTGGGGTAGTCCGAAGGTCACCAAAGTCAGGATCTGATGACGGGATCCCATAAAAATCGAGGAAAACACTAATTTAATAACAGCTCACCGCTGGTATTAAATTAGGGTTTCTTTCACTAAAAAGATTTCATTCACTAAAAAGTTAAAAGTAAAATATATTTTAACAAAAATATAAACCGACTTCAAAAACACTGAAAAGTTTTTTAACCTTCAATAAGTAGGAGATTTTTGTGATCAACGAATGAACTATCAAGAAAAGGAGACATGGTCAACCCCACCCCCTTTACGCAATAAATGGATGGTGGATGAGGTGGAGGTGAGACCATGAATACTGAGGCGCGTTCAGAGCAGGACAGAATTTTTCACTCTAAACCCGTTTAATACCTTCCAGCATGACGTTCCGGCCGGCCCATTCAAGACCTTAGAGCAGCCATACTCAAACTTTTTATTTCTTGGGCCACTTTCAGATTTTAGCTGTGTCGCGCGGGCTGCTACTTAATAAATCACAACCTGTTTTTTAGGCGTTCATGAAAAAAACCTATTGCGTTTAATTTTTTATTTAAATCTTAGTGAGAATGATGATATTGGGTACATTTTTTAACAATTTCATCTAGATCTGGCTTGTAATTGCACATTACATTATCGAGATGAGGATGTGTAAGCCGGTTTCCGTATACATTCTTTGCATATTTCATTATTTAATAAGATGACTCACAAAGAAATGTCGATGCAAAAAACGTAAGCAGAATTTGGGCGCATTTTTTAATAGTCTTATATTGATCAGGCACTATTATCCAATATGAGTCAACAGTTCCTCTGTTTGGTGCTGGAGCACTTATAACCTCATTTTGATCCATAGCAGCTAACATAGCAGAAGCTGTAGGTGTGGCTGGTGGCTATAACATGACAAAAAAGGAATTTTGTCAGTATATCACCAGAGACTGTCCTTGGTGGAGATAACTAATATATTATGCTATTCATTTATCTACAGATAAATGAGAGTGAAATATACATAGATAGATACTCATTTATCATAAAAAAGATGAAGTAAACAGTACATAGTCACATACAAAACACTGGGTAAATTCTTCCTTTTGCTTTCAACTGTCATCAAAAGATTGCAAGTTATACACGGTGTTTCCTAATAACCAATAAATAATGAATTCCTTATCGAAAACTCATTATTAAATTGTGTTTACATGTAATGTCATTCAACCCAACATTTTTATGTAAATCATAGACATAATGATGATGATACTATGATTTACATGAAAATTTTGGGTTGAGTGACATTACGTGTAAACACATTTTAATAATAGGTTTTTGATAACGCATTAATTATTAATTGGTTATTTTGAAACACCGTGTATAAAATCCCACCCTATATTATTATCAGCTCAAAAGTTTGAGATGGGACTAAAGGACAGATTTTAAAGACCATTTTAAAATTTTGTAGTTCATACAGCACAAAAACACAAATAATACATACAAATCATACAATCAATATGCCTAACTACTATAGATTTTTCTTTAATATTTACCTGTGCATTTAGTGTAGAAGAATTATGAGCATAAAGTGATAAGTCAACAATTCCTCTGTTTGGTGCTGGAGCACTAATTACCTCATTTGGATCCATAGCAACTAATATACCAGAACCTGTAGGTCTGGCTGGTGGCTATAACATGATAAAAAAGGAATTTTATTAGTATATCACCAGAGACCAACCTCGGTGGAAATAAGTAAAACAATAAAGAAATGCTGGTTGTTATTTACGACAAAATTAATATTAAGAACTCACCAGTAACCTACGTGATGGCAAAGAATCTTCACGTAGTTTCATTACATTCATTGTTCGGTTAAAACAAGATTCTTCAAAATGAAGAGAGCAAACAAAAATATGTTTCCTTGCTGTATGAATATTTTCAACACCAATAGCTTCAAGCCAAGAATTTCGCCTTTCTTCTACTGTAGGTAATCTACAAACAAATAGACGTATACCTAAGTATCATTGTGTTGTATAAATAGGATGTGTGTGCTCTGTACCCACAGATTGGTATTTTAATAACCTCCTTTTTTGAAGTCTGTTGAACACACCAAATGACTACTTAAATAAGCACCTATAGTTAATAACTTCAAGAATAAATATAGTATTAGATATATATGAGATAATTATCGATACATGAATAAGAAATGTCACATCACTGTTTTACATATGGATTTTACAACAATAGTAAAAAACACTAAAATAACACCCACAATTCACGTAACTATTGTTATTTAGACAAGTCTTTGTCTACTTCCAAAAGGTGTCTTGATAAAACTTATCGTTATATTAAAAATAAGCTTATTTCAATGAAATATTAAGTACATACCGATGTAATGTTACATTTGGTGGTTTTGTTCTTGTTTTAACGCCGCATCCAATAATACTGCACTGCGGCACTTTATTTATACACTTAGGAATGTTTATTAATACAGTTTTTATTATAAAATCTAAGAAAAACAAATAAAAACTGTAAAATTCACTCACAAACAACGCTCACTGACAGATTCTACAACAACAACACGGGTGTTTAGTAATGGCGGACTGGACGCAAGTTTATTCGTACCATAGCTAAGACACAGCGAGTCCATTAGTTTTTTTTGTCTAAGACATAAAGTCACTCACGTTACAATCCATGCACGTCACACTCAGACTAAGTACACCATTGGACTCGCTATTATAAATAAGGCACGATTATAGCATCTTCCGCCATTACAGAGCACCGTGTTGTTGTGCTAAAATATCAGTCAGTGAGCGTTATTTGTGAGTGCATTTTACAGTTATATGTTTTTCATTGATTTTTTAATAAACTGTATAAAGAAAAAACAAAAAGTTGGACGCCGCATCCAAGATTCCACATCTTGGATGCGACGTCCCTAGTTTTTTCCGCCATCTTAGAGCACCAACCTATTTTGGCAGCTTTTGTCGTAGGTATTTCATGTCCTTTGGTATCTATAGGCTAAAGCGCCCCATATACGGTACGATTTGTCGTTATGATCAATCTGAACGTTAATCGTAACGATAGATCGCTTCAAAAATGCTGCACATACATGAAACGATTGATCGTAGCGATTGATCATTTATTTTCGAGACGGAACGAGTTAAAGACGTGTTTATATAATTCGAATTCGTGTAAAATTGAAAACGAACTTCTTTTCCTTACCTATGTAACGGTAACTTTGATTCGGCTACAGAAGAAAAGAAAACCTAGAAAAGTGTGGGTTAAAAAATTGTTATTAAAGCGAAATCAGTATTCGCATGTAAATATTTTAAATGAATTAAGGTTCCACCCAAAAGATTGGCACAACTATATGAGAATGACGGAACCTACTTACCTAAAGTTATTGAAACTAGTATCATCTAAACTACAGAAGCGTGATACAAACATGAGACAAGCTGTCAGTAATCACGAGCGTCTTAGTGCAACTTTGCGTTTCCTAGCCACTGGACGATCTTACGAAGATTTGAAGTTCTCATCGATAATTTCACCACAGTTATTGGGAAAAATCATCCCAGAAACCCGCGGCGCCATTTACGAAGCATTGCACAACTATTGTAAGGTACGTACTGCAATAAAAACGTGCTTCTTGCCGTGCGGCTGACGTCAGACTGAGACAAAAATCGAATCGTTGATCGTCGAGTCAATACGTACACCGTCGATTCATCGTTACGATAATTCATGATCGCATGGATTTTCTTTGCGATCTCCGATGTCGTCTTGGGTTAAGTATATCGTTCACGATCTTGACATACACTGTCGATTCGTCGTTTCGATCGGTCTGAAACGACGGATCGTACAAATCAATCGTACCGTATATGGGGCCCTTAAGACGTCACATCACAAGTCACGTACCCAGGGCTGCGTTCGAAAACATCCTCCGAGTGCACTCCGTCACCCGAAGTCCGTCCGAGAACATTTCGCGTGCACTCGGGAGCAAAGAGAATAGTAATACTACGGGAAGTTGCTCGGGAGTGTTGGAATATGGTTGGAGTGGCCGAGTGGCGTGTCCAAGAACGCTACGGAGTGCACTCGATCGAGTAAAATCTCACCCGCTTAATAGCAAGGTGTAATTTCACTCGATTGGATTTAACGGGAAATTGTGTAGATTTTAAAGTTGTTTGTAATTGTGATTACGAAGATTTCATAATATTCACACACAACACAATTTGTACATCTCGGAGAGCGAGGATGCTCTTCGTAACCAAGCGCGGATCCACCGTTGTGGGCACGATGGGCATGCCCGCAACACAATAACTGTGTGAAAGTGTTAATGAAAACAAAAAAGTAGCGGAGATAAGACGCCACCTTGAGGAACGCCGGCGCTAATATTACTCCATGAAGAAAAGTACTCTTCAATGCGTATACACTGCCGGCGCCCCCTTCGTGGGCAACTCAGCCCACACACCACTCATCCCGCGGGCTCAGTTGACCGCTACTGTTTATGTTGGGGGCGACTTGGACCACTCGGTCAACTCAGCCCGCGGGCTCATTTAACCACTATCTACTGCTATAGGGTCAACTCAGCCCATTTGAAAAATATTGAAAGATATTGTAGGCTGGTACAGTTAAGTGTATAAATATAGTGGTGCATAGGCAAATAAAAAACAAAAAATGACCCAATTCTGAAATGAGAACTTCGTAACATATTCGTCAACTCATTCGATTGACTTACTATCTGGAAAGAGATTGCACAACATTCGTAATTGCTGGCTGGCTTACACTTGCTTCATAACAAGATCTTCCTATGTCTTATAGTTTCACGTTTCCCATACTGACCGATCTAAATGGGCCACCTTGTATGTAGGGGTAATGTGTTGCTCGTTCTCGTACGTGACTAATTCACGAACTCATGAAGAAGGAACTGCTGTCAGCTGTGAAGAGTTTTATGTAAAAAAAAAACTAATTAAAAAAATGCTGCGGCCATGTGAGTTTCTAAACAGTCAGTATGAACCATGAAGCAAATACAAAGAGGAGGTGCCCTATCGCGTTTTCCGTATAAAATCAAGTGAAGCCGGAAATCGGGGTGCGGAGGGAGGGTGCGCGACACCACTGTCACCTTGTAGCGAGTAGAATTACTAAAATGCCAGCATTATTGACGTTAACATAAAAGTTCCGCTATACATTACTAGGTGGCAGCAGTGCTAGTACAGACTAAAATGCCAGCATTATTGACGTTAACATAAAAGTTCCGCTATACATTACTAGGTGGCAGTAAAAGATACATTCGTAGGAGAAAGATAATTATGTTAAAAGATACATTCGTAGGAGAAAGATAATTTATTAGGTGCTGTGTCAATATAATCTAAAAATAAAAATCGTTAAAACTGCTTATATTAATTCACGTGTTTTGTTTTCGCCCTTAATACATCCTACGTTTTCGTTAGTATTTTTACTCGCCACTAGAGGGCCTTTTGTGCTTTATCGGGACATTGACAGAAGCGTCCATGTGGCGTCGAACATTCTAGAAGCAATACGTCAAGTAATAAATTAATAATGCTTGTTTAATGTACTTACAAATGGAAAGAGATTTTTTTTCGTTCACTTTGTTTCTGTCGTCTGTGTAACTTTTGCACGATAGAATACAACATTTCATTTTGTAATTAGGTAATTTAAAACTAAAATAAAAGAAGAGCGTACGACGTACTAATCCGACAGATAAAAAGATCGACTGATGTCAGCGCCTCTGGCGTTAAGTAGCTAAAACTAAAAATGCGTGACGTCAGGACTCTGGTGATAGGAGCTGGACCTAGATGCTTATAACATCTCCTCTTTGTATTTGCTTCATGGTATGAACTTAGCGCAAATCTTCTTTGAGTGGAATAAGCCGCAACAATTACGCGGTGAGTTCCATATTTAAAATTTAAAAAGTCGACATAAATTGGCGGGATACTAATCTATTATGTATCTGTGACGGAATTCAAACAAATAGGTAATAATCTTTTATGCTAAGATTTGAATATTTCCAGAACAGACTTTGTCATAACTCATAATATATCAAACAGCATAAACATTCCAAACAAAAATGTAACTTTTAATTTCACGAATTGTTCTAATTTGACAATTAAGTAATTTTAAATAGGTACTACTAATATTATTTTATATTATCAATAAATAGTTTAGATAAACAACTAGTTTTATTTTACTCATATTCGAAATGAAAAGTAGAGTGTTTAACACGGGTGTCACGGGTAAAAGAATCAATTAAATACCTATTCAACTAAATACCTCGGGAATTGATTCTTTCGACCCTCGGTTAACAATCTACTATTTGTGTATTATGTTTTTTGGACAGAATATGATTAGTAAACGTTAACTTAGCTATATTACACCACAAAATTTGAAAAAAAATCGAAAAAATAATGAAATTTCCGGGAGAAAATTTTAGTGATTTAAAAATTAGGATCATGTTCTGAACTCACTGTTAAAAGAAAAGGGACACCGTCACTTATACCCTGTATAATTAAATGATAATTTATTAATGTGGTGTGGGGAGTACATAGCCCCACTGAGGCTGCACGCGCCGAACTTTATTTATAACTAGCTTTCCGCTTGCGGCTTCGCCCGCGTTATTATTGTTTTCCCATGGGAATTAATATTTTCCCGTAGGAAAAATAATTTTGTGGCCTATTTAATCCCGGATAATAAATTTCATAGAAATTAGAGCAGAATTTAAATATTCTCCATATAAACATTCAACCCCTATTTTGCACCCTAGGGGGTGAATTCCAATAAACCATGAAACACGTGTTCAATCAAATATTTTCAGGAGCATGAATATCAAGTTTTATCAAAATCGTTGCTAATTTAAAGATTTTTCCATACAAACTTGCAACCCCTATTTCATCCTTCTAGGGTAAAAATTTTTGAAAATCCCTTCTTAATGGATGTTCGCATTTTGAATTAAAACAAATGGCCAAATTTCACGTTTCTACCATTAGCGGTTACGGCTGTGCGTACGTCTATAGATGTTATTGTCATAGCATTTTGCACTATTATTATTTTTAGTTATTGTCATAGCATTTTGCACAAAATAAAAAAAAATGCCACCGCGCTCGAGAATCCCGAAGGGTCATTTTTTTTGCAACTTTGTCACCCTCCTACTCCCTTACGTCATGCTGAAATCGTCAGATTATTAAAATACACACTTTTTAGTATTTAATTAACGTATCATAGCTAATCTGACGCGCTCGAGTATTTCTACCGATCAATTTTTTTACTAATCTAATCCCCCCCCCCCTACATAAAAGGCTAAGATTGGGTAGAGATACTCAACAGAGTGTTAGGTATCCACCATATATTAATCTGACGCGCCGGAATGACTTCAAAATCCCCCTCTTGGGCTCCTCTACTATTACTAAGTAGGTACAGCTTGGCAATATAAGAATAGGCACAGACAACATCACACTTATACACGGTAATTTTTTTATTACCCTGGAAAATTTTAGGGACGCTTCAGGACACATCCATTATTCGGTGTTTCATAATCTATCATCATCACAGCTCATATACGTCCCCCACCGAGGGGTTCGAGCCTACCCTATGTCTCCTATTTTATGCTGTACGCGGCGTCTGGCGTCAGCGTCAGTGTTCAATTCCGCTCCGATCGACGTCTGAACGCAACGCATAGCGTCAGCGGTCAATACGTCCGCCACAGAGAAGGGCGTAGTCATTGCTCGCGAGCGGTCACATGCGGTAGTGTTTGGATCATGGATGTTTTAAAACTTTTAATGGTGTATTTGTTACTGGAAGAAGAGGCACAAGACGACCGTATAAGGCGAAAGTTAGGGGCAAGACGACATCGGTTGTATTTAAAGCGAAGGGAAGAGGGATGTTTCAAGATTTTGATAAAGAAACACTTGAAAGACAACAACTCAAAATTTATGGAATATCTTCGTGTTAATCAAGAGCAATTTAAATATATTGTAAATTTAGTGCAGGGAGATATAAAAAAAATGTCATCAAGAAGACATCCTAAAACCATATCAGTTGAAGAAAAAGTTGCTGTTACACTCAGGTAATATTACCTTTTATTTTAGAAGTTACAATCACTACTACAAGTATTTTCATGCATAGTCATTGGAATAATAAAATATAAAAAATAAATGTTTATTACTTATGTTTTATTCTGCACAAGAAATAATCACTACAAAAATCTCCAGTCATATCAAAATAACAAAATATAAAAATTAAATGTTTATTATGTTTTTTTTGCACAAGAAATAATCATTACAAAAATCTTCATTCATATTAAAATAGCAAAATATAAACATTAAATGCTAACTATGTTGTGTTCTGCACAAATAATAATCACGTTTTCAGTCAAATGTTGTACTCTGCACAAGTAATAATTACTACAAAAATCTTTAGGCATATTAGAATAACAAAATATAAACACTAAATGCTAATTATCTTATGCTCTGCAGTTCTGCACAAGTAATAATTACTACATAATTCTTTAGACATACTGAAATAACAAAATATTCATTAAATGCTAATTTTGTTGTGCTCTGCACAAATATAAATCACTACAACTATCTTCAGTCAGTTCAGTATATAGTAATAATCACATCTTCAGTCATATAGTAATAACCACATCTTCAGTCATATAGTAATAATCACATCTTCAGTCAAATGTTAATTAAGTATATTGTGCTCTGCACAAGTAATAATTACTACAAGAATCTTCAGCCATACTATAATAACAAGCTGATGGAAGCTTGTTCACAGGCCGGAAAAGTCTCCACTACTTCAGCCATTGACTCGAAAAATTTTTTTATCGTTGACGGCGGTTTAACTTGCGAAGCTTGTGATTGATTGTTTGTTGTTGCACTGTTTACTAGTGTTTCCAGTAATTTCAGCCTCTCGCCTTCCCGTTTGTCTAATGTTTGTTGTAATTTACTCATCTTCCGTCTCTTGGGGGCTGGCGAAACATGAGAGGAATCATCAGTGTTATTTTGCCTTGTTTGTTCGTTTTCGGTTATATTCAACTCAGCAGTGCTAGTATTAACCTCTGTATCAGCATCAGTGCCAGCATTTAACTCTGTGTCATCATCGGTGCCAGTATTCACATCTGTATTACTTGTCTGCAAATCATTTTCAGGATTATATTGGTCTCGTAGACTCTTGAAACGCTTTTTACATTCTAGAACTAACAAAAATATTATTTATTTTTCAGGTACTTATCAACCGGAGAGTCTATGCGATCACTTGCTTTTCAGTTCCGTATATCGCATAATTATATATCAATGATCATCAAGACAACTTTAAAAGCAATGTGCAAACATCTTGTTCCTGTATATTTACCAAACATTACAAAGGACATTTTAAAGAAATCAGCAGACGGATTTCTTTCCAAATGGAATTTTCCATGCTGTGGAGCAATGGACGGTAAACACGTCAGAATCAGAAATATTCCTAATTCTGGCTCTTTATACTTCAATTATAAGAAATATTTCTCAATTGTATTGATGGCTGTTACTGATCCAGATTGCAAATTTTTATGCGTGGACATTGGTTCCTACGGTAAAGAAAGTGACAGTGGAATATTTGCCAAATCCATTATAGGCAAGCAAATACAAAACGGAACTTTTCCATTTCCATCGGACGTTCAATTACCTGGCACAGATATATATTTACCCCAATTTCTTGTTGGTGATGGTGGATTTAAGTTAATGCCTCGTCTTATGAAACCCTATCCATTTGCACAGAGTCAAGGGGATGTTGAGAAAAGACAATTTAACTACAGACTGAGCAGAGCTCGACGAACTGTCGAAAGTGCATTCGGAATGTTGGCTAATGTTTTTAGAATTTTTCATACACCGATACACATGGTGGTACTACTATACTACTATATGGTACTACTATAGACTACCTAATATTGACAGCATGTTGTTTACATAATATGTTAATAGATGAAAAAAAACATCATTTAAGATACGACCGTAACGAAGAAATAACATTGCCGACTGATAACTTTAGAGCCCTCAGACGAGCGGGGGGTGCAGAAATTACATCAGCTGTAAATATTCGAAATGAGCTAAAAACATACATATGCTCACCGCAAGGACGGTTAACCTGGCAAAATAATAACAATAAAAAATAATAAAACAAAATAATAACAATAAAAAAGACAAAATAAAAACTTACCAGGAGATCCGACTGCATCACTAATTTTTTCCCAACATTGATGTTTGTAAATATTGTTTTTATGATTCCTGTCACTTTTGTCATACAGTGCATTAAAAGATTTAATAGATTCTATTAATAACTCGTCTTTTTCTTTATTAAATTTCGACATTTTGTTTTGACGCGAGAGACGACGTTCACGCTGCAATGCTTCGAAATGACTAGAGACGCGGCGCACAGCTTTTGGATGCCGCGTGCGACGTCAAGACGCCATTGTCGGCGTGAGAAAGAGACCGCACCAGTACATCTCTATAGTGAGCATTCAGACGCAGCGTACGGCGTGATGAAACGCCGCGTGCAGCGTGAAATAGGAGACCACGGCCTTAGGCCTTGGTCTCCTATTAAATGCTGTAAGCGGCATTCGACTTTCAGCGTAAATGTTCCGATCGACGTCTGAACGCTAGGCACAGCGTCAGCGGTCAATACATCTCATACGCGAACGACGACGTCTCGTTCACAACAGGTAGTCGACAAACAGTTCTCGCGTGTAGTCGTCTAATATAAAATGGTTATAAATTCGACACTTTTGGTTGGCGGAGCTTATATTACTTGAAGAGGAGGTACAAAACGACCGCATACGAAGAAAAATCAAGGCAATAAGGCACCGATTATATTTATGAAGAGAAAGAAAGAAGGATGTTTCCAGATTTTGATAATGAAACACTTAAAAGACAATAATACTAAATTTATTTTATAAAAAACGTCATCAAAAAGGCATCCTAATCCCATATCACCTGACGAAAATTTGCTGTAAACATTTGTGTTTATAAATATTATTTTTATGTTCCTTGTCACTTTTATTGTATAATGCACTATAACATTGGACTGATTCAATCTTCGTTCTTTTCTTTATCAAATTTCGACATTTTGTACTGACGCCAAATATGACGTTTACGCTGCAATGGTTCAAAATAACTAGAGACGCGGCGCAAAGCGTTTGAATGTCGCCTACGGCGTCCACACGCCAACGTCAGCGTGTGAAAGAGACCATAACAGTACATTTCTATAGTAAGCATCGTGACGCGGCGTACGGCGTAACGCTGTACGCGGCCGACGGCGTTTATAGGAGACCATAGCCTTAGGGTGATTAGGCCTTAGTCAACCACGCTGGCCCAGTGCGGATTGGTCGACTTCACATACATCACTGAATTTCTTCGCAGATGTATGCGGTGAAGGAAAACATCGTAAGGCAACCTGCCTTACGATGTTTTCCTTCACCGTAGGAGCGTCAGACAAAATTGTACATATGAAATTCGAAACGAAAAACACATTGGTACATGGCGGGTCTCGAACCCCGACCCCCGATTGGAAGGCAAGTGCCGGGTCCACAGCGCCACCGACGCTCCCTGTCATAATCTATACATCTATACAAATAAATAAAATTGAAGTCTGTTTGTAGTGTCAAAATAACAAGTTTTTACTAAAAAGGTATGAATGTATATCGGGTACCAATAACAAAAACACAATTTAATATTTTTTGTCTGTCTGTCTGTTTGTTCCCGCTAATCTCCGGAACGGCTGGACCGATTTTGACGGGACTTTCACTAATAGATAGCTAATTATATAAAATATAATATAACATAGGCTATTTTTTATCAACTTCAACAAAAGTTACTATTCCACGCGGACGAAGTCGCGGTCACAGCTAGTAAACAATAAATAATAAATGCGTTATCTAAAACTAGGTAATTATTAAAATGTGTTTATACTTTATACGTAATGTCATTTAACAAAATTTTCATGTAGGTATATCATAGTATCATCATCATGTCTATAATATACATGAAAATTTTGGGTTGAATGACATTAAGGGTAAACGCAATATAATAATTAGTTTTAGATAACGCATTGATTATTTATTGGTTGTTATGAAACACCTTGTATAAAAAATTTAAAAAAATGAAATAAAAAATTAATAATTAAACTATGCTCTCAACTAGTGCAGCATTTTTTAGATTTTTTAGAAAATTAATATAAAATTAAGTAAGCGAGTTATTTTTTTTATTCATATTAGTAAAACTATGTCATTTATTATTTATTTATCTATACCTATAAAATGCTTTGTCCTGAATGACTGACTGACTGACGGATCAACGCACAGCCTAAACCGCTGATCGTAGAGACTTGAAACTTGCAGGGTGTGTTCTTTGTATGACGTAGGCGTCCGTTAAGAAAGGATTTTCCGAAATTCTATCCCTAAGGGGGTTTAAATGGGGGGAAAAGTTTGTATGGGCCATCATGATTCCGTTTTCGAATCTACTTCAAGTTTTGCATAAGCTTTCTTTAACAGAATTAATGGAAGACGTGTTTCGTATTTTATTGAAATTCATCCCCAAACGGGGTGACTGGGTGAGATGGGGTGATAAACTGATAAAATGTCAAAATCGACATTTTATCGACGTTTTCATGGTTTTTCGGTTCGTAGATTACGAAAATAACATCGATTTCAACACCACATACCATCATCCCTGGATGGGGTGCAATGGGGTTGAAGTAGTTCATATTAAATATATAGTTTCAATCAAACAGAGATGCGATTCTATATTAATTTTATTACCTTAATCAAATTCGATAAGAAAGGATTTTCCGAAATTCTACCCCTAAGAGGGTGAATAAGGGGGGCAAAGTTTGTATGGGAAAACTAGATTCCTTGGTCCAGTCTACTTTAAATTTTGGATAAACATTCGTTGATAGAATCGATGGATAACATGTTTCGTATTTTATTGAAATTCATCCCCTAATAGGGTGAAATGGGGTGGTAAAATGTGATATCGACATTATTGTCGTTTTTATGGTTTTTTGGGTCGTAGATTACGAAAATAACATCGATATCAAAATCCAACATGGCGGACACAAAGTACCATCATCCCTTGATGGGGTGCAATGGAGTTGAAGAGATACGATTCTGTATCAAATGAAAGCCCTTGATCAGTAGAGCACTATGAACGTGTCAACATTGACGTAAATTCAACATGGCCTCCGCTCAAAAAAGGTGGATAAAAGTTCCTTTTCAAACCCAGCAATTGAAGAGTACCTAGAGCATTACGAACCTACGAAAATTATCCTAATTTCGAAATGGCCGCTGCTCAAGAAAGGCAGAATTATTATGGAATAAAATAGAGGAAAAAACTAAACACTGTGTTAAGCATTTTGATGGCGAAACGTAGTTCGCGGGCACAGCTAGTTAGGTATATATAAAATACTGACGTTGTAAATAGTACTCTCTCTAAAGTATTACATTGGTTCACAATTAATAACTTATCATTAAACTCAATGTTCACGCTCGAGGAAGAGCGAGTGGCAACATTGCATTCTAGTCTGTGCAGTGAGAGCCTTTTTGGCGGCCGGCCGCATGTGACATGTCAGTCAGTTGAGTCGAAATGTCATGACATCGAATTAGGTTAGGATGATGTCCGGGCATCCATAAAATATAATACACAATATTTAAGCATTATAGTGATTTGCGCGGCGCACCTAATATCGGGGTGCGAAAGCCCGCTTTGTGTTGTGCAAAAGAGTGCCCGCTTTGTGTTATCGTCGCGTGTGTGAGCCGTGGTGGCCTAATAGGCAAGTGTACCATCCGGTTCGGTCAGACAGCAGAACTTCAGGAGCCGCGACTTCCTTCGAGCTAGCTCAGGAAGTCCACCGGCTACATACGGAGACCAATCGGATCCAGGGTAAGTAATACCAATGTTTTCTATGAGCTGGTAGTAGGGTACAAAAATCAGCAAGCAATATAAGTCGGTGAATCGCCGACGTGGTGGTGTCTACCTTGGGCATCACCATCTCTTGGTAGCAGAGCGTGGTTCTTAGATTTGATTGTTTGATTAGTATTGTACAATTAATATTGTAATCTTGTTGGTTGTCCAAACGGGCAATACATATTAATTGGTTTTGATTGCTGATTTTAAACCGACTACAATCTCATTTGTGGACCGATCTCCCTAACTAGTTGTCATTGTCATTGTATATGAAAAATTGGGGTTAAATGTCTTTTGTTGTTCTAGTTAAGTTCTAGCATTTACCTATATTTGATTTTGGTTTGTTTTTTCATATCTTTGTTTTGCCCTTGAATATTTTGTTTGTTAAGTTGTAAACTTATACTTGAATTTAATTTGTTGAAAAAATTTTGCTGCTAATTGACTTTGCTGTTGTTGTAATACACTATTTTGCTGTGTTAAGTTTTAGCATTTACATTTGATTTTGTTTTGTTTGCCTTTGAATATTATGTTTGTTAAGTTATTGATATAATGCTTGAATTTAATTTGTTTGAAAAATTCTGTTGTTAAATGCCTTTGTTGTTCTAGTTAAGTTCTAGCATTTACACTTGATTTTGGTTTGTTTATATATTTCGTTCTGCCTTTGAAGTTCCTCCCGATCTGTTTTATTGTCTGCGGTTGTCGGTCTGTTTGTCCGTGTATTATTATAGTGTTTATTAATTTTGGTGCAAAATGGTCCCGCCAGTCAGCCCGCTTAGTGGTGCCCGCGCGGGTGCACAAAAGATTTTGAGATGGTTTGCTAGTGCCGTCGCTTTGGTAGACCGACCAGACCGAGAACAGGCCTTGTTAACTCGGCATGAGGGAGTACCTGCTCGCTTGAAGGAATTGGAGCAGCTTTTCGTTGCTCATCAACAATATCTGCTCGACCACCCAGCCGAGGGTGCCGCTGAGTTGCGGGCAGTCGACCAATTTAATGCCGATTATGATCAATGTTTTGAACAGGCGGATGTGATCATAAACAAGGCTCAGGCTATCCTATTCGCCCGGAGGGGTGAGTCGTGCACGACCGGGGAGGTCAAGCCTACCCCGGCCGGCTTGCTGGGCAGACTGCCCACTTTAGACATCCCAACCTTTGATGGGAACCTGGCTTCTTGGATGGGGTTCATTAACCTCTTTGATAGCCTGGTTCACTCGAGGGACGACCTGTCCCCTAGCCAGAAATTGGCCTATTTGCTCTCTGCCTTACGTGGAGAGGCTGGTGTGCTTGTCCAGCATCTACCTGTCAACGATGACAGTTATGAGATTGCAAGGGCGTTGTTGACCGCCTGGTATCAGAATGTTCGCTTGCTAGCGGACACACATGTGGCTGCCATTTTAGGGCTGCCACGAGTATCGCGGGTCTCCTCATTGAGGAAGGAGATTTTGAACCCGCTGCTAAGCGCTAATGCGCTCAAACGACTTGATCTACCGGTGGACCAGTGGTCCTTTATTTTGCTCCACCTCATCCTCGATAAGCTTCCCATGGAGATGAAGGGGCGCTTTGAACAAAGGTATGGGGGCAATAGTGCCTCCTACCTACCCCCCTTTTCGGATCTCCTCAGATTTTTGGAGGATGAGTGTCGGATGACCGACCACTTGGATCTTGCTCCTATACCGGGACCGAGTACAGGCCGCTATGAGGCGACCCGGGCAGCGCCACGGAGAGAGCGCCGCCCGTACAAGCAGTATACTGCAGTGCGGCAGAACTCTCCACCCGGGGAGAGGCCGATGCCTTGCAAGTGTTGCAAGCGGGATAGCCATCGTTTGCCGGCCTGCCCCAAATTTGTTGGCCTACGCACCGAGGGGCGTAGAAATATGGCCAAGCAGCGGAATTGGTGCTACCGCTGCCTGGGGGCTCATATGGCATCGGCTTGCCCCCACCCACGAGATTGCCACTGTTGTGGAGGGGCCCATCACCCCCTTTTGTGCTTCAACAATAGAGACACTCGTGAGGTGGTGAGAGAGAGGGACTCGCACACGGGCGGGGGCCCTCGTAGGTCACCCACATCTCCGAGGAGATCGGAGGGGCGTGCCACCCCTCCGCGGAGATTGGAGAGGCGCCCCCCCTCCCGTGAAAGGATTGGGCGCCCCACCCCCCCTACGGGCGGGGGGGATCGACGCGCCGCTTATGAGGCGCCACCGCGGGATTGGGCCGCGGTTATTAGGGAGCCACGTCGGAAGCCGATACGCTTCTCTCCCCCTCTGATGGAGAGACCCCGGTTGTCACGGGCTCCCCCAACTTTCGCCCATCATGGGCACCGCCCGGCCCCCCGATGCAGCTTTGGTCGGGGTGTGTACATGCCGGATTGGGACCCGCTCGAGCGCCTTGAGCGCCCTATTCCTCCGCCGCGCACGCATTTTTCTTCGGACCCCCCTTCCCCCCCGTTGCGGGGAATGCGGGAGGATTTTCACTAAACCAACTGTCGGCTGCAACCCCCCCACAGGATCAGGTGCTGTTACTAACAGCCTCCGTACAGGTGTGGGGCCCGAGGGGCACCTTTGTTTTAGTTCGCGCCCTTTTGGATACGGGAGCTCAGGGTTGCATTGCCTCCAGCTGGCTGGTCCGGCAGTTGCGTTTGAACACATCTCCATACCTTGAATCGGTACGAGGAATCGGAGACCTGCGGATCCCGGATCCGATCGGTCAGGTTTTGTTCTCCTTCTCCCCCCACTTCTCTTCAGCGCCCAAAATTGGCGCCACCGCGATTGTTTATGAGAAGGTTGTTGGTCAGCTTCCGCAACAGCACGTTTCGCGCGCTGTCGTTGATGCGACATCAGGATTGACCTTGGCTGACCCTTCCGTCCACCGAACCGGTCCGATTCACTTATTGCTCGGTGCCGATGTTCTAGGCCGCGTGTATTGTGGGAAGAGGAGAGAGTTACAGAAGGGTGGGCTGGTAGCCTTATCTACATCACTTGGGTTTGTAGTGATGGGACCAGTTAGGCATAACCCACCATCTCCATCGGTGGACAGTTACATTACTGTTAGCTCCACCTTATCGGATGTCCTTCAACGGTTTTGGGAGGTGGAAGAACCACCTACCGTGAAGCGAGTGAACCCCTTGGACGAGGAGTGTGAGTTGTTCTACCAGAACAATACAGGTCGCCTTCACTCGGGACGGCTGATCACTCGTTTGCCCTTTTTGTCAGTTCGCCCCTCACTTGGCAGCTCCCGGCCGTTAGCCGAGAAGCGGCTGCTGTCCATGGAGCGTCGTATGAGTAGGAACTCCGACCTCAAACAGAAGTATGTCGACTTCATGCGAGAATATGAGCAACTGGGGCACATGTCGGTCTCGCGACTGGACTGGCGAAACGAGGAACATAATTTTCTTCCTCACCACGCCGTTTTGAAACCTTCCACTGGGAAGATACGCGTTGTTTTTGATGGGTCAGCTCCTACGTCTACCGGAGTTTCGCTGAATCAATGTCTGCATGCTGGACCGAAGTTGCACCACGAGGTGGGTGATGTATTGACCAACTTCCGTCGCCATGCCGTCGTCTTTGTGACCGATATCCGGATGATGTTTAGGCAGACTGTGATTCACCCGGACGATAGACGATATCAGCTCATATTATAGAGGGAGGATCCCAGAGATCCCATGCTAGTCTACGAGCTGAACACCAATACATACGGTCTGCGTTCGAGCCCCTTTGTGGCAATTCGCTCACTTGTGGAACTCGCTGAACGTGAACGGTTACGATACCCTCGCGCATCCTTGGTTCTCAAGGAGGATGCATTTGTTGATGATATTTGTACGGGCTCCTCTAGTGTCGAGGAAGCCTTGATTTTGCGAGATGAACTAATTGTTCTTCTCGGGGCTGGTGGTTATGAACTGAGGAAGTGGATGTCCAACTCACCTCAGCTTTTGTGTGACTTGCCAGACGACCACCAGCAGGAGCCTCATATTTTTGAGAATGCCAACACTCCAGATTTACTGTCTGTTTTGGGAGTGCAATACAGACCTGTCCAGGACACGTTCACCTATCGATTGGAGCTGCCAAGCCCCAAGGTCTGGACGAAACGGTTGGTTTTGTCTACAGTAGCTCGTACCTTTGACCCAAATGGCTGGATTAGTCCCGTAGTGTTTTGGATGAAGTGCTTCCTACAGGAACTTTGGTCAGCCGAAGTGTCGTGGGATGAGCCCCTCTCGGGCCGTTTGCTGCGAGATTGGGAGTCCTTCATGTCGTCTCTCCCCGACATTAACCGTGTTAGTATCCCTAGACATATACTGCCTAAGGGACGGTTTACGGCCAGCCTTCATGGCTTTTGTGACGCGTCTGAGAGTGGATACGCAGCCGTCGTATATATCCGGACGGTCGATGATAGAGGAGCTGTTAAGCTCCACTTGCTAATTGCTAAGAGTAAGGTTGCTCCACTTCGGACTCGATTAACGATTCCGAAGTTAGAATTGTCTGGAGCTACTCTTCTGGTTCGGTTGATGAACCACGTTGTTGACACCCTGGGACGTAGTGTGGACTTTGAGTCGCTCTTTGCTTGGTCCGACAGTCAGGTTGTCCTGTGTTGGATTAAGAACTCCGTCCACTCCCTGGAAGTATTTGTGGCCAATCGGGTATCCCAAATACAGGCCTCGAAGGCCACGTTGATTTGGCGCCACGTGCCAGGTGAAATAAACCCTGCTGACTGTGCATCACGTGGCAGCGAAGCCCCTCAGCTTATTGACCACACTCTGTGGTGGGGTCCCGAATGGTTGTTACAACCGTCTTGGCCTTCCACACCAGCTGTGGTGAAGGTACCAAATCCGGGCTTGCGTGTTCACGCTGTCGAGACTATGGCGGCTCCAGAGCGGGAATTTTTATTAGTCCGCTACAGTTCTCTGGACAAGTTGCTCGGCGTGACCGCTTGGATAAGAAGATTTATACGAAATTGTCGCCGGCCTCAGGACAAAGATTTGTGTCCGGTCCTCTCACCGCAGGAGCGCCAAGATGCTCTTTTGCATTGGGTGCGTATGACCCAGTCTAGAGCGTTTGAACCGGAACTTAAGATTTTCCGTACCGGGACGTCCAAATTGAAGGGACCCTTGGTGCGTTTGACTCCCTTTCTGGATGATAAGGGATTGTTGCGTGTAGGAGGCCGATTGAGGCACGCTAACTTGCCTTATAGATCACGTCATCCCCTGTTGCTCCCCAAGGAGGGACCATTGGTGCGATTGTTGATCATTGATCGCCATGTGAAGAATGCTCATGCCGGATGTAATGCATTGACCGCGCTCCTCCAACGGGAGTTTTGGATTTTGTCAGCGCGAAGAATAATCCGATCTGTTATATTTCGATGTCTGCCCTGCTATCGTTTACGCCCCGAGACGATGCAGCCCCAAATGGGTGATTTGCCTGCTGATCGTGTGAATGAATCGATGACCTTAGGAGTTGGAACTGATTTTGCGGGACCATTCACTATAAAAACGTCGCGACTCCGTAATGCTAAGACTGAAAAGGCTTACTTGTGTGTGTTTGTTTGTTTGGCCACTAAAGCCGTTCATTTGGAGGTGGTGAATGCGCTCACCATGGACGCTTTCTTAGCAGCGTTAGGCAGATTTGTCTCCCGCCGGGGACTGCCTTCTCTTATTCGGTCCGATTGTGGGACGAACTTCAAGGGCACTGATAGACATTTAAGAGAAGTTTGTGAATTTTTAGATTAAAATAATATTGAGATCGGATCCACACTCTCCCGTAGGGGGGTAACATGGCGATACTCCCCGCCGTCTTGCCCTCACTGGGGAGGGATTTTTGAATCTGTTGTAAAGGCCGCCAAGACTCACCTTCGCCGCGTTATTGGGGAGACTATTCTCACGTTCGAGGAACTCGCGACGGTGTTTCATAAGATTGAGGCGGTTCTCAACTCGCGTCCGTTATGTCCGTTGTCTACCGACGCGAACGATTTGCAGGCCCTCACGCCGGGCCATTTCTTGATAGGCAGACCACTTAACGCCCTGCCCGAGTATCCTTATAGAGATGTCAATCCAGGACGCCTTTCGCGGTTTGAGTTGCTCCAGCAGCTTACCCAGAGCTTCTGGCGCCGCTGGCACCTTGAATATTTACACATTTTGCAACAGCGCGTTAAGTGGTCAGATAAGACAAACCCACCGAGGGTTGGAGACCTCGTGTTAGTGAAGGACCCAAACCTGCCACCCTTACGTTGGCGTCGCGGACGCATTGTCCAACTTACTCTAGGGTCTGATGGTGTGCCCAGGTTTGCCGAGGTCCTAGTTGGGGATTCTGTTTTGAAGCGCGCGGTCGCTACTCTTTCTCGCCTCCCCTTAGACTGATTTGGCGGACAGTCCGGGACTGTCCGGAGCGGGGGGATGTTCACGCTCGAGGAAGAGCGAGTGGCAACATTGCATTCTAGTCTGTGCAGTGAGAGCCTTTTTGGCGGCCGGCCGCATGTGACATGTCAGTCAGTTGAGTCGAAATGTCATGACATCGAATTAGGTTAGGATGATGTCCGGGCATCCATAAAATATAATACACAATATTTAAGCATTATAGTGATTTGCGCGGCGCACCTAATATCGGGGTGCGAAAGCCCGCTTTGTGTTGTGCAAAAGAGTGCCCGCTTTGTGTTATCGTCGCGTGTGTGAGCCGTGGTGGCCTAATAGGCAAGTGTACCATCCGGTTCGGTCAGACAGCAGAACTTCAGGAGCCGCGACTTCCTTCGAGCTAGCTCAGGAAGTCCACCGGCTACATACGGAGACCAATCGGATCCAGGGTAAGTAATACCAATGTTTTCTATGAGCTGGTAGTAGGGTACAAAAATCAGCAAGCAATATAAGTCGGTGAATCGCCGACGTGGTGGTGTCTACCTTGGGCATCACCACTCAAATAAAACTAAATGTATAAAATTCTCATTGCGAAATGTAAGGAAAACGGATACCATTGTGGAAATGAATAATCAAATTATTGAATTCATTGATTATACCCACATATTGAGTCCTTGGCAAACAGACTTAGTTCAGCGGCATATGCAGTAAAAAAAATAAGACAACTTACTAACATTGAAACGGCAAAATTGATTTACTTTAGTTATTTTCAGTGTCATGTCGTATGGACTTCTACTGTGGGGATCGGCTGCTAGATCGGCTTTTCGTACTTCAAAAAAGAGCAGTTCGCGCTATTTATCATTTACGAACAAGGGATTCTCTAAGAGATTTATTTAGAGAAATTAATATATTGACTTTAGCAGGACAATACATTTATGAAAATTTGATTTATGTCTATAAAAATTATAATTCAAATTCAAATTCAAAAATATTTATTCAACATAGGCCTTTACAGACACTTATTGACGTCAAAACAAAGCAAAACAATCTAATTTAATGAAATCATATTAACCTTGTATGTGCATACATCCTGAATATAGTTACTCAAGCAAATACAAGTAGGAATGAAAAAAAAAAGTTGACTCTACACCTGTTCGGAAATTGGGAGAGCCTTCTCGAGAAGAACAGACAAGAAACTCGAAAGGTAAAAAAAAAATAAATCGCCATTTACAATTTTGATTTTGTTACAGGGTCGTCAATTGGACCGCTGACCTCAAAGCAAAAGTTTGAGCTCAACTTCCATTACAAGAAGAGATGTGTTAATTCACATTATATAAGCTATTTCTGAGAGAATTGAAACCAATTTCCAAGTTCACCAGTTAAACACAAGAAATAAAAATAAACTTGCCGTTCCAACGTAGAGGCTCCAAAAAACTAGAGGCTCATTTATGGGGAAATGTATAACTTTTTACAACAAAGTTCCACAAAGTGTAACTGACTTGCCCTTTCATAAGTTTAAAGCGCATGTTAAAAAGACTTTAATGAGTAAAGCGTATTATAAAGTCAAGGATTATTTAAATGATGCCAATGCTTGGATTTAATGTGAAGTTATTATTCGTTATAATGCCAATAATCGATTTTGAATTAGACCAACTTACCATATCTTTAGTAATAACAAATTATTGTATACGTTTTTTTACATTTTAAGTATACAGGGTGTCCCAAAAACAATGGATAAGCCTGTAACTATAGATGGACTTCATCATGACCTCCCTTGTCACAAATTTTGACCTTAGTGAAAATATCACGGTTTCAGAGATATTTATTGTTTTTGTTTTATTCAAAAATTTTCAAGTGCGATTAGTTTTTATACTGCCATTTCTACAAATGGAAAGCTTTTTCGATTTAGTTTTTTTTTATTTTACAAGCGATAGTTTAGCTATTAAAAACAAAGATTTAAATTTAACATAAATTAAAACACAAAGAAAATTAAGAATGAAATTAACTTTCTCTCATGTTTGATCAGCTACAGTGTGAAAAAAATGTAGGACGCTCATCGTGCCCATTATCTTAAAAACTTGCTTAGCTATTCTAGATTCCAAAAAGGTATCATAAGCCTCAGCATTCTAAATATGTTTAATTTCATGACTACTTTAATAGCAAATAGTATTAAAACTTCAAAAAAATATTTTTGTCGTAATAATAACTCTCAGCTTCTGTAGTAATGTAAAGGTGTAATGAGCCTAGGTATTCTGTATTTTTTAATCTCATGACTACTTAAAGAGTATGAAAATTTCAAAGTACTCGTTAAAAAACACATTTACGAATAAAAACACCTGCCAGGTCCTCCACTGCTGGAAGTGTGCCAAGAAGGCTGATCGAATTGCCTCGCTGAATGAATAGCGAGACTTATTCTCTGCGCGAGATAAAGACCAGCCCTCTTATCACTCGTGGTGTCCGACAGTCGTGTCACAATGTCTTTGTATAGGGAATGGGCGCTTGCTCCCCACGGTCCCAGTGTTTCCACCCCAAACAGGTAATCTCCGCAAAGACCAGCATATTTGCGCCGCTTAGTGTTTTCAACTGAAGCCGCAGCCGAACCAGACGTTACCGAAGTGCCCGGAAGATTGAACGCCGCAAGAGTGTCGACGCAGGTAGCATCCCACACCAGTGCTCGCCCCAGCTTCCACGGAACTAATGACATCCCGTCGGTCGGGCCTCTTACCGTCGTCGCGCACTAAACCGTTGGGTTCGAGAATGGCCGGTGCTCCGGCGGAGGCAAGTTCCCGACGAAGGGTGTCGTTTAACTCGGCATGTTTTGGAATTCGGCCGGCGCTTCTGAGACAAGAGAGACCGTGGTGACCAAAGGCATCCATTCCTAGACATCCGAATCTTTTTTTTTATTCCCTTTTATGGCAATTTGTTAATTATACCAGCGTCAAGTGAAAGATAGATACGAAACAAAAATCTAATAGGTAGTGAAGCTTGGGTCCGTGTGGCTGACCCCAGCCGGGCCACAAAAAAAAAGTGTGAAAAATAGATTGTTTGAGTATGTCGCTATAATGTCTAGAGTTTGTCAGAGTTTGTCGGCAAGTTTCAGAGGTTGTCGGCTGCGCGTTTCAGAGATCTGTGTGGCCCGGCTGGGGATACGTTACCCCAGCCGGGCCACACAGATCTCGAAAACGAAACGACCTAGTGAAAATCTGTTTACTGATATAGATAGGCGGCAGTTTGTCGAAGTTTGTCGGACAAGTTTCAGTTTTCACCAGGCTCGCATTTAAGGGGGCTGTGTGGCCCGGCTGGGGTAACGTTACCCCAGCCGGGCCACACAGATCTCCAAAACCAAACGACATAGCGAAAATCCGTTTGCTGATATAGATAGGCGGCAGTTTGTCAGAGTTTGTCGGACAAGTTTCAGAGTTTGTCGATCCACCATTTCAGAGCTCATCTGCAGCAAAGTTGCTGCAACTGAACTAGCTGCATCTCGAAAACAAAGCAACGTAGAGAAAAATTTTTTGCTGGAATAGTGAAGCGGTGGTTTGTCGGAGTTTGTCGAACAAGTTCCACAGTTTGAGACATGCGCATTTCCGAGATCTGTGTGGCCCGGCTGGGGATACGTTACCCCAGCCGGGCCACACAGATCTCGAAAACGAAACGACCTAGCAAAAATCTGCTTACTGACAAAGATAGGTGGTAGTTTGTCGATACATTCTTCAAAGATTCAGAGTTTGTCGACGTCTCAATCCAAAGAATGAAAGAATTCTTTATTTGGGTAAATAGTCTAGGAGCCTGGAGTCCCAAATGTGCGAGGTTTCGTTATTTTTTATGTTTTATGTACTTACTTACAATAAGAAGTTAATGTAAAATAGTTAATTGAATTCAGTGATGAAACAGTAACCGTTAATATTTAAATTAATGTAAATCTTCGATGAGTGATTGATATTTTTTAAATGTATTATTTATGCAACATTTGGCATCTGGTCTCCTTGTCTATCTATATGAAGTAATGTACAGTCGCGTACAACTTATAATATTATATTTTAACATGTGCTTATTAGTTGTTGTAAACTATTGTTTTCGAGTGAAAAGTGATTTCTCCATCACTCAAATTTTATTTACAATTTTGAAGTAATTTTTATACCGTCACGATAGAAAAATACAATGATGTGTTGGTTGCTCAAACACAGTACACGGGCATGATTTGCGGGCGATTGCGTAGATACATGACAAATTGTCATTGCGTGTGTGTTTCTTTATTGTGAGGTAATATTTTCATAGTATGCGTATCTGTAATTGAATTCTAGATTTTCGTAGTGTGCCATGCTTGTTTATCTCGCCTCCCGTAAAATGTGTCAGAAAATGTATACTGCGATTTGTTGGGACCATCTCCATAGGCTAAATGCTTTAAGTCCATCTCTATTCTCCAGACATTCTGATGGTTCGGAGCTAGACTTGTGCGGAGTATATCACCGAAAAGAAAATAGATATATGTATCTTTTGAAGCTGCTGATATATATTACTCTTTTATATCACTAGGTATATCACTTTTATATCAGTCTAGCTCAGCTGAGTAATTCATGCCAAGGCATTGATACCTGAAAAATAGATCATTAACTCAGTATTTCTTTATTTTGTCAATGAGATAATGAATGTCTGCTGTCTGTCAATTTCTTAATTAAAGTTTAATTGACTTGTTTATAATTTGGAGTTTAGTATTCATAAAGAGATTTACAATTTATTTGTATTCATATAAACTTAGAATAATTTTCTTAATATTGTTGTGAATATGAAAAATCGGTTACCTGAATTCTCTTCATACTTGACAGGTTTAGGAGTGCTTTGACTCTAGATTCTCAGCCTTTTGTATTCGTAAAATCCGGCCGAACGAAAGAGAAGAGTTACCGAGTTACTGATTCAATGCTATTTCAATGCTCTCGGATATCTCAGGCGAGTGAAAGACTTACTGAGATACAGATTTATTTTAAACTGAAGTGATATACTGATACAATCACTCTTTGCGTCGGATATATATCTTTGCATCAATTACTCCTGAGTAACACAACTCTAGGAGCTATGGTTAAAATTATGAGTAGAGAGTAAAACAAAAGTATAAATTAACAAGTTTTTAGAATTTTTACAAAATAAAGTTAACGCGCCTGGTGTCGCTAAAAGTTGTCGAAGTTATGGAATTCCTGGGTACATGCCCACCACGGAGAAACTTTACAATGCTTTAACTTTGGAAAGCCTGGCTTAATTTTGATTAAACAAAAATTATTAGTATAGTATTTGCACGAGAACGCGAATCAAATGACTTGAAATCAATGACTTTTATAGTAATATTTTGATGTGTTAGTGTGACTCATTATTAATGGATTGGAATAGATCCAACCTGCTTGATGAATTTAATATGTTGCATAAAACTTTTACCAAAGATATTTTGATTGAAGTCAATTCAATTACTTCATCTCACTTTTTTAATTCACAAAAGTCCATCTCAAGAGATTTAAAATCTACAGGAACACATAGATTTTTTTTCATTGCGACATAGGTAATATATTTAAACTATGTTATCAAAACAAACCAATTTTTTCTACTAGTATTATTTTAATGTTTACTTGCGTCGATAACGGAGTAGGTGGAAAGGACAACTTTTAACATGAAACAATGAATTCGTAATAAACTTTATGGATGCTTTATACAAAAATTATTCTTTTCAGCATATATAACAAACAAAACCTCATAAAACTTACTTTGCATGCACTTATTAAAATCGATTTTCTTAAAAGCAAGTTGTACGCGACTGTACATTACTTCATATAGATAGACAAGGAGACCAGATGCCAAATGTTGCATAAATAATACATTTAAAATATATCAATCACTCATCGAAGATTTACATTAATTTAAATATTAACGGTTACAGTTTCATCACTGAATTCAATTAACTATTTTACATTAACTTCTTATTGTAAGTAAGTACATAAAACATAAAAAATAACGAAACCTCGCAAATTTGGGACTCCAGGCTCCTAGACTATTTACCCAAATAAAGAATTCTTTCGTTCTTTGGATTGAGACGTCGACAAACTCAAATCTGGGGATACGTTACCCCAGCTGGGCCAAACAGATCTCGAAAAAGAAACGACCTAGCAAAAATCTGCTTACTGACAAAGATAGGTGGTAGTTTGTCGATACATTCTTCAAAGATTCAGAGTTTGTCGACGTCTCAATCCAAAGAACGAAAGAATTCTTTATTTGGGTAAATAGTCTAGGAGCCTGGAGTCCCAAATTTGCGAGGTTTCGTTATTTTTTATGTTTTATGTACTTACTTACAATAAGAAGTTAATGTAAAATAGTTAATTGAATTCAGTGATGAAACTGTAACCGTTAATATTTAAATTAATGTAAATCTTCGATGAGTGATTGATATATTTTAAATGTATTAATTCTTTCGTTCTTTGGATTGAGACGTCGACAAACTCTGAATCTTTGAAGAATGTATCGACAAACTACCACCTATCTTTGTCAGTAAGCAGATTTTTGCTAGGTCGTTTCGTTTTCGAGATCTGTGTGGCCCGGCTGGGGTAACGTATCCCCAGCCGGGCCACACAGATCTCGGAAATGCGCATGTCTCAAACTGTGGAACTTGTTCGACAAACTCCGACAAACCACCGCTTCACTATTCCAGCAAAAAATTTTTCTCTACATTGCTTTGTTTTCGAGATGCAGCTAGTTCAGTTGCAGCAACTTTGCTGCAGATGAGCTCTGAAATGGTGGATCGACAAACTCTGAAACTTGTCCGACAAACTCTGACAAACTGCCGCCTATCTATATCAGCAAACAGATTTTCGCTATGTCGTTTGGTTTTGGAGATCTGTGTGGCCCGGCTGGGGTAACGTTACCCCAGCCGGGCCACACAGCCCCCTTAAACGCGAGCCTGGTGAAAACTGAAACTTGTCCGACAAACTTCGACAAACTGCCGCCTATCTATATCAGTAAACAGATTTTCACTAGGTCGTTTCGTTTTCGAGATCTGTGTGGCCCGGCTGGGGTAACGTATCCCCAGCCGGGCCACACAGATCTTTGAAACGCGCAGCCGACAAACTCTGACAAACTCTAGACATTATAGCGACATACTCAAACAATCTATTTTTCACACTTTTTTTTGTGGCCCGGCTGGGGTCAGCCACACCTTGGGTCCAGGACCGGTCGCTTAGATTGACATTCAAAACGGCAGAAATGATCTGCCTCACACTGTCATCTAGGTAAGGTAAGGAGGTCAGGGAAATTCCAAAGATGAGAACAACGGAGAAAATAAGTAAATTTTGGTAAAAATAAACAATATTTGATAATAAAGTAAGCTATGTGGGCATTGATTTTAGTAAGTCGATCCAACATTCCTTGAAATTTTCAATTTTATCAGTTACAAAAGCCGAGAAAGAATCATCAAGGATAGGCGACCCGAGAAGGCGAAGCGTACTTTTTTGAACTAAAGATATATTTGGTGCAACAGAATTAAAATTGGCAATAATTTATATTCATATTTAAATCATTCTAATACCATGTCGTGAAGCGTCCCTTAAATTTTCCAGGGTGATAAAAAAATAACCGTGTAGGTATATCGAAGTCGGTGCCAAACGATGATCCCCTAGAAAATCTTAAAATTTGTCACCGACTTCAATAAAGAAGTGTGATGTTGTCTGTGCCTATTCTTATATTATTTTTAACTTTTTTGAAGTCGGTTTTTATTTTTTGTAAATTATTTTTTATTTTAACTTTTTTTTGAAGTCGGTTAAAGAGTCGGTTAAAATTCCATATCTCATAAACTACTGAACGGATTTCGATGAAACTTGCAGTATTCCCTAAGTTGAACACTACCTAGGGGAACTAGGGGCATGACGGGGACGCTAAGGGAAAGCTACAAAAAAACACAGTTTTAATCAAAATTATGTTTTCATTTATTTATGGCACTTCAGTCTCTTATTCAACTACAAATTGGAATAATCTTTGGATGGACATGTTATCACCCAATTTTTATATTCATTATTTTTAAGAACACATAAAAAAACCATCTTGCCCCATATGTGGGGTAAGATGGGGAACTATAAATGGGGCAAGATGGAATCACAGATGAACGCTTCTTCTAAGTCATTGTCATTCACCCCAGCATGCAGTATGAGCCCATTGCCTTCAGAGCTGACATTGTACCCAGTTTTCAGTAGATTTAAGATAATTGTGCTTTCTATCCGTTCTTTCAGCCAGCGGGTATACTAGCTTCCCTTTATCAAGAGTAGTTAGCCCAAAAAGCGGTCTTCCATGTGCTTCACATATTCCGCAAGCTCTTGTTCTTCTTTTTGAGGAAAACAGACTTTATAGGTCCCAGTGGCAAGCCAACGGTAATCTCTTCACGTCGTTTAATTTTCTGCACTTGTTTCTGCAATTTCTATGTTTAATCTGAAAAACAAAATATCTCTGTAAAAACCAACAAAGAAAGCACATTTCAGGTAGGTATCTCAATATAATAGCTCATTTGACGATCTGATGGGCATGATGGGGTAGTACCCCATTATGCCCCGAACGACCTACACCATCTTACCCCAGTCACTGTGTTCGAGGAAAAAAATTTACTAAAATATACGCTTGGGACTTAAGTGATTTTGAATTTGCCTATCGACAATAAATAAAATGGTAAATGAAAGCATGCAAAACAATCAACTCCACTCTTTTACTTACCTGTTTCTGAAGTCGCTAAAGAACACAAAATATTATATCAGCTATGCACTTTAACGGAAACTTGTTAATAAATAAAAAACGCACGCACTCACGTCGACTGTCAAGGCTGCACTGAGCAATGTCCGACAGCGACCTCTGATTGGGTAATGCGCCACCTCGAAGAAACGTTTGGTTTCTTGTATATGTGGGTGACCCCATCTTACCTCAGTACCCCATCATGCCCCTAGTTCCCCTAGTACAACAAAAAAAGAATTACTTAAATCGGACATGTAGTTCCGGAGATATGCGAACACAAACATAAAAACATACATACATACACTTTTGAAATTTGGCACATTTGTTCAGACGAGTGATCGCTTTGAGTTAGGCGGTACGGCCGCTGGGCAGTTCTGGAAATATTACGTACATACGGGTCGAATTGATAACCTCCTTTTTCTTGAAGTCGGTTTAAAATGAGGACGCCACTAGTACAGTTTCGCACAACAAACACGAAAATAAAAGAACCATTAAAAAATAAAATGTTTAAATAACAACTGGAAACTAACGTTTACAACAGAGGCGCGTTCAGGGCCTTCGCGCGAAGTACAACTTTTCGCTCTAACCCCGTTCAATGCCTTCGAGCGTGACAACCGGGTGAAACAACCGCCCGTTCAAGACCTTAGAGTGTTGGCGCGAGTTACAACCGAACAACTATCGAATTTGATGGTTGTAAAACGCTCTGACGTTTATGACTGAAATACTCTTACGTGATTGGATGATATTGGCGGCCATATTCTATAATGTCATCTACTAGAAAGAGAGAGAAATAAAAAATCACGTGAAAGAGGGAGATAAGAGATTTGGTTGCTGCAATCCGTTCAACGCCTCTGGCTACGTTCCAAAACATCACCCGAGTGCACTCGGTCACCCGAAGTATGTCCTAAAACATTTCGGGTGCACTCGAGAGTGTTGGAGTGGCGTGTCCTAAAACGCTACGGAGTGCACTCGATCGAGTAGAATCTCACCCGCATAATATAGCAAGGTGTAATTTCACTCGATTGGATTTGGCGGGAAATTGTGTGGATTTTAAAGTTGTGTGTGATTGTGATTACAAAGATATCATATTCACACACAATTTGTGCATCTCGGAGAGCGAGGATGCGCTTCGTAACGTCGACAATAAGTTAATATTAAATTCCAAAGACTATAGGTATCGTATGTGACACGATTGTAAAATTGGCCTTCATTTCCGCTGAAGCTAGGTTAGGCCGCGATTTAACAGAATTCATATTCTGTTGGTTTTAGCATTTTCGTAGATGAAACAGAGGAATGTAATCCATGCATTAAAGCGAACGGACGCGCCGATGAATTATATATTTTCTTATTTTTGTACATTTGGTTATGTAAACAAAGCAGACAACACTCTTGCCGTTCTAAAACAACCAACACTCCGACCACCCTAACCGGCCACTCTCCCCCCACCACCTACTCACTCCGGGTGATGTTTTGGAACGTAGCCCTGAGCGAGTTAAAAAACAACCGGACAACTACACCCAGAGCTGCGTTCAGAACCTACGCTCGAGTGCACTCCGAGTGCACTCTGACAGCAACCAACCCGTTCAGAGCCTCGGGGTAAAAAACGCTCTGACAGGCGGTTAGTACACTCTGTGCCCGTTCAGAAGCTTCGAGTGATGCAACCAAACAACCAACTCGAGCGTAGGGTGAAAAACACTCTGACAGATTTTATGTCAATGTCGATGTCAAAAATACGCTAATTATTTATTATTATATTAAATAACACTACTTTGAACTCTTTTAAGCCTAATACTAGGGAAATATAGTGATTTCTATGTGTTGTAATTATTTTTAAGCAGAAAAATGGATATTGACTGTTAATTTCATATTAAGGATTAGTAATATTTTGCCCTTTGCTTGATCTTGATCGGCAAGATACAAACTAAAAAAAAAGATAGCAACCGACCCGTTCTGAACCTCGGAGCGAGTGTGAAAAACACTCTCGGTTGCATTACTCTGACCCTCGGAACGCAACTCAGAGGCTCTGAACGCGCCTCCGGTGTAGATTCAACTTTTTTTTTTCATACCTACTTGTACTTATTGGTGTCGATTCTGAAGCACAACTTATTAAACTAAACTAATTTGACAGGATTAAAACTATTGCCATCTCTGTTTTTCTCTAAAGGATTAAAAGTGACGGCTTTATTTTTAGTATTGTCAAATTAGTTTAGTTTAGTAAGTTGTGCTTCAGAATCGACACCTGCAGACATCTTGAGTAGGTATATTCAGAATGTATGCACATAGGTACAAGGTTAAATATGTTTTCTATAAAATAGAATGTTTTGCTTTGTTTTGACGTCAATAAGTGCCTGTAAAAGCCTATGTTGAATAAAGACTTTTGAATTTGAACAGTTTCATTATCGTTAAACGTTTGATCATTCATTGATCTGGCCACACCTCATCATGATGTAGCCAGATGATGTAACAATTTTGGCCATTTCACGAAATACACATTTCAGTGGGCAATTTTACGATCCGGCCACGACATATAATATATAGCAAGTAGGCGCGATATAATATGTCGAATAGAATTAGGCGCGAGAAGTATTCCGGCAAAATCCAAATTATACACATTGCTAAAAAATCTAGGCTTATCAAGAACGTCCGTGAGCTCAATATTAAACCGCGTAACAAAGGCGGCACTGACGGAATCGTATCAAATATGGTTAGGCAGGGATAGGAGCCGGAGTGGTGAAGGTGAATGTTGATGCTACTTAAACCTGCAACTGGGTCGTAAGCCCCAGGCACTGCTCTTGGCTCTTTTCTCTGCAACGTGGACCCGGTACCCGCACGGTGAAACCATGGAATGCTAAGTTATCGTCATCCTAATGTAAGAGACATTCCATATTGCTGTCTCTTCAAGTGTTGATTTATATAGGATGTTTGTTGAAATTGAAGCAACAATAAACAATCTATTTATCTGTAATAGCATTCCGCTCGCAGCTTCGCCCGCGTTATTTTTCTTTACCCGTGGGATTTTTTATTTTCCCGCAGGAAAATAGCCTCGCGGTGGGAATTTTATATTGTATGGTGAAAGAATTTTTTAAATCGGTTCAGTAGTTTCGGAGCCAATTCAATACAAACATACAAATCATTCCTCTTTATAATATTAGTATAGATATCAATCAGTTAGTCCAGCCATACTCAAACTGCGGCCCACAGGCCGCATGCGGCCCGCCAAGCATTTAAAAGTGGCCCACCCACCCGTTGTAGCTTCAAATTCTATTAAGGGCCCATGGCGCGAAAAATAGCAAAAAGGCCGTTGGCGTTTTTGATATTTTACGTTAACGTTCCAGTTAACTGACCGGGAAAAAATAAATTTAAATTCTTAAATTATGTGTCTACACAATCACCGTCACCATTTTTCAAATTTACATACCATTTCGTTAAAAAATAGCATCAATTTTACTTAAAATTTAGGTTACACCCACATACCGTTCGTGATTTTTAGCTTCATTAATTAACCCTATTATATTTTAGTTTAACAAATATATAGAACAAAGGTAAGCAAAACACTGACACCGTGCTATACCTAAATTCCGCGGGGTTATTAAGCGCAGCGCAGGGCACTGATTGCACACGTTGTACAAACCTAGAAGTTATTTTTAATGAGAAAAGGAGTACGCCGAATATTCGATAATAATGCCTGACCTAAATTACAAACCAGAGGGCCTATTACCGATCTCATGGTTTTGCAAATGATATCATATGATATCATAGTGCAAAACGAAAAATACCATTTCCGGTCAGATGTTTGATCATTTTTTCATTATTTAGTGATGACATCATTGAAATTATGCCATAGTGATGATATCATTGGAGATCGGTAATACGAAATGCAGCATTTCATGACTTCTTTTTCTCAAATTTATACCATGTCATACGATGAAAGATCCATAATTGGCCCGCAGATCTAGATGAAATTGTTAAAAAATGTTCCCAATAGTATCATTCTCACTAAAATTTAAATAAACAATTAAACATAATAGGTTTTTTTCATTAACGCCTACAAAACAGGTTGTGATTTATTAGGTAGCGGCCCGCGCGACACAGCTAAAATCTGAAAGTGGCCCAAGAAAAAAAAGTTTGAGTATGGCTGAGTTAGTCTAAATGCTCTAAGGTTTGGATGGTAAATTAAAATATACATCCATATTTACTGAATACAATTTATTAATAATCCATGGACTAAAACATACATCCATATATTCTGTAAGTTAATATTACCATATTAAAAGAAAGTTAGCCTAACCAATCCGAAGAAATGTTGGCTTAATAAATATAAACTTTAAAACTACCTACTACTGACAATTGGGAAGATGACTGAATTCTAATTTTCACGTCTCGTCATTAAATATTAAAATACCGTGGAAAAAGATGCAGTCCTGTGAAATTAGAATTAAAATCGGCTAAAAAATACAAGCATTTTAAGTTGTTAATTTGAAGGCGATTAGACAGAGAGATCCGACATGAACCGTGACGTCAATATGAATATGAATATATGAATGAGCTTTTATTAAAGGGAATAAATTTTTTTAGTCACCTAGCCTATTATAATTAATAAAAATAACTAGTATTTATTTAATACCTTAAATACCTACTTCAAATCAGCAATATTATCATGTCTTTTACATGCAATGTTCTGAAAAAAATTAATAAGTGGTTAGCATGGTTTTACAATTTTTAACCCTTGAATAGCCATGAATAACTTATTATGAAGTGATGCTATGTATATAGGTACTTGTAGAAGTTTATTTAATAGTGATATCATAGCAATATTTTAAGGATAATTTAAAATATGAATTGTCTTAAATTTTATTACACTGACCATTAACTTTCATAAATCATTTTTCAGTTACAAGTTAATCAATCTTAAGTTATTTCATAAGATAAGATGGATGATAGATAACAAATTACATAATACAAGATACAAGTTTCTTATTTATTACCCTACTATGTACTATATTTTACGAAGAAATCATATATAAAATATTTAAAATCTTCATGCTATAGTATGTTTCAACATACTACATTTTGGCAATCTATTCAATTTTGTGTACCTCTTCTTATATGTCTGTATTTTCTATGATACAGGTAGAAAAACATTAAATTTCAACATAATGTATGCTTTGTGTAGAATGTTTGTCTAATACTGGCTGTGCCCGCGACTTTGTTTGCGTGGATGTCAGAAAATAACAACATGTTGTACATTTTTTTGCTGTTTCTGCAACATTTCTCACTGATGCACAGCTCCTATGTGATGTTCTATAGCTATAGCCTTCCTCGATAAATGAAACCTCCAACACTGCAATAGAAATATTCAATTTGAATCAGCAGTTCCTGAGATTACAGTTCAACCAAACTCTTCAGCTTTAAAATATTAGTAAGTAAGTAAGCATAGATATAAAAATCTTGTCACAGTGTTTGTTATCGAACTCCTCAGAAACAGCTTGACCTATTTTTATGACAATATTTGTGTATAATTGGTGGGTTTGATAATAGGTTGTAGGCAATTTTTTTCCCCTAGATGATAAGTGACCTCATGGGCATAGCGAGGTACGGGCAGGGGGGATAGGTTCCCCTCCCCTAGAAGAGCAGTCAGTCGCTGGTAAACTGTGTTACTTTTTCCAGATAAGGCTGTAGTCTAGGATTTTATTTATCTGCCCCCCTTCCCCAATAAAGAATCCTGGTTACACCCTTGAGTAACCCTCTCGAGAATTTTTTTTACAATTATTATTGTGAAACGTAGTTTACAGGCACAGCTAGTAACTTTATATAATTGTTGACATTTAAATATTTTGAAGGTGAATTTGAAATAAATGTTAAATTCTTCACAGAGATAATAAAGTAGTTCTCTTTACTCCCTTTCTTATGAAGTGGGCTGCTGTTGCACATTGTGCCTGCCAATAGCTAGTCAACTTGAGTATGTTGGAATCACTTAGAAGTGACATCCATCTTGTCTATACAAGCAATCCAGGATTAGTAACTTAAGCTCTTTAAACCCAGGAAAGTCCAGCAAGCTAAGGACTGTGTCAGGGCTTACCAGGGACATAACAGTCATGGCCGCTGCGCATAGCTTGCGACAATGGAATCACCTGGGTAATCAATAATATTTCGGGATAATTCAAGAATAATTTTCAAACTAGAATAATAAGTTTGAAGAGAAAAGTATACATATATAAGATAATCTTATTCATAAGGATGCAAAAAGTTTTCTTTTTATCAAAAAGTTATCGAAATTGTCTATTTAAATAACTTTTAAATATCTTCAGAAGTCTGTAAGGTTATCAAGCCTTGATATTCCATTTCCTTAAACATTATATCTTGATTAAGTGTATGCAAAATGTCTTGAAATCTCTGGCGTAGTGCTTGATTTTCCATACCAGCTATTTCATGCTGGGTTCTTTTTCGACGTTGTTTAAGTTCTTCTAGTTCTATACCAACTTGTTGAATTCTAAGAGTCATGTTGTCTTTATCATTCGATTGATAGTCAAGGTCTTCTTCAGAAGACAGCCCAAGAGTTGCTGCAGTAACTGTATGACTCACTGGCAATTTACGTGAATGGAACATTCTGGAATCAAATTCAATAGGAAGACTTTCTCTCTTAGAAAGTTCTCCAATTCCTTGCATAGAGTTGGTATCAGAGAGACGACTGTCATATGCAGAGAGGTGACTATCCTCCAATTCTACATTAATGTTTTCTTCTTCCAAATCACTATCACTCACAGCACCACCAAATATATCCACCACATTTGATGATTCTGGATTCTTTTCTATTACAGATGCTCTTTTGCGTTCACCTTTAGCCTTTTTTTCAACTTTGGCACTTACAGGTGTACTTAGATCTGGCTTGACATGATGCTCCTCGTCTTCTTTGATAACTTCCCATGTAAAACTTAAAGCTTCATTGTCTGCTCTCAGTAAACGTTTAACCTCTTTTTCTATTTCTGGAGCTTCAACATACTTCTTCTTTAGAGTTTTCCTGAAACGTCGTTTACGAACATTCTTTGTTGGCGGAGTGACCCCATGTGGCCAAAGAAACTTTTTGTCTACTTTATACGGATCTTTCTTCTTGTTCTTAGCAGGTGATTCATCTTCTACAGGTGTTTGATCAGGTTCCTCTTTGCATATCATCATCTGGCATATATCTGCTGTCTTGTAGAAACTTTTATTATCAATTGTTTTCATTGATTCAACTATACTTGGCAAGTCCACAATTTTCGCATGCATCAACCAGTGATCTAGCCGAACTTCCCCGTGTCTCATATCGTTTTCAATTTGTATTGTAAGACGATTCTTCAAATTATCTCCCAATGTCAAAACATCTCTTAATAATTTTGCAGGTTCTTCGGGAAGTCTCATAATGAATTGGGATTCCAACTCTGTTGGATAATCGGGTTCTCGTTTCTCTTTGTTCATGGTTTAACAATAATATATGTTAAAATCACAAAAATAAATAACAAATTCCACTTTTTTTTTTTTTTTTTTTTTTTTTTTTTGGTGTGGCTCCGCACGATTTGTGCATTAGCCATTACAAAGGTTGGGAAACGAATGGAATATAAAGGAACGCGGAATCGTAATGGGGATAGGATCATGATAAGGATTACGTTAGGGAATTAACTAAAATATATATACAAACAAGCTTACAATTTAATATTATTTACACATAAAAAGGAATAGATAATTTTATAAATGTCAAAACTATTTTCGGCCATAAGGGCTGGAATGGAAGTCGGGAAGGGAACATGAAGGGATTTTAAAGAAGTGAACAGATCAGAGTGATCATAGGCCGGACAGGAAAATGTTATATGGTTTGCATCACCAACAGCAGTACCACATTCACACAAATCGGAATCAATAATTTTGAACTTCGCTAAATGAGCGGGGGTACAAGTATGACCAATCCGTAATCTTATAATTATAGTTGTTGCGATTTTACTGAAATTCGTCCTAGTAAACCATGGTTTCAACGGAATATGAGGTTGTATACGTTTATAGTAATTTCCTTTAAATTGTGAGCTTTTATTCCAATCTTCCTCCCAAGAAGACCTAAGTGAAAGCTTAGCTTGTGCAGCCAGGTCACAACAGTAATTTTGGTATGGGAATAAATCTCCAGAAGTAACAGCTAGATTGGCCAAAGAATCAGCTTTATCGTTACCGGGAATGCTATGATGGCCTGGTATCCACATGAATTCTACATGAAAACCACGTGTAAAACATTCATAAAGTAATCTGCGGCAATCTATTAGAACAGGGTGAATACGATTGTTTTTAAAAGGAAATTTGTGTAGTGCTTCAAGTGCACTTTTAGAATCTGAAAAGATAACGACCTTACTCAATTTTGCTAAAAGAATATATTCAAGGCATTTAAAAATTCCAAAACATTCTCCGGTAAATACTGATGATTCTGGTGGGAGTTTAACTTGCTGTACAATTTTGTACTGGGCGTGGAAAACAAATTCCACTTGTAAACATATTACTTTCTCATCCACAGATTAGAGAGAATCACAGACTTAATAACTACGTATCAGACTGCCCTACAAAGATATTTACTTAAATAAAGAATGAATAGATAGGACGTGACCGTATACCCGTAAGGGACAGACATAGATGACGTCATACCTGCCTAAAGTAGATGGGTATACCAGTGTTGCTTTAAGTTTTACCCTACTTTATGTTTATAGTGGTAAAAAGGTTGGTTGATCTACGTATTTTTATTGAGACATTTTAATGAGCGCCCTTCGCTCAACAATATGTCTCAAAAAATAAAAGTGGGAGGAAGTTGCGAATTTTTTTATTGTATTCTTCATTCAACCTTCGCAGTCTAAAGTTATTTACACTTTTAAATAAAACTACACTTTTCGGATTTACTCGAGTATATTTAGTTTTAAAACATTTTACTTAATTATTTAAGCTATTATGTAAACATCTTTACAAATATAAGAAAAAATATTAGGAATCATCATCAGCCCATCGCCACTGAGTACGATCCGCGACCACTCACTTCCAGCTTTTGCCAGCTAGGTACCTTGCGAAGATCGACGCTCGATTAAGAATACAGCGGGCAATATCATTGTTTTTTCTTTATCTCTGCAATTTATTTAAAATCCAATATTTATACATTTACTAAATATATGAGAAGATTTAGAAAATGTATAAATATAAAATTTTAAATAAACATTTTCTAAAATTAGATTTCAATAACTCCGTTATTGTCATCGAATACAGCGTATTAGCAATGAATTCGCGTATTTAAATATTTTTTACAAATACATTTCATCAAAAGCGGGTAGTGATTATGCGTAAACTCTTCAGTAAAAAAATTTATTTAACAATTTTTCTAAGCATTGGTGCAAAAGGGAATGTATGTACTTAATAATATTTTCAGAAAATCTCTATTGGTTTCTCCTACAGTATCTAAAATGTCCAACCGCTCATTTTGCATCATTAACTTACACTTCAAATCACTTAACACATTTTCAAGTTTGGCTACTTTTTTTCCCAATCGTCTAAGCGATTCACGCACTGCCCGTAGTTTTTTACTTGATGTCCTCGATGATTGTTTCAAACGCAGCATTTGAAGCCGCATTTTTCTCTTTCGGGGCGTATTCAAATTTGAACCGAAACCCAACAACGATGCGTCCTGAAACAATATGTATACAGGTTAAAAATAAAAGCAGGTGCTAATTTTACAACATTATAAATAATAATTAAGAAATTTGTAAACTGTATCTGTACTAATGGTCAGACTTGTTATATAAATAGGAAATGTCCAAAATCAAACCATTAATAATATTTTTGGCCATTTCAAAATAGTAGAAAAGAATTTGGTACCTACCCATGTTAACATACTCTTATAAAAAATTTGGTGTCATTAATCCAAAACTATAAAATTAATTTTGAAATCCCTTATACAAATAGTTGGGTCTGTGAAAAATAAATATAGGTTTCGGCTTGATAGGGTATTTACTTTGTAGATATAATATGTATAAGTTACTGACCTGTAAAAAAAGTTAGGAATAGCACCACTCCCAAGAAAAGTGCCTTTTTTGTTTTTCTGAATCCACTGTTGTTCAAAATGCTTAGAACACATTCGGGTATGCTTGGTTGGCTGCCAATTCAATCGACCAGTAGCTTTAACCCAACTGTTTCGAGTAATTATCTCCGAAGGAAATCTGTTAAATACAGACAAACAAGCAAATAGAAAGTTTCACTTCAAAAGAATTACCTTTGTTATCTAAAATGCTCAAAATTTTATACTTAAATATGTCAATATTAATGTAACACAGAAACTAATATGTGAGTTCCCTTTAACGTAACAAATTACCTACGAATCAAGGAAAAATTGTCGTAGCGACTGGTATCATTATAACCCGGCAAAATGTTATACGCGTTGGTTGTATAGGTGACCTTATTGAATGGCGACATTCTTAACTTATTAGGTTAATAGTAACCTTATTATTAGTTTGAAATTTCATGTTTAATCCCATAATATGATTGAGAACCATAGTAGAAGGATAAAATATTGCAATATAACTTGTATTTATAATTTAAAAAATAGTTTTGGCGCTTAATATTGACACAATTTAGGTCTTACCTGTAAAGGTAATATTTTCCTGTTTTCTAGCACTATAACTATTACAACCTAAAGCGGAGCAGTGCACCAAGATTTAAATGTTGAAATAGTTCACAATTACACTAATTAAACTGTTAAATAATTGCACAGTGAGCTATACTTCACACAACAAATTTCATCCACGTATTTGTTTAGCACCAGACGCTGGTGATAAACAATCCCCACTACCAGTTTCACCTATATACGGTGACAAAGACAAAAAAAAAGATGCCGTCTTCTTCTTTCCTTTGGCAATGTGTATAAGTTTATCTCTTTTCCTCATGTTTGACGGCTTTTATAGCCCATCTATTCCATTCTATATCTATGGATATTTACCTACTCCTAGTACCATTTTTTTTGGTTTAGTTCTTCCTTTTAGGAAAGGCAAAGGAAACTAAGTCCATACAGCCTAGTCTTCAGTAAGATTCAAATTAACAGCTATGTTTTGTATCGAATCATCAAACAATGTATCGAATTTTTTATATATTAAGCTTTGATGTATTATAATAGCAACTCCGTTGTGGTCATTTCCACAGTCATTTCTTATAACATGGTAGCCATTTATGAAAAATTTATGGTGGGGTCTTAACCACGTTTCAGAAATTAATGCTATGTGAATAAAATTGTCATAAAGAAACTTTTTGAATTCTTGTTGATTGCTTAATAAACTTTGTGCATTCCACTGTAATTGTTTAAGTATTGGGTGAATTTGAAGGTGTTTGTTTTTTATGCTGAACTGTTTCTTTTATATAATTTGTAACACTTTGTGAGTTAATTTTGATATTATCGGTTTTATTTAATGTAATTATTTTAATAAGTGTTTCTGTAAGTAAGCTGAGTGCCTGCTCATTTGACAAAACCATGTTAATTAATTGTTGGCTGTCATGTACTGTATTTAATTTCGGGAAATGTTCATCTTTGTTAAATAAATTGGAATATGTCGTATGTGTATATTTATTTTTATTTTCCTGTATTTTTTTTCTTTTGATGGGGCATTGTCCTGAAATCGGTATGTGGTTTCCAGAGCAGTGAACGCACATGGCTTTGTCCATTGATGTTGTACAATCTTTATATGAATGTTCTAGTGTACATATAGAGCACCTTTGGCTGTTGTGACAGTATTTGGCAAGATGTCCAAATCTCAAACATTTAAAACACTGTTTAATTTGTGGGATATATGGCCTCACTGGTATTCTCCACATTTTAATGAGGACATGCTCGGGGAGACTGGTTGATGTTGCGAAAGTGATTGCAACTGTTTGAGTTGGAACAAATTGAAACTTGTCGTTGATTTTCGTTTTGCGCATTATGCGCCTGACACAAACAATTTTTTTAGTACTTGATATGGCTTTAAAAATTTTTTTGTTCGACATATCTACTGGTACAGAACTGATGACACCAGTCAACTCTGTACTAGCTGCGGGAATGGTGGCTTTTAAGTTTTGTTCCCGTAAAAATGCACTATTGTCCAAAAAGGCGTTAGCAAAATTTGGTCGATCAAAGACAACACCAACTTTGTATTTATTAATTTTCTTCAAATACTTCGTACCTTTGACAAATCGTGTGAAGAGACTACTTAGATACATAATATCTCTCGATCCGATGCAAGTTTCGTTGGAACTTTCAACAAAGACAATAAATTCACTGCCATTTGTGCTGTCCTCCGGGTATCGTCGACTGTAGTCGTTTACCCTATACGGTGTGTATTTGTCGATCTCATCGTCGACAGCTGGAGACAAATATTCAGAGTCACTGGTGTCTGACTCCACCAATGTAGGTGTGCCGCCGGAATCTGCTTTTTTTCTTTTCTTCGTCATTGTTGACAAAATAGATGAAAAAACTCACCAAAATAAGAAGGAAGTTGAAACTATATATTAGGTTGGGGAAAAAGTCTTTTCGCATTATAGTATGTATAAACTTGTAATAAAATCTCTTTGGCTATACTATTTGTATCTGGCTGGTTTTGGTATCATTGAAAGTTTAAATTTTAAAGAACATAATTCCAAATTCAAATTAGGAAAATGTGTGATTTTCATTTGTTTTTCGTACCGCCAAGATGAGTGAATCTAATGAAGAAATTCGATACATTTTAAAATTTTACTACAAAAAAGGTAAAAATGCAACGCAAGCCGCGAAAAAAATTTGCGAAGTTTATGGACCTAGTGCAGTGTCTGTGAGATTAGCACAAATTTGGTTTAAGCGTTTTCAATCCGAAAATTTTGATGTCAAAGATGCACGTCGCTCTGGTCGCCCTATTACAGATAAAATGGATGCCATTTTTGAAAAAGTGGAGCAAGATCGGCATGTCAGTAGTTACGACGTAGCTGAAGAACTGGGAATTGACCACAAAACAGTTTTGGCGCATTTGAAAAAAACTGGGTACACAAAAAAGCTCGACATTTGGGTACCTCACGAGCTCACTGAAAGAAACCTAATGAACCGTGTACTCATTTGTGATTCTTTATTACGACGTAATGAAACCGAACCATTTTTGAAGAAGCTGATAACTGGTGATGAAAAGTGGATCACGTACGACAAGAACGTGCGAAAAAGGTCGTGGTCAAAGGCCGGTCAGGCTTCACAGACTGTGGCGAAACCCGGGTTAACTCGCAACAAGGTGATGCTGTGTGTGTGGTGGGATTGGAAGGGCATTATTCATTATGAGCTGTTACCACCAGGCAGGACCATCGATTCTGAACTCTACTGCGAACAACTGATGAGATTAAAGCAAGAAGTTGAGAGAAAGCGGCCGGAATTAATCAACAGAAGGGGTGTGGTTTTTCATCATGATAACGCTAGACCTCACACATCTTTAGCCACTCAGCAAAAATTAAGAGAGTTTGGCTGGGAGGTGTTAATGCATCCGCCGTATAGTCCTGACCTTGCACCTTCAGATTTCCACCTGTTTCGGTCTCTTCAGAATTCTTTAGGCAGTGTCAGGTTAACATCACGAGAGGACTGCCAAAACCACTTGTCGCGGTATTTTGACCAGAAGTCCCAAAATTTCTATAGCAATGGGATCATGTCCCTACCTACAAGATGGCAAAAAGTTATCGAACAAAATGGTACCTACATACTTTAGTTAAATGTAAATAAACTATATTAAAAAATGTTTTGAATTTTCTTAAAAAATGCGAAGAAACTTTTTCCCCAACCTATTATACAAACTTACGAATACTATACAATATGTTACAATTAACTATTATTTGTCAATAAAATCAAGAAATTATTTAAAATGCCGCCAGATACCTTGAAGTGCTCCCGCGCTTTTCTCCTAGTACCAGGGAGTAGGGACTATTTTTTTTTTTTTTTTTTTTATTACAGCTTTGGCTACAAGGCCATTAGCTTAATTATATAACAAAATATAAAAAAGTCAACAAACAGAAAAAACACACACTAAACAGAATAAGAAAAAATAAAAACAAAAAGGACAACAAATGACAAAGAAATTATTAAAAATAATAATAATAAAAAATCTCAAATATCAATAGTGTTACTTAATAATTATCATAGCGGAAAGTAATAAGCAACTGGTGCAATTTACCTAAACAAACTTATATTATTATACATTTCATAAAGGGCCAAATGTACTGGAGTAAAAGTCATAAATGTTACTATATAGTTCCCTAATCCTAAGCAAACCCTGTACATTCAGCGGAAAATCTTTTAATTTTATAGTGTCTTTACAATTACAGATAAAAAGCAGTCGTTGAATATTAAAATACATACAGTTAAAAAATTAATGCTAAAGATCACAGTTTTTATTTTTACAATATTTACAATTAGAATTATGACTTAATCTGAGACGGTGAAGATGAGATGGAAATTTACAATGACCTATTCTTAATCTACTTAAACTAGATGTGAAATTTCTGTTTAAAAAACAAGATTTATCAAACCAAGCTTTAGTACTTGGTACAGGGACAATCTCTGCATGCCATTTGCCTTTAACTTGTCGAGAAATATCTAAAGACTGTATCCAACGATTAATTAAATTATCCTTCAAATTAATTACTAAATCAGATTGAGGAACCTTATATTCACCTATTGTAACAATATTTGGTGCAAACCGCGCCATCTTATCGACAAGCTCGTTACCCAGAATGCCAGAGTGTCCCGGAACCCAGCAGAACTCGACTAAAATATTTATTCTGTACAGTAAATCTACTAGATGTCTCAATTCGTATATTAGATAATTACAATTGTTGGTAATACATTTTTTCTGCAACGCTTGAAGAGCACTCATAGAGTCACACAAAATTAAGAATTTACATTTGCATAAACCAAAATTTAACTTTATGTACTTAATAGCATATATCATACCTAAAATCTCAGCAGAGAAAATTGAAAAATTATTATCACAGGAAAAAACCTTGCCAAATTTATTTGTAGTATCATAAAAAGCAAAACTTGTACGAGACGAAGTTTTGGAACCATCCGTATAAATTTTACAGTAATCCCTTTTCTTATCCAAAAACTCATAGAAATCGTGTTTCGAGTCAAAGCGAGTAAGAGTAATAGAAATGTCTTGTAACATTGCACCAAAATTATATGAAAAACAAGGAGATAAATTTACCCAGTGAACAGTGTCTTGAAACTTAAAGTTCAAATAAGCAATGGATTCACAAATATTAGGGGCAGCAGGCAATGGAGTATTATTAAAATCTGGGAAGGTATAGTTTTCTAAGTAGCGGCTTACTAAGATGTTGTCACGACTAACTAAATTTAAACAAAACTTTTCAGTAATAAAACTTCTTCGTATAATGAGAGGAGGAACGCCACATTCTACCTCTAAAGAATTTATTGGAGAAGAAATCATGGCACCAGAAATTATTCGTAGGGCTTTATTTTGGAGAATGTCAAGCTTACGAAGAAACTGATTAGAGGCATCGGCATAATACATGCAGCCGTAATCAAATTGACTTCGAACTAAAGAAATATACAAGTTCTTTAAGATCTTTGGGTCAGCACCCCAGCTGACTCCGACCAAAGACCTCAAAATATTTAAGCGCTGCTCTGCTTTTTTACATATGTATGCTATGTGAGGTCCCCAAGATAATTCCGAGTCAAGCATGATACCTAAGTACATCTCGGAAGTTTTAAACGGTAGTAGCTCATTATTGTAAAAAATACGAGGGTCAACTGGACAGCTGTATGAAAAGATCATTACTGAACTTTTTTCTACATTTACTTCGAGCTCAAGACGACTATTAAGAAAGCTACTTAAATATGAAAGACAACTGTTCATTATACGTTCTCCTTGAGAGAGATCATCACAGCTTAAATAAATAACTAGATCATCAGCGTAAAAGAAATATTTGACCGAATCTGGTATACATTTCATAAAGTTTACAAGGCAGAGAATAAATATTAATGGTGAAATAACTGAGCCCTGAGGGGTGCCTTTGAAAGATGAACTTGAACCAAATCGTTTACCATTTACTTTAAGTGACACGGTCCGGTCATTCAAAAAATTGTAGATTCACAACAAAACTGGGCCAGGAATCCCTAAAGCTTGTAGGCTATCAATTAAATAATTATGATTTATATTATCAAAGGCACCTTTTAGGTCTAAGAAAACAGCAATTGTTATTTTGTTCTCCCTAAGATTATTATGTACATCTCCTACTAAACATCCTAAATTATACATGGTACTTTTACCCTTGCGGAACCCAAATTGATAATCTGGAATCAGTGAATTATGCTCAATGAACCATTCCAAACGATTCTTCAACATTGTTTCAAAAAGTTTTGCAAAACATGAAGTCAAGGAAATAGGTCTGTATGCATCTAAACTAGTTGAATCCTTGTTGGGTTTTAAAATGGGAACTACAAACTGCAATTTCCAGATTGGGGGAATCACACTATGTAACCATAACTGATTAAAAATATTTAATAGAATTATTTTCACATTTCTTGGCAATTTTTTAATAACTGAATAGGGAATACCATCAGGTCCGGGAGAACTATTTTTTTTATTAATTAAGGAAGCTTCCAATTCATAAAATTCAAAGGGATCCCTAATCCATTTTGCGGAGTCAGACCCTTCAGATAAAAAAGCTGAACGAAGGTTATTACGGGAGTCATAACAGAGTGAAGAAGTTATTTTATTTAAGTAAGCTGAAGCATTAGTAGGGTTATCAAAAAAGTGTGAATTAGTGCTAGCACCAAACTTTGCAAACTTAAATCTTTTAATATAATTCCAAATTAATTTTATGGGAGTTTGTCTATTAAAAGAATTGCATAGCTTTGCCCAACTGGACATTTTGTGTTCAGATAGTATTCTTTTCTTCTTAGCATCAATTTGTTTGTAAAGAATATAATTTTCCATGGTTGGATATTTTTTATAAGAATTTAAGGCAAGTTTAGATTCATTGGACTCAATTCTGTGTGCCCGCCGTCTAAATAACCTAAAACTAAAATTTCTAAATTTAAACTTAATTTAAATGGCCGGTTAAGCAAGTGCTATTCTACGGTGTCAGGCCAACTAAATTTAGGCAGAGCTCACAAACTATATAGAGATACTACGTATCAGACGGCAATCTCACATAGACAAATTTTTGCTTGAAAAAAGAACTGTCAATACTGAAACGATACATGACATTTCTTTTTTTTTTATTGTTTTTTTTTCAGATATGGCGACTGCTTATAGGCAAAGGGAGTAAACATACATTTACACTTTTTTTCGTCACATATCTTTTTAACTACTTTTGAAGTGAATAATTGTGCAATAAAAGAAGGTAGTATTTATTAAACTGTTTATTTTTACATTTTTTTTTGATATTTTAGTAAGGTTTTTGCCTTTTACTCTTTTAAATTTTTTGTAACATTTTTTTTGTATCCATTTTCTTCCAAATACCTATTTGTTTCTTTAACAATAGTTCCAGATGACCTCACGAGCTTTTCAGAGGGGTATGTTAACTTCTTTGCTTTCACCGTATTGTACTCCCGGGCACTTAACCAATTATGGATATTTTCAGTTTCAGTGCTCGTTAGACCGCTCTTCCATCTCTACAAAACCAGTTACTTGGTCCTTGCTCTTATTAAAATGAAGCCCTGGAGTCAATGATATCTCATCAAAAACTATTGAGCATAGCTTCTTTTTTCATCCCAGCTCGCAATCTAAAAAAATAAAAATTTCATTTGTAACTTCAACATCCAATTTACATGAAGCTACGATATGATACATTATATTGTTTTCAGAAAATTACCTGTTCTTTCAGAGCTGTAAAAATTTGTGGATTGATTCCAGCTTCCACATTTAAATTTGACGTGAATTTATTTAGTGTTGTTTTCGATGGTAAAATGAAAATTCTATGTAGAAACCTGTAAGCTTTCAGGTTTTGCTTCATTATACTTAAAGCAAGTAATTTTTCTTTTGCAGAGAATCGTCTTCCTTTTTCCTTTCTATATGCTAAATTGATTTGCATTTCAATAATTCTTCTCACATATGGATTTAATCCTCGAGTAACACTTGCTGGAACATTTGTAAATTTAGGTTCCTTTAAATCTGAAAAGCAATAACAAACAAATTTAATATTTATTACATTTAGACGGATCAGTGGTGCAGTGACTGAGTAGTTACAATGTGAGTTCAATTCCTACCAACGACAAACACTTATGTAATAAACATTAGCATTGTCTAAATATGTATAAAGGACATTGAACAAAAGTGGTCGAAATTTCCACCAGTAACATGACATATGTATGTATGACATGTGTATATAGTAAAAAGATAGTACTAAACAAAACTTGCTATTAACTATCTTACATAATGACAAGCCACTCTGAACGAAGTGCTTACTTCTTTGCTTAAAAATTATTTTTGATAAAGAAGTCTGATATCTGACACACTTTTTGTTTAGTAACTAAGTACCAACCTGCACTTGATGTTGTAGGTAGTCGTTCCTGTACATTTAAAGTTGTTTTGTAACACTGCACAGAAAGGCTTGCAATAATTGTGGTCAAAGCGTCTTTTCTGGGAATAAGTGTGGTACTGAGAAATGTTCTCTGTAACAAATAAAAATTATTTATCATCACAAACCATTTTATATGACATCTATTCCTAATTCAGCATCGATTGATGATGTTTGTTAATCTTTTATTAAAAAAATATCTTATTATATTACTTTTTTCACATTAAGATACATATTTTGTCTAAATTATTACTGGGATACGTGATAATTAAGGTTAGGTGCTCACCAGTATCCTCAGAGTGTGATGACGATATGCCCGTAGTGATTTCTTCACTTGAGAATAGCGTTGGATGAGCAGTTATGAGTAAACGGTTTTTTGGTGTTATAAAACGTTTCTCGAAATGCTTATGACAAACATAATGGTTTCTAGGCTCATTTATACTCAAATCCCGGAATTTGTCACTACCAAGACACTAAATCCACTTTTCAAGTCTTTCCTTGTTGGTAAATGGAAAACGGTGTAAATAAATGTCCTGTCGTACACTATCACACCCTTCAACACAGCAAAAGTAATACATTTTAACAAAATGTAAATACAATTGCAAATATCACAGGTAATTGCGGAGATGTGGTCGGAAATTAATCAACGAAAGCGCACACTTGAACACAAGAATTGAAATGTCAGCCATATTGTTTGTTTGTTTTCGTGCGTGACGGACGACGGGCCACAGAGGGGAAGGGAAGGGCAGGGCGGGGGGTGGGGTAACTGTCATCTGACGATGTAGGGCCCCTTTAAAAAAATAGTATAGGAGATTACCACCCGTGGAAACAAACATAAAAACAAATATGGTCGACCGGAAGGAAATCCGGAATCGATCCTGTCATGTAAATAAAAAAAAAGAAACGTAATATAACACTAAAACAAAATGGCGCTACGGTTATAATTCCGTTGTATGAAGATTGTCTGCCATGGCAGAGCTTAAGCGTAATTCTAAAATGTCTAAGATTAGTTTTAATTGTGTTTGTGTTGCTGTCGTAAAAATATTAAAAGTAAATTAATGGATGGATCTTGTTGTTAAAGAAACTAAAACGGGTTTATGTTTATATCAGTTAATACATTTAATGTACATTTTTATCCTATTTTTAACAATATAATTCTAATTACTAAAAAAATATTTTTATTTTCCTGTTCATTTAAGGCGAAAATAATCAATATGGGCAAAATTAAAATTTCTACCTCATTTGTTATTTGGATTTGTATTTTTCATTACCAAAATGGCGGATTTTAGCAAGGTTCTAATTTTAATCGGGATGATTTTAGTCGCCGCTAAAATTAATCAGTTTAGGAAGTTTACGCGTAAAAATCTCACGTCTGGAATAGCGTTTGGACGGCTAAACCTAAGTTGAATTGACCGTCTAAAATTAGAAACGTCAGATTCAAATTAGCAATGTCAGTTGAATTTGACCGTTACCGTAGAATAGGAAAATGGTTTAGCGACACCTAAATAAAATTAGGAAATTTAGCGGCTGCTTCAGAATTGAGTCCATTGACTGCTTGTGAACACACGTCATTCCACCAAATAACAGACTTTCTTTTTGTATTATGGCAACTTTTGTTCGATTTCTTCGGAAATGTCAACAAAACATTGCATAAATTAGAAATAAACAAATTGTAACTAACAAGAGGGTCGGAATCTAAAGAAAAAGATGAAAAGCTATCTTCACAGAGTTCGGAAAACTCAAACCAATCTATTTTTTTAAAGTTAATTTTGGATAAAGAAGCTGTGATGTCGGAGGAATTAAACGTGTTTGTATTATCTGAAGGAGTGTTATTGGAAATCGTACTACTATACATAACATTGACAAAAAGAGGAAAATGATTACTGCTTAAAAGATCATCATGCACAGAAAATGAACAACTAGAACTCACCGCAGAAGATGCAAAAGCCAGATCCAAAACATTACCATTCTGACCGAAGGGTGCAAAGGTTGTAACAGCATAGTTGTTCAGGCAAATAAGGTTATGTTCATCTGCGAAGGAATAGATCATATTACCCCTTCTATCATTAAATCTAGAGCCCCAACCTGTGTGGTGGGCATTAAAGTCACCAATAATCAAGTAATTCTTACTATTTATATAAGAAAAACAATGAGTAAGCATATCTAATTTAAATTTGCCATTAGGGGGAGGAGGAACATACACACACAAAATATCAATAAAAATGGAGCCAACTTTTAATGAAATAAGTAGATTTTGAAAGTGGTAACTAGATGGAGTGTCAATCAACTTATAAACATACTTATCTTTTATAGCTACTGCAATACCTCCATGAGGACGATCAGAATCACGGCGAATAATTGAATAACCTGGAATCTTTAATGACTTAGATGAATTCAACCAAGTCTCATTTAACAAAATTAAATCAATAACAAAGTCTTGTGAAGAAATGAAATGTTTTAACTGGTCTAATTTTGGTGCAATGCTACGACAGTTCCAATGAACAATATTGAGATGCCCATATGCAAAATTACAATCCATAAATTAGGTTGCAAAGTTGGAAATAAGCAACTCTTTTATGAGTTTGGATGAAATAGCATCTCCTGTATGAGAGTCGTTCTTACTTAAATCAACTAGTGTTTTGGTGAGTACATTTAACACATCATCAGAATTTATAATGTCAGTATATAAAACTCTTTTTTGTGGAGTATTAAGAAGCTTCAAATTCTTGAGTCTCGAAGGGGAAGAAATAGGTTCAGTTGACTTAGAAAGGGGAACTTCAATGGGAACAGATTTTATCTTGGAAGAGACACTGGCATATGTTTGTTTTCTAGTAATTCTATCTTTTAAATCTTGGTTTTTTGCTGACTTCACTGGACATGAATTGCTGACAGCCATATGTGCTCCAGAACAATTTGTACATTTTAAATTATCTTTATTGTTGCAGTCTTTGAAGAAATGATTTCCTGAACATATAGAACAGACCTGTTGACCTTTACAAGATCCACGCCCGTGGCCAAATTTGTAACAGATAAAACATTGCTTGACAGGTCTTATGTACTCTTTTACGTCGAACCAAATGAAATCATAAGTGACATGATCTGGCCGAGAAGAACTTAAAAATGTCACCAAAACTGTTGGAGTTGGAGAGAAGAAGCCATCTAAGTTTCTTCGCATAAATCGTTTTACACCTATAACTTCAGTGCTAGATTTCAAATTGGTTAATAAATCTTCTTCGGATATATCTGTTGGTACCTTTATTATTCCCATACTTTCAAGGTTGTCGTATGGAATTTTTGCTTGCCATTCTTGGTTTTGTAGCAAAACTTTATTTAACAAAAAAGAATTCGCATCTGTTTTGTTGCTAAAAAACACTTTAATTAAATAATTTCCAATGGGTTTTACATACATAAGGCCCTTGCAGGACCTCAATGTTGAATTAGTTTTCATCAAATCTAACTTTGTATTAGGCTTCAATGAGGATAATAGTATTGGGTAATCTTTTTTCTTATCTTCAGTATAAATATGTACATAGTCTTTGAAAACACCTCTTTTATTTGAGATGAAATTTGCCGCCATTTTAACTGGAGGAGAATCGTCTCCTCCCACTAATTTACGTTTGGCGGCAGAATTTCTGCCGCCGCTATCCCCATCCATTACTACTAATAATCATGCAAAAAAATTATAAAACTATACTTAAAATACTACAAAAAAGGGCTGTTAAAGAAATAATTAACAACAACTTTTATATTTCCCTTTTAGCACTTTGAATGTTGGCGCCCTTTTTCCGAGTAGGGACTATTAGTGTTGTATGACGTTTGTTCCTTTTTAATTCATCTCTAGCTAAGCGGCAAAGGAAGTGGGAGGATATACAGCCAAAAATTTTCTACTGCGTACCTTGTAAGCTTATAAGCCAGTTATTTTATATTTCATATTATTTCAAACTTACTAAGGAAATTAAATAAAAACCAAAATAATTTATAATAATAATACAACCTTATTTCAGACCATACAAGAGTCCATACATTTTATATGTTAGTAACAATTTAAGTACTTGTAAACTAATTGTTAGTAAGACCTATCAACAAACCTACCCAATGTTTTTGTATGGGGCAGTCCAACCTATCAGCAATGACCTTTAGAATGCTATTCGAACTACTACGTAGCCTTTGTAGTAATGATGCCACCTTTTTGCGAATGATAGCTGGGAAGCCATCCGTACGAGCTTTGGCGAACATCCCTGAAGCACTACATCGCCATGGCAGCCGCAACAGCATCACCTAAAGCCATTGTTGTACTGTACACGTAAAGCGTTTTTGTAGTCATTTGTGCATTAATGGTAAATTCCAATTTCTCAATCTAAATTCGTCAGTGCTCAGATTTTATTTCTTGTACCAATTCACAATCGTAAATTTTGTAACCAGAGAAAATGATCTAGGATAATGTTTTTGTGTGTTTGGCACAGTCAATAAAATCAACTAAATATGCCCCGTAAGCTTGACTTATAAGTGTAAATATATTTAAGTAGCTATAGATAATGAGTTATTGCAGATGAAGACTATCAACTATCAGGTTCAACTCTTGACATACTCCCGCCGTTGAAGGCGGGAGTATGTCAAGAGTTGAACCTCTTTAGCTTTTTGAGTTTCGCAATCTTCAATTTTTAATGTGACGGAGTTGCCTGGGATGGTTTTTTGTTTGTTATTTATTGTCATTCTATGTATTTTTTCTGTTGTAATGTGAGAGTTTGATTTTATTGTGCTTTATAATTAATAATTTATCTCTACAAAACGCTTAGTTTTATTTCATCGTTGTGTAGAGCAAGGCAGTGCCAGTAGGCGATATCTATCCATCTGTGAACCGCACCAGGCAGGCTCTCAGTTATAACAGCAGTGATCGCATATAAATAAGGTTAATATTTACCTGTCTCTGGTGTTTTTTAGGCTTAAATCTAATTTCCTTGGTCCTAATTTCCTTGTAGACCCTTGTTCAAAACTAGCCAAGGAAATTAGGTAATGCCATGGAAATTATATAGAATACTAAATAAACGTTTTTTAAGGTAATGTCAAGCCAATGTGTCATTTATTTAAGAATATATAAATGGACGTTACACACATCAACATTTCAGTCAAGCGACGCCCACCGTTGGATATAGGCCTCCCCCAGGGATCTCCAAACCGATCGGTCCTTCTCCTCCCGCATCATGCGGCTTCTCGAGACCTTCACCAGATCGTCGGTCCACTTTGTGGGGGCCTACCAATGCTGCATCTTCCGGTACGCGGCCGCCACTCGGGGACCTTTCCGCCCCAACGGTCTTCAGTCCTGAGAGCTATGTGTCCTGCCCACTGCCACTTAAGGTTTGCAATACTTTGGGATATGTCGGTGACACTAGTTCTTCTACGGATCTCATCATTTCTGATGCGGTCGCGTAGAGAAACCCCGAGCATAGCCCTCTCCATTGCCCTTTGAGTGACATTGAGCCTTTTGATGAGACACGTTGTAAACGGGCACGTCTCAGTTCCGTATGACATCACTGGCAACACGCACGAATTGAAGACTTTCATCCCTCTTTCGTCTTAAGACACTGCGGTAGATTGGCCAAGAATATGCTGCGTAGCTTCCCGAACGCTGCTCAGCCGAGTTGGATTCGTCGATTTACCTCTTTCTGGAAGTTGGACTTACCGAGCTCGACTATTTTCCCCAGGTAAACATATTCGTCAACAACTTCCAGTGTAGAGCCTCGAACGAACCTTCATAGGAGTGGGTACTACACGGGAATTCACCATTATTTTGATCGTGTCCATGTTCATTTTAAGACCCACTTGTTGGAAAACTCTACAGAGGACTTCGAGCATTGTACCTAGATCTTCCACGGTCTCAGGCTATGACTACGATATCATCAGCAAAACGAAGGTGAGTCATGTACTCGCCGTTTATGTTGATGCCGAGTCCTCCTCAGACCAAAAGCTTAAATATATCATCCAACGCAGCTGTGAACAGTTGCGGCGATATAACGTCAACCTGTCTCACACCTCGTTGAAGTCGTATTGGCTTCGAGTTTTGGTCCTGAAGGCGGACTGTCATTCTACCACAACTCGTACCTCAATGGGGTTGATCTTACATCATCATTATCATTTCAGCCAAGAGACGTCCACTGTTGGGCATAGGCCTCCCCTAGGAATCTCCAAACCAATCGGCCCTGCGCCTACCGCATCCAGCGGCTTCTCGCGACCTTCACCAACCGTTGGTCCACTTTGTGGGGGGTCTACCAACGCTGCGTCTCCCTGTACGCGGCCGCCACTTGAGGATCTTTCTGCCCCAACGGCCGTTAGTCCTGCGAGCGATGTGTCCTGCCCACTCCCACTTAAGGTTTGTAATTCTTTGGGCTATGTCGGTAACTATAGTTCTTCTACGGATCTCATTATTTCTGATGTGATCACGTAGAGAAACCCTGAGCATAGCCCTCTCCATTGCCCTTTGAGTGACTTTGGGCCTTCTTATGAAACCCATTGTAAGCGGCTACGTCTCGGTTCCGTACGTCATCACTGGCAACACTCATGAATTGAAGACTTTGGTCTTGAAACAGTGCGGTAGATGGGCCGAGAATATGCTGCGTAGCTGCCCGAATGCTGCCCATCCAGATGCATTCGTCGATTTACCTCTTTCTGGAAGTTGGACTTAGCGAGCTGGACGATTTGCCCCATGTAAACATATTCGTCAACAACTTCCAGTGTTAGAGCCTCCAACATTCACAGAATTGGGGTTGCATGGGAATTCGATATAATTTTAGTCTTGTCCATTTTTGTTTCAAGACCCACTTGTGGGGAAACTCTACAGAGGTCTTCGAGCATTTTGCCAAGATCTTTCACGGTCTGAGCCATAACTACGATATCATTAGCAAAACGAAGGTAAGTTCTGTACTCGCTGTTTATGTTGATGCCGATTCCTCTTCAATCCTAAAGCTTAAATAGGTACATCCTCCAACGCAGCTGTAAATAGTTTCGGCGATATAATGTTACTCTGTCTCACACCGCGCTGAAGTTGTATTGGTTTCGAGTTTTGGTCCTGAAAGCTGACTGACATGGTGGCGTTTTCGTACAATGACTGCAACACTTGAATGTACCGATAGTCTATTTGGCACCTATGGAGTGTGTGTTGTTTATAAACTCAATTAAAACAAGATGTACCAAATCAAGAATGGTTTTTATTTTACGTTACACTCAGACGCCATTATACATAACAATAGAACAATGAATGACCAATCATCTTAGCAGGAAAGCCACCACAGACTAACCAACTATGTATGACAGATAATAATCACATGTCACATCTCCCATCTTATAAAGATTTATTAAAAAACATAATATGTATTATAATCAAATGAATGAACAAACAAATAATCAGTTAACAACAAATATTTTATATATTCGTTACATAGTCTTTTAAATGAGCAGGAGGCCTAGTAATTCTATTTGAATGTCTTACTTCAGCATTAGGAAGTAAAGTAGTTTCTGGATTTGTTTGTGAAATAATTGCCTGGGAATTAGACCAGCAATTTTGGTTCTTACCATACTTATACATATTGGAAATAGGATTCCTAGACCTCTCTCCTTCTCCACAGTATTGATTGATAGTTTTAATAAACCATGTATTTCTAACTTTTCTATTTCCTTCCTCATCTTCAATTAAGATTGACCTTGGATTATCAAGTATTTTTCTTACAATAGCAGGTTTCCATATTTTACACATTTCATTTTCCTTATAATATACTTTCTGACCTATTTCAAATGGATTACTTCTTATTTTAGAGCCTCTGTCATATATGCTTTTCTTTTTAAAAGCATTATCTAACCATGTTTCTGAAATATTTATAACTAATTCAGGTTTTAGTAATTCTTTCTTAACTGGAAGTTTAGTTCTACATAATCTGTTTAGTAACAATTGAGATGGTGAATATTTAGTTCCTGATACAGGAGTATTTCTGTACTCTAGCAAATAATTATTCAAGTCTGACTTCGTATCATGACATTTCTTTATCATTAATTTACAAATGCCCACAGCTTTTTCTGCAGCACCGTTGCTTTGGTGATAATGGGGACTTGAGAAGATGGGTTGAAATTGCCAGTTTTTACTAAATTCTTTAAACAATAATGAATTAAATGGAACATTGTCACAATATAATATTTCTGGAATACCATGTGTAGCAAATATTTGTTTTAACACCATTATAGTTGTTTCTGCTGTTTTATTTGAAACTTTATGCAATTCAATCCACTTAGAATAATGATCAATAAGAACTAAATAATTGTTATTACCATGTTGCAAAAAATCAACAGACACATACTGAAATGGCAACTCAGGTTGTTCCCTTATAAGCATGGGTTCTTTGATATTATTATTAGAGAACTTTTTGCATACAGTACAGCTACTTATAAATTGTTCAATGTCCTTAGACATGTTTTTCCAATAGAAGAGCATTTTAGCTCTTGCGGTGGTTTTGTTTATACCAAAATGACAATCATGAATTTTATTTATTATTAAATGTTTTAACTTTTCTGGAACAAATAAATGCTTGTCAATGAATAATAGTTCATCATCAATACAAATGGAGTTTCTAAATTTATAATAAAACTTTAATGAATCTGGAACTTTAGATATTGAACTTGGCCAACCATTTATAAAATAAAACTTTAACTTTTGAGCTATAACATCAGAATTAATTTCTATTTTAATTTTTGACACAATGTCATCAGAAACATTAATGGAATGAACAGTTTGATTGAGATCAGTATCAAAGGCATCAACAGATTCTGTACTTGAACAGGCCCGGCTAATGGCATCAGCTATATGCATTTGATTACCAGGGATATGTTTCAGGAAAATATCATACATACATAACTTTAGTTTTATTCTTTGAAGCCTAACTGAAGGAATATTAGCTATTTCTTTTTTCATTATAGCTATGAGAGGCAAATGATCTGTTTGAATAATTGTTTTTCTTCCATAAATAAATGTGTGAAACTTTTTACATGCAAAGAGAATGGCTAAAAATTCTTTTTCAATTTGACCATAGTTTAATTCAACGGAACTCAGTGATTTAGAAGCATAATAAACAGGTCTGTTTTCTTGTAATAAGACACACCCGATGCCTGTTTTACTTGCATCAGTTTGAATTGTTATCTCCTTATCAGGGTCAAATGTGTGAAGAACAGGTTTATTTGTTAATATTGTTTTTAACTTGTTTATACATTTAGAATGAACTTCTTGCCAGTTAAATATAATATTTTTTTTTAAAAGATCTCTCAAAGGAGTTGTTAATGTTGCTAAGTCTGGTATAAATGGTCTTAAATAATTTATTAAGCCTAAAAATCGTTGCAAGGATTTTTTTTCATTTGGGATATCATAATTAAGTATCGCTTTAATAGAGTCAGGATCTGGAGTTACCTTACCAGCTTGAAAAATATGACCCAGATATTTAACATTACTGACCATATATTGAAATTTATTTCTATTGAATTTTATGTTGCACTGCCTAGCTCTCTCAAATACTTTATTTATAATCATATTCATTTCTTCTTCAGATTCTGCAAATAAAAGTACATCGTCGATATAATTTACAACACCATTAATATCACCAAATATATTATTTAAATACTTTTGAAAAACTTCTGATGCTAAGGCAATACCAAATGGTAATCGATTGAATTTGTAAGTTCCAAACATGGTGGCGAAGGTACAATATTTAGAACTCTGTTCCGTCAGCAATATGTGCCAAAACGAGTCTTTCAGATCAAGGACAGAAAAAAATTTAGCATTTTTTATTTTAGCTGATAAATCACCTAGTGTGGGTATGGTGCAGTACTCTCTGACAATAGAATTATTTAAATCTTTGGGATCCAAGCAAATACGTATGGTTTTATCGGGTTTTTCGACTATGACCAACCTATTGACCCATTCTGATGGTTCATCTACTTTTGAAATAATATTTAACTTTTCTAATTTATTTAATTCATCTTGTAATATCTTTCTTAAATTTAAAGGAACTCTATATGGTGGTTTAGAAGTGGGAATTGCATCTCTTTTTAGCAATATATTGTAGGGTTTATCAAATTTACCTATTCCAGAAAAGATATCAATGTTATTTTTTATTAAACTATCAGCTGTTACCTGATCGATGGTTCTCTCCTTGATCTCTAGGACTCGCTTCACTAAATTAAGTTTGACACAAGTATCTCGACACAAAATTGGCAAGGCTTGTTCACTGCCGGCTATAAAAAATTTTTCAACAAATTGTTTATCATTTATTTTGATTGTTAATGTGGCTATTCCATCTACAGGTGTTTTATACCCATTCCAACTTTCTAGCGATGCACTAGTAGTTTCTATTTTGATTTGGTCCATAGTTTGCTTTATTTTATTAAACAAATTGGATGGTAAGATATTGACATCTGCTCCCGGATCCAACTTAAAGTTGACCTCAACTCCTTCAACATAAATCTTTTGATACCATGCCACTGACTCTACTGAGTATATCTCAGGACTTGAACTGACACTAATAGTTCCACAAAAGTAATCTTGCTGTTCATTAAAAATTACTTCATTTATCTTTTTTGTTGCATCAAATCTACACATTTTGGCAAAATGATGTTTTCTTTGACATTTGGCACATGTCTTATTAAATGCAGGACACTGACCATATTTGTGAGTATATCCGCATTTTTTACACATTCTTTGTTGAAAGTTTCTCTCTGACGTGGACACCACGTCAATTTTGGGAACGTCATCCTGAATTTCTTTTATTCTGGCCCCCGTTAACTCTGCCACTCGGAACGCTAATATTACTTCTTCTAGTGATGGGTTTCCTTTTTCAATCATTTTTTTTTGACAACATAAGTCTGTTGACCCAAACACTAAGCGGTCCCTCAAAATATCATTTTTTTCTTTAAATTCACAGCTGTTCAGAAGGACTTTTAAATTGTTTAAATAGTTATCAAACGGTTCCCCCTGTCCTTGAGATCTGTTGTAAAATAAATATCTTGCGTGAATAATATTCTTTTGGGGATTACAGTAACTTTCGAATTTATCACATACACTTTTTAGAGTGGGATCTTTTGTTAATGTAAATGTATTATACACTGTTAATGCCTCTTCTCCAATAACATTTAGCAAAATTGCAATTTTTCTCGCCTCTGGTGCTTCATCGAGACCAGACGCTGCCAAATATATATTAAAACACTGATTAAATATTTTCCAATTTTCACACAAGTTTCCGGTTAACGATAATTTTGCTGGCGGGTTGCACGTAAGGTTTGCCATATTTATTTGAGATTTATCCTACCGACTGCGCCATGTGTTGTTTATAAACTCAATTAAAACAAGATGTACCAAATCAAGAATGGTTTTTATTTTACGTTACACTCAGACGCCATTATACATAACAATAGAACAATGAATGACCAATCATCTTAGCAGGAAAGCCACCACAGACTAACCAACTATGTATGACAGATAATAATCACATGTCACAGAGTGAACTAAGTACGGCCTAGGTCTCGACAGAATCGAAGCCTTTCTCATAGTTCACAAACGCCAAGCATAGTGGCAAATTATGCTTCTCGACCTTCTGTATAACCTGCCGCAGAGTATGATGTGGTCTTTTCGGAATCCGGCTTGTTCGGGAGGCTGGAAGTCGTCAAACCTGCGTGCGAGACTCAGACTCAGGAGCGTGATCGGTCTATAGGTCTTCCACTGAGCCTTGTCGCCCTTTTTGAAGAAAAGTGCCATCACGCACCCGTGCCATACTTTAGGCGTTTTGCCCTCGAGTATGATGGAGTCGATCTTTGCCTTAAGGAATTACGATACTGCGTCAGCTTCTTGCCCTAGTATTTCTTCAACAGTGTCAAAATCAACTTTTAGGAAGTACCAATACAAAAAGAAAAACAAAAATAATTAAAACATTAAGGTCAACTTTAAATTGACTATTGTAACAATACAGGGAAAAAATATAGCCCCTGCTGGTTTTTTTCTGGTTCTTTCCAGTACAAGGTCTCCCGGCCGCCATAGACTTGTCAACCATTGGCGTAGCTTCTTTGACGTGGAAAAGTGATTATGTAATAATCCAATTTGAATATACTTGTTGAATTTGAATTTATTATTCGAATCAATATAAAGAATTCTTTTATTGTTCTTAACACCGAATAAGAGGTTATATTATGTTTGTTCAATGTGCAAGCTTAGAGATTTTTTTTAGTTTTGTAGTGACCTTTTTAATTTGCAGGTTGACACTTGGCAGATATGATTTTTCATATTAAATAATCTTCATATTTTTATTTAGTTGTTTTCCGTAACGTTATTTACTGTGTTTTACTTAGTAAAGAACAATAACCGATTTGTATTTTACTGTATTAAGCAAAATATTTTGTTATAAGTTTTATAAGTAAGTAAATAAGAAATGATTAAGTATATGTGTAACACTTTTTTTAATTTCCATAGCAAACTCATAATTTCATTGGAGCGGTTTAATAATTTCCTTGGTATTTTCCTAATTTCCTTGGATAGCAGAATTTCATTTTTATTAAAAAGAAAAAATTAAGTCAATCTTTTAAATAGTCAAGGCATAATTCATAGGCATCAATATATGAGAGTAGTCAGTAGTATTCATGTTCATTTAAGAGTTTTAAGCCTTTTTATCGGTCCCTAATGTGCTATTTTCACAACAGCAATTTGCTTTTATGTTGCACTAAGTCAGTCTATATTAATTTGTACCAAGTTTAAATTAATGCAATTTAAATGTGCTCCATGAAAATAAAAAATGCGAAAATTTTAACCTTTGCTGATGACACTGAAATTATTTTTTATGCTAGTTCGTGGACGCAGGTCAGTCATATAGCACAAGCGGGACTAAATGAGGTGGGTCTCTGGCTTCAAAGGAACCTACTCAATGCAAATACTAGCAAAACCAAATTTGTTTCATTTAGAGTGACTAACAAAACAGCACCAAAGGAAACCCCTGAACTTAGACTTCACACATGTCATGATGATGATCATCAAAACTGTCAGTGTGAATTACTAGAACAAGTCGATAAAGTTAAGTACTTTGGTGTTGTTATAGATCATAAATTCAGTTGGTTACCTCAAGTAGAGGTAGTTTCAAAACGAATGAAAAAACTAATGCATGTTTTCAAATAATTAAGTTCTGTAGCAGGTAATGATCTAATTAAAATGATTTACCTCAGCTTATGCCAATCAGTAATTAATTATTGCATAACAGCGTGGGGCGTAGCTTGCAAAACTCACCTAGTTAAACTTGAGCGAGTCCAGTGCGCCATCTTGAAAATAGCCCATCGTCGACCTAGGAGATATCCAACCGACAAACTATACTCCGAGTGCCAAGTCCTAAGTGTTCGCAAATTATATATTACTGCAACGATAACGCTTTTTCACAGACAAGCTAAACAGCAAGCTCGCACTTCATACAGATTACTTAAGTGGGACAAACCTAGAACTGGAACAGCTTTTGCACGCAGGTCAAGTCAATTCATCGTCCCCATCTTTACACTAAAATATATAACACTTCCAAAAACATTGGTTGCAGACTGACTGTATTTAAATGGTTAAAAGATCTGAGCTATAATGAAACGGAAAGCCTTCTACAAATACAGAAATAAATTAATTTAAATTAGAATTAACATTTACTAGACTACTTTTATGTATAAATTCAACTCGTGCTGTACTTATTTGTAATGTTAACAATAAAGGAGAAAGATATAATATAAAACAGACATTTCCAGATAAAAATATACCTACATAACACACGACGCACACACATCACACACAAATACACACAAACACACACACACACACACACACTAACACACACACACCACACACACACGCAAACGCTTTTTCGTATGCATATGTAACATAAATGGGAAGACTGGTCTTCACGACACAGGGAATCCTAGTGTGAAGTCCAGAGTGCTTAATTTCTAATCATATGTACAAGAAGTAAGTAAATAAACAATTTTGATTTTGAACAATTTTGATAGAGATTGTTAACATCATTATCCTTCCTTCTTCGCCGTAGTCGGGTAAAAAAGACATACAGCCAAACACAGTACTTCTTCGCTTTTTGAAGTCACTTTAAAACATCGCAATACTAATGTATAAGTTCTACGGGAAATAAAATATATTAATCAATTATCTGCATGTGCGTAAAAACATTAGAATTCATCCATGTAGAGAAGCCTTTACTTCTCCGTTACGCTCATGTTAAATTACAGAAAAATCGGTAAATTTAGTAGATTATTTTAATTTTGGAGTCTTAAACGACCAAATATTTTTCACCGTTACGCACATGTAAAAATGGCAGGACAAATATGGAAATTGTATGTAAAAATCAATATTAATTCGTTATAAAAGACAAAAATTTTGTCAAAAGGAACCTTTTTTAAGACATACCCGTATATAGGTACATACAATTTGGGATCCTGATGTTGCATTTTGAAATTGACATTATTAATTAATTTAAAGAGTATCTTCATCAAAAGAACCTCCCAAAAACTCAAAGCATGTGTTTGGATATGGCGGCCAATCATCGGTAGGTAAGTTTTTTTTTTTTGATCCTCTTTTATGGCAATTTGTTAATTATGCCAGCGTCAAGTGAAAGATAGATACGTAACAAAAATTACGAAAAATTTTGAAAGAATTGTTCACCAATGATGACTACATAATGATTCTGATGTAGGTAAGTTTAATATTCCTAAAATCCCGTTTCTATTGAGGCAATATTAAGATGGCATTTTTTTGTGTCACTTTTGGCAGATTTTGGCATATTTTAAGCCAGTGTCGGGCATATTATTGCAATTTTTGAGATGGACACACTCTCAGAACAATCACTACAGCATACTCTTTCTAACATACGGCACAAAACTGTGTAAATGTAAGAGATGAGTAATATTTGTCTTTTGGCATATCACAAGGTGGTCACTAGATGAATTGATTGAATTGTCATTTTGGTTAAAAATTAAAATTGGTTAAAAATATATAACACGGCTAAATTCTATAGTACCTTGTATCGAAGATAGACCATCCGAATTTGAACTATTTGAATTGTTCGTATAATATTTGTTTGTGCGTCCCGTGGCTAGTAATATTTTGATGATATTTTATTAATATTTAAGTGATTTGAAAGCAAGAATTCTTTAGGTATTTACAAATAGTGTGTGTTTGTGCAATCCGTAACATAATGTCTTGTGTAGTTTGGGGCTGCAAGTCTCATTCGTCGCGAAAGGAAAACAATCAAAATTTATTGACCTTAAATTGGCATGTTTTCTCATATTGTTACTTGAATGTGAGCTAATAAGTACACTTATATACATATGAAATATCGCTGAATCCTTTTCTAGAAAAACAATACGTAATATTAACTTTACTTTTATGTTTTAGCGATTTTTAGAAAATTACTTTGAGGTTTTCTTAATCATGCGTAGTGTTGTAAAAATTTGTCGATATTTTTATTTTACAGATTTCCTAAAGACAATGTAAGTATAAAAAACATATGGATAAAGTGTATTGTCAGACGAAATTGGAGTCCAAGAAAGCATAGTCAAATTTGCTCCAGATATTTTCCATCAAATTAATTTTGTATGTACTTAGTAGTAAAACTATGAAATGGAGAAGTCATGACGTAAGGCAAGTTATTTAATGAAAGGAAATCTTTAAACTAAAATATTATTTATGAAAATAAAAACGTATTTAATTTCTTAACTATTTCTTTAAGGAATCCTTGACACGGATGCCAAGAACAACCAGTTCAGATGATTTTTTTCTAAGAATTAAAATATTAGATCAAGAAAAAAACTTGAAAGAGTCAAAAAGGTAAAATATCAAAACGTCGCTTTCGGAAAATTTACATTCTAACTAAGCCCGGGCGCCATTGATTTACTACCAAACGTAGATAGAGCACTTCATACAAAAACGCGCTTGAAATCTGTCACCTAATCGACTATACGCTGTTAAATAGGTAGTTGAATATGCACACCCGAATTAAAATTACCATAAAGAAAGTACCGTATTTATCGAATTCAACCTTATTCTTTATTATTACGGCAACTATTTGAAGTACAACCGTGTGCAGTTACATCATTTCATACCTAGCCACATTAAATTTGACGTTTTAGTAATTGCTACAAGAAAATATCAACTTTATACTCTCAAACATAATGCTCAAAATTGCATATCGCGTTGTCGCTCCAACGCATGGAAAAGAACTGCACGAGGCAGTTCTTCACTAGCCCACTTTTCGAACGTTCATGCGTTATCTACGTTTGGTAGTAAATCAATGCCGGCCGCACATCAAGCGTAATAAATCTATCGAAAAATGTCTTAACAATAAATTATGGTCAAATTTTTATGTTTTAATAAAAACATTAATTTCCAAGCATTTGTACATAAGCTTGGAAATTTATGTTTTTAGTTTAATTTCCAAGCAAATAGTAGTTTTAGCATTCACGAATTTATCCAAGGTTCAAAATCCATGAGGGTTAAATTTTCGGGTAAGTAAATTAAATATGAGATTAACCTCAAGTACCTCTAAGCGATGAAGAAGCGATGCGATAAAAAATGAATTAAATCTAGGCGATGAAATAAAAGCAGTGTGTCTTCGATTTCCTTCCCATAGAATTTGTGAATATCTGCAATAGAAAAATTCCAACATTTTAGATAACGGGAAATACCCGTCACTTAAATAGTCCAAATTTTAGGGTTCCGTACAAAAGAAACACTGAACCATTATAGGATCACTTTATTGTCCGTTTGTCTGTCATGACTATCTTGGAAACGCGTGAAGGTGTCGAGTTGAAATTAAAACCATATAATTACTCAGTTCTACACTAACAAGTTCTAGTCCCTTGAAGATGTGAAAAAATCAAACTTCTAAGTTAACAAAAAAGGTACGGCCGTTTATGTCGCCAAAAACGTATATTTCGACATTCTCACGGGCATCAAAATGTATAGGGTACTTTTCGTTGATCTAGCTAGAACTATGAAATTAATTGTGAAGTTATATAGTCTTACACGTACTGTACGGCTATTAGAATATATAATAAAATACCAGACAAAATAAAAACATTGACATATAATAAATTTTAATCAACACTGCATAACCTTTTAATTAGTAAAATGTATTATACTATTAATGAATATCTCAATGACAAATTATGATAATTCTATTAAAATTATTGACTATCACCTTGACATTACTATTATTTTATTTCTACTACAATACAATTCTCTCTAATAAATAATGATATAAATCTATGACCCTGTAAAAGCCATTTATATGTAAGCTTCTATCAAAATAATAAGATATCCATGCTCATGAAAAACAAAATATCTGCATATATTAAATGTATAATTTAACCAATAATTTTAACATTTGCACATCGAACATTCGATAGAATATGTCGGAAAATATAACTGTAACAACCTACTAACCATATTCTGGCAAATAAATTTATTATTATTATTATCCTTTATTTTAAATAGTTCTTAAATATAAATTTTTTTATAACATAAATATAAAAGATATAAATATTATAAAAAAACCTACACTTAGCGGGTCCATCGGCAGCGAGACAGTATCCAAACTACCGGTGGTTAGGGCTGCAGGGTAAGGAACCTCCTGACAATTCGTGCCGTGCCAAGGATTACCGCCTTCTGTATCAGGCCCTTGATCCATCCGCCCAGCGAGAGTCTCTCAAGATGTTGGTCAAGACTCTTCGCTATTAGACCATTCACAGACACCACTATCGGGATAATGACAGTCGAATCCACATCCCACATGGCGGTAACCTCATGAGCCAAGTCAAGGTACTTGCTGAGCTTGTCCTTCTCAGCTTTCACGAGGTTCTCGTCATGGGGGATGGTGACATCGACTATCATTACCCGGCGTTGGGACCGGTCTATTAGCACGATATCAGGCTTATTGGCTGCAATAAACCTGTCCGTGATGATAGAGCGGTCCCAGTAGAGCAAGGCACGACCATTCTCAAGAACTGGCGCTGGTGTGTATTTATAATACGGCACCTCAGTCTCAACAAGGGCGTATCGGAGAGCAAGTTGCTGGTGAATGATCCTGGCTACTTGGTTATGCCTGTGCAAATACTCACTGTTAGCAAGATGCGAACAACCAGAGACTACATGTCGGAGGGACTCCCCAGGGCGGTGGCATGCTCGACAGATGTCGACGGTTCTGTCCTTCATTATGTATTTTCTGTAGTTGTTCGTCTTGATAACCTCGTCTGCAATTGCACAGGCAAACCCCTCGGTTTCTCCAAAGAGGTCCCCAAAGCGTAGCCAGTTCATTGACGCCAACTGGTCCACATCAGGCCCAGTAAGGGAACGATAGAACCGGCCGTGCAGCTCCTTGCTCTTCTTATTATTATACATTTATTCAAAAAAGCATCTTAAATTTAAGTTTTTTACAATATATAGATATAAAAACACAAATATTATAAAAAACTTAAATCTAGGGTTCCACTGGCAGCGGAGCATGGCCCAAGCTACCGGTGGTTAGGGTTACAGGGAGAGGAATCTCCGAACGATACGTGCCGTGTCAAGAATCACCGCCTTCTGTATTATTACTATTATTATTATTATTATGATCTTTATTAACCTTCTTTCTTAAATATACATTTTTTTACAATATAAATATAAAAAATATAAATATTATTATTATTATTACACTACAAGTCAGGGAAAATCACAAACTCCACATTTGTAATTAAATCATAAAAAATTTAGTCTCTATTTAAAGTATAACCTACAATTTTATACGGGACCCTCAGTGGGCGAGTCCGACTCGCACTTCCCGCTTTTAGTCTCATGAACGGCCAGCCTGACGTCCTGACCATACCAAAGAGACACAGCAGCAATTAGCTGGATAAGTTACATAAGAAAATCTACCCTTAAGGGCCCATGGCGCGAAAAATAGCAAAAAGGCCGTTGGCGTTTTTGATATTTTACGTTAACGTTCCAGTTAATTGACCGGGAAAAAATAAATTTAAATTCTTAAATTATGTGTTTACACACCGTCACCATTTTTCAAATTTACATACCATTTCGTTAAAAAATAGCATCCATTTTACTTAAAATTTAGGTTACACCCACATACCGTTCGTGATTTTTAGCTTCATTAATTAACCCTATTATATTTTAGTTTAACAAATATATAGAACAAAGGTAGGCATAACACTGACACCGTGGTATTTTTTTAAATTATCGTACATTGATTTTTATATGAATTTTTTAACATACATTTATCGATTTTCTTACAAATACTTGGCTCGGGCGCGTCGAAATTCAGTGTGCAATCAAGACTCGAAGTGAGAGCATGTCGCTTTGAGCTAGCTCCCGGTTACGTAATTATTTGTGTATGTATACAACGCGAAGTCCTACGGAGTAATCGGAGAAGTTGATAACTGACAATTTTATTATTTGTGGCTGCCGTACGAAAAACCTTCAACCTTTTTACAAGCTTTTATTTATCTTATGCATGTTCGGGTCTAATCTTGCGAGTTAAATTTGACTCACTTCCCGGTTTCCGATTATATTAGATTAGATTATGCATATGTATAAATATATTATGATGACGACATGGAGCTGATCTGATGTTGGAGCTGAAAGGTGGCCATAGGAACACCGCAATAAAACAACATAGCCCCATCGAGTTTGAGCTCGTTTGATTCGTATTGACGAGAACTTTGATCCTATATGGTAACCAGGGTCTGATGCTGGATCTGGAAGGTTGCCATAGAAACTCCGCAATCAAACAATGCAACCCCATCGAGTTTAGGCTCGTTTGATTCGTATTGACGAGTACTTTGATCCTATATGGTAACCAGGGTCTGATGCTGGATTTGGAAGGTGGCCAAAGGAATTCCGCAATAAAACAACACAATCCCATCGAGTTTGGGCTTGTTTGATTCGTATTGACGAGTACTTTGGTCCTATGTGGTAACCAGGGTCTGATACTGGAACTGGAAGCTGGCCATAGGAACTCCGCAATAAAACGACACAACCCCATCAAGTTTGGGCTCGTTTGATTCGTATTGAGGAGTACTTTGGTCCTATGTGGTAACCAGGGTCTGATGCTGGAGCTGGAAGGTAGCCAAAGGAACTCCGCAATCAAACAACGCAACCCCATTGAGTTTGGGCTCGTTTGAATTGTATTGACGAGCACTTTGGTCCTATATGGTAACCAGGGTCTCATCCTGGAACTGGAAGGTGGCCATAGGAACTCCGCAATCAAACAACGCAACCCCATCGAGTTTGGGCTCGTTTGAATTGTATTGACGAGCACTTTGGTCCTATATGGTAACCAGGGTCTGATGCTGGAGCTGGAAGGTAGCCATAGGAACTCCGCAATAAAACGACACAACCCCATCAAGTTTGGGCTCGTTTGATTCGTATTGACGAGTACTTTGGTCCTACATGGTAACCAGGGTCTGATGCTGGAGCTGGAAGATAGCCAAAGGAACTCCGCAATCAGACAACGCAACCCTATTGAGTTTGGGCTCGTTTGAATTGTATTGACTAGCACTTTGGTCCTATATGGTAACCAGGGTCTGATCCTGGAACTGAAAGGTGGCCATAGGAACTCCGCAATCAAACAACGCAACCCCATCGAGTTTGGGCTCGTTTGAATTGTATTGACGAGCACTTTGGTCCTATATGGTAACCAGGGTCTGATGCTGGAACTGGATGGTGGCCATAGGAACTCTGCAATAAAACGACACAACCCCATCGAGTTTTGGGCTCGTTTGAATTGTATTGACTAGCACTTTGGTCCTATATGGTAACCAGGGTCTGATCCTGGAACTGTAAGGTGGCCATAGGAACTCCGCAATCAAACAACGTAACCCCATCGAGTTTGGGCTCGTTTGAATTGTATTAAGGAGCACTTTGGTCCTATATGGTAACCAGGGTCTGATACTGGAACTGGATGGTGGCCATAGGAACTCTGCAATAAAACGACACAACCCCATCGAGTTTGGGCTCGTTTGATTCGTATTGACGAGTACTTTGGACCTATGTGGTAACCAGGGTTTGATGCTGGAGCTGAAAGGTAGCCATAGGAACTCCGCAATAAAACGACACAACCCCATCAAGTTTGGGCTCGTTTGATTCGTATTGACGAGTACTTTGGTCCTACATGGTAACCAGGGTCTGATGCTGGAGCTGGAAGATAGCCAAAGGAACTCCGCAATAAAACGACACAATCCCATCGAGTTTGGTCTTGTTTGATTTGTATTGACGAGTACTTTGGTCCTATGTGGTAACCAGGGTCTGATACTGGAACTGGAAGCTGGCCATAGGAACTCCGCAATAAAACGACACAACCCCATCAAGTTTGGGTTTGTTTGATTCGTATTGACGAGTACTTTGGTTCTACATGGTAACCAGGGTCTGATGCTGGAGCTGGAAGGGAGCCATAGGAACTCCGCAATAAAACGACACAACCCCATCGAGTTTGGGCTTGTTTGATTCGTATTGACGAGTACTTTGGTCCTATATGGTTTTTCTTGATGAGTACTTTGAGCCTAGCCTAGATAATATCCATACGCAACCCCATCAATTTCTTTTGTGCGACCTTCCCCAATTTAGGTGTCAAATGAAAGAGCTTGAATTGTAGAATGAATTGTAGAATATAGTATATTCTGAAAGACAATTTAGACAATCTAATACAAGATGGCCGCCGTCACAAATTGGCAGATTATTTTTATGTACAATCCCCACATTATGGGTCTGTATATGGGGTATCAAATGAAAGTTCGTAAAATACAGTACACCATGAAAAAAACTAAAACAAGATGGCCGTTATCAGAAAAGATTTTTAGAAACAAGCTTTTATATTAATGTCCTAAAAAAAGAATTAATTATATTTATTTAATTTATTTTTTTATTACAATCTAGCGAATGGCTTCAATGCACTAAAAAGTGCGTTGAGCACAAAAAATATTCATTTCATATTTTTTTATTACTAAATTATTATATCAATATTATATAAAATAATTTGTAGATACAACTAACAATAAAGAACTCGGTAGTCATTAAAATATTTCGTATTATTTGAGTAATTAGTTTAAAAAAAGTTTTTTAAAAACAAGCTTATATTATAATGCCTTGAAAGAGGAAAATAAACTTTAATTTATTCCAAGATATATTTTCTTATAAAAATATAAAAGCTTGTCCCGAGAATTAGGATAAACAATAAAACAATTTAACTTGATTATTATATTTATTTTTTTGTAATAAATAACGTTTTGTACAGCATTGTCATACACACATGACAATGCTGTGCAGTCCTGAAATTTAAATGCATATGATCCCTTTTTTGAAAAACTTGAATCCGTTATAAATGCTGCTTCACGGAAACTCGGTGTCCTGAACAAGGTGCGTAGGTATTTTGCGCCGGGCCAACTATGCCTTTTGTATAAAACTCAGGTCAGGTCTTGCGTGGAATATTGCTCGCACTCCGGCTCCGCTCAGTACCTCCTCGATGCTCTGGACAGATTGCAGCGTCGCGCTATTCGAATAATTGGCGATGTAGAGGCAACTAACACCCTCGAGCCTCTCGAGCGCCTTTTACCGAATGTTCCACGGGGAATGCTCTGAGGAGCTCTTTAACCTTATCCCTCCCTCTCCATTTCTTAACAGAAACACGCGTAAGGGTCTACGGAGTCATCCTTACACTGTATCCTCCTTTTCACACCATACCAAGAAATTCCAAGATTCCTTCTTCTTTTTTTTTATTGCTACTAAGTTGGCAAAAAAGCAAACTGCCCACCTGATGGTAAGTGGTAACAGTCACCTATAATACATGTGTCTCGTGTGACATTCGCAGTAAAACTGCAACCCCCACAAGGGCCACAGTGTACGTTGCCAACTTGTGACTTAAGATGTAAAGTCACGGTACCCAGTAATTTCAGTGCCATATCTTACCCTTCAAACCGGAACACAGCAATGCTAGCACTGCTGCTTTGCGGTAGAAATAGGTAAGACGGAGGTACCCAAGCACACGACCTTGGTACCGAGTCTCCCTCCGGTAAGTCTTCTGTCGTTCATCCCACACTTGGAATTTTCTACCTGCGCACGTGTTTCCTCTATCCTACAACATGGGTTCCTTCAAAAGAGGTGTGAAAAACATCTTTTAGGCCGGCAAGGGGCGGGCAGGTTGGATAGTGGATGTCCTCCCTCCTCTATCTGTCAACTCATTTGGGCCTCTTTCACCGCTTAACATCAGGCGGAAGGAGGTCATTTGCCAGGCCCTCCATAAAAAAAACTGTTTAAGTACCTTGCCCGTATGTATTTACTTGGTAAGCCTTAAATAAATAAATATTGGTAATTCTAAGAAAAAAATATTTGTTTTTTATAAAATGGGTAAATCTTGCGACAAGCTTTTATATTTTATTAAAAACTAGCTGTGCCGGCGAACTACGTTTCGCCATAATATAAAAAATAGTTTACGACCTATTCTCAGATCTACCGAATGTGCACAAAAAATTTAATAAAGATCATCAGTCAAGCCGTTTCGGAGGAGTTTGGTAACAAACACTGTGACACGACAATTTTATATATAAGATGTATCAGGTAATAAATTAAAATTTATTTTCGTCTTATTAGGGCTTTAATATAAAATCCTATTGTGGGCCGACTTTTTTTTAAAATCTTTTTACGATTATTTTATATTTTATAATTTTGTAACCGCATGGCCGCCATTACGAAACTCGACCAAAGTACTCGTCATTACGAAACAAACGAGCCCAAAACTCGATGGGCTTGTGTCGTTTTATTGCGGAGTTCCTATGGCCACCTTCCAGTTCCAGCATCACACCCTGGTTACCATATAAGATCAAAGTACTCGTCAATACGAATCAAACGAGCCCAAACTCGATGGGGTTGTGTCGTTTTATTGCGGAGTTCCTATGGCCACCTTCGAGCTCCAGCATCAGACCCTGGTTACCATATAGGACCAAAGTACTCGTCATTACGAATCAAACGAGCCCAAACTCGATAGGGTTATGTCGTTTTATTGCGGAGGTCCTATGGCCACCTTCCAGCTCCAGCATCAGACCCTGGTTACCATATAGGACCAAAGTACTCGTCATTACGAATCAAACGAGCCCAAACTCGATAGGGTTATGTCGTTTTATTGCGGAGGTCCTATGGCCACCTCCCAGCTCCAGCATCAGACCCTGGTTAACAAATAGGACCAAAGTACTCGTCAATATGAATCAAACGAGCCCAAACTCGATGGGGTTGCGTCGTTTTATTACGGAGTTCTTATTGCCACCGTCCAGTTTCTTCATCAGATCAGCTCCATGTTATCATAACATTGCATTGTCACGATATACATATTATTATGTGCAAAATTTCAGCCCAATCGAAAACCGAGAAGTGGTCAAATCTACATACATACATACAGTGCAAGCTAAATAAAAGCTTGTAAAAATAAAAGTTGATCAAACACATCCCTGTATTTACTATAGTATAACACAGTAAATAATAAACACCTATTAAATTCAAAGTTAACATCTACGATATTTTGCTAGGCGGCCGTACCGATTGCGCGACCGAGTGCGCTTGTGTGCGTGAGCGACGCACACAAACAGAGACTAGAGAAATATACCTAAACTAGCTCGGGCTCGCGCGGATGGTGGGCCCTTAATTATTTATGTTATATTTCTCGTAATAAAGACATTTTAGTATTAGGGATCTATTAAATACCTACATAATATAATTATCGACGTTGAAACTAGGTGAGTGATGAGCACGACATCACTGGGAGAAGAACTGACAAGCGAGAATTAGTGACGACCTACAAAATGTCGAAACATCTTGCATATATGTGTCTCTGTCTAACTTCTATTAGCAGCGCCTAATGTCAAAGTGAGTGAAATATATTAAGTTCAGTAGCTATTTTTGCTAGGTTTCTGTGCTTTAGTTATTCTTCTGAGGACACACTGCTTTAGTAGTCTGCACAGAACACAAGCCCTGCGTTCCATATAACGATAAAAGTGATAATATCGCGAATCCGACCAAAGTCACAACATAACCTACCTACTGATTCAATAGCCCTTATATTTTGTGACGATTTAATTTGGTCGGATTCGCGATATTATCGCTTTTATCGTTTTACGGAACGCAGCCCCCGTAGCACGTCCACCAAAACACGATATGATAAAGCGATTTATAGCGGTGAACTGTCAAAATACGTCGAAACCCTATTGTATTTTGACTGTTCGCCGCGATAAACCGTTTTATCATATCGTGTTTTGGTGGACGTGCTAGGGGGGCAGGGCCTGTGTTCTTTGTTGCTTGTGTTCGCAATTCGGAACGCACCAATAGTCTGTCTGTGGCTACCACGTAGTATGTATGTGCTTATTAGTCTGTGGAGTATTTTTTTAGATTTTGTTTTGGATCTTGCTGGACTGGTCTGAAAGGCAAAAAAGCCTGTTTAAATTAAAAATGCTTATTTTATGATCTTATTAGACTAAGTACTTTGAATTACACCAGCGTAGTAATTACGGAGGTGATTTGAGGTTCTACAAAAGATTGCAAATTGCGTAGTGTACGTCGCGAATGAGTAGGTAGGTACCTACTTAAAACATTGATTTGTAAGGAATAAAACCTTTTTAACATTTTTACAAGATACATAACATTGTAACGTTCATCTCTGATTAATGGTATTAGAAAAGTGTTGGAGTAAAGGCGTTGGCTTCCATAATTAATCCTGTGGTTTTTTAAGTGTGTTATTTCAGTATAGCTGATATTTTTACTGTGGTCTTCCTTGCATAATTATAATCATATTTAACAAGGCTTAGCCTTGGTTGTGAATCTTCATCTGGTTTGTTGGGTGAGCTTCTTACATTGTACTGAAGAAATAATACGAGTATATGTGCCTTGATTGTGTAAACCTCTATGACATATTTGAGGGGTCTACTTTCAAAACCCACTAAAATGCTTTTTATTAAATATTGGGGAAATAAAAATTTTAGTTTGTTTGGATTTAAGAAAAAAATGTTTGTTACAATTTACTATTAAGTATTATTCATGTGGCAACACTGACTGTGTTTTTAATTTAAAAATGACATTAATAAGGGAACTATAACTAAAAATTAAATCAATTTAGCGGCCTTTGATGTGCACTATTCATTATGGCGGACTTTGAAACTGATACGTTTCACTTTGGCGACAATTTTTTTCCCATGGATGGTTTTATTCAAAATGAACATCATTATTACATTAATGAAATGTATTATGACTAATGACTGGTAAAATTTTACTAATTTAAGGGTTTTAAATAAAACATTGCCCCATACAGAAACATCAAATTTTAAGCAAATTAGGTATCCGTCCGTGCAGGGTTGATTGATTTAAATCAAATGATTTAAATCACTGATTTAAATCAAGTGATTTATTTAAAAAAAACAATGATTTAAATCAAAAATGATTTTTTTTAGTATTAAGTAGATTTTTAAAAAACTGTAATGATATTTATTCACATTCGAATCAGTGACACGGTCAATTTCATTTATAAATCACCAAATACAAAATTCGTATTTTCTTAGACAAAATATTTTATCAAATCAAATCAAATCAAATCAAATCAAATTTATTGCATTCATGTGAATTTACAGGTCTTAAAAATATAGAGAACAGTACACATGAACCCTGTTAGGGCACAGCAATGATAATTAAAATTATAATCTATATAAATAAAAACATTATTTACGACTCAGTCGATCGACTATTAATAAAATACATTAATTTTAAATTATTAAATATTTTGATTATACAAATTTAATTTTTAAATGTCAATAAAATTATATTACAATTATAGAAAATTTAATATTTGATAAAAATTATATAAATTAAGGACTTGATTAAATTATTATTATACAATACAATACAATATTATTTAATCCTGAATTATTTAATATTGAAAAATTCTGATAGGGAATAAAAACATTTATCTATTAAATATGTCTTAAGGCTATTTCTAAATTTATTTTCGTTCTCTTGTGTTTTTATGTCATGTGGGATATTATTATAAATTTTGACAGCCATGCCGAATGGGCCTGATTTTACAATTTGTAATTGAGTATTCGGCGGAGCTAGTTTGATCTGGGCTCGTAAATTAGGAGGCCTAGTATATAGTGGGAAAAGGTTTTTATTCCTTCTAACAAATATACAAGCCTCCAAAATATATAAACCTGTGAGAGTTAAAATTTTTTGACTTTTGAAATATAATCGGCAACTAACCATATTATCTATATTTACAATTATTCGGAGGCATTGCTTTTGTAATATAAATAACTTATATGCATCAGTACTATTGCCCCATAGCAATATTCCGTATTGAAGCCATGAATGTGCATATGCATAGTATGCGCATGTGGCTGTTTTGGCGTCTGACGATCTTTTAAGATTATACAATGCATAGGTAAAGCGGGATAATTTAGTATGTATTTTCTTAATGTGATCTTTCCAGTTCAGACTGGAGTCAATATTTATGCCTAAAAGTGGGTATGAGTTTACATTTTCAATTTTTGTGTTTTGGTAGCTATAGTTTATATCTAAAGGATGCTTTTGGTAGGGCTTAAATTGGATTATTTTAGTTTTTGTAAAGTTAATTTTTAAATTATGATCTTTAAGCCAGCTAATTACTTTATGCATTACACTATCTAATGAATTATTCAAGTCAATACTGTTCTCACATGGAATCACCAAAGATATATCATCTGCAAATAGAGTGCAAGCAGTGTCCACGATTTTAGGCAGGTCGTTAATGTATATTAAGAATAAGACGCATCCGAGAACACTGCCTTGCGGTATTGACCCTGAGACGTGAGCAAGTTGTGATTTGACATGGGTTATGTTTCCTGTTTCATTCTCAAAGTGTTCAATCTCAACGTATTGTTTGCGATTTTTTAAATATGAAACAAACCAATTGTAGACGGGTCCCCTTACACCTATTCCATAAAGTTTTTGGAGGAGTATATTAAAGTGAACTCTATCGTACGCCTTGCTCATGTCGAGTAGGATTCCCACTGCATACTTTTTTTTATTAATTATATTTAGTATGATGTCTATATATTTAAAAACAGCTAATGTTGTGGACTTTTGTTTTCGAAACCCGTTTTGGTGTTCGCTAAAAATATTATATTTTTCGCAGTAAGAATAGAGGCGACTGGACATAGCACTTTCATAAATTTTTGCGAATGTAGGGAGGAGAGCAACAGGGCGATAGTTGTTACAGTCAGTTTTAACTCCCTTTTTATGTAGGGGTTTTATGATTGAGATTTTCAGTGCATCGGGGAAAGAACTTTCAAGAAAGGATTTATTTATTAAATAGGTTAGAACGGGAGCCAATTCTTTTGCACATTTCCTAATCAAAAACGGTGGTATGTCGTCATGTCCGAAGCTGTGTTTATTTTTTAGGTTACGGATTATTTTTTCAATTTCTAATGTGGTGACAGGTTTTAGATACATTGAGTTTTCAGCAGGGGAGAGAACTGGCCGATCGACTGAACCGTGATCGACCTGACATGATGTGTCATCATTTCCTACATTTAGAAAATAAGTATTGAAGAAGTTAGCGACTGAGAGAGGATCTTCTGTCAGGGTATTATTTATAGTCAGCTTGATATTCTTTTTACTTTTTTCTGTTTGTTTATTCGTCTGTTCCTTTACTACGGCCCACATTGTTTTTATTATATTTCCAGAGTTTTTTACCCTTTTTATGTTTTGTATTTTTTTGGACGTTAAAACAGCTTTTCTCAACAATTTCTCATACTTTTTATATTTATGAATTAGACTAGGATTATTTGTTTGTGATACAAGTTTTTTTAATATTCTTTTATTTTTACATGATATTCTAATTCCTGTTGTTAGCCACGTTTTTTTGTTTTTATTTTTTAATTTTATTTGAATTTTTGGTATATATTTGTCTAATAAAGTTTTTATAATTTTCGAAAATGAATTATAATTCTCATTTGTATTTTCATTTATTTTTATTATTTCGGAAAAATTTATTGTTTTTAGATTAGATATAAAATTTTGTATATTTTTTTCGCTGTATTTTCTTTTTTCTATGAACCAGGTTTTACCTAAATTTGGTTTTTGTATAGGTACACTTACTAAAACTCCCCTGTGGTCTGAAAAACCGTACTCTTTAACAAATATTTCAATTATGTTAACTTTAAAATTTGTAAACAATAAATCTATACATGAAGTCGTAGTATTTGTTACTCTAGTGGGCTCCTTTACAAGTTGATGGAAGTTATAACTTATCATTAAGTCCAACAATGTTATTGTGGTAGTATTTTGCTCTAATACATTTACATTAAAGTCTCCACCTAAAACAACTTGTTTTTTATTGTATTTTGTTTGTAAGCGCTGTAAGAGTTTTTTTAGTTGTATAAAAAATGTTTCAGGCATTCTTTTTCTATCAGGCCAGTATAAGTTAATTATAATTAAGTTGTAAGTGGTGACTTCAATAGCACACACCTCGATAACTGACTCCAATGACATACTATTTAAATCACTTAATTCAACAAAATCTAATTGACTTTTCAAAAGAATACACACTCCTCCACCTTCAGAGTATGATCGACTAAAATGAGATGCTAGCATGTAGCCTTCTAAGCGAAGCAGGTCCAGTTTATTTGTGGTGATCCACGTCTCTGATAGACAAATGACATCAAATGATTTATCTTCTTCTGTGGCGGCCTCTAAAAGATGGAGCTTGTTTTTCAGGCTTCGAATGTTTTGGAAGAGTACTCTAAGTTTAGTATCGAAAAAAATCGGTGCGCGCTAGCTCCGGTGTTGTCCGTTTGGGTGAATTTTCCATTACTTTTTGGGGATGTTCTAGTGTTTCTTGCATCTTTCTTGCGTATTCTTCATAGTATTCTATAAACGTGTTAACATCCTTCCAAATTATTTCCATTCCGTATTTATTTAAATAGCCTGAACCTCTATTGAATGTTGTGAAGTCGTAATTTAGGTTGAGATTGGAATCAATTAAATAGGCATATTCGTACGTTGTATTGTCCAAATGCAGTAGATTATTGAAAAGCTCCACTCTCCAGTTGAATATATTTGCGAATCCGCTACATTTATAAGTTGGTAAACAAATGATGATGTTTGTGTGGTCTATTTGTGAGAGAGTGTCCCTTATATACTTTATGAGTTTGTGATAGTCCGCTGTTGACTCGAAATCTTGATTGCCTAGTAATATTATGCAATAATCGTCTGTGGTGAAGTTACAAAGTTTATTTTGAATACCATGTAATAGTGATTTTATTCCGTGCCCGCTCATCAGATAGTGACACATATCATAATTTCCCTTTAAATATTTTTCTGCAATACTTCGGATATTGTAATATCTTTGAGTGCTAAGTAGGCATATTTTCTGTTTATTCTGGGATTTATGCCTATTAGTGCCCTCTGTTGTCGTTCTTGGTGATGGGGGACTTTTGCTTTTACTACTCGTAAGCTGTTCGTTTATGAGGTGTACTGCTTCTGGTGTAGATGGCGCTGTGCTGTAATTTGTTTTGTTCGAGCTATCTTTAAGATATTTATTTTTTTGTACTGAAAAGTCTAATTTGGTGCTCACTAAATCATGTTTTTCTTGATGTTTTTTATTTATATTTCTTTTTGGCGTTGATTTACAGATATGAGACAGTTTTTTTACTTTTAGTTCATATTCTGCTATTTTCTTGTTTAAATGTAGGTTTTCTAAGGTCAAATTATCTATTTCATTTTCAGCAATTTCTAGATTTTTTTCGATTTTTTCTAGTTTTTCTGTTAATTCTTGTATTTTATATGTTGTGTTTTGTTGTACTTCTGAATAGCTTCTATTTGTATTTCCAATAGGTGTTGAAAGATTTGAAGAACATCCATCGATTTCGTTAGACAGGTTAGCAAAAGAGTTCTCTGCGCAAACCCGCAGCGCCGCACACCGGAGCAATGTGCAATGTGTTATGCACCTAAGTATTAACAATGATTTCATAAAAAATCGTTTTAGTGGATTTTGAAAGTAAACCCCTCATTTATTGAAAGACAGTCGCCACAGCATCTTATAGTGATAATTGTAAAATCAAAAGCAATTGCAAAGCTATTTTTCTCAGACAATAACATCCATATGCATAGTCGGTTCCTCGAGATTTCCTCCACTCGACTCGTAGAGCGGCGCAGAACTGCGCCGCTCTACACCCCGCAACTAGTTTTTTACTGTGGTTGTCTTCCACGCGGTCCGACGCTCAGTGCGTCGGGCCCCCGGCCCGCTCAGTGTGGGTAACGGGTTGCCCGACGGCAGATCCCACTGGATCCACTGCCGCGCGGGTGAGTCGAAGCTCGGGGAAATTCCCAAACGGGCGCGAAGCGCCCCGGCGAGAATCTCGCCTCGACCCTCTACCACGACAGGTAGCCGCCGGAATCGGCTTCCAGCGAAAGCCACACCTCTTCTTTACCTAAAAAGAGGGGACTTCGCCCTTCCCCGCATGAAGCGGTTGGCCACACGTAGTGGCCCGCCAGGTTAAACCCGGCCATCCCACACCCTCCCTCTATGGGGGTCCTCTCGTCAGACTATTAGCCCCCAGCAGAGAATCTGCCGGGTGGGCAACCCGGCAGATTCTCTGGGTGCACCACAAGGAGGTTGTCTGACATCGCACCCCACGCAGACTCTGCCCCTAGTAAAACGATGGTTTACCAGTCACATTGTTTATTCAAACAAGGAAGAGAGTGATTGGGCCCCCAGTGATTATTATTTATTTCCAAAAATTTGGAGTTTTATTTCCTTCCCTCCTATTCGTGAACTTTTTGATCTCCCTTCCTATATTACATTTTTATCTGTCTAACACCTATCATAGGCAAGAATAAATAAATAACATACAATTACCTCAAATAATCATTTTATCCAAAATGGTTTTCCTCTGTGCTGACTTTAAATGTGAAAATAATTTTGTGTTTGATTTTCCACTAAGGAATATAGATAGAGAGAAACACTTGGTGTTTTGGTGGATGCGGTGGTTTTATTGTCAGTGGAGTGCACATAAATTTTAAACAGGATAGACAAAATTCAAAAATAAAAACCTTACATACCTACTATCTATATATGTGTTTTGTATCTGTAGATTTCACAACTATAAATAATGCAACCTCTAATATCTGTGCAATAATGTTTTTATCAATTTTGTCTTATGAAAAGCTCAAAAACATTATAAAAAATCTAATTGTAATATAAGTATGACCATCGATCACAATATGGAGCGATCAGCTGCTGGACACTGTAATGACCTTTAGTAACATGCATGACGAATGATGGATTGTGGATGATAAAATATTATCAAAAACAAACAAATACTACGAGCTGAGAAATAAACTTATAAAAAATCACTACACTGTAAATCTTTATTTATTTATTTATTTTGTCTTAGGAAAACCAACAGCTCACAAACACAGATAATGCTAAAAGTATGTAACAAAAAGCCAATAATAGGTTTCCACTAATAGATATAACATAGGAATTGCTAAAAAGCGATCAAGTTCCTATACCGTACACAAACATAAAAAAGCGAAATATAACATGCTAAAAATTTAAGAACAAGTATAAAATAACGTAATATTAAACAACAATATATAATAATCGACTACTTATGTTAAAAAAAATGAAAAATTGCATAATATATTGTAAATGGCACCTATCCTGTAGCGCATGTTATAATTACAAGACAACCTTACACATGTTATGTGCGAAAATGAAATAGGACAATATAGCCAATTTTGAAACACTTACCTGCCAATAATTTACAAAACTAGTAAACGTCGTGCTGTTATTATACTGGTGTTAAATAAGTCGAGATTGAATCTTTTGCTCAATTTATTAAAATTGCTGCTTGTTCGTCGTACAAACGTACGTTTATGTAGTAGAAGTAGGAGCAAGAGGTATACCAGCGTAAATCTCTTCAAATATACTGAAAGATCTATGCCTATGACCGTACTGTAAATTCTTTATTGCAAAGAATATCTAAAGAGGCACTTGTAGGATCTTACTAGATATGGTTAGGCAGAGGAATGATTGGGGGTATTGAAGGTGAGTGCTAATGCATGCATATTAAGAGGGCCCTCTAAGTCTAAACCTACACCTGGGTCATAAGTCCCAGGCGTTGCCTCGCACTTGGACCTGACACCCGCACGTGAATCCATGGAATGCTAAGAAAATAGAAAAGATTTGATCACAAGCAAAAATAAGCTTATATTATAGAAACTCGAGCCCCCTGCATGTTGCCCGCGACTATGTCCATATGGGATTTATTTATTTCATAACCCTCATGCACTCCCTATAGAACTCATTGAAGTTCAGTATAAAAAACCAAATATAATTTAAATTGGTTCTGCCACTTAGGCATGAAAGCGTTAAAGACAGACATACAGAGTTACTTTTACACTTATAATAATAGTAGGGTTTTTCACAGCTGAAAGTCAAGTCAATATACTTTATTCAATTAGGATTACATAATCGCTTTTGAACGTCAATGTAGCTACGCCAATGGTTCACAAGTCTACGGCGGGAGACCTTGTACTGGAAAGAACCAGCAAGGGCTATTTTTCTCCCTGTATTATTACAGAGTCGCCAATTGAAAGCTGACCCCAAAGCATAGACTCGAGTATTTATTTATTACAGAAGAATCAATGCCTATTTTACAATTTCAATTATCACATCTCATTTACGTCCCCACCGAGAGGCTCCCGCCTACCCAAAGTTAGGGTGTTTAGGCCTTAATGAACTATACTGGTCTAGTGCCGAGGCGCGTTCAGAGCCGCGTTCAGAGGCGCGTTCAGAGCCTTTGGGTATAGTTGTCCGGTTGTTTTTTAACTCGCTCAGAGGTGTTGAATGGATTGCAGCAACCAAATCTTTTATCTCCCTCTTTCAAATGATTATTTATTTCCCTCTCCTAGTAGACGATATTATAGAATATGGCCGCCAATATCATCCAATCACGTAAGAGTATTTCAGTATAACCGCCTGTCAGAGAACGGATTGGAGAATCGGAACAGAGAAGTTGAACGGATTGCAGCAACCAAATCGTTTATCTCCCTCTTTCACATGATTTTTTATTTCTCTCTCCTTCTAGTAGATGACATTTTAGAATATGGCCGTCAATATCATCCAATCACGTAAGAGTATTTCAGTATAACCGCCTGTCAGAGCGTTTTTTACCCCGAGGCTCTGAACGGGTCGGTTGCTGTCAGAGTGCACTCGGAGTGCACTCGAGCGTAGGCTCTGAACGCACCTCAGAGCCTCTGGGTGTAGTTGTCCGGTTGTTTTTTAACTCGCTCGGAGGCGTTGAACGGATTGCAGCAACCAAATCTTTTATCTCCCTCTTTCACATGATTTTTTATTTCTCTCTCTTTCTAGTAGATGTCATTATAGAATATGGCCGCCAATATCATCCAATCACGTAAGAGTATTTCAGTAATAAACGTCAGAGCGTTTTACAACCATCAAATTCGATGGTTGTTCGGTTGTAACTCGCGCCAACACTCTAAGGTCTAGAACGGGCGGTTGTTTCACCCGGTTGTCACGTTCAAAGGCATTGAACGGGGTTAGAGCGAAAAGTTGTACTTCGCGCGAAGGCTCTGAACGCGCCTCAGATTTCATAATTTGCGAGCTGCTTTTGTACAATCCTTACCTAGAAATTGTGATCCAATAAGAACTAAATCCTCAATCCTCAGTGTCGCCATCTGTCATTTAGTTCCCGACAATGGTGTCTATTCTGTTGGCATTTGTTGGAATAGACTAAACTAAATTTAGTTTTAGTGCTGTCAAATCGTGTTTTTTGTTCGAAAATTTTAACTGAAAACAAAAAATTTTAACAGGAGTGACGGTGGGTTGGACATCTTAGCCGATGACATTTGTAGAAAGATAGTGTCGCCATTTGTCATTTAGTACCCGACAATGGTGTCAATTCTGTTGGCATTTGTTGGAATAGACTAAATTAAATTTAGTTTTAATGCTGTCAAATCGTGTCTTTTGTTCGAAAATTTTAACTGAAAACAAAAATTTTAACAGGAGTGACGGTGGGTTGGACATCTTAGCCGATGACATTTGTAGAAAGATAGTGTCGCCATTTGTCATTTAGTACCCGACAATGGTGTCAATTCTGTTGGCATTTGTTGGAATAGACTAAATTAAATTTAGTTTTAATGCTGTCAAATCGTGTCTTTTGTTCGAAAATTTGAATTTAGTTGAATTAGTGCCAACAGAATTGCCACCAATGGTGGCAATTCTGTTGGCACTAATTCAACTAAACTAAACTAAATTTGGTTTTAGTGCTGTCAAATTGTGTTTTCTGATAAAATTTTCAAACAAAAGACACGATTTGACAGCACTAAAACTAAATTTAGTTTAGTCTATTCCAATTAATGCCAACAGAATTGACACCAATATCGACTAAATAAACGACGCGCTGCGTTCAGTTGCGTTCGGAAAGAAAAACTGCGAAGTTCATTTTAGTAAAAGTATCTAGGGAACAAAGTATCTTCAAAATACTAAGATACCGGGAAAATGTATCAAAATATAAGATACAAAATAAAAAAATTAAAAAGTATTTTTAAATATAAGATGTAAATACGTATTTTGTATCTTGTACTATCTGTATTTCAGATACTTTTATCTAAGATAAGTCACATCACTGTTCATAGCCTATATTACGCTCAGTGGTGGATCTTACCAAACCCCTCTGGAGTGTTGTTCGATTCACTGGTCGAGCATTAAAAAGAGATGCAGTGTCCATGATCTATCCAGAACAATGGTGGATCACAGTGAACTTCAGCGTGCTATTCAATCCACTGGTAGATCGAGATGGTGGATCCTACTGGATAGAGGGATGGATGTAATGTAAATTGTTTATTCTTATTTTGTTCTAGAATACGATGGGCGCCTTAATGCAGCTGTTTTGTATTCTGGCTATACTTCATTGCTCTTATGCTCCCCCAGTTACAGAGAAAGCAAAGGACAGTGAAATTAAAGAGGATTTGGTAATTTTCAAATTTTTTAAATAGCTTTTAGTGATTAACTATCAGTTGTAACCAACTGTCTGCCTGATAACCATAATAATTATAATTTCCGTAGCAACGAGAGCGGTGTGCATCGAGAGGTTGTAGCAGTGGATAAAGGCCTCACCCCACTCTCCATGGCGAATGAGAACTGGCGCAAACCATCGCTGCTCAGCACTGATGACCGGAAGGACGTATGGAAAAGCAAGGAGCTGCACGGCCGGTTCTATCGATCCCTTACTGGATCTGATGTGGACCAGCAGGCGTCAGTGAACTGGCTGCGCTTTGGGGACCTCTTTGGGGAAACCGAGGGCTTTGCCTGTGCAATTGCAGATGAGGTTATCAAGACGAACAACTACAGAAAATACATTATGAAGGACGGAACAGTCGATATCTGTCGAGCATGCCACCGCCCTGGAGAGTCCCTTCGACATGTAGTTTCTGGTTGTTCGCATCTTGCTAACGGCGAGTATTTGCACAGGCATAACCAGGTAGCCAGGATCATTCACCAGCAACTTGCTCTCCGATACGCCCTTGTTGAGTCTGAGGTGCCGTATTATAAATACGCACCAGTGCCAGTTCTTGAGAATGGTCGTGCCTTGCTCTATTGGGACCGCTCTATCATCACGGACAGGTTTATTGCAGCCAATAAACCTGACATTGTGCTGATAGACCGGTCCCAACGCCGGGTAATGATAATCGACGTCACCATCCCTCATGACGAGAACCTCGTGAAAGCTGAGAAGGACAAGCTCAGCAAGTACCTTGACTTGGCTCACGAGGTTACCGCCATGTGGGATGTGGACTCGACAGTCATTGTCCCGATAGTCGTATCCGTGAATGGTCTAATAGCGAAGAGTCTTGACCAACATCTTGAGAGACTCTCGCTAGGCGGTTGGATCAAGGGCCTGATACAAAGAGCGGTAATCCTCAGCACGGCACGAATTGTCAGGAGATTCCTCACTCTGCAGCCTTAACCACCGGTAGCTTAGGCATTGTCTCGCTGCCGATGGGTTCACAAATTTATTTTTTTAAATAATATTTGTATTTTTATATTTATATAGTAAAAAAAATATATTAAGAAAAAAATAAATAAAGAACATAATAATAATAACTTGGCAGTTCATCCCGTTTTTGACAAACAATCAACATGATTTTTTCAACTATTCCATTTTGTTATTCTAGTGATTTTAAAACAATAAAACCTTACCTTAAAATCACTAGAATAAAATTGTATTGAATAACGTTAGAATAATCTAGAATAACTTGTATTTACGTTTATTTTATAAATATTTAGGTACTTTTTTATGTATTTATTGTAATGGTTTTTTGGTTTATTTTAGTGTAAGGCAAAGTGGTTTATTCATATTAGTTAGGGTTGACTGGCAGAAATCTCATTCAGACATAAGTTCGAATTTGAACATGCAATTATTTCATATATGATGTTTGTATTATTTATTTAGGTTCAATATAGAATGTTCTATATTTATTATTATTATTTATTACTAGCTGTGCCCGGGACTTCGTCCGCGTGGAATAGTAACTGCTGGACCGATCTTGATAAAAAGCCTATGTTATACCTTATATAATTAGCTATCTATTAGTGAAAGTCCCGTCAAAATCGGTCCAGCCGTTCCGGAGATTAGCGGGAACAAACAGACAGACAGACAAAAAAAAAATTGTTTTTGTTATTGGTACCCGATATACATTCATACCCATTTAGTAAAAACTTGTTATTTTTGTTTCGGCCGCGTACGAAACTGAGGCTTCGTAACCAGTTACGATCGAATACTTTTTCGTCCTTGCACGAAACCAGTTACGATCAAAAACTTTTTCGTGTTTTTGTACATTAATAGAAGTGATCATTTCACATTTGTGTATTACTGGTTTTCTTTTTTCTGATCATAAGCAACTTACATAAAAGTTAGAAATAGTCAAAGTAGAAATAAGATATTTTATTTTCATATAAAAGTAATAAATTAAAAATTACAATGAGAAAGCATAAGGACAATTAATTTCGATATTACGCCCTACAGAAATATTTACTTCTTTTTATTTATATTAGTGCATCATTTATTTATTCATTACAACGTTTTGTCTGCTTTATCAAAGTATTTATCAAAGTATCTAACAGATGAGCCATTGTGGGATACTTCTTCCCTTTGAATCGGTTGATGTTGTTGTACCATCATTCTAGTTTGTTTGATTTTCTGATAGATGGTTTTATATTGTTGAGTGGTTTCGTACAAGGACGAAAAATGTTTCGATCGCATCTGGTTACGAGACTCGTGACATAGTTTCGTACGAGGATTAAAAAGTATTCGATCGTAACTGGTTACGTATGAGGACGAAAAAGTATTCGATTGCATCTGGTTACGAAGCTCCAGTTTCGTACGCGGCCGAAAGGGTTATTTTGACATTACAAACAGACACTTCAATTTCATTTATTTGTATAGATATATACATTTATAGACCTGGATACTAATTCTGTTCTTCCAGTTGTAGAGCTGACTGTGGATCTTGGTGTTTTTGAAGTTTTGTTTAGCTGATGCACAGCCCTCATAAATAAGCAAGAAAATAATGAGAAACTGAAATATTATCTATTTTCTATCAATTGGTTTTTTAATAGAAGTAATTCACATATTTCATTTCAAGATACAATAATTTTATTTATGCCTACCATATCAGTTTATTTTTTATTACTTTTTAAAATTTGTACTTGTTTACTTAGGATGAATATATGGAGTACCATAGATATCTGAAGGAAGTTGTTCAAGCTCTGGAGAGTGATCCTGACTTCAGAGAACGCTTAGAAAAAGCTGATGAGGAAGATGTCAGGGTAAATAATTTCATACCATTGCACTGGTTGATCTCATTTACACGTGAATTTAACTATATCTTTCATTGTACATTAGTAATTGTAAATATTAACTGGTATAATATAAATATTTGCATCTTTCTTTGTTCAGTCTGGAAAAATTGCTGATCAACTCGATTTTGTTAATCACAACGTCAGGACTCAGTTGGATGAAATTAAACGCCGTGAGCTGGAGAGATTGCGTCATCTTGCAACAAAGGTATTTTTTTAACTTATTAAAAATAGTTTAATGTTTATATTTTTAATTATAATATTGATCTTGACATACTGAGGTAATTTTGTTTAATCGTAATGGGAATTTTTAGCAGTATGAATTGACCAACAATCTTGATGCTCATATGGGTAAAGTACCAACTAACGAACACTTGGATCACGATAATCCCCACACATTCGAAATTGAAGATCTTAAGCGTTTGATCAAGAAGACAACTGAAGACTTAGAAGCTGCTGATAAAAAGAGGGAAAAGGAATTTAAGGTAAACATTACATCCTTCTATTACTTAGTTATTTTAACAAATACATATATAGTTACAAATATATATGACAAAAATATAGCAGAGGCTCTGGTGAGGAAAGAGCAACCACCAACCAGACTAAAATATTAGCATAATACGAGGGTTGTCTCAAAAATAAGGTCTTCTTTTTTTTTCATATAGTAAACAATCTGGCAGAAAGCCAGATTGTTCTATTTTTCAACGTAGTCCCCGTTCCGATCGATGCACTTATGGAGTCGGTGCACGAGTTTCTTGATGCCCGCATCATACCACTGTGTGCGTTCCCCCAGCAGGAAATTGTGTCCTAGGACAAATTAAGTTTCATGAATAATTAGAGCGTAATTTGCTATAAATGTGCGCGAAATAAAAAATTTGTGCGCCTTTCCGTTTTGGAAAAAAATGAGAAAAACGAATCCTGCTGGGGTAACGTTTTTCCAGCAGGAAGATTTTAAACGAATAATCCGAGAGATAAATAATTTATTTGAGCGGATAGCTTATATTTGTGCATAAATGTGCGCCAAAAATGAAATTTGTGGGCCATCGGGTTTTACAGATTTATTTATTTATTTATTTATTAATAAAGGCACACCAACAGCTTCTGCATACAAAATATTAATTAATAGTTTACAATTTGTAATGGTCTTATACAGTTGCCAATTACAGGTGAACCAACATTCTTAATATAAGTGATAACTTTACTAACTAACTGACTAACTAACTAACTTTGAATTGAATGCTAACAAGTTTTTTTAACATTATAAAATAAAAATAATAAAAAAATTTGCGATACTAAAGTTAATAAAATATAAAATGAAATGAGATCAGAAACAAGCTTATTTACGTCAAAATGAAACAAAGGAAAAAGTTATACTAGTGATAAATGAATAATTAACAGAGGTTGCACGATATACCTGCATACTACCATAACAATATCAAACTTGTGCACTCAGGGACCTCAAAATTTGGGTTCTAAAGACATTTATGGAGTCATGATATATATCGACATCTGGAGTGGATGTTACATAAGAGTTCATCTCTCGACTGATCCTATTGAGTGGTGAGTTTACTCCTATATTTGTGTTGGATGTGTTGGTATGGAATAAATGGGTAATGGGATATCTGGGTATGTTATAGGGAACTTTTAGCCCAATTTGTCCTGTTAATTTTTGGCAGTCCAATACATTGTTCACTAACTTGTACAAGAACATAAGATCTTGTACCCATCGACGGTCGCGTAAAGTAACCAAGTTGTAACATTGAAGACGCTGTTCGTATGGACACCGGGGAGATATATCACCGAAGGTATATGCTAGGTGTTTTGTGAAGGCCCTTTGTATTCTTTCTATTCGTTTCAGATATTTCGTTTCCTGCTGGGGTAACGTTTTGCTGAAACTTGTTTCTCCAAAACCATCGAATGTGCGCCCATTGAATAAAGATACATGAGTAGCTTTTAATTTGTGCCTATTTGTGACATAATTTGATTTTCAAAAATATTTACAGTTTAGGAGTAATCACGTAATGAAGGAAATTCGAAAAAAATTCTAGCGCATAAATGAGAAAGCATAGAAGCTCACTGAAAACGACTTTTGAATGGTCTTATTATTACTAACAAACATAAAAAGTTTCAAGAATCTACATGTACGCGTTTTTGAATAATTAAACTTTAACTTTAATCGGTGGTAACGTCACTGTAAACTCACAATGCAAGAAAGTGACTAAACCAAAATTACATAGGTATAGACTAAAAATTAGAGCGTATTCAGAACTATTTATCATGAAAATTTCAGCATCATATATTTTGTTGTCGTAGGTAAAAATCTTTCCTGTGACGACTCCGACTTAGTTTTTTATTTTTTTAATTGCAGAAAGTTGGCAAACAAGCAAACTGCCCACCTGATGGTAAGTGGTAACAGTCGCCTATAATACATGTAGCTCCTGTGAGATTCGCAGCAAAACTGCAACCCCCACAAGAACCACAGTGTACGTTGCCAACTTGTGACACCAGATGTAAAGTCACAGTACCCAGTTATTTCACTGCCATATCTTACCCTTCAAACCGGAACACAGCAATGCAAGCACTGCTGCTTTGCGGCAGAAATATATAAGACGGAGGTACCTAAGCAGACGAACCTAGTACAGAGTCTCCCTCCAGTAAAGTCTATGTCTAGTGTGCCGGAAAGCTCTTTACTTGGTCCGTTGGATAACTTATCTAACAAAAGCACGGCAGTTTATTTTGTACTAAAATTGCTATGAATGATACATTAATGACAATAAACTCAAAAACTCAATTGCCGTTATGAACGCGACTGTATCGACAACAACTGTTGTTTAATACTGTCAAGAATAGAATGTCATCAACAAGTATGAAATCGTCGCTTTTTGGTGGTCATTCGGATTTAGTCGGATAACCATAAACTTAGCCCATATTTTGGTTTTTTGTTTATATCTACTTTATTAATAAATGTATGAAGCTGAAATTTTCATGACATATATTTTGGAACATGCACTAATTTTTGATTCATACCCATTTAACTTGGCATTAATCAGTTTCGTGCATTTTGAGTTTAAAGTGACGTTATAACCAATTAAAGTTAAAGTTATATTATTTAAAAACGCGTATTCCCAGATTCATGAAACTTTTTATTTTTGATCGAAACAATAAGACCAATCAAATAACGTTTTCAGTGAGCTTCTATGTTTTCTCATTTAAGCGCTATAATTTTTTTTCGAGTTTTCTTCAATACGCGATTACTCCTAAACTGTAGATATTTTTGAAAATCAAATTATGTCACAAATACGCACAAATTAAAAGCTACTCATGTATCTTTATTCAATGGGCGCACATTCGATGGTTTTGGAGAAACAAGTTTCAGCAAAACGTTACCCCAGCAGGAAACGAAATATCTGTAAAACCCGATGGCCCACAAATTTCATTTTTGGCGCACATTTATGCACAAATATAAGCTATCCGCTCATATAAATTATTTATCTCTCGGATTATTCGTTTAAAATCTTCCTGCTGGAAAAACGTTACCCCAGCAGGATTCGTTTTTCTCATTTTTTTCCAAAACGGAAACGCGCACAAATTTTTTATTTCGCGCACATTTATAGCAAATTACGCTCTAATTATTCATGAAACTTAATTTAGCCTAGGACACAATTTCCTGCTGGGGGAACGCACACATACCACTCCGCCGCCGCCTCCCGTATAAAACTCTTCACAGCTTCCATGACTTACTCGTCGGTTTCGAAGTTGATCCCTGTTAGGTGTTTTTTAAGGGACGGGGAAAGGCGAGGTCTCTGGGGGCACCGTCAAAGCTGTAGCTAGGATGATCCAGGATTTCCCATCCGAATTTCGCGATTAGCTCCCGGCTCATCGTGGACGTTGGTTCGGCCCGCGGAACATTCTCTGCACCACTTCCTGACGTTTTTGATGTCCATAACGTTTGGGCCGTACGCAGAGGTCAGTTGCCGATGAATTTCGATGGGTAAGATCCCTTTGTGGTGCAAAAATCGAATAACAGAGCCACTTCGCACTTGGTGGGATCGGCGATCACCACGTCCATCACGGATGGCTGCGGTGCTGTCCCAAGACAGAGCGTCGTAGCGAGATTCGCCGTGTGGGGAATTGTAGAGGGGGACCAAGGAACACGACAGTGTTACCGGATTTCACTTAGCGCTGAGCGTTCGGAAACGGCAGCGCTGGGGACCTTATTATTGGGACAACCCTCGTATCATCATCATAGCTCATATACGTCACCACCGAGGGGCTCGAGCCTACCCTAAGTTAAGCTGTTTAGGTCTTAGTCAAACACGCTCGCCCAGTGCAGATTGGTTGACTTCACTTACACCTTTGAATTTTTTCGCAGATGTATGCAGGCTGCCTCACGATGTTTTCCTTCACCATAGAACGTCGGATAAATGTACATATGAAATTCGAAAAACGAAAACACATTGCTATTTGGCTTTGGCAGAATCGAACCCTGGACCTCTCCAGGCCAGTACGGAGTTCACACTCCACAGCGACACCGATGCTCCTAATATATTAATCTAATATATATTAGCTTTCATTCGTGGTTTCGCTCACGTCGACTGCTCGATTATGGTGGTTTTTCTTCCAGAGATGATTTCTTAGAAAAATGTATAAAATTTTTAGAGTGGGTACATTTTCATATGTCTAAATATACCATCGGAGAATTTTCCACACAGTTGTCATCAGCTGTTTCACCCCGGCCAGTGTCTGTGTGGAGTTCCAGAATTCCAATTTTTTATATTTACAACTTCAAAAATATCGCTTTCATTATTGAAACTGTTAACCGATCAGTAGTCTACAGTCCATACCTATAATTATGTAAATTATTACAACTAAATGATTTTCACTATTTAGTAATTTGTGATTATACCTATCTCCAACCATAAATTACGATGTTCCCTACAAACTTCCACCTCTCCATTTTACCCCATTAAGAGTTTAAGAGTTACCTTTCTTCACGATATGTCAATGTTGTTCTTTCTTGCGTGGGTGTCGATTAAAACACCAAAAACCGTTGTGATGCCATCTGTCATAAAAAAAAAACCTTACACCTTACAGTATAATTCTCTTTCACTAGTAAATTCTTGGTTCTCGACCTGACCGTCCCCCCAATTTTGTCAGTTAAATCTACATATATTCAATCTATACAGTCTTAAAACGACACGCTGGCGATGAGATAGTTTTTTTTTATTAGACAACTAGCTATGCCCGCGAACTACGTTTCGCCTTAATTTATTTTTTCTCGACATCTTCAACAAATATCGTTAATGTACACAGAAATAAATAAAACTAACTAAAACCTTCCTCAAAAATCACGCTATCGAGTGGTGAAAACCGCTTGAAGATCGGTGCAATAGTTTTTGAGTTTATCGCGAACAAACAAACAGACAGACAGACGCGGCGGGGGACTTTGCTTTATAATATTTATTGAAGAGTGAAGTTGTGTGTTGCTCTAAATGCTTAGTATGTTCTTATGTTAGTGGAAAATCTGTATGGTTATTTGTAATATCTACATATTTTCCATTTTAGAATTACGAAATGCAAAAGGAATTTGAAAAACATCAAAAGTTGGAGGAAATGAACGAGAACCAGAAAAAGGAATACATGGATAAAGTAAAAGTTGAGGAAGATGCCAAGAAACACCATAAACCGGTAATAGTGATATTTTATACATTTCAGTCATGTTAACTTGTAACAGTTTAATGTAATCTGTGGTATTATTGTGTATCGTTTTGTTTGAAAGCGTTTTTTATATCATTGATCTAATTGAATGCCAAGCGCGACTGACGTACGCACCGACGCGACGGCACATACTTCAACTTATGTGCCGCGATGTGTAACCGGCCTTAGTCGACTGTTATGACATCAACGCGAAGAAATGAAAAGGCGACACCATGCAGTCACCGTTGCGTTGCGTAAGTCTGTACCCGCCAAAATGGAACAATGTGTACAGGCTGTTTATTATAACATTGTTTAAAAACAGAAACATCTTTTCATTTACTGATATGTTGTATTGTGTGGAGAGAAAAAAAAAACAACACGTACAACATGAGCTAACTTATTTTCTAAAAATATAGTTATCATTCTGTTTTGTTGGTTCGATATTAATTATGCCTCTTGTTAACTTGGGTTTTAAAGCTGTTTATTATAGGATTCACTGGCATATAAAATGAATATGGAATGAGTTAACCTTTGACAACACAGCTGCATCACCCCGGTTCCAAGCAACAACTGGAAGAGGTCTGGGAAAAGCAGGATCACATGAATCAGCAATTCGATCCCAAAGTATTCTTCATGATGCACGGTAAGTTGTATGGGCCACCAACACTAATATTGTTTATTGTTCATTTGTGACAGCTTCGCCATCCGGTAACGAGAGGTCAGTTGTTAGACATATGGAAAAGCGCAGACAAAATGGAAACGAAAGATTTCAACCCAAAGGTGTTTTTTATGATGCATGGTAAGATCCTTGTGGCGTGCCGTTTGCGTAGCTTGATGAATCTGTAGTTTTTTTTATGTTGATCAATCAAATTTGCATATTTTCTAATTTATAACACGCACGCTGTTTTGGATTTTACTTATGTGCATGTTGTTTGTTTGTTTTTTTTTCGAATAATCTTAGTATGAGATTTGTTATCGAACGTTTGCATTGTTTCTGCGATTGTGTAATGGTTTTTCGCATTCTGTGGGCAAATAGTGAAACGTTGGATAATTCTCACGAAATCTTAAGGTTTCTAAATTGGATGTTTACATCATGAACCTACAAAATAATACGGACTTAGTGTGGCATTAAACAAATGTGAAGCATGCAATTTAAGACAAATTCATGTGTTTGTACACGACCAACACTCGCACAGATGTACCAGGTAAGACAAAAAGCTGTCATTTTTCAACGAACAAGACACGCACACATGCAAATGTGCTGTCATTTGCATGCTTCACTCTTGATTCAACAACGCTTCGTCCGTCTTTTTTTCAGGTCCGTAGTTGTAGTGCATGTAGTTATTGACTATGAGTAAGGTCTACTTTGACTTAAAATAGAAAAAAGAGATTGGTAGAGTTGGAATTTCACACTGCTTTACGGTCAAATATTGTGTGAAATTACTGGGTACCTTGACTTTAAATCTGATGTCACAAGCTGACAAATTACACTGATGTTCTTGTGGAGGTTGCAGCTAGTTTTACTGCGAATCTCACAGGAGCCACTAATACCACTAATACAGGAGACACAATACACACTGCATCACGCTCAAGTAGGTATTTTTACAAAAATGAATTACTCGTAATGTTTGTATGAATAGGCAAAGTGCCTTAGTAAGATGGTGGTAGCAAATTAATATTTTGATCCTTTACTAAGAAACTAAACTTTACTAAACTCCCGCTTGGCTTGCCTAAATCGAAATAATATCACTCCGTATCATAGGCATAACTAGGTATAACTTATCGAGGGGGGGGGGGGGGTGGTTCTAGATTAAAACTTCAATTTGCCTAGTGTATACTGATACTTGGATGGAAAAGTTCATTCTATCTAGTGTATGTTGATTTTCAATGGGGGGTGTCCGGACCCCAAGCCCCCCCCCTCGCTTACCTATGCCAATGCAATGAAAAATCGACGTTCCAGGTTCCATGCATTTAATATGGCGACATAGCACTAATCGAATGATAATACAAGTGAGCAAGTGAGATCACTTATCGTTTCCACTATGGAGCACATATGATAAAACGATATATCGATATGAACTGTGTGTTGTAACTTAAAAGAATACTTTTAAGTACCTACTCGTATTTACTTAGTTTGAAAATTGTTATGTAATAAAATTATTCACATCAAATTATTTAATTTACTTGTTTATCTACAAAAGTAAATCTCGCGACAAGCTTTTATGTCATAAGTAAAAGTTTTAGTGTAAAAGTTTATTTTTTCTTTTTAGCGCATTTAAATAAAAGCTTGTTTTTAAAAAGCTTTTTCACATTTAATTTATTTTTACTTTTTAGTTATCACGTTTCTCAGTCTGTTCATCTCATTCAACGCATCATTGTTGCAAGGTCGTTTGCTGAAACGTCTATACAGAATTTCAGCTCAATCGGTTGAAGATGTCTACTTCAAAATTGATTTTTTGGCTTTAGAAGTACGCCATATTAGATTAATAGTGGCATCACTTTATTTTTCGAGTTATTCTTAGCAAGACCTTTTATTTGATACCCATATTGTAGGAGTGCATTAAAAATAATTGGTCCGCCATCTTGGGTATGCCGCCATCTTGGATGTAGAATGACGTCACACAGTTAACCGTGCATTTTCATACAAACTGTATGTATACAAAATTTTAGCTCAATCGGTTAAAGATATCTACTTAAAAATTGATTTTCAAGCTTTAGAAGTCCGCCATATTGGATTAATAGTGACGTCACATTATTTTTCGAGTTACTCTTTGCAAGACCTTTTATTTGATACCCATATTGTAGGGGTGCATTAAAATAATTGGTCCGCCATCTTGGGTATGCCGCCATCTTGTATTTAGAATGACGTCACACAGTCAACCATGCATTGTCATCCAAACTGAACGTGTATACAAAATTTCAGTTCAATCGGTTAAAGATATCTGCTTCAAAATTGAGTTGCAAGATTTCACCCGAACATACATACATTGCAAGTTAAATAAAAGCTTGTAAAAAAGCTATCTTGAAGTTTTGAGTATGTTTTGGATATTGGTACTCTTATTTTGGGTATTATTAAGAGGCCGACAACTCCGAGCTGAGCTAATCGAGTCCCACTTAAAACTTTATTTAGCAAAACCTCTTTTAATGTACCGTAGTAAAAAAAATATATGTTACTCTTGAAAATATTATTGACAATATCCATGTCCCAAAACAAATTTTAGTCGATATTTCTTGTTAAAAAAAATTGCCAAAGACACCCATCAAAAACAGCTTCCAGAAGGAAATCTGAGCTATTTAACAAAGGTTATTTAATGATTATTCATATCTTCAAATAAGTTACTAGTTTCTTTAAAAAATATATTTTGATTTTTTCGCTCAATTTGAATAGCGCGCCGCGCCCGTAATACAGTAGAAACTCTGTCTCAAGGTCGTTGGCGTTACTCAGCCTCTTAATACGAGTATATTAATGTCGATAAAATATCAAGGAAGCCATTATATGCAACATATTTTGTCAGTTCATATCGTTCGGTGTTCATGCTACGGGGGCAGTCTATTTTATCAACTGTTATTGATACCATTTGATAGCGCTCGCGAAGCACTTTCAGGGTCAGTAGGCTTACTCTTGAACCAATTCCGGACGATCGACATTGGGATTGTGATTTTTCGTACGCTTACTTAGCAACACTAGCGACAAATTAGATTTTTTTTTAAAAAAAAACGTCGCCCCACACTAGGATTTTCTCCTGTGTCGTGGGTGCAGTTACAAACATAGAATATCACATGCACATACGCCCAGACCGGAACAAATTTCTGTAGGCCATACAAAATATCTGTCCCGAGCGGGGATCGAACCCGCGACCCGTTGCGCAGTAGGCGATCACTCGACCTCTGCGCTAACCGTGTCGTCTGCGATACGTATTTCGAGAAATATAAATAGCACTGAGTTTGGTTCACACAAAATCAGCGCAATATGGGCCCAGTTTGCCGCCAGTGTGGAAACTCGAGCGTACAAAAAATCCCAATCTCAATGTCCATCGCTTGGAATTGGATAAAGAGTAAGCCTACCTACTCAGTATCAGTTTTCTGATCAGCCCCCTTAGACAAATGCCACACGATAAGTTTTCCGCAGTCATTCCGTACAAAAAATGTATGGAGATAACATTAGCTGCGGAAAAAATAGCTTAAGGCGCATAACACATTGCACCGGACACCGCTCCGGTGTGCGGTGCTGCGGTTTTTTATTTTGACTTAAGAATCTTAATTTGTATACAAAAACCGCAGCGTATAAACACACTCACACCGCATGGCCGTGCGGTTGTGCGGCGCGCGCGACGGCACCGCACTCCCGGACGGTGATGCGGTGCGGTTCGCGGTGTATGCCACACTGTGCCGCAGTATCTTACGGATTTTTGCGTAGAAAGGACGTGCATACGCGTAATAGATCTCGACATAGATAAGGCGGTGATGCGGGGCGTCGTGCCCCACAGCTCCGGACGGTGATACGGACCAAACCGTACGGTGGCACGGTTCCGTGCCGCCGCAGCCGCATGCGGTTTTCGTCCTTCGTCGTATATTCAATGTGATTGGTTGATCAAGCTATTGGCGCTTTACTTGTTAAACTGCTAAAGGGTTGATAGTTTTTTCATTTTGTTAAGCCCTGTGCTTCATAGCTACATATCCTTACATATTATAAAACAAAGTCCCCCGCCGCGTCTGTCTGTTCGCTAAATAAACTCAAAAACTACTGCATTTTCAAGCGGTTTTCACCACTCGATAGCGTGATTCTCGAGGAAGGTTTTAGTATATAATTTGTTAAGTTTTTGTATTTATTTCTGTGTACATTAACGATATTTGTTGAAGATATCGGGAAAAAATAAATTAAGGCGAAACGTAGCTCGCGGGCACAGCTAGTATTTTAATAATCAGATGTAATTGTTTCACTTTAGATATTTATTTATTTCGTATAGGGCAAGCTAAATATAAAGATATACAAAATTGTTACACCCATCCATGTATATAAAAATCTCGTAACACAGTGTTTGTTCGGGATAAACTCCGAAACTGCTCAACCGATTTTTATGAAATTTAGCTTACTGTATGTAATTTGGTTCAACTTATAAGACATGATAATTTTTATCTCGATTATCAACCTCAATATTTATTATAGCGAATTACATGGTGCGAAATTATTTGTAAGTTCCTTAAGTTTCTCACAGATGGCGGTGTGAGCTAATTTATTGACACAACATTTTATCTAGGTCAGGTAAGCATCCAGTAGATGGCGTTGTACACCATAACTACTGAGCCATAGCACCGCGTGGTCGGGTCAGCTAGTATTATTTAAACACAGAAGATATAATAGTACTACGTACAGAACGGCCACTCACCTCCCCGCACTCATTTCAATTACTTCACCCCACCCGGCACTTCGTTGCAGACATCACTGACACATAACAAGGGCGCGTGCGATCGCTCGGGCGCGGCGACACTTCACGTTCATCGAGTAGACGCGAGCGCCGGCTGATAACAGAGATAGCGCTATGCGGGTAAAAGAGAAGGCAGTCGCTGCACTTCTCGTGTCATTTCGATTGATAGCCACGCGCTCGGCCCTGCTAGATTCCAAGCACCCATCTGCGCGTCTACGTAAACGTCATTTGCTTAAGTAGTAGTAATAGGTAATTAATTTGCAAACGTTGTATGGAGTGTCCGGGGTGCGATTTAAATAAGCATCCACGCCTTAGTCACATTAATTGTGTATGTCACCTAGTCTAGTAATGTAGCTGTTTCAGCTCACCGCAGTATAATTTTTGTCTCACGGTATAAACAATTGACAGATGTTGATGGCAACGGCGCCTGGGACGCAGACGAAGTGAAGGCGTTGTTTATTAAGGAGCTGGACAAATTGTACGGGCCCGGTGGCCCAAATAAAGACCTTCACGAGAGGGCGGAAGAGATGGAGCGTATGCGCGAACACGTGTTCAAGGAGAACGACATCAATCGCGACGGGCTGATCGACTTCACGGAGTTTATGATGAAGACGCAGAATCCGGACTTTAATCGTGACGAAGGTAGCGTAAACACTTTGTATTTCCGTGTCATATAAAAGCGAATATCGTTCTAATAATAACATTACAAGAATGTACCGATTACTATATTCGCTTTTAACTCACGAGGCGGAATTTCAGCCCGAACCGCAGGCGAGGGAGTAATAGAGCCGATTGTGTATAAACAATATACGCAAGTATGGGGGCGTCCATAATTTACGTGAGGTGTTTTTTTAAATTTTCTGTCCCTCCCTCCCCCCCCTGGTGAGATGTCGTGAGATTTCATTTAACCCCCTCCCCCATCCCCCAATCTCACGTGAGATTTTTCAAAATGTGGGTTTCTTACGTAAACGTGTTGGATTGTTATTGTAAAAAGAAAAAAAATTGCTTCGTGCTTTTATTTAAGACTAGTTAAGACTAGTAATCAGTGGCGCGAAAACAAAGGACGGGCTACACTGTACCGTAAATTCAGATTAAATTGAACTATTTGGTATAAAACAAATATGGTGGTTTGACAGTCAGTAGATGTATAACGTCGAAGTATGAGTGAAATTCTTTTCTTTCGAACGAATTAGTGAATGATCTTAATCGTATTACGATTACGCTTAAGATTAAATCTTAAGCATGTACAATCTGGATTAAATGGATCAAAATAGTATATTTTTTTTTGTTTCAATAAAAAAAAATTGCGTGATATTTGCCGAGACACCCCCCCCCCCCCTCTCCAACGTAAGATTAGATGAGATTTGACTTGACCCCCTCCCCCCTTCACGTAATTTATGGACGCCCCTTATATCGTACGACGTTTTTCAACACACTTGCGAGGAAAAATTACTAATAAACTGATTTTTTTGATTAAATAACACAAATCATTGTTAATTTGTAGACAAACTAAATAATGGTATGAAAATAATCATTTGAAAAATCATGTAGTTCGATGATGTCTTTTATATTACCTCTAGCTTTTAAAAAATATAGTATATTACTGGCGCGGCCGGCAAGTGCAGCATTGCCGGACTCTGTGATGCGTGCCTCGGCTATAATACACGCGTGTTTTATGAGCTTTATTTTTTTTTATTTTTTTTTTTATGTAAAGCCCGGCAAATGACCTCCTCCCGCCTGATGTTAAGCGGTGAAAGAGGCCCAAATGAGTTGACAGATAGAGTAGGGACGACATCCACTATCCTACCTGCCCGCCCCTTGCCGGCCTAAAAGATGCTTTTTCACACCTCTTTTGAAGGAACCCATGTTGTAGGATGGAGGAAACACGTGCGCAGGTAGAGAATTCCAAGTATGGGATGAACGACAGAAGAAGGAATCTTGGAATTTCTTGGTACGGTGTGAAAAGGAGGACACAGTGTACGGATGACTCCGAAGGCCCTTACGCGTGTTTCTGTTAAGGAATGGAGAGGGAGGGATAAGGTTAAAGAGCTCCTCAGAGCATTCCCCATGGAACATTCGGTAAAAGGCGCTAAGAGAGGCGATGTCACGACGAAGTTGTAGAGGTTCGAGGGTGTTAGTTGCCTCTACATCGCCAATTATTCGAATAGCGCGACGCTGCAATCTGTCCAGAGCATCGAGGAGGTACTGAGCGGAGCCGTCCCAAAGGTGCGAGCAATATTCCACGCAAGACCTAACCTGAGTTTTATACAACAGGCATAGTTGGTCCGGCGCAAAATACCTACGCACCTTGTTTAGGACACCGAGTTTCCGTGAGGCAGCAGTTATAACGGATTCGATGTAGTCTCTGGGGTTCAGATCGCAGCGAATGTTCATTCCCAGCAAGGTGATGTTACTCTGTGTGTGAAGGGTTGTGCCCTGAAGAGAAGGAGGGGGGAGGAAAGGTGACCTTTTCGCCGAGAACGCGCACACCTGTGTTTTCTTAGCATTGAACTCGACAAGATTGTTGGAACCCCATTCGGAGATGAGGTCCAGCGTCCTGTTGAGCTCAATGATAAGATTCTGCCTCTCCCTATCAATATTGCCACGAACAGCCCCTGAGCTTCCGTGATATCCCCCATGCACTGTACTGTCGTCTGCATAGCAATGTATACTTCCCAAGGAAAGCATGTCATTGATATGCAGAAGAAACAATGTTGGGGATAGAACGGATTATGTATCTAAAACCGGTAAAATTAGATCCACTTTACGAGCAAGTGTGTTAAAAAGTATTTTATAGTATAGTCGCCGACACCTAACTTGCCAATATTTTGAATTTTTCAAGCCTTGACGATAAATTACTACACGATAAATTCGAAGAAAACGGCATATTTTTATGTTTAGTATACCAATAGTTAAACACGTTCGAACAACAACTGATCTTAATAAATTCTTAATCTAACTGATGGCTTAATTAGATTTTCGATTTTTCTTCGAAAACGAAAAAGAGATTGGAATATTAACTTTTAACTTTTTGCGCTTTTGACGTCACATTCAGCAAAGAAAAATCAAACAGCTCGGTTTTCGTTCCGTTGACGTGTTCATGTTGAATAAGTCTGTGATATAAATTACACATTATATTATGCCATATAATTTATTACTTAGTAAAGGACAATGTCGAGAATGGTTATTGTTACCTTTGCTCTACTGAATAGAATTGAGTCAATTTTATGTAGGTATGGACATTTATTTATTTGTATAAATTATGTTTTTCATAACTTCTTTCATAATTTACAACGAAATTTAAATTTAAACATACGTCAATTAACTACTCACCCGCTGTCGCTTGTTAGTTCGTTGTGTTTTTGACTTGCTTTATAATTTCGAGATTTCTTGTTCTTTACTACGTGGCTATAATAACGTTATTCAATTGATAACAACAATGTATTCCTCTAACGAAATAAAATGTTACTTCAACTAACCTCACAATCTGATTCATTTTGATATATAATTCGATTTGGAAGCTTGTCCGTAGTAATTGATGTCGACGTACAGTATTTACTAATTTATAATTATACGAAAAGCATTTTTTACTGCTGTTGGTACTGGGGCGAACAATGTATGGACGCAGAGCAATGTCCTTTGCCTTCATAAGTCTAAGTACTTGAAATAAAGTACTTGTTATTAAAAGTACAGATTCAATACAACTAAATGGGTTGTGAAATGAGAAATTCTTAAAACTGCATAAAAACGACTGGTGGGCTCGAGTTGATGCATTGTAATGCATGAAAACTTTTGAATAACAGCGTCATTTTACTTATATACAAGAGAATGTTTATTACACGTTGATCGCTTGGGTTTTTCGAAGTGATTTGCTTGAGATGGGTATTCCCAGTTCATTAATGAATTGACCCCATGCTACTGATATCGGCTCGAAGACAAAGTTATTTATCTGCTTCATGTCGGAGTAAATAAGTGTACATACACTGACTGATAAGGAGGTCTAATGCTAACAAATGTCAATATTAATCAAAAGAAAACAGACAACAGAGTTCTGAGAATTATCGGTAACAAACAAATTGCATATTGTTTCCATAGTTATAGATTCATTCGTGCGTTTAGTTCACTCGATGACTTTGATGCGTGTATGTTCTTATGAATAAGAACATTCTTATTGAGGTTTTACAAATTATCGGCGCACTCCAATCTACATACTATAATTTTATGTTCTAACTATGATATCCGATCGATACAAAATGGAATATATGTATGTCACATAACATATCCATTTTTTATATGAGTTTGTATTGTCCCACGTATTATTTTGTATAAATTTGTATACATATTTCATACTTACTAAATACTTATCTTTTACCTACATACATCTTTGATTCATGTCACTTTAATGAATGTTGTCAAAATCAGTTTTTTTTATTTACTTTCCGTGTCCAGTGTCTGTAATGAAATCTTGCAAGTTAAACTTGACCCACTTCCCAGTTTCCGGTTGAGCTGAAATTTTGCATGCATTATATTTCGCGTGACAATTGCAATATTATGATGTCATGAAGCTGATGTAATGCTGGAGCTGGAAGGTGACCATAGGAACTCCGTAATGAAACGTCACAATAACCCCATCGAGTTTGGATTCGTTTGATTCGTATTGACAAGTACAAAGATTGTATTTAAAAAAGTTGTTTTTTAATAGTTTAAACATGTTAGATTATGTAGAGCTTATGTTATCAAACGATTTTATTTAACATCTAAAGTGTATCGTTATCGTATTTTTTAACACTCTTGCTCGTAAAGCTGATGTAATTCCACCGGTTTTAAATATGTAAAGCGGGTCATAAAAAACGCGTTTGTTACCAAAGCAAATAGTTAAGTTATAGTCCATACAAATTCCATAACAGTATTATTTGCCATTTCAAATATGGAACTGATCGCCGCCGCACGACTCCAGCGAGTGAGCAGCGCACTGTTGCTATTCAAATTTCGAACTAATCGCCGTGCGGCGCCAGTCAGTAGGCAGCGCTGGCGCGCTGTTAAAATGACGGGAAAGCAACAGTGTGCAGTCACAGATTGAGTTTATTTAAATGTTTTTTTTCTGTTTCCTCGCAAATGTGTTAAAAAACGTCGTACGATATACGTGCGTATTGGTTATAACATGCTCGGCTCAATTACGCCCTCGCCTTCGGCTCGGGCTGAAATTCCGCCTCGCATGTTATAACCATCTTAACGCACTAATATCGTAATGTACTATAATCTGTGCAATCAGTATGATAATAATATGCTAAATTTTCACTGTAAAGTGCAAGTGAAGTACCAACACCGTTTCAATACCTCCTCGATGCAAATGCACCAATTATGCATCGATGCGCACGACTGTATTACGGCTGCATCGAACTGCATCGCATTCAAAAGTTGCAGGGTCACAATCACTCACAAGTGTTTCATGTGAAGCAATAAACAGTAGTGGTCAACCGGTCGATCGCGGCTATTAGTCCAGTCGATCGTGATAAGGAAAAAAAGTTTAATATAAGTAATAATAATATTTATATGTAAAAAATACAACTAAAATATCAATAAGTATGTAATTGGTTGCAGATCTTGAGTCTTATCGAGTTGACCACCCCTGCAATAAGTCACAATGGCTGCTACAATTTTTATTTGTGTGTATTCCATCCAGGTCTCATCTACGTCATAGTCTATGCACAAATTAGTCTGTGACTTATTCGTTCCAGGTTGGAAGTCTATTGACGAAAATCAAATTTATAGTCAAGCTGAATACGAAGAATATGAAAGGAGAAGATTAGAAGAGCTCCGCTATTTGCAGCAACGGGGATTGGTTAGTATTTTTCTTGAATTTTGTCCAAACATAGTCACAAGGTGTGCCCGCTGACTATGTTGCACTTCAATAATGGTCAATACTGTATAGTTTCCTTATTTTTTGGATGGGGAATTCTCAGCTTCCTGTAGGAATTTTGAAAAATCCTTCCTTAGGCGCTAGATAAGCCAACAAACCCCTATACCGAATTTCATGCTTCTAGCTCCAGTATAGTTTGGGCTCTATGTTGATATCTCAGTCAGTCAGTCACCAAAGCCTTTTACAAATACAAAATGACATAATGACGATCTTTTCATCGTCTTAGCAAGTAATTAATGCATGAAAGAGTCGTGTACTCATAGATCCGCGGGGAAACAACTCGGTAACCTGCGTAATTTATGGCCGGTATACACTTTGTTTAGTTAAGTGCTTAGTGTTTAGTGTTTAGTAGACTGTTTAGTGTTAAGTGATTAGTAGGTGCTGTCCATACACTGTTTAGTAAATGGTGTTTAGTTTATTTGTTCATTATATGGACTAAACACTAAACAGATCTGTCCAGACGTGTTTAGTGTTAAGTGAGGGGTGAAGGCGGGAGAGCGGGAGGGGCGACTCGCAGAAAAAATAGAACGCGTTCCTATTCGCTAAACACTAAACACTTAACACTAAACACTAAACACTTAACACTAAACAGAAGCTGTCCGAACGTGTTTTTTACTAAACACTTAACACTAAACAAGCCACTCGCACTAAACACTAAACAATGTGTGTACCGGCCATTAGTCAAAGTGAAAAATAACTTTAGGCACAGGCACGATTGATTTCGATGTGTTGAAATTGCACTTGTATTGAGAAAAGAGAAAAACTAAGCTAGCAGACAGCCCAGCGATGATGATAAATCAGCTCTGATCTGATAAGTAAGGACTACAGGCACTCCTGGTCACGTGGTTATTGTTTTTGCATTCGCAAATCTGCAATCCCGCTAGGAGGACAGTGTTGCCAACTCGTGACATAAGATGTGTTGTCACAGTACCTAGTAATTTCACTGCACGTTTTGGCCTTCAAAGCAATTCTAGTACCTACTGCTGTTTTGCGGCGGAAATGGGTTGAATAGAGGTTATTGCGCAGATTGTTGGATGGATGACTAAACTTATTTCAAACCACCACATAAGACCATGTGTCTTCTCTGGTGGTTTGAAATAATTAAGACTCATGATGCTCTGATTAAAATCTGCTGGGTCTAGAAACTTCTCTTTTTCCTGGAATTAGAACTATTTTCATTTGTGTACACTGTGGGCAAAAAAGGGTGTACTGTCAATAGCTAAATATTTTTAATGGTGCGTCCACATTAGCGCGAATATTCGTGTTACGTTGCATTAGGACTTAGTAATAAAACAATGTATTGCAACGGCCATAACTTTCTCTTTGCGTCATGACGAAGTTGTCCTCCAGATGCGTCGCGACAGCGTATCGCTATCGTTAAATTTAATCGCGATATTTAATAGCGACACGAATATTCGTGGTCACATGGCCACATTTTAAGATGTTTAATAATTTTACCAACAAAAGCATGTCAGTTACACTTACTTGTCGTCGAGTGCAATGGTCTTGCAATCGCCTCATATAATTGAACTTAAGGTCATGTAGATAACAGTTCTTATCATGCCAATCAAAGGATATTATTAAAGAAAGTCCTTCACCGCGTCTGTCTGTTTTTCGAGATTGATCTCAAAAATTACTGAACGGATGTCCACTCAGTTTTTGTCACCAGTAAAGTGATTTACCTCGGATGGCTTATAATTTATAATGTTTTACTTAAGAAGGAAATAAAACGATGCTTTGCAACCAAGTCGCCGAAAAAAAAGACTTACGCAGACCAAATCTAATGAGATATACGTACTAGAGAATTGTAGTTCTTCAGAAAACTCCGCGACGGCATATATACTGTTACGGTTAACTCACAATAACCATTTCTCTTATCACTGAAGGTAAGGAAGCGGCGACGAGTGAACTAATTTAAAGTTTTCAAAAAGCCGATTATAGTCTGTTTAAGAATACGCGTAGTAATTGGATCGTTAATAACATTCAGGTCGATGCCCACGGACGCGCGATCCCTGGGGCTGAACATCAGATCCACCAGGCGTACCAACAACACCAGGCTTATCAGCAACAGCAAGCCTACCAACAGCAGCAGGCATACCAGCAGGGCTATCAGCAACATCCGCAGCAGTTTCAAGGACAACACCATCCGCAGGGACAAATACCACCCCAAGGTAAGAGTTGAATACCTACTATTGCGTGCGGTTGACCAAAATAGTGGTCTGCCACTTTTGACAAACTTCGCGTACATATAAAATATCGATCAGATTACCTGCAGAAATTATTGTAAAAGAGTCTACATCGTTGACCGTTTTGTAAGTAGTTTGAACACTAAAGTGCTAATACACAATATTGTTATGGCGATTGGCGACATTCAGATGTAACATGACATGACTGTATGATCATATAAAAAACTAATAGAATATTTCATCAATATGCGGAAAATTTCGTTTGCCTTGTATTTCTTTGTCTATAAGTATGTGTTTGTCGTAATTGAAACACGAGTGAAAATTTAATTGATCATACATGGTTTTTAGTTTGTTTAAATTTACTTTAATTCGGGAAGGAGCCATGCTTGACACGACCACATGTCACTTGCATCGTTTTTTCTCTATTCCGTGATTAAAAGTAACAAAACATAATATTTCAGATATTCTAGTTATTTATTGATATATTTTATAACACTAGCATATCCCACGCCACGAGCATACACTCATTAATTGATGTTAACATCAGTCAGTGTATGAATTACCTTAAATAAATCTCATATTTCTTGAACAAATCAAATTGCCTCAGCCTATGTATGCGTGCAACACTGGAGGTATAGCTTAAACGTTGCCTAATCTTTAAAAACTACTTGAAGTTCTCGGAGAAGTCCTCAAAGGCATTGACAACTGTAAAATCCGATTTTATTATTGTATTATTGACCTCTAGTGACAAGGAATTCAAAACAATTTTGGATTAACTTGTATCCTGGTCCAGTTATCAATGCCTTTGAGGACTTCTCCGAGAACTTCAAGTAATTTTTAAAGGTTAGGCAATGTTTAACCAGGATGCCTGGTTTAGAATATTCCTGGTGGGGCTTAACTTTATTTGAATTTTTTTAAACTATAATACATTGCTTTTACGGAAATCACACTTTCTTAAATGTTATAGTTCATATCCTAACGTCATTTGTTATGATTATAACTCGAAAAGCTTTTTACGATTTTTGATATGCCTGGCATCCCAGTGACAAAATTCTCTCGCCCATTTTTACATTATCTAATTAATGTTTAAGCACATCATACATACATTTTTAAATGCACAACTGCAGATTTGTGATTTGAATTTATCTATACCACCAATGCTCAATAATACAAAGTACATCAGTGCTTTCCGAAGAAATTTTTTTTTGTCATAATCATAGACAAGTAATATATTTCCACACTTCTTATTGTAACTGTGATATGATGGATGACACGTTTTTTATTTTAGGCTACCACCCGATGGGTGGACACCCGCCTCCACCTGGACATCCACAATATCAACCACCACAAGGACACTATCCAAGTCAACAGAGCCATCCAGGCCAGCCGGGGCTCCCAACAAACAATATGAACCTTGGCCATCCGGCTCAAGGTCTACCACAGGGACAAGGACACGGTCAAATGCCGCAAACCCAAGGCCAGGCTCCGCAAGGTCATGTTGACGCTCCGCAAGGTCAAGCTCAAATTCCTCAAACTCTAGGCCATTCTCCGCAAGGGCAAGCCCAGCTTCCAGAAACGCAAGGACAACCGTCGCAAGGTCAATCGTCTCCGTCGAATCCACATCAAGTTCCACCCCAGCAGCAAATTCCGCTCCAGCAGCAAATTCCGCCCCAGCAGCAAATTCCTCCCCAGCAGCAAGTTCCGCCCCAGCAGCAAGTTCCACTGCAACCGTCAGTTAATCACGCATAAATAGCCTAGCTATACTTGCATAATAGTCAATAGACAATTTCAGAGTACCACAATGAAAAGTACTCGAAATAATATATTCTCTCTTTCCTCTACTTGACGTGAAATGACAAAGTATATTTTTAAAGGTATGATATTTTATATTTATGTATAATATTTGTTATAGATAATTATAATATAATTATGTATTTGTAAATATGTAGTTCAATTTTCACTTTTTTTGTTTTGCTAAATCTGAGCTTGTTAAAGCCAACTGTGAATAAAAAAATATATATATTATTAACACATAATCCATATCTTATGATTGTCTTAAAGCCTTCTTTTATATTTATTAGTACACTTGACATATTATTTCTATTTTTCAAGCATTGAGTGTAAATATGACGTTTCACAATCTTCTAGCAAAAAGCTTAATTTAGATGCTCGTTATTAAAGTTCACAAATCGTGCCAAATTCTTTATATGCTTGGTTTGTTATTTTTTTAAATAATTTATTACTATCCTATCATGACATTAATTAATGAAGAAGTTACTTTCAGATATGTGACTGTAATGTACTTAATTATTAGTTTGCAATATTTACACAGTTAGAGTAACTTTCAAATGCACAATTACATTATATTTGCTCACTTAACATGATTTATCGAGATCTGAGTATTAAAATAATTAGAATTATGAATGCTTAAACAAATAATAATGTTTTGTGGCCACAAAGTATATCAATAAAAGTGTATGTTTCATCAGTATATCCATATTTTAATTTTTATATAAAGGTAATGGCTTCTTACCAAAAATGTTGCTAAAGAAATATTATATACAAAGAAAGCAACGGTTTTCATAGGAATGAAAATACTATTGTATTCCTGAAAATTGAATTCGATATATTTCAATGAAGTAAAGCCAAATAAGAAAGTTGATAGATACTTTTGGGTATATATTCGAGGCACGCTGAATAATTCTAAATAACCTAAATACAGAATGGCAAACTTGGTTTAGGTATAGTAGGTTTAAATCCCCTTTTAACCGTGGTCCCACTGCTATGACCTACAGTGGGTCCCTGGGTTAATTTTTTCTCCCCGTAAACCCCCTGCTCTGCTGAATGGGACTACAGGTATCAGCCCAAGTTGAAATTTAATTAAGCAAGATAATTTTGAAAAAAAATATTTTAAGTGTGCTGAAATTTTAACAACTTTTTACTTAAAATACAGTATGTTTTACCCGCGACATAGTCCAATTTGGTAAGTCCAACTTTCAGAAAGAGGCGACTAGCTGAACGCAATTTGGCTTGATATAGGGTTGCCAGGTCTAAACACCGGATAGCCGGACAAACCAGCCAGTTTAGCCGGATAGTTGCGTAAAAAGGCCGGATGCTCGTAGTTATGAATGAGATTTTTCGTCGTAATGTTGATTTAAAACTTAGTACCTACAGTGTTTTTGCTGAACAATAGATATAGATTTTTCGTTTGGTTTCCTTAATTTAATTGTGGTCACAACTCACAACACGCGACGCGGACAGGAACTACCACGACCACGCGACTGGTTAAATGTATAAAGCCTAACAAAAGCCGGACTGGCCGGACACCGTCTACAGTCTGATTTTTAATTCGACGGAATTCTGCCAGATGTCATCCATACACAAATCAGATATCATTAACCTTTTCTGCTTAGATTTTTTTTAATATTTACTAACAAAAAATATAAAACTGAATTAGATCAAGTAATGACACTGTAAATAGTGTTTGTTTTGTGCACTCAATGCACACTAGCTAGAATGTAAAACAACATATTTCTCAAAAAAAAAAATTATTGTCATCACATATATCATCATTGTCGTCATCATCATCAACTCGGATTATAAAAGAATCACACACACTATCCAGCAGATCATTAAGAGGGCACATTTTATCCTCTTCTTTAATAATATGATTTATGCATTCTTGCCATTTTTCAGCTGTGATGTTATATGTCCTCTAATATTAATTGTTTCACTTTGCGCAACTCGTACCGCGGTGCATGACGCGGCGTAGTTTTTTAATTTTAGATTTGACATCTTGTTATATTGGTTCTTAGAAGAAGCGAAAATTTTACAAACGAAGAGATTTTTCTAAAAAGGGTTGGCAGCCTATGGATTTTTGAACAGGGATCCCAGTAATAGAAAAATAATTTCCTTGACAATTATTGTAACTTCAATAATATGATATTAAACAATGTACCATTTTAAAATTATCAGTAATTTTTTAAGTCTTAGTTTTTTAAACTGAAACCTTAAATTCCATGAAGGTTTATTTTTTATTTTGCTAAAATGCTCTCCCTTTTAAGGAAGAGTTTTTCAATGTTGGCAACACTTCTGAAATGTCAGAATTCCATCGAATTAAAAATCAGACTATAATGTAGCCGGACTTAAAAGCCTATGTTCGGCTTTATCCGGACGCTTGGTAACCCTAGCTGGGTAGCGTTCGGGAAGCTATGCAGTCTTCAATTGGAGCGTAAAGCTAGTGAATCAGTGAAGATATACGGCATCGAAACGTGACCCTTCACAATGGGAGTCATTTTAAGTTTCAAGGTTACCCAAAGACAAATGGCGAGGGTAATTCTAGGAGTTTCTCTGCGTGATCTAATCAAAAATGATAAGATACGATAGAGAACTAATGTCACCAACATAACAAAGAATTGCGAGCCTAAGAGGAAACACCAAGTTCGAGAAAATTCAAAAATAGGTATTTGTAAAATGTATTGCTGTCGCGCTGTGTCCGAGCAACTGAACTGAGCGCGATAAGGACAACTGCAGCTGGGACCGAAAATACCCATGAAAAGTACACAAAATATACGTTTCCTAGTCCCCTGTTTTCTCCGCGAAAAATTGACCGATTTAATTACTTGTTGTGTTAAAAATTAAAGCAAGTCTTTTTCTGTGTTTCTATGTTTTGTTTTTTTTTTCATTTATAATCTTCTACAATTTGTTTACTGGACGTTTGAATATACAGTAGAAAAGTAGATGCATTTTTAGGGTTTTGAAGGTTTAATGTAACATGTCAGTCGAGTCGAATACGGAATGACATTGAAATAGGTTAGACCACCGGGCGGTGAGTTTTCGTTTCGAGAAATATATAACAAATAGTGTCTTGCGCGGCGCACCAAGTGATTGTTGGTGCGAGGTTCCGCCAAGTTTTAGTGTCGGTGAAAGTGTAAATGCACCAAATCTTTTATCGGTGAAGTGAGTGATGGTGGCCTAATAGGCCTATGTAGTGCTCCGGTCTCCATCGTTGGATTGACACCAACCCTTCAGGAGCCGCGACTTCCTTCGAGCTAGCTCAGGAAGTCCACCGGCTACATACGGAGACCGAACGGATCCAAGGTAAGTAATACCAATTTTCTAGGAGCTGGTAGTCGGTTAATAAAATTCAGCATCATTATTCGGTGAATAAATCGCAAATTCGTATATATTATTAAAGAAGAGGATAAACTGAGCGTCGGTGGCGCAGTGGACTCGGCACTTGCCTTCCAATCGGGGGGTCGGGGTTCGAGACCCGCCATGTACCAATGTGTTTTTCGTTTCGAATTTCATATGTACATTTGTCTGACGCTCCTACGGTGAAGGAAAACATCGTGAGGCAACCTGCATACATCTGCGAAGAAATTCAATGATGTATGTGAAGTCGACCAATCCGCACTGGGCCAGCGTGGTTGACTAAGGCCTAATCACCCTAATATAGGGTAGGCTCGAGCCCCTCGGTGGGGACGTATATGGGCTGATGATGATGATGATTCGGTGAAACGCCGACGTGGTGGAGTCTACTTTGGGCACCACCAAATTAATTTAATAAAAAAAGGAAAACATAGGAACATGCTTATAGTGGCCATTGATTTTATTGGAAAAAATAGAGCAACTAGTGCCATTATCCAGACAGGAAACAGGGGACTACGTTTGTATAGAAAAACGGACTGTACGATCTCCTCTTAAGTGGCAGTGGACCCGCAGGCTTATTACGGAAATAAGCAACCGGTTGCTAATTGTACAATGGCAATGCTATCAACAAAGTATCTCTAAGTGGTATGTGATCAACAACCAAATTAAACAATCGGTCTCAGTGTCCAAGCGCTGACATGCTTTTTTAGTTCGTCAGTCGCTCGCATGTGACACTTTCGTAGCGCAATCCTCCGTTTCATAATACGAATTTGCGATTTATAAGCAATAATTGTACAATCGCAGCAATTTCGACTGTCCTTAAATATCGGTAATAAGCTTGCGGCCTGCTAAGCAGAGTTGGCATGTCCACAAGGTGAAAGGAAGATTTGGCGAAGGTTGCATGGAGTCGCAGTTCATCAGTTCATTTCCTTTCGGGGTCTAATGACAAAAGGCAAACAAAACTACTATGTCTTGTTTGCATCATTGATAATAATACAACTTATTCACCCATTTTTGCTCGTTTTAATTTTAATGTTTTTGTCATTTTTTTCTCGCTGTTATCATGCCTCGATCGCCTTTCAATAAAACTGCTTTTGCCGCTTTTATACGCATTTCCTGGTGCAATTTATTCGTACTACAATTTCTTGATAACTGCTCAATCGTGACTCGTGCAGTTCCTTTCCATAGTGAGTGATTAGCTGTCGGCACGTAAACATGCCGAAGTGCGCATTCAAAAGTTGTGGTAACAATAGCCAGAAACGGCAGAAAAAAGACGGGATTTCATATTTTGCGTGAGTAAACTTATTAGACACATCTTATCATGTATTCAAATATTCGATTTATACGTAGAAAACCAATGAAAAACAATTATTTTAATCATAAAACTGTCGCTTCGCGTCAGAGTCAGTACATCACAATCGTCTCGCTCGCACCGCCGTCGTATCACGATGTGTTATCTCATTCATGCGTTGGAGCGACAACGCGAAAAGCAATTTCAAGCATTATGTTTCAGAGTATAAAGTTGATATTTTCTTTAGCAATCACTAAAACCAGTGGCTAGGTATGAAATGATGTAACTTCCCACGGTTGTACTTAAAATAGTTGTAGTAATAATGCAGAATAAGGTTGAATTCGATAAATACGGTACTTTCTTTATGGTAATTTTCATTCGGGCGTGCATATTCAAGTATATAGCAGCGAGTACAAATGTATAGTCGATTAGGCGACAGATTTCAAGCGTTTTTGTATGAAGCGCTCTATCTACGTTTGGTAGTAAATCAATGTTAGTAATAGGTTAACCGACAATAACAGTCTTAAATAAGCGTTATTGATACGCCACAAATGCATTAACGCTAACAGAAGGCCCCAGGTGATTGGGTCTTGCCCCAGACCCAGCGAGCAGGCCGCGGCTTATACACTGCGCCCGAAGGAGCGGTGGGAGGAAGAAGGGGGCCATTGGTCTCGTTTGGTGGTGGTGGTGTCAAGTCCGATGGTAGTGTCGCTTAAGCGAGTCACGCGCGCGAGCGGTGGGGTCCCGCGGCAGACTACAAGCCGTAAGCGACACGAGGTCTGGTCAGATAGTGGCGTCACTCCGCCCAGCGACGAGCACGCTGCCGGGGGAGACGTCCTGCAGTAGCAACAAGTACAAGTCGCAGACGAAGCAGCGTCTTGACCGGGGTGGGTCGTCTCTTCGTGGGGATGCAGGTGATGGTGGCGGTGACAGTGGTGGGTCACAGTCTCTCTCCGCCCTGGCCGACAGCAGGTCGCGGGGTAGTGCTCGTCCGGAAAAGTCTGGAGGTCTGGGAACATAAGGAGCAAATATTGTGGAGATAGAGGCAGGGCCCGTTGTCGGCCCTGTCGAACATACGATGCACCAGTTGGGCGACGAACTCCAGCGTCGGCATTCGAACGTCCCGGAAGATGACGTCTTTCCTGACGTAGTGCCCCGCATTCGTCACGACGCGGAGACGTTCTGGACCTGCAGTTTGGAACGCTGGATCGGAATTAACGACATATACGGATGGAGTGAACACTACGACCTGTAATTGGTTTGAACGCTTCCGCAATGGATTTAAGAAATGAATCCTGTTTTCGTCCAAAAACAAACCGAAACGACTTGACCGATTTTTATGAAACAAATAAAATATAATGAAATGAAATACTAGCTGTGCCCGCGAACGAACTGCGTTTCGCCATAATAACTGCCACAAAAAATCTGAAGAGTGCCACCCTTATCACCTAGAGGATTAAAAAAATGCTTTTGCTTCTTAGACCAACCAAATATAAGTACCTACCTACCCAAAAATAGGTCAAGCCGTTTCGGAGGAGTTTAATAACAAACACTGTGACACGAGATTTTTATTTATTAGATGAATCGCTGTTCGTTTATTGTCTCTCTAAAACTCAAAAAAGGCTTGACCGATTTGAATATTTATAGTTGAAAAATATTAATAATGGGAAAACCCTAAAGAATATCTAAACAATAATGTATTTATCTATGAAATTGGAGATTTGATTTGAATGAAATACAAAAAAAATATATTTTTTTTGTATTTTTTTTATTTTAGCTAATCAAAGTACCTACTGGCCCAAATTATCTATACAAATTTGCCATTTTGATGGCAGTTTGTTTACCCCTTTGTAGTAGAAGTCCGCCGGACGGGAGGCGATGAAGTCAGCGAAAGCGTTTTGTACTGCCTCCTGGGTGTTGAACTTTTTTCCACTTAAAAATTGTCTAAAAATCTGTTGGGGTAAGGACCGGTGAGTACCTACGGTGGGTGACGGAGAGCTTTACCTCTTGTAGCTAGTTCTCATATACGAATTATTATGTTCGATGGCTAGTTTCTACCAGCATGCCAAATTTTATGAGAACTAGCCAAGCTATTCGTATATGAGAACTAGCCGTCAGACCTTAGGCTACAATATATTATCATACGTTATAAGAAGAAATGATATTTTATGTTGTTATAAATAAATTTCAGGACTGACCATTGAACTTGGCAGTCTTGGCACCCATTTAGATCTCACTTCTTTTGTTGTTGAAGTCAACAACCAAGGCATATATCATAATATTGAACTTGGTTCTCATTTCACATTTATGTTTTTGAATGGGTCTAGGAATAAAAGGCGGTAAGATCTCATATAAGGATACGGGGTTGTTGGGGGCAATTGAACAGAATATGGTCTGTGGTTCCTTCCTCAGTGCCACAATCACATAGTGGTGTGTCTCGAACGTGTGTACCTTGTATAGGTGGAGTGGAGTACACGAGTGACCGAGTCTCAGTCTACACACAATGGATGTAGTGCGTTTGTCAACAATTTTGTAACGTGAGAACCAGGTCTAGCTTTTTATCTTTCCGATTTGACGCATGTGCTTCAATGTTGTTTTGACACTAACTCCAAAGCCCGCAGCAAGCTCAGCCGTAGATTGAGTTGGATCCGCTTCCACTATCGCCTTCAATTCGTCGTTGTCGACAATGGTTGCCGGCCGACCGCGAGGCTCGATCTTCAACTCAAAATTTCCAGTTTTAAAACGATTGACCGTGTGATTGATTTGAGTGTTAGGCCCGTACACGTTAATGTTTCTTGTTGTTTGCGCAGCGGTATTTCCACGTAGGAACTCTTATTCGAAAATTGTACGAATTTATAAATCCATGGCCTCAAAAACAACCACAATTTCATAAAAACAAAACACTATCTAAAAACAAATGACTTGAAATTAAAATAACACGGTTTTAGAATAAAATTTATTTGAATTTCGAATTGCGCGCCAATCCACAGATCTTAGATCTAAGCCACAGATAATTAAATGTGAAAATGCTGGTTATGAGGCTCAACAGGCTCAACACTCAAAAAGTTCTGGAAAGGGCCACCCTTATAGAGAGGGGTACTTATAAAAAATAGCCCACGACCTATTCTCGAACCTACCAAATATACACAAAATCTTCTAATATATAAAATTCTCGTGTCACAGTGTTTGTTACCGAACTCCTCCGAAATGTCGTGACCGATCTTTATGAAATGTTTTGTGTATATTCGGTAGATCTTAGAATAGGTCGTAAACTATTTTTTATTATGGCGAAACGTAGTTCGCCGGCACAACTAGTCTAATATATAAATCTAATATATAAAATTCTCGTGTCACAGTGTTTGTTACCAAACTCCTCCGAAACGGCTTGACCGATCTTTATGAAATTTTTTGTGTATATTTAGTAGGTCTGAGAATAGGTCGTAAACTATTTTTTATTATGGCGAAACGTAAGTTCGCCGTTATTATGGCGAAACGTAGTTCGCCGGCACAGCTAGTCTTCTAATCTAATATATAAAATTCTCGTGTCACAGTGTTTGTTACCGAAATCCTCCGAAACGGCTTGACCGATCTTTATGAAATTTTTTGTGTACATCCGGTAGGTCTGAGAATAGGTCGTAAACTACATATATGGCGAAACGTAGTTTGCCGGCACAGCTAAGTAGTCTAATATATAAAATTCTCGTGTCACAGTGTTTGTAACCGAACTCCTCCGAAACGGCTTGACCGATCTTTATGACATTTTTTGTGTATATTCAGTAGGTCTGAGAATAGGTCGTAAACTATTTTATATTATGGCGAAACGTAGTTCGCGGGCACAGCTAGTACTTACTTATTTAATTTCATAATATTTTATGTACCTATTTCATAAAAGTCGGTCAAGTCGTTTCGAAGGAGTTCGATAACAAACATTGTGACAAGAGATTTGTGTATCTTAACTAGCTGTGTCCGCGAACTACGTTTCGTTTCGCGTAATCACCTAGTGGTATAAAAAATAGTTTACGACCTATTCTCAGACCTACCGCACATTCTCAAAAAAATCATAAAGATCGGTTAAGCCGTTTCGGAGGAGTTGAGTTACAAACACTGTGACATGAGAAAGGGTGAATGGCTTCACGTGATAAGGGTAATTTTTTAAATTATTATGGCGAAACGTAGTAAGCCGAAACAGTAAGTTTTCTATACAAATCTGTCTAGTATTAAACAGATTGTATTAGACTGTGTCCGCGAATTACGTTTCGCCATAACAATCACCAATCAAGGGTATAAAAAAAATAATTTGCGACCTACGAGGGGAGGTGAAAAAGTACGCGAAATGGAGGGGTTGTTGGGGGTTGGTTTACTCGTCCAGGTAGACACTAGTTAAGCACTTCATTAAGAGTATATATACTAAGTCTGAACCTAATCGGGTCATTAACGTTTGAGTTATCGACCTGCAAGCAACTGAATCGGGATAATGTCTAGAGTTTCTCAGAGTTTGTCGGCAGGTTTCAGAGTTTGTAGTTTGCGAATCACCCCAGTTACACAGATCTCGAAAACAAAAAACATAGCGAAAATCTGTTTGCTGGTATAGGTAGATAGGTGGCAGTTTGAAGAAGTTTGTCGGGTGCCGGCGGTTCAGTCCTAATTCTGAATTTTCCACACTTGTTATTTTACAAATTCTATGTAGTACATTCTAACTAATTCTGAATTTTCCGAATGCCTAATATTCCGATATCTGTATTTTCCAAATTCGCTATTTTCCTAACATGTACTGACTGATAAAAAAGTGAATACATGAACTATTATCACAATATGCTGTTCGAGATGCTTCTTATTTAACATCCCGAATTATTTATTTAAAATCATATTGCCATTATAATGATAAAAAGTAATAAATCACTTAAACCAACATAACTTAGTCAAGCACTCGCCAGGTGTAATTTTTCTTTTTAACAAGTCATCAATTATTTTTTCAATTTTACAATCTTTTAATATAAATTTGGATTGCTTCACCCTAGGCTCAGCAGAAACTTGTTCCTTCTTAATTTTTTTAAAAAAGAAACCAGCTTCTTTCTTTAAAAAAAAACATATAACTGAAAAGAGTACTCTTTCCAGTTTTTTTGTTTACATGGAAGTGCCACCCTTCTAATGCATCGGTTGTTCTGTGCCGCTCGCTTGAACAAGACCACATGTTAGAGCATATCTTTGACATCCAGTTTTTATTAAAATATGAGACGAAATTTTTCGTCATAATATCGTCTGCTGCTTTATTTAAAATGTATAGCCACGCCTCGGGTATGAAATTGGAGGGCAACAGTGCTAAATTCCAGGTAAGTCTAACTATTTTTCTATGCTGTTTATCTATCAGCATACCACTCTTGTCTGCATTTTTCCAAATTGCTTTGGAAAAATGGTAGTAACATGTGAGTAACATCCTTTAAATCTGACCTCTGGATAAATAGTTTTTACAGCGTTTATTATTGCTGTTTCCCACTCACATTTGAAAAATTTTATTAGCAAGTACTTACATTAAATTTTTCTTCTAAAACACGAAGTACTTCTTCATAGGTTGCTTCTTTTTTATTAGGCAATAGCTGATGTAACTTCTGTAGTGCTTCCAACATCAACGTGGACAGTTAGGTACTTTTATTGTTCTTAGTTTTCGGAAGTGGATATGAATTTTTTTGTTAATTGTACCTACTGTATGTAAAATACGTAATGTGGAATATTAGTCATTAGTCACAGAATAGATAATAGTACTACGTACATTAGTGATAGTAAGAATGTGTTAAAACAATAATTCGGAAAATTCAGAATGCGGAAAAATAATAATGTGGAACTATTAGAAGTTGGACTATGAATAATTAGGAAAGAAACGCCGGCACCGTTTGTCGGACATGTTTTGGTGCTCTTCGGGTTTGCGTTTAATAGGACTGTATGGCCCAGCTGGGGTAACGTTACCCAGATGAGCCACACGGATCTCGAAAACGAAAAGACATAGCGAAAATATGTTTACTGATATAGATAGGCGAAGTTTGTCGATAATTTATTCAAAGATTCAGAGTTTGTCGACGCGCCAATCCAGAGAATGAAAGAATTTTTTATTTGGCTAATTAGTCCAGGAGCTAGGAGTCCCGAATGCACGAGGTTTCGTTATTTTTTATATTTTGAGAAGGTATTTTCTTACAATAAAAAGTTGATTTTAAATAGTCAATCGAATTCAATGATGAAACAGAAACCGTTTTAAATTGTTTTTATGAAAATCCTCGATGAATGATTTATATATTGTCAAGGTATTATTTAGGCAACATTTGGTATCTAGTATCCTAGTCTATCTACACGAAGTACCTAATGTTGAATCGCCTACAATTTTTGGATTGAGGCTCGACAAACTCTAAATCTTTGAATAAAGTATCGACAAACTACCACTTATATCTATATCAATAAACAGATTTTCGCTATGTTTTTTCGTTTTCGAGATCCGTGTGGCACGGCTGGGGTAACGTTAGCCCAGCTGAGCCACACATACGAGTATCTCTGAAACGCGCAAACGACAAACTGAAACTCGCCGACAAACTCTGAGAAACTCTAGACATTATACCACGACGTTGCATCCTCGAGATTTATATATTAACCAGGTAGTCCACTTTCCAATGTACCGGGCACCAAGCACAATTTTATAGCGAAGACATAAAAATAAAAAGATAGGTAGGTAGTTTTAGTATTATTCACCCGCTTGCGCGATGTTACGTCGTTTGACTCATTCGCTTTCTTTGTGCGGGCATCACAGCATCGGAATATTAAAGATCAAAGTTTTATTATTTTATAACTTTATTTTTAGTGTGTTGTGTAGTTGTTATAGATATCAATATGTGTAAATGAAAACGTAAGTATTCTAAGCAATATATCAAGGAAAAGATTCGTAAACTAGAGAAACGTTTGCGTCACCGCCGCCGCCGCTGCGAGCATTTTGATGGTGCTGGAAGTACCTATGTAAGTTTAAATTATAAGTGTTTATTGTTTATAATATTGTACTATTTTTTCGACATGTTCTCATCTTTGCATTTCGTTCGTTTAAAGCAAAACTTTATTTCGTGTTTGTTCGAATCAGTAGATTATATTTAGCTCACTAATTAATTTCATTTTGAAATTTATTGAGCAACAAAAAGAGCCTTGCTATTTGCGCATTGCCTAACGTTACTGTTTAATTAGAAAATATTCTGTATACAGTGTTAAATAAAATGGTATCCGCAGAATACCAGCGTCAAAGCACTCTGTGCCTCTGCATGCGGGGCCTATTTGGCCTAAAATCTATCTGAATATATATTTATATTTTTTTGTTACATTGTGTGTTGTATTTTTTGTACCAAATAAACATCTATTCAAGCAATAATTCATAATTACTAAAGAACCGTGAATCGGCACATTGAAACACGCCTTGTACACGTGTTTAAGTGTTATTATTTCTTTATATTTATAGAACAGTGTGCCTTGGAACTATGATGCGATTATAGTCACGCACAGTACTACGATGCGATTGTAGTCATGTTTTTTGGTCAGATTTATTGGTACCGTGACGCGATCACGGTCTCGATCACAACACTTCGTGTCATGATGCGATAATGACCTAGCTTATTTTTTCAACAGAATGTTATTATTTCTTTATATTTTATAGAACTGTGTGCCTTGGAACTATGATGCGATTATAGACACACACAGTACTACAATGCGATTGTAGTCATGGTTTTTGGTCATACTTATTTATTAGTACCGTGACGCGATTACGGTCTCGATCACAGCACTTCCTGTCATGATGCGATCATGACCTAGCTTATTTTTTGAAAGAATGTTATTATTTCTTTATATTTTATAGAACAGTGTGCCTTGGTACTGTGACGAGATTATAGTCACGCACAATACTACGACGCGATTGTAGTCATGTTTTTTGGTCATATTTATTAGTACCGTGACGCGATTACGGTCTCGACCACAGCACTTCCTGTCATGGTGTGAGCATGACCTAGGTTATTTATTCAACGGAATGTTATTATTTCTTTATTTTTTAATAGAACAGTGTGCCTTTGTACTATGATGCGATCATAGTCGCGCACAGTACTACCACAATATAGAGAATGGTACTACGATGCGATTGTAGTCATGTTTTTTGGTCATATATATTAGTACATAGGCTGAGGATAGCCTCGCAGAATATGACTCGCCTCGCAGAATATTACTAATGTTACTCGCCGACAAACTACTTCGTAGTTTTGTGTTTATGTTTATAATAGTACATTTTGTTAAATAAAATAAAATAAAAATCTATGGAGAGAATGAATTGGCTTCAGTGTGTTATCATACATCCCATATGTTCAGTAAGTGGTTCTAGTGACTGAAACTTGTAATGAGTGACAACCTAGTAATGTACAGGTGATGATATCAGAAGCATCAGCCAAGTGTCCCATACCACCCACTAGCTCTCAGGTACGTGTAAATGATGTTAACCCTCCAGCAACCAATTTATTTGAGAATATTTTAGAGGTCTTAGGGACCTCAAAAGGGAAACACGAGCTTTTCGGAACAAAAATCCAGGATGAAATCTCTGAACGTTGGGGTCATATATTGTGCGGAGGCTTAAATAAGGATTAAAAGAAAGAGTTAGAGGGCAACATCTTCATACCTGAAAACTTTCAATTAGTTAAAACACCCAAATCGAATCCTGAAATCACTGCTGTGTTACTCAAAGAAATCAGCTTATATTGGACCTTTATTATAAAAACACGCTTAAACGAAGGAAATTAATAATGTATTCATTAGATAAGTTTAAAAAGATATTGCACGTGTACGAAGTGATTCATTTCTCTTTGGCGGGAATCTCACTAATAAAATTAAAGCATCGAAGTTGGCAGAAATATCGACTCCAAATCAAGAAAGTTCCAGCGGCGAGTACTTCTTCTTCTAATAGGCCTTCAGTCAGCCAGCAGGGAAACTGCAAAGCTCCACCGCGTCAAATGCCACGCACGCAGAGACGTGGTTAGGCGTGGAGTCACTCGTACCATTAGTCTGCGAGGAAAGCACCTGTAGTAGATCGATATCAGACAACGAAGTCTCGACCAAAGGCGCCGATCAAAACATAATAAAATAAAAAAATATATATTATTATTTTGGTACTTAAATGAAAATATTTTATTGACACCTGAAAAAAAAATACAATCGATCCAGTTCTCTTATGAGTTGTAACGGGTAAAACGGATTACAAATTTCTTTTTAAGAAACCGAATCTCAAAGATGTTTACCTATAAGTTCACGTTTTTCACAGTCAAATATTGTGACATTACGTTATGAAATTAAGAAGTTATACTAAATGAGAGCAGTAAGATGATGCAATGATGAATTAGATCAATTTATATATAAACTAACTAACATAATATTTCCCACCTGTAATGCTCTTTTCTTGCTAATTGTCAAAATTTGGGAAATGAAAACAAATTTAATCCTTGACTTATTGAAATAATAAGCTTTATATGTTTACACATACAGTTTCCTTATGCATAAGCATAAGAGAACAATACAATCATAAGCCAGCCATCATAATAATAGCCAGATACAATCATATCCTTAGAGTTGTAAGTTAAATTAAAGAGAATCAGGTACCTATATTATAATAGATACAGAAATCTATACAATCAAAGGGCGGAATGGTTCGGGATTTTTTATCAATCTCGGTATCAAACTAATGTATCTAAAAATTGGGTACAAATCTGGGTAATGGAATACACCAAATGAAAATGTTTTGTTTCTTTTTTTTTAAGATTAGCCTTCCCCGTAATGGTGGTTAGTGGATCGTACCTTCGACTTTAAGTTCTTGCGATCACGGGTCAATGATACTGTACTCCAATTCCTTAGATTTTATATGTTTTAGATATGTAATTCCACAGAATTCTTCCTTGTTATACTAGTTGTTTCTTAGTTCCTCCACTGAAAAACCGGACAGCCAACCGGACTGCCCTGTAGATTCATAGTACCTACAATGTTGGGTTAAATATATGTAACATGTCTATGATCATATGGCCCGGGGCTCTCACACTGGGTTTTACAAACATATTTTTTAATAAATTGTTATATTTTGTTGTTTGTTGGATTATAAAGATAGCATATGGAGGAGAGAGCACCTATTTTGTGTGCAACTGCTACCATTAATTCAAAGAGGATAGCCTTTGTGAGTTGAATTGTGAGTTGAATTTGAATAGAAACCAATCTGAAACTTTCTGTGGTGAAAATCTAGAATATTTATAGCATGAAATCTGTAAATATTGTTCATTGGTCCACCAAGATGCCGCTTACTATCAGGTTTTTTTATGAAATAGGGGATGTAAAAGACGGATTTTGGGAATATAATGTGTTTGAAAAAAAAAAAAAATCCTACCTACCAAAAAACTTAATAAAATCTGTTCTAAATGAAAAAGAAAATTCAAGTAATTAAGATATACCTAAGGTACCTTGGTAATTAGCGTAAGTACTTAAATTATTATAACAAATTGATGAATCATTCGGAGAATCCTTATTATTTATAGCTAAATATGTATTGCGTGTCCTGAGCCTTGATCTCGAGCTGGAAACGGAACCTCGAAGGTCGCGTGCACTTGATATGTTCCAACGAAACTATTTCGTAATTTTTCTTGAATAAAATGAAAAGCAGGAGAAATGATATACTTCGATTATAACTAGGGATTGATTTTTCTAAGGTCAAGGTATTGGTAAAGGAATCACACCCATAATACCCCAACCAGTTACACCACCTATGAAACTCTTGTTATGAACTATCAATTTAGATGTCTATTTTTTAGCCACTTTAAATTTGAGCAAATAACTTAAGAATTTCAATGTCTTCCCTTTGCACTTGCTTCAGCTTCATACATTTTCACTAAGCTTTTGAAACCCATATTATCTTATCTTAGAAGTCTAGTTTACTATTATAAATTATTTAGGTGATTTTCTGTGCCTTGGAAATTCTTATCAAGATTCTATCAAGTGTCTATCATGCGTAATAAAACTCTTATTCACTGATTTAGATTTTGTTATAAATTATAAAAAAAAAGTCAACATATACCGAATTAACGACAAACTTTCTTTTTTCTCTCTCTTCTAATCAAAAATTTCTCAAAATACTCTCTAAACATCCTACCTGGTTAATATATAAATCTCGAGGATGCAACGTCGTGGTATAATTAATGGTTAAACAAACTTACCTTTGTGATGTTTGACCATAATTATACGAGACGTTGCATCCGAAGAGATTTATACTCCCTCCCTACCCATTATTTGCTGTGTTGCAAATAAATACCCAATGTTTTTGAGAAATTTTGCTCTAAAGGAATGAGTCAAACGACGTAACATCGCGCAAGCGGGTGAATAATACTAAAACTACCTACCTATCTTTTTATTTTTATGTCTTCGCTCTAAAATTGTGCTTGGTGCCCGGTACATTGGAAAGTGGACTACCTGGTTAATATATAAATCTCTTCGGATGCAACGTCTCGTATAATTATGGTCAAACATCACAAAGGTAAGTTTGTTTAACCATTAATTATAGCGGCATACTCGAACAATCTATTTTTCACAGTTTTTTTTGTGGCCCAGTTGGGGTCAGCCACACCTTAATCGGGAAAAAGTCAGCTTATGGAGAAAATTGAACACCGCCCCGTTATTATGTTCCTTAATTACCAAGCAAGGCAAATCCGCTCAGATTGTTTTTAAAGAGCTGTCAACGGTTTTAAGGAAGAGAGTCCATTGAAGACGACCCCCGCTCCGGACGGCCAATTGAGGCCACCACATCGGAAATCGACGAAAAAGTAGAAAAAACTTGTATTGGAAGATGCCCGGTTGAAGATGAAGCAGCTCGCAGCAATGGTTGGAGTATCCGAATCAACTATTTTAAATCTACATCTACATCATCATCTTGGGATGACTAAGGTCAGGTCAAGATGGGTTCCGAGAATGCTCACGCCACTTCAAAATTAAACACCAGCGTGTCGAGTGCTCTCGCCAGATTTTGGAGCTCTGTGGAGAGAGAAAGGAAGAAGTTATGGCCCGGATCGTTACTGGAGATGAAACCTGGGTTTACCACTATGATCCTGAGTCAAAGCAAGAGTCGATGCAGCGGCATTAAAAAGGCACACCTCCTCCAAAGTAGTTCAAAGTGTCACAATCGGCTGGAAAGATCTTGGCGACTGTCTTTTGGGATACAAAAAGAAGGTATTTTATTGATCTAGTAGCTTTCCGCTCGCGGCTTCGCCCGCATTATTATTGTTTTCCCGTGGGTATTTATATTTTCCCTTAGGAAAAATAATTTTGTAGGCTATTTAAACCCGGATAATAAATTTCATAGATATTGGAGCAGATTTTCAACCCCTATTTTGCACCCTAATAAGGTGAATTCCAATAAACTATGATACACGTGTTAAATGAAATATTTTTAAGAGCACGAATCTCAAGTTTTATCAAAATCGTTGCTAATTTAAAGATTTTTCCATACAAACTTCCAACTCCTATATCATCCCTTTAGAGTTAACATTTTTTAAAATCGCTTCCTAGTGTGCGTCCGAATTTTAATTTATAACAACTGTTCAATTTTCACCTTTCTACCATTAGTGGTTACGGCTGTGCGTGCGTCTATAGATGGGAACATCTCCTTTATATACCTATAATCTCCTTTTATATACATATATAACAAGACTAGTGGGCCCGGCAGACGTTGTCCGATTCCAGCGCCACCTACCGGGTCCAACTTTACGTTTAAACCTTCCTTGGACCTATTCAAATATACACAGAAAATTTCGTAAGAATCTGTCGAGCCGTTTCAGAGTTTTTGCGAGACTTACACACAGCGTTTCATTTTTATATATAAGAAGAAGAAGAAGATATTATAGATTATAATGGGAGCTGATGGTAAGTTGTAAAAGTCACCTTGTGAGATTTGCAGCTAATCTGTAACACCCACACAGAACCACAGTGTACGTTGCGTCGATAAATGGACTATTCAACATAATACTTACATAGGTACATAGTCGTACAGGTCGAATTGATAACCTCCTTTTTTTTGAAGTCGGTTAAAAAGAATTTTTCGATTCGGACCAGTAGTTCCAGAGATTAGCGCGTTCAACCAAACAATCAAACAAACTCTTCAGCTTTATATTATTAGGGGCCGTTCGAAAACCCGTGAAGTTTTCACTCGGTAAAAAAGAAAAGGATAGATATATTGCGAGAAAGAGAAGTTTAACTGGTTTTTAAACGCTAGCGAGTGATTTTCGCACTTCACGAGTTTTCAAACGGGTTCTGTCAGTTAAAAACGAAAAGAAGAGTTCTTGTGTTTTGCAACGCAAACTAGCTTTATTTTACAACTGCACAAAGCTTTACTTAACATTTGTAAACTTTAACTTCAACATAAAAACGAAATCAGTAGCCACAGATCACAAAACAGTCAACTGTCAATGTCAGGTAAAATTTAACGCTGACTGGGGGCCGTGAGAAATTCACTCCTGTCAGGCGAAAATTACTCTGCACTAATGCGTTCTGAAATACGAGCGGAGTAATTCGTCGGTTAACCTCGGTTTCACTCGGGTGGTTCTCGAACGCTATCGGGTGAAATTCACTCTACCCCGAGTAAATATTACTCGTTTTCAAACGCACCCTTAGTATAGATTAAATCATAAATCATAACATACCTACCACTGCACGTGGCCAACATGCATGATTGAATATTAACTCAAAACACCAAACATAGGTTTGGTCACCAGTTAAAAGACCATCTTTACGAAAATTTACGAAAGCAATTTGTCTTCTGTCTCTTCAAAATATTAGAAAAGTAGAACATATAAAGGTTACTTACTTCGTTACTCATTCACCTGCAAACCTATTATTGTAGCTGTAGTAGGCCCCTACATAAAATTGTACTATTTCAATAGGTACCTACATAAGGTACCTATTGAAATAGTATTATTTTAAAGGAACATTAACATTTTAAGGTTACGAAAATACGATCATTACACAATCAATTTTTTTGTCATTAGGTTTTTTCCACTTGTCTAAATTCGAACGCATAAAATCTACAGTAGATAGGTATACGATACAAACATAATATCTATTTGGTTTAAAGGGCTTAAAATGTAATCTATCTATATTATAAAGCTGAAGAGTTTGTTTTGTTTGTTGAATAGTCCATTTATCGAGGAAGGCTATAGGCTATATAACATCACAGGAGCATTAGGAGCTGAGCATCAATGAAAAATGTTGAAAAAACGAGAAAAAAATGTACATGTTGCTGTTTTCCTACATCCACGCGAACGAAGTCGCGGGCACAGCTAGTTATTCATAAAAATACAAAAAAACGACATTAATTCCACAAGACAGCCTGGAGAAATCTGGAAACTGTCATAAATTGTCTTTTTATTGGATGTAGGTAACTCTAACTAGGTTGCAGGATGATCCTTGACATACCAGACTTAATTATACAATTTTCCTGAACTGCTTTAATCTCTAGATGAAAGCTAAGAAAGCATGTGCTCGCGAACTACGTTTCGCCGTAATAGTTGTACAAAAAATCTGAAGAGGACCACCCTTATCATCTAGGGGTATAAAATATAGCCTAACTTATTGTTAGACCTACGGAATATACCCAAAAAAAAATCATTAATATCGGTCAAGCCGTTTCGGTGGAGTTCGATAACAAACACTGTGACATGAGATTTTTATATCTATACTAATATTACAAAGCTGAAGAGTTTGTTTGTTTGTTTGCTTGAACGCGCTAATCTCAGGAACTACAAATTCAAATTGAGAAATTCTTTGTGTTGGATAGTCCATTTATCGAGGAAGGCTTTAGGCTATGTAAGATCACGCTACGATTAATAGGATCTAAGCATTAATGAAAAATGTTTCAAAAACGCGGAAAAAAGTACTATGGCGAAACGTAGTTCGCGGGCACAGCTAGTATTACATAATAGTAGATTGCTTTATAAGGGTGGAAAGGAATCAATCCCTACGAGGTTGTTAGACGCCCGAGCGCAGCGAGGGCGGCTATAGTCCGAGTAGGGTTTGATTCCTTTTACCCGTGTGTAGCACTCTACTTTTCATTTCGAATGCAAGGAAAATAAAAAATTGCTTTTCTAATAAAATTTATTAATAAAAATACTCCTAACATGACATATCGACATCGTGTTTTACACTTAGTGTACTTTTAAGCATTGAATATATGCTCCATAGCGTAGACGCCTGCACTTTATGAGATAGTTCATTAAAGTATATAAGAAATACATTTTCAGAAAATGATTTTATATTCCTTGCATCTCGCCACTTCATAAAGTCGGAGTATGTATTTAAATATCTTTCCTTTGAAATTTTAGGCAAAAAAATTTCGAGTATTGTATTTGCTTCGTTCGTGACTGAATCTGGAGCCGAAATTTCAGAATCGCTTGAATTCATTGTTTTTCTTAAATACCTAAATCACACAATCAAGATTTCGGTACAGCGTAACAGATTCCCCTCCCGCCAAAATTATCTTTTTCACAGGTATTTTTAAATTTGGAACACATCGCGTTACCTGTTACTGGCCATTCAGCCAAATACTTTTATTATCATTGTACCAAAGATTGTATGTACGTAACCTAATTCAGTTCTATTTTTAAAATTTTACTTTCCGCCCTAAGGAGGGAAGTAAATAGTATGAGAATTTCCCGCCCGCTGGTGGGAACTAGCGTTTTCCTCCCAATACTCAGATCAAGGAAACGCTCCTTTCCGAGCATGAGGAATGAAAAATTATTTAACTCTATCCAGTGTCCACAGATGATAAGGTGCGTCATCAAAGAGCAACACTAATTACGTGCCTATTAAATGGATGTTACTATCGTTGTATATTGTATTACGGCCAGTTTTAATAACCTGTGAGTAATATAAATTATATAAGTAGTAAAAGTCTTTTTTAAACAACTTTTATTTTGCATTGTCAATTTGTTACGCGATATACTTACATATGCATGCAAAATTTCAGCTCAATCGGAAACCGGGAAGTGGGTTAAATTTAGCTTGCAAGATTTAGATTGTAAAAATGGATGGTTGTTATTTCATGACATAGGTAAAAACGAAGAAATTGATTAGGCACTTTCATTTTCTTTGTATATACCTAAATATCTAAGTTGAAATAAATATGTCCAATATATTCACCTGGTACAAGAGATATTTGAACATATTGGAATAGAGGAATTCGAGACGCTATACAAATGCCACGTATGCTAACTTTTCCGCAGTCATTCCGCATAAAAAACGTATGGAAATGACATTAGCTTACGACAACCTTACGCTATTTTTTTCCGCAGCTAATGTCATCTCTATACATTTTTTTCTGCGGAACGACTGTGGAAAAGTTAGTTTTATGTTATAAAAAATCAATTTACTTACGTATTTTGAAAATAATGACATAAAACAGTTACGGATAAATGCACCACGCAAAGGCACCACACGGGTAGGTAACAACCAACAGAAATATAAGGATTTGCCTGCTTTTTGGAGGAAAAACAATACAATAGGAAATCAGAAGAAATCAGCCGACATTAAAAAACAATTTGTTATTCCCCTAAATATGACTCAACTTAGTACTCGACTGTGACCTTGTGTACTGTTGAGTCTGTCAATAAATATTCTTTGAGCGCAGTGTTCGAGCAAGTCGATGAGGACGAGGCGTCAGGCTATAGGCTCACTCGCCACACGCACTCCGTGGTGAACAGTCAACTGTAGACCAAAGGACATGAAGCTGCTGATCGCCTTCACCGGCCTGTTGGCCTTGGCCTTGGCCGTCACTCCGGTTCCCACCGGCAAAGTCGTTTGCTATTACGACAGCAAGAGTTACACCAGGGAAAGTAAGTGTTTGCATTACATAATTGTCTTGACTCTAATTTATTTCAATCTCAATGTGGAAATTTCAAAGCTGTGCGATGTTTGCCGTTTGCGAACACTTGTTAATTGTTCGAGGTTTTCTAGCCTTTATTTGTAGATTTATATATATTTATAGATATACTTATGCCTTTAAATCTGCATGGAATGTTCTAGAAAATTACTTTTTTTTAAGAGGTGGGTAATTCTGAAAAGCGCTCCCGCTACCTACATTTGCAATTTTATCCAACTCAAGTTCATTATATTTAATTTTAAGTAAATATATTTTGTTTGGCGACGAAAACCGTTACTTATAAATAATAATTTGAAATATCCGTCCTCTAGCGATAGGAGAATTTCGAATAAGTGTTCTTCAAAATGGATTCCAAATTTGAATGAGGATCTTTTAGTTTAGGTTTGTTATTTTTTTCCTCTAGAATACTTTAATATTCACATCTATTCAGTTTAATTACAAAATTACTCAGCATTTCTAATCGCAGGCACCATTTTGAAGTTGCAAGCCGCCATTTTGTTTTCAAAGAAACACATGCACGCTTCCTTACAGATAACAGTAATCAGACTGCAGGGTTAGATAATTTGATAAATAAATTGGTTTTATTAAAGTATATTAATAGTTTTTAAGGATTTTTTGGCAAGACCGCATTCTACTATTATCGTTTGGCCTGGTTATAAGTTACATACCTACCTACTTTGATTGAAGTTCGTGTTAAAATGTGAAAGTTGCAGAAAATCACTGTAGCAAATCGGTGTAGATCCCTGGGGGAGACCGTATATCAAACAGTCCGATTTTATAGAATTTTGTGTCCGTGTCGATACCGAATCATCCACGTGGCATTACCTACCACCACTATTGTATCCAAAATTGTTCCAACTGCATAAATGTAGTTACTTGAACCTTAACTCATCCTTTTCCGTAGGCACTTCAAGTTTCTATATTGCATTTACAGCTACTACTTATACTTAGAAGATACAGAAAACAGTCACACAATGTGGTAGTCCCACGTGGTTGATAAACATAGAACTTATTTACTTTAAAAGCCTTCGGAATCGTCCAATATCCTATAAATTAGATGTATAGAAGTGCACTGTAGATAGATTAACCCACTATTAATTATTACCTATAATTAATTGCTCAAAGACGAAGAACGTTTTTCGGCTCTAGTATTTTTTTACATCTAAGTCGGCAAAGTAAACTAGTTAGGCTGCGCACTGATGGTAATTGGCTACAGTCGCTTATAGTACACGTGGTTTCTGTAACACTTGTAAATCTACAACCCCACGAACGCCAATGTACGCTGCGAACTCGCGCCATAAGATGTCAAGACAGTACCCAGTAATTTCACTGCCTGTCTTACCCTTCAAATCGGAACGCAGCAAGCATCGCTGCTTGGCGGCGGCAGAAATAGATAAGATAGACCCATGGCGTAACTATACCTACCATCTGCGGCCTGTGGCAAATTCTTTAGATGGGGGGCCCTCCCAGTAGAAGGGTATTTCTGAGCACGGGGCCTCTTGAGCCGGGGCCCTCTCAGGTCGGGGGCCCGTGGCATTTCGTCAGTCCTGCCGCCGTATAGTTACGCCACTGCATGCAGATGACTCTGTTGCAGTCTACTTCTGGACTTACTACTTAGTCTCTCCATTTCTACATTTGTACGCATTTAACAGATTCACTTACCACTTCGGAGTGAAGTATTTTGCCGATCAGGCGCTAACATTTATTTTTTGATATCTTTCTAGATATTTTTTACACGCCTATTTTCCTAAATATCTTTAATAGTAGCATTCAACGTGAGCGTGTGTCTTTAGACTGTGTCACAAGAGAACAATTGCAGTGAGTTGATTTTTATTAGCTCATAACCACATCGAATTGCATTCGAAGCATTGTTGAAACTTCTTATCGATATGGTTATAACAACAAGTTAGGAAAACATTTTAGCAGCTCATATTTGAGGCAAACATAGAACATATTTATTTTTCAAAGAAACACTTCTGTGTTTTAGAAAATAAATCTCTTGAGGTTTTTATCAACTCACAAATAACGACACCGGTAACCATTATTTTAAAAAGTACCTATCTTTATTTATTCTAATTTGTAAGCATTTTGTATTGCGTAAAACACTAAGATGACGTGGATTACTGCTGGTAGTCAATGACTAAAGAAATGAAGGAACAAATAAGTTTTTAAAAATTATTTGACTTGTTCGTTGTGACCTGTCTAGAAATTTAGTATGAAATGTTCTTAGCATAGCTTAAGCATTAAGTTCTGAGATAAAATTTATTATACCTACATTTCAGGTTCATAGCTAAACCGTATTGCGTAAGTTGATTACTTAATTTGTGTATTTTGGGGACGGTATCATTTTATAAATATGCCGCGGGGATCGCTATTATTACAGTATATTATTTTATTTAGCGCATTGCTATCATGTGATATACCTATATAATTTTTCTTTGCTACATAATTAATTATGTAGCGTTATACGAAGATAGTGCTTACCTCGAACTTAGCCCTCCTTTTTATTAGTGGCTTTTCAAGAAATAAAAACCGACTTCAAAAACACCATAAAGACAAAAACAATATAAGAATGCATACATCACATTTTTACATTGAAGTTGGTGCCAAATTGTTTTATATGTTTTAAGACTTTTCAGGCAATCATTGCTTGGTACCGACTTCAATATAAAATTGTGATGTTGAATTTTTTTTTCTTTAGTGATTTTAAAGTCAGTTTTTATTTTTCATGAAATATTTTATTTCAATATTTTTCAGTATAACTTAAAACGTATTTGCTTTAAACTGTTCAAAAATTATTACCGAACTCCTAACAAACTATTTGTTTAGGAGCTATACTTTCCACTATCAGCTCACCTCAATGACTTGAAAGCATAGAACTACGCGTCAAAAGTTCCCCTAACATCTTACCTACCAGAAATTTCCATAATCAGCTTAGTACCTAACATGATATGATCACTATACTATCAGATGTAAAAATGTAAAATTTTCAGGAAAAACACGTTGGACGTGCCTATGAAATTTAAGGGTTTCCCTCGATTTTTCTGAGATCCTATTATCAGAGATCATCTTGGTAACAATGAAACCACCTCAGGAGTATACTCCTTTTTGATAACAAAAAGTTTAAATTCAAATTCAAAAATCTTTATTCAACACAGGCCTTTGCATGCACTTAATGACGTCAAAACAAAGCAAAATATTTTAATTCCAAGGAAGGAAACATATTTAACTTAACATTGTATGTGCATACATAATGTATATAATCAAGATGTCTGCAAATACAAGTAGGAAAGGAAAAAAAAGTGGGCTCTACTATCTGTTCGGAAATTGGGAGAGCCTTGTCGAGAAGAACAGGCAAGAAAGTTGAAAGGTCTAATTTTTATCTCCTTTTAAATCGACATTTACAATTTTGAAAATCGACCCACAAATGGCGGTTTAATCGGTGAATATAGTACATAAAAAATAGAGTCGAACATAGAACCTCTTCCTTTTTTAAAGTCGGTTAAAAGGGAGTTTGTTCACCAGGATGCCCTAGACGACTAGTTTTCGACGCGATGTTTTTTTTGTATATATATGTTACCTCATAGAACTCAGACATTTATTAACCGATTATCAAAATTCTTTTTGTATTCGAATGAGTATACTCTTAAGGTGGTTCCATTTTCAACAAGTGAGGATCTAGTGAAGGGCTTCTAGGAAAACAGATGGGTACCTTTAAATTTCAAAGGCAAGTGTAATATATATTTTTCATGTTTCTTCTGAAGCTATTCAGCGTCAGAAGAAACATGAAAATTAATATTTGCGTCTATTAGTCATCGCTGCGTGTTTTGTAGTTTGGGTGTGTATGTACGTTATTATCCTAGTATTTATTATTTACTGTGTCAAATAAAGCGTTTCTTCCTATTATCTATCATTTTAAGGATTCTTTCAAGTTGTTTCGGTGAGTTGGTATTAAATACACAAAAAAATAATAAAAACCAACTTCAAAAACACTAAATAGTCCAAAATAATAATATAAAAATACACATAACACCACGTTTTTAAATATAAAATCGTTGCCAAGCGATGATCTAGCTAGGAGATCATCATAAAGTTCAATCATCACCAAAATTGTAAAAACGAACAGATCTAGTTAATTAAAATTACGCTACCACTTCAAAAAAAATATGACGTTATGTGTATTCCTACATCATGTTTTACATTTTAGTGTTTTGGAAGTTGGTTTTTATTTTTCATAAAATATTTTTTATCGACAATAAATTTAATACCTTGCTTATTATCTTTCGAGTTGTTGTTGTGACCCCGTGATCTTATAAACATCACCCTGTAAATAGTGAGATAACACACTAATAAATATTGTTGATTTCTTGGAATCGTGTGGCGCAAACATTTGGAACCTATCAGTATGCATGCACACACGCAAAGCTATTTGGTCTATCTTATTAGGTACAGTTAACAGCACATCACAGGCTACCGTAATATTGCATTTATTTTAATCAATTTTTAACTTAACGCTTAACAGTTTAAGGTTCAAAATTAGTTAGTGAAATTTGACAGTTTTGTATAGCCTGCCGTGTTGTTGACTGTACATCTTTAGGTACGAAACATCATACCTTATCACTTTATCAATGATTCATGTTCTTGGAATATAGGAATTTTACGTAGCTCTTACGCGAAATGCTTTCCAGATGTTCTGTAATACAGGAAAATGTACTCATACTTACAACTGGAGGCTTTTGCAGCCTTGGTATATATGTATAGGCTATAATTGATGACTAGATACTTACTTTAAAAGTTTCCAAAATCACAATACCTGCCAAATAAATATTTACATAAATAGTTTTATTTCTTTGTCGCTATAAAATATGCTTTTCTGGGCGAATGATAGGCCTGAATGTGAATATTATAATGTAGTCTGGTTTTGTTAGTACCTTTACATAGTGCATACCGTTTTTTAAGTAGGAACATACCTAAGTATTTTGACTACAACAATGCTTAGGATACATAATGTACATGTTCTTGAAGTCACGGATCAAAACAGTAGTCCTTGTGCTTATGTTTTTTTTTCATTTTTACGAGATATTATTCTACGTGCAGCGAGAACATAATTATTTGGATGCTTATCTTTTATACATATAGATTCTTGTATATGTAGCATATACTTCTATTTATTTCATACTTGTTACAAAGAGGACGTGAGCCAATAAGGAAAGTTGTATAAAAATATATTCTTCAGAATTGGTTTCAAGGTAGTGTAAATCTTAGGGTCATGAGTCGATGAGATCATCCCACACAAACAAGTTCATATGTAAACAAGTAGGCAGTGAATGGTAATAGAAATTTTTATTCTGTCTACTTTAGTATAGAGTGCAACATTTTAAAACAAATTTAGGGTTACGTGATAGCCGATATTTTTTGGAATTACTCATGTGATGTAATAGCCGAAGCCCAGGCACATGTAACTACTTCGCAAATTTATTTTGCAATTATAGCTTGAAGATTTTGTAACAAACAATCGCGAGTGAGCTATTGAGTGAGGGTATTAGTTTAAAAAAGAGTTAAACTTATTAAATGTCAAACTTGTGTAGAAAACATGTATCCCCACTTCGACAGCCCTACTTGATACGGTCATAGTTATTTATAACAGGTCCTAAGTGGGTAATGTGGTGGAAACAATGAGAAGACAATCATAGGTCCGGTTGTATGGACATCTGAACCGTACCACGGGCAAAGTGTGTATGTTTATCTAAATGTTAACGACATTTGCCCTCACATTCAGTATTAAGTAGTTATCTGACACATTTAGATTGTTTTTCTACCTATGCACAATACTCGTCTCGTATTACACGTCACGCTTAGTCTTCGCTTTCGTTTATCATGCTAAGGTCCATTGTTTAATTCTGATATTCTGGCAAGGAATATTTCCGCTTATTGTCTTTCAATACAAAGATTGGTATCGTCATCGACACTTGGTCCAGAATGTTAACTAGTTTGACCCTAATCAGAGATTAACTGGTTCAATTTCGATGTTTGCTAATGTCGTATAGCTACCTACTAGTCCTACTACCAATTGGATAATGGTTACCCACACGGTTAGGTGACATCATGCTTGAAGAATATTGCGAAATGTTATACATACTATACTATAGACAAATCTCACAACAATGGCAAACGCTAGATTTTTCCTTGAGTTTTGACAACAGAATATGGATGTTATTGTATCATACAACATTTCAATACTATGATTGTTCTCGTTGTTTCTCTTCCGGCAGTATTATTTTGAAGATAATACCTATTTAATTACTTTTATTTCTACTTTATGCACAATGGATACTTTTTATTGGGCGTGATTATGTGAAGTCTGGTTTTTTTGACTCTCAATTTAGCTCAAGTTTTGACTCTTCGGGTATGCCTTACTAAGTAGGTATAAGGACAAACATTTTTATACGCACTAGTGGTTCAATCAGAAGGAGCCAAATTTACAGGAGCGACTTCATATCTGTAGCAACTGAAAAAAACGAAAATTGTTAAATCAAATTATTTGTCTCGCTGTTAAATAAGACCACTTGGATATAATCTAGTCAATCATAAAATTACGCTGGAATACAGCTATACCTTTCTTTACCTACAGAAAAACTAGCGCACTAAGCAATGCAAAAAATAATAATCACTGTAACATTTAAATACCTTTCTATGCCTTCTAAAATATTTTGAAATGCATGGTACCTACGTTTTTTATACGTTTAATAAAATTACTAGCTTTCCGCTCGCAGCTTCGCCCGCGTTATTTTTGTTTTCCCGTGGGAATTTTATATTTTCCCGTAGGAAAAATAATTTTATAGCCTATGTTCATCAGGGATAACGTAGGATTCTCAATGTGAAAGAATTTTTTAAATCGGTCCAGTAGTTTCGGAGACTATTCAATACAAACAAACAAACAATCAAACAATCAAATCTTTCCTCTTTATAATATTATAGTATAGATTAAATTCAATAAGTATTAAGGATAATGCCTGGCCACTAACTGATATCACCAGGGTATTAAAAGCGATGGACAGAAAATCTTTAAAAGGTACCTCTGATGACGTAGGCTAGAAACTTGTTTTTTTTTTCATACAGAATTCTACAGTACCTAGTTTAAAGTTTGTATGAAACTTTTTTGGCTAGAGTTAGAAAATTGAACTTTGGCTGTATGTTTCTTATAAAAAGTTATGTGAGACTTATCACTAGAAGCTCATTCATGTAATAAACAGAAAGAAAAATCGGTTTTCGAATAACTATAAAAACAACCAAGATATTATAAGATATTAAAAACGGCAATTTAAATAGAGCTTATATGGCCGTACTCAACGATGACGTCACGGTTGATGTCGGATCTCTCTGTCTAATCGCTTCCAAATTAACAGCTTGTAATGCTTGTATTGTATCTAATGTATTTCTAAGCCGATTTTAATCCTAATTTCACATGATTGCACCTTTTTCTACGTTATTTGAATATTTTATGAAGAGACGTGAAAATTAGAATTCAGTCATTTGGCTGGATGGTAGTTTATGAATAGAATACGTCAGATAATAACGGATTTTACGAAATTCAATCCTCAATAGGTTGAAAAAGGGTTTAAAAATTTGTTATGATAGTCTGTCATTTTTGAAGCTACTAGAAGTATTTACAATAGTTCGACATAAGTGTTTAAGCGCTTTTGAAAATCCCCCCTTTAGAAATGTAAAATAGGGGTTGATATTTTAACTTTTTGTTTGTTTAAAATCACACAACTAACAGCTTAAAGTATTTCAACGGAACTTCTTTGAACAGTTTTTGCTTTAAAATGTTAATTATTTTTAGTAAGCACAATAAAATTTAAAACTCGCAGGCAGAAAGCAAGTTATAAATCAGATATCCAACCAAAAATATTACGATCTAAATAAGTTATCTTAGAGATGTTCTTTTAAATAGGTATGTTTTTTATTTGGTTTCTGATGAACCTACACTTCATCAGGATAATAAAAACATTTTAAAAAATCCCTCGATTATGTACACACAGATTATGTCGCTTGTAAAAGATTCGGCTTTCGTTATAATAATGAAAAGCTTGAAGTGTTGCTGACGATCTAATTATGACTTTTTAATTTACCAAAGTAAAATTATTATTGTACTTACTTATTACGAGTACAATATAACTCGCCAAACTAACCAGTATCATTATCATCATCACAGCCCATATACGTCCCCACCGAAGGGTTCGAGCCTACCCTATCTTAGGGTGATTAGGCCTTAGTCAACCACGCTGGCCCAGTGCGGATTGGTCGACTTCACATACACCATTGAATTTCTTCGCAGATGTATGCAGGTTGCCTCACGATGTTTTCCTTCACCGTAGAAGCGTCAGAAAAATGTTGATATGAAATTCGAAATGAAAAACACATTGGTACATGGCGGGTCTCGAACCCCGATCTCCCGATTGGAAGGCAAGTGCCGAGTCCACAGCGCCACCGACGCTCTAACTAACCAGTATACGACATTAAGGGTACCAATTAGTTATTGCTAATCGCGTATTGCAGTGTACAGTCGCGTATTTCACTTTTGGTAATTTGCGTATCTGGCCATACACGTATTTGGTCGTTTGCGTATCTGGCTAAATGCGTCTATTGGCCTTTTGCGTTTCTGGTCATATGCGTCGAACCCATCGAAATTACTATTTCTAGGAATGTTCTCTTCGCAGATCAAGCGCACATGCTTCCTACGGACTTGGACCCTGCACTATCGTTCTGCACCCACTTGGTCTATGGCTATGCTGGAATTCAACCTGACACCAACAAAATGATCCCGCTCAACGAGAACCTGGACGTAGATCGGTTGCACGCCAATTATCGCACAATTACAAACTTTAAGACTAAGTACCCAGCGATGAAAGTCCTTCTATCGGTCGGCGGAGACGCTGATACGGAAGATCCTCAAAAATATAATCTTCTGGTAAGTTTCTTTACACCAGTAAATTATACAAGCATTGTAGATAGGTACAGAATTTAGTTTTGTGTTACTGTTTAATTTAATGATTTTAATATCTCGATACTTACTGGTAAATACTTCTTTAAGTATTTTTACGAGGTTTTTATGCAGTTGCCTGAAAAATGTAAAAATCACAGTTACTTTAACATGAGTAAAAAACGGGAACTAACGCGAATAGATTACCTCTATTATTGCCTGACAGTTCCTTATAAAAAACAATGTAGGTACTTATTAATTTTTGTTGATTTTGTGTGAAAATAATTCACACAAAACTAAAACTCGAAACAACAGTATGACAAATTTTGTGAAACCAAATCAAAATATTGAAATAAATAGCTTAAAATCACGGAACAGAAAAAACATAGTGATTGAATGTGGCTGCGATGCACGTGCCGCAGCAGGTTATGGAGCTCCGCACAACTTCCTACAAGTTAATTCTATTTATTTGTAAGACTGTGTATGCTTGTTTTTTTTATACAACTGAGATGGCAAACAAGCAGGCTGCCTATCTGATATTAGGTATCTACGGTCACTATTATACAGAATGGCCCAAAATAACGTATGTGGTAACTATAGAGATATATGGAATAAATTTACATATAGGTAATAATAAAAATGCATTCACTTTTGTACAGTAATATTTTTGTCTTCAAAATATCCTTCTTTGCAAAGTCTTAAACGCTTAATGAAATTTTCAATGATTATTCGTAACTCTTTCACTGATACTTTTCGCAACTCCTCCACTTATAGTTTTTGCACTTCTATTTTGTTCCGTTTCTTCTTCAGTGCAGTTTAGAGAGATTATTTGATTTACCTGTATTACGTGTTTTTTCATAATGTTTATTTGTGAAACTAAATAAATTTATTTGATTTGATTTGATTCCACATTTTTGTGACTTGTAGCGAAGGCCCTCTTCTCTTAAATAGACCATACGCAGTAATCCATCGGATTCCATTCGGTCGAGTATGGTAGTCATTCTAGTGAACTAATAAAATCCGAGCATTGTTCTTTGCAACCACTGTTGTTTTGTAAGATGGAGCAGAATCTTGTTGGGGTGTCTGTCTGTCCATCTGGAAACAATGTTTAGCCAATTTTCAGTAGCAGCGCGATGTTATCGAAATTTCTCAAGGCGAATTTTTTTAGTAGTAATTACTTTCATAGTTTTTTAGCCCTTATGATGACTAATTAAGTCATCTTTAACAATATGCTGCACAGTTTATTGCCGACTTATTCCGAGGTGTCGAGTTATTTTTCTTACCTTTCCCTTTATTTCGAAGCAATCTTTGCTTGATAATATGCCGCTTTCTAGAAGTCCTAACAGTTCTTTTTCTTTCTCTCCGGGCGGTCAGGGATATTTTCAAGCTCCATTAATAGTTTTTTAATATTTAATAAAACTAACCTCGAGAGTAACAGCATACTGCTGTCTCCACTGTCATGCAAGTTATAGTTTTCCATTTCTGAAAATGTTACTTGATAATTTGGCCAACGTCTTTTTGGGTCTACATTTCCAAATCCTAACAATCCTACCATATAAGGTTCTTGTAGGATTTGGAAATACCTACGACTCCTACAAGAACTCTAACTTGTGACATCAAATTTAATGTCACAGTATCCAGATACCTCACGTTTTCACACCGAAATACAGCAATTTAAGCACCGTTGCTTAGCGACGGAAATAAGTTAGATCGCCTTCAGTAGTCAGTCTCTGGTAAATATAAAGTTTCTATTACTTAATACAAGTTAGCAGGTATAAATAAAGTACACAATGCATTCAATGTCTAATGTTTTATATTCGTATAAAACTAGCAACGGAATACCTAATGGCGTTTTATACTCAGGGAAAATGAGATGCTTATTTGCCCGGCTGTTCAATGTCGCGAGTTACGAATTGCAAAAACTGAGCGTAATGATTAGCCACGGTCACTTTTTCAATGTTAGAAATGTGGTATCTACTTGACGCTATAATCATGGTGCATAAGTCTGTCCTGTCTTGGTAAACAAGTTTTACTTGCTTGAAATTAAGACCGACCGAAGGTTCGGTTTCGGTGTCGGTCAACGTTTATCGAACTTTTCGGCCCCGCCGTAACTCGGTATTCGTCACTGCCGTGCGTCCTCCGGCTAAATTCGGGCGTGTTCGTTACCGTTAAATTGTTAAAATAACATAGGTAAGTATATCAAACATTTTTTGTTACCGTTTACCAATTTGAATTATTGTTTTCATGTTATTTAAAAGGTTGTGATTTATGTATAAAAGTAACGCACTAAATTAACACCTTTAGCATGTTAAATAAAATTGAACATGCTTAAGTACATATAGGTACAAGGTTACCTACTCTTAAAACAGGAGTCAAATTTTGCGTGCTCATCCATACAAGCAAACTAAAAAACTTTTATTAGAGGACTAATCTTGAAATCTCACGAAATAAGCAGTACCTTTGTACGATGTTTCTATTTGTACACATTTGTAATTTACTGTGGGTGAATATTGATTGTAAGTACTTAAACAAATATTTTTTCAATGCAGTTGCTCGCAAAGTAGTCTTTATTTGTCTATAGATATTAACCGATAGTCACTCTTTACCGGACTGTGCGGTAAAACAATATGGAAATCCTTTATTTCATGCATGCAGTAAAGTTTTTTTTATTTTTTATATCTTACACCACACAGTCCATGCAGCACTCCGTGCTGCATGAAATAAGGTGGAAAAAATTCAAATTCATAAATAAACGCTCTTCAGTTTGTAATTATGAAGCTAATAAAACTATACAATATAATATCAAATTTTCCTACCAATAGTTTTCTCACATTTACTCACAAAAGCATTGAAAAATGTTGTATGATACGTGAGCATTATGTAAAAGGTCTTTCCGAATTGTGTGCCTCTGAAAACTCGGTAAAGACCTACTTTCTGCACGTTTATCATAAATAACTATTTTAATAACTGCTCAAAAAGCAGACTTTTCCATAAGCATTTAGCGTGCGGAAAGTAACTTTTCTGCACTAGTGCTTGTTGTTTTCCTTTTGCATATTACCTCCAAATGGGTGAAGGAGGTTTTAAAACAAAAAGTCTGAAATAGGTATTAACAGCGTAAATACTATTAACACATGAATTAAATTTAAAATAAATTTATTTCTTTAAATAACGTATAATATAAAAAATAAATGACGTAATTAAAATTATTTTGAATTAAGATAAATTATTGTCATTGAATAACCAATAGTCTGAATCAAACCTTAAACTTGCTCTCCAAAATGTTTAATATCACCTTTAATTAACAATTATTCAAACTGTAATGTTAATTATTACTTGACCAAGGATTAAACAGTTTTTCATTACTTTCCTTTCGCTGTTTTATTATTCTTGCAAATGTATTAAAAACGTCGTTCAATGCATGTGCTGAATTCTCAATTCCACTCGCCCCTATTGTAACCAGGACACGTTAAGAAATGACATACTTTTCACACTTGTATCGAAATGTACTACTATTTCTTCAGCTGGAGTCTCCGCAAGCTCGCACTGCTTTCGTCAACTCTGGAGTGCTGCTCGCCGACCAGCATGGCTTCGACGGCATCGATTTGGCGTGGCAATTCGCAAGAATCAAACCTAAGAAGATTCGTTCCACTTGGGGTAAGTGACTCATTCATACCAATTCAAAACTAAGCGTAGTAAACTAAGCGTTGTTATCTCGGTAATTTCACGGGCAAATCATTTACATTTTGCATGTGTATACATCAACAATATATCTACGTGATTTGTCGTTCGTTAAACCATTCAGACGTAGGTACACATACTTTTTGTTAAATTTTTTTTGGTCGCAAACAAAGGAAATGTTTTGAAACATTTGTTGGTGGACTTACAGTGATCTCATCTCTTCTGTAAATTGAGCTACTGTGATTAATTTCACATTTCTTTGTTATCGAGACTTGTTTTTATGTAGATATGTGATATAACTTCAATTTATCTTAACAACATTCAAAATTTTACACGAGGGAATATTTATATAATTGAATTTAAAGGATATAAAGTACATCGATAGCAACAAATTGCTATCAACAATTTAACCTGTTTACGAAATAGGCCAGTTACTTGGTTTAACGTCTACCTGCGAACATAAAAATATTTTAGTTCTTAAGTTTTCTCTATCGTGTTATTTTGCAGTACCTTAAAAAATAAATTCTTAAAGCTTAAGTATAAGTACATTTTAAATAAGACATTACATTACCTTTAGGATCAATTTGGCACGGTATCAAGAAGACTTTCGGCACTACGCCCGTTGACGACAAAGAGGCTGAGCACAGGGAAGGTTACACTGCTCTGGTCCGAGAGATGAAGCAGGCACTCAGCGTCAAGCCCAACATGCAGCTGTCCATCACCGTTCTGCCTAACGTTAACTCTTCTGGTAGGTACATCATACAACAGTATCTTTTATCAACACATCGGTTGAAGAGCGTCTTCTTAGCATTTTTTCTTCATTCGCAGTCTCTCCATGTTGCAATACGAGACTACTTAGATAATTGACCTCTCCATATGCTAAAATTGGACATATACTGGGTGTAACTGAACACCCCAATAATATTTAAGGGTATGAATCAATCAGAAGTAAAGATTCTCTAGGAAAAATATTTTTTTCCCATACAAACTAAATAAATTATTTTTTGGTATTTAGTGCCGACAGCCCTACGTAAGCGTACGAGGAATACTACGCTCACGTAATACAAACTAAATAAATTATTGTTTGGTATTAAGTGCCGACAGCCCTACGTAAGCGTACGAGGAATACTACGCTCACGTCTGTCACGTGCCATTTTGTTTTTAAATTTCTTTTGTGTTAAGAGCTGATTATGGTTGTCACTTGAAAGTTTTTGCTTTCAGTTTAAAATCAAATAACTGTGAAAGTATTGGGCTTCCAGGTCTCAGACAAGCGCCGAAGGTCCATTAAGTATCTAACTTATATGCCCCTTAAATGTTATTGGGGTGTTCAGTTACACCCGGTATATAGCATATCTAGTATAGATACAGAACAAAAAAATATTCATAGAGAATAAGGGGCAGTTTTTAAGGGTATGCCCAGTTAGTTAACGAATGTCTATTTTACAGTGTACTACGACGTGCCCGCTATCATCAACTTGGTGGATATCGTCAACCTGAGGGCCTACGATTACAATACTCCCGAGCGGAACCCTAAAGAGGCGGACTACGCCGCACCCATTTACACCCCGCAGAACCGCAACCCGTTGCTCAATGCTGACGCTGAAGTGGCTTACTGGTGCGTATAAATACCAAAGTAAAAGTAATTGGCATAAATACCTTAAATTTCTAGAACTTAAGTAACGTACAGTTACGTAATTTGAATGCTTTAGTTAGCAGGTTAAGGGGCCACAGAACCTACTACTAGCGCCGCCATTCGTTTTTTATTAATTATCATAAATTAAAGACGTTTCTACAAAAAATAGATCAGTCAACTACTCAATATAGATATTTCAGATTTTTTGAGCTATTCAGGCATAGACTAAAATGTATAGGAATAATCATAATCCGAATTATTGCCAAAAGTGGCCACTTTTAGTTTGGCTGGGCTCTTTTGCACTTATCCTAATGATTGGACCATTGTACGTCCTAATCTTCGTCAGCCTCCATCCTACTCCATCCATCCCAGGTACTCCCAAAACGCCAGCAGCCCCTGTGGGTTACTACATTGTTAGTATAGATGTATATGAGCAGTTGACTGCTGATATAAATTTCACGCGCCCCGCGATTTTATTCTTGTATCTGATCAATGCTTTTTTTAGTCAATGCGCCATTAATAATTTACTCATCAACTTAGTATCAACCACTATTGCAGGACTCAACACGGCGCACCTTCCACTAAACTGGTTTTGGGCATTTCATCGGCCGCGCGCACATGGAAGCTTGACTCGGACAGTGAAATTTCAGGAGTGCCTCCGATCCACGCCGATGGCCCCGGTGAAGCTGGTAAGTTTAACTAAAGATTAGAAATTGCTGATGTGTCATCACATCACCTACAAAAGTGTTCACGTTCTAAGAAGCTTGTTTTGACAGCTGTCATCGCCTAGTCTATCCGTCAGTTTTGACAAACATAAGGGGATAAGAGCTGTCCTTTGTAAGACCATGACAAAATAGCATTTGTTTTTTTTAGGTCCATACACCAAGACCGAAGGCTTGCTTAGTTACCCAGAAGTCTGCGCTAAGCTCATCAACCCGAACCACCAGAAAGGCATGCGCCCTCACCTGAGGAAAGTCACTGATCCCAGCAAGCGATTCGGTAAGTTTCTATTGTAATTGCAAACTGCTAAAATACTCAAAACAATTCATTAATTTGCATTGATATAGGTGATAAAGTGCAGTTTGTGTATATGTTACGGCTAAAATCCGAAGTACGGTTAAACCTAGTAATAGCCGGCCAGAACTCCTAACTAACGTAACCTGCTGGCTGTACCTACCTATTTCTAGCCGGCTAACACTAGGTATTACCGTACTTCGGCTTTTAGCCGTAACATATACACGGCGTTACGTCGACCCTATAATGTGCTTTGAAAATAGCAGCTTCATTTAAATTTTCAGACGTGGGATTAACCAAGGATGCAGATTTAACTCATATGTTTGGTTGGTACTCTTTTTTAGAAGGCTTGGCATAATGACACTATTTGATTCTTAACATTTATGTAGGTTGTTGGCTTAAAATGTTTGTGAAAAGGTGAAACATTTGTATCTTGGGTATAACCAGTTATAGATATAACAATATTAAGTATGCGGAATAATACCTGATATTTTCCTGTTCCATTTGCATGTCTGTGATATTTGTGAACGCACGCTAGTATAGAGCCTAGACGCTGATTATTTGTAGATAACTCCCCACGGTTCACTGTCAAATGTAAGCAAATGATTTTATTAAGCACTTTATTGCAATTATTAATTTAACAACTGGTATTGATCTAGGGTCCGAGTGCGGTTCCCCATGGGCCATCAGATTCCGTCTTACACGATTCGCCATCATGACAGTCTTTTAATAACATTGTTGTGCTCCTACAGTAGAAGAAAGAAAGTTACTTTCTCGCTTTCGTCTTTGGCCCTTATCGTCACTTACCATCAGGCAAGGCGAAGGCCAAGGGCTTCCCTATTGTGTTAAAATAGAAACGCATACAAATAATACAATTGGCGGCCGGCCTCCTTGCTTTATATCAGTTTAAATTATATAAATAACCTGTTTGATTATGCTAGCTTTAACGTTGTTGGTATTTTTATTTAGTGTTTCTCCTTTATTATTGAACAAATTGAACGGACTTACAATAAATACTTACTTGCTTTTCATCTAATCCATAAACATATAGTTAAAAATAATAATTAGGTAGAACTGGGATGTCAAATATGGTGGTGGTTGATTTTAATGATAAGTTAACAAAATAATAATGATAAGTTAACAAAATAATAATTTTGATAACCTAAATTATTGTATTAATTGTATTAATTGTGTAGGCCCGGGCGTTGGTTTTTTTAAATGAGTGTTTAGGTGACAAAACACGGCAGCCAATTAACAGTTTAGAAATCTACACAATTGTTTTTTCGAATATATTCCTTTTTGTGTAATTTATGATATATTTCGCTACAAGAAACTGCAAAGCTTATTTTTAAAGCGTACTTTGGTTGGACTAAAAGAACAAAGTCACTATAATATTGAACTGGCTGATGCAAACGAACAAAACTGTAATTTACGGGGATGATATTACTTTAAGGTACTTTGTCGAGTTTTTTTTACAGCTAAGTAATTTGCCAAACTAGAAGATTGTCCATCTAGTGGTAAGTGGCTCTAGTCACCTATGTTGAGTTAGTCCAGGATTCAAGTGAACTCGTGAGTTCATCAGGATCAGGATCCCCCGCATAGGCTCCTCTAAGATTCTATCAAGCTTTCTGTCAAGCCATATTTGAATAAAGAATATTTTGATTATAATTAGGTCACACTGTACTTTGACAACTTGTGCCATAAGATTCTATTTATTTGTATCACTGTGTATTATATTTTATACAGCTTAGTCGCTAAGCAAGCAGCTACAGTTGCCTGTTTCTTGTAAGATTCCCCCCAGAAGGACCCTAGCGTACGAGCTTCTAAATATCTAATCAACTTGTGACATAAGATGTCAAGTCACAGTAGCCAGTAATATATATCGCTGCCTGTCTTACACTTCAAAGCGGAACACAGCAATGCAAGCACCGCTGGTTACTCGTAGCGACAGAAATAGTTTACATACAGCAGTAGACTCTTTCGTCATTAAAATTTGTCTTGTTATATCATTCCCGTATTTTGCGGTTCTACGCATTTTAACGCAAAGGAATTAACACACCTACGCGAAACTTTCAATACGCACGCTTATCAAAGCAGTTGTAGGTCTTAGGTTCGTTGATTGTGACGATAATGTGTTTTGTCGTTTTAAGGTACCTACGCCTTCCGTCTTCCCGACGACAACGGCGAGGGTGGTCTCTGGGTGAGCTACGAGGATCCAGACACCGCTGCTCAGAAGGCGTCTTACGTGAAGTGAGTACCAGTGTAGTCTTCAATTGTTTTCTTTGTATACGAGATAGGTGGTAACTATTGACCTACTACCAACAAAGGTAGGTTGTTGGTAACATTGGTGGCAGCCACGCCCGCTTGATGCAAGCGAGATATCAACTTGACTGTTGATAACATCGCGCAAGATGACAATATGACGATGTTTGGCGGTCTTTTGTCAGGTGCTTGACCATGTGGTTGCACATGAGCGATTAACGCTTTACCCTACCTTAATTTAACATATTTTTGATTAGTTCGGTGGTGCTGTGGCATACCTACTTATGCACTCTGTTGACAATTGCTAAAGTTAAGCCACGTAAGTCACGGCCAGACTTATGATGGGTGGTGCAGTAGCATATGCGCTCGGCTGACGATTGCTAAAGTTAAGCAACGCCAGTCATGATCAGGCTTATGGTGGGTGACTTGAAATATGCTCGAGCTCCTTTGTGCTTACGATTCTTTAGGGGGCTTCGCGGACCATCGCTCGTGTAGATAATGCGTGGTAATACTTTTTAATAAAGTAGTTTTTAAAAACGTGTTTTTGGAAAACTACTATAGCGACTTATCGGAGAATGAAGGGTATAACAGGGTTCAAAAATCTTGAACGAGAGAAAAATAGATATGGTTAAATAAATACGATTTTCTTACATCAAATGGTCATTATTCTTTGTGCCAGCTCCATTTTCCGATGCGGCAGGGATAATAAAAACGCCCTTGAATTGGACTGCCTCCAATTGGCCCCTATTGCTGGAGAGGACCTCGTGTAGGTATGAAACATGACCGGAACAATGCTGTTTTTACTAATTTCATGTTTCACTTAGATGTTGATGACCTGAGTCATTACAGGTAGTTGTAGTGTGTATTCAACACACAACACATACTTTTCTTCTAGTTTTGATATGACATATACACATACGTGATACGTAAAACCACATTGTGGTTTTACGTATCACGTGAACGTAAAAATTATCGTGCCCAATGCTAGCAATAAATGTGATTGTGCATGTTTTATTTCAGATCGAAGAATCTTGGTGGTATTTCCATCGTAGACCTCTCCATGGACGACTTCCGTGGCTTATGCACCGGAGATAAGTATCCCATTCTGCGCGCTGCAAAATACCGACTCTAAATTAAATATTGATTGAACGCCGATTTGTAGACAATAAAATTTTATTATACGATAAAAGATGACGTAGAACTGATAGATCAGTGTTTGTTATACTAATATTTTTACATATACCTACTAGTTGTGCTTTTCGAGTAGTTTCGGATGTATTTGCAGGAATAAAAAGTAAATGTTACTTCTGGATATTGCAGTCCAAAAATGAAATCGGTACATTAGTTTCAGAGATTGTCGCTTTGAAAGAAATAGAACTGTTTTTTTTTAATAATATTAGTATAGGTACTTAGACGTAGATGTAAGAATTACAATTAACAGAAATACATTTATTTTTTTGGTTGGTTCACACCGTGAACGTAGTAATGAGTACAGAATGAGTAGAGCTTTCAAGGATACATCCCCGAGCTGTTCTAATTTGACATGTCACATCAAACATTCAACAAGCTGTAAAGTAAACCTTATAATTCAAACTTTATAGTATCTTGACAGGTAGATCACAAAGTAGGTACTGATAAAAACAGCAAAAACACGAAGTATTGCTGTTCATCACAAGGTAAGTACAACCAGCCATACTTCTGTTTTCTAAGTTTTAATCGCTGCCCATGAGAACCTTATCACAGAAACTAGTGTTAAGCCTCCATTGACGAACCTTGATCGATACGTTTTTAACTATTTTTGAGATAAAATCAAGTTTACTCGCTAACATTTTACCCCACTCATTAATGCATAGAAAAAATAAATAAATAAATTACTCACGTGCCAACAATAGTGATTTTGCATGAACTTATAAAGTGATTTTGCATGACCAATGAAATGAATATCTCGTAATAATAAGCACAGATCAATATGCTTATTATTATTATTATGTAGCAAGCAAATACTAAGTAGGTCCCTTATTATTAAGTCCATGTTTATAACCGATAGTGGTGAACTAGGTTTAAGGATGATATCGATAGTAATGTTGATGGACACAGATCAATATATTTTATTATATTATATATTTTATACAGCATAGATTATTTTGATTATAAATATATATTTTTTTCATATCAAACATCAATTATTAATTATACTAAGAGTGTTATTATTATTTTTAGATGATTTTGCATGACCAATGAAATGAATATCTCGTAATAATAAGCACAGATTAATATGCTTATTATTATTATGTAGCAAGGAAATACTAAGTAGGTCCCTTATTATTAAGTCCATGTTTATAACCGATAGTGGTGAACTAGGTTTAAGGATGATATCGATAGTGATGTTGATGGACACAGATCAATACATTTTATTATATTATATATTTTATTCAACATAGATTACTAATAATAAGCACAGATCAATATGCTTATTATTATTATTATGTAGCAAGCAAATACTAAGTAGGTACCTTATTATTAAGTCCATGTTTATAACCGATAGTGGTGAATTAGGTATAAGGATGATATCCATAGTGATGTTGATGGACACAGATCAATATATTTATATTAATTATATTTCATTCAACATAGATTATTTTGATGATAATTTTTTTTTTCATACCAAACATCAATTATTCATTATACTTAGAGTGCTTTATTATTTTTAGATGATTTTGCATGTCTTTTTTTCGTTAGGATTTTTTTCATAGATGATTTTGTATGCTTTTTTGATTAATTTTATTCAGATGATTTTGCATGTTTTTTTATTATAATTGCTAAAAGTACCACGTGATGCAACGCGCGCTCTCGCGCTTCGGATCTCGTCTCTACGTGAGTCAGCGGTACAGAATATATAAATAGACAGCGTCCGTTGTAAATACATTACGCGTTGTAAATTAAAAATGATTTTTTCTTTGATGTTTTTTTGGATGAAAATTAACAAATAATGTTCCAAACACTTTGGTATAAAAACCCCGAAAAAAATTGTCACTTTAAACAAACATATCGGTAACTATTAATTTCTCAGGTATGGTCTAGAAGACAAAAATGATATTGACGATGGGTTCAATACGTGGGCTTCAACTTAGTGATTGTTTTTTTTATACCCCTTATATATTATAAACTTACTGATTATGCTTAAGGTTGATTTTTTGATTAATTTTGTACTACATCAATTATTTTGATGCTAGTAATGATTTTTTTCACATTAAACATCAATTATTCATTACACTAATAGTGTGATTATTATTTTTAGCTGATTTTGCATGTCTTTTATGATAAATTTTTCTCAGATGATTTTGCATGATTTTTATGATTGCTAAATCATATAGTTAATGATTTTAAAGATTATTCTTGATTTTATAATAAATTCAAATAAATCAGACAATATTGCAGATTTGATGAGCGATATTGGGGTAATCTGTCCAAATAATTTCTATCAATATCGTCAATGAGCAGTGGTAATTCTAGGTAGTTTAGGTATAATAATTTACATGAATAGATAGCTATAAAGTCTTGAATTATAACATTAAAAAGCCCAAATCTATGCATTTCCGGTTATCGATTTCGCAAACACTGTTCTATTCTAAGTTCGTTATCTTTATAAATAATCACTGTGTACTATGTAGGATTTAATAACTTTTTTACCAGAAAAGATTCACAATGTAACTTTCTCTGTTGGACAGTTTGTTTATTGACACGCTTGCCCACCACATGAAAATGGAATTTCTTAAGAAAGTTAATGTATAATAATAATATAAAGTTAATGCTTTTGTGACTCAGTCGTCAACACTACCTCTGGAAGGAAAACAATGACAATTTATTATGTGAAATAGATTCATCGTGCTATTAACAATCACTTATTCTTTTCGACAATGTATCAAATATTGTTAGATTAAGAAATTGTAATATCAAAACAAATATGATAATAATATATGTATTCAATTGATTTGCATTATGTCTTATTGCACCTTATTTAATTAAGTCCGATCTCTAACATCGCCTACCGCGATCGCCTTCAATTTCGACAGCCGAAGTGCATCCATTACCATTTTTGGTCAGACAGTCGACACAGCGTCTTTTATTGACGCCGCAATAACTAGTTATTTCAAGGCGATCGTGATAGATTTTTAACCGACTTCGAAGAAAAAAGGAGGTTTCTCAATTCGACCGTGTATATATGCTTGTTTTTTTTTTATGTTTGTTCGCGGATAACTTCGTCGTTTATGAACCGATTTTGAGGATTCTTTTTGTATTCGATAGAGGATACTCCAACGGTGGTCCCATGGCCACCAAAGTTAGGATCTGATAATGGGATCCCATAAAAATCGAGGAAAACTATTAAATTTTTACGTGTGTCCAACGTGTTTTGTGTATACAGGTGTCCCAAAAAATAGTGTCAAGCGAAAGTCCAGAGTTAGAGCACCTCTTGGAGTACCCGAACCACCCCCATGTATGTTCCGCGATTATTCGTAGTTTTAGAGTAATAATTTTTTTTCTGACTTTTTGAAAATTTCGATCTAAAGAACTTAAAAAATTTTAATAAAAAAAAGTTGAACATATTTTAATGTTTTTCTTTATGCCACTGAATTATCTTTAGTGCTTCTTTTATGTCTAAAATAATCAGCTTCGTAACTTTAGTGGAAATTTAGAAAACAGTAGTGTAAAGTCATGACGGACCGCAGCCCCGGTCGTGACTAGACGTCATTGTGTTAGCTTCGTATTTAATTTTAAGTTATTTTTATATTTTCAACAAATTCCTGTAAATTAATGCATTTTTAAAATTAGTATTGTGTTGAAATGCAGTTGTATTGTTTGTGAAGCGATTCGCGGTGCTATTTTATGTTTGTCACGACAAATTTAAGACGACGTTAACACCAACTGTCACGGATTTGAACGAGCCAACGAAGATTTTCGGAGATTACGTTTTGGCAAAAACTTTAGATCCAAGACTTCAAGAGGAAATAAGTACATATATGGAAAAACTGAAATTGTGGAAAGTACCCGTGGTTCGCTAGCAAGAAATTCTTTAAGCTAGTGACGGCAGTTTTGGTGATTGACGGATTACCTACTTATACATAAACCGGGGGAGTATTGTATTTATCATTACCCATTCATTCTATGATTAGGCAAATCTTAGAACATAGGCACTTATGTTACTCTGCAACATAGCACACATATTATTAAAAAACTATTAGGATTTATCCAGTTTTACACATTGATTGTTTCACTTTACATACAGTGAAAGTAAAGTTCACCTTAAATTCAGACATATAGTGACATTGCCCTAGTACCCTACCCCATAACCAACTTTATTTGTTAGTTTAGTCCACCTATAATTCAAGGTTTTTTGTTTTTTTTTTTAAACACATCTGTGTTACACAATAACTAAAGCAATTTAAGCAATGGCAGGCCTGAATGCTAATTTATGTAGATATTACATTCAGATCTTACTACCTAAATAGAGGCTGCAGCTTATTTCTAAGTATATTATTTAACCTATTATTGACATTGACTTATTAACCTATTATAGTTAGGTAATTAATGTTTTTTGCCTATAAGAAGTATTATTGTTGAGTTTCCCTGACTTAAATTAACTTCCCTAAATCACAATGATAACCCATACTATATCTTAACATAGACTGTTTCTTGATTTTTCACGGTGGCTGTGTCCTGCAATTGATATAAAATATTTTAAACATAGTGTTACATTGTGGAACATTGGGATGTAATGCTCACTGGAAGGTCTGCGTGGTGGTGGCGTTGTGCGTCGGGTCGTTACGTTCCCTAAAATATGGTTGAGCGAAGCGATGGCTGATTCATGCGTCAACCTGTGAACAGGTGCTGCCAACGGGGACTGGTCATTCATCCATATGTTTCTTTAAGATTATTTAGAATAAGAAATACATTTCTCTATTTACTTCGCAGTTGTATGGCGCAGTAGCTTGTGACATATTAAGAACTTATTTGCATTTTTATCTTAAATTTTACTGTAAATATAAATATATAGGAGACGTTTTTACAGTATAAACTGTTTCTTTACTTTTTTTTTTTTTTTTTTGTTCTCTTTGCTATTTGTATATCACCTTTTCTGTTTTTGTTTGATAATATTATTCCTTGACAAGTTATTTTATTTTCTTTATTTTTCTACTTTTATTTTCTTTTTCAAAATATCCCTTTCTTATCAGTTGCCTTTAAATTCCTAGGTCTTGTTTCATTACCCAGTTTATACTTCCTATTAAAATAAAATTCAACTTTTTTAGGCAATTGATGAGCTAACAAAATGCTGACCCGCAAAGCTGCTGCCCAAAATACTGAGGCAAAACTCAGGCAAGCTGTCATTGAAATAAAGACATTGAAGGATTCCTGCGATCAACTTCTAAGGGAACGTGATGAAAGTGAGATCGAAATCAAAAAGATCATAGACAAAAACACCTTCCTTAAAAGTGAGCTCTCCGAATTGGATGTCAAATATAAGGAAGTACTTGAGGAGCGACACCAGCTGCAGCACACCATCACCGGTTTTACGCAGTGTAATGACACTTATGTGAAGGCATTGGATCGAATCACAGAACTTGAACGGGACTTGCGTGAGGCGAATAGGCAAATTTCTTAACTGGAACAATTTAAACAAAATCAAGAAAATGCTCACACACACAGCTTGTTCGATGAACTCATGCAGTCACCTGGTGGACAAAATTTAGCAGAATCCTCTTCGCCTACAGAGGGTAGGCCCTTATTGAACAATCATATGAGTAATAAAAAATTTAAAAAATATATTAAAATCAAGAAAATGCTAAAAAGGACTCAATACCAATTAAAAAAGTATAACTCATTTAGGAGTAATATTAAATTACGGAAAGAGCGTGCATGTCTAATAGATTCATTAGACATTTATGATAGCAAATTGAAAGAGAGCAGGGGTTTGTATGATAGGGACGTTGAAGAACTCAATAATACTATTAGAAATTTACAACACAAATTGTCAACTATCTCCGAAAATTATGACACGGCTCAAAATGATATTAAAATGCATATTCAATCTATCAGAGAACTAGCCACACTCTGTCAGCATAATGAGGACCGCTATCAGTCCCTTCTTGACAAACAACTTTTGACTGCAAGTGAGAATATTTCAATAACAGAATGCAATGTCACAAATAATAACAATGCACCCAGTCATACATCCTCCGCTCATAGTATTGTATGTCAGTCACCAGTCAATGAGCAATCTAGTTTTCATTGTAAGATGTCTGTGTCTAAGCCTAAATGTATTATTTTTTGTGATGACATAGGCAAAGGTATGGGCCAGTTATTGACAAATCAGTTGGATTTTAGTGTCATTAATTATTGTATGCCTGGCTCAAGTTTCCATGATATTGCAAATAAAATTAATAGTTATAAGTTTGATATTAATGACAAACTGGTTATGATCTTGGGAAATAGGGGTAATTTGAACAAAAAAGTACTAAAACATTTTTGTTCTCATTTAAATAATCTACATGTTAATCAAATAATAATGTTTACCCTTCCCTACCATAATCGTTTGTCACAACATGAAAATAATATTAGATACAAACTTAATTTGACATTAGATTTAATGACTAATTATTCGAAAAAATTCCATATTATTGACTTCAACAAACTGACATGTATTAAAGCTTATTTGACAGAAGATAGATTATATCTATCAACATTCTATAAAAAACAATTAGCTATTTCGCTAAGATTTTATTTACAAACTTTAGCCAAAAACATGGCTATAAATTCTTTCTCTGACAATGCTTTTATTGAGCAGCCCACTCAAAGTACTGAAATTGCTCCTATTGAGCAATACTGTGGTAGTGAAACGACTGTCAGTAATGTTACTGATGATATTTTTAATAAATCTTTAAATTAAGTAATGAGACAAAAGAGACATCCTCTTGCTTATCATTAGGTAGAAAAGATACTGAAAACTTTGTAAATGTATTGCAAAACCCATTTGAAAACAAAAATAAAGTAAATCTTATCAACCTGGTGCACCAGAACATTCAAGGAATGTTAGGCAAGGATCTGGAAGTGGAATTATTCTTGAACTGTAGTAATGTAGACATCTTTTGTGTAACTGAACACTGGCTTAAAAGTTATCAGTTCATGTTTAATTTCAGCAATCATCTGGTTGGTAGTTCGTTCAGTCGAGAAAAATCAATTCGTGGTGGTTCTTTAATAATATTAGATAAAAAGCTGAAATTTAAGGATCGTAAGGATATTGTGAGTCTTTCGATTGAGCGAACAATAGAAATAGCCTGCGTGGAGCTGGACCAGATTATTGTATTAAGTATATACAGGCCTCCTTCAGGATTATATGACCTTTTTGAAGATACTATGGATGAAGTATTGAAAAAAGTGTGTAGTTCCACAAAACAAACCATTGTTTGTGGTGATTTTAATATTAATTTATTAGAAAATTCTAGTTTATCTATTAGGATTAAAAATCTGTTTTGGTCATATAACCTTGGAAATTTATTTTTGGAGCCAACAAGAACAACTCAATCGTCTGCCACATGCATTGACAATATTTATACAAATATTGTTCCTTTAGCAAGAAGAGTTTTTAATAATTTAGAATCTGACCATTCTGGACAAATTGTTACCATTCCACTTAAATGTAAAAGCATGGAAAAAAAGAATATCACTGTTGTACCAAAGACTGCTGGTCGCTTAGAACGGCTGAAAAATAATATTGGTATTAAATTAAATTATATAGGTTATGAAGAAAATCCAAATAAATTATATGAAAACTTTTTTCATACATTTTGTTCTGAATTTAAAAATATTTTTATTCCAAAGACTATATCGGTTGATGGCACTTTAGCTTTTAGTGAATGGGCTACACCAGGTATTCACAAAAGCAGAATAAAACTTTTTGAACTTTACAATGAACGCTCATTCAATACTAGTGATGAATTTAAACTTTATGTAAAAACTTATTCTAAAGTGTTCAAAAAAGTTTGCAAGCTTGCTAAATCTAATTATTTAAGTTCAAAAATAAAAAACAGTAGTAATAAAATTAAAATGACATGGAATATTATAAATAATGAAACTGGAAAAGCTAAAACTACTAATAATCAATATTGTTTGAATGTTGATGGTAAGAAGGTAACAGTTGACACAGAAGTAGCTGCAGAATTTGAAAAGTTCTTTACTGATATTCCAGTCTCAATCACAAAGTCTTTGGATTCATCCCCCGCTATTGCTGAATCTATAGTGAAGGATCATGTTAAAGTTTGTAATGATAAATTCAAATTTGTACACATTAGTGGAATTGATATAACAAAGTCATTTAAAACTTTAAATAAAAAGAAAACTGCGGATCTGTGGGGCAATTCCGTTGATGTTACTAAATCCGTAATTGAAACAATAGCTCCAATACTTGCTAACATTTTTAATGATTGCATTGACTGTGGTGTATTTCCTGATCTTATGAAGCTAAGTAAAATTATTCCTTTACATAAATCTGGTAGCACATCAGACCCCAGTAATTTTAGACCTATCTCTGTGCTACCTACTTTTAGCAAAATTTTTGAAAAAATAATGTTGGAGCAAATGCAAAGTTATTTTAATAGGAATAATCTTCTACACTGTAAACAATTTGGTTTTAGGAGGGGTCGCTCAACAACCGATGCTGGTGTTGAGTTAATACAACATATATTCGAAGCCTGGGAAGACTCACACGATGCGTTAGGCATTTTTTGTGACTTGTCCAAGGCATTTGATTGCGTTTATCACGAAATCTTGATCAGAAAATTACACCACTATGGGTTTCGTGACACTGCACTTGATCTTCTAATCTCTTATCTAAGTGGGAGGATTCAAAAAGTAGACATCAATGGAAAAAGGTCTCAAGGTTCTGCAGTTAAAATGGGAGTTCCGCAAGGTTCGATTCTTGGTCCTTTTCTATTTCTTATATATGTCAATGACCTCCCTGATTTTGTACAGGATAGACATGAGATGGTATTATTTGCAGATGATACTTCACTTTTATTTAAAATTAAAAGAGGTGTGCAAATTAATGACGATGTAAATAATTCTATCTCAAGAATTGTTCACTGGTTTAATGTGAACAACCTGTCACTTAATGAAGGGAAAACAAAATGTATAAAATTTGTTTTACCCAATGTCAAAGAGGTTCACACCACTGTAAAAATAAAGGATATAGGTGTTGACCCTGTGGACACCACAGTATTTCTTGGGATCACACTTGATTCTAAGCTGCAATGGGGCCCACATATCGATAAATTGTCAAAGAGACTTAGTTCTGCAGCTCACGCTGTATGGAAAATACGTCAACTGACTGATGTTGATACAGCAAGACTTGTATACTTTTCTTACTTTCATAGTGTGATGTCGTATGGTATTTTGTTGTGGGGAAATGCTGCCGACATTCAGATTGTTTTTGTACTGCAGAAAAGGGCTATTCGAGCAATCTATAACCTTAAAATGAGAGATTCTTTGCGAGAAAAGTTCAGAGAAATTGGTATTATGACAGTAGCGTCGCAATATATTTATGAGAATCTAATATATGTTCGTAAGAATATTCATGTGTTTTGTAAAAATAGTGATATTCATTCAGTTAATACTAGACAAAAGAATATGTTAGCTTTACCAAATACCAGGCTCCAAAAAATTAATAATTCTTTTAGAGGCCTGTGTATACGTTTCTACAATAAAATCCCAAGTTGTATACAAGAACTTAGCTTAAACAAATTTAAAGTTGCAATCAAAGATGTACTTATTAAAAAAGCATATTATAAAGTGTCTGATTACATGACGGACAAAAAAGCTTGGGTTTGAACTCTCAATTCTAATATTTAACAATGTATTGCGTTTTGTTTCAAAGAAACGTTCAGTGAGAGCAATTTATTTATAATCTAAGTTCACGCACTTCTCTCAGAGATAGCTTATATAATGTGAATTAACACATCTATTCTTGTAATGGAAGTTGAGCTCAAACTTTTGCTTTGAGGTCAGCTTCCAATTGACGACTCTGTAACAAACCAAAATTGTAAATGGCGATTTAAAAGAGGAGATAAAAAATTTAGACCTTTCGAGTTTCTTGCCTGTTCTTCTCGAGAAGGCTCTCCCAATTTCCGAACAGGTGTAGAATCAACTTTTTTTTTTTTCATTCCTACTTGTATTTGCAGACATCTTGAGTATATTTAGGATGTATGCACATACAAGGTTAATATAATTTCTTTAAATTAGATTGTTTTGCTTTGTTTTGACGTCAATAAGTGCCTGTAAAGGCCTATGTTGAATAAAGATTTTTGAATTTGAATTTGAATTTGAATTTGTTAGTGAATAATTACTTTAAAAATTCATCTTTAAATTAAAAATCTAAACAGGCGAATTCATGGTTTCTAAGTATATGTAAAAACTTCTCTAGACTCTCTGCTTTCATAATAATTAAAAAAAAAGTACTTAATAGGGCTACTTTGGCTTAAATCGGCCATCAAAGACAGCAAGGTGAAAATTTCATAAAACTCGATTTCTGAATAATTTTTTTTTTAAATTCCAATTATTTATTAATATACCAAAAATGATTGTAGAAAAGCTAAAAATTTATTATTTGAAGGTTTATTATAACTTAATAAATGAAACAAAACTGTTGAGAGTGGACTGTATGTAGGTACTTGAGTTAAACGCAGGTTTCGTTGTGATAATATTTGGAGCTTTATTTACTTCTTGCAAGACGACTTCCACTGACCGACTACAACTGACTACAATTTAACAGAATTCGGCCCTATATTTATACACTATCTGTTGGTCCGCGGGGGGACATCCCGCCCACGGACCAATCAAAAGGGGCCGAATTTATTTATGATATGGTTCATTCATGGGGACTTGGCCCGCATAAGCTTAGACTACGTCCGCTGCTTAGTTCTGGGTCCCCGGCACTTGCGAACTGTCGTCAACAAAAACATTATTTTCCAAGTATTTATTATTCGATCGCTTAATGAAAGTTTTCAAAATGACGACCTTCGTGCTCAATACATATTCTACATCGTCTAAAAAAGTTTTCTTTTAAATTTATAAATGCAATTCTGTTGTTTTTTATTGTTTCTTCCGCTTGTCTTAATTTTGTTCTTAACACTGTGACGTTTGTAATGTCCTTGGCGTATACTAATTCCTTGTAGTATCCCCAGACGAAAAAATCTATGGGGTTCAAGTCGGGGGACCGTGGCGGTCACGCAATGGGCCCTCCACGACCGATCCATCTGCCTGGAAATGTTTCAGACAAATGTTGTCTAACATTTCTAGCAAAATGGCATGGAGCGCCGTCGTTTTGAAAAATCATATTTCTCCGCGTTAATAGGTCTACATCTTCTAATAAGACGCCGAGATCACGTCGTAGAAATTGCAAGTAGGCCTCGCTGTTCAGTCGGTCCGGTAGTTCGAACGGACCAATCAGCTGTCCGTTTAGGATGCCTGACCACAAATTGATACTAAATTGTTCTTGGAAATTAGATTCCCTTGTGAGGTGTGGATTTTCAATACTCCACGAATGGTAGTTATACGCATTAAACACCCCACATCGCTTAAAATGTGATTCATCAGTCCATAGAATATTTTTAAAGAAATTTTCGTTTTCAGCTTGTCTCCGTAACATTTCCTGACAAAATGCCACCCTTCTCGGGTAGTCTGCGGGCTTGAGCTGCTGAACTTTCTGGATGTGATATGGGTGAAAACGCTCTTGATGAAGTATTCGATGTGCTTGTGATTTCGGAATTCCGATTCGACGTTCTATTGTTCTTACACTAACTGATGGATCTCTCACCACTTCTTCGACCACTGATTGGACAGTATCTGGGTCACTCATTTCAGATGGGCGCCCCGATCTTCTACCTGGTAGGCGTCCTTCCATGTAAGAGTTATGTACTCTTAAAATCATGCGATGATCAGGCCAAGTTTCAGGCTGAGGTCCACCTCCATTTTGTACTCGCTGGAACAACCTGGCTGCTTCAGAAGCATTTCCTCTTGCATATCCATAAAAGTAATGCATAAGAGCATATTCTTGCGATGAAAAAGACATCACAAAATGAAGAGCTTGAAAAGTCCGTTAAGAATGCCAAATTTGTCAAAATCCCGTATTCACACAAAACCAAATCGTAATCGCACTCAAGGTCCGTAAAGAAAGCAAAGTTCGTCAAATAATCACAAATGAGCGTATCGTACGTAAGGCGCAAACAAAAGCAGGCAAACGACTGGCGCCAGAACACAATAGGCGCTCGGACTACACCCCCCGCCTCATCCCCTTGTCACAAAGAATAGCATTCCTCAGTTACAGTTATCCATTTCGCCAATGAGAGTGAGAGAGATAGCAATAATGCGGTCTCTTTCATATCCTCTCACTCGGGCAATTTTTTAGCAGGTAAGTACTGCGTTACATCCAACACTACAACCGATGTGATCCGCGAGAAAAATATTTAAATATGGGTTTCATGTAGTTAATTTTTGCTAAATTGTAATTAATCTGAACCTTAGAAATTATAAAAAGACCAGATATTTTTTTTATCATCTGATAGGAATTTGGTAAATTTTATGAAATTTTCACCTCGCTGTCTTTGATGGCCGATTTAAGCCAAAGTAGCCCTATTAAGTACTTCTTTTTTTAAATGATTATGAAAGCAGAGAGTCTAGAGAAGTTTTTACACATACTTAGAAACCATGAATTCGCCTGTTTAGATTTTTAATTTAAAGACGAATTTTTAAGTAATTATTCACTAACATTCAAATTTTGACTTTACACTACTGTTTTCTAAATTTCCACTAAAGTTACGAAGCTGATTATTTTAGACATAAAAGAAGCACTAAAGATGATTCAATGGCAAAAAGAAAAACATTAAAATATGTTCTACTTTTTTTATTTAAAATTTTTAAGTTCTTTGGATCAAAATTTTCAAAAAGTCAGAAAAAAAATATTACTCGAAAACTACGAATAATCGCGGAACATACATGGGGGTGATTCGGGTACTCCAAGAGGTGCTCTAACTCTGGACTTACGCTTGACACTATTTTTTGGGACACCCTGTATGTTACGCGATTACTCCACCAATTGTTGACCGATTTTCAAAATTATTTTTGTATTCGATAGAGGATACTCCTGGGATGGTCTCAAGGTCACCAAAGTCAGGATCTGATGATGGAATCCCATGAAAAGCGAGGGAAACCCTAATTTTAGTGAATTTTCTTTCACTAAAGAGACTTCATTCACTAAAAATTTAAAAATAAAAAATATTTTACAAAAAAAAAACCGACTTCAATAACACTGAAAAGTTAAAAATAATATATGAATAGATACAGATAACATCACACTTCTATATTGAAGTCGGTGACAAATTTAAAGACTTTCTAGGAGATCATCGTTTGGCACCGACTTCAATATAGAAGTGTGATGTTGTCTGTACCTATTCATATATTATTTTCAACTTTTCAGTGTGTTTGAAGTCGGTTTTATATTTTTTGTAAAATATTTTTTGTTAGACAACAGCCCCCTTAAAAACCGGCCAAGTGGCAGTTGGACTCGCACACGGGTTCCGTATATACTTCATCATCACAGCTCATATACGTCCCCACCGAGGGGCACCAGCCTACCCTATAGTTAGGGCGATTAAGCCTTAGTAAAACCACGCTGGCCCAGTGCGGATTGGTTGACTTCACATACACCTTTGAATAACGTCGCAGGTGTATGCAGGTTTCTTCACAATGTTTTACTTCACCGTAGGAGCGTCCGATAAATGTACAGTCGACAAAGTTGCCGGTAGGTAGCAGAGTTTTTTTGGTCAGCGATATTTGAAAAAGTAAAAGCGTTAAAACAGGTTTTAATCTTTCTTATATATAAAAATGAAACGCTGTGTGTTTGTCTCGCAAAAACTCAGAAACGGCTTGACCGATCCTTACGAAATTTTCTGTGAGTGTTTGAATAGGTCCAAGGAAGGTTTAAACGTAAAGTTGGACCCGGTAGGTGGCGTTGAAATCGTACAGGACAACGTCTGCCGGCATAAGAATAAACAAGTATAGAAGCGAATCTCCTTTGTGAGTGCACCAAATGCCGCTATTTGCACACCTACAGCGCCCTTCCTCCTGTAACGCCCCGCAGTAGTCTGCGGGCGCCGCTAGGGTCACCACATGGACGTATGGTGACCACTACAATATTTTTTATATAGGTACCTCCATATTTTACATTAAATGAGAAACTGAGTATACACCGAGTCTTATTGATTTTGTACTTCAAGTGTAGCGACCGAGCGACTATCTTTAGCAATAGTACCCACATTTTTAGTTTTTTTGATTCCGTAGTTATAAGAACCTGCCTATTTTTGATTAATTGAGCTTAATCCCTACAACTTAGAGAACAAAATCATTAAAATGTTTCGAATTTCGATGTACAAAAATGGTTTGTAATTTAGGTATCGTACCTACGTTTATAGTCCAAGAGCTGAAGTTATGAATGTACTAATGGATAAAACCTAAGCTCACTTTTTACTATCAGACCAACATTTTCACTTCTTTAAAAAACTTCACTTCTTTAAAATTATGAAACAAAAAAATCTGTTGTTTCATAATTTTAATCAAGTATTGATTGTATTTAAATTTTATATGGAACAGTAACAAAGGTCGATAAAAATATACCTATATAGCAGTACCAAAGTTTCTCATAATTCAAATTATTCCCGACTTGACAAAAAAAATCCCATACTTACAGAGTTTCAAAATTGCACTACAATGACAGCTTTAGAAACTCGATACATTATATTGTATTAGCTTTGACATGTAATGAATATTACGAATAAAACTGTATCTGTATCTAGGGTAGGTATAATAAAAATATTTTTAAAATATTCAATCATTTTTATTTAAAAGGTTTCAATTCAACAGAAATATTTACAAATGTCTGATATTTATAAAAGATGGCGTTTTTGTAGATGATTTGAAGTTTCGGTTATTAAACTTCAGCGCGTAGTAAATACGCATTCTTATAAAAAGCTTAATCAGGTAATCAATAGGAAAATATTCACAAGGTACCTGAAACACATTTTTTTTCATTGTATCTAGCAAGATCGCACCAGCACCATCGGTAAAAATAAAATTTTTGAAGCTATTTACGAATATATTCTCGAGTTTCTCAATATAGTTTACAAAATGTGCCGGAGGAACAGTTAAACTTCCGAAAATTTTTGTCCGATTGAATGCTTTAAAATGAATAAATAGTTGAGAATTTTCTGTATTTTCTCCCTTGTAATCTCTGTATTTATTGAAAGCTGGGCATTCATGTTTAAGCGAGCATTTTTTGAGTAGATACCCACAAACGTAGGAAAGTGCGTTTTGTGTAGGCAAATCTGAGGGCCAATTATGGATCTTTCATCGTATGACATGGTATAAATTTGAGAAAAAGAAGTCATGAAATACTGCATTTCGTATTACTGATCTCCAATGATATCATCACTATGGCATAATTTCAATGATGTCATCATTAAATAATAAACAAATGATTAAAAATCTGACCGGAAATCGTATTTTTCGTCTTGCACTATGATATCATATGATATCATTTGCAAAACCATGAGATCGGTAATAGGCCCTCAGACCTGTAATCGCATGTCGGAACAGCAAGCGGCGAAATCTCCGATGTCATATGGTTTGCAAAAAAAGGTTCTGTGCCGTCGTCTTTGCTCAAAAGAAATATATCCAAGTCATCTTCGCAGTTGCTTAGAGAGGATTGAATAAAACAAGTAGATATACCTTTGTACTTACCTTTCTTTATCTTCGGGCAAATTGTAAAACTTTAAATTTGGGGTTATTATGGCATTATTTTTGCACCCATAAACGCAACAATAAGTCGGCATCGCGGCGACTATGTAGATAGCGGCGCGCGGGAAGGAGTCACGTACGTGCGGGATGCGGTGCGCGCCTTGACTGGCGATTCCGTTCAACGGAAATCAAACGGTAGGTGAATAACGTGGCCTTGAGCGCTCGACGGCCGGGAGTTTCGCTTCTATACTTGTTTATTCTTATGCTGCCGGGCCCACTAGTATTATATAAAATAGTATTTTAGGATTTTCATATATATTTAAATGATTGCTTTATACCCCTTATTGTTTGAAATAATGCTTCCCATTATTTTACATATAAAATTCGTGAGACGAAAAACACATTGGTACATGGCAGGATCGATCGCGGGCCTCCCGAATCTACTCGGGGCGCAGTCCAGTGCCGAGGCCACTGCGCCACAGTATATACTTATCTCTAAGTATTTAAATTCCTAACTGCTTACATACTTATTTACAGTTTTCAGATTTTTCCTTCATATTGCTGTAAGAAATTGCTGCTCCGAATTACATAAGTTTTGATTCCCTTGTGAAAACGCAAAATTAGTGAAAACATTCAACATAAACGGTCATATTTTTAGTTACGTTGACTTACAAGAATGATTTTTTCACCGCTGAAATAGACCGGATGTACTGGGTTACTTCTGAAGTAGGAGCCATGTGTGCTTGTTCTGACAAGCTAACTGAATAGTTTCTTTTGCTATGGGACCAATCTTGAAATCGCGAAAAGAAAATCAGCTGTAAAATCTGGGTTCGGTGGTTGTTGAAATTTTGTATGGAACAGCTGATTTTTTTTCGCGATTATAAGATTGGTCCCATAGTAAAAGTGGTTCATTTTGCTCACAAAAAGACATTAGAATTGCTCCCACTTCTTATTCTGTGTTCTGTGATTTTCCTTATCTAAAGAAGCACACGAAATTTGGCTCCTCTTTCAAAAATAACCCTATAGCATTTGGTATAGAGTACGTGTTTGGTATAACTTTCAGTGTGATATCTCTACGTGTTTCTGAGAAAAGGGTTCTTGACAGACAGACAGACAAACAGGCAGATCGACAAACAATGAAGTGACCTACAAAGGTTTCGTTTTTCCCCTTTGAGGTAGGTATGGAACCCCAAAAATAAATGAATTCGAACTCGAATTATACTCGACAGGATTCGAACCTGCATCTTCAATTTACCGCGTTGACGCTATGATCAATTATGCCATCTGAGGGCTAACCCAAAACGGGCGAAATCTCAACTACATTGCTGGCTGGTTGTGAGACAGGTATAACAAGCGGGCCGGCTGCGGCCGCTCATCAGCTGTGCAATACATCTACACCTATAGATAATACTGCCACTGTCACGGCCACTGTTTACCGCAATAACAAGGTTTTAGAAAATTCTGTTGAGATGCATAAGACTTCTTTTGCAAATGCACTCAAGACTGACGGCGAGTGGAAATTAGTACAACGACGGAAAACCAAAATGAACTATCGTTATCACGGTACGGCTGGAATTTCAGAAGATAATGGAGGTAACTTCAAAGCTGCGGAAAACAAAGTGCCCATATTCATAACAAAAGTGCATAAAGACACGACCGATGCCGACATAATGGATTATGTATATAAAAAAACGAGAGAGAACATAATACTGGAGAGAATCTCTTTCAAAAAGAAAAAGGGCACAAAGCATATAAGTTTTTTGTATCAGAAAAGAAATTGTCGGTGTTTCTGGATAGTAATCTGTGGCCCCAGGGTATAATATTTCGACGTTTTGTGCATTTTAAGCCAAAGAACATGAACAGTGTCCTCACTGCGCCCGGCCCTGTTTCAAATAATTATGGTCAATAGCTCACATAGATTAGTCAGTTTTAACTGTAAGAGTGTTAAACGTTCAATGGAATATGTGAAATCGCTATGCCGAACTTCAAGTATAATAGCATTGCAAGAAACTTGGCTACTGCCGAATGACATTCAGTTTTTGAGCGGCATTGATCAAAACTTTGGGTGGACGGGTACATCTGCGGTGGACACAACGGCAGGAATGCTACGTGGTAGACCCTTCGGTGGAGTTGCATTAATGTGGGACAAACGTATTTTCCAAAACGTGTCGATAGTGAAATGCGATAGCCCAAGAATGTGTGCAGTAAAGATGTGCGTAGATCAAAGGACATTCTTAGTGTTCAGTGTTTATATGCCTACTGATAAAGTGGAAAATTTAACCGAATTCACACATTGTCTGAGCTTGGTAAGTGCTATTATAAATAATGAGAACATTGAGTCGGTATTTGTACTTGGGGATTTTAATGCTCATCCTAGTGAAATTTTTTTTCACGAACTAACTTGTTTCTGTGATGAGCAAGAATTGGTGTGTGTGGATGTAAATATGTTGGGAATGAAGCCGGATACATACACCTATATAAGCGAAGCACACGGATGTGGACGTTGGTTAGACCACTGTGTAGTGACTAAGTCAACTGTGCAATCTATCCGAAGTATTTCTATCGATTATGATGTCCTGTGGTCGGACCATTTTCCGTTAATTATGGAATGTAATTTTGATATGATAAGGTCTAAAATATTACCTGATCAATCTATTGTTATTAATAAAGTATTGTGGGGTGAACGCAAGCCTGAGCAAATTGAGTTGTTTACTAAACTAAGCCACGAAAAATTGAGGTTAATAGATTTTCCTAAAGAGTTGTTGTGTTGTTGTGACCGTACATGTAATAATTTGGACCATAGATTTGTTATTGACAAGATGTATTGTGAAATTGTGAATGCATTGAGACAGGCTGCTGCCGTTGGATATAGTGACTTGAATGTTAATCGAAAAAGAAAACGGTCTGTACTGGGGTGGAACGGGCATGTGCGGGATGCTCACAGGGAGGCAAGGTGTAAATTTAACATATGGACCCAATGTGGAAAACCCAAAAAAGGTAGTGTCTATAATGAGATGGTTAAAAGTAGAAAGATCTTCAAGTCTCGTTTAAAGTGGTGTCAAAACCATAGCGACCAAATAAAAATGGACTTTTTAACATCTAAGCATTCAAAACATGACTTCCGTAGCTTTTGGAAGGCCACTAATAAATTAAACGGCAAACCGAGCCTTCCTGTGAGTGTCGACGGGATTAATGACGTCAGGGGCATAGCTGAGATGTTCAGAGAGCACTTCATTGTTAAATCACCATTAGGCTCATCTCAAACTGTGACTGATGGGAGTCCTTGTGGCACGGAGCTATGTATTAGATTTCTAGCGAAAGATGTAAGGCAGGCTATAAAATCAATGTCGCATGGCAAGTCTCCGGGTCACGACGGACTCAGTATCGAACATTTGAAACATGCGGGCCCCCATCTGTGTAGGGTGCTAGCGATGTTCTATTCTCTTTGCTTGGGACACTCGTACTTGCCTGCTGATATGATGAAGACTGTGGTAGTGCCAATTCTTAAAAATAGAACTGGTGATGTGTGTGATAAATCAAATTATAGACCTATTTCCCTGGCCACTATTATATCGAAAGTGCTTGACAGTTTGCTTAATGCTCAGCTGGACGGCTACTTAACTTTACACGATAATCAATTCGGTTTTAGGCCTGGACTCTCTACTGATACGGCTATCTTGAGTCTGAAGCAGACTGTCAGACACAGACCGCCGAACACCCGTATATGCCTGTTTCCTTGACCTCTCCAAGGCTTTTGACCTGGTCTGTTATGATATCCTATGGCAGAAGCTAAGTGACATACAGGTACCACCCGAGCTGAATAATATCTTTAAATATTGGTATCGAAACCAGCTCAATGTTGTGAGATGGGCTAGCGTCCTTTCCGAGCCATATAGAATGGAGTGTGGAGTGAGGCAGGGAGGGCTGACTTCACCAAAGTTATTCAATTTGTATATTGATGCACTGATAGGTGAGCTTAGCAGCAGCCGTGTCGGCTGTCACATAGATGGTGTACCCGTAAATAATATTAACTATGCTGATGACATGGTTTTGCTGAGCGCATCGGTCTGTGGTATTACAAAAATGTTGCAGATTTGTCAAAGGTATACCTGCGAACACGGCCTTCTATATAATGTTAAAAAGAGTGAATGTATGGTCTTTCCGGCCGGAGGAAAATGCCCAACCTCCATCCCCCCCATAAAGCTATGTGGAACACCACTACAGTGTGTGAACCAATTTAAATATCTTGGTCATATTATCACCTCCGACCTGAAAGACGATGCAGATATAGAAAGGGAACGTAGGGCGTTGTCTGTGAGAGCGAACATGGTGGCTCGTAGGTTTGCTCGTAGCTCAGCAGAAGTAAAACGAACTCTTTTTAGAGCCTACTGTACAAATTTTTACACGAGCAGCCTGTGGGTAAACTATACGCATAAACAATACAGCGCCCTACGTGTTCAATACAATAATGCGTTCAGGGTGCTGATGGGGCTGCCTCGATTCTGTAGCGCGTCAGGGATGTTTGCGGATGCACAAGTAGATTGTTTCTACACCATAATCAGGAAACGATGTGCATCACTGGTGCGCAGGGTGCGGGCGAGCTCCAACAGCATCTTGAGCATGCTTGCGAACAGGTATGACTGCCAGTACATGCGCCATTGCTGCATTTTGCATCTACTGGCTAACAACAAATATTGACATTGCATAATTTCAAATCAGTTATTATTTATTATTATTGTATCCGAAATTTATTATTATTGATTATTCTTATTATTGATTATTGTGTATTATTAATTTATAATTTAAATGTACCGGGTATGGGCTACTTTGCCTGAAATAAACGATTTTATTTATTTATTTATTGCTCTCTTTATACTCTGTTAATCCGAAGTAAACTTTACTCACTGTTTACTATCAACATCCAACTTAGAAATGTGTAATCATTTTCATAGCTCGTATACATCCCCATCGAGGGGCTTGAGCCTACCCTAAGTTAGGGTGTTTAGGCAACCACGCTGGCCCAGTGCGGATTGGTCGACTTCACACACGCCTTTGAATTTCTTCGCAGATGTATGCAGGTTGCCTCACGATGTTTTCCTACATGAAAGTCGTCAAAACGAAATACACATAGGGACATGGCAGGAATCCTGAACCTCCCCAATTAGTGCCCAGTGCCGAGTCCACAGCATCACCGACACTCTGCTCCTCAAAGCATGATCACTGAAACACGATATGATAAAACGATATATCGATTAAAAATGTTGGATTTTTCGGGTCGTTACTCGTGGTCCCACTACTTTGCCCCACTGGTGGGACCACGAGGAAATGTGGTTCCTCGTGGTCCCACTGGCCAATGGAACCACGAGAAATTCCATTTTTCTTTCCTCGTAGACCCACTTGTAAGATCCTCTATTCTTAATAGTAAAACTGATTTACCAAACTAGTTTGGACACAAGGAATATGCTAAACTCTTACCGTCTTATTAATAAACGTAGACTTAGGCAGGAGTAACTTTACTCCGAGTATTAAGTCAGTAGTAAACATTTTTTATATTAATAAACACGGAGTAGGGAAGGAGTAAGCTAATCCAACTCTACTCTCGGAGTAAATGTTATACCTGCTAGCTACCTAGTTTAGCGACAGATTAAGGTTGGAGTAGCGTTGTCTTTGCGTAAATCTATATAATTTGTCAACTTTGACACGTATCTTGTCATTAGATGGCGACCGTTTTATTTTTCACAGTCGAATTGAGCGAATTTGTGGAATTTGTGTTTTTTGTTGGTGTGGTTAATTTTGTATTGTATTAAAATGGAAAGTGACTATTATTTAGATGATTTGATGTTGATCGACGAATTCGAAGAAATTGAAAATAGCGCTCCGCGCATAACAAAATAACCACAAAATAACCTTGAAAGACAATCTCAAACTGAAAAAGGTGAAAAAAACAGAAAAAACTGTCATCTCATGTATTTCTGTCTGTCACACGATGCTCAAATCGTTCACCGACTCATTCTTTTTACTTTTAAATCGCAAGGGTTGCCATAACATACGCGTTAATCCGAGAGTAAGGAAGGCTTTGTTAGTCTAAGCTTACTCCGTGTTTATTAATAATGTTAAAAACACAACGCTACTCCCAGCTTAAACTGGTAGTAACTACTCCGAGAGTACGTTCGGATTAAGGAGGGAATAGGCGATTTTTATTAATAAGGCTGTTACCGTCTTATTAATAAACGTAGACTAAAGCAGGAGTAACTTTACTCCGAGTATCAAGTCAGTAGTAAACATTTTTTATATTAATAAACACGGAGTAGGGAAGGAGTAAGCTAATCCAACTCTACTCTCGGAGTAAATGGAGCTAGCTACAGTTTAGCGACAGATTAAGGTTGGAGTAGCGTTGTCTTTGCGTAAATCTATATAATTTGTCAACTTTGACACGTATCTTGTCATTAGATGGCGATCGTTTTATTTTTCACAGTCGAATTGAGCGAATTTGTGTTTATTGTTGGTGTGGTTAATTTTGTATTGTATTAAAATGGAAAGTGACTATTATTTAGATGATTTGATGTTGATCGACGAAATCGAAGAAATTGAAAATGTCATGTTTTTGCAATATTGCGATCACAAATCGCGAACAAAATAACCACAAAATAACCTTGAAAGACAATCTCGAACTGAAAAAGGTGAAAAAAAACAGAAAAACTGTCATCCCATGTATTTCTGTCTGTCGCACGATGCTCAAATTGTTCACCGACTCATTCTTTTTACTTTTAAATTGCAAGGGTTGCCATAACATACGCGTTAATCCGAGAGTAAGGAAGGCTTTGTTAGTCTAAGCTTACTCCGTGTTTATTAATAATGTTATAAACACAAAGCTACTCCTAGCTTAAACTGGTACAGCCTTATTAATAAAAATCGCCTATTCCCTCCTTAATCCGAACGTACTCTCGGAGTAGTTACTACCAGTTTAAGCTAGGAGTAGCTTTGTGTTTATAACATTTTTAATAAACACGGAGTTAATAAACACAAATCATCTAAATAATAGTCACTTTCCATTTTAATACAATACAAAATTAACCACACCAACAATAAACACAAATTCGCTCAATTCGACTGTGAAAAATAAAACGCTCGCCATCTAATGACAAGATACGTGTCAAAGTTGACAAATTATATAGATTTACGCAAAGACAACGCTACTCCAACCTTAATCTGTCGCTAAACTAGGTAGCTAGCAGGTATAACATTTACTCCGAGAGTAGAGTTGGATTAGCTTACTCCTTCCTTACTCTGTGTTTATTAATATAAAAAATGTTTACTACTGACTTAATACTCGGAGTAAAGTTACTCCTGCCTTAGTGTACGTTTATTAATAAGACGGGTAGTAACTACTCCGAGAGTACGTTCGGATTAAAGAGGGAATAGGCGATTTTTATTAATAAGGCTGTTAATATTTATATTAACTCTCTTCCCAATTAGCCCTTTCTATTCTTTCTTTCTTATTACTAACTGTTATATACACTCGCGCGTTTCATTGCACCTGTCATTAAACTTTAATAAAACAAACCAGGGTTCTACAATAGAAAGCAATTAAATTAAAATGATACAAAACGAAATTATATTAAAATTATAGTAGCGAACTTAAAGTATAAAAATGATTAACGCATTTTATTTAAATAATTGCCAACATCAGTTTCACGATTGATCAATTGCAATTGTGACAAAAAAGTTAAGAGATATTTTTTTAAAGTTCAAATTTTGGACGAGCAATTGGTTTCAATTCGTTTGTTTTTATATGTTCATTGAAATGTAACATTTATGGGTTTATTGTTCCTTTATCAGAACACGCAATTTTATTTTTTAGATATCAAGGAGGGGTTAGTGTAAAGCTAAATCCAAGTTTGTGGGGTTGCAACCCTTGTCCCAGGGTCGCCATCTTCACAGAAGTTACCGTAGCCGGAGTGAAGGTGCCATTAAGACCACACCTAAAATATCTGGGGCTGGTTATAGATGGCAGGTGGGGGTTCGACGAGCATTTCCGGCGACTCGAACCCCGCCTTCTTGGTGCTGCCGATGCGCTCGGGCGTCTTCTCCCGAACATCGGGGGCCCGAGCGCAAACGTCCGGCGCTTATATGCCGGAATCGTCAGAAGCATGGCCCTCTACGGGGCTCCTGTCTGGGCCGATGCTTTAGGCCCTCGCGCCATCGCATGCCTTTACAGGGCACAGCGAGCGATGGCGCTGAGGGCCATTCGTGGATACCAGACCGTCTCACATGCGGCGGCCTGCATTATAGCGGGCACTCCCCCTTGGGAGTTAGCATCCCACGTGTTAGCGGCGTCTTACCGCGTCCAAGTTGACGCGAGAAGCGGCGACCGGCGCTTGGCGCCGAGAGAGCGGGCCTCCGCGTTGGAGGAGGCCACGGTAGAGGCGTTTCGCCTGTGGTTCGGGGAGCTGGTGGAGCTTATGATCTCGCCTTCGGTGTCTGACACTCTGCTCAGAACCGTTGAGGCTATGCACCCCTCCCTGGCCACATGGGCGAACAGGCGCCATGGGTCGCTCTCTTACCACCTGGTGCAGATTTTTAGTGGCCATGGTTGTTTTGGCCGCTATCTGCACCGAATTGGGAGAGAGCCGACCCGCGAGTGCCACCACTGTGGCGCTGCCGAGGACACCGCGCAGCACACCACACCACACCGTTATCGGTGAGAATCTCTCCCTCCAGAACGTGGTCTGTGCCATGTTGGAGGGGGAGAACACGTGGGATGCGGTGGGTTCCTTCTGTGTTTCTGTCATGACGCAGAAGGAGACCGCGGAAAGGGCCAGGGAGGTTGACCCCCAGGCCGCTCCGTGCCGCCGCAGGCGGCCGGGACGAAGGAGGCGGCAATTCGCCAACCTTCTTCCTCCTGACGGCAACCAGCGGGGTTCTGGGTTGGGAAGCCCGAACCCTGCATTGCACCGGTTGCTAGTAGTCGCTGATCCCCTGAATGCCCCGGGGGATCACCGGCCTCCCCCTTTAGGGGGGTGAGAGGGGCTCGGTCTAGGCGAGCAGACGCCGACGAGGTCGTGGATGTGTTCACTCGAGTTCCCATGACCTTGTCAGGCAGCGACGCGTCCCTTGTCAGCGTGTCTTCTTCAGATGAGGAGGATGCGGCGATAATGGACGTGCTCGCGCCAAGGCGTATGTGAGGGGTATCGGTGGGTTTTAGTCGGTAGGCCGCGGTTCCTGGCTGGCACGCTGCCCCCAGGGGTCGCGGAGAGTCCGACATAACCCCGCGCCTTCCCAAGCGCGGGGTATGCGCAATGCATTTCCCACCGTTAAAAAAAAAAAAAAAAAAGGTTCGCCATCTTGGAAAGAGGGATATAAAAGGTTTTTATGGTTTATCTGACAAAGTATACTCGTAGGTCTCACAAAAAAAAACGTTTTTGTTGCAAAAAAATTATCTATAACTCTAGTCAAGTAAATTTTAGTCGTAGAACCAAAACAACAAAGTTATAAGCTAAAATCGATTAAAATTTGAGAAAAAAAATCTTTTGGTCGCTATCCTAATATTTTTCTGATCATTTTACAAAAAAAAAAAATATCAGACCATTTTCACAGGGGGGTTTTTAAGGAATAATTTTCATTATAAACTTTTTAAATTTTATTCAATAATTGAGGTATTAAAATAAAAGGAAAAGCCTTAATTATTGAATAAAATATTAAAAGTAAATTTTAAGAAAGAAAGAATAAAAGCTAATAGGGAAAAGACTTAATATAATAAAAAGAGTTTAGCATATTCCTTGTGTCCAAACTAATTTGGTAAATAAGTTTCACTATTAAGAATAGAGGATGTTATCAGTGGGTCTACGAGGAACGAAAAAGGGAATTCTTCGTGGTTCCATTGGCCAGTGGGACCTGAGATTAGCGCGTTCAAACAAACAAACTCCTCAGCTTTATAATATTATATGGTATAGATATGGATATTAATATAAAATTGCCGTTGTATTATGGTACTGGGGACTGAATTAAAATTTAATTAAAATTAAGAGATGGTATGAGATTCCTGATTGTATCTGTATCACATGTAAATTATAATATTTTAAAAATAGAACAATTCCCCCTTGCCATCATTCTATTGCATCAAATTCCTCAGTACCTACTTACGCCAAGCGCGGATCCACCGTTGTGGGCACGACAACCCTAATAGACTTGTGACGTCACACTATCATGGTCTATTGAGATCGATAGGCTGATGATATTATATCTAATGCCTTAAAAAACAATGAATCTTGGTCAAAGTGTCATATTTTTGGAAATATCTTTGTAGGGATACACTGTACGATCCTGAGCGAGGTCATACTCTGACTCGCACTTGGGATGGGCTATGACCACAACCTTTTTTGAGAGCTGGATCCGCGTCTGCATTTTGCCACCTAGTATCCGTCCTCAGCGTTCCTGTTTGCTTTATCCTTCTTTTTAGGTTTGTTAATAATTCGTTCTTTTTTAACAATCAAAAGCTGACGTGACGCTGGCAAAATGTTTTTGTAATAAAAACCCTTGCCACTAAAGACATTAACGCGTATATATTTGAGGTATGTACGAGTATGTAGGTATTGATTGATGATATTTATAGCATAAATTTGGTTAATTCCTCTTTCTATGAGTAAATTGATCAAACAACAATCTCTCTATTGGTGGTCAGTGATAATTACGAATTGCCTTGTCAAAGTGACAGTAGTGCCCTTTAATACATCTCTTTGATACTAAGATGAAAAACATAATAAAATAATAATACATAAATTTGCCTAAAAATATAGCAATGAAATTATTTAATAAAACAATGTTGTCATTAAAATATATCAATTTGCATGTGCTCACATTGCGGTTGTTGCCTAAAGCTATTTTTGCCCCATACTCACGTTTGTGCGCTAATAAAATCAAACCAGCATCCGAAGAAGCTGCTTTAATGGTATCAAAAGGTGGTACCGATGGCGGAAGTAAGATAATTTTAACTCGTGCTCTCGCCTCTGGCAAAGTGAGATTGAGCTTAATACCAGACGAATGGTTCTTATTTTTCCACTCGAAAACTGGCGTTACTGGTCCTTATTTGTTTGGTGCTGTTCTCGCTAATTATTTGATAAGCAAAGAAATTTTTGTCCTAGAACACGAATACTATCTTGGATTATCTTGGTTTGTTATATCGGTGTGTGTTGTCAAGTTACTCGGATCTTCTATGGCGTCATGGTTGGACCAACAGGTCGATAAATATCAAGCAGACTTCGAAAATGCCCGTAAAGATGAAATAAATTCTTTTGAAGAGACAATAAAACTGGCGAAAGAAGCTCAGTGGAGAGCTGAAGGACAAAAGGCACTTATAGAAGCGAAAAAAGAAAACATTGATATGCAGCTTGAGGCAGCTTACCGGGAAAGGTGTATGCATGTTTATAGGGCGGTTAAAGGCCGCATGGACTATCATGCCCAACAATATCAAACAGAGACACGCATTCATCAGAAGTGGATGGTGGAATGGATCTTAGCAAATGTTAAAAAATCTATAACTCCGGATTTTGAAAAACAAGCCTTAGATGCCGCTATTCGGGAGCTAACAGCAGTAGCCGCCCGAACCAAGTAAACTGACTAACCATTTTCATATTTAAATTGTTTCTTACCTATACGAAACTGCCTTGCAGAATATATACAGGGTGTCTCAGAAACAATGGATAAACCTTTAACTGTTGATAGGTTTCGTCGAGACCTCTCTAATCTCAAATTTTGACTTTAGTAAAAATATCTCGGTTTTCAAGATATTTGATAGTTTATGATTTTTTTTAAAAATGCCACTTTTGGTTGGTTTTTAATGTGCCATTTTTACAAATAGGGTCTTTTTCTGATTCAGTTTTTTTTAGCTTCTAACGGAATAGTTCAGCTATCAATAACAGTGGTTAAAATTGAGCTAGCTAATCACGAAGTGCTTGGAAAAAACAATGTTCCAAAAAAAATTAAACAAGAAATTATTTTTCTTCGTGTTTGGTCAGCTACCATGTAAAAAAAATGTATGACGCTCATCGTGCCCATTATCTTAAAAAAATGCTTAGTTATTCTAGTTTCAAAAAAGGTATGATAACCTATGCTTAATGTATCTCTTAAATTTTATTACTGCTTGAATAGCAAATGGTATGAAATTTTAAAAAGATTTTTTTCGGAATAGTTATTAATTCTTAGTTTGAATAAAGAATTTGAAATAAAACAACATGAAATTTTAATTTTTTATTAAATTTACAATAAATGTTCGAATTGGCATCCTTGCGCTCTGATACACGCCCTACATCTTTTTATAAAAGAAAGTTTGATGCGGCGCGCGTAACCAGACGTTTTTATGTATGCAGCTGCATTTTGTATGCGAGTACGCAACTCTGTTATTGAGGATACTGGCCTCGCGTAGACAAGGTCTTTCAGACATCCCCAATAAAAAAATCCAAGGGATTTAGATCCGGCGGCGTTGATTTAAATAATTTCTTACTACTATTGCGTAGTGAGCTGGGCACCCATCATTTTGAAGCCACATTCTCCGCCTCACTTCTAAATTGACATCTTCTAGCATGCCGGGTAAATCATTTTGTAAAAAATTAAGGTAAATTTCACTATTCAGTGTAGCTGGAAGTTCATATGGCCCGATCACCTGTCCGTGAATAATCCCAGTCCACAAGTTAACTTTAAATTAAACTTGGGACCGATCTTCCCTCATCAAATGTGGGTTTTCAACTTGCCAGCTATGTAGATTGTGGATGTTGAAATATCCATCTCTCCGGCATGAGGATTCATCCGTCCATAAAATTTTATTGAAAAATTGCGGGTCCTCCCATATTTTATTTAACATGATTCTGCAGAATGCAATCCTGCGCGGATAGTCAGCAGGCTGTAGAGTTTGGACCCTTTGAATATGGAAAGGGTGCAAAAGGTATTTTTTCAATATGCGATGCACTTTGCTTCTATTAATGCCGGTTCGACGTGCAATTCCACGCACAGAACGTGTTGAATCTTCTTCTATTTCGTCGAGGACTACTACTTCTTCATCGTCGTTTCTTTCTGGTCTTCCTGGCCCTGCACCACCAATGCCTCTTCCTGGAAGCCTCCCTTCGCAGTACGAATTATGTACCCGAGCAAAAACTCGATAGTCCGGGTGACGTGCGTTGGGGTACCTAATACAAAAAATGACGTTATTAAATTTACTAATTCATTTAATTTTAAAATCTAATTAAACACGGCGTGTGACTATTTCTAGAAGGATAACATAATGTAAGACCCATCCTGATACGTTTAACTAAAGTTGCAATAAATGTGTGTAATTTAAAAAAAATAAGATTGATTGAATTAAAGAGAAAATAAATAATCTTACCTCTCTGCGTACAGACGAGCAGCAGCGTTAGCATTTCCTCGACATTCGCCATAAACGAAATGCATGTTTGCATATTCGCGCGACGTGTACTGATGTCTAGGCATGTTCAGTGTTATGTATTGGTTGTCAGTTAGTTTTTTTAAATTTTTTTTCAAATTTTCATTTTATTTGCTATTCAACCAGTCAGAAAGTCAAGAAAGCATAAACTTAATACTGGAAAACTAAATTAACCGAATAAAATTAATCCGAAAAATAATTAATCCGACAAACAATCTTTTTAAAATTTTCATACCATTTGCTATTCAAGCAGTAATAAAAGTTCAGAGATACATTAAGCATAAGTTTATCATACCTTTTTTGAAACTAGAATAACTAAGCATTTTTTTAAGATAATGGGCAGGATGAGGGTCATACATTTTTTTTACATGGTAGCAGACCAAACACGAAGAAAAATAATTTCCTGTTTAATTTTTTTTGGAACATTGTTTTTTTCCAAGCACTTCGTGATTAGCTAGCTCAATTTTAACCACTGTTATTGATAGCTGAACTATTCCGTTAGAAGCTAAAAAAAACTGAATCAGAAAAAGTCCGTATTTGTAAAAATGGCACATTAAAAACCAACCAAAAGTGGCATTTTTAAAAAAAATCATAAACTATCAAATATCTTGAAAACCGAGATATTTTTACTAAAGTCAAAATTTGAGATTAGAGAGGTCTCGACGAAACCTATCAACAGTTAAAGGTTTATCCATTGTTTCTGAGACACCCTGTATAGCTATAGAAATGTTCATTAGCAATAAAAGTTATATTTCGCATTTTACAATCGCATTATTTTCAGCAGGCACGCGATGAGTGTTGCTAGACTAATATTGTTGAGTACCTTTGTAGAATTTTCTTTGAGTGAAAATCAAACTACTACCCTTGATTTTAGTACCGTAAATCCGGATACATATTGTAAGTTTAATATGAATATAAAATTCATTTCGTGGAGTTATTTCAGGGATAAAGAAGAAAGATAATTCGAAGCGTCGAGGGCGTAGTGCGTAAGGCCGTCGCCCTTTAATCGGGAGGTAGCGGTTCAGTTCAGACCCCGCATTATGTTTTCTAATTTTAAATTCATATGTACTTTTATTCGACGCTTTTACGGTGAAGGAAAATATCGCGAGGAAACCTGTACACACCTGTGAAGAAAGAATTACTTTAGAGGCTGTGTGTGAAGTCGACCCGCACTTGGCCGGCGTGGTTGACTAAGGCCTAATCGCCCTAGTTTAGTATAGGCTCGAGTCCCTCGGTGGGGACGTATATGAGCTGTTGATGATGATGATTTCAGGGATACAAAAAATCTGTAATTTTTTTTTATTCATTCCTTATGGCTAATCCACTCTCTCCAGCAGGCCTAGCATGGCGCACGAACTTTAGGAGAGAAAGTGACTAACCCTCGTTCCGTCTCGCTTCATTGTTATATGAGAAAGCGAGAAGAAACATGTTATTTGTCTCTTGTCCCGTTTTGTCGACGGTCCGTGCTACGCCTGCAGGAAGTAGACAAGGCGACGCGAGTGCAAGTAGAGGGGTGAATGGTCAGCACTTGTGTAGCCTTCGCTCGCTACGCCTCGCGGGAGGGCCTACGACTCGTAGTATGCTCGTAGGCTACGGGCATACTCGCGAGAGTGTAGATCCGGCATTAATGCCAGTAGCATATACCTCTATTTATACAGCGCGGGAGCTCTGGTGAGCTTGCCTGTTCTATTCTAACGCGAATATAATATTATGGCGCTGTCTTAGTCGCGCGTGGATCCGCGCCGTCTTCACTTCTGCGTTCGATTCGCTGTTTTGTTTGTTTCTGACTGACCACACGCGCGGTTCCGCCTTGAGTTTCGCGGTGGAGATGTGCTACTGGCATAACTGGACACACTCAAAGCGAGAGAATTCAAAAATAGGCATTGTAAAATGTGTTGCTGTCGCGCTGTCTCCGGACAACCAAGCGGAGCGTGGTAGAGACAACTGCAGCTCGGACCGAAGATACCTGATAGATGAAAAGTACACAAAAGACGTTTCGTAGTCCCCTGTTTCCGCCTCCAAAACAACACCGTTTCAATAATTATTTTCACTAAAATTAAAGATAATGAAAAGGTTTGGCTGTGTTTCTATGTTTTGCCTTCTTCTGTTTGCCAAATATTTGAATACAGTGGAAAATCAGGCCAATTTTATAAGATTTTAAGATTTAAATCCCTTTTTATGAACTGATGAAAATAGTTAAAAAATCTTAGGAACATGCTAATAGTCGCTATATTTTTAATTTTGAAAAAAAAAAAACCTTTTTGAAAGAAAACAGGGGACTTTGTATGGAAAAAAGGCCCTTATGATTTCCACTTAGGTGCTTGTTCACTTATTAGTTTGTGAGGTAGGAAAACGAATATAGACACTATGTCCAAAAGGATCCATCACTAAAGTAGGTACAAGTTACTGTTGCAACTACGCTTGCAGATTCACTCTACACAGTCTCGTAGTTTCAATGGCGGTGAAACGTAGAATACAGGGACATTCTGACAAAGTCCCGTGCTCATAGTTTTCGCCCCAAAAAAGTTTGGGCCCATTCGCTTGACATACAGGTACTTGACAATAAAGCTTGTTTAGAAATATTTCTGATTTGCAGCACCTACTTACAAATTAAGTTAATTTTATTCCCTCCACAGTTAAAGATCCTCGTCTTGATTGGTTTGTGTGGTGTAAGTTACAACCCGATGGGTACGATTGTTCTAAATCAGACAGGGAAGGCAAATCAAGGTATCTATACTGCTTTTATTTATATCATCATCCTCTCTACCCACTATACCATCATGTGGTTTGATAGAGGTATGCGCACGGACCTGAAAAAAAGACGGACGGAACGTTGTTGAATCAAGAGTGAAGCATGCAAATGACAGCACATGTGAGCTGTCATTTGCAATACACGCATGTCATTCGAGCAATACACGCACACATAGTGCGTGTATTGCTCGTCGAGAAATTAGGTTTGTCTTACCTGGTGCATCTGGTATGGTAGTGCATTAAAATAATATTGATGGCTTTAAAAAATATTCATTGTTTTGTTTGTTTCACTTTCTCTAAATGTACTTTGTTGAACAGCCTGTATCAATCCGACGTCGTACTTGTATTACGCATTATGTCTGCATATTTATAGAAACCTACCTCCATGTTGAATTGTTGTTGTTATTGTCAAATAATAGTGAATGTCTCCGAGGTAATGCTTTGTAGTTTTTTATATACCTCGTATTAAATTAATGTTATAAATGTTATTATATGAGTGTGAATAAATAAATAAATAAATAAATAAATCTGTGTGAGTGTAGGTCGTGTAAAATTGTCTGACCTTGCATGCTTCACATTTGTTTAATGCAATACTACGTGCTTTTTTTTGTAGTTCCATGGGCACGCGTATCAGATTTTTTCCCCAGATATAGGTACAGCCGTCTTCAAAGTAGATAAGCATTTTTAGTATCATGTCACACCAACTATTCCTTTTATGGTTACACCTATATTGCATTGTTAAAATAGTTGGTGTGGTATGGTATTAAAATGGATATCTACTTTTCAAGCCGGCTGTACACGGTTACTTTTGTCACCCCGAATAATTTAAGAAGCGCTACAGGATACGGTAGCAGAAAAATTTAAACATTAATAAATAAATTAGCTCAACTATTTAGTTTTATATTAATTTTCTAAACTATCCAAAAAATACTGCACTAATTTAGTGGAGTATTTTTGTTTATTTATTTTTTATTAATGTTTAAATAGTTCTACTACCGTGTCCGGAAGCGTTCCCTTAATTATCCGGGGTGATAAAAAGTAATCCTGTATATTCTCTGTTCAAAGAGTTTTAGACACGATACTATATTGTTACTACAATAATAGATGTTTAAAACATTTGTGCTGTTTTAAATTGTTTTTTAATTGGGTTAGTGGGGGAAAATCAGAAACTATGGGTGATATACACTATTTTAGGAAGTCTTTTTTATAACTTCTGGAAACATAAAAAAACCTAAAGACCATGGCAATGACTACTGGGGAACTGTTTCTGCCAATTCCATTAAATTAGTTTACCTACCTATATGTGAAGTATTTTATTGGTTTGTTTGTTTCTTGTATTTTTAAACTTGCTTATTGTTTTGCCAATTAACTGTGTAGACGCTTGTAGCTTTTACTACAAACCTTAGTTTAATTTAATGATATATTATAAATCAAATTTCATATAGATACCTAGTAATTTTAAATCTGGTTAATATTTTACAAAAATGTGATAATAGGTAATCATGAAGACTATCATTTATGTTGATTGATCCTGGCTGGATATCAAAGTTCAAATTAAATATTTCGAATTTGCCTGCTAACGAAAATATTACCCTGTTGTATAAATAGGGTATTACCCAAATGTAAATCTTCTATTATATAAATAAAAATGGATCTTCGAAATGTATGTACGCCCATAACTTTCGAACGACTGCACCAAATTGGATGTTTCTTGGTTTTATGTATTCGTTATTGTTAGGACAAGGTTTGTCTAATATAAAAATTACAATAATTTAAACAAACATTTTAGTAATTTTGTTAAAAAACATGGCGATACAAAGTACGCCAGGTCAGCTAGTCTTCTTTATATATAAAAATGAAACGCTGTGTGTTAGTCTCGCAAAACTCTGAAACAGCTCGACATATTGTTGTGAATTTTTCTGTAGGTGTTTGAATAGGTCCAAGGAAGGTATAGTTGGACCCGGTAGGTGGCGCTGGAATCGGGCAGGACAACGTCTGCCGGGCCACCTAGTAAGAAATAATTTTGGAAAATCTAATAACTTTTCAGATTTTATTATGACATCAAAATGGATGATTGCAAGTCTGCTTTATTTGGAAATTGCCCTCATAGCATCAATCAATTCAGCACCTTGACTCAATGCCACGAAATGTGTAGAGGTAGGTATGAATAGAAGTAAATCTTCACAATAAAAAATAACTAAAGGAGTATTGTGAATGTATTTAGGTATTAGTATTAATACATTATCAATTACCTACACTTACAATCAAAAAGAAATAGTCATTTGCAAAAGTTCTTCAAGATCTATAGAAATACTCGTACACCCCAACAAGATAGTCTTCGAATAAAGAAGAACTGACAGAAAAAAATTATAAAATATATAAGTATTCTATATAAATGATAATTTCTATAAATTTTAAATAAATAATACTTAATGTGTAAACTTGAATTGTTTCCAAAATGTTTTCTTATTTCAGCTATGTTATTTTTTAATATTTTTAAATTGGATGTTAAGATTACCTAAATGTAAGTTAAAAACTGTTACTTTGTCATAATTTTTCTCTTTGTTTTTTCGTTTAAGACGATAGTTTAATAATATAATTACGTAGAAATATATGTGATTTTTTATTTTAATGAAAAATGTTTCGTTTGCAAGGCAAAAATTTTACTTTATTTAAAAAAAAAAAACGTCTTCCCACTCTAGTCGCCTAGTTTCGTGTATAATAGGTATCTTTGATTATTATAAAGTAAATATGCTTTTTTCAGAGGATGGACCTAAATTATTTAACATAAATTTAAACGAGCATATATACTGCAGATTGCAACCAGATTTCGGAGGCTGTAATGATTATCACCCAATGTAAGTGAGTTTTTGCTGTTTCATGAAATCCTAGCTGCAATATGTACACATACATCTACTTAATAAGGCTTAAAGGAACTACCTTTTCATAAGAATATTGTATTCTTATACAGGATGTCCAGAAAACAATGAATAAACCTGTAGGTGTAGGTAGATAGACTTCATCATGGCCCTTCATCCCTTACCACAAATTTCGACCTTAGTAAAAATATCACGGTTTCAGAGATATTTATTATTTTTGTATTTTTCGAAAATTTCCAACTGCGATTACTTTTTATAGTGCCATTTCTAAAAATGGAGAGGTTTTTTGATTTCGTTTCTTTTCATTTTACAAGTGATAGTTCAGCTATCAAAAACAAACAAGCGTAAAGTGTTTAAAAAAATGAAACAAAGAAATTTAAAATGAAATTATTTTTCTTTAATATTTGATCAGCTACAGTGTAAAAAAATGTATGACGCTCATCGTGCCCATTATCTTAAAAACTGGCTTAGCTATTCTAGATTTAAAAAAGTTTATGGGGAAATGTACAACTTTTTATAACAAGGATCTACAAAGTGTTACTGATTTGCGTTTTCCTTAGCTTAAAGCGCATGTAAAAATACTGATTATTTGAATGACGCCAATGCCTGGTGTTAATTTGTAGACATGACTCGTAATATTGTAAAGAAAATAGAAATGTTGTTGTGTATAACTCTTAATGTAAACAAATATTGCTGTGTAGAGTAACGACATAATTTATTGTAAATGTCGGTACCTGTTTCTAATAAAGCTGATGAGTTTCTTGGGCCCACTCTTCTTATTAGCTAAAAGATGTCCTGAGGGTGTATTATGACGTCTTAATTCCAGGCAGTTTTCTAAATTGTTATAATGCCATTTCTTTCTCTTTGTATAATGCGTAGAAGAGAGGTAGACTAATAGTAATTCAGAAAACTGGCTGGAATTATAATGTCATACATACACGCCCTGTAGGTAAACAATTTGGACTATTTAAAACAACTATTCAAACAACAAACAGACACATCTGAATGAAGAATATCGTCGGTCGATAGAGTGACACCTCATAACATAACTAATATTAAGCTTACATTTACTAAGCTAACATATTTGAATAAATCTAAAATACTTTGTTTCGATTTGTTTGTTTCAGGTGGTACTTTGATTTGAATGAGCGGATTTGCAAGGGCTTCTCTTATAGTGGTTGTGGAGGAAACAGCAACAAATTTCCAACATATCAAGCATGCACGTCTACATGTGGCGTAATATTACATGCATAAAATAAATATAAGTACATACTTATAAAAATAAGAATAAATAAGTAAAAAAAATCTCCTTTCTATTCTTTTAGGTACTTACTTACATACTTTCTAATTCAATGCGGTGATTTTGAATAGTTCATATTTGCACTTTTAAATCACCGGGCACACTTCATATTGACATATTTTAGAATAAAACATACGTTATAAGTACTCGTAGACCCCGTTATTATGTCATATACGAGTAGTACCCATCCGGAGCGCCGTAATGATGTCTAAGTAGACAAAAATTAAACATTTTTGTTCTTTTTCATTACTCATACTCTGAAAGTAGGTCTGAAGTTGCCTGCGGAGCGGGTTGAAAGTAATACTTTGCAGCCCTAGGGAGAATCACTTTCAACTGACAGCTGCTGTCAAATTTTAAAAAGAAACAAGTACTATTTTGACATTTTTATTGAACCATGTTCTAACTTTCTATACAGCCACTCAATTACCTACAGCACTGTGTAAAATTGAAATAACATAATGTTAAGAATTTAAAGAATATATTTTATTAATAACTTTATTATAATATACTTTCAACTATTTCTTTAAAATAACTAATATATTTCTTTTGGTGAAGACCTGTCATTGGCTTTTAATTATTATATAAGAAATCTTTTGTGGTGATAGCTGTTGGTTTTACCAAAATAAATAAATAAATAGATTTGGCCAAAATATTAAACCTTTTCTTCAATGATGAAAATGAAAAAAATAATGGCTGAATAGCTGGCTGGCCACAGAAAAAAGCGGGTAATCGGCAATCCGATCTTCATTTGTTTTTTCGAGTATTAATTGTTTATTCCTCCGTATAGCAGAGATTTCATACATTAGAGAAGAGACAAAAGCAGAAGTTGTTGATTTAATAAAATAAAATTCACTCATATTATGGTCTTTTGCTGATTCATGTTTTTATTTTTACTTTTCTTGTATTCGTAATGAAAAGCACAGTGTTTACCTCGGGTAAAAGACTTATTTAGTCCCTCGAACTATAGGCGCCCTCTCTACGCTCGGGCGCCAAAACACGTCTCGGGACTAAATATGTTACTTTCACCCCTAGGGTAACAATGTACTATTTTATTGCAATTATGTTGGCAAACAAGCAAACTGTCCACCTATGGTAAGTGGTAACAGTCACCTATAAAACATGTGGTTCCTGTGAGATTCGCAGCAAAACTGCAACCCCCACAAGAACCACGGTGTACGTTGCCAACTTGTAAGTCACGGTACCCAGTAATTTCAATGCCATATCTTACCCTTCAAACCGGAACACAGCAATGCAAGCACTGCTGCTTTGCGACAGAAATAGGTAAGACGAAGGTACACATGCACACGACCCTGGTCCCTGGTACAGGGTCTCCCTCCGGTATTTGTCGTAACAAATGACATGATTAAAATAAATATAAGTAGGTATACCATAATTTTTAATGTTGATCAATAAAAATATTTCACTAGCTAAACTGTATACTTCCAAGGTCAGTATTAAAAACATGAATATTGCCATTTTTTTTAAATGTCGATTTGGCATAGCAGTTCACAGAAAATACAATACAATATTTAAATATTTTCCAAACTAGCTTTCGCCTCATCTTAGTCTAAAATGAGTGTTTTTTGGGAAAAACTTTATACTCTACCTATATCAAATCGCCATAATACGAGTTTGCCATTTATTATATAAGAAATTTAATGCATCTCCGAGCATTTTTCCAGTAAGTTGAAAAATAAAACTTGTTTCGTTTAGAAAATATTTAAATATTTGTATAAATTAGAATTTGGTTTTTTCTATTACAGCGGTTTGAAGACGAATTACGAGAAATAAAAAACACGAACTTTCTGCCGCAATCAATAATTTTTCAGAAAAAGTATCGATATCGACGTCATAAATATTTTTATTTTACCCATCTTGAAGAATGTCTAGCTACCAAATTGCACCTACGATAACGGGGTCTACTTATAAGATAACTTTTATAGGCATCTGAAAAATACGTACATTTAAGGCACAACTCTTCAATCACGATAAGAAGTTGTGAAATGTCAAAGAGAACGATTCCAATAATGATAAAATACAACATTTTTACGGAACTTCATAGATAATCTTGGATATATTAAAACTTTTCGAATATTTAATATCGCGAGCTAGTATTTCAGTAGCGCCATCTATTGGTTTCGGCGTGAAATATTCATATAGATGCTTCTTAAAACTAAGTGGGGTTACTCCTAAAGCTGGACATTGACGATCAGTTTTGCGCGTCAGTTGAACTGACATCCATCCAAAATTTGATCGTGAGTGTCGAATCATCACTCCAGAGTTTTAACTGACGACGCTGCACGAAATTTCCGGGGCTACCATAAATCCAACCCGGCGCGTCGCGCCAAACTGAACGTGAGTGTGTGATCGTCATGCCAATCGCATCAGTTCGTGCGCAGCGCCCGCGCCGCGCGGTGATCGAGCGTGTTGTGCTGCTGTGTATGGTATTTTGTTGATACAATGACGGCGTCGCTGTCCTCTAGACGTGTCATAATGACAGAATTTATTGAAAAATATAAAAATTCTGAATGTTTGTGGAAAGTATCGGACAAAAATTATAAAACAAAACAGCATCGACAAAAAGCTCTAGATGAATTGCTTCCTATTTTAATTGACGTGAGTTAATTGATTTCTTTTTTTAAGTCATTCCTTCATCCATTGCTTTCTTTTTTGCTTTTAGGTAAGTATTTGGCAACAAAGAGTAACCGCAGTAAGAATTTATGTTTCTTCAGAATCAGAATCCACTTTTTTCTCGACACAAATAGGTAGTACACGTTCTTTAAACAGCCCGGCCGGTCGAAAACTGAAGAGCCGGAGTGACGCCCGTGAATGGGCAAATCTAGTTGGCATAAAACCATTGGAGTGACGCCACAGTTTTACATCTAGACTGACGCGAAAAACTGATCGTCAATGTCCAGCTTAAGACGAAGCGGGGTAAGTTTTCTCGGTTACCGTGGATTACCGCCCTGAGTGAGCGATCGTACCGACAATAGATGTAGCTATTTGTCATTATAATAATTATTGTACATATAGATAGGGCAGATCAAGATATTTTATGGGATGATTTAAAAAAGCAAAATGTAACTGTTGACAATATTTTAAATACGAAAAAAGAAAACTATCATAGGTTTTGGTCACAACTGACTTTATTTCAGCACTTCTGACCGTCAAGGCAGCAGAAAGTACGTAAGTACAACAAGATTGTGGGCTAGTTTTTTGATACATGGTCAACTTTTAACCATTAGTCAATGTAATGGTAACATGAAGAATTTATCAAACTGTTAACTTGTTTGTTAAATAGAATAGTATAAAATTTGACATAGGATTTTTTAAACAATTTCACAGATAAACAAACCGTGCTATAGCTGCCGGCATCTTACTTGGCAAGATTTTGACGGCGATTAATGTGATTTTTCGCGTGTAACCCCGTGTGCAACAAAAATTGTTACAGCTTTTCATTTTATTTCCATTCTAGCCAATTATATATCAGTATTATTATTATTTATAGTGTCCACCATTCGAGCCAATATTAGTCATAATATCCCCCGTTCTTGCCATCTTACGTGTCTGCAACTGTACCATTTCATCATTATTTGTTAAAAGTATATTTGTGTATATAAAAAATTGGCACATAGTAGAACGTTTACATCGTTAATGAAATACCGGAATACGATTGAAATCTATGAAGAGTCGTAGGTTCATGACTGGCAACACGCACGGATTGAAAACTTTCGTCCTGAGGCACTATGCGGTAGAATGGGTCTAGAAAGTGTGCAGTATTCTGAATGCTGCCCAGGAGAGTTGGATTCGTCAATTGACCTCTTTCTGGTTGTTGGACTTATCGAGTTGACCTGTTTGTCCTTGAAAAACATACCATTAAACAACTTCCGTTGTCGGGACTCCAACCTTCATGGGAGTGGGTACGACTTGGAAATTCGACATAATTTTTGTCTTGTCCATGTTTGTTATAAGATTTGTTTGGAAACTCTATTAAGATTTTAAAGCATTGTGCCTGGGTGTTCCAGAGTCTCAGCCATGACTACGATGTTATCAGTAAAACGAATGTGAATCATGTTGTTCACGCTCGAGGAAGAGCGAGTGGCAACACAGCATTTTAGTCTGTGCAGTGAGAGCCTTTTTGGCGGCCGGCCGCATGTAAGATGTCAGTTGAGTTGAGTCGAAATGTCACGACATTGTTAGAGGTTATATGCGGGCCGGAATATATAACTAGCAAATTGTATTTTGCGCGGCGCACCTAATATCGGGGTGCGAAAGCCCGCTTTGTGTTGTGCAACGGTGTCAAAATCGCGTGTGTGAGCCGTGGTGGCCTAATAGGCATTTGTAGTGCTCCGGTCTCCACCGGTGGATCCACTGCAGAACTTCAGGAGCCGCGACTTCCTTCGAGCTAGCTCAGGAAGTCCACCGGCTACGGAGGAGACGGACGGAGACAATTGGAATCGGGGTAAGCCACAATGCTTTCTATGAGCTGGTAGTAGGGTACAAAATTCAGCAATACAAGTCGGCGAAACGCCGACGTGGTGGTGTCTACCTTGGGCACCACCATCTCTTGGTAGCAGAGCGTGGTTTTTAGATTTGAGTGGTTCTTAGATTTGAGTATTTGATTAGTATTGTACAATTAATATTGTAATCTTGTTGGTTGTCCAAACGGGCAATACATATTAATTGGTTTTGATTGCTGATTTTAAACCGACTACCAGCTCATTTGTGGACCGATCTCCTTAACTAATTGTCATTGTATATGAAAAATTGAGGTTAAATGTCTTTTGTTGTTCTAGTTAAGTTCTAGCATTTACCTACATTTGATTTTGGTTTGTTTTTTCATATCTTTGTTTTGCCCTTGACTATTTTGTTTGTTAAGTTGTAAACTTATACTTGAATTTGATTTGTTTAAAAAATTTTTTGCTGCTAAATGACTTTGCTGTTGTTGTAATACACTATATTGCTGTGTTAAGTTTTAGCATTTCCATTTGATTTTGTTTTGTTTGCCTCTGAATATTATGTTTGTTAAGTTATTGACTTAATACTTGATTTTAATTTGTTTGAAAAATCCTGTTGTTAAATGCCTTTGTTGTTCTAGTTAAGTTCTAGCATTTACACTTGATTTTGGTTTGTTTATATATTTTGTTCTGCCTTTGAAGTTCCTCCCGATCTGTTTTATTGTCTGCGGTTGTCGGTCTGTTTGTCCGTGTATTATTATAGTGTTTATTAATTTTGGTGCAAAATGGTCCCGCCAGTCAGCTCGCTTAGTGGTGCCCGCGCGGGCGCACAAAAGATTTTGAGATGGTTTGCTAGTGCCGTCGCTTTGGTAGACCGACCAGACCGAGAACAGGCCTTGTTAATTCGGCATGAGGGAGTACCTGCTCGCTTGAAGGAATTGGAGCAGCTTTTTGTTGTTCATCAACAATATTTGCTCGACCACCCAGCCGAGGGTGCCGCTGAGTTGCGGGCAGTCGACCAATTTAATGCCGATTATGATCAGTGTTTTGAACAGGCGGATGTGATCATAAACAAGGCTCAGGCTATCCTATTCGCCCGGAGGGGTGAGTCGTGCACGCCCGGGGAGGTCAAGCCTACCCCGGCCGGCTTGCTGGGCAGACTGCCCACTTTAGACATCCCAACCTTTGATGGGAACCTGGCTTCTTGGATGGGGTTCATTAACCTCTTTGATAGCCTGGTTCACTCGAGGGACGACCTGTTCCCTAGCCAGAAATTGGCCTATTTGCTCTCTGCCTTATGTGGAGAGGCTGGTGTACTTGTCCAGCATCTACCTGTCAATGATGACAGTTATGATATTGCAAGGGCGTTGTTGACCGCCCGGTATCAGAATGTTCGCTTGCTAGCGGACACACATGTGGCTGCCATTTTAGGGCTGCCACGAGTATCGCGGGTCTCCTCATTGAGGAAGGAGATTTTGAACCCGCTGCTAAGCGCTATTAACGCGCTCAAACGACTTGATCTACCGGTGGACCAGTGGTCCTTTATTTTGCTCCACCTCATCCTCAATAAGCTTCCCATGGAGATGAAAGGGCGCTTTGAACAAAGATACGGGGGCAATAGTGCCTCGTACCTCCCCCCTTTCTCGGATCTCCTCAGTTTTTTGGAGGATGAGTGTCGGATGACCGACCACTTGGATCTGGTTCCTATACCGGGACCGAGTACAGGCCGCTTTGAGGCGACCCGGGCAGCGCCACGGAGAGAGCGCCGCCCGTACAAGCAATATACTGCCGTGCGGCACAACTCTCCACAAGGGGAGAGGCCGCTGCCTTGTAAGTGTTGCAAGCGCGATGGCCATCGTTTGCCGGCCTGTCCCAAATTTGTTGGCCTACGCACCGAGGGGCGTAGAAATATGGCCAAGCAGCGGAATTGGTGCTACCGCTGCCTGGGGGCCCATATGGCATCGGCTTGCCCCCACCCACGAGATTGCCACTGTTGTGGAGGGGCCCATCACCCCCTTTTGTGCTTCAACAATAGAGACACTCGTGGGGTGGTGAGAGAGAGGGACTCGCACACGGGCGGGGGCCCTCGTAGGTCACCCACATCTCCGAGGAGATCGGAGGGGCGTGCCACCCCTCCGCGGAGATTGGACAGGCGCCTCCCCTCCAGTGAGAGGATTGGGCGCCCCACCCCCCCTACGGGCGGGGGGGATCGACGCGCCGCTTATGAGGCGCCACCGCGGGATTGGGCCGCGGTTATTACGGAGCCACGCCGGGAGCCGATACGCTTCTCTCCCCCTCTGATGGAGAGATCCCGTTTGTCACGGGCTCCCCAACTTTCGCCCATCATGGGCACCGTCCGGCCCCCCGATGCCGCTTTGATCGGGGCCAGTACGTGCCGGATTGGGACCCGCTCGAGCGCCTTGAGCGCCCTATTCCTCCGCCGCGCACGCATTTTTCTTCGGACCCCCCTCCCCCCCCGTTGCGGGGAATGCGGGAGGATTTTCACTAAACCAACTGTCGGCTGCAACCCCCCCACAGGAGCAGGTGCTGTTACCAACAGCCTCCGTACAGGTGTGGGGCCCGAGGGGCACCTTTGTTTTAGTTCGCGCCCTTTTGGATACGGGAGCTCAGGGTTGCATTGCCTCCAGGCTGGTCCGGCAGTTGAGTTTGAACACATCTCCATACCTTGAATCGGTACGAGGAATCGGAGACCTGCGGATCCCGGATCCGATCGGTCAGGTTTTGTTCTCCTTCTCCCCCCACTTCTCTTCAGCGCCCAAAATTGGCGCTACCGCGATTGTTTATGAGAAGGTTGTTGGTCAGCTTCCGCAACAGCACGTTTCGCGCGCTGTCGTTGATGCGACATCAGGATTGACCTTGGCTGACCCTTCCTTCCACCGAACCGGTCCGATTCACTTATTGCTCGGTGCCGATGTTCTAGGCCGCGTGTATTGTGGGAAGAGGAGAGAGTTACAGAAGGGTGGGCTGGTAGCCTTATCCACATCGCTTGGGTTTGTAGTGATGGGACCAGTTAGGCATAACCCACCATCTCCATCGGTGGATAGTTACATAACTGTTAGCTCCACCTTATCGGATGTCCTTCAACGGTTTTGGGAGGTGGAAGAGCCACCTACCGTGAAGCGAGTGAACCCCTTGGAAGAGGAGTGTGAGTTGTTCTACCAGAACAATACAGGTCGCCTTCACTCGGGACGGCTGATCACTCGTTTGCCCTTTTTGTCAGTTCGCCCCTCACTTGGCAGCTCCCGGCCGTTGGCCGAGAAGCGGCTGCTGTCCATGGAGCGTCGTATGAGTAGGAACTCCGACCTCAAACAGAAGTATGTCGACTTCATGCGAGAATATGAGCAACTGGGGCACATGTCGGTCTCGCGACTGGACTGGCGAAACGAGGAACATAATTTTCTTCCTCACCACGCGGTTTTGAAACCTTCCACCGGGAAGATACGCGTTGTTTTTGATGGGTCAGCTCCCACGTCTACCGGAGTTTCGCTGAATCAATGTCTGCATGCTGGACCGAAGTTGCACCACGAGGTGGGTGATGTATTGACCAACTTCCGTCGCCATGCCGTCGTCTTTGTGACCGATATCCGGATGATGTTTCGGCAGACTGTGATTCACCCGGACGATAGACGATATCAGCTCATATTATGGAGGGAGGATCCCAGAGATCCCATGCTGGTCTACGAGCTGAACACCAATACATACGGTTTGCGTTCGAGCCCCTTTGTGGCAATACGCTCACTTGTGGAACTCGCTGAACGTGAGCGGTTACGATACCCTCGCGCATCCTTGGTTCTCAAGGAGGATGCATTTGTTGATGATATTTGTACGGGCTCCTCTAGTGTCGAGGAAGCCTTGATTTTGCGAGATGAACTAATTGCTCTTCTCGGGGCTGGTGGTTATGAACTGAGGAAGTGGATGTCCAACTCACCTCAGCTTTTGTGTGACTTGCCAGACGACCACCAGCAGGAGCCTCATATTTTTGAGAATGCCAACACTCCAGATTTACTGTCTGTTTTGGGAGTGCAATACAGACCTGTCCAGGACACGTTCACCTATCGATTGGAGCTGCCAAGCCCCAAGGTCTGGACGAAACGGTTGGTTTTGTCTACAGTAGCTCGTACCTTTGACCCAAATGGCTGGATTAGTCCCGTAGTGTTTTGAATGAAGTGCTTCCTACAGGAACTTTGGTCAGCCGAAGTGTCGTGGGATGAGCCCCTCTCGGGCCGTTTGCTGCGAGATTGGGAGTCCTTCATGTTGTCTCTCCCCGACATTAACCGTGTTAGTATCCCTAGACATATACTGCCTAAGGGACGGTTTACGGCCAGCCTTCATGGCTTTTGTGACGCGTCTGTGAGTGGATACGCAGCCGTCGTATATATCCGGACGGTCGATGATAGAGGAGCTGTTAAGCTCCACTTGCTAATTGCTAAGAGTAAGGTTGCTCCACTTCGGACTCGATTAACGATTCCGAAGTTAGAATTGTCTGGAGCTACTCTTCTGGTTCGGTTGATGAACCACGTTGTTGACACCCTGGGACGTAGTGTGGACTTTGAGTCGCTCTTTGCTTGGTCCGACAGTCAGGTTGTCCTATGTTGGATTAAGAACTCCGTCCACTCCCTGGAAGTATTTGTGGCTAATCGGGTATCCCAAATACAGGCCTCGAAGGCCACGTTGATTTGGCGCCACGTGCCAGGTGAAATAAACCCTGCTGACTGTGCATCACGTGGCAGCGAAGCCCCTCAGCTTATTGACCACACTCTGTGGTGGGGTCCCGAATGGTTGTTACAACCGTCTTGGCCTTCCACACCAGCTGTGGTGAAGGTACCAAATCCGGGCTTGTGTGTTCACGCTGTCGAGACTATGGCGGCTCCAGAGCGGGAATTTTTATTAGACCGCTACAGTTCTCTGGACAAGTTGCTCGGCGTGACCGCTTGGATAAGAAGATTTATACGAAATTGTCGCCGGCCTCAGGACAAAGATTTGTGTCCGGTCCTCTCACCGCAGGAGCGCCAAGATGCTCTTCTGCATTGGGTGCGTATGATCCAGTCTAGAGCGTTTGAACCGGAACTTAAGATTTTCCGTACCGGGACATCCAAATTAAAGGGACCCTTGGTGCGTTTGACTCCCTTTCTGGATGATAAGGGATTGTTGCGTGTAGGAGGCCGATTGAGGCACGCTAACTTGCCTTATAGATCACGTCATCCCCTGTTGCTCCCCAAGGACGGACTATTGGTGCGATTGTTGATCATAGATCGCCATGTGAAGAATGCTCATGCCGGATGTAATGCATTGACCGCGCTTCTCCAACGGGAGTTTTGGATTTTATCAGCGCGAAGAATAATCCGATCTGTTATCTTTCGATGTCTGCCCTGCTATCGTTTACGCCCCGAGACGATGCAGCCCCAAATGGGTGATTTGCCTGCTGATCGTGTGAATGAATCGATGACCTTCTTAGGAGTTGGAACTGATTTCGCGGGACCGTTCACTATAAAAACGTCGCGACTCCGTAATGCTAAGACTGAAAAGGCTTACTTATGTGTGTTTGTTTGTTTGGCCACTAAAGCCGTTCATTTGGAGGTGGTGAGTGCACTCACCATGGACGCTTTCTTAGCAGCGTTAGGCAGATTTGTCTCCCGCCGGGGACTGCCTTCTCTAATTCGGTCCGATTGTGGGACGAACTTCAAGGGCACTGATAGACATATAAGAGATGTTTGTGAATTTTTAGATAAAAATAATATTGAGATAGGATCCACACTCTCCCGTAGGGGGGTAACATGGCGATACTCCCCGCCGTCTTGCTCTCACTGGGGAGGGATTTTTGAATCTGTTGTAAAGGCCGCCAAGACTCACCTTCGCCGCGTTATTGGGGAGACTATTCTCACGTTTGAGGAACTCGCGACGGTGTTTCATAAGATTGAGGCGGTTCTCAACTCGCGTCCGTTATGTCCGTTGTCTACCGACGCAAACGATTTGCAGGCCCTCACGCCGGGCCATTTCTTGATAGGCAGACCACTTAACGCCCTGCCCGAGTATCCTTATAGAGATGTCAATCCAGGACGCCTTTCGCGGTTTGAGTTGCTCCAGCAGCTTACCCAGAGCTTCTGGCGCCGCTGGCACCTTGAATATTTACACATTTTGCAACAGCGCGTTAAGTGGTCAGATAAGACAAACCCACCGAGGGTTGGAGACCTCGTATTAGTGAAGGACCCAAACCTGCCACCCTTACGTTGGCGTCGCGGACGCATTGTCCAACTTACTCTAGGGTCTGATGGTGTGCCCAGGTTTGCCGAGGTCCTAGTTGGGGATTCTGTTTTGAAGCGCGCGGTCGCTACTCTTTCTCGCCTCCCTTTAGACTGATTTGGCGGACAGTCCGGGACTGTCCGGAGCGGGGGGATGTTCACGCTCGAGGAAGAGCGAGTGGTAACACAGCATTTTAGTCTGTGCAGTGAGAGCCTTTTTGGCGGCCGGCCGCATGTAAGATGTCAGTTGAGTTGAGTCGAAATGTCACGACATTGTTAGAGGTTATATGCGGGCCGGAATATATAACTAGCAAATTGTATTTTGCGCGGCGCACCTAATATCGGGGTGCGAAAGCCCGCTTTGTGTTGTGCAACGGTGTCAAAATCGCGTGTGTGAGCCGTGGTGGCCTAATAGGCATTTGTAGTGCTCCGGTCTCCACCGGTGGATCCACTGCAGAACTTCGGGAGCCGCGACTTCCTTCGAGCTAGCTCAGGAAGTCCACCGGCTACGGAGGAGACGGACGGAGACAATTGGAATCGGGGTAAGCCACAATGCTTTCTATGAGCTGGTAGTAGGGTACAAAATTCAGCAATACAAGTCGGCGAAACGCCGACGTGGTGGTGTCTACCTTGGGCACCACCACATGTACTTACGGTTTAGGTTAATGTTGAGTCCTTTCCTACCCAAAAGCACACACCCTTCAAGATGCAACTGTGAACGTTTCGATGACATAACACGCCGCTTCTCATATCTCGCTGAAGCCCGTATTGCATTTGAGATTTGGTCCTGGAGGCGGAGTGTCATGGTGACACTCCGCCTCGTTTCGCACAGTGGAGTGACCGAAGCACCAAACTCTCGTAAAAAAGAAAAGACAAAAAGTTAGTGTTGCCAGTGTTGAGTTATAGATGCGAAAGTGATTGCTTACAAAGCTTTTTAAGAAGTTTCAAGGCACCTTAAGGGAATCTATGCTTGGGCTTTGTTTACGTGGTGAAATAAGAAATGATAATGTACATAAATCACAATAACTAAAGTCAATGATTTATGGTTCTTTAGTGGCAGTGGGCAGAGCACATTGCTCGCGGGAGAAACGGCAGTTGGGGCAGAAAAGTCCTCGAGTGGCGGCCTCTTACCTCCAGGTGTAATATCAGTGGTGAAGATCTTGGGAATACGTACGAGCAACGTAGGACCAATCCTTGGGGAGGGTCTATGTCCAACAGTGGAAGTAGAAATGATGATGAATGATTAAACTATTGAAGGGAAATAATACAAACAGCGAACTATATACAGTTGTAATGAAAATACCAAGGGACTGTCAGCATATTAATTCAAGTTTATTTTAAGGACGTCTTCCTGAATAGCTAACCTTTCTCATGAGATGTCATTATCAAGTTCTGTGTATTCATCTCGGTAGTCGGCTTCTTATCGGATCCCTTTTGGTATGGTTACAAAGTATCTTGTAATTTGTGAGACGTCAGCGGGAAACGTACGGCCGTCCATGAAAGCGGTTCACCACTTATCACAATATCTGCTAAAGTCGCTATCTTTGAAAAAACCTTGAAGCCGGAATTACGATTAGTGTTTCTAAAACAAATTGTCATGTGTTTCTTAATGCGTGCGATTTCGGGGGAAAAGTAATAAAATGTTTTAAATTGTATTCCTTGATTTTTTCTCTAATATAAAGCTATTTATTAAAAGAGTACCTATCGATCCTCCATGGCACTTTTACATATCTCAATTTTCTTTAGGAAATTAAGTCTTAACTTAGTTGGAGCTACGCCAAGCATGATATTACACTCATTACTTTATAACCAGAAATTTTAAATTTTAATTTCATACTCTAGCAAAGCTGGTCCTTAGATGGCATCTTTGTATTAAAGTCTGTCCTATATTTCAGGCTTTATAGTATATAAATAAAAGCAAAAAACAGTTTGACATGCGGATTAGGATCAAATGGCAGGATTGTTCATCATCATAACAGCTTATATACGTCCCCACCGAGGGGCTCGAGCCTACCCTAAGTTAGGGTGATTAGCAGAGATTTAAATCTCTGATGATTAGGCCTTAGTCAACCACGCTGGCCCAGTGCGGATTGGTCGACTTCACATACACCAATGAATTCCATCGCAGATGTATGAAGGTTGCCTCACGATGTTTTCCTTTACCATAGGAGCGTCGGACAAATGTATATATGGAATTCGAAAACGAAATACACTTTGGTATATGGCGGTCTCGAAACCCCGGACCTCCCGATTGGAAGGCAAGTGTCGAGTCCACAGCGCCACCGACGCTCTTGGATTGTTCATGTGTGGTAATAAATGTCAGTACCTACTATCAAACTTTTACATAGATATAATGCTGTAAATATGCCTTTTCAAAAGAAAGAACTTCTAACAAAAACACCTTTAGATACAGTGTGTACTCCAGGTGTAATCATACATCTTATTTGCTTTTTATGTTAGAAAATGTATGCGACTAACACTTGTTAAAGTAATTTGATATTACCGCAAGTGTTATTCCATACATTTTCCACAATACGTATTACAGAACTTAACAAGAAAGAAACTTGAGCTATGCCCTCTGTGTAGTTTAAAATTGACATTGCGTAAAATGAAATAAATAGGTACCTACAGGTTTTTAAGACTTTTTTTTTCGGGGGGCAATGCGCAACCGCACCGTACCCGCCGTTGGCTGGACGGCGGGCGTGTGTGGGGCTGGAAACCTGTAATATTAATGTCAATACACGAAGTTAATAAGAACAGAATAACAACAGAATTTGCGTCAAATCATCAAATTTTGTCCGATGATACCCAGTAGGTACGTATTTCTTCCTTTAGGTTTGTTTTCAACATAGATCCAAAGTAAACACCACCGCAATATGTTCGGACGTAGGTGCGCAATGTTGCAATTTTGATTCGCAGAGGGCCAAATCCACTAATTAACCGCAGCCGACACGAAACTGTTGCGCTCGACCAATCAGAAAGCCAAATTACAATATCCTAAAGCAGGGATGGCGAGCCTTTATACATAATCGTGCCATTTTTTCCAAACAAGCATTAGATGTAGTCATTACATTTCAACATACAGCCTTCTAGTGAGTAAAGGAAAATTAACTCAATTATTGTACTTATTACATTCTTACGTATGTGGATGTTAATAAGGTGACCAATTCCTTCCGTGTCCATAGTATTTCGCTACATGCCACCAATGTCACGCGTACGATTGGTTTACCATTGGAGTACTATTATATCTTTATGTGCTATTGGTTCACCATCTCTATCATAATAGAGCACAAGCGCTAGGAGAGTGACAAATAATTCTGCTTGCAAATATATTATCGTAAGGTGTGGGAATAGATATATATATTTAACATGACTTTACGAGACCATGACATTGGCAACATGATGGCACAAATATTATGAACAATTGCAATCTCGTCAATATCCGACGTAATCCCTTTCAATAATACATAGAGAACCGGACACAGTGACTGACTCATCAATGCAGAGCCAAAACGGCTAGACTCAGAGTGAGGAAATTTGCACAGTAGGCTCATTTTATTGCCTGGGCCAAGTAATCATTTTTTTCTCTGAAATTCCCATGGGAACGGGATCTACGGGGGTAAAATCCCGTTTTCAAAACAACTGGTCCAATTTCATAAATGGAATTTTTAGTTTCGAGGGAGTGGTGTGTGGCTTCTTTTGTCCCGGTAATCTTACGGGAACGGGAACTAAGGGGGTAAAATCCCGTTTCAGAACCCACTGGTAAGTATATATAGAAAAGCAAAAGGAGATGATAATTTCTCAAAAATCAAGCGGTTTTTGAGAAATCGTAAAGTTGGAATTTGGCATATAGGTTGATTATTAGCCAGGGTCAGATTATACGGAGAGTCAGTTAAAAACGGATTTTGAAATCCTTTCCTTAAGGGATAAAATAGGGCTTAAGTTTTTATGGAAGATGGAACTTCATTATTTTTGAAGTTTAGAAGTATGATAATTGGCATGTAGGTTATGGATTAGGTTTAAAAAGGGTTTACACCGTGGACTTAATAATCACAACTATTAAATCCATGGTTTAAACATAATCTGTATTCACGCAGTTTTGGAACTACCTACATCCATTTGGGGGATAAATATGAACAGAACAGCTTTTTGATAAAAGTCCCTATTTTTAAAGCCAGTAAGATAGAAAGAAGTAGTTTTCTTGGCATTCTGAAAAAAGGGGAACATATGAAAATAGATATGTAAATCTATATTTAAAAATAATTTATGTTAATATTTTCTAATGACACTCCTTTTAAGAAGCTTATAGTGTAATAAAATATTATTGTTTATTATTTATTTGGTGATAATAGGTATTGCTTTGTATCGACTAATTATCAATTTCGAATTTGCTGATATGGAAATTGGTAATTAATTAGGCATTTGACTACTTAGAAACATAGTGTGTGATTTTGACCCTATCCCCAAAGGTGGAAAAATGAGGTAAGAAAGTAATAAAAATTTACTTAAGAAATCCGCCATTTCTTTATTTACAAGTAAGAAAATGTTAGGTTTCCTTTCATCGCCACAGTTCATATACGTCCCCACCGAAGGCCTACCCTAAGTTAGGGTGTTAAGGCCTTAATCAACCACGTTGGCCTTACATACAAGACAGAAAGAAAACATTTATTGACCACAAGCACACATATACATATACAAGAAAAAAAGAAACACATTTTTTTTTACTTTATTTAGGAAAAAAACAGTCAATTAAAACAAGAATAATACACTTAAGACTTACTTAAGGACGTAGAGTTCCATACATATACATAAAAGTGGACAAAAAATAAAACTAACTAACATAAATTATATAAACTAAAAATTTAGAGTATAGCTAAAATTATTTTATACAATATTACCTGTGAAAATGGAATTATTTTTCAAGTTTTCATATAGTTTGATTTTAAATTTATATAAACTATTACAGAAAATATAAACTTTTTAAATTCTTCGTAATAGACACGGACACTACGTCTAAAAAAGTCATTGCATGTATATATTGTGTTGTATGTGGGAACATAAAATTATAGCTTCTGCAGGCGATAGCTAGCCCTAGGAATTTTAAAATAAATTCTTTCCAAAATGTGGGGGGAATCAATCTGGCCATTCAATATTTTGTATAGAATTTTTTGTTCGAAAGCCTTTCGTCGGTCAGCAAGCATCGTAAGGTTATGACGAAAAAGGGAACTTTCATAGGATACGGGTTCGACGTTACCAACGTAGTCCATAGATTTAAGAATTTTTTTCTGAATCCTTTCAATTCGTGCAATGTGGCATGCATAGAAAGGGTTCCAGATAATACAAGCAAAATCTAACAAAGATCGAACAAATGAGAAGTATAATAGTTTTAGTGTGAGTGTATCTTTAAATGGCTTGGAAATTCGGAGAATAAAACCTAGTTGTCGAAAAGCTTTCTGTACAATATAGTCAATATGAAGATAAAATGACAATTTGGAATCCATAATAATACCTACATCTCGGACATGTGTAACACGTTTTAAGTTTTCGTTATTAATTTTATATTTATAAGTGATAGGGTCACGGTTGCGAGTAAATGTTATAACTGAACATTTGTCGATGTTAAAGTACAATTGATTTTGTGAACAATATTCAGAAATTCGAGAAAGATCCCGTTGTAATAACAAACAATCATTTACGTTGGTAACAAGTCTAAAAAATTTGGCATCATCGGCATACAACAATAATTTTGTACCGTCAAGGACCCTATCAATATCGTTTATATATAGAATGAAAAAATTCCCGAGGGGGAATATTTTACATTTATACACAACGACATTTATACATAACGGCCAATTAGAACCCGAACTCAGCATAAGCTGCAACAGACTAGTCTGATGCAGCGCTGGTGTTCTGGCCGGGCCTAAGTGGGGTAAAAGTTTTAAAACAATTAGGTACTTAATAGAAAATCATGCAAAACACATATTAATAAAAAGAAGTACATAAGATACATACAACAGAAGCATCAAAATAAAATAAAGCAAGAAAAAAAATACAAAACAGTACAGACACGCATCCTACTTCCTACTATAAATGTGAAAGTGTGGATGTTTGGATGTTTGTTACTCAATCACGCAACAACGGCTGAACGGATTTGGATGAAATTTAGCACGCATGTAGCCTTTGACATGGAAAAGAACATAGGCTACCTTTTATCCCGATTCCTGAAGTAGTTCCCGAGAGAAAATTGAAAATTGTTTACGAGCTAAGCTGCGGGCAGACAGCTTTGAAATTTGGTATGCATGTCACCTAAGCTATGGAAAAGGACATGTAATAGTTCCCGTGGGAAGATTAAAAATTGTTAACGAGCGAAGCTTTAGACTCAATTCTGAAGTCCACGCAGACGAAGTCGCGGGCAGAAGCTAGTATATAATAAACAAACAAGCAAAATGCAACACAATGCATTCACGCTTACAACAAATGTTAACCATGTTTTGAGTTTCCTTTATAAAACGTTAACATTTTTACCCGCGCTATTTTGCACAAAAGGAATCCAGACCAAAAATCAAGATATTGTTTAAGATTATTGTTATGTAAAACAAAAAAGGTATTACGTTAACATGCAATGCCAGCCCTGCCTGGGTCAAAAGCTACCGAAACGCGATGATGCGCTCAAATGGAACGCGCCTATAATTATTCGTCTGTGGCCACGTATTGCTATATTGCAGATTTGCCACGTATGACCTGCGTTATGAGTATATTGGTTCTGTGCGTATGGCTTTTGACATATACATACATAACATGCTTACTAACATAATACAATATTGCTAAAAATCTTTATTTAATTGTTGATACTTATTGTTAAAAATTTTATAAAAATGAAAAAAGTGTACGCGTGTTATAGCGTGAATATACGAGTGTAACTGAACACCTCAATAACATTTAAGGGGCATATAAGTCACATACTAAATGAACCTTCGGTGCTTGTCTGAGACCTCGAACCCCAATACTTTCAGAGTTATTTGATTTTAAACTGAAAGCAAAAACTTTCAAGTGACAACCATAATCAACTCTTAACACAAAAAAAAAATTTAACAAACGGCCTTACTACAAAAAGTTTTTAAACACTGTCTTAACACTGTTTAAACATGATGCTGTTTCATTTGTTTAAAAGGATAGATAGGAGACAGCATCATGTTTAAACAGTGTTTAACTTTAGACAGTGTTTAAAAACTTTTTGTGGTAAGGCCGAAAATTACACGTGACAGACGCGAGCGTAGTATTCCTCCTACGCTTACGTAGGGTCGGCACTTAATACCAAAAAATAAATTATTTAGTTTGTATGGGAAAAAAGTAGGTTTGTTAGCCCTAATATTTTTCCTACAGAATCTCTACTTTTGATGGATACATACCCTTAAATGTTTTTGGGGTGTTCAATTACACCCTGTATATTTTATTAGATTTAAAGATTTGTGTGGGAATAAGAGACCCAAAACAGGAGCCCGACGTGACCACGCCTGCTTATTGGTTGTAGAAATTGGAAAAATAAAAAATAAATCGGCAATCCATCAACATACATACACTTTTGAATTTGTTCGCAAATGTATTGCCTCACAATATTTTCTTTCACCGTAGGAGCATCGGACAAATGTACATATGATATTCGTAAAACGAAAAAAAACACATTGACACATGGCAGGATTGAATCCCGGATCTCTCGATTAAAAGGCCAGTGTAGAGTCCACAGCGCGACCGACGCTCCTTTAGGCGAGGTTTTCCTGGAAATCTACGCGTGCACGGCGATTCCTTTATTGCGAGGTAATATAGTTGATAATCGTATAGCTTCTAATGTCGCTTACGCGCCCATGACCGAACGAAAACGTTACTTTTTACATGTTTTATTCGATTTTTGGAAAACTGGAGTACAAAATAAAAAATGTATTTTTGCAATTTTCTAGACAATAAAAATGAACATCTATTGGTAACACTTTTATGCCATTTATTATTTTATTTTCTGATTCACAGCTGTTTTAAAATATTGAACAGAGTAATCTTTGGAATTTTTTTCTATCGAGGGAAATGTTATTAATCATGTTTCTGTCTTTAAGAATGTTTAGATAAAATGTTCAACAATATCATATATGAATTTGAGAACTGCATGTTTTATATTCGTGGCGGTACAGTTAATCGAAATTGTATAAAATGGGAAAGTAGCGCCTTTAGTTGACAACTTTTATGAAAATTCGGAAGTCATCTACGAAGAAATCCTATCGAGGACAGCAAAAAATAACACATCCAAAATTGAGTAACCTAGTATTAAGAAAGTTATTATAATAAAAAAGGTGATTAAATTTATTGTACTCGTAATAAAAAAGGTGATTTCCTTGAATTATTTTAGAATGTTTTCTCTTCGATGTGATATTAGGGAAAGACAAGCGTTTGAAGGGGCAGATCAAAGTACTCGTACTGCAGACTAACGTCGAGCTTGGTCAAGTTTTACATAATCATACTAAAATACTGTTGACATAGTTTTATTGAAATCTTCCCCCTACAGCTATATGCCCTGCGGCGAGTGTAAACTACTAAGTGCGGTATTAGTGGCCCAACTCTGCAGGGTCCTATACTAACAAATGGTCGGAATAAATGCTTGCATCGATCTTCTTGACTAGAAGGTTAGACCAGTGAATTCATAAACATTGCGTTTTTATGATGCTAAAGTTAGAGGATACAGTAAAGTTGCTAAAATTGTTTGTGCTACCACCAAGTTTAGTTTCAAAGCGGCGTCCGATTCTGGACGAATTCAAATTCCGAAATCAGGTGCTACGGGGAATGCTTCGAATTTAACCAGGAGCGTCAAGGAGAGCAGCAGTAGTGCAATCGAAGTTAAGGAAGTGAGCGAACTGGGAATGCAAGCTGGGTTTCCAAGCAGCCCGCAAGCGAAGGAAAACCGAGAAAGTGAAAGCGAGCGAGACACTTTTTTGTAGGTTTCAAAACCGAGACGGCAGTTGAAAGTTGAATTACTGGATGTGTCATCCCGACCTAAAGTATCAGGTGGGTTATTGTCTAAGAAAAAATCTATCACGATCGCTTATAATTTGACAGCCACTGCGCCGTGAACACAAGACTCTGCGCCGACATCCTTTTATAAAGGAGTAATGGATATACTGCGACTGTCAAATTGTAAGCGATCGCGATAGATTTTTTCTTACACATTAATCCCCCAGGTTGCTTCTTTGTTTTTTTTTTTCAAACTAAGAATGTTTTATAAGGCTGTACCTTTAAAATATTCAACTAATAAAATAATTTTATTAGTGTTTTTGTCTTTCATAATCAATAATAATGGCACAAATACGCCACATGAAGAAAGATATAACTTGTAAGCATGTTATTATTGTATTTACACATACTCGTATTATCTTCTCTCGGCGACCTGAGGTCAAGTGGGCCTTTGTAATCAGAAAACAAAACTTATATGTTTTATTTAGTATAGCATCTTCAAGCTCATGATCCTTACTAATCTAATATTATTTTTCATTTGTTATAAGTGCCAATATATCCTAAAGTATGTGGATATAAGCTATCGTCTTTTGGTTGGTTGGACCTAGAATGAATGAATTTAATATCAGTAATATTACAGGATCTAATTTCTGTCATGAACATTGACGGGAAAGACTTAAGATAAAGTTCAGTGACATAGTCAATCTACTTATAATGAAGTTTCTCCTTTTAGAAGAACATTGGCATTATTTGCCCGATTTTTGAAAAGTCGCGAACAAAAACCAAATTACTTTAAGATCCTGCTGCTTTTATCCAGCTTTCATTTTCTGTAGTTATTTCGATTCAGATCAATGCGGAACGGAAATTAGCAGTGTTTATATCATACGAGTTTTGTTGATTTTTCTATACTACTCGTAATATTTTTAAGAGGAAAGATTTTATTGTTTGCTTGCATTGAATAGGCTCCGAAACCGCTAGACCGATTTGCAAAATTCTTTCACATTTAGAATCCTACATGATTCCTGAAGAAAATATAGCTATAAAATTATTTGTCCAATGACAAATAATTTTATAGCTATATTCAAAATATCAATCCGTGGAATAATACCTGTAATGTGGTTGGAATGTTTTGTTCGTCTCACTACCTCTCCCTCTGTCTCTCTCTTACTATCTCTTGCTCTCGCATAGTCTCGTAAAATGGGTTATGTCACGTGCGCTTGCGCCAGTTGACATGCGTTGCCAGAATTTGACTGTTGTAACATTTTACATTACTTTTGTTTATGTTACCTAAATGTTGCAAGACTTATGGCCAACCTCTTCTTAGCTTAGGTGACTCTTAGGTAGCATGCTGTCACATTCTATTCATTAAAGACAAAAAGTGACAGCATACGTCTTAGGGGCTTCCTAAGCTAAGTTATGGTTGGTGAAATCGGCCATTAGAATGTTACTTTTAAGACCAAGACTAACCTACCTACTTTTAAGACTTAATAAATAATAACAAAAACATTTAACTGCCTCCGTGGTCTAGTGGTTGAGACCACTGGGTGTTGATCAGGAGGTCTGGAATTCAATTCCCCGTTTTTTTTACGGTGGGAAATGCGTTATGCATACCCCGCGCTTGGGAAGGCGCGGGGTTATGTCGGACTCTCCGCGGCCCCTGGAGGCAGAGTGCTAGCCAGGAACCGCGGCCTACCGACTAAAACCCACTGATGCGCCTCACACACGCCTTGGCGCAAGCACGTCCATTATCGCCGTGTCCTCCTCATTAGAAGAGGACACGCCGAGAGGGGACGCGTCGCTGCCTGACAAGGTCATGGGAACTCGGATGAACACATCCACGACCTCGTCGGCGTCTGCTCGCCTAGGGCGAGCCCCTCTCACCCCCCACGGTATCCCCTTGTCGCCCTTAGCGCCATGGCGCGCTGCGCCCTGTGTAGGCCCGCGACAGCACGTGGGCTAAGGGCGTCGGCCCAAACTGGTGCCCCGTAAAGGGCCATGCTTCGTACGTTTAACGTGTTTTACTACTGTTTAACTACTGTTATCTCCCTGTGCCTTGTGTTTGGATGCAGCAGAATAAAAATGAATCGGAAAATATGTTTTACTTTATCTTACCTTTATATCTTTTTGAGTTTTGCAAGAAAACAAGTAAAAAATACTAATCTTATTATTTTTTTTATACTTTTATGGTCATTTTCGTGTTAATCCCACGACCCACAAATATGCGACATATCCCATTATAATCTAGATGTTATTACCTATACACCTAATGAAATATATTTATAACATTTAACGAAATTTTATTTTTGTTCGCCGTGGGTAAATGTCGCATAGTAAAATGCCTAATGTCCATTATCTATTTTCTCAGTGATAATTGAACTTTATTGATATGGATGAATATAAGCTAATCTCATTCAAAACAAATAATATTTGTTGACGCTTGAAAGGCAAAATTAACTATGCGCCATTTTTGGCCGTTAAATATACTGTTTTAACCAACAGATTTTTCTGCATCGATTGGTCATACTCATGACTTTCTACGTCGACTTTTTCATGTCCTTTATGCATAACGGATTTTCTGAATTTTCTCTTTTTCAAAATTGCCAAATTTTTTGTCGCCTGACACGCAAAAATAGCGCTTAGTCAATTTTGCCTTTGCTCCTATACGTCCCCAACGAGGGGCTCAAGCCTACCCTATGTTAGGGTGAGGGTGATTAGGCCTTAGCCAACCACTCTGGTCCAATGCGGATTGGTCGACTTCACATACACCATTGAATTTCTTCGCAGATGTATGCAGGTTGCCTCACGATGTTTTTCTTCACCGTAGAAGCGTCAGACAAATGTAGGTACAGTACATATGAAATTCGAAAAACGGAAAACCTATTGGTACATGGCGCGAAAAACACATTGGAAGGCAAGTGCTGAGTCCACAGCGCCACTGACTTTCTACGACGACTTTTTGATGTCCCTTATGCATAATGGATTTTATGATAATAATAATAATAATAAAATATTTATTTGCAAGAATACAGTTATTAACAAGATCTTATACTATTTTGAAGTACATTGTATTCAACCAGTAAGCTGGTGTGCAAATTTTTCACATGTTATTTTACATTACCTACTGTCATGTCAGGGGTGTAAGGGGTTCCAAATATCACCTATTGGGACCCAAGCCAACCTCACCTGCACGCGGTGCACCCTGCTATATAACAGACGAGGCTCTGGCGCTCCCCACCAACCCGCACTGGGCCAGCGTGGTGGGAGACGGCCCAAAACCCCCCATGAACTTAAACCTAAAACAAAGGCCCCAAGTGCCCGGCGGTTTGGAGGCCGTGCCGGCGGTGACGGACGTCGACGCGGTACTGGGACCTGGGGTGCAAAGAATCCCCGGGCGGCGGAGATCCCCCGTCAAACGACCTTGGCCCTGGCCACATATAACGCGCGCACACTGCGAACCGAGGAGAAGCTGCTGGAACTTGAAAAGGAACTAAGCAGGATTCGCTGGAGTGTAGTGGGACTGTCCGAAGTCCGAAGAGAGGGTGAGGACACGATGGTTCTCAAATCCGGCAACCTGCTCTATTTCCGGGAGGGCGAAGACCTGTCCCAAGGTGGTGTCGGATTTATCATCCACAGGTCTCTTGTGAACAACGTTGTACAGATCGGAAGTGTGTCGAATAGGGTGGCGTACCTTATACTCAGAATTACCAAACGGTATTCGTTGAAGGTCATACAGGTATACGCCCCGACCTCGACGCACCCCGACGAGGAAGTGGAAGCCATGTATGAGGACATTTCTCGGGCAATACATGCTTCCAAAACTCACTACACCGTTGTCATGGGAGACTTCAACGCAAGGCTAGGCAAGCGTGGCGATAGTGAGTTGAAAGTGGGGCAATTTGGAGCTGGAATCCGGAATTACCGTGGTCAAATGCTAGCCGATTACATGGAGAGAGAGGGACTCTATATGATGAACTCTTTTTTCAAAAAACGGCTGCATCGAAAGTGGACCTGGAAAAGTCCGGATGGCGTGACAAAAAATGAGATTGACTTCATCATGTCGACTAAGACTCGCATTTTCAATGACGTCTCAGTGATCAATGCGTTCAATACGGGAAGCGATCACCGAATGGTGAGAGGCGCATTGAATCTTAACGTAAAAGCTGAGAGGTATCGACTGATGAAGTCAACGCTCCGTGCTGAAGCCATCCAGATCCAAAACCCCGAACGCTTCCAACTCGAATTGCAGAATCGCTTCGCTTGCCTGGAGGATTGCACGGATGTGGACACATATAATGACAGGTTTGTGGAAACTGTCCTTACGGTGGGTTCGAAGTTTTTGAAACCCAGCCGTACTAAGCAAAGGAGCAAGATCTCAGAGCCGACAATTAAGCTCATGGAAGAAAGGCGTGGGATGGGTCTGCAGTGTTCTGAAGATGCTCGTCGGCGACTCAACAAACATATCTCGAAGTCTCTGACTCGCGACATACGCCGATCTAATACGGAACGTATTAAGGAAGCCATCGAGCGGAACAAGGGCTCCAAAGTGTTCGCAAGAGATCTGTCACTCGGTCAGAGTCTGCTGACGAAGCTGAAGACAGAGGACGGCAGAGTCGTTACGTCTCGACCTGAGCTTATGGCTGAGATCGAACGCTTCTATGGACAGCTTTACACAACATCGCAGGCACCTGTCATTCAGGCTACAGATCCTAGAGCCAAATTGATCCGGCATTACACCGAAGACATCCCGGATGTCAGCCTGTACGAGATTAGTGTGGCTCTTAAACAGCTAAAAAACAACAAGGCACCGGGTGATGATGGAGTTACAGCTGAGCTTTTGAAAGCGGGTGGACTACCAGTCCGGAAAACGCTGCAGAGGCTATTTAACTCCATCATACTCGAGGGCAATACGCCTAAAGCATGGCACAGGGGTGTGGTGGCACTTTTCTTCAAAAAGGGCGACAGGGCCCAGTTGAAGAACTACAGACCCATCACGCTCCTGAGTCATGCATACAAGCTGTTCTCGAGAGTTATCACGAATCGTCTCGCGCGCAGGTTTGACGACTTCCAGCCTCCCGAACAAGCCGGTTTCCGTAAAGGCTATAGTACCATAGACCATATCCATACGCTGCGGCAGGTTATACAGAAGACCGAGGAGTATAATCTGCCACTATGCTTGGCGTTTGTGGACTATGAGAAAGCCTTCGATTCTGTCGAGACCTGGGCCGTACTTAGATCACTCCAGAGGTGCCAAATAGACTATCGGTACATCCAAGTGTTGCAGTCATTGTACGAAAACGCCACCATGTCAGTCCGCCTTCAGGACCAAAACTCGAAACCAGTACGACTTCAGCGTGGTGTGAGACAGGGTGACGTTATATCGCCGAAACTGTTCACAGCCGCGTTGGAGGATGTATTTAAGCTTTTGGACTGAAGAGGACTCGGCATCAACATAAACGGCGAGTACATGACCCACCTTCGTTTTGCCGATGATATCGTAGTCATGGCTGAGACCGTGGAAGATCTAGGCACAATGCTCGAAGACCTCTGTAGAGTTTCCCAACAAGTGGGTCTTAAAATGAACATGGACAAGACCAAAATCATGGTGAATTCCCATGTAGTACCCACTCCTGTGAAGGTTGGCGGCTCTACACTGGAAGTTGTTGACGAATATGTTTACCTGGGACAAATAGTCCAGCTCGGTAAGTCCAACTTCCAGAAAGAGGTAAATCGACGAATCCAACTCGGCTGGGCAGCGTTCGGGAAGCTACGCAGTATATTCTCGGCCAATCTACCGCAGTGTCTCAAGACGAAAGTCTTCAATTCGTGCATGTTGCCAGTGATGATGTACGGAACTGAGACGTGGCCGTTTACAATGGGTCTCATCAGAAGGCTCAATGTCACTCAAAGGGCAATGGAGAGGGCTATGCTCGGGGTTTCTCTACGCGATCGCATCAGAAATGAAGAGATCCGTAGAAGAACTAGAGTCACCGACATAGCCCAAAGAATTGCAAACCTTAAGTGGCAGTGGGCAGGACACATAGCTCGCAGGACTGACGGCCGTTGGGGCGGAAAGGTCCTTGAGTGGCGGCCACGTACCGGGAGACGCAGCGTTGGTAGGTGGACCGACGATCTGGTGAAGGTCGCGGGAAGCCGCTGGATGCGGGAGGCGCAGGACCGATCGGTTTGGAGATCCCTGGGGGAGGCCTATGTCCAGCAGTGGGCGTCTCTTGGCTGAAATGATGACTGTCATGTTTCCCATTATTTTCATTTGTACATATAAAATTATTTTAGTCAATATTATATTAAGTCAGTTATACATTATTATAAATTACACATTATTAAAACAGATTATTAAATTAAAATTACATTTTTTGCTTGTAGTCCAGGTATTCTTTAACAGAGTAAAAACAATGTTCCAATAACCACTGATTTAGCTTAAATTTAAATATTTTATAGTCATTTATTCCTTTAATATTATTTGGGAGATTATTAAACAGCACAATACTCATATTATAAACATTTATCTTGTATAATTGTTTGCAACTAGGAGGGTTATATAAATTGTTCATGGTTTTTAACCTTGTTTGTCGTAAAGTTACATCTACGTACGTTTTCCAGTATTCCGGATGAGAATGAACAAATAAGCACACATCCCTTATATATAAGGATGATAGAGGGAGTATAGCTAGTTTTTTAAATAGTGGTTTGCAACTGTCATCGTTTTTAAGATTATAGATGGCACGTATGCATTTCTTTTGTACCCTGAATGCTCTAATGAAATCCACAGAGTTACCCTATAGAATTAGACCATAACTTAGTACCGATGACACATAGCCATGATAAGCTATCAAAGCGGCTTCTTCAGATACTGTTTGCCTTAGCTTTTTTAAGGCAAAAATAAAGCGATTCAGCCTTCCACAAATTTGGTCTATATGCTCTTTCCAATTAAGGTTTTTATCTAAAACAATACCAAGAAACCTATGTGTGCAAACTGGATCCACTGTATTATTCTCAACTATAATTTTTATTGGTAAAGGGTGCGAGTTGTATGAACTAAATTGGATATATTTAGTCTTATTTATATTTATGTGCAAATCATTGCTGTTCATCCAACTTATTACGTCTTTCAGTGCTGTATTGATATCTAACTGGAAACTTTCTTTCGACTTACATTTGATTATTAGAGTAGTATCATCAGCAAATAGAATTGACTCATGACCTGTAGCTCTTGGTAAATCATTAATGTACAGTAAGAAAAGAAGTGGTCCCAGTACACTTCCCTGAGGTACTCCTCTAGTACTGGTCCTAAACTCAGATCGAAAATTTTGCTTTATAAGAATGTTATGCGACTCAATTATTTTTGAAACCTCCGTACATTGTCGTCTATTGCATGCAAAACTCTCGATCCACTCCAGTGCTCTACCCCTTATACCATAAACATGGAGTTTACGTAGCAGCTTTGAATGATTTACACAATCAAACGCCTTACTCATATCAAGAAAAATACATATCACAGGAGTTCCATTATTTATACTTTCAGTTACGACCCGCAAAAGATTAAAACAAGCTAGTGTCGTTGAGCTATTTCTACGAAAACCATACTGTCGTGGGTGTAATATGTTATATTTTAATAAGAACTCATTTATTCTAGTTAGCATGGCCTTTTCAAAGATTTTTGACAAGATTGGAACTAGAGTAATAGGCCTGTAGTTGTTTAGGTCGAACTTATCCCCTTTTTTATATAAAGGCTTAACTACCGATAATTTTAGCCTTTCTGGGAAAATGCCTTCCTCAAATGACTGATTTATCAAAAGTGCGAGAACAGAACTTAGACAAGGAGCAGTTAGCTTTATCATCTGTGTAATCATGCTGTCATAGCCAGAAGATTTACGATTTTTCAAGGACATGATAATGTTATAAATTTTTTTCTCATTCACTGGTCGTAAAAAGATTGTATTTACCTCAGAACAATATTTACATTAGTAATGTCAGTTAAAGTAGAATTGAATGTCATATTATTACAATGGATATTGCTTGCAGAGCTTGTAGAGCTTGACAATTAGAAAATTGGCAAATTTTTTGACGCTTGACACGCAAAAATAGGGCTTTGTCAATTTTGCTGTTTCGTGTTTGAAAATTATAATCATAAATGCATAGCTCTTTACATTATCACCAGATTACATTCCTTTACATTACCTCCAAAAAACGGGCATCTAAGAAAATTTACTTTCCGAGGCCAATTTCAGTCAATCTAATTGATTGTTTTACGTAGCCTGTATAGTTATGATCTTGTAAAGTGAATTTAGGAATGTTTTGCATATTTTTTTAAAGAATACAACGAATAAAATCGTTGTATACATACTTTTTCAAACATAAAGTCAAGCAACTCGGTGCTTTCGGGGTAATTTAGGGATCTCGCGCACAAGACGGCTACGACTACGACCAGCCAGCGGGTCCTCCGGGATGGGGGCTTCGGAGATCGGGTACTCAGAGAATAACCCGTCATGACGGCCCATTGTTTGTGGCCGTCTGTTGGCAGCTGCGGCCAAGTGCCTTATTCTGCTAGCGTTAACTCATTTATGGCATATAAATAACACTTCAATAGCATTGCTTTTTGAGACAGTTATTGTTGGTAGGTACACCGATAAATTACTAAAATATTTGTCACTATTGTCTTATCAAAAAATTGTTGTGCGAATAAATGGCACCATAAAAAGCGTATAAAGGTAGTTACATTGAAACACTATCAAGACACGATAACAAAGTTTTATCATCATCATCATACAGCTCATATCATCATCATCACAGCTCATATACGTCCCCACCGAGGGGCTCGAGCTCACCCTATGTTAGGGTGATTAGGCCTTAGTCAACCACGCTGGTCCAGTGCGGATTGGTCGACTTCACATACACCATTGAATTTCTTCGCAGATATGCAGGTTGCCTCACGATGTTTTCCTTCAATGTTGGAGCGTCAGAAAAATGTACATATGAAATAAGAAACGAAAAACACATTGGTACATGGCGGGTCTCGAACCCCGACCTCCCGATTGGAAGGCAAGTGCCGAGTCCACAGCGCCACCGACAGCTCATATACGTCCCCGTTATTAAGAACTAGCTGTGCCAGCGAACTACGTTTCGCCGTATATTTTTTACCCGTTTTTGCAACATTTGTCATTGATGCTCAGCTCCTATTAGTCGTAGCGTGATGTTATATAGCCTAAAGCCTTCCTCGATAAATGGACTATCCAACACAAAAAGAATTTTTCAATTTGAATCAGTGGTTCCTGAGATTAGCGCGTTCAAGCAAACAAACAAACAAACTCTTCAGCTTTATAATATTAGTATAGATTAGGCCTGTTGTGGCATGCTGTTTCTGGGTCGTGGCCGTCTCCGAAAGTCCTCTGCACAGTCGAACGACTCTAACTTTGCCACTGAGACACGTAACAAGTCTTTAAGTAGCGATATAAATTTATCGTCCCTTATTGCTTTGTCTGCCATATTGAAAAGTGGTATTGAATGTAAATATGAAAAAAAATGCATTAATTATCCCACAAATTAAATTTTTTAATGATATATTCTTTGGCTCACGCCAGAAATTTTAACCTGTAAGTATAGCAGATTGATACAGCATGTACGTAACGACAGTCGCTGTATGGATTTCATTAGCAAATTATTCGTTTTACTTTATTTACGTTTCTTCGTATAACCAATTAAAATTATTTCCATAACGAAGCTCACATTTAGCTCACATAGTTAGACAATCAACGGTCGTATTAAAATATTTTCTGCGTTCTGTTTAGTTTTAGCAAGCTCCGAGTGGTTAACTTTTGGGTCAATTATAATTCTCTTGTTTACGTTTAGAAACTATTAATCAATTAGGAAGGCATCAAAGCTCCGTCCAATTTTCAAAAGTTAATTCCGTGTATTATATTAGATGTTTACATTACCAGTGGTTGGAAAATAAAGTTCTATATCTGGGTAATGAAAGTGATGTGTTTAATTTTAAACTAGGGAAAATTATATTCATATTTAACCAAAACTTATTACAGTACATTTTCTTTTGAAAATCCTTTCATTAATACAATATGCTGACTGCATTACTTTAATACAATATGCATTATTTGGCTGGCAGTGGCGGGCATTAAAGGGCTTGTAACCACTGTATATGTTTAAGACGTATCACTTAAATAGTTAATTACAGAAAGCAAAGACTTCTGCTCTATTAATTATACTTACTTTAAAGAGTAACTAATGGGTAACAGTGCAGAGTCGCAAATGAAGATGTCATTTTGTTAAAATGTAAGTAATTAACCATGAGGAAGTGAGAGTGCCATCTGCCAACAAACTGCTTTACAGTTTGGCAGAGTGTTATTATTGTAAATTATATTGTTTTTATCAATAAACTATTCTGTCTGAATATGTCTCTATGTGTGTAACATATCTTACCTATGTTCAAATTTTCATTAATATAACAAAGCGATTAATGTCCGGTAAGTGGCCTCGGCAAATAAAATGTATTATTTCTATATTTTATAGCTACCAACTCTTTGTGGATTATCGTCAAAGCATATTACGATTTTTTTCAGGTAAAACTTATTTGATGCAATAAAATCTCAGACATGTGAAATGTTTCCTTTACTCACACGATGGAGTGGACGTTGGGAACTTATTGGGGTTAGTTTATTCTTGTTGCGTTTGTCATTGTTACTAATATAGATTATACTCATATTTCAAGAAATAATAATAATAACCAGATTGAATACAAAACATAAATTCAAGCAGATACTCTGACCATATATGACTGCGAAAATTAACGTATTCATCGGCAAATCATATAGACTCCATTTCTGATGTATTGCGTAATACAATGAAGACCAAAATATTGATTTAGGTGAAAAGCGCTTAATGCTGAAAGTAATTAAGGTCTAACTGAGGGCTAAGTTTACCGTCGCGCTGAAGTGAGGATGACGACCGCACCACAGACGGGTTGCAACTCATTTGTATGCTAATGCGCCTGAAAACATTATAACTAGATAATCGAAAGCTTACCTGTTTTGTTATAACATCGAAGCGACCTAGGGTCCCTTAATGCTGCAATATGTATTCCTTATTACCACCGGAGGTTCTCCTTTGATTTTTCTTGCTGCCAATATTGACCATGCTAGGTCGTTTTATTGCCTTTATGTTATGGAGGCTACAACATGATTGCATTGAGCATTCTCGAAACATGTCACATTGTGGATGTAATTTATTATAGGTTACATTTAAACAACGATTTGTTTAAAAACTAGTTGACTAGTTTATTATCTACCAATTAAATTTAGTTTTATTTCATTAACTCGCGCACCGTGGGTTCCTAATGGTTATTGCACACTTATCTAAGTATATATGTTTCTAACTATGTACAAACTAACGGTTTTCAGATATTTGCCTTAGCATGTACTATAAGATGTTGCTTTTTACATTATTTTTGCACAGCTGAAAGAGACCGTAGGCCAGAGAAGGCCCCGTAGGTCTCTACGGGATCCCGAGAATTAGGGTTCGGTATTGACAGACAGAGGAGCAGACGTAGACGGGCAACGAAGGCAACGAAATTTCCTTTTGAGGCACAGAATTCGAAAAAAAACAGTTATCGAAAATGTAAAAGATTGTTGTCGATTTCCGCAATTTTAAAATTTATTAACATGATAAAGAATACTTAATAATAAAAAGGAAATTATTAGGTACTAGCTTTTTCCCGTGACTTCGTCCACTTACACCCTTAAGGAATGATTTCGAGGATAAAAACCATTCTTTATCCTTCCCCATAATTCAAACTATCTACATACCAAATTTTATCTAAATCGGTTCAGCGGTTATTGATTCCCCATGCATACAATTCTACCCCCCTTTTCTCCCCCTTATAGGGTAATTTCTGCTATAAAAACTATCCTATGCTCTTTCCTGGGACTCAAACTACCTATGTCTATACCAAATTTCATCTAAATCGGTTCAGTACTGTGACGGGTGAGGAGGTGGCGTGAAGCGCGACAGACAGACAGACAGAGCTACTTTCGCATTTATAATATTAGTATGAATAGTATGGAAGTATGGACTAGTATGCATTAGTATGGAAGTATGGATGTTATTCCTCATTTGTATGCTAACGAGAATGTGACAGCCCGCTAGAGACACTTGCATTTGATAGATTTGTGAAGTAAACGTTATCAATTTAATATCTCATTTCAGAAATAATATCTTCTTCTACTGATTTACTTGGGGTAAATAGAATAAAAGACCTTAATATAGCTAAAACTTAAATTTATTAAATCAGACTCTACATAAACAAATCTCAAAAAGACTATCCATTTCTTAAATAAACACAATTTGGCAAAGTTTACTGTTATGTTTTATGCAAATACATAATTTATATATCCACAGTACATATACATAAACCTTATATGTATACACTACACATACAGACATTTATATAATATACCTAGGTCCTAGATACATAGCTAGTCAACACTTATCTATGTAAGACCTTTAACTGACATAGATTAAGTACACAAATGACTCACCTTGGTAAGGTTGATGCTACCACTTCGCTTGCCAAGAAGCAACTGAACTAACGCTTTGTAATCCTTAGCTTTTATAACGACCAACCACGTGGCTCGAACAACGCCATGGTTGGTTCGCAACACGTGGCCCGAACAACGAACAACGCTATGTTCGTTCGCCACACGTGTCCCGAACAATGAAAAACGCTATTTCGGTTCGCAACACGTGGCCCGAACAGCGCCATGTCTGTTCGCAACACGTGTCGCGAACAATAAACGACGCTATTTCTGTTCGCAACACATGGCCCGAACAACGCTACGTACGTTCGCACCACGTGGTATCGAAACAATATTTAAAATATTTATTACATAATTCTTGCATCATATACAATAATTAATTTTTAATTAGCAAATAAATATTACTATATTCCTTATGAAAATATTACAAAATGAAATACAATAATCTATCACGGCCATACTGACATGTACTTCGCTCTCGAAGTACTACTAAATAATTAATTATCCCTAAAAGGGACTAAATACAAAAATAGTTAAGCAACGGTGATTTCTTGATTTTAAATATGAATGAAAATATTCTTCATCTTAATAAATCTCTAGAATCATATTTTCTTCTTTCTTTCGAAAACTTATATAATGTACATATAAAGTAAAATTTAAATCGACTTTGAGTCATTTAGGTTACAGACGTACAAGCACCCTCCACCCGCTGTTAGTGGGCTATACTTGTACCGCAAAAATGACCAACCAGCGGAAAGTCCTGTCAGCCGAAATTTAAATCATTTATACCTCCGTCTACCGGAGATCCAAATTTATTTAAACCTCTGCCTACCAGAGATCCCTGTACTCTATTCTTGACTTTCAGTCATTAAGGTAACAGACATGAAAGCGCCCTCCACCCGCCGTTAATGGGATACGCTTACACCGCAAAAATGACCGATCAGCGGAAAGTCCTGCCAGCCGAAATTTAAATCATTTATACCTCCGTTTAGCGGAGATCCAAATTAATTTAAACTTCTGCCTACCAGAGATCCCTGTACTCTATTCTTGCTTGACTTTCAGTCATTTAGGTAACAGACATGAAAGCGCCCTCCACCCGCCGTTAATGGGATACGCTTACACCGCAAAAATGACCGATCAGCGGAAAGTCCTGCCAGCAGAGATTTAAATTATCGTTAATTAACTATTTAAACCTTTGCCTATCTGGAATTTCTTTCAATTCACACGAAATCAATCGACGTCACACATTATTTCAAATAAACACCATATATTTTTTTTTGAAGTTATGTATCTATTAACACTATAAATTGTTCACAATAGCATAGCTTATTCTAACTTATTCACGTAGATTTCTACGTGATATGTACATCTCGATTGATATGTACCTCTTCCATTTCTCCAGGCCAATATCTAATTTTTTCTTTAGCTACTACAATATTTCATAAGTTACCCATACCTCTTAGAGCAAAACGATCATTTGGAATTATGAATAATATTTGGTATGGTCCTTTAAATTTCGGATTCAATTTATAATTTCGCCTATGGTCTTGGGAAACTATATTTAACGCAAAATTCATGTTGTTACGTCGTGTAAAATCAAAACGTTCTTTAAATTTTTCAGCAATTTGCAACAGACGTTGTCTGGCTGATATGCGGTCCGCGCCTATATCAATTGTAGGCCCTCATGGAACGTCCAACACATCCTCCAAACGAGCCTTTATACATGGATGGTACGAGTATATTAGCCTCAACACAGATTAACAAGTGTAAGGGCGAGAATCCTGTAGATTTTTGTACGGTGGTATTGATGGATTGTTAGACTTTCCATAGTACGTTCGGCCAATCTGACGTTTAATTACAGATAGTACAGAGCATTTACCTCAAATAGAAGAAATTACCTCAAACTTCACACCGATGCACGTACAAATTATAGAAAAAATTGCAACTTAAATAGAGTGTCTTTTAATTGCAATCGCAAACATTCTATGCATGTCGACCTTTTTATGGCAAATTCTAATTATTGTAATATTAAAATTAATACCCAATTTTTTGAAAAGATGATATAAGGTGAGTATGGCTTCCCTTTTATATCGATATCACATAAAAAAATCTTTTTACCTTACTTATGCACAACAATTACCTATATAAAATTTATAAATAGTAGAATAAAATCACTTGGATTGAGTACCATTTTTATAAGTCAAAACTGTTTAAGGCACGTTAGTTTTACATTTATATGTATATTTTACCGATTATTGTATGCTGTTTGTTTTCCATGAAAATAAAATAAAATAAAATATCCGTAATAGTGGAAACATAACGTTCGACCTGTCCGTTACTTTTTGGTGTACCAGTAGCAATTAAATGATGTTGAATATGCAATTCCTCAAATAAGGATCTGATTTGATGGCTACTAAAATTTGTTCCACGATCAGAAATTATTAAGGATGGTGTGCCGAATAGAGTGACGGTATCATGTATGGTGGGTATTAATTCGTGAGAATTCAGTGTTTATAATAGTCTCAGGAGACAAAACTTCGTGAATCCGTCAACTATGAGTAAAATATATCTGTAAATGTCACTGGACTCAGTGAATGGTCCTGTGCAGTCCAAATGAATTATATGGAAGCGCAACGCGATTTTTTCAGTGGGGTGAAGGTAAAGCGATTTTTTCAGTGGGGTGTTTTGGACTATGTTGGCTTTTTCGTTTCACACAAACCAAACAATGTTTTACGGACAAGAGCGACCATACCCGGAAACCAAAAAAGTTCGCGAATTTCGCTAACAGTTTTATCAAAAACTACATGACAGTTTTCGTCGTGAACAAGCGCAAAATATTCAATCTTGTACCTTTTGGGATGTATAATTTTAGTTCTCTGTTCGGTGCAGTAGTAATGTAATAAATTATTAAGAACAACATATTGGTTTGCATCAAGCTCTCTTATCTGTGCCTCAGGGTCATTATGCTGTGCCGTTTCTAACCACGAGCCATTCAATAAGTTGACAATGCTAGGTATAGGAGGGATTTCGACAGGATTGCGACTAGAAAATCCACATGGCTTATGTAGACGCCCTTTTTATATATAATTTCGAAATTAAAATCCTGCAAATATGTCCACCATCTAGCTACACGTGGGGATAGATTCTTTTTATTCACGGTTGCTTTGGTGGCATTGCAATCAGTGATAATTTTAAATTCTATTCCAAGCAAATATACCCGAAATTGTTTCAAAAGCATTGTATATTGATAATGTCTTTAGATCATACAAACAATAATTTGACTCGGCTGGTAAAGTTTTTTTTTACTGAAATAAGCTACTACGTTAGTAACATTACTATATTTTTGAAATAAACAGCACCATATCCGATTGCACTGCCATCTGTGTGAAGTTCTGTATCCAAATCCGGGTTGAAGATTGATAACAAGGGTTTAGACACTAAGTGATCGAGAACATAGTTTTTAGCCTATATCCTGCTCTGGTCCCCAATTCCACGCCTGACCCTTTTTTGTCAATTTCGTAACGTAACAAGAAACAAGACCCATAAACTGTCGTACTTGTTTTATGTTTTGTGGTTTAGGCGAATTTTTCAAAGCAGATACTTTACTTTCACTAGGTCTTACTCCTTCATGTGAAATTTCTCGACCCCAATATTCAATGCTATCTACAAAAAAAATGCTTTTTCAAGTTAATTTTAAGCCCTGTAGCACTAAGAGCTGACACTGTTTGTTCCAAGTACTATTAATTTGTTTGCGCCTAATTGTACATCCTTTCATATCTGTAATTATCTCAATATCCGGATATTCAACAGCATATCGACCAATCAAAAGATCGTATTCGAAATGTTCATCTTTAACAACAAATATATCAAGTTCAATATGAACGTCTTGATATCTAACAGGTACAGTAATTTTGCCTAATATTTTAAAGATACCACGTCGTATTCTACTCAAACTTAACGAATATGGCTTAATACTACATTTTAGTTGTTTTGAAATTGACTCCTTAATAATACTACAGTTTGCTCCCGTATCTATAAGAGATTCTATGAAGACATTGGTTATTGATACCTTTGTCTATTTGAGTTTCGTCGGCCTAAAAATTTAACCGCAGTGCTAGTTGACGGGTTTTCGACACTTCGATTTCTATACCAGCAAACAGATTCGTTATGACCAACCTTTTTAAAATTACTACAAGCAATTTTTTCGCCATCATTTTGTGAAATATTAGTACTTTTTATTTCGGGCACCCGTTTTAATTCAATGCATTGTTAACGCAATTACCTAGCTTGCCCCACTCGTGGCATCTTTTCTCAGAGACGCTGAGATTTAGTTTTGGTCGTTTATTTTTAGGAGTAGACGTATTGCTGTCGGAATCGTTCTGCTCTAAAGGCCGCCTTTTAGGTTTAACGTAGGTAGAAAAAAGAGATATTAGCTCGGAGGTAGTCTTAGCATTGCTGTTAAACGATGCCATCCTAACATTTACATCGGTAATATTACCACAGATTAATTCGATCAACTGTTTTTCAGTAAATGCTATCTTATTGTTACTTAGTAGACGGATCTGCTAAATCAGATGCATAAGACACGGCTTTTTGTTAGTTTTTCGGAAAGACTTCGTTTTTCTGGATAAAGATCTGTGAGATTGTTTCGGAATTTCTCCCACGTTCTTCCCCCGCTAGGTTCCCATGATTCGAACCACAATAATGCAGAGCCCTTAGGGCCTTACCAGCCTTTGCAACTGTCGCCAAGCTGCTCCATTTAAATTCCTGTGCAAGGGCTTCAATATCCTTGCACCAGCATTCAGCACCACCGTCGCTGGTCGCTGGGTCGAAGCTCGGCAGGTCTTCATCTGCCCCTCGATTAGCGGAGACTGCATCCCATAGCGCCTGCACCAGTTGAGCCACGATAGGAAGTTCTGTAGGTGGAGCGGATCCATTCTGAAACTCAATCAAATAGTATTAGAATGTGGACTTTCGTATCCCACTTCTGATGATAGATTTGTGAAGTAAACGTTATCAATTTAATATCTCATTTCAGAAATAATATCTTCTTCTACTGATTTACTTGGGGTAAATAGAATAAAAGACCTTAATATAGCTAAAACTTAAATTTATTAAATCAGACTCTACATAAACAAATCTCAAAAAGACTATCCATTTCTTAAATAAACACAATTTGGCAAAGTTTACTGTTATGTTTTATGCAAATACATAATTTATATATCCACAGTACATATACATAAACCTTATATGTATACACTACACATACAGACATTTATATAATATACCTAGGTCCTAGATACATAGCTAGTCAACACTTATCTATGTAAGACCTTTAACTGACATAGATTAAGTACACAAATGACTCACCTTGGTAAGGTTGATGCTACCACTTCGCTTGCCAAGAAGCAACTGAACTAACGCTTTGTAATCCTTAGCTTTTATAACGACCAACCACGTGGCTCGAACAACGCCATGGTTGGTTCGCAACACGTGGCCCGAACAACGAACAACGCTATGTTCGTTCGCCACACGTGTCCCGAACAATGAAAAACGCTATTTCGGTTCGCAACACGTGGCCCGAACAGCGCCATGTCTGTTCGCAACACGTGTCGCGAACAATAAACGACGCTATTTCTGTTCGCAACACATGGCCCGAACAACGCTACGTACGTTCGCACCACGTGGTATCGAAACAATATTTAAAATATTTATTACATAATTCTTGCATCATATACAATAATTAATTTTTAATTAGCAAATAAATATTACTTTATTCCTTATGAAAATATTACAAAATGAAATACAATAATCTATCACATTCGATTCGTCTGCGCTTATGAAACTAGTTACTGTTAAAGTTTTAATGAGTAGGTAACTAAACATGATAAGTTTAGTTACCTACAGCACAGAGTTAATTTAAACCGACTTCAAAAAGGAGGAGGTTCTCGATTCGACATGTTTTTTTCTATGTATGTACACGGATTATGCCGCGATTTCTAATCCGATTTACGTGAGTAAACCTGCACCGAGGACGTCTGCTTGGGTACCTCCGTCTTACCTATTTCTGCCGCAAAGCAGCAGTGCTTGCATTGCTGTGTTCCGGTTTGAGGGGTAAGATATGGCAGTGAAATTACTGGGTACCGTGACTTTACATCTGATGTCACAAGTTCGCAACGTACATTAAGGCTCTTGTGGGGGTTGCAGTTCTGCTGCGAATCTCACAGGAGCCGCATGTATTATAAGTGACTGTTACCACTTACCATAAGGTAGGCAGTCTGCTTGTTTGCTAGCTTATCGCTATAAAAAATATAAAACGTGATTCTTTTTTTGTTCGATTGCCATTTGGTCCCATGAAATATTAATTCAGTTTGCCTTAGTAGTTTTTATTTTATGAGTATATTTGTTTACTTGGACGATGTAATTTTTACGATAATTTGTTTATTGTACCTACTCGTATATACACCGATTACTTAAGATTTTTGATCCGATTGTGTGGTTATGAATCATGTAGAGTTGAAATAAATTGAAATTAAAGAGTACTTAGTGTAGTATTTGTCGGATTTTTTTTGAAAAGAGTGCTAACTTTCTTTGCTATGTTTCGGCTACCAAATTAAAATATCCTTTATTTATAAGTTCGCTTTCAAAATACAATAGTTATTTTAATTTCGTCGTTAAATTTTTAAAACGTGCTGCGGAAAATGTTTTCGACAACTCTATCAAGCAGTATTTAATATTTATAACGTTAACATATTTTTATTTTAGATTTTCCGTGATATGAACATATATTCTATTTTTTTATTCATAATGTAGATTTTATATACAAAGGCGGACTTAATGTTTGAGCATTATCTGCCAGTAAACTTCAAAGCGATGCATAGAATTCAAACATGAAGTAGCGGAGAAAATTTAAAAGTTAACAAAAAGTTTGAAGTTGCTAAAGAAATCAATACAGGGCTTCACCTTCAATCTCAATGCAGGTTCGAATATTAACTGAGCTGACATTTTCTTGTAGTGACTGGAAAAACAGCCAATCGTTGCGTAAATTTTTACGTTTTTTTCTAAGAAAAGTACAGCTAGTAGTCATATAAAAATACAAAATTAATTTTGAAATCCCCCTGCAAAAAGTTGGCTCTGTGAAAAAACTGTATGGAGAATTAGGAAATTAATTTTACAGTTATGAATTTTCAATGACACCATAACTTTTTTATGAATATGTCAACATGCGTAGGTTTTGGCTTGATAGGGTATTGAACAAACACCTTGTTTGTGTTAATGCAAAGAAATCAAATCATCAATAATGAGTAACTAACTTGCGACATCAGATGTAAAGTCACGGTACCCAGTAATTTCACTGCCATATCTTACCCTTATAATTATTAAAATGAAAACTAACCGTCGCCATTGCAGCCAATTGCTTCTCTTTTTTTAATTACATTGGCTATGTATGGTCTTATCTAACTTGTTTTGCGCATGTGTAGTATTTTTTTGTGACATCTTATACGGCCACTCAAACCTCTTTGGAACATTTGCCCCACGTTGGGCGCCAGTGTAATGTGGTGAGGTAGTGACGGAATAAACAGTGGGCCAGGAAGGTCCGTAAATAACACACCAAATTCCGTCCCAAATATATATAATTTCCACCGTTACAATAATTAGTAATAAAAGGCGTACTCATAGATTTATTGTTAAATCGCCGCGCGCGCGCTCCGACTAGATACCGCGCTACTTAAAAACAATGGCTTCGTGAATGCGGCAACTTTTTGAGTTTTTAGAGGTCGTGGTGATTTTTAGAGTTCGTGTTATTTATGATAACATTTCGAAATTATACGATACTTAATGATGATATGTGATCCTTGTGTCTTTCTTATTTATTGTAGTATTATTTTGACACAGTTTCACTACACAAACTGGCATTTTACGGCTCGAGTACGCCGACTTCGGCATTTTTCACGTACGCCGCGGTATCTAGTCGAAGCGCGCGGAGACTTATCAACAATTTATGACGTGACTATTGTAAAACCTATGGAACACAAATATATAAAGATTTACCAAAATATATATACCAGAATTACACATAAGGGCCTCATTCACGAATATTGTTTTTTTATTTAGTTTAATGATGTGCTAAGCGAATCGGCAACACGCGGAAAAACATGAATTTGTTTATGTTGTGTTGTCTTCCTATTATATAAAATATTTTTAAATGTATTGTTTAAATAAATAAAATTCGTTACTAAAGAATCGTCATAGAGCATATCGACTGCAATATTGTTTTTTTTAATATATACTCGTACAATTGTATTGAGTAAAGATATTATTATTTTATTTACTCGTTATATAAGATTGTGGCATCGCGAGTTGCTATATCTAGAATAATATTTATAACACCTCGTTACAGCTATTCCACGTCATATGTGTTATGTTTATGACATAACCGAGTTTCTCGAATGTTTCGTGTAGTATTTTATATTTTAATTTGACTGCACTAGGAAGTTTAGTGTAACAATCGATTTAACGTACTTAAACTACTGAGCCATAGCATCGCGTGGCAGGGTCATCTAGTGGTTTATAAAATACAAGCTGTGGCCGCGAACACGTTTCCCCATAATAAAGTTTAAAGCAATGCTAAGTATTGAGGTCAATAATCGAGATGAAAACTAAAATATCTTTTAAGTTGGACTAAATTAAATACAGCAAGCCAAATTTCATCAAAATCGGTTAAGTGGTTTCGGAGTTTATCCCGGACAAACATCGTGACGCGAGATTTTTATATACCTTATATAATACTTGCTTATTGGCTTATAGATTACTTGTACAATAGTTATTTTTAATATACTTTTACGGTAAAAAATATTAAATTAGTGCGAATGATTATATTTTGATCGTAGATTTTCATTACACATTAGTTTATTCATTAGCTAGAAGAGTATAAATCTTCTTATATATAAAAATGAATCGCAAAATGTGTTGGTAAGCGCAAATCTCAGAAACTACTGGTTCGAATTGAGAAACTCTTTTACCATTAGAATGCTACATTGTCCCTGATGGTTATAGGTTATATTATAATTTTTACCGCGGGAAAATATTTCTTTCCTATGGGAATACCACGGGAAAAATATGACGGGAAATCTATCGTAAGGCGAAACGAAGTTCGCGGGCACAGCTAGAATATAATAAAACGTTTTCCTCACAAATAAGGTCAAGCGGCTGTTGTCTTCGAAGAATGAATGTTAAATAGTCTCGATATATCACAAATAACGGAGACTGTAATAATAATACAGGTACATTTCATTCTTACAGAAAGCATTTTATATTACCCAAGGGAAAATATGAAGGAAAGAATTGCCAAATATTATGACAATCGAAGTCAAAGGTAAGCCATGAACCAACCCATCCCAGGTTTCATTTTAATATAGAATACAATTATGTAAATTTTATTGCGCTACTTGGAAAAGCGAAAAGTGGAGAGAAAATATGCAGATATCATTATAATTGAAATGCTAGAAGATTGTTAAGTTCTTGTAAAATAAAAATAAACACACCAAGTAATTTGGTGTGACTTGCTGGCGACCATGTCTCTCCTAATTTATTCGTATACTATATCCATCCACGCAGAATCATAAACTGAATTCCCACAAAATTTATTTTGACAAAATGAGAAGAATTGTGTCGGAGTCCAAGTTTTGTGTGTCGAAGTTCTAGTTATCGTGTCAGCCCAACATTGTTGTTTAAGTACAAACAACTCTCACAGATTTCTAGTTCACAACAGCTCATATACGTCCCCACCGAAAGGCTCGAGCCTACCCTAAGTCGATGTTTAGGCCTTAGTCAACCACGCTGGCCCAGTGCGGATTGGTCGACTTCACATCACCGTTGAATTTCTTCGCAGATGTATGCAGGATGCCTCACCATGTTTTCCAGTGCCGAGTCCACAGCACCACCTACACTCAGTTTCCTAGTTATCGTAAGTCATTCGGTAGTAATGTTTTGTCGGAGTAGTGTAGTATTGGAATTAAAATATGTTGATGTAATTTATTGTCGAATTGAAATAGTATTATCGGTGATCCATATTATTGATATTGTGTTAGTAAAATCTTGTCGAATTAAGATTTATGGAAGTTCAGTTTTTGAACCGGACACACGAGAATAGGCCAGACTGACGGACAGATAGACAATTTGACCGTTGGATCGCACTTAGTTGCGTTTTTGGTAGAGCAAAGTGTAAAGCTTGACGTGTTGTCGATTGTACAAACAAAACGGGTAGCGGACAATTTCATTAACATCCGTCTGGTATAATACTAAGGAATATTGCATATCTACTTTTTCTTTTTTTACCTGAGGGCGACTCTGTATCAAAGTCGCCTGCTTAGGTACCCCTGTCTTATTTATTAAATCTGATATAGATAACAAAATTTTACAGGCTAAAGAATCGAAAAGTAAACGAAAATCTCGATTATATCCTGTGGATAGGATAATCTCCTTAGTAGTGAAATAGGTTTTTAATGTTTAGGTATATCTCAATTAGGATCTTTCAAAGCTGGTACCGCTTAAGCCAAGTTACGCGTCACATTAATAGGTATTTATGAGTGTTCGAGCGCCTTAAAGTAACGAACGCAACCCTTCCCATTAATTTCGTCCGATACCTGTTTCATAACAAGGCTATTGATTATGGCGAATATTCATGATCATGGGATCACTGATCTTCATCCATAAATAAGAGGAAACACCAAGGTCGAGAGAATTCAAAAATAGGTATTTGTAAAAAGTATTGCTGTAGCGCTGTGTGCCCAAACAACTGTACTCAGCGCGATAGGGACTACTGCAGCTGGGACCGAAAATACGAGTACCTACATACCTATGAAAAGTACACAAAATATACGTTTCGTAGTCCCCTGTTTTCTCCGCGAATAATTGACCGATTTAATTACTTTTTAAAAAATGTAACCAAGGCTTTTACTGTGTTTCTATGTTTTGCTTTTCTCCTATAATCTTGTTCAATTTTTTTTTGCTGGACGAGTGAACACAACAGAAAATTAGGTCGATTTTTCAGGCTTTTGAATGCTTAATATCTCTTTTAATAATAATTAACTTAATAAAAAAAGGAAAACATAGGAACAAGCTTATAGTGGCCATTGAATTTATTGAAAAAAAATAGAGCAACTAGTGCCATTATCCAGGAAGGAGACAGGGGCCTACGTTTGGATGAAAAAACGGGCTGTACGATTTACTCATAAGATGACAATGTGTTACTATCACTTGAAAGAGTGTTTCGAATGATAATCGTGAATACGATGGAAATAATGTAACTCATTGGTTTTCATGATACGAATTGTAATGACTCATTGGTTTTCACGAGACGAATAAAGCCAAGTAATTACTTTGATACTCGAATTGCTCATTCATTTTTGTCGCTGAATAAAATTCGGTATTTGGGCCGTTGCTTAATTTAAAATATTCGCGCTAAACTTCACAGGGCACAAGTAACTTCGAAGCTTTTTATTTCATTCGAGTAAGAAGGGTCGACGGGAAAAAGCGAAAGCTTGTACACTTTAGTCGAATTCATTTGAGTTGAAATTAGAGTCGGAGTTGGGATCAGCGGTTTTTGAGATTGCGGACGTTCTTTGTTGGCTCCATGTCACGTAATAATAGAAGTACATTTCGGAATGCCAAAGGAGCTAAAAGCCAGATGCCATTGTGTTTAGCCTGTGACTGTGGAAATGCGCCACAGATCGCAGTTCTCTAAACGGGGAAGTAATTAATTGTAAAGCACATTTATTTATCATCATGTAATTGTTTCCTTTAGGAGCCTATAGACATTAAAATTTCAAACGAGAATATTCTATACAAGTGTTTTTCTGGCTTGAATAAATAGGTACTTGAATAAATACTATTTCTGGCTTGAATATCTTTGTTCAGTTTTGTAAATAATTGGTAGATGGAAAGTTTTACAAAACCGTTGTAAGGTGGTTTAATTGTAATTAAGGCCGTCGTCAATTATGTAATACGTACCTATGCATCTCAAACGTATGCATACGTTTGAGGAGCTTGGTGGCGCATTGGCGCGTGTGCTTAGCGAACGATTGCTAAGCAACGTTGGCTGTGGCCAGTCCTTTGATGGGTGACCAAAATACAAAACATCTCAAGCTCCTCCGTGCTTCGGAAGGCACGATAAGCAGTGGGTCCTGCGCCTGGTCGTATCGGCTAACCGTCCCATCGGATTAGGCGAGTGAGTAAATCAATGGAGTGAAGGAATAGAGATTGCAGTTACGTTTGCGCAGTCACTTGTGCACTATAATATCTCCTGCGCAGATGGCTAGTCTCTGCTGAGATTGGCCGCCGTGACCGAATATCGGTAAGGAGGACATTATTATTACGTATGCCCCTTAAAAAGATGCAAGGAAAATATTATACTGCAATGTGAGGTGTAATAGAAAGATGTATAGGCAGGCCCCCGTCACTCGCGCAATGCAGCGTTATAAATACCTACCGCTAAGTAGCGCGCCGGCGCGCCGACCGACAGAGGGCCGCCGCCACCCGCCGCGCCGCACGCGAGACTTTTATTATTATCATCAAATCTTGTAACTTGTTTTTTTCATAAAATAGTTTGTTATTATTTTGTTTCTTTTTGTGTTTATTTTATTGCTTTTTTGTTTATTATAATAATTTGATTTTTAATTTCGTTTTGTTTTTTATCAATTATTTTTTTTATTTATAATTTTCTTTTCAGAACTACAAACGGGATTTTTATACCTAAATCGAATATTTTTCAGAAAATTTTATTTTTCAAAAATTTTAATTTTATTTTAGTAAATCTGAATAACCGTGAGTTAAAACATGAAAAAAAAATCTATCATATATTTTTCATAATAATTCGTATTTTTTTAATCATTTGTAATTTGACAAATGAATAAAATCAATGAAAAAAAATTCGTTTCGTGCGGGATTGGTGATTTTTTAAATAATTTGTATTTTTTTTTTAATTTTTAAATGTATTAATGACAATAAAATAATATTCTATTCTCTTATTTTTTGACATGTACTATTTTAAATTTTTAAATATTTGCGCACTGCCAATTTAAAACTATGATTATGAGGAATAATGTGTATAATTTAACACCAATCATGTATTTTAAAATATTCCTGAAAAAAAAATAGGTACTATTATTTTCTATAATTAAAGCACATTTAAGTCGGGGCCTTTCCTCGCAATCACTTTATTTCATTAAAATCCTACGTATATAAATAAAATAATAACATTAAAGTTTCACTTTGGTCATTTTGTTTATGTTCTTTGTACAACCCTTAAGTTTTCGCTCGATGACGCAATCACGCGGTGTACGCGGGAATCTCGACTCTCGACGCGCGCGTTCATAGAGACCTTTTCTTCTTGTAGCGACTTTTGTGTGTCGGTTTTGGCTATTATTATTACAGCGATTCGAGCGTTTCTATGGGAGTGATGTATCTGTTACGTAGTAACTATTATCTAATCTGTGGTATAGGTACTTAGAGACGATGTTCAGACTGTTAGAATTGAATGTAACTAGCTGAAATCATGAGAAAAATTAGTTTCAATTATGCTAATTTAATACAGAACATATTGAAGGAGTCGTCTTTAATACATTCTGTAATAAATAAGAAAAATTTACGGAAAAGTGAGACTTTTTCGTTAAGTTTACTTTTTTAAAAGTTTGCTTGAAAATAGTAGTTTATGTAACTGTGACATAATAGAGGTTATAGAAACACGAACGGGTGTTTAAAAAAAATATTTTACAAAAAATAGAAATCGACTTCAAAAACACTGAAAAGTTAAAAATAATATAAGTATAGGTACAGACAACATCACACTTCTATATTAAAGTCGGTGCCAAACGATGATCTCCTAGAATTAAAATTTGTCCACCTCACCATCGGTGAGCTGGTATTTAATTAGTGTTTCCCTCAATTTTAATAGGATCCCATCATCAGATCCTGACTTCGGTAACCTTGTGACCACCCTAGGAGTATACTCTATCGAATACAAAAAGAATTTTGAAAATAGGTCCACAATTGGTGGAGTAATCGTGTAACATACACACAAAATACGTTGGAAACACCTTCCTCGATTTAATGGGATCCCATCATCAGATCTTGACTTTGGTGACCATGGGACCACCCTTGGAGTATATTCTATTGAATACAAAAAGAATTTTGAAAATCGGTCCACAACTGGCGGCGTAATCGCGTAACATACACACAAAACAAAAACATACGCATCGAATTGAGAACCTCCTCCTTTTTTGAAGTCGGTTAAAAAAAGAACCTCCTCCTTTTTTGAAGTCGATTAAAAACCAGCCATGCATGACGAGTTTTTTATTAGTGTCGCGTGAATGGGTTACGTACAATACTTTATCTTCTTTCATACAAACATTTAAATAAATTATTTTCCATTCCATGAAATCTTTGTAACCTTTTTATAATATTTTTGACTTTTCTGGCAACGAACTATTTGTTGTTTCAATGGCTTTTTGCAACACACACAGATGAAGACCACTAGGGTTTTCTTCTGCGGCCCGCTCCGCAGCGCCCTTGTACGAGTTGGCATTTTCGTGCGAGATGACATCTCCGCAAAAGGAGGCGACAGCTCCCCATCGCACTGGTCGACACCGTGAGGGCTCCGTTTTGATCTATTGCGAAGACTTATGCATCACGCTGGGGTATAACGATTTATACCAGTAATTAATTTGTGAATTTTACCACTCTTTAAATTACGTTATATGATCACACGCACTCGTAGATACTGAAGATCATTATTTAACTGCGACTCATTGGTAATGACTTGATACGTTATTAGCGTCAGCAACTGACAACAATTTTTGGCGAACAAAGGCGACTGTAAAGTATCCATACGCTTGAGTAAGCATCCCATCGATCACTCCCGTTAACCCTGGCCACGGCGAGAAATGCGCTCAAGAATATATTCAAAGACAATGTACCAAAGCCCTAATTTTCATGGGCACATATTTATTTTCTTCATTATAATATCCAAACATTATTTTATAATAATACTAGCTTCCCGCTCGCTATTTCATACCCGGAGACTACACGATTTTGGCGGCTTTATTGTTTCCATTTTTGCTGGGATACCGCGAATTTTCGTAAAAAATACCAAATTAAAATAACAAATTTCTCATGGCAGATGGCGCCACGGCAAATCCAACGGTTTTAGATTCGGTTATCTATTCAACTGTAACTATCTTTATCATAGCCTATGAAAGTCTAAGCTTTGATGTAGTTTTTTTATCCAACTAAGTTGGATAAAAAAACTACATTGGCAATCAAGCATACTGCTCACTTGATGGTAATAGTGGTGACAGTCACCTATTATAGTACATGTGGTTCTTGTGAGGTTCGCTTCGCAGCAAATCTGCAACTGCAACGCTCACAAGAACGACAGTTGCCAACTTGTGGCATTAGATGTAAGGTCACGGTTCCCAGTAATTTCACTGCCATTTCTTACCCGCCATACCGGAACACAGCAATGCAAGCACTGCTGTTTTGCGGTAGAAATAGGTAAGACGGAGGTACCCAGGCAGGCGACCCTCGTACAGACCCTCCATCCGGTTACGGTAATCTACTGGTATTTGCCATAGTAGGTACGTCTTGGTAAAAATATTATTCCATAATAATATCTCTGTCACGGATTTTCTTTTTTCGAAGCTCAAACCTTAATTAACGGACTTTAAAAAAGGAGGAGGTTCTAAGCTCAACCGTATCTATTTTTTTAAATATATGATCACAGATTACCATTTCTGGGTTGATTTTCCAAATTATTTTTGTAATCGAAAGAGTTTATATACTCCAGAGGCGGTCTCATTGTCACCAAGTCATGATCTGATAATGGGATCCCAAGGAAATCGAGAGAAACCCTTAAATTACATAGGCACGTCCAACGTGATTCATGTTTTTCTTAACATATTCAGGTATTTATACATGGTAGCAAGCGCGGATCCACCATTGTGGGCATGATGGGCATGCCCACAACCCTAATAGAATTGTGACGTCACACTTTCATGGTCTATTAAGATCGATAGGCTGATGATATTGTACCCAATGCCTTAAAAAAACAATGAATCTTGGTCAGAGTGCCATATGTTTTGGAAACAACTTTATAGCTATGCACTATACTATCATGAGCGTAGTCATACTCCGCCTCGCACTTAGTCGATTTTCAGGTGGCTGTGACCACAACCTTCTTTGAAGGCTGGATCCGCGCAGGCTGATGGTAGTCATCATTATCATGTTACTGAGTTGGTGACTGAAGGTTTCTGGTAGGCTAGGAGTTAGGAGATAGTGTTTTCATTATAATGTTACTGAGTTGGCAACTGAAGGTTTTTGGTAGGCTAGGAGTTAGGAGATAGTGCTTTCATTATAATATTACTGAGTTGGTGACTGAAGTCATCATTATCATGTTACTGAGTTAGTGACTGAAGGTTTCTGGTAGGCTAGGAGTTAGGAGATAGTGCTTTCATTATAATGTTACTGAGTTGGTGACTGAAGTCATCATTATCATGTTACTGAGTTAGTGACTGAAGGTTTCTGGTAGGCTAGGAGTTAGGAGATAGTGCTTTCATTATAATGTTACTGAGTTGGTGACTGAAGTCATCATTATCATGTTACTGAGTTGGTGACTGAAGGTTTCTGGTAGGCTAGGAGTTAGGAGATAGTGCTTTCATTATAATGTTACTGAGTTGGTGACTGAAGTCATCATTATCATGTTACTGAGTTGGTGACTGAAGGTTTCTGGTAGGCTAGGAGTTAGGAGATAGTGCTTTCATTATAATGTTACTGAGTTGGTGACTGAAGTCATCATTATCATGTTACTGAGTTGGTGACTGAAAGTTTCTGGTAGGCTAGTAGTTAGGAGATAGTGCTTTCATTATAATGGGAACTTCTTGACGCGTAGTTCTATTCTTTACAGTGATTCAAGTGAGCTGATAGTCGCAAGCAAATAGTTTGCTAGGAGTTCGGGAATAATTTTTAAAAAACTGTTTAGAGTGAAAGACGTCTTATTTTAAGATTTTCTGGTGTTTGCCTTGGGTCAAATTCTAATAAGCATGTATGAAATTAACTAAAAAGACTGAAATAAAAAAAATATAACAAAAACCGACTTAAAAAACAACAGGAAGGTTCTTATACGAGTATTATTAACAAGAATGCATACAACATCATATTATTTAAGTCAGTGCCAAGCCTGAAAAGTCTTAAAAAATATATGAACATTTCAATGTAGTTGAAAGGCACCGATTTCAGTATAAAAATCTGATGTTGTATTTAATTTTATAGAAATAAAATACACCCATAAAACTCTTTTCCTTTCGTAAACAATTGTATTATGTATATGATTCTATATGAAGTAAATTTTTATTACATTGTAAATTAGAAGTTAAAATATCAGATCTTTTATGGGGATCATCCCACATAATAGCACAAAAAAGTACGAATTATTTCTGAAATGTAAAGTACATTCTATCTCTTGAACTGAAATAGGCGCCTAGATTCGACTTGACAGTTGCTGTATCGGGTTCAAAGCGCTTTATCTATCAGTAAGGTACTGAGTATAAATTCTGTTTTCAGCATTGTAAGTTTATACCCGACACTTTAATATAGAGTACCGTCTATCTTTGTATGTGCAGGTGGCTGTAATGATGAAGTAAAACTGCTGTAATATTTTGCTGTCACTGCAGAGAGTGCTAACCGGCCTTCGCCATTTGGCAATTTGCATATATTTCAAACATAGCAAGCAGTATGTCTTATAACCCGTGTTGCTCATAAAATATTAACAGAGAATACCGATGTACGTAATTTTTATCTTTATGAGAGAATAGCTGTGCCCGCGACCTACGTTTCGTCATATATTTTTTCCGTTTTTGAAACATTTTGCATTGATGCTCGGCTCCTATTAGTCGTAGCGTAATGTTATATAGCCTATAGCCTTTCTCGATAAATGGACTATCCAAAACAAACATAATTTTTCAATTTGAATCAGTAGTTCCTGAGATTAGCGCGATCGACCAAACAAACAACCAAACAAACTCTTCAGCTTTATACTATTAGTAAGTATATAGATAAATATAGATATGGGCATTCTATTTTATAGTTCCCATACCCAACTAAATAACATTGAAGGGATTATTGCTTGAATAATTTGTATTGTTTGCTTTTCCTATGAGAAACATTTACCAACAATTTGCGTCTGTTAATTACATATTATTGTATAGCCCGGTCAAAACAGACATTCAACGTTACAATATTTCGCATTGCGCTGAAAATTGTACGATTGGCTAACTAGACTAGAGCACATAAATAATAATGTGAAAAGTCCCCATAGACATACATCCCTCATTTGTATGTTGCACAATTAATAACTGGAACTGTCAGCACATACGTGTTCCCTAAACGAAGTTCTTGTCAGAAGAAGGTCATCTGGTCAAACAGGCTGGTTTTTTCACTTAAGTAGAGCCATGGGCGGTGGTGGGTTAGCGCCCCATACTGTCGCGTTGGTTGCCATCTTTCTGACGATATCAGCCAGTACTTTGTGGTATAGCGCAGGGACTAATGCATCGCGATGGGATCGCCGGGCCTAGCACCCCACGAGGTGTTTTCAGCAGTGTCGTCGGTTGCACCGCAGCGATGACACTGCGTCAGAACACGCTGGCCCAGTGCGGATGGTTTGACTTCACATACAACTTCGAATTACTTCGCAGGTGTATGCTGGTCGGCTCACGATGTTTTCATTTACCGAAGGAGCGTCTGATAAATGTACATATGAAATTCGTGAAACGAAAAACACATCGGTACATGGCAGGATCGATCGCGGGCCTCCCAATTCTACTCGGGGCAGAGAGCAGTGCCGAGACCACAGCGCCACCGATGGTCTGTAGTATATTTTGCAATAAAAGAGATCTTTTAACAAATAAGTTAAAACAATAACTTTTAACGAATAAGGCCTCGTTTACGGAGACGCGGGGCGTTGCGCGGCGCGGCCCGCACAGAATTCAAACATATGGCGTTGTATGAGTGCGTTTACGGAGAAGCGATTTTACACGCCTTTGCTTGAAATGGTGCGTTTTTTACGGCCGAGCCGGCGGATGGCACCGCCGCGTCTTACGCGGCGTTTATCGCGGCGGCGCACGCAGCGACAAAATTCATGATGAAGCGATGCCCGCCGCGTGCTTCGCTACACGCTATTGAGGATGCGCCGCGGGTGCCGCGGCGGGCATCGCGGCGGGTCGCCGCCGCCACGCTTCCTGTCTCGCATCTCTATGAACACTATCGTATATTGCCATATGTTTGTGTTTACGCGTGCGATTATGAGTGCCGCTTCACGCGCCGCCCCACCGTAAACACAAAAAACATCGGACGCGCCGCGAGACGCCACGCCACACGTGACGCGCGACGCCCCGCGTCTCCGTAAACGAAGCCTAAGATTTTTAACAGACATGAGCAAACAAACTGGTTATAGGGACTTGATTCATTTGCCTTACCACGGTAAAGATAAAAAAAAACTATTTGAATTTTCGCACAAATGTTTCGTTGTTATGACATGTAACATTAAAGTAAAATAATCTGTTACACAGATCTTTACATCCGCCATGCTGTTTTATTTCATTGGCTTCGATGCTTTCTCCTTATTTTTTGGGGATTGGAAGGGAATTTTTCAGCTTCCTCTGGGAATTTTTAAAAATTGTTTCTTAGAGGGCGCTGTAAACCAACGACTCACTCTAACGAATTTTATGCTTTTTAACCGACTTCAAAAAAGGAGGAGGTTCTATGTTCGTCTGAATCTATTTTTTACATATGTTCACATATTACCTACTCCGTCATTTGTGGGCCGATTTCTAAAATTATTTTAATAATCGATAGAGAATACTCCTCAAGTGGACCCATTGTCACCAAGTCATGTTCTGATGATGAGATTTCAGGAATGTCGAGGAAAATCCTTTTCATAGGCACGTCCAACGTTTTCATGTTTTTTTCTGAATGTTAAGCTAATATATACAGGTTGTATTTGCATTTGGTACTCATCGACAACGAAATGGAATGACCTCCTAAATGACATTTTGTCCTTTTTATGATTCTTATGTTTATGGAACTAAATAATATTTATAAATAAAAAATCCTATGACGAAAAATTTACAACATAAAAAATTTCGTTAATAGGTGTAAAAAATAATAAACGTATTTTTCGTTTCCTTTAAAATCGGCCTTTTTAAATAGGAGGTCATTACACTTCATCGTCGATATCATGTTACTGAGATGATGATGGTAGGTTTATGGTAGTTTAGGAGTTCGGAAATTATTCTTTCAAAGGGTACACGTAAAAGACGTGCTATTTCAAATTATTCTGGTATTTGTCTTGGGTGAAATTCTATTAAGCATGTATTAAATTTACTAAAAAGATGGAAAAAAATGTTTTTCATAAAATAAAACTGACTACAAAGACACCAAAAAGTCACATTTTCATATTGAAGTCGGTGCCAAGCAATAAGTCGAAGACAAGACCTGGAAAGTCTTAAAAAATATAAAAACAATAAATTAATGTACTTAGTTAAAACTTGGCACCAATTTCAATATGAAAATGTGATGTTGTATGTATTCTTATATTATTTATGACTTTTTGATATCTTTGAGGACGATTTTATTTTTTAAATTTTTTTTCTAGTTGTTTGGGCTCTACGTAAAAATACAAAAATTAATTAATTATAAGAAAAGTAAAAATCTAATTTACTAGGATATCTACCAAATAATTACTTAATCCTTTTATGTACATAGGATTCTCCCAATTGATCTCCATTTTAATCCCTTCAAGGGTATAATTCTAAAAATGTTGCAAGCGATAATTTAATATTTATTATCAATAAATTACACAAAATTTCCATACATCTTTTTTAGTTCAAAACTGACAAAGTTCTTCAAAAAATTGCGCTTTTTAAACGACTTCAAAAAAGTAGGAGGTTCTCAAATCGATACGTATGTTTTTTTGTGTATGTTACACGATAATTCAAAATTCTTTCTATATTCGATAGAGAATACTCCCGGGGTGGTACCAAAATGGGGAACTGATGATGGAATCCCATAAAAATCGAGGACACCCTTAAATTTTAGGCTGTTGTCCAACGTGTTTTGTGTGTATGTTACGCGATTACTCCGCCAATTGTAGACCGATTTTCAAAATTATTTTTGTATTCGATAGAGTATACTTCTAGAGTGGTCTCAAGGTCACCAAAGTTAGGATCTGATGATGGGATCCCATGAAAATCGAGAGAATCCCTGAAATTTTATAGGTACGTCCAATTTTCCGCGAAGCTATTAACGTATTTGCGTCTGGTTAATTATGAACCGAGCTGATGATGGAAGGATCCTTAACTTTTGGACTTCACCTGACCTGACCTTGGACCTGAATTTAATACCAGATTTTTTAATTTTCGTATTTCACAAAAAATATTTCATTCACTTCAAAAACACTGATAAGTTAAAAATAATATAAGTATAGGTACAGACATCACACTTCTATATTGAAGTCGGTGCCAAATTTTAAGACTTTCTGGGAGATCTTTGTTTGGCACCGACTACAATACCTACTTATAGAAGTGTGTTGTTGTCTATTCTTCTATTATTTCTATTTTCAGTAAATTATCTATTAAAAGCAAATTAGTATGTTATTATGTTGACAGCACGGTATGAAGAAGAAGCGGATTTCAATGACACCCGAGATGAAAATCTTATTGTAATCTGGACAAAAATCAAATCAATCGATAAAGGAAAACAATCTTGTATGTTAGTGTTGTTTGAAATCAATTTTAGCATTTTTAATGAAAATGTTAATGTCCCAAATATAAAAATCTCTAAAAAGATAGGTAAATAAGTTTTCCCTGAAATAATGTTATATGTTTTCCACAAAAGCAATACTATGAGTATCAATAAATAAGTGTTGTAAAATTTATTAAAATAAAAATCGAAGGTTAATTTAATTATGTATATGACATCACTTCAGATCGAGAAAAAATTTAAGGTTTCAAAAATCTCTACTATATTAAAAGTGAGAGAGTGAACGAGATTGAACGTTGGAGGCGATTTTTAAAATTATAAGTAAGTAGTTTAGTTTTATATCCTTATTTTTATTTGAGCACAGACTTGCCAGCGGAATTTTGGTCTCTATTCCTTTATTATATTCGTGTTAAAAGCGTTTCAGATTAGTTCGTAGAGTGGAAAAGTTTTAAAATTTTTCGGCAGCTGTATTTGAAATTTGCCTTACGCTTTTTACTAACATCCAGATTCTCGTACCGTAAATTGAAGTGAGCGATTTTTACATAAAAGTCTAAATTTGCGTCCTATTTAATGAATTATTGTTTCTTAAATTTGTAAACTTTTGTTATTTTTATATGTAATCAGTATTAATAAATTTTTATTTTCTTAAAAAGGGTTTTTTCTTTATGTTTTTCTTAAAATCAGTGTTTTTTTAAGAACTTATTTTTTTACAGATATTATGCTCTAAGCCATTTTTTGAATTAAAAATAAATGATCCTGAACATTATAAACCTGAACTGATCCTGAATCTAACAAAATTATTAATTAATAGTTGTGTACTTACTTCATTACTTTTAAATTTTAAATAATTTCCTTATAAGCGTTGATTAGAAGTTAAAAAAGATACGTACATACAAAATTGTTCGTCCAATTTGTATAATCACACAGTTTACCAAGTCCAGATAAAAGGTTTAATTTATAGTTCAGGTCAAGGAATAAGCAGCATAATGATTATGCTAAAGAGAGTTAGACCTCAAAGTTTGTTCTTGGACATAAAGGTTTGAATAAATTCTGAAGAGAGTTAAGAAAGGTGAAAGAAGTAATATTATAATTGATTTTATATTTCTCTCACCTTTCTTCAATTTTCAACACACTAATTACTTATACTTATAAAATATTCAAGCGAACTCAAAATCTGTGATATTCAATAGGTTTTTGCTGGTAAGTAGGTACAATAATAAAACTTTATGAATTAGTTAAAATTTAGAATAATAATGTGTTAAGTAACTGTTTTTGTTAAAGTCAATAAATTGTGTGGTCGTTGCTCTCTAAAAGCTCGATTCTTGATACAATGAAACATAGAAATGCAACGCAGTCCCAAACCATTGGTATGGCGGTCTCGCTCGTGATGCACTATTGGACGAGAGTGAGACAAAATATGGGCACCGCGGGCGGCGTTTATCACCTGTCGAGCGCTCGAGTTGACCATGCATGCGCGTGACTCACCGGAACTCTGATAGCTTTCGTGTGCTTTGTCTTTGTGCTTATTCGATTGTTTTCTGTATTAATATTTTTTTGTTTTCTTTTTTTTTTTAACTTATTTTTAGCTCTAGCGGCGGTGGTTAAAGTTACATCAATTAAGATTAAATAAAACACACTTTTAACTACACAAATAAAGTTGCAACGTAATCGTATCAGATTAAGGTGGTAGGCATCAACATAAAGGGAACAGTCTCCAAAGTTAAGGGTTGCCAATCAGATACGACAACGGCAGATGCGGCCGCCGATATTGATGCTTGCGATCATTCTTCCCTCGGACCTATGAGGTAACAAATGACGAAACGATGACGGCCACAGGCTCAGCGGGCTCCGAGTTTAGCCCCCCGCGCGGCGTTGCCGTTCCGCGCCCGCCTCCAGCCCGCAACTCGCGGCTCCGGCTCCGCTCCGCTCGTCACGTCACACCGCGTGGTACCTTCGACCGAGCGTTCGCGTGCCGCAGCGCCGCTCGTCCGCGCCGCGTCTCGAACTAACTTACAAATTCACTTTCCGCCAACAAAAAACCTGTTCCGATTATAAATAGAAAAAAGACTCACTAGGAACGTCGGTCGGTGGTCCCCAAAACAACTTTCTGGACTTGATTAGTTGATTAATAAAACTTGGAAAAACTTTTTAAAGTTTGTTGTCGAACTGTTCGTTGTGTGCATGTGTGAGCTTAAAGTCATGGCTGGACGTGGTCCCAACTAAACCGGTAAGTAAAACGGACTTTACTGGAAATATTGTTTGAATTTTATCAATTTTATAACGGTGCGGGACTCATTGTCTGATGCAAGAAGTGCGATTTTATGGGCGCCATAAATTTTATGAATTAAAATCCTGCTGAATTGAACATTTGTTGTTTGTTAATAAAAAGCTTGACGTTTTACATGCATATTTTTCCAATAATTCGCTGTTATTATATACATATAATATAAACGTTATCATTTTGTACTTCGGAGAACAATAAAATGACAGACAGTGCACTTCAGAATATCATTCATGTCACACCTAGTAGGTACAGTGAACCAGACGTCAAGCTATACAAAACTGTACAATTTCTGTAATTGATTTTTGACCATAAACTGTTTAGCGTTAAGTTCAAAGTAAATTGAAAAAATTTAATCGACAAAGTACCTATTTAGGCTTGTATTGTAACACCACCCAGTCCTTACCAAGTCTGGATCTCCCTGACAAAGATACCGAGGTAGGTACCTACATACTAAGGTAATGTAGCAAATGCCTTGTTTACCAACTGCATTCTAGGAACTGCAACACCGCGTATGACGGCATACCTACTTATTGTTTGTTACTTTTGTGTTCTTTGCCTCATGAATATTCTATGAACACGTTCATTCAGATTAAATTTTTAATTAGGTCAATACTAGTGTTAATAAAATTAAAAAGTACCTATCGTACCTACCTAGTCAACGATTAAGTCAATCTTAAAAATCTAAACGACCGTATAGGATAACAATTTGGGCGGTCATTGACAACGAATCTTGACTCAAAGCTATTACGTAAGTAAGTAGTTCTATTAAGCTTCAGAGTTAAACCGTTTATCCATCATTGTCTAGATAAGCCAACACCAAAATCGCCGAGTAAGTCATTCGTGACGCTTCTGAATCAGTCGGTAGGTATTCACTAAGACCGACCATAAACGCTCTTTGATTGGGACGGAGTTAATTTTAACTTTGTATATAAATTATTAGCCCAGAAATATCGGGTCAAGTGTCAATCGCGAATTCCGAAGACAGCTGTAATATCCATTGAATCATTATTTTATCAGAGATGAGCTATTTGTTGTAGGTATTCTTCCCCTAAGTGTTCATTGTAATTTTTCGTTATGCAGGACAAGTAATGATATAGGTTTATTGTTTTGATTTTTATAATTTATTCAAAACATAAGCTTAAATTATGCATTAAAGATTAATAAGCTTAAATCATAGGTTTCCTTAGGTATTTAATAATTAAAAGATCTTGCAACATAACAATGGAGAAAGTTAAAGTTCACTCTATATCTGCAAGATTAAACGTTTTACGGTTGAACAATCAAATAATATAAAGCGATTATTATCCACCAATTCCTATGCTGGATGAACGGGAAATAAATCAATAAAACGAGTAATGCTGCAGTAATAGGGGGGCATTAGTTAGCAACAACAACGACCTATTGGGCAATGTTGTGCTGTAAATGAAACCCGGTAAATTAATAGCACGTAGGTCCAAGGATTTATCGGTATCCGTTTCTGGAAAGGGGCAAAAGTGTAATTAAATGACCTCCATCTCCTAAAATAGGCGTATTACACACTGAACGGCACTTTATCTGCCATTGTTCCATAAGTAACAATTATAACAAGCTCTTGAGTCTGGAATCGTAAGCCTTTTTTGATTAAACTTCCTCCAATTAATATAAACGTCATACCGATCCTAAAATTTAAAGGCGATTTCTTAATTAATTAGATGTATTATTTTGTTGAAAACATATAAATATACACATAGAACCTACACGAAACCATGTCTTCTTCCTGACAGTACCTAATTCGCTTAATGCTGGGCATATATCATAGCGCAGGGGAGTCGGTCTGTACTCAAAGTATCTATTTACTTTGTGGTGTCTATCGCATCACTTTTGGTTCAAAACCATTCTTGATTACCTCTAAATAATTGTTCCATAACTTTTAAAAGGTTAGAAAGCGTTATTATTTATCTCGAAACCAACGAATCAGAAATCGAGACTTCAATGGATTTCGATGGTGAATCCTCCATTCTCTAGAAACTTATCTAAAAACCATACGATGCATATGATTTTTAAAATTTATAGAGATTTTTAAATAATAGCCATACCGATCCTAAAAAGGGAAAATTTTATATAATAAATTGATTAAAACAATTATCGAATAGCATAAAGAACTTCGTTCCTTTCGAGTGTCCCACGGCATCACACGGTTCTTTTAAACTAATCTATATACTTTTGTTAACATGATGTAGCATACTTACTGTTATTAGTCAAGAGAGAGCACGAGTTGCAAGTGATATTTATTTTCACAAAAATCTGTATGTGGAGTACTAAGCTTTTTTATGACACTAGTTCCCAGAGCTTATTTGGGAATCTTGTACTCAGACATTGTCGTGCAACAGCTCGATAGTCATATTGGCCTGGGTTTGAAATTAGCTTCAGCTTAGTAGGTTGTGGATCGATTGATTATTTTGTAATACATAATATGAATTTGCTACACAAGAAACTTCTCGTTTTCGAGGATATTTTAAACTTTTTTCTAAGCAAATACAAAATTTGCTATTACAAAATTAAGAAGTTGTTATTATGGAGGTATCTTATGCATATTTTGTTATTCGATTAGCAAAAGCTTTTGTATTAGACAAACAACTCAGTGAAGTTATATTTCGAATAACTTAAAAAGCCGCAAATTTTCAAAGCTTTTAAGAGATTCGACATAGACTGTGGCATGATCGTACACGTCCGCCATATTTATAATACAGATACAAAAATCTAAAAATCAATTATGCAAGAAAGAGATGGCATGCAATTTTCAATTTTCAACTTGTTTATTTTACACTGCAATTAGATCGTTTCTTTGAAATTTGTTAATGATTGATGTCTGGAGCTGCAGCGTCGATGGCTCTGTGGACTCGGCACTTGTCTTCCAATCGGGAGGTCCGAGGTTCTCTAAAAACTTTAAGATTATAAATTTTACTTTAATTTTATTGATTATAAGACTTCTTCTTTTTCCTAAATTTGGATAACTTCTTGGCAGGATAATAGTTTAATATCTACCCGAGAGGTAGTATATAATGTCTTTAAATAGTTTGTTGCCTGACTTCTTTAAGAAGGGCAATTCAAAAAATTACTATTTTGCTGGCAGAGATCCATCCAGCATGAATAATAGAAATTAAAAAGTATATATACATAAAAATAATTGAATTTTTCTGTATACTTAATGGAAACCTTTTCGATGATTAACACCACAAGCGGATAACACCAACTGTACGTGAAATTTCTAATCCTCATATTACCACTTCCGTGAAATATCAACTTCGCGAAACACCACAATTAATTTGCGCAAAATACTAAGATAACGTTTAATAGCAAATACGAAGAATACCAGCTTAATTCAAAGCCTTCTTCAATTACCAATTACGCTGTATATCCACTAAACTGTTTGTTCTCATGATCCTATATAACTTAACCCTTCATTTTTATCTGCACGAACCTTAGACATCAAGCAAATAGTAGTAGGGTAAATAAACCGAATCCAATAATATGGTAGAGACCTAATACCCGCAATTCAAGTCGTGTTTGTACGCGTTTGACTTCATTTATTGGATTAATTTAAAAAATGAATATATGTGATTAAAATATTTGAACTCTTCTCTTATTAAGTTCCTCTTTTTTCCAGTGGTTGAAGGATGTAATTGCAATACTGATACCGCATCCGCTCTTTGTGTCAGCAGCCAATCGGAACCGGGAGCGGCGCTTTAGTTTCCATTTCCCAGCAATCTTCCTCGCAGCAATAGCCTGGAAACGGCGTACCTATTCTTAATTTTCCATAACGTCTTCCTGCGCTTGATTGTGCTCAGAAGCTTCTTAACGTTGAAAGCAATGGAATGCGCTCTTTACATCCAATTCACGCTTGTGTCACTAAAGGAAAATAACAATTTTAAATCATCATCACAGCTCATATACGTCCCCACCGAGGGGCACGAGCCTACCCTAGCCTACCCTAGTATATTAGGGCGATTAGGCCTTAGTCAAACCACGCTGGCCCAGTGTGGATTGACTTCACATACACCTTTAAGGTGTATGCAATATAATTACTTCGCAGGTGTATGCAGGTTTCCTCACGATGTTTTCCTTCACCGTAGGAGCGTCAGATAAATGTACATATAAATATGTAGAGAATGCAGTGGCACATAATACTTATTTCATTTCAAGATACAGACTTGATCAAATTTTTAGAACCTAATCGACCCGTCTCGATGCTTTAACATTTAAATGAATTTCATGTACATACGTTGACCTTACTATTAAATCTTTGGACGCAGTTACGTCGCTCGAAATAGTGGTGGTGTTTGTTGTGCAAGTGTGCAGCTTAACGTCTTGTCAGTTGTACATTTTCAGTTTATAATCATTCTCATCGTAATCAGCCCACGTTCAGTCGCTGCTGGACATAGGCCTTCTCTACGGCTTGGCATGGTATGGTGTCGTGATGCATATATTTAATTCCCTATACGCGTATGGAGCGTTGGTGGCGCTGTCAATTTGAAACTTTGCTTTCCAATCAGGAGGTCAGGGGTTCGAGACTGCCATGCACCAATGTGTTTTTCCTTTTCGAATTTCATATGTACATTAATAATAACAAAAGACTTCAATACAGTATACATTTATTATAATAATAATAATAAAACATCTTTATTCAGAAAATCTAAGACACATACATAATTTATATCCTGCCAAACTGCAGAGCAGTTTGTTGGCGGGAAAAAGCAAAAAAAAACAGTCGCTCTATAACAAGACAAGTATTAGATTTTCACAACGTTTTCAACAGATAAGCCTCACCGGCTCTCTTACTCAATATAATCTAACATGAATTGTTTAATTTTATTTTTGTACATATTCATAGACACATTTGCCCCTCTGATTTTGTCTGTCTGACGCTCCTAGGGTGAAGGGAAAAATTGTGAAGCAACCTGCATACATCTGTGAAGAAATTCAAAGGTGTATGTGAAGTCGACCAATCCGCACTGGGCCAGCGTGGTTAACTAATAAACACTCTTAGGCTAGACTCGAGCTCCTCGGTGAGGATGTATATGAGCTGTTATGATGATACGCATAAAGATAAATATGATTATTAGACTCGCAAACTATTTTGTCCGAAACTACCAACTTATTATAGAAAATTTACCTTAAATATGGAATGACAGAGAAGTGACAGGCACAGATGGTGCGACGTGACCTGGCTTTTCGTTAATTACCAGCCCTTATGGAATTGCCGGATCAGCGCCGTTCACACCTTTTGATCTACAGAGTCGTACGACATTTAACGGCGCTGTCAACGCCATACAGCTTGCCAGTAATAATTACTACCATCTGGCAAATCAAACAATCACAAGAGGCTTCCTTCCTACGCCAGACGGTAATGACATTTACAATGTGTATAATCTGCGTAATTTCTAATTTAAAAACTGTACGCATCTTGAATAAATCAGTCCATAGAAACTCGATATTTTTTAAATGAAAGAAGCAGAGCAATTAGGGTGGTGAGGTTCGCTCATGCAAAAGCAAATAAAACAAGCAATTCCAGTAAGCTGCTAATAAATATAATTAAAATTTTTATAATGTATGTCGTGGCCAGTTCGTAAAATTTGCCACTTCATGATATGGCTGACCATTTCGTGAATTGGCCAATACTCGTCTGGCTACATCATGATGTGGTGTGGCCGGGTCAATGAATAATCAACGTTTAACGATGTGAACGGCTACGTATGGCTATTTCATGATATGGTTAAATATTGGTGATCATATTGTAAAACAGAGATATTGTAGAATAGAGGCGCTGATATCGTTTTGTAAAACTAGTGTTACCCAAGCTTTTTGGGTAAAATCCGAATATTCGAAATTTAATACTTAAAATAAGTATCCGGCGATTACCCATACTCACCTAGGTTTAACCAACACTGGCATGAGCGGGGGTGCAGGGGGCGCAGCGAAGAAACTTGTAGGATAAAACTGAAATCTGTAGGTTAGGTTAGACAGCTGCATTCTACCACTGAACCACCGTGTCCCCGTAGAGGTAAGTCCTGGCGCTTGCGCCAGGCAACCCTCCAGGGGGCGCAATCGGGGTTAAAAAAAAAGGTTAGACAGCTGCAAACTGCATGTTGCAGGCTTGCTTGAACCCTGCACGTTTGTTTGCATGCTTATTTGGGATTTTTTTAAACCATGGATATCATTAACACTACATTAACTTTATGGCCAAACGTGGATGAACATATTATTAAACGTTGACGTTTAAAATATATGGTCAGTTTTAGTTGGTCATTTCATGAAATACAACCATTTTATAAAATGGTAGGCCACATCATGAAATTGACAATTTTACGATATAACCACGACATATACATTTATTGGACTTTATTGACATTAAGGTAGAATTGGTAGAGTATACATGTTTAAGTAACTTTGAGTGTATCGATCTTTTTGTAGAGTCGAGCTACAAAAATATCGATCGATACGGTCATGGTTACAAAAACAATCGCATGTTGAATTGCCGGTTTCAATATTTTTTCCATCTGTGGATTTGGTTACTAGCGATAGGTATTTGACGTAAGCTCCATACGAAATACGTCGAAATTCTATCTGTAGTCAACGAAACCAGAGATAGACAGCATATTGAAGCCGGTCGTTAAAGTATCGTCATAATTGTTCTATTCTCTTTTCATCGTTCGTTAACTGCATCATTCATTTGAGTTGTTCTATTCCCACATATACTTGAAGATGGTTACAACGAGAGCTTTCAACACAAGTGCTTAAGCTATTTGACAAACTTTGGAACTCGAGCACTGAGCAATTTGGTCGAGTACTTAAGTTGTTTAGCTAAATTTGCATGTCCAAGTGTCTTGTGTAATAAATATGTTTGCCGAATGTATGAATTATAAGTAATACGAGTATCATGAACAAAATAGTTTCGAATAGAAAAATTAATCATTCTTATGTACTAATAATTCCTAATAACATTTTGCTGGACCAAGGTAATAGTCACGGGTCTCAAGCCAACGACTCCCCTGCCCATTTACGTATAAGACCCTAGTGCTTCCACCAGCCCGCACTGGGCCAGCGTAAGGGGAGATGATCCAAATCCATTCAGGGGAGGCCCTTGCCCAGCAGTGGGCGTATTGATTGTCATGATTGATTGGTGATTGAAGAATTTTCTTCAGGACACAATGTGTATACGCACGCACCAAGCGTATATCACTTACATAACATGAAAGTACTTTGTAAATAAAGTTCAAATTTAGATATATTCTACATGGTGTGCTCTCGATGTTAGAATTTTTCGGGCCACTGTCATCCCTTATCACAACTGAAGCGTCAAATCCACTGGGATGTGTACGTTTAAGCTATTTTAGCTCGCCATATTAGAACCAACAATTAAGGCGCCGCTCCACTGCGGCGCACGGCAATGTTGCGGTCGTTTATTTAGCTTTGTCGTGTATGAAACTATTCATACTAGTGATAATGTCTACCCACGGACACGCTACGCATGACGAGATTGGTACATGCGTGTCCTGCCCCCTTAGACAAAAGCCTTACGCAAATTTTTCCCCAGTCGCTCCGCAGAAAAAACAAATGCATATGAAATTAGCCTGTGACAACCTCACGCTATTTTTTCCGCACTAATGTCATCTCCGTACATTTTTCTTGCGGTACGACTGGCGAACAGTTTGCGTGTGGTTTATACGTCACTCACGCTCATGCAGCTTAACGATGCGCACACTATACACGGTTGCTGCAGTCTATGCACGTTAGCAGCGTGGGTCCACCGGTCTAGCCATGTATGCCTGCTTTCTGCAGCATCATATGCAGAGTCAACTGCATCGGTCAGTCCATGCATGTGCTCGTGTTATCAAGCTCTGCGTCCGTATAGCGTGGCCATGGGTGGCTACGAATTAAGTTAGTAGCGGAGACGCCTATCCACGTGGGATGACAAGCGGGCATATGTAGCTGACGTGAGCGTGAACTACAGCTGTGTTCCAGATAAGCATCGCCACTTTGCTGGTGCTGACATCTGATGTTAGTCTCGTTTTGCGTTTCCTACAAAATTTTTACATTTTTACCCGCGCTAATTGTTACAAATAAAACGGAAGGGACTGATTTTTCGTGCTGAATTTTGACGCCTTACTTAGTAGGTTCAGTAAATTAATATTTCAAATAATACGAATCAGAATCGGCTAAATATTTTTCAATTATTTTTTAAATCCGCTGAAAAATCTTTTTGCTTCATAAAAAAGAGAAAGTAAATGTCAAATTTGAAAGCCGTCAAAAAGTGGTATCAGAGAACCCATCTATTAGCATGGGCATTTGATGTTAAATTTTCATGGCAAATTCGTGCTTATCTGGAACGCGCTTATCGTGTACCGCTTGCACCGCAGTGGGGCAACGCCTTTAGCAGAACCACGCAGAACTGTGACGTACTTAACTACACGTGTATTTATAAAAAAACTTGAAAAGAACCCAGCGAAGTGCAAGTGCTGTACCTATTTAAGAATAGAATTTTTCAAATTAAAGTATAATTTCCATCAAAAGCGGAATTTACAAACGACAAGCATTCCAGTAGAACTACAATCATCTAAATTTAAAGGTACTCTTTCACTGGAAGCATTTGACTTTAATGTAACTATACGGATTCGAGCATTACATCAGTGATGGGAGGAGAACCGAAAATTACAGTGTGCAACAAAATATTACAGATTGTACCAACAAGATGCAAACTGTAATATTTTGTTACAATATGTAACATTAATGAGCACTACTTATAATAGTCTGTGCCGCGGTCGCGGAAATCGAGTCCGAAATGTAATATTATAGGAATGCTTGTCGGTGAGGGCGAATGCTCCCGTTGAAGTAGCACCTTTATTTAATATACTAAAATACAAAAAACAAGAAAATTGAATGCATTAAATTAATGAATATTCAGATTAAGCCAAATTTATAATGAGAAACAAGGTTACTTTTTATTCTATGATTAGGGTCTAGGGATATAGAGTTTGTTGAAGAACTTATATTGTTATATGTATAGTTGCAGAAAATTAATACACATATCTTTTGTGTAATGAGCATAAAATAGAACAGTCCCACTCACCATTTTTTACTTTTGAGGTTCCGTTATTACGTTTTCATAAAAAGTAAAAACATATACAAATAGCTGAAATTCGCGCTACGAATTTGACTTGCAGTAGGTGTAAAAATGCGGCCCTGACAGCTTTAGAATGATATGGGAATATTGTACAGAATAGCATCTCCGCAGTAGTTTTTTTTATTGTTCCGTGTTGTTCTAATTTTCCATTTCTATATTTAACGTTATGCATTTGTACATTTTAATTTTACCAAGGTGCTGTAGCTGTATTTTATAACTCTGTCTCATGATTCTTATTTTTAATCTAATCCTTTAAAAAAGGTTCTCAATTCGGTGCGTATGTTTTTTTTGTGTGTATGTTACGCGATTACGGACCGATTTTCAAAATTCTTTTTGTATTCAATAGAGTATACTCATGGGGTGGCCCCAAGGTCACCAAAGTCAAGATCAGATGATGGGATCCCATAAAAATCAAGGGAAACCTTACATTTTATAGGTATGTCCAACGTGCTTATTTGTACAGTGTATGTTACGCGATTACTCCGAAAACTGTGGACCGATTTTCAAAATTCAAAATTCGTATTCTATAGAGGGGGGAGGATACTCTTGGGGTAGTCCCAAGGTTACCAAAGTCAAGATCTGATGATGGGATCCTATGAAAATCGAGGGAACCCCTTAAATTTTTTAGATCTTCAAAAAAGGAGGAAGTTCTCAATTCGATTCGTATGTGTTTTTATGTGTATGCTACGCGATTACGCCGCTAATTGTGGACCGATTTTCAAAATTATTTTTGTATACGATAGAGTATACTCCTGGGGTGGTCTCAAGGTCACCAAAGTCAGGATCTAATGATGAGATCCCATAAAAATCGAGGGAAACCCTTAAATTTTTAGGTATGTCCAACGTCTTTTGTGTGTATGTTACGCGATAACTCCGCCATTTATGGACCAATTTTCAAATTTCTTTTTGTATTCGATAGAGTATACTCCTCGGGTGGTTCATTTAATCTGTTGATTGGATCCCATGAAAATCGAGGGAAACCCTAATGGATTAAAGGGAACGGATAAAGAGGAATTAATACCAGCTCACCGAAGTCTTAAAATTTGGCACCGACTTCATATAGAAGTGTGATGTTGTTTGTACCTATTCCGATATATGAATAAATCGTGCGTACTTTTCATAAAAACGCAGTCAAACTTAGCAAACTTGATCAAAATATCAATGAAATTTGTTGACCATATATTTTATTAGTTTAACAAATTCACGATAAACTTTTTTGTGACAATATTTGCACAGGTTACCGTAAAATTTTCTGTCGCGAGAATCTGCGTACGTTATCTAACGTGTGTCTGTTTGTAATGTCAAAATAACAAGTTTTTACTAAATGGGTATGAATGTATATCGGGTACCAATAACAAAAACACAATTTAAATTTTTTTTGTCTGTCTGTCTGTTTGTTCCCGCTAATCTCCGGAAGGGCTGGGCCGATTTTGACGGGACTTCCACTAGTATATAGCTTATTATATAAGGTATAACATAGGCTACTTTTTATCAACTTCAACAAAAGTTACTATTTCACGCGGACGAAGTCGCGGGCACAGCTAGTTCTTAATATTATTAATCACAATAATCAAATAGCCTATGCCAATCTAGAATAATTCAATATTCTGCTGGTGAAAGAATTTTCGAAATCCTTCTAGAGAGTACATCTCCTACAAATAAAAAAAAAATAAAGAAACTTACAAACCGTACGTCTTTATAATATTATTAGTATAGATTACGTCATACTGGTCAAGTACAAGTGACGATTTTGTACATAATATCGACGCCAGAGGAGATCGAACGCCAAGTGCCGTTATTCAGACTTTGTAATTGTGGCTTAATAATGCACGGCTCTGCTGTTCATGAGTCATGAACGCTCCCACTGTCGACTACATCGAGTTTCTAGCCATTCCATTGAGTGGTTGCTTCGCTTGCATAAGACACTTTGCAGCTGGGTTCAACGTTTACCACAAAGATCTTGTGTACCTACTCTTTTGTTTTTAAGATACAACTATACTATGTGGCCGAAAACTATGTTTCGCCTTAAAAGTTCAAAGAAAAAACTGTAAATCTATAATCCCGCGGAAACTATTTACTTTTCCGGGATAATAAGTAGCCTATATGTTAAGTCCTGTCGTGATCCGTCTACCTACAAAATTTCATCCGAATCCATTCAGTAGTTTTTGTGTGAAAGAGTAACAAACATCCATACATCCATACTCACAAACTATTGCGTTTATAATATTAAGTAAGGATTTAACTAATCAGGCTTATGAAATCTAATTAAAATTCAAGGATGTAAAAAAATAATGTAAAGAAAACAAACTTGCGAAGAATGAGGGAATCATAGCAATCTTCTTTTATTCGCTGACATCGTTGATCGCTTACTTTGGAACTCGTCAGAACAATATTTAATTACTAGCTTTCCACTCACAGCTTTGCCCGCGTCATTATTGTTTTCCCCGTGGGAATTTTATATTTTCCCGTAGGATAATTTTGTAGCCTATTTAAGCCCGGATAATAAATTTTATAGAAATTGGAGCAGATTTTAAATTTTTTCCATAGAAACTTTAAACCCCTATTTTGCGCCCTAAGGGGGTGAATTCTAATAAACCATGAAACACGTGTTCAATTAAATATTTTTAAGAGCATGAATCTCAAGTTTTATCAAAATCGTTGTTAATTTAAAGATTTTTCCATATAAACTTGCAACCCCTATTTCATCCCTTTAGAGTAATTTTTTTTAAATCCTTCTTAGTGTATGTCCGCATTTTGAATTAAAACAACTGTCCAAATTTCACGTTTCTACCATTAGCGGTTACGGCTGTGCGTGCGTCTATAGATGGAAACATCTACTTTTATATATTTAACTATGCTTGCGATTGAAACGCTTGATTCTATTGATTGCATACTAAATTATTTTTGGCTATGATCCTAAACCAACGGAACCAACAGTAGAACAGTAGGGTCAGGAACCGCTGTTAGACCTATAAGAAATATTTATGACACCTGTGACGGCTTCTGCTTCGATACTATTGTTAGCACAAATTCAGACTATATGTAATCCCGCATTTGAAAGTAGTTTTACTTTTTTTTATTAAGGTGGCGCAAAAGTAATGTCATCGTGTGAATTGGCTACCATTTTGCTATAAAAAAATATTAGCTATGCATCCATGAAAAGTTTATTCGAAGATGTAAAATTAATGACAATAAGATGAAAAAATTATATCGCTTGAATGACCACCTCCCGAGTTAGTGCACAACTATGCTTGTTTTACAGCATTTTGAATTGTTGCTTGCAAGACAACTGGCTCCAGATTGGCGATTTCTTTTCAATGTTAGCTTTCAAGACTTGCAAGGTTTGCGGTTTGTTGTGGTAAACGCGAGATTTCAAAAAGGCCCAAAGGAAGAAGTCTAAGCACCGTTAGATCTGGTGATCTGGACGGTCAGTTCAAATCTCTAGAACGGGAGATCACTCGGCTCGGTAATTGGTGTAGGCTTTTCTGTATAGTGTTCTACGTAACAATAATTCCACGTTCTTTAGGTGTGTATATTGCTCCATGGCTTATGCCAACTAATTTTGTATCTGTCTATAATCTCAATGTCAAAGCACAATGACATTTGATTCTATTTGCAAAAAATCACATTCACACCTTGTACAACTAAACTGTCGAACAAGCTGGCTGCCCACCTACTGGTAAGTGACTACAGTCGCCTACAATCAGTACCATTTGCAAACTCCTGTAATATTTGCAAACAAGGACGCCAATGCACGTTGCCAACCTGTGAAATGAGATGTCAAGTCGCAGTACTTAATAAATTCAGTGCCTGTCTTACCCTTCAAACCGAAACACAGCAATGCAAGCACCGCTGCTTGGAAATAGGTAACATAGTAAATGTACCCGCGGAAACGACTTTGGTACTAAGTCTCCCTCTGGTAAATCTCTGGTAACTCCGATCACTGAGACGAAAAGTCCCATCTATCTAATATTTAACAATGTACAGTGTGAGAGCAATTTGTAAGCTGAGTTCACGCACTTCTTTCAGAGATAGTTATAAGGAGATTGGTATTATTAAAGATTATTTGGATGATAAAACTGTTTGAACATTTCTTTTGATTGATATGTCAATAAAGTCTGATGTTGCGTAAATATAATTAGACACATCTAATGTAATCGAAATTAAGGTCAAACTTTTGCTTCGAGGTCAGCTTCCAATTGACGACTCTGTAACAATACAGGGTGGAAAAATAATTACTGGTTCTTTCCAGTACAAAGCACCTCTCAGGTCCCTGCCAAAGCACTGTCTCATCTATACTACAAAAATCTCTTAACATCATCGATAGATGGTGCATTGAGAACAAATTGTCGGTAAATCCAAACAAAACGACGATAGTTCTCTTTACTAGAAAGCGTAAGCTAAACAAGCTGGTAAATCCTGTTTTAAGGGGGACTCAAATACCTTTTTCCACAGAATTCAAATATTTGGGCGTTACGATCGACCAAAAATTGACGTGGAATAGTCACATTTACAATGTAATCCAAAAGGCAAAAAGTGCTTTAGGAATATGTTGTCGTTTAGCAGGAGCGAAATGGGGCATAAACCCAAAAATCGCCCTGTGGATGTACACTGCGATCGTCAGGCCTATGGTAACATATGCCTGCGTGATTTGGTAGAAAAAAGTCACGCAAGTGACAGTTATCAACAAGCTAGGCGGTCTACAACGAACAGCTGCAGCAGCAGCAACAATGGTAACTGGCGCCATGTCTACAACCCCAGGAGCTGCGCTTAATGCCCTGCTGAACCTACCGCCCCTTCATCTATTTATAGTGAAGGAGGCGAAAGCTAGCATTTATGGAATAGAAAGCACTGGGAAGGTAAACTGGTACTCTCAAGCATTGAGGTCACTGCGACAAACAGTGCTTGAACAAAAACAACTAGCTATGACTACAGATGTCATGTTTCCACTCTGTAATTTTACTAAAAACTACTCAGTGGAACTACCAAGCAGAGAGGAGTGGGCGGAAGATCATAACCTCTGTAAGGCTGGAAGCCTAGTTTGGTTCACAGACGGCTCCAAAATGGGTCAAAATGTAGGATGCGGGGTATATGGTGTCAGACCGAGCTTTAACAAAAGCGTTAATCTTGGTCAGCACGCTACTATATTCCAGGCGGAGGTGTACGCCATCATAGAATGTGTAGAAGCTAATCGCCAACGAAACTACAAAAACCAAACCATTTATATCTTTTCAGATAGCCAAGCAGCTCTTAACGCTATTCAATCGAATGTTATATATTCGAAACTGGTGACAGACTGCGTAAATAAACTAAATGACCTGGGACAACAGAACAGAGTTATTCTGAAATGGGTACCAGGACATTCAGGTGTCCTCGGTAATGAAAAGGCCGATGAACTTGCAAGGGCTGGAGCGGAGGGTCAACAGATAGGTCCAGAACCTTTCTGTGGCATCTCGAAACGTCATGCCATGCAACTCCTTAAGGAAAACCTTCTAAGCGAATCAAAAAACCAACCAACCTGGCTAAACCAACCAGGATTAGTACACGCTAAAACCTTGATAGAAGGATACTCGCAAAAACGAACTACTGAACTTTTACAGTTCAGTAGGACGAACACCGGTGCGATTGTTAGGGCCTTAACTGGTCACTGCAAGCTAAACAGACACCAATTTCACATGAAATTAAGTGAATCTGATATTTGCAGATTTTGCGAACAGGAGCGTGAAACACCTCAATACCTCTTGTGCGATTGTGGACCTCTAAGTCACAAACGAAGTATCCACCTGGGAAGACACTTAATCAGCCCAGGGGAACTGAAAAATCTTAAAGCCAGAGCCATCTTGGATTTCCTGGTGGCGGCCAGGCTAAAAGAGATACTGTAACTTGGCGGCGAGTCACAATAGATCTTTTAGGTCGCAGTGACTACAGCTTCATTGAAGTTGCATAGCCCCAACAATAAGAATAATAATAAATTCCAGTACAAGGTTTCCCGCCGTAGACTTGTGAACCATTGGAGTAATTTCTTGGACGTGCAAAAGTGATTAGGTAATAATTCAATTTGATTAACGATATTGAATTTGAATACCCTTAAAAAGTAGTAGACTTGTTAAAACTAAAAATGTTACGGGTGTAACTAAACGCGGAAATAATATTCAAGGAGCATATAGTTAGTTCTGGATACCTAATACTTTCCGAGTTGATTGACATTGAACTAAAACCAAAACCATAAAGTGACAACCATAGTCCAGCTGACTATGGAATCAACACAAATAAAATGTGAACACTCAACGAATGTGAAATGACGTTATAAGTAAAAGTTTTAGTGTAAAAGTTTATTAATTCTTTTTAGCGCATTAAAATAAAAGCTTGTTTTTAAAAAGGTTTTTTTACATTTAATTCATTTTTTACTTTTTAGTTATCACTGGACACGTTTCTCAGTCTGTTCATCTCATTCAACGCATCATTGTTGCAAGGTCGTTTGACGGAACGTCTATACAGAATTTCAGCTCAATCGGTTTAAGATATCTACTTCAAAATTGATTTTTAGCTTTAGAAGTACGACATTATTAGATTAATAGTGACATCACTTAATTTTTCAAGTTATTCTTAGCAAGACCTTTTATTTGATACCCATATTGTAGGAGTGCATTAAAAATAATTGGTCCGCCATCTTGGGTATGCAGCCATCTTGGATTTAGAATGACGTCACACAGTTAACCGTGCATTTTCATCCAAACTGTGTGTATACAAAATTTCAGCTCAATGTTAAAGATATCTACTTCAAAATTGATTTTAAAGCTTTAGAAGTCCGCCATATTGGATAAATAGTGACGTCACATTATTTTCCGAGTTACTTTTAGCAAGACCTTTTATTTGATACCCATATTGTAGGGGTGCATTAAAAATAATTGATCCGCCATCTTGGGTATGCCGCCATCTTGGATTTAAAATGACGTCACACAGTCAACCATGCATTGTCATCCAAACTGAACGTGTATACAAAATTTCAGCTCAATCGGTTAAATATATCTGCTTCAAAATTGAGTTGCAAGATTCCACCCGAACATACATACTTACATACATTGCAAGTTAAATAAAAGCTTGTAAAAACAAGGTACGTTGATGTAGGGTTGTCGAAACTTAAGATCATAAAGTATTTATTAAATTGTTTGAAAAAAGTGACTTGATTAGTCACAATTTTTCTTGCAGAATCTATATTTCTGATAGATACATTACTTTTAAATATCATTTCGGTGTCCCGTTACATTTTTACGGATTTCACAAAAAGGTAGAGGTTTTCAATTCGATTGTAATGTTCTTTTTTATGTTTGTTATCTCTCTCATTTATTAACCGATTTGAATTTTTTTTTTAATGTTTGTGAGGTTATACTTCCCGATTGGTTCCATTGCCACTAAAGTCAGGATCTGCAGGCCTATTCTCTAACTTCGGTTGCTAACTAGAACTGTCATTTTTGAAAGAAACTTAACATCCATTACTGCTATCATGAACGCCGCCGTAACACATAAGCCACTAAAGTCAGGATCTGCAGGCCTATTCTCTAACTTCGGTTGCTAACTAGAACTGTCATTTTTGAAAGAAACTTAACATCCATTACTGCTATCATGAACGCCGCCGTAACACATAAGATCACTAAACTAGTAATGGATATAAAGTGACTTTCAAAAATGACAGTTCCAGTTACCAACCCTAGTTAGCGAATAGGCCTGCTGGGGATGGGATCGCAGGAAAATCAAGGGAAACCTTTATTTATGTTTTTTACCTCAATTTTTTTGTGTACTTCCCGATTAGTCCCATTGTCACTAAAGTCATCACAGAATGGTGTGTCAGAGTACTTACTTACTGTACCCGATCTGATGAAGGCATCCCAGTAAAATCGAGGGAAGCCCTTAAATTTAATAGGCACGTCCAACATTACCACAAAAAGTAGATAAAAGTTTACACAAGAACGTTTTAAGCTGTCTTGCATTTCAAGCTGCATAATATGGAAATATCTGGTGATAATTCGATTTGTATGCCTTTTTTATAACTCTCTTGGATACGTCATTATTTGGTATTATTAAAGTCTCAGCTTCATCTAATTTTAATGCATACTAACCAGTACTGCACTTTGCATACAAAGTGCATCGGCTTGAAGTTAACAAAACAACATTAAGATTTATAAGGTGAGCTAAGTTTTGAATACAATATATATTCAACTTGCTTTAAATAAAGTACTTACCTAAATGAAAAAATTAACAGGTGTTGAGTTACGTACGCATCACAAAAATATACAATAGATTTTAAATTAAGGTGCTGTAGGTACCTATCGAAGTACATATTTACGTAAAAGACTATACAAGTACATATTCATGTATCACTAGAAAATCTAATTTACGATTGTTCTGGTGATATTTGTGCTAAGTACGAGGTTATGATATTTCATGAAATATAAAAAAATAATATTAGTAGGATATTAAAGAAATAAAAATTAAATATAAAAAACCTTTTTAAAAACAAGCTTTTATTAAAATGCGCTAAAAAGAAAAAAAAAAACATTTACACTAAAACTTTTACTTATAACGTCATTTCACATTTGACACAATTAGGTATATGACATAAAAGCTTGTCGCGAGATTTACTTTCTCTCGAATCTCGTGACAAGTTTTTATGTCATATACCTAAATTGTGTCAAATGTGAAATGACGTTATAAGTAAAAGTTTTAGTGTAAAAGTTTATTTTTTCTTTTTAGCGCATTTTAATAAAAGCTTGTTTTTAAAAAGGTTTTTTATATTTAATTTATTTTTTACTTTTTAGTTATTACTGGACACGTTTCTCAGTCTGTTCATCTCATTCAACGCATCATTGTTGCAAATATTGGTCGTTTGCCGGAACGTCTATACAGAATTTCAGCTCAATCGGTTTAAGATATCTACTTCAAAATTGATTATTTAGCTTTAGAAGTCCGTCATATTGGATTAATAGTGACGTCACATTTTTCGAGTTACTCTTAGCAAGACCTTTTATTTGATACCCATATTGTAGGGGTGCATTAAAAATAATTGGTCCACCATCTTGGGTATTCCGCCATATTGGATTTAGAATGACGTCACACAGTCAGCCATGCATTGTCATCCAAACTGAACGTGTATACAAAATTTCAGCTCAATCGGTTAAAGATATCTGCTTCAAAATTGAGTTGCAAGATTTCACCCGAAAATACTTATGTACATATAATACTTACACTGCAAGTTAAATAAAAGCTTGTAAAAACGGTCTACCTAACCAAATTTCAATAGTTCCGATGGTTTTTGATATACTGTCACGTGCATAATTATCTCCGCTCCGCTCTTTGATTTCAGACACAATAGGCTTAAACAATTAGGCCGCAATCTGTGTGTTCGCTTTGACTAGAATCAAACTAATGAATGCTTTAAAGGAAATTGGTTCGTTCATTGAGCCGATTTTGTACTTTTTTAAAGGCTTTTTCCAGTTTAATTATTATTATAGATTTTGAAGGTGCCAATTATAATAGACTTGTAACGAGGTGCTATACTCTACATATAGCAACTCGTTGCATTCCCGCCTAACCTGACTGCATTTCTAATCTTATGTCTTTGACATAATTTAATTCGTCTCTTCCGTCACTCAATGGCCGACATCGAGACGTGAGATAGTTGCGATGCCACAAACCAATATCAAATAATAATATGCTCAATGCATTTATAAATTATATTAACATCAAGATTGTCTTGATTGTTGTCGACATGACGACCATTTGTTAACTTAGGCACTTATGTAGTGCCTTTTCTTTTTATTATTATAATATTTTTAACGGTTGAAGAACAATATATATCAGTGACCCAATTCTGGTGCTTCATTTATTTGCCCCTACGTACCCACTGCACCACTGCGTCGCTGAACCTACTCCTCACCCGTGACAAATATTATAATAATAAAAAGAAAAGGCACCAGTTTTTATTAAAATATAATTTGTAATAAAATAAAAGTATTCAGTTGGCGTCTAGATATTTTGTATTCGATATGGCTTCGATTATTTACCTCGTCGATTTGATTCGTTTATGATTCTTATTTTTTTTCAATAAATTTACCTAGAAAGAGATCGTGACAGGTACGAATGCAGAACAAACACCGCTGGCGTTGAAGTCTTTTGTAAGTAATCTGATTTATTAATATTATAGTTATTAAATATTGTTGAATAGTTTCGCTTTATGAGTAGGTGATATTTATTTTAAAGAAGTAGACATAGAAATTCATAGAAATATTACAAGAAACATTTCAACACCGATGATAGGTATAGGTGGTTGCCGCGAGACAACAACAAAATATAAGTTAATCGAGGGCTCCCGACGCATATGGACGTATAATTTTAAATCTAAAAACGCATATTGATCTTATATGCATAACGACTAAGGCGATTAACACACGACACCGCGCACCGTAGCGGTTGGCGGTGAAGCGGATCTCAAGTCGCATTGGCCTCTATTAAATCCGTTGATGCCAAACACACGTACACTGCCTGACCGCGCGGTCGAGCGATGCTTGCGCCGCCACCGCCCCTCCGAGCGGACGACAGCGCGGAGAGGCGGCTCTTCACACACGGGGCGCCGCATAACCGCGCGGATCATCGTGGATTCGTGGGTGCATGCCGTGTTGCAATTTAAAAATGGATTTCGATGCCGAAAAATTTCATTTGGAGATTGAAAGTCGCCCTGCAATCTGGGACATGAAAAGCACACATTATAGTGATAGACTCTTTAAAATGAAACAATGGGAAGAAATTGTTACCATATATTTAGAGCCTGGACAAACTTCTGACAAAGGAAGGAGGAAATGAGGAAGTGGACATTCGCGTATAGTTAAAAAATTTATCTTCATGTTTTCTCAAACTTTTATAGAATAAAATGAATGTCCCATTTGGAGTTCTGCTTCGTAGAAATGGATGAACCCAATATCTTATATTTTTCTTTCTACTCCATAAAAGCCAGATTGCTGCCACCACTTCAGTGTCCATTCTTGCCAGTGTCTTTGATCAGATTAGTCAAAACCGCGTTAAATTCATCCGCGCGGACAGGCGCGTAAACCGCCTTACCGCGCGGGGCACCGCTTCAAAATCCGCTTCTCCGCCACCGCCCGCCGCGGCGGTGCGCGGTGTCGTGTGTTAATCGCCTAATACACATTATGACTAATACGCGAAATTCGTTAAAGCGTTACTAGCTCGAGACACAGCACAACAATTCAATTGAAGTATTTATTTATCGTTTGACTTTGAATATGAGAATGCCACGTATACCAATATTATATAATTTTGTTTAGAGATTGAAAAAAAAGTCCTTAATATGGGATCAAAATATATTAAAGAATTTATGTTAATTTTGAAATAAATCTTAGTAACAAGGAAATATAAATTTTAACACATTTAGATATGTAAAAACATCAAAAACAAAAAAAAAACTGCAATCTGTTTTTCGCAAAATGATGGTTAAGAAATTGTTATTAAGCTGAATACTGATTCTTCAAGTTTTACATGATTCCGTACCTAGAAGTTATTTATTTAATACGGTCAACGAGTTATTAAGTTTTAATTTAATATGATTAAAACGGATAAAAGACAATTTAATACGCACTTTTATTTTTAACGCATACCTTGCGATAGTTGAAACATGGCATGAGAAACTTTCCAACTTATTTTAAAATGGCCTTGGCCTTTTGTAGCCTCGGTAGCTGGCTTCTATTCCCGTCTCGTTGCCAGTTATGAAATGGGTACGATTTTCCCATTTCTTAGCCAGATTCTTATCAAACATAGCTACGTACGAGGTGTGACTAGAGGACTCCCGTTTCGTAGTCGGCCTCGAATTAGGATTATTTTTCCCATTTCGAAGCTGGCTACCAAATCTGGCTACGAAATGGGACTAAAGTCTAAATATTCGTTTAAACGTATGAGTCGTTGTGCGGGTAGACATTTTGCGTAATTCGGTGTTTTTAAAATTGTGTCATTATACGTATGTGTCGTTGTGCATCGGGAGCGTCAACTAAAAACAAACGATCGATTGGAAACTGACTTCAGAGTAATAGTTTGAGCTTGTAGGGAAATACTTTATTACGGATATATTTTTAGTAAAGCCAGGAGAGGAAGTTTAGATTTATAATTAACTAGCTGTTCCCCCTTGACTTCGTCCGCGTGGAATAGTAACGGCTGGACCGATCTTGATAAAAAGTAGCCTATGTTATACCTTATAATTAGCTATCTATTAGTGAAAGTCCTGTCAAAATCGGTCCAGCCGTTCCGGAGATTAGCGGGAACAAACAGACAGACAGACAGACAAAAAAAAATGAAATTGTGTTTTTGTTATTGGTACACGATATACATTCATACCCATTTAGTAAAAACTTGTTATTTTGACATTACAAACAGACACTTCAATTTTATTTATTTATATAGATAGCACACAACAGACGAACATTACAGAACACTAAGAACGAAGTGAACAATGGACACGTAGCTGTCAAATAGGAGCCACAGATAGCGGGGTCATCGCAGGGCTGCGTTCCATTTCAACACCCTCTCCAGAACGCAGACCCATTGCTTCTGTACAGAATGCGTGTTTGTTGCGGTAGAGCCCTTTGGCGAGTACGTCGGCGACCATGACATCAGTATTCTTGAAGCAGACAACAATTTCCCCATTGGCGACTTTCTCACGGATGAAGTGGTATTTGACATCCTATGTGCTTACTGCGACGATGAAAGACATCAGTACCTGAAAGTCTTATAGTGCTATGGTTATCACAATAAATTACAAATGGTGTTGTTATTTTGCTGTCCCACAGTTCATCATTCAGCTGCCTGAGCCATAGTGCTTCTTGCATTGCCAGAGTTAGCGACATGTGCTCTGCCTCTGTTGATGACAAAGCTACTGTCGGCTGCCTCGTAGAGGTCCAGCTCATGGCATCACACTGAAAAAGAATAACATGACCAGAGCATGACCGTCTGCCTTCAATATTTGAAGCCCAATCTGCGTCACAATGTGCAATTATATTTTGTATATTTTTTGCAAATGACAGTTTCATATTTGAAAAGGATGAACATAGGGTCGGTCCCAAAAAATTTCAAAATGGGCTAAACGAGGAGACTTCATTTCCTATCATCGAGTGAAAACACAAAGTCTCGAGGTGGCTCAGGAGCAAAGCTCTTGTTGGAATGGATAGACAGACACATATATATATATATATACAGACATACATATATACAGACGTACGAACGGACAGAAAGATGTGCACATACTCGTAAGAGCTACCGGGCAAAGTTTCCGTAACACTAAGAAAGATTCTATCTGATCATTTGCTGTATCTCTAGTTAGAAGTTATGGCATGATAACGACAGTCATTGAAGCCATAGTAATGAAATTTGGAATGAGTATGCATGCATCTGGAACTTGCGTCAAATTATCAAGCCTTTTACGCAGTACTTCTTAATATGTTTTTTTATCTTATGTTTAAAAGCGTACTTACGTTATAAAAATAACTCAAATTCAGATTAAAACACTGAATAGTAAGTACTTACCTATATAACTTATCAGAGTTGTGTTGTTACAAAGGTGTACTTACTATTAATCTGATAAGTATCAAAATCAAGGAATACTTTTATGCAAATGTTGAATGGACAGGCCTAAAGCCTGAATTTGTATGCAGGGCTTGTGGCTTTGCAGCCACACTTGACCTTGGTTGACTCATCAATAGCGAATTAAATCGTCGTCGGTAGCTAGTAATATAACATAGTAAAGGTATTTGAAACATTCAGTTATTTGAATATGTGTAATCTGGAGTGGCAGATTTCAAAAGGACCAAGATTATGTTCATATAATCTTGGTCTTTTTGATTCATGTCTTAAAAGTATTAGTCACAATAAATACAGAAGTTATCGCATAAACTATTTAGAACATATTTTGTCCCCACACCCTTTCTTCCTGCGGATGTCGTAAGAGGTGACTAAGGAAGTTTATCGCAAATACATGTTAGCGATTAGAGAGTACTAGAAAATGCGAAATTAAAAACCTACACAAAAACTTTATTATTATTTTGAAACTAACGCTCAGGTCGTACTAATATGCATGGTAAACGCACTAGGTACTTGGAAATGAAAATTTCATTATATTTATTAATTTATCTATGTGTATTTTTGAATGCTCATCGAGTAAATTATGATTGAATATGATTTAATAACTTATCGGCGAAAATACAACCATTGCACCAGAATTAATAAATAACTACATTTGCAACAGGTTTATTTATGAATCAGAAATATAAGTTACATATAAAGCTTTCACAAATGATGCAGATTTTGAATATAAAATATATTACATTTATGCAGCTTAATTACTGTTCCACATTGCTGGATGCTTTCAACAAGAGTTTAAAAAAAAAGAGATTTGTTGTTCAGTATGCATTTTTAGTTGTGACGTTTAAATCAACAGTTTCTAGTAGGAACTTTAAACAGTTTCTAGTGTCTGAAAATTGTAATTTATGATTTGTTGTACTTCGTGGACATTCATTCAAGAAACCATAAAAATGCAGATATAAGGAAATCATTGGTGCTCTAATGATGACTGAAATTAAATTTTTATATTTTTTTTTTTTTAATATGGATGGCCCGGCTAATGACCTCCTCCCGCCTAATGTTAAGCGGTGAAAGAGGCCCAAATGAGTTGACAGATAGAGTAGGGACGACATCCACTCTCCTACCTGCCCGCCCCTTGCCGGCCCAAAAGATGCTTTTTTACGCCTCTTTTGAAGGAACCCATGTTGTAGGATGGAGGAAACACGTGCGCAGGTAGAGAATTCCAAGTGTGGGATGAACGACAGAAGAAGGAATCTTGGAATTTCTTGGTACGGTGTGAAAAGGAGGACACAGTGTACGGATGACTCCGAAGGCCCTTACGCGTGTTTCTGTTAAGGAATGGAGAGGGAGGGATAAGGTTAAAGAGCTCCTCAGAGCATTCCCCATGGAACATTCGGTAAAAGGCGCTAAGAGAGGCGATGTTACGACGAAGTTGTAGAGGCTCGAGGGTGTTAGTTGCCTCTACATCGCCAATTATGCGAATAGCGCGACGCTGCAATCTGTCCAGAGCATCGAGGAGGTACTGAGCGGAGCCGTCCCAAAGGTGCGAGCAATATTCCACGCAAGACCTAACCTGAGTTTTATACAACAAGCATAGTTGGTCCGGCGCAAAATACCTACGCACCTTGTTCAGGACACCGAGTTTCCGTGAGGCAGTAGTTATGACGGATTCGATGTAGTCTCTGGGGTTCAGATCGCAGCGAATGTTCATTCCGAGCAAGGTGATGTTGCTCTGTGTGTGAAGGGTTGTGCCCTGAAGAGAAGGAAGGGGGAGGAAAGGTGACCTTTTCGCCGAGAACACGCACACCTGTGTTTTCTTAGCATTGAACTCAACAAGATTGTTGGAGCCCCATTCGGAGACGAGGTCCAGCGTCCTGTTGAGCTCAATGATAAGATTCTGCCTTTCCCTACCAATATCACCACGAGCAGCCCCCGAGGCTTCGTGATATCCCCCATGCACTGTACTGTCGTCTGCATAGCAATGTATAGCTCCCAAGGAAAGCATATCATTGATATGCAGAAGAAACAATGTGGGGGATAGAACGGAGCCTTGCGGAACACCAGCGTTCACTGCCACGAACCGCGAAGCGCAGCCGTCAACGACAACGCGAATTCTACGCTCGTGGAGGAAGCTGGCAATCCACGTACAGAACTGCGCGGGTAATCCGTATGCCGGAAGCTTGGAAAGAAGAGCCTTGTGCCAGACTCTATCAAAAGCTTTGGCGATGTCGAGACTAATAGCCACCGATTCGCCGCGCTTATCGATAGATTCACCCCATTTGTGCAAAAGGAACGCTAGAAGGTCACCTGTTGACCGTTTAGGACGAAACCCATACTGTCGGTCATTAAGTAACGAGTGACCTTCCAGGTAACGGATCAGCTGTGTATTAAGGATCCTCTCCATGATTTTACACAAAATGGAAGTGACGGCTATAGGGCGATAGTTAGCCGGATCAGAACGATCTCCCTTTTTGGGAACCGGCTGGACATTGGCCTCTTTCCAAGATTTCGGCACACAACCAGCAGAGAACGACAGACGGTATAGACGCGTAAGGACCGGAGTCAACTCCGCTGCACACTTCTTAAGAACAATCGCAGGAATGCCGTCTGGTCCACTCGCTTTTCGAGTATCGATCGACTGGAGCTCCGCCCGCACATCACGCTGTCTGATACGGATATCGGGCATGGTGCTGCCACAATGGGACAGTTTCGGAGGTTGTGTACCACAGTCATCGACACGGGAATGAGCCGCAAAGAGTTTTGCCAGGAGGTCGGCTTTCTCCTGCGGCTGATGAGCAAGTGAGCCATCGGCAAGTCTCAGCGGTGGCAGCGAGGGTTGGCAGAAGTTTGATTGCACAGCTTTGGCCAGGCGCCAAAAAGAACGGCTACCCGTAGGGTGCGATAGCAGTTCCTGGCCCACTTGTGCAATGCGCTGAGCATCCGCTCTAATGTAAGCCCTCTTACATAACTTGGTGGCATTATTGTAGGCTGTTTTCAGTAGGCTTGTATTGGGATCCTTAGATGCTCGGCCTCTGATCCAAGCGCGGTAAGCCAGCTGTTTGATTGTATGATGATTATAATAAATATAACAGCCATATCACGCCCACGGCTGGGCGTAAGCTGACCTAGTGTGGGTGCATTCTGCTTAGGCTCTCTGCGGACGGTGAGGCCGATGGGTTCCATAAGATAATTTTTAGGATCCTGTTCACCTTTGGTTATTTATTTCTGATTGTTTGTTTTTGTGGCATTTATAACTCTTTCGTATTACATATATTAATGCAAAATTAAAGGATAATGAATGGGGTATTATTCATTTGTCGATAAACTTAATACAAGGTTGAAATAAAAGTTTCCAATTAATAAATATTACATCTCTAATGTTCGGTAAGTAGGTCCTTATTAGCCCCAAATGGGGCTTGTAGGTGACCAATTAGCGCTCTAGGGTAATAATATAGCTAGAAAAGCCCTAGGGCTGTAAGTAATTTTTTGCCAGTATGATGTTTAGATGTACGCGAACTTTTTGAAATAGTGAAGTGTTTTTTTTACTTACTTACCGCCCTAGGGCTTTTCTAGCTACATTATTACCCTAGAGCGCTAATTGGGCACCTACAAGCCCCATTTGGGGGTAATAAGGACGTACTTACCTCACAATCGAGATGTAAAGCAGAGTAGTTAGCTCGGGTGTAAGCACCAATTGCTCCCTCGAAAAAATTATCTCGGGCTGCAATTGATGCCTTACAACCCTTAGCTACTAATCTCCTATTTCTGAACTCTTAATTTCTTGTCAAGAAGTCCTATGTAATATTTTAAAAAATTAAAACATTGTTTATAATCTGTGTGTCACGTGATTTGAAACGAAACGAAATGGGGATGTGTCGTCATAATTTTGTGACAATTCAGTGTTAATTCATATTAGTGTAAATGTCAGTGTCATTTTTCGATATGTCGCTGTCATTAAGTTTTTTGCCATTTACTCGTATTACGTGCTAGTTGTTCTATTCTATTATATAACACTAAGATATTCATATTTCAATGAAATAATGATATAATTATTTACAACACTAATCAAGGTCTTTGCTTTCTCGAAAAAGAAATAATGAAAAAAAAAACCTATTAAATATACGTCATAATACTCGTCTACGTTTGATGATCGTTTATTCAAAAGGTTCTTTTAAAAACTACTATTTCTTAGATTAATATAAAAAATCGTGGGGTGCATGTTCTTTATATGTATGTACACATATCAGATACAATCATTTTAAAGGGTTTATAAAATTTTGTCAATGATCCTATTCCGTAACTATTTGAAGAGAGGGTGTTTGGGAAAAAGTGAGTCTATTTGACCTATTTGTGATGATAACAATAAAAAAACCAAAATTGGCCACATACAGATTTTCATGTTTGACTTTTAACAAGCTAAAATGATATGAATTGTATAAAACAGTTATAATACTCTAATAATACCAAATAGGACCTAAGATTAGAAAGTTTTACACTTTGATTTGTAGAAGTACTAAAGTAAACGTGTACGTTCAAATCATACACTATCGGGTCGGGTTCGTATAGTGCCATAAGTGCTGCATTGTGATTGCATTCAATTGTGGTGTACTGGCTTCCCGACACAACGCCTCAGCGATGAGTTCTATAAATAGTCAACTGACTTGACGCTTGCCTGTAACATGTTTCTCAATATTCTCAAGTTTTCTGTGAAGTTATTTTATTTGATAGAAAGATTTCAAATTACTGTATTTTAACTTGGTATAGTGTTGATTTTCTCTTATTAAGTCTTGCATTATGTGTTAAAATTTATGTTTTATCAATTTTGGAGATTGTAGCCCTTCTTCCATCAGTATCATAGATAGAACTCTTTTCACAAAACAAAAATAATGTTGTTATTTTATCCAGCACAAAATTGAATTACCTTTGTCACCTTAGGGCTTTGGGAAGGGATGTAGTTTAGGCAAGTGCAGGGGAGGGGCCCGGCGGGCGTGTGGTGTAGACACAATAGTACATTGTTACCCTAGGGGTGAAAGTAACTTATTTAGTCCCGAGACGGGATTTGGCGCCCGAACGTAGAGAGGGCGCCAATAGTTCGAGGGACTAAATAAGTCTTTAACCCGAGGTAAACACTGTGCTTTTCATTACGAATACAAGGAAAGTAAAAATAAAAACATGAATAAGCTAAAGAACAAAAGTGTGATTTTTTAAAAATAAATCAACAACTTCTGCTTTTGCCTCTTCTCTTATGTATGAAATCACTGCTATACGGAATAATAAACAAAATTCTAAACTCGAAAAAACAAATGAAGATTGGATTGCCGCTTACCCCCTTATTTTGTTTTTTTTTTCTGTAGCCGGCCATTATTATACAGCCATTATTTTTCATTTTCATCAAAGAAAAAATTGAAAATATTTTGTCCAAATCTAAGTTATTTTAAAGAAATAGTTAAAGTAAATTATGATGAAGTCATTTAAAAAATATATTCTTTTAATACTTAACATTATGTTATTTCAATTTTACACCGCGCTGTAATTGAGTGGCTGTATAGAACGTCGGAACAAGGAAATAGAACTAGTTTCTTTTTTAAAATTTGACAGCAGCTGTCAGTTGAAAGTGATTCTCCCTAGGGCTGAAAAGTATTACTTTCAACCCGCTCCACAAGCAACTTCAGACCTACTTTCTGAGTATGAGTAATGAAAAGTAACTTTGTAGTGTAGGTTACGTAGTACCTATTATCTAATCTGTGTTGTTGGCCTTGCAGGTTCAACGCAAGCTCAAATAGGGTAACGGGGGATTAAACTTGAAAAATTCGACATTTCTTGATTTAGAACTATGCACATATAAAATCACTTTGGCAAATATTTTAAAACATCTTGCGATATCCCAGCGTGATTGGGAAAAAATCGAAACAGCCGAAATCGAGTAATCCAAGACTACGTGGGCAAAGTCGCGGGCGGAAAGCTAGTACAAAATAAACCTCTAAGCCGTAAAGCTGAAGATGTAGCCGAGTTATTCAGACACAAGTTTCCACAAAGAATTAATACAATTTGTTTCGGGATTGCCACCTCGTCAGGCCTTTTTCCGTGTCGGATTACCACTAACCTGATTACTGGCACCCCTGACTCATGAAAACGTGTATAATTGAGGTTGACTCATCTTTATTCACAGCACAAACAGTTTAGGAGATTTACATAAAATGTATTCGAATAACGTTTTTCTACTCTGAAAATGGTCGTAACTAGTAATTCCGAATTATCCAATGTTTTAGCCAACACCCGTGTAAATTGTGAGCTACTCGCGATGAAAAGAAATTCACATCAATATTTTAAACAATGGACACCAAAGTAACTGGGATTATGCTTTTATTTGATGTTCATGAACAGCCATATTGGATTATTGCGCTTCTTTAGCCTTAAGCCCTGAATTTATTGTTTGAATCTTTGACTTTGAATTTGACTTTGACTCCTTCAAAGTTGATTCAAAATTTGAATCAACTTTGAAGGAGTCCAAGTCAAAATTTGAATCAACTTTGAATGAGTCAAAGTCAAATTATTTATTCGGTAGACAAAAGTTATAGATTAAACAGTAAATTCAGGGCTTAAGGCTAAAGAAGCGCATTATGTCCCTTTCGTTAAGTATAAAGCATTGCATATGACATTGATTCAGTACCAATTATTGTTTATGGGATACAACGTAATCAACTGTGATGCTGAATTAACTAAAAATATTGTAGTAGGTATGAAGTAGTTTTACTATTTTCTTTCAATATCTGTATATGATTTTGTTAATTAGATTTAAGTATGAGATAACAAGTAAACTAAGCAAGAGACAATAAGTATAGCTGAGAACAACAGTCAACAAATATTAACAGTGTTTTCAAATTAAACGTTTACCGCGTCATTTCAAAAGAGCTATTCTATTTGGTTCAAGTTAGGTATGCAGCAAGAAAGAGGGTTTAATATCCGTTCCTTCTCAGTATAAGGCTTCAAGGCTTGCAGGCTGAACAAGATTTCTATCTTAGGAACCTAATAGCTCCGTTATTGCACTCTAATATTATTAGAACTTGCGCAAAAATTTAATAGAATTTATTCTATCTACACTCATGTTGAAATATTTGAATTAATATTTCAAAGGTGAACATATATTGACATTCCTTTGTAACAGATAATTCAAATGATAATAAAAAAACAATCTGTAACATAATGACCATTAAAGCAAAGCTCAGTTCGACTCATTAAATTACAACTATTTTTGTGAAAACATAACAAACTTGGCAAAAGTGTTTCAAGTGGCTAAATATCAATTTATAAAAAATGTCTGATGTTAGAGGTGATTTAAAACAAAATTTGACTATACCAGATATTTTACGAAAAGACACCGAGATAACAAATAGTTTGTTGCCCGAAAAATAAAAATAATTTGTAAATGGAATGACCGGCATACTGTTTTAGAACACTGCGGACCCACCATACCACTGGCCATACCCTTTTTTTTTACTGTGGGAAATGCTTGACGCATACCTTGCGCCTGGGAAGACGCAAGGTTATGTCGGACTCTCCGCGGACTCTGGGGGCAGGGTGCCAGCCAGAAACCGCGGCCTACCGACTAAAACCCACCGATGCCCCTCACAGATGCCTTGGCGCGAGCACGTCCATCACCGCCGCATCTTCCCCATCATCAGATGAAGAAGACACGCCGAGGAGGGACGTGTCACTACCTGACGAGGTCATGGGAACTCGAATGAATACTTCCACGACCTCGTCGGCGTTTGCTCGCTCTGAGCAAGCCCTTCTTACCCCACCGGAATGGGGAGGCCGACGATCCCCTGGGGCATCCAGGGGATCGATAACTGGCGGCAACCGGTGCAATGCAGCACTCGGGCTTCCCAGACTGCTGGGACTGGCCATACCCCTGGGGGTAGGGTGGGACTTAACCATACCACCATGATAGTGTTGGGATTTGAATGTTTCAATTCGATATAGGTTCAAATACAAAGCTAATATTATTTAACATAAACTTAAACACTGTCTCAATAGGGATGTTGGTGAATTTTTAGGACAGTTTCCTTTTTAGATCGATTTTTTTATTAAGAACGTACATTTTCTGAAATCATGAGGCATTATTGATAATGCAAGCAATTTAGACACATATTTAGGCATGTACACGAGATGTGGTTAGATTTAGGTATGTCTATGATATGTGTTAATCCCGTTTTGATAAATAGAGAAAGAATAATATGCTAAAATTTCTTAAGGTAAGTTTGTATCACAGAACTACCAACATTACCCATACAATAATATCTCAACTATTAAGTTGAAACGTAGAACTTTTTAACCATGACATCTTCCAACGTGTAGCGCTTATGATGACCACAATAATAATATTGTCAAAGGAAAACTACTGGGAAAATGACATTGTAACTTTTGAACAGAACTTTCCACGTGTAACGGATGGAGACAGATTTTGCAAAGTTATTGTAGCATCTGTATTACGTAAGTCCTCTCTGTTTGATTGGTCTATTTTTCAAATAAATATAATCAAATAACAGGAGTATTTTATGTAATATATCCACCTTTAACATACAATTATTAAAGTAATGGTACGAAAATATACAATATACACAATGTATATTCAAACTCAAAAATCTTTATTCAATACATTCAGTTCTAACAGGCACGTTTATTAACGTAAACAAAATACAAAAAGCTAATTAAAAATGTCCATAAACTGGCATATACAATTTATAAAATTTAACCATGTATGTACATACACCCCAACCATGATTAAGATGTATGCAAATACAACTAAAATTAAAAAAGGTTGACTCTACACCTGTTTGGATATTGGCAGTGCTTTCTCGGTAAGAATAAACAAGAAACTCGGAAGGACTAATTTTTATATACGTAATACGTGTAGGTTTGACGCCGGATTTAGCCAAGAAACCTAGTTATTAAACTTGAAATGATTAGCGTCCATCGGTGCGTTACTGAACAAATTGGCATGCATAGCTGGCTGAGCCAGTGGTGTGTGTCACCTACTACTCGTGATTCAATTAAAGGGCTATGTTTAGACTTATGCTCAAGCGTATTAACATTAGAAAAGCTTGTCACTATTCCTGGTTTGAACAGCAAGCATTATTTTTGCTATACTTATGCGAATAAAGCGGGAATAAATGGATCGCGATCGATCGGTCTATCGCGGCTATTAGTCCATTCGATCGTGGCAATGCAAAAAACATATAATTTTAAAAAACCGGCCAAGTGCGAGTCGGACTCGCCCATGAAGGGTTCCGTAGCAGCAAGTAACATGATATAAAACTTGTTGTAGTTCGTTGTAACTTTGATCGATGTTTTAATAATAGTGTATTTTTTTTATTAAGTTATTGATAAGTAAACATTATAATCTGGTACCCAAATGATGGGATTTTTATTATTAGAAAATAATACTTCACGGTTTATCCATAAGGTTTATGTTTATGAAATTAAAGTTTTATTTTTATATTTGAGTTGATTGAATGAAAGGTAAATTGCGGTTTACGATTTATGATGCATTAAAAAAAACTACTTACTAGATCTCGTTCAAACCAATTTTCGGTGGTAGTTTGCATGGTAATGTACATCATATATTTTTTAGTTTTATCATTCTCTTATTTTAGAAATTACAGGGGGGGGGGGGGGGCACATATGATATTAGAAACCTCAATATCATTTTTGAAGACCTATCCATAGATACCTCATACGTATGGGTTTGATGAAAAAAAAATTATGAGTTTCAGTTCTAAGTATGGGGAATCACGCTCGTCCTCGTAGAACAAGCAGTGAGACAGTACCGGACTCGGTCCCCAAACATAAAACGGTCTCCTCACGCAAAACCACACTGGCAGACATGGGAAGGGTGAGACCGCCATCCAGAATAGTCACTGACCGGGACGGAGATGACCTAGTCAACGCCTATCTAGAGTACCTGGGGACACTGCGGGCGACGCTGCAGGTAAAATACACCACCTGCAGCAAGATACTTGAGGCATTTCAGATAAACGCCCGCATGTCACTACAGGAACTCCTGGACGGGGCGAGGGCGGTGGTCTATAACAACGACACCGGGACTGTGGTGGCGGGAACTCGCCCTATAGATAAAAAGCAGATGGCGGCGTACAGTGGCACGTCAGGCATGGTGCTGGTGGATCATGAAGCAACTGACGAAAGGGGAGCAATCACATTCTGCACACCGATCGAGGACCCAATAGTGGTAATTGCCAAGTGCACCCGCTTCATGCTGGAGGACCGAATTCTAAAAACGGCGGAATCCGTGATTGGAACTTGGATCTCCGAACCATGGGGTAAACTGGCAATCAGATGGGTTGACGGTGTGCCGGGTTGCGGGAAGACCACGTGGCTCCTCAACAACTTCCAAATGAAGGAAGATATGATCATCACTAGCACACTCGAGACGGCAAAAGAACTGTTGGACAAAGTGACGACTCGATTCGGGGCGGTCGTGAAGGGGAAAATAAGAACCATTGCCTCAGTTCTCATCAATGGTGTGGAAGCATCAAAACGCCTTTTGGTGGACGAAGCTCTCCTAGTCCATTTTGGAGCTATCATCATGGCAACAAGGCTGACCGGGGCAAGAGAATTGGTACTAATGACCGATACAAATCAGATCCCCTTCATAGACAGAGACAACCTGTTCGAGATGCGTTACGGAAGCCCCGCCGCCATCACTTCGGTAACAGAAAAACTCCTCTGCACACACCGAAGTCCGATGGATGTGGTGTATGCCCTCCAAAACATCTACAAGGGTATTTACACATCACGGCAAGTGCTGAGGTCCATGACATGCAGAATGGCATCGGAGGCGGTGTTACGAAGGGGCAACCCAAATACTCTCTTCCTTACCTTTACTCAAGACGAGAAAGAAGCGTATGGGAGGGAAGGGTTCGGCACCGGAGAACAATCTAGACTGCTGACGATCCACGAAGCACAGGGACTAACGTACGATCACGTGGTTGTGCTCAGAGGAGCAGAAAGGAAGAACCCTGTCCATGATAGTGTCCCTCACGCGGTGGTTGCCATTACCAGACACACGGTATCCTGCACCTACTTCTACCGGGAGTTAAAGGAGGACGACGCAATTAGACGTCTCATTGCCCTTCCCAGCATAGCAACAGATGAAGTGGTCATGGAATACAATAAAAAAATGGTGCTCAGGGCCCTATCAAGCGAAGCGACCTTGGTGTAACTAAAAAAAAAAAAACAGACGTAACATATATTATGCCAAATACGAGTATACTAACTGTCCAAATCTTATGAAATAGTCCATACATAAATTATTAACATATAGTATAATATTATTAAGATATATATTTGAGTATAATTAAGTATATATAAGTAAGTATAAATAGATATTATTAAGATATATATTTAAATTTTTAAATTGATTGAGTTGCGCAACTCACCTTAGATTAGGAGTAAAAAGTAGTCGTAAGTCTTAATATAATAATTATAATAAAATAGATCACAATGAGAAGATTCCATGAAAAGAGCACGGACCACGAGTCTGTGGAATGTTAAATTAGTAATAAAAAAAAAAAAAAAAAAAGTATGGGGAATCCCCAAAATTTATATATTTTTTTATTTTTGTGTGAAAATCTTAATGCTGTTCACAGAATACATCTACTTACCAAGTTTCAACAGTATGGTTCTTATAGTTTCGGAAAAAAGTGGCTGTGACATACGGACGGACAGACAGACATGACGAATCCGTAAGGGTTCCGTTTTTTGCCCTTTGGCTACGGAACCCTAAAAACCTTACTAATATACAAGGTTACTTTTGAAGCAGGAGCCAAATTTAGTGTCAAAAAAAAAACAGGTGTTCAGTGAACACAGAACATTTTTATGCAACAGCTGTTTTTTTGGCTATTTAAACTTTGATCCCGTATTAAGCGCGAGCGCACACGACCGACAAGCGGCCACCGATTTTTTTGTGCGGTAACCGATATTTTTTTGACCGACTTTTTGTAGTTCGCGTGCGTTGCAACGTAGTACTTCATATTGTACTAGCTTTTGCCCGCGACTTCTTCCTCGTTTAAATCCTTTTTTATTAATTCCCTTTACAAATTCCCAACCCTTTTAATACCCTTTATCCCTCCCCAAAACTCAAACTATCTCCATACCAAATTTCATCTAAATCGGTTTAGCCGTTATAGATTTACGAAAAATCCCATATAAAATTTCACCCCTCTTTTAAGGGGCTGGGGGCAGATTTACAAAAAAAATGATGCACGGTTTTTTTTTGTTAGTCACAAATAGTCCGCATATCAATTTTTATAGCTTTCTACCTTGAAAATTGCGGAATGCTCCATACAAACTTCCTCCCCCCTATTTTAGGTATGTGGGGGGTTAGAAAGAGACAAAAAGTAGCCTATGTATCACAACATCCCTTCATCTATCTCCACTTAAAAATTCACGTCAATTCGTCGCTCCGTTTTGCCGTGAAAGACGGACAAACAAACACAGACATACACTTTCCCATTTATAATATTAGTATGGATGTTTCATTTTACACCGTCAAAAAATCGGCCACCGATAGTCGGTCGTGTGCGTTCGCGTCAAAAGTTGTTCATTTTGCTTGTCTGAACAGGCACACAAAATTTGGCTCCTAGTTCAAAAGTAACTCAGTATATTTAGGTGTAAAATATACAGACTGCGCAGCGTAATCACCAATTGCTGCGCGCTTCATCTGCATTTTTTTATATGTTCTTTCGTTGGGCTATTTATCCTTTCTTATATTCAGTAAGTTGGGTTGGATTTGATCATTTAATATAGGATATAAAATAATAACGCTACATTAATTTAATTATTATTATATTGTATTATAATTATACAATACTGACAAAGATTTGATTAATAATGACTATGCCGATTCGAGCCAAATCTGTAGCTGTGCCTGCGAACTACGTTTTGCCATAATAATTTTAAAAAAACCCTTATCATTTTGGGGTATAAAATAGTTCACGACGTATCCGCAGACCTACTGAATACTCGTATACACAAAAAAAAAAAGATCGGTCAAGCCGTTTGGGAGGAGTTTGGTTACAAACACTGTGACACGAGAATTTTATAAATCTTTTCCACGCAATGTCGCCTTTAATCTTAATATATATATATATATATATATATATATATATATATATATATATTAAGATTAAAGGCGACATTGCGTGGAAAAGATTTTCTTTTATATTATTCGTGCTTATTCGTTACTTTAGAGCATGTTACCTATATCTTTTTGAAATTTGTTTATCAGTGGCGGAATTTCAACCAACGTACATAAATTGGATTCCATTACGAATACGTGGAACCAATATGAATTTCAAAACCACACCCCCAAATTACATAAAGCCGTTTGATTTAATTTATATCGAATCCTTAATATCCATTCATATAGCGAGGATACCGCTATTGGGACGACTTATAAGTGGCGCACTTTTAATACGGAAAATGTGGAATATTTATTCAGAGGAACACGGCGTGTCATGAAGTAATTTACATTATGTTGTCGCAAAACACTGGGATATACTCGTACTTATTTTAAAGACCGGCCTTCTGCTTAGTCATCAAGCGGTCTAATACATCTTATTAGATGGACGACCGTCTTCCAGATTCCGATCCGCCCTCGCCAGTACAACCGGTTCTCACATTTGTATCCACGTACGTGTCAATTGACGGGCTCCGAATCACGAGCTGAGGCGTGTGTAAAGGAATACTTTAAGGGACATTTTCCTTTTGAACTTCGTGCACCAACTAAATTTCAACGTTTGCATTTCTCGGTTGCGTGTTCTGTTCATTCATTAATTTTCATTAATATTTCATTAATTTTTATAATAAACTAGTTGTATACCAGCGAACTTCGTATTACCTTAGATAGATGACTGAAGTACACCGTCACTTTCCATACAAAATTACCATTATTTATTAATATTATTTTTTAAGCTTTTCTTTGGGATTTTCCTCATTATTTTTCTTTTTAAACCACCCATGTATTAAAATCAACAAAATTGAAAAAATAAACATTCAAATATGTCGAGTCGTCTTTGAGTTTTAGTGAGACTAACGAACGGAGAAGATATATTCATATGTTTGTATTAATGTTTGTATCTTTCAAAATAACTACATTGAAGGATATTTGTTACCCTTTCGATAATTCATTTAAAATGACTATTGGAATTGAATTGTACTATGTGCTTCCGATTTCAATATCACGCTTATGCTGGACAGAGTTATTCAATCGTGATCTGTACTGAGAGGAATCTTGTGAATTAATTTCTTGAGATAAGCTCAGCGACAGTCACTTGACTCCGAGACACAACAACGACCTTGCAAGACAAGTCAGCTGCGATGCAGGCTGAAGCGCCTTATTGGCAGCGACAGTTTAAAGTTGCGTAGCTTTATAACATAAACATACATTAGTTTACATACATTAGTAAAGCATTTCATTTCGCATACACAATCACGTGTATGCGAAATGAAATGCTTTACAAATCTTGGCGTTAGTGTCAAATCATGTTCTGTGCTTTGTAATTGCTGTGCTGGATCATTCAGATACTGATTGAGCTGAGACTTTATTGAAAAATAAATTATAACATCATCTTCTATAGCTATAAAAAAAACTTGAGTCAATATGTTTGTCCGGGATAAACTCCGAAACAGCTTAACCAATTTTGTTGAAATTTGGCTTACTGTATGTTATTTGGTCAAGTTAAAAGTATTGCAAATTGAATTGTGTGAAATTATTTGTTAGTTCCATAAGCTTCAAATAGATGGCAGTGTGAGTTAATTAAACGCATGGACTTATAAATTGATTTTGACTCCATTAGGAAGTTTAGTATAACATTGATTATCCTGTCTTCGCCTCCGAGATTTATTCCTTAACCATGTAGTAGCCCTGCTACGCGCTAACCCTATCGCACAAGTTTTAAAGTCAGAGAAAGAAAACCACTATATCTTCCTCTGTCTAATCACACCTGACAAACCTCCGCAGTACCGACCTCATTCTTGTCCGTGCGCGCGCGGCGCTCGCACGAGTGTAACAGTAATATAATTTGTGCATGAGTGTAGGTAACCTACGTAAAAAAAAAAAAGGTATAAATTTACGGTTATTTGCTTATTTGTTAAGTATGCCTAAACGAAAACACAGTGAACCCGAAGAAGATAGATGGCTAAGGAAGATGAAGAGATACGAAGAAAAACTGAATTCGGAAAAACGTAGGGGCAAGCCGGAGGCACATTTTGTACTCAGATGATGGCGAAAATGATGTGCAACCAGAAGAATACTTTTTTACATTCCCGTTGCATTCATCGGGAATCATTTTTATGTCCGTTGTATTCTTCGGATAATATTTTATTATGTTCTCGTTGTATTGAACGAGGAATCATTTTTATGTCCGTTGTATTCTTCGGATAATATTTTATTATGTTCTCGTTGTATTGAACGAGTAAGCGGGTGGACACCGCTCGCCTGGGCCGCCGAGTACGCGCGCGGCGCGACCACGTGCAGTAATACTGGTAATGGAAAATGTGGGTATCCTTTTTTCCCCGCTGCCTAAAAATTTCCGTTGCATTCATCGGAAATCACTTTTATGTCCGTTGTATTCTTCGGATCATATTGTTATTATGTTCTCGTTGCATTCAACGAGTGTACTAAATGGAAAATATAGGGGCTGTCCTTTTTTCCCCGCTGTTTTAAAAATTTCCGTTGCATTCATCGGAATTATTTAAAAATATTTTTTGTGTTGCCTAAATTCTCATTAAATATTTATTAGTATCTTTCACATACAAACCAATATGGTGATAACTGATGACTTACAAACCGATGTAGCGGCCAGGTTTCAAGTCCTATTGCAAAACGGTTTCCAAAAGTGACAAAAGACGAGCATTAAAAAAAAAAAAAAAAACAATGTATACTATAGTACCTATGGCGAAGGGCCGAACTCTAATTCGGAAGTAAGTGCTATGTTGGTAGACAACAGAATCAACTCGGTAAAGCACTTTCAGCACTGGGAAGGGCACAATCGTGTCTTTTAAAGAAAAATCTTAATATTCCAGATGTAGTTACGCTGAACGATGCAGACACCAATTTCATCTAAAGCCGGCTTTTGACTGTGGGATATAATGTAATATATATTACATTTTGAGATATAATATTTTATCGCTTGCCATACTTTTTTACGAGACCGTTCTCACTGTGCTATAATATATATTACACCCCAAACTGTAAATATTTTTTCGCCCGACCGAGCTATATTTGAAGGCGATATATTTTACCTCACGTTCCCGCACACCGCACCTCTGCCCCTGCCTCGCCTTCATTTCGAATCGTGACGGTCATGCGCACATACTTACATACTCGTAGCTGTCCGCGTGTTATGATTTTTGGGTATTTTGGTTCGCAATCTTTTCTTTACGTATTTACCACGTATTTACCTATTTACGTATTTATCCCTATAATGGAACATTTTATAGAAAGTGTTAGGAAATATCCTTGTTTACGACTAATCTTGAAGAGTATAAAATGAATGAAATTAAGGATGCTGCATGGAGAAATTCACTATAATCTTTTCTTAAGGCCTTACTAATAACCATTTCATACGCCTGATTTAGTTAAACAGTGTTTTGTCACGTTCACTCGAATGACATTTCAAATTCGAACAAAAGAGACAAAACACTACTTAACTATACAAGGTTTATACAATGGTTATTAGTAAGGCCTTTAGTCTATTAAGATTCGATATCTAGAATCGACGTTTATTGTATTTTTTCTAAATAATGAGATATGTAAATCGAATACTGCATCTTCGTCTGTTAAACTATCGAAAGTACCTAGCAAAACAATTTCCATATTATCCATTTAATAACGAGAGGTCAACCGTTTCAATAAAAGACGTTATGATGTATATGATGATCATAGAAGCTGAACTATTCTAAAAAATATATCTGATAGTGAGAACAGCAAACCCGGGATGTAATATATAGCTGAACATGTAATATATATTACATCCTATAGTCAAAAGCCGGCTTAAGAGTCATTTAAACTTGAAAGGCTCATCGTCCCGAACGCGACAGCAAAGCAGCGGCCAATCCTACCCTCATCGAGCCGGTGGGCCGGGACAGTCAAAGACGTCATACTAACAAGCGAATCGACGGCGAGCAGCCGCGTTCGCACCGCTGCCAGCTTGTCGCCTGCCAGCCCCGCCGCCGCCGCCGCTGCCGCTGGCACCGCCGAGGCACCAGCCAGTCGCGTCGCATCACAACGGTCATCGAACAATCGCGCTACCTGAGCGCGCAGCCGCAAGTACATGCCGGCCGCTTAAAATATTAATTTAGTCAATGAGTGGTGAACTATCACTAGCGATAGGTTTATATTAGACAATGTGTCCAGGATTTCATTTATTGAGGAACCTTATCAAATACCATACAGCCGTGCGCGGCGTTCTTTTTCAAAAAGTTAGTGAATAGCAATTTCTCTCGAATTAAATCATTTATTAGAAATAAAAGCTATTAGGAGATGTAACCCGACAGCAAAACAATTCGTTTATGATATCTTCGTTATTCCTAAAAGCGTGTGCTCTATATATATTAAATCTAAAATCTGAATTCGAAGTCGAAGTAGGTATCTCATTTCAAAATGGAAGATATCAGAACGGCTACTCGATTTATGATCGAAGACTGCTACGTGATTAATATTGATATTTAGGAAGCTTAATTTTTGCTGCCGATTCACAAATCAAAAAAAAAAAAAAAGAAAACATGTTTACGCTTTTATTTTCATGATATTTTGTACGAGTTTCTAGCACTCCCGTTTAGCCTATGTTCCGCGCGATATATTTCACAAAATATTACAGCCAGCTCTTACTCATTTAAGATCTTATGGTCTGCTATCAGTGAGATATCTATGATATGTTGTGTTTAGCAAACTCTGCTGGAGAGTACCTAGAGAACACAAAAAGAACTATTTAATGTCTGACACGATTAGGGTTAGTTATTAATTAAAAAAAAAAAAAAAACTAGTCTAATACCAGAAAAGCTTTGTAAATTTTTAGGTTTTATTTTAAACTCTAATAAAATAACATACAATTACCAGATTCAAGCCACAAAAATTTATTATACACATAAAAAATATATTTAAATCTAACAGAATTCGAATAAGGTTCTTTGAACGTTTTCTACGGCAGCATGTCGGCTGTAGTATATGGGTAGTATATACACACAAAATCACTAAAAGTGCTCTTCTTAGAAATACTAACAATTACGACGTTTTTATTACAATTACAGATATTTTATAATAATATGATGATCTCCATTGGTGGCAGATCAATATTCCATTGGCAGTCAATTGAATAAAAAGTCATAGGTACAATTTCGGAATTTTTACGGACGTTTCGACAGCAGGCTAGGGTGCAGCTTGTGTCAACGAAAAGACTGGTGGTTTCTGGACCAACATCGAGCGAACCAATCATATAAACTGACTGGAACTACTCGCTGTATATTGTGGGCTAATTTCATTTGCTAAAAATGTCGCTAATTGTGGTAGTCTTTTAAGTGTCGATAACACCACTGCCATATTCTATATAAATAGAATGGGGAGAGTGTAATACCAACACTTAAGTCAAGTTACTAAAATGATTTGGGACTGGTGTGAGAAAAGTAGGTATATTTATTTTCGCGTCTTATATTCGTTACTCGTTAAATATAGAAGCTAACAGTGAATCGAGAAAAATAAACTTCGACACAGAGTGGCAGTTGGGTATCAGACAACTTTTGAAAATAAAACATTTTTTTGGTGAACCATCTATTGACTTATTTGCATCTCGTCTTGCAAACATTTTTTTGGTGAACCATCTATTGACTTATTGCAAATATCCCGCGTATATTTCATGGAAAAGGGATCCCTTTGCCTATGATATTGACGCGTTTAAACAGTAGATTAGTCGCAATTTTATTTTTACGCTTTAACACCGTTTGCACTAATTTTTAAAACTATAAACAAAATAGTTACTGATTAAGCCACCGGAATTATCGTTGTTCAACTATAGCCCTCTTAACCATGGTATCCCCTTTTCATATCCCTGGGTGTCACAGAGATTGTGATATTTCCTCCAAGAAAGATCTACTTACTTCCTTTCAGGATGGTACACCATCTGCGCCGTCACCTTTCCCTGCCAGCGTGTGTATTTTCCGGGAAAGCTTTCATGACGTGCCAGAAACAGCCTTAGATGTTGTTATCTTCGATATCACATAACACCGGGTCATAATATAATTCTAGTATAAAGTACTAAAGATATGGTGAGAATTTTGTAAAAAGAATACAACAGATTTTTTTAAATGTAAATACTACATTTTTGTTGGAATTTCTGTTAATGTGTTTTGAAATTTTGAAGTTTAGGTAGAACTATTGTTCTAATGTCACGATAGCAAGTGATCGTTATTAGTTAGGCAGTAGCCCCCTGGTATTATAGTATTAGACTATTAAACGATTTGAGAATTATACAATTAATCTTGAAAAAATGAGTAAGAAGTCAGTCATGTTATTAGCTGGACCAAGGACGCATACAATTTCTCTAACAAAAATACGAAATATTAATAAAGCATATGAAGATCGAGTAATTATAACACTTACAAATTTAATTAAAACATAAGCAATTGGCAAAGCTCAACCGGTTTTAAACTTACTTTTTTTTTATCCCTTTAATATCCCGGTATTTGTCCAGCATCAGTGGTATTAAGTTAAGATATATTGCTGTATCATCTTCAATTCGCTCAGATTCAGAACAAACCTGATCCTCACACATAAGAAACCACGTAGACCTGCTTCATCTCAACCCATTGGGCGCTGGATAAAGCAGATCATGTGCGATAGTGGCATTGACATCTTAATATTCGGAGCGAGCGAGACACGCATCAACATCAGGCGGCGTCTCGTGCTGGCCTCAACGTCGATGTAATTAGAAAGACCGCAGGATGTTCGGAAAGATCAGCTGTATTTGCTGATTTTTATAACAGACCGGTATATTAGTTCTGAAACCAATTTTATTGAATCTTTGTCACAATTATAATTATTATTAAGTACTTAAAACAATACTGTCGGTTGATTAGTTTTTTGTTCACAATATTTTGTTGTTTTGAAATTTTTGCTAGAGGCGCAAAAAAAAAAAAAAAAATTTGAAATACGTAATAATTATGTTTTGATGTTTTACTGTAATGTTGTTTATTTTTTATTGTCGCAACATTGATTTTATACTCTCTGAACATCTACATGGTTAAGGAATAAATCTCGGAGGCGAAGACAGGATAATTAAATGATCAAACGAACTTACCTGAAGTGAAGTTCGATCTTAATTATCCTGTCTTCGCCGAAGAGATTTAAGGTCCCTCCCTCCCTGAATCTTATCCCCCTATATATCAATGTTGCTCTATTTCTCTAAAAAGAATGAGGTCGGTACTGCGGAGGCTTGTCAGGTGTGATTAGACAGAGGAAGATATAGTGGTTTTCTTTCTCTGACTTTAAAACTTGTGCGATAGGGTTAGCGCGTAGCAGGGCTACTACATGGTTAAGGAATAAATCTCTTCGGCGAAGACAGGATAATTAAGTTCGAACTTCACTTCAGGTAAGTTCGTTTGATCATTTAATCAAACTTACTGTAACTAACTACTAATCCAATGCAACGTGTTGCCGGGTCAACTACTATAATCAATATTGTTTGATTTAGGATAACATTTAGTAACAATTGATATATTTTGATCGTACTGTTGATAAAATTACTAAAGGCGAACTTAAAGACTCCTAAAGCTGTTAATTGCTAGGTTGCTAGGAAGGAATTTGGTCCAAATTAAATTCAGTTAGCCAAACTCGAGACACGGCACTGGCCTTCTAATCGGGAGGTCCGGGGTTCAAGCCCGCGATGTACCAATGTGTTTTTCGTTATTCGAATTTACATTGTACATTTATCTGATGCTCCTACGGTAAAGGAAAATATCGTGAGGCAATCTGCATACATCTGGACAGAAATTCAAAGATACCTTATATGTGAAGTCGACCGCGGATTGGTTGACTTCACATATAGGGTAGGCTCGAGCCCCTCGGTGTGGACGTATATAAGCTGTGATGATGAGCCAAATTTCATCAATGTTGGTTAGGTAGCGTCGATGCTTATCCCGGACAAACATGGTGACGAGAGATTTTTATATACTATATAGATTTTAAAAAATGTAAACTATCTCAACTCAGAACTCTGACGAGGACAGGCGTATCTTGATATTTTAAATTAGTGACGTATGCACATTTCTTCAATGCGGGCGTCACTGGGCTTACATTACCGGTCACCGACCTTCCATTCCCCGTTCCAGTGGAAACGCTTGTCCTGCACTAGAAAGTTCGGCTTAAATGAAAGGGGAGAACTTATTTGATACTAGCTGTTGCCCGCGACTTCGTCTGCGTGGAATTCGGTGATTATCAGCAAGTCGTTAATTGAACATAAAAGTAGCCTATGTCCTTTCTCAGGCTCAAGTCTATCTGTGTACTAAATTTCATTTCAATCGGTTCAGTAGTTTTGACAATACTTCCATACAACCTTTCATCCCCCCTTTCAACCCGTTACAACCCATTTTCGCATTAAAAGTTGCCTATGTCCTTTCTCGGGCTCTATACTATCTGTGTACCAAATTTCATTAAAATCGGTTCAGTAGTTTTGGCGTGAAAGCGCGACAGACAGACAGAGAGACAGACAGAGTTACTTTTGCATTTATAATATTAGTATGGATGTAGTAGTCGAATATTGATGTGGATAGATATTCGGGGAACAGTGCTCTCCAATTTCCAAGAAACTAATCAAATGCCCAGAGTGTTGCCTTGACAATATTTGATCACTTTGATCTACCGGAGGGAGACTCTGTACTGTACCATAGTCGCCTGCTTGGGTACGTCCGTGTTACCTGTTTCTGCCGCAAAGCAGCAGTGCTCGCATTGCTGTGTTCCGGTTTGAAGGGTAAGATATGGTGCAGTGAAATTACTCGGTACCCTGACTTTACATCTTATGTCGCAAGTAATTGGCAACGTACACTGTGGTTCTTGTTGGGGTTGCAGATTTGCTGCGAACTCACAGGAGCCACATGTTACATAAGTGACTATTACCACTTACCATCAGGTACGCTGTATGCCTGTTTGCCAACTTACTTATATAAAAAAATACTATGTTTCATCGGTCGCTTCCCATTCTATAGCTTACATAGGTAATTGACTGACGCTCGCACAATAGTATGGTATGACGAAGGGTAGGTACATCGCGGCATCTTGTATTATGTTTTGAGGAAGCTGTGACAAGTTATTTCACAATTGTTGCGTGGCCCCTTTCCTCAATATGGTGTTTTCAACCGACATCAAAAAGGAGGAGGTTCTCAAAATGATGCTTATGTTTTTTTTGTGTATATGTTATGCGATTACTCCGCCAATCGTGGTCTGTAGGGTTACTTTTGAACCGATTGCGATCGATCTTCATTGAGATTGTAATTTTTTGCATGCTTATTTAGCAGCACTAGCGACAAATAAGTACCGTAAGTAAGTTTAACCGTATCTTGAAGAAATTAAATAGCACTGAGTTTGGTTCACACAAAATCAGCGCAATACGGGTTCAATTTGGCGCCAATGTGAACACTCAAGCGTACATAAAATCCCGATCTCAATGTCGATCGATCGGAATCGGTTCAATAGTAAGCCCGCAGGTTTATTTAGGACAAAAGTGTGAGTTGAATTTGCACACCGAAGTTTCCGTACATAATTATCTAAGTGAATAAGTTACTAATTCTAAGTTCCTATCTAAGAACATATTTACGGCTTTTATGGCCAATTTCACTAACCTTAGCTAAGGACAATCCTAAGAAGAATGCTGTCACTTCGTAGTTTTAATGAAAAGAATGTGTCAGCACTTAAGATCGTCCTAAGCTTAGACAAAGTTAGTGCAATTGACCATTAGACTTTTTCCTGAACTTGTGCTGGAAAACATCGCTTATTGACAGATTTCACAATTCTGGGTCAGCGGGAAGTACCCTATAGGTTTTGATTCCCTTGTAATCTAAGATGTAAGAATGCATAAAATTTACAGTTAGACCGATAAAAAAAAACATTTATAACCGACTTCAAACAAGGAGGAGGCTCTGAATTCGATGCGTATGTTCTTTTATGTGGATGTAAAAAAATGGTCTTGGTGTCTGATGTGGTCTGGTGTCCTAGGATCTCCGTGTGTTTCCTTTTGAAGCACCAAGGACAAAAACTACAAATATTCGAAAAGCTATTAGCCGCAATCAAGTGACAAGAAATATTTTAAACGACAGAAAAAGGTACTGAACCTGGAAAACAGTGCCATGTTGGTTCTTGAAATTGTTTTACCTAATCTCTCGGAATTTAAAACTTATGAGCATTACACCTAACATCTATTCACAAATACCCAGATATTTTAAAGGAACAAAAAACTTAAAATATACCCTATTGAAAAACTTAAAAGATATACAAAATATTGTTAATTGTTGCTCTTTATTATGACTAGCTTTTCGCCCGCAGCTTCGCCCCCGTTATTTTAGTATTTCACGTGAGAATTCAATATTTTAATAAATATTCAAACAATTCAAACTATAAAGCAAGTTTTTAAAACAGTTGTTAGTGTGATACTCAAACAATAAACAAAATTTCAACCTCTATTTCACATATTAAGGAGAAATTGTCAGGTCAGACACGTGTTCACTCATTTCATCCCACTAATTATCACCTTAAAGAAAATAAGAATAATGTATTAAAACAGTTTTTAAACTGCTCTTGTTTATTTATTTACAGTACTTCTTTAGAATTTAACTAGTCGGACAAGAAAGAAAAATTTGCTAGTTAGTGTCGGGGTTTGAAAATAATGCCATGCAGGGTACCTACCACAAGATTAAGGCGGACAAATTACGAAATACAAAGTATGATCGTGACCTTGCACCATTTAAATAATTGTTCCGGTGAAGTTCCCCGAAGTTCTCACCCCGCGTATTGTGTGACATTTGTCATCCACTCAATCGCTGTCATATCCATCTCTATATCTACGATACGAAAGGAGATTACACAGCAGCTTTACGAAATTACTTGAGCAAAGTCCTCCAAACGCAAATGCGAATTCATTCGTTATATTATTGTACATACAAAGGGCTCTTTTGGTGCCTAAAACTTGGGGCAAAAAAGAAGATGACAGAGAGTGAAAGTTGTATTTACTGTGGTTGTTGTCTTTGTAGTTGTATGTTTCACTTGGGAGCAAAATGGGTCGTTTCGGAGCATAAGGTCAAAATGTCGAAGTCGAAATGACAATTGGATCGCAAATTGTCAGAAGAGCAGAATGACAGAAGCGCACTTTGGCAAAAGCGCATTATGTTAAAATTGTACTTATACGGGTTTACTGCTCCATGGGGAATGCTCTGAGGAGCTCTCTAACCTTATCCCTCCCTCTCCATTCCTTAACAGAAACACGCGTAAGGGCCTTCGGAGTCATCCTTACACTGTATCTTCCTTTTCACACCGTACCAAGAAATTCCAAGATTCCTTCTTCTGTCGTTCATCCCACACTTGGAATTCTCTACCTGCGTGTTTCCTTCATCCTATAACATGGGTTCCTTCAAAAGAGGTGTGAAAAAGCATCTTTTAGGCCGGCAAGGGGCGGGCATGTAGGATAGTGGAGTCGTCCCTACTCTATCTGTCAACTCATTTGGGCCTCTTTCACCGCTTAACATCAGGCGGGAGGAGGTCATTTGCCGGGCCTTATATAAAAAAAAAAAAAAAAAAAGGATAAGGGTAACCACATATCGACAACGAAGTGTAATGAATGACCTCCTAACAGACTTTTTGTCTTTTTTATGATTCTTATTTTTAATGGATTTATAATGGAAATACGATTTTGCATATAATAGTCATAATAAAAGATTGCTATGACGATAAATTTACAATATAAAAATGTTTCGTTTAATAAGTGTAAAAAATTAATAAACGTATTTTTCGTTTCCTCTAAGGCCCTTTTTTAGATAGGAGGTCATTACACTTCATCGTCGATATAAAGTTCTTCAATCTGTAAGTAACTCTTAACATCTTTGTTATAATTATCAGTCAGACGATTGTGCTTGCTGATAAATATACCTATATGTCGTACAGATTTGTATGAATATTCGAGAAATGGTCCTAATTGACACTTTAGCAATGCCTAATTTGTGTACCATTTTACGAATATTCATACAAAGCTGACAGATAGAATAATTGCTTAATGATGAGTTGCACTCCATTCATAATATGAATCATAAAATGATTCGTATTATGATCCTGCAATGCGGCCTTTTTAGGTCCGCAGAACCGCTTTTAAAATAATCTTATTTGAAAATATCGGCGATTACTCAGTGCAGTGCATCTCCGTGTGTTTACATTATAAGATTTGTCGTTCTGCCTATATATGCATGTAAGATTGTACTTTTTAATATACTCGTAAGTTGAACGCATCACTTTATTTTAACATTACAAAAATTATTTCACAAGTACGAGACGAAAATTCTGGATTTTACCCTAATATGTAAAATTCAAACAAATATTGAAATACACAGATGCAAGTTTTAGTTAAGTACGCGTAATAAGCGAAATAAATTTCAATAAAAAAAGAAACTTAAGCACAAGCTTAATATGTTTTTACGTTAATATGAAAAATATATTTAGTATAATAGTTTTTTTGGTATAATTTTTACGGAGTTAGGTTAAAGTAACTTTCTGTGATGTTTTGTGACATTTTTTTTGTGACTGAGGCAGTCGTCTGACGGCGCTCTAACTACATACATAATCCTACAAATATTATAAATGTGAAAGTGTGGGGATGTTTGGATGTTTGTTACTCAATCACGCAAAAACGGCTGAACGGATTTGAATGAAATTTGACATGCATTTAGCCTTTGACATGGAAAAGAACATAGGCTACCTTTTATCCCGATTCCTTAAGTAGTTCCCGAGGGAAAATTGTTTACGAGCTAAGCCGCGGGCAGACAGCATTGAAGTATGCATGTCACATATGCTATGGAAAAGGACATGTACTTTATATTCCTTAATGATCTCTCAAATAGTTCCCGTGGGAAGATTAAAAATTGTTAACTAGCGAAGCTTTAGACCCAATTCTAAAGTCCACGCAGACGAAGTCGCGGGCAGAAGCTAGTGTAAAATATATTATACGTAGGCATACGAAAATATATGACAACTCCCTTGAAAAATTATGGTAGCTATGTCTTTTTTCCGAAAAAAAAGGATTTTAAAATAGGGTTACGGAATAAATATATTTCAAAAATGTTTCAACATATTACTTAGTTTGCTAAAAATGTAGGCAAACTTCTACGTGTTGTCTTCAATAATATACGCCTATCAAATGCGGAGCAAAACTTGACCTGCGGCATAAAAGTTAACAAATCAGGTCAATTTATAATACGGAAAAGCTGGCAAAATATGTGAAGTTAATTATAATTCGTGGATATCCCATATAATTGAGTTACAACTCTCTGCATACGTTTTAATAAGTTACATGTTTGGATTCATAAATAATAATATTAAAAGCGAGCTTGAACACCTTTTTTTTTATATTGCCAGTAACAAAATAAATACTCTCGTAGATTAACAAAAAAGCAATTCTTTTCACGACATTTTTTTTCGGCGAAGGTTCGCTTTTCATCTTACAACACCAGTGGAATCCGTTTCTGGTGCAATTTCATAAATAAATCTTTCATACGGTGATTGATTTTTATTTTATACAAATTCCGGTGCTTGTTTTAAGGATTCCATAAAGCACACATATGAATTATATTTTAACTATGCATATATTTCATTTTTCGTGAACATGATTCCAACATCACACATTGCAAAATATCCCGCATGAGACATGAGCTTAGAAACATAATAGCTTTATTGTGACCTGCACCGCACTCAGGTGCCGGCGTATTAGATACGTGATCTATTTCATATCGTGTTCTACTTAAAAGATACTTATATTGTACGTGAAAATGTTCCGTGTGTTTAGTTCTACAATATACGTTACAGTTCACATTATAACTATATTTATTGTACACGTTGGTAAATCTTTTCCTTCGGAAATCCATTACAGAACATTTGCTACTAAATTAAATCAAACAATCTTAAGGAAACGAACATTGAATGCCTCCATAAGCTTTGTATGGCATTTTGTTTGAGCGAGCGTCACGTACGAACTAGGAAATGGTAGGAATACGAAGTCCTATAAATGCCTGGGGAGTAAAATTAAGTTACGTGGCGGTAATAATGGCTGCGTGGAACAGGTATGTATTACAATGGCATGGTGCCATTGGAAGGCCATGAATTGTGAATGTGCTTTTACGGCCGGTACCCTATTAAATTTTACCGCTTGAATTCCTTACAAATGTTTCGATGCAAATGCGTGTAAAAACGGCATACGAGGTCCTACAAGACTCTTTATATGTTTAATACAGACGTAGTAGAAAACTAGCTGGTGATGTGTTAGGAGAAAAGTTAATAATTAAGATATACCAGCAAGCGGTTTTCATTTTACTCAAGAGATGTTCCGTTCAATGTTGGATAAAGGCAAGCTTTTGGCATGGCCCAATTTCTAAATGTGCGTGTTAATTGAAATCAAAGACTTCGGTATCTGCTACTAAAAAGTGTATTTATGATGGAACTTCGAATTTTAATTTTAATTATGTCGAGTGACGACAGCTCAATTAAATACAACTTAATAATTTATGTTACTAGAGCTGTGTCCGCGAACTACGTGTTTAAAATAGTTGGTTAAGTATTTCAAAAAAATTCTAGAGGGTATAAAGAAATTGCCTATGGCCTATTCTCAGACCTACTGCCACAAAAAATTTCAAAGTCCGTCAAGCCGTTATGGAGGAGTTCCATATCAAACACATTATAATATTAAAAGATGAAACCGAAGACGATGCAGTCATATTATACGCTGTATCATTTAAATATTTAATACTTACCCCCAAATATCCCCATTCAGTTTATGTAATTTTTATCAATATCAAAATTTATCATTTATTCGATTGATTGACTACTTGCGCGAACCATATGCAGAAGCAAGAAATATGATTTACCTACTTCTTAGCGCAATACTTGTACTTATAATTACCTACAATATAAGTGGAGGGTACATTGTAAATTTGTTAATTATAATATTGCCCTCTAAGCTCCGGTCTCGAGGCTCTCGAGGTGTGAACTACAAATTTGCCGATGCATGTTTAGTAGTCTGCCTAAAAGTAGTAAAGGCATCCCTTACCCTTCTCAATTAAACGTCAAACTTGCAACTTTAGAAGTTCCCACCAAGAATATTCAGTGTGTAAATTACTATATCGTCCTCATGAAAACTACATAATCGTTCATTTTCAGTACTCGGTATATTGTGCGCGCTAAACTTTCCGCAAATATTTGAAAATTAATATTACACTGAAATTAATAAGCCGAGTATATACGATTAGTCTATTTCAATTTTTACTGAGTATTTCCAGATTGTATCGTCTCAGTCGGTAGTTTTACGTTCTTCTACGAACTCTTGTTATTTAAACATGTACGTACATAAATTAACAATTCATTCTTAATTTATTTTTTTGCATACATACATAATTACATATGTTACATACATAAAATGTTCATAAAGTTGGGATGGCTCGTTTCCCACCGTCCGCCAAGTTAATATAGTACCTAAACACTTCAACACATTATCCATACTAATATTATACATATCATGTGTATTTCAAAAATTTGAAATCCCCCTATAACTATGTAGTTGGGTCTGTGAAAACAAAATTAATAAACAAGAATTAGAAAATTAATTTTACAAATTCTGAACATGATCCTAAAGGTGTTCACAGAGTTTTTGTTACAGACTGTATATGCCACAGTGTGTCTGTTTTACCTCTTCACGCTGAAACCGCTAAAGCGATTTAGATGAAATTTTGTATACCTAGATACAGTTTGTACCGGGAAAGGACATAGGATAGTTTTTATCGCAGAAATCATCGTTGTAGGGGAGGATATAAGCAGTTTGGATAAAAAACCTACCCAAATTACTAATTCCACGCGTTCGAAGTCGCGGGCGATAGCTAGTATGAAAATAAGACACTGCTACTATCACAAATGATAACGTCAAATCAAGACGTGTTTACACAGATAACTCCTCTCAGTCAAATAAAGCATATGAATTAATGCATACGTTGAAACGTTATACAGTGGGCCAAGTTGCAATTTTTGGTAATTGGAACTGCGGAGAACCAGCTTTACAGGCTGACAAAATACATCATGTGTAATTAACTCGGTTATCACAAATTTTATATCTTCATTTTCATGCCAACTTTAATACGCCCACTGCATACTCCAATCGAAATGGGAGATTTGGGCCATTCATTACCCACCACCCAGGGTATACCGGCTCTAGGCCGAGTTAGCTGACGTGAGCGCAGTGCCATTCGTATGCTCGCCCCTACCCAAGGGGCTTGGTATACAGTGCGCCAAGGTATTGTCCTCGTAGAAAAGGTATACCGGACAATCGGTTTGTCGCTTAGTATATTTGATCATCATCATCATCACAGCTCATATAAGTAAATCGCTTATACTACATCACTTTTGTTACATGCACACGCAGTTTTACTTAGCGCTATCACAACGAATGATTTAATCGACTAGGTACTTAGCATCAGATATTAAACTATAGTATAATTTAAACGTAATGTACAATATTTTATTTACATCCAAGTTCAGTTATATTCAAATTTTCACTCTCCAATGTTTCATACAATTCCAAATGACTTAACCAAAATATCCGTTGTGGTGATTCATGAATACAATTTGCAGTATCACCGCTTCTACCCAGTGATGTTGGATAAGCCTAAGGGATCTTAGCACATTTACATGTTTGAAATAGCAGGAAAAACTCTGAACTGAAATATGTGGCAGGCACTCTTATATTAAGATAATAATGTCTCGTACATTCATACCCTGGCGAGAAGAGTAACGCCGAGGAAATTTTGCAGCAACAGGCAGACCTATTTTCGAGCAGCCTAGCCACGAAAAAAATCCAATGGCACCTAGTGAGTAAAGAAAGTACATATATTGTTGTTGTATTTTTACACCTTAAATATTTATTAACGTATTTTAAATATACCTATAATCTTTTAGGAGTTTTAGTCGTGGTGAGTGAGGGTAATATATTATTATCGTGTTTATAGCAAATGCAGGTCCTGTGAATTAAAGGAACTATTCCCCAGAGATACACTTTCAGCTTGTACACTTAAATAGAAATGTATTTCTAGATGAAAAGGAAAACTAAATAAATCATATTATTATATAAAACAAATTAGTAGACAATGAAAAAGTCATTCATTTTAATAATAATAAGTATTTTTTATAAAAACACATCTTAGGGACAACAGACATTAACAGAATTATGGTAGGACGTTACAAACTCTGGTAGGTGGTACGCTGGCTTCCAAGCTAGGTACAACCTGTGTTTTGGAAGCCAGTGGTTCAGTCTCAGTTCATTGACAGCGAGCACGCGAGTGCATTCAATGATGCAGTCTAGAGATGGCATTGTACCACAAATTAAACAAGTAACTCTACATCGATGAATCGACTCTCACTGTGTGTGTAAATGGAAGATCATGCGTGTGTATGAAATGTGTGTCATTTGGAATTAAGGTTTGTTAAATAATAATCAGGCTAACCACATCATGTTATATGTAACTTTCTGATATTATTTGAGATTCAGCACATACTAACGGTTATAATTAAATAAACATACGTTAATGTAAGTAAAATCACACGGAGTTATTAATCATTTCACATGCAAAACTTTTAGAATTCTATAGTACAGAATAATACCACAGATACATAATACTTACTAGTATTATACATTACTGTTTAATACTAAGTGACAATGCTATAAGTGTTACACGATCATCTTTATTTAATACTAGCTTTACTTTACGCAGCTTCGCCCGCGTTGTTTTTGTTTTCCCGTGGGAATTTTATATTTTCCCGTAGGAAAGATAATTTTGTGGCCTATGTTAATCAGAGATAATGTAGCATTCTAATGGAGAATTTTTGAAATCGGTCTAGTAGTTTTTGAGTTTATACGTTACATACATACATACAAATATTTCCTCTTTATAAGCAGTAGAAGTAATTAAAGTATCGTTCAACTTATAGTATGTAATATTTACATTTTTGCATTTATTCAAATTTTAATACATCTAAAGTGAGTTTAAACCGCCGTCGTGGTCTAGTGGTTATCACCACCGAGTGCTGATTGGGAGGTCCGGGGTTCGATTCCCATGGCGGCAGAAATTTTACTGCTTGGTTTGGTTGGTGGTAGAGTTTCTGAGCCTGCCTGGCTAGCTAACACCGTCTTACCTAAATTTAATAATCGTAATAACAATGTTAAGATCATTGTTGTGTTCTGATAATTAGAGGTAAGATAGCCAGTTCCTCAGTTGGTGAGGAGTCCAGGTGAAGCTCGCTTCCACCTTCGGCCTTATCGTCACTTACCATCAGGTGTGATGAAGGCCAAGCTTCCCTGCCGTATGTAAAAAAAAATATAATTGCAGGTTGTGAAAGAAGTGTTACCCTTCACGAAGTGATTTAAAAATGTCGTAGCAAGTATCCGTGAACCCTTCGTCCTTAGCTGGTAAATTACATTGCGATTTTACTACATTACGCTTTTCAAATCCCATCTAAGTTTGGTACCAAGGGACCTCCCGCTACTGAAGGGATCTTAGCGTGATTTTATTTAAAGGTCTACATTAGCTAAGAACATATTATTCAAAGGATTATTTGTCCAAACGTTAATGTTGATTAGGCTGGGTAATAGCTTTCATCCATTAACATTATTACAAACTGGACTATTAAATTAACGAAAATACATAATTAAAAATGATTACTTTCTATATGTTTACATTTTAGTTTACACCTTGAATATTTTCCGCAATGAGTCCGTTTTTATCAAGACTGCTGCTTTTAATGGAGAGAAACTTTCGTAATCCTCAAAGTAGCGGGGAAAAAAGAAAATTTGATTGCCGAGTGTCTAGTTTTAATTTTACTTCTATAGACAAAGCAGTCCATTCAAAGACTTATAACATACGTATTAAAGCAACATCTATTTCTTTTGAATGAGTAACTTCATTCTTATTTGAGTGCGTTGACGAATCGTAAAAGGAATACTCATAAATAATGCAATGAGCGATTGACTTACCAATACATAGATTTCAACTATTGGTAGGTAACTATTGTTTGATTTAGATATGAATATGTGGGAAAGACGAGCTATATCGGGTCACTGGCGCTAAACACGGTACACATTACGTAATGTCAGCGCTCATTCAGTTGATTCTCATAGGATGTGAACTTGCTTTCTTGCTATAGCTACGATCAAGGGCAAAATTAGTAGATTTAAATACTTGTGTTGCGAGTTGGCCCCACAGCTGCAGTCTTGCAGTGATATACAAACTTAAGTGATTTAAATATGTTCGTGGAACAAGTATATTTAAAAACCGGGTTATTGTAAGCGACTTATGTTTCTTGTTTTAGCGCTGATTTCTATAAGTATTTTTATTTTATTTATTTGGGAAACATACAGCTTAAAATTATACATAAGATAGTTTTAAACTAATTTATACATTAGCATTATAAAGTTTCCACTACTAATTAATTAAATTATTGCTGCAGATGAGACACACATTTATGAAATAAACATATAAAAAAACTTATGAAAATATTACGTTTTTAGAAGTGTACGAAACTGCTTTAAACTTATATGGAATATATCTATATGGTTAAATGAGGAATTAAACTTACTTAATGATCTTATAATATAACAATTTCGTCTATAATTAGTCTTACATGTTGGAATAAAAAAAAGTATCCTTTTGTCGAGCGCTTGGTCTGGAACACTCGAAAGAGATTTTGTTTACAAAATATGTAGAATCAACGACATTATTAATAATTTTAAATAAAAGAATTTGATCCTTATGAATTCGCCGAGTTTGCAAATATTTCTACCTTCAGTAACATTTCTACCTTGTATCAGTAACATTTCTACCTTGTAAAACAATATTTTGGACTGAGTCAATGAAGTATTAATTATTTATTTATTTCACTAAGCAAACTTAACAGCATATTCCATTTGGTTTACAATTGTATAATTAAAAACATATACCTACAGTCAATAATAAAGTTTGTCGAATTACAATTTACAGAAATTTCATTAATGAATGACGTTATTTCTCTATTTAGCATCAGAGAAATGATTTTTTACACATTGGCAACCAGTCATCGTATGTATTAGATAAATCTGTTTAATTGGAACAGTTTTTTTATACGTTTAGAATTTTTGGCATATTTTTCAAATGAATCTACCAATACTTACAGCCCATGAACTGATTTCTGTTGTCCTTTACTAAGGCGCTATGTGGTGGTATCGTAGATTGCTTCAGAAGAAATGATTTTTCTTCGAAGTTTTATACATAAACATCTTAAAAAATATATTTTATAACGTAAAACACGTTTCAGGTTGAGGTTATCATGATCTGTGAAAATATTTACTTATTCAACTTCATCAGAAAGTGTTTATAGTATGCCTCGTCTCTGTTTTCGATTTTCCAATTTAATTAATTTGTTTTTTTTTATCAAAATATTTCAGCCCAAGCCTCAGTATCACTACTCATTTTCATTTTAGTTTAGCTTTTACTCAGCTATATAGAATATACTTTTTAGCTTGGCATATAAGAATGAATACGCCAAGTGGTTTTTATTAATTCTAATTTTTACATACCTAATGATAAAAGTAACATTTCATGTAAACAAAAAAAAAATAAAAGCACTGTGGATTCTTTATAAGGCAGTATTTAAGAAAAAAATTAATAAGACAAATCTACAAAAACACTAATGCAGCTTCCAAAAGCAAGTTTTATTGTAAACAGATATTTTGCAAAAAATATAAATTAAAAACAAATGTTTGAGGGCCGACTTATCTCTACGAGAGATCTCTTTCCCAAGCGGTACATGAATTATTGGTTGCAGCAGGAAGACTGTACCGAAAAGAAGTACATATATGTATACTTTTAAATAATAGACGTAGCTACGAGTACATGTACTATCGTATCACATATAAATGCAAACTATGTCACCCATATCCACTTTCATAAACCCAATAAAAAGCATTATTAACGACTCTTACAAATATCAACAGCATTACCATTAACCACTGCTATATAGTTACATATTTAAGTCTAGCCCTCTTCTAAATCAGGATTAAACCGAGTTATTACACACCAAACAAATATTTGCCATCACTTGTAGAGATTATTTTTTGCAAATCCTTCTCTACTGCACTAGTTACTTAAACTGACTTATTTTTTCAGACAAAAGTTGAATATCACGTATTCAGCTTTTGTGAGCTTATTCTCTAAAGATATTACTCTAAAAGAGTTATAGGTTTGTGTATTCCGTGCGGTTTTCGCAGTGACATGGCATGGCGCTTACTGTAAAACAAAATATACTTACACGGTTACTTTTTTATCGATTACCCGGAGTCTGGAGTAGTGGGTCTACGGGGAGAAAAAAATACCCGTGGACCCACTGTGGGTCATAGCAGTGAGACCACGGTTAAAAGGGGGAAAATCTAGGGACGCTTCAGGACACGGTAGTAGAAGGACTTAAACATTAATATAAAATAATATAAATGAAAAAAAAGTATAAAAATATTGCACTAAATTAGTGCAGTATATTTTTTATTACTGTTTATACATTCGACTATCGTGTCCTGGGAGTGTATTATGACGTCTTAATTTCAGGCAGTTTTCTGAATTGTTATAATGCCATTTCTTTAATGAGTAAAAGAGAGGCACTGATAGCAATTCAGAAAACTGGCTGGAATTAAGATGTCATAATACACGCCCTGAAGCGTTTTTTAAATTATCCGAGGCGATAAAAAGTAACCGTGTAAGTATAAATGTGTCATTCTTAAAGAATATTGTGAAAGGAGAAATGCTCAATACGATTTGTTACATATACGGCAGATCGAGCCCAAGCGCCCAAAGAAGTCGTTAAAAGTTTTTGAGCAACAAAGAGTAGCCCTGCGTCCAGATAGCGTTATTTAACTTTGTCTAACTTGTTGCTTTGTAGACAGGGAAAATCGGGGCTGGCTTAATCGGGCGTTCGTGTAAACAATATTAATGTAACTTTTTCTATTATAACAGCTCACCGATAATAATGTTGCGTTGCGAGAACTGCTGAGTGTTGCTGCATTTCTTCTCTCTGCTTTGCGTCACAGAAAGACTGTGCCTTTGGTTTGTTTATTTCACACTAAGCACACTATTATCTATTAAAAAAAAAAATAATAGCTGCGCAATGCTTTCTGGCTTCCTTGGAAACAGGAGAAGCGAGAATACGTTTGCATCTTCCAATGTCAACATTTTTAGGGTTCCGTAGTAAAAAAGAAACCCTTATAGTTTCGCCATGTCTATCTGTCTGTCTGTCCGCGGTTTTACTCAGAGGCTATTAGTACTAGAAAGCTGTAATTTGGTAAGGGTATGTATATTAATCATGCCAAAAAAGTAGTAGACAAAAATATTGAATTTTTTTTTTATGGTAGCTCCCATACAAGTAAAGTGGAAGTAATTTTTTTTTCGACTAACCCAGTATTGTTGAATAGGTCTTTAAAAATAATGTAAGGTTCAGAACTCCATTTTTCGATTTAGGAATCCGTTTCTGAAATATGCCAATTTTTGTTAGAGGTAAGTGTCCCTCCCCCCTCTATCTGATAAGCGGTTTTATATGGACACATGAAAAAAATTACAACAGTAGTATATATAACGAAATTTAAGGGAAAACTATTAGAGTTGAGTACTAAATACAAGTACAAACTAAAAAGTTATAGACGACCAACTTATAAAATGTACTTGGAAAAGTGAAATTTCTTTGAAAATTAGTACTGAATATAAATTTACGAAATACGTGAAGTTAAGGAAATATAAAATCATTGCAGCTTTAATAATAATAATAATGCCTAATTTAATAGCAACGTGTTGTGAGGTGTGAGTGTGAACTCAAAGTTGGCATTTGCAACTACGGAACCCTACACTGCGCGTGGCCGGTTTTGTTTAATTTTAGCGCGAGCTATTCTCAGTCAGTGGACACTCCATAAATATGTGATATACATTTTCATTAACGTTACAGGTGTTATATTTAGCTGTAACTTGTGACGTCATAAATGCTCGGAGAAGCCGCGAAGCATTTTACAAAGGCTTCGGGTCTCAGTGTGTTCTACAGTCTCTTCAACGGCGAGTACTCAGAGGAACTGTTTGGCTTAGTATCGACGTCACCATTCTATCGTTGTACCCCTCGATACCGCAGAGGGGTGCGTCCATATTCATCATCATCACAGCCCATATACATCCCCACCGAGGGGTACGAGCCTACCCTAGGTTAGGGTGATTAGGCCTTAGTCAACCACGCTGGCCCAGTGCGGATTGGTTGACTTCACATACACCATTGAATTTCCTCGCAGATGTATGCAGGTTGCCTCACGATGTTTTCCTTCACCGTAGGAGCGTCGGACAAATGTACACCCTTGTGCAAATTAATGTGGACAAAACGATGTTTTTCAATAAAATAAGTTTTATTAGAACTAGTCATATTTTTGTCAACAAAACATAAAACTAATATTTATTATGGCTACCCCAGGCTTTGAGGAGCATTTTAACACGCTTTAGCATTGAATTTACCAAATTATGGCAGTTTGATAACATCTTCCCATTTCGAAGCCACACTTGAATGACCGGCTCAATAAGTCCCTCAATAAGTTCTGTTTGTGGTGCAATCCATTTTTCTTAGTCTAGTTTTGCAAATTGACCACAAGTTTTCTATGGGATTAAGGTCCGGTGAATCGCCAGGCCAACCGAGTACCGAGGGGTGGAGATATGGAGTCCTGGGTTCTGTCCCTCGGGCTCCAGATCTTGAATAGGGGCTCCACCCCTACCTGCGTCCGGGTGCAGGGCACGTTGGTGGTGGACGTGTCCTTTGCTACCCCCTCACTCGCCAGTCGAATCAATGACTGGCGAGTTGAGGAAGATGTGGAGACCCTGTCGGTCCACCTTTATATCCGATATGAGGTCTCCACGGCATCCCAAGGGGCCCTGAACCGCAGGGGCTCCACGGTGAGCGCCTTCCCTCGATGGGCGCTCACCAAGCTCCGCCCGGATGTGGCGGAGGAGGCGGCGATGGTGAGGGCGTGGGCAGAAGTGCCGCCCCACATCGCCGGGGATGCTAACGGCATGGCTGATCTCTTCGCGGACGACATGAAAGTCGTCTGCCAAGCCGCCATGCCGAGGGCGCAGGCTTGCCCCGAAAGGGGACAGGTGTACTGGTGGACGCAGGAGATTGCGGATCTGCGTACCACCAGTATGAGGGCCAGGCGCGCCTACGTGCGTTGTCGTAGGCGCGCCAGAACTACACCCGACGAGGAAGCGGAACTTCGTCGGGTGTATGCGGCAGCCAATAAGGCCCTGCGGAATGAAATCTGCAGGGCCAAGGAGGAGTCCAGGGAGCAATTTATACGGCTCCTGGACGATGATCCGTGGGGGCGTCCGTACCGGATGGTGAGGGGGAAGTTTAAAGCTTCCGCTCCCCCTACTTCCGCTATGGACAGAGGGCTGCTGGATCGGGTTTTGGGGACTCTGTTTCCTGATCCCGGTCCGTTCCAGCCCCCCAGAATGGTCCCCCCGGACACTCCTCCGGTGGAAGTGGCTGCCGCCATCCCTCCCGTGTCGAATGTGGAATTCGACATGGTGAGGGAACGGTTTCGGCGCAAAAAGAAGGCGCCGGGACCGGACGGTGTCCCAAGCAGGGTTCTGACCCTCGCCCTGAGACACCTTGGGGAGCGGTTCCGGGCGGTGCTAGATTTAAGCATCGCCTTGGGCCGCTTCCCCAGTCGTTGGAAAGCGGGCAGGCTCTGCCTGTTAAGGAAGGAGAGCCGCCCCGCGGATTCCCCGACTGGGTATCGGCCGGTGGTGCTGCTTGACGAGACCGGGAAGTTCGTGGAGAAAATCCTGGCTTCCCGCATCGTCGAGCACTTAGAGGACCGGGGGCCGGACTTGGCTGACAACCAGTTCGGCTTTCGCACCGGCCGGTCCACGATGGACGCGGTGGCCCACCTCAAGGGGTGGACTGAGGAGGCCACAGCTCGTGGGGAGACTGTTGTTGCGGTGTCTCTTGACATCCGCAACGCTTTCAACAGCCTGCCCCACGAGTGCATAAAGGAGGCACTCCGCTTCCACCGGGTGCCTCCGTACCTCCGCGCCCTCGTGGAGGATTACTTGCAAGGCAGGTCCATCCTCTACGAGGGTCCGGATGGGCGCGTCCATACGTGGGCAATGGCGGCAGGTGTACCCCAGGGTTCCGTACTAGGTCCTCTACTATGGAACCTGGGGTACAATTGGGTCCTGCGAGGCGACCTTCTTCCACGAATGAAGGTCGTCTGCTTCGCCGACGACACACTCGTCGCGGCGAGAGCTAAAACGGGGGAGGAGGCGGCCTACCTTGCGTCGGTCGGCACCTCTTTGGTTGTCCGACGCATCCGCCTCCTGGGTTTGGATGTGGCCCTTGAAAAAACGAGGGCCATGAGTTTCCACGCCCCCCGTCGCAGGATCCCACCGGGGCTCCGAGTCCGAGTGGAGGGAGTTCATATACCGGTCGAGGCGCATCTCAAGTACCTCGGCTTGGTTCTGGACTCCTGATGCAGTTTCGAGGAGCATTTTAAGCTCCTCGCTCCACGGCTGTGTGCCGCCGCAGCCGCACTTGGACGGGTCCTCCCTAATGTGGGAGGCCCAGGATCGGCGTGCCGTCGGCTCTATCACGGGGTGATAAGGTCGATGGCACTATACGGAGCCCCGGTATGGGCGGCGTGCCTCTCCCTCCGTACGGTGGCCCTGCTGCGACGTCCGCAGAGGGTCATAGCAACCCGGGCCGTGCGAGCTTATCGCACGGTCAGCCGCGGCGCGGCCTGCGTTCTTGCGGGTCAAACGCCGTTGGATGTCGAATCACGCGTCCATTCGGAGGTGTATCGGCATCGGGTTGCTGTTCGAGAACGGGGGGGACGATCCGCTCCACAGGAGGTGGAGCAGGTTCGTACCCTGGCGCAGAGGGAGGCTCTGCGCCAGTGGGGTGAGGCACTCGCCTCCCCAGCTGCCGGCCACCGGACGATCGAGGCAATTCGTCCGGTGTTGGAGGAGTGGGTTGGGCGCCGGCAGGGCAGCCTCACATTCCGCATGGTGCAGGTACTGACCGGGCATGGCTGCTTCGGTCACTACCTGCACCGGGTCGCCCGTCGGGAGGAAACGCCGCAGTGTCATCACTGCGACGCTCCCGATGACACTGCCGAGCACACACTATTGGTGTGCCCGGCTTGGCGACGCCAGCGCAGCGAACTCAACGCTGTGCTGGGAGGTGCAAACCTCTCGCTGCCGAGCATGGTCGTGGCCATGCTCCGCGGCGAGGCGGAATGGGGGGCTGTCGCCTCCTTCTGCGAGGATGTCATCTCGCAGAAGGAGGCCGCGGAGAGGGAGCGGGAGGCAGATCCTCAAGCCGCTCCCATCCGCCGCAGACGGATAGGCAGGCGAAGGCGGGCATTCGCACAAGCGATGCCCGTCTAGTGACCCTGCCGTGGAGGCCTGCGTGCATGGTTGGCCCCGTGCACGCCGCCGTAAGGCCCTCCGTCTGGGGATTGCCCTGGTGTTCTCGGGCAATCCCCCCTTGGCGATAGCCCGACCAGTTGGTCGGGCTTGCCCGGGCGCGTGGGTAGTGGAGTCGCAGTGTGGACCTTACCTAGCGCGCCCAAAAGGGCAGGGAGAACACCGGGGGGTTTTAGTGGGTAGGCCTGGCACTCTGCCGGGAGAGCCCCACACACGCTCGCCGTCTAGTCAACGGCGGGTACGGTGCGGTTACGCATTTCCCCCCGAGAAAAAAAAAAAAAAAAAGGCCAACCGAGTACAGTAATCTGATTTTCTTTAAAAAAATCCTTCACTTTTTAGCTGTATGGCGTGGGGCAAGATCCTGTCGAAAAAAAAGGAAATTCTTTGGTTAACTTCTGTAGATCTGGCATCATAATTATCTTGCAATATTTTTATGTATTTCTCACCATTCATCATCCCTGAGATGGGAACTAGAGCCCCGGGACCAGAATAGGAAAAATAACCCCATAATATTTGTTTTTCAGATTGTTGAATGTGTGCCGCTGAAATTGGTTCACTATTATGATCTGCGTATTAATTGGGGACGCATGCCCTGGAAATTGAAATGGCTTCCGTCTAAAAATTACACCTTTCTCCAGTCTTGTTCAGTCCAATCTTAATATTTTTGTGTCCATGGTATCCTTTTTTCTTAATTTGCTCAGTTAAGGGCTGTTATTTCACGAGCCTCCTAGCTTATACACCAACTTCTAAAAGTCGACGTCTCACGGTTGACGCATGAATAATCGTTCAGGCTACAGCCAAATCTCTCTATAAGCCGTCCCTGGTGTTCTTATAGTATATTCTGCTATTTCTTAGTAGCAAGATGTCTTCTTTGGGAGGCATTTTCCTTTTTTGACCACATTTACCCTTTCTGGAGGGTAAAAGTGAGCTATTTTTTCTGTATAATTTTAGCAATTTATTAAGTCCAATTTTTGTTATTCCACATTCATCAGCTATCTACCTATGTGTCATATTAGTGTGTTCTGATTACGTAATTATCTTTGAAAGTACTTCGATGGAGATATCCATTGTTTTTTGTCAACGATATTATAAATGAAAGTGATGAAATATGTCGAAAATATAAAAATTTTGCGAAGTTGTTAAAACGTCGCGAGATTTCCAAATTATGCATCTATAATGGAATTCAGATAGCACGTGACATTGTATATTTGAATTTAGAGCAACACTGATAGCTCCTAACCACAAAAGTTAAAGTGTAATTCATGCCAATATGAAAAAAATGTTTTGTCCACATTAATTTGCACAAGGGTGTACATATGAAACGAAAAACACATTGGTACATGGCGTGTCTCGAACCCCGACCTCCCGATTGGAAGGCAAGTGTCGAGTCCACAGTGCCACCGACGCTCTTCGCGTCCATATTACCTGGAAGCAATATCGTCTAGTACGGGGTGCTTTCAGTGCTCATTTTACCACAAAAGTGCCGAAACTGGAATGAACTTTCCACTGCTGTGTTTCCCGAACGTTAGTGTTTATTGAACTGTAGAAAGGAAAATTTTAACTTCTAAGTCAACAAGAATTTCTATTACAGAAAGAATAATAATAAAATTGCCCTTTTTAAGTGTTGTCGCAAGTTTAAGTGTTTGTCAAATTGAAATTGGTGAACAGATCGAGCATTGTACAGGCGCATGAAAAAATATTTACACAACTTTGTTTGGTTTTCGATCCAATCAATCCTTTCGTCTGTCTAAAATGTTTTTTTTATTCAATCAACTTACGTTATTTTCATTCAGTGCATATAGTATTGTATGAAGTGAACTATTATGTACTCAACAAATTGAAATATTGCAAAAAGCTATACACTTATTGAGATTCGATGCTTTTTTTTCATAAAAATTTGTATAAAGCCTTCGGTGCAATTTTGTTAGTCAGGTGATAGGTTAAATTCGATTGTTATTCACTAGCGAATCGCCCCGGCTTTGCACAGGTAGTACGTTTTATATAAAAAATAATCTGAAGAAGCCGCAGGCGGGTCGTTAGTAAGGAAATAAAATGCGACTCTCGATAAAGCAAGGTGATATAATATTTTATCAGTTACTCTTGTATCATCGAGACATTAGTATCCTCAGATATAATATCGATCACAGTATTTTATTTGTTAAAGTTCTATTTTTCTTGTTATTCTTTTTCTGTTCATAGTTTAAAAAATATTAGTAATAATAATACGAAGTTATACCTAGTTTGCTCTAGAGTAAACGAACACGATGTGATTTTGTCCAAAAATGTTGAAAAAATATAATTAAACATTATTTTCATAAATAAAAAAATATAAGAATGCTTATTATATCAATAAGCCAAAAGAAACAGGGTTCAATAAAGATAAAGAGTCATATTCTAAATATTCTCCGCTACATACAATATAATAAAAATCAAAGAATAAAATGGAACTCTCGATAAAGCGAGGTGATATATTTGTATTCGGTTACTCTTGTATCATCGAGACATTAGTATCCTCAGATATTATATCGATCACAGTATTTTATTTCTAGTTGTTAAAGTTCTATTTGTCTTGTTAATTTCATATATTATTTTTCTGTTCATAATTTTAAAAAATTAGTAATAATAATACGAAGTTATACCTAGTTTGCTATAGAGTAAACGAACACGATGTGATTTTGTCCAAAAATGTTGTGATGTGTTGTCAAAATGTCAAAATAAAATTATTTACAAAATATTATAAGAGCATTACAATTAATATAGCAATGACTAGGTAATACGATCCTTAAATTCAATTATGCGAAATGACGTTATTGAAATATATTTTTATTGAGTAAATATATTTGTATTGGATATCGTAATAACATAAATGCTATTGATTACCTATACCAGTACTCTGTTACCATCTCTTGAGTTTTGCAATGTAAATTCTTGAGTGCGGCATAGATATTATAAGGGTTTATGACGTGATAATAGCTCGAAGCTCTTTGGTATCGGTACAGCAGATGAAAAGTATTATTATGTTTCCAGCAGAATAAGTAGATAAGCCCTTAATTCTATCCAGTTTACTTTTGATATTGCCTTCACCATTTATTATTTTGTGAGCTTCGCGAAGCGTCTTACTTCACTCCTTAAAGTGAAAACAAATAATCTTGCTTCTAAAGCTACTGCGAAACAATTTTATCAGAGGGAGACTCTTTACCAAAGTCCTTTGCATGTACACCTTTACTTTACTTATTTCTGCTACCAAACAGCGGTGCTTGCATTGCTGTATTCCAGTTTGAAGGGTAAGACAGGCGGTGAAATGACTGGGTACTGTGACTTGACATATTATGTCACAAGTTGGCAACGTACGTTGTAGATTCCAAGCCTCACAGTCTCACAGTAACCACATGTACTCTAGGCGACTGTAGCCAGTACCAGCGTACCAGTGTGCCAGTGTACCAGCCTGCTTGTTTGCCAACATCTTCTTCTAATATATAAAATTCTCATGTCACAGTGTTTGGGCCCAAACGGTTCGACCGATTTCTTTGAAATTTTTTATGTTTATTCGGTAGGTCTGAGAATAGGTCGTAAAATACGAAGGTTAAAAATACGAAGGCAGGCACTACATACAGATAATGTTTTACTTATGTTGTAAGATACAAAGAAACCATAGACAGGCCGCCTCAAATAATAGTCTAGAATCGCGGTGAAAGTTTCTGGGTACGTAGACGCAGATTATGAGTTCTGGTGCGGCGAGCATTGCATCACTCATGTCTATGCATGTATGGCTGCATTGCCCATTCGACTCTAATTAGGCACCGCACAAAGAACTTGCTCTTTTGTGAACCAAGCCCCAGGCTGTGTTTATGTTTAAAATTAACCTAGCTTGCGCAAATTTTGAACATATTTACCTACTGAGACTGTGCGCTATGTGTAGTAAGTATACACGAAATGAAGAATAGCTTTGTTATTTTGCAATTAATTTTAATTTAGCTTCTTGTAGCTTGATTGGATAATAGTGTCCTGATTTTATAAGAGTTCTGATTGAATATAAGTGTGTGTCTATCATAAAATTTCTTGTATACTTATGTCATAAACAGTTTTGACTTCACCATCACAACTCATATACGTCCCGCACGAGCCTACCTTAACTAGTTATGTTAGGGCGATTAGGCCTTCAATCGGGGTATGGCTAACGCCGATCCCGATTGTGTCTCTACGGAGGTAGAAGTATCTGGAGGGGTTTTAGCCGAGTATGGGGTCTACCTGAGTCCGGCATATCCTTGGGGTGGCCTCGTCAGTCGGCTCCTTGTCGAATCCGTAAGAAGGATTTCCCCTCTTAAAAAAAAGGGCGATTAGGCCGTAGTCAAACCACGCTGGCCCAGTGCGGATTGGTTGCCTTCACATACATCTTTGAATTACTTCGCAGGTGTATGCAAGTTTCCTCACGATGTTTTCCTTCACCGTAGGAGCGTCAGAAAAATGTACATATGAAATTGATACATGGCAGGATCGATCACGGGCTCCCGATTTTACTCGGGGCACAGTCCAGTGCCGAGGCCACAGCGCCACCGACGCTCATTACTCATAAATCACTTTGGACTTAACTCATAACCTGTGAAAACCATTTTTGTCTGGCTTACATTAGGTGAGTCAAAAACAGTTTTGAGTTCATTAGGTTTCATTCATTTAATTTCACTAGTCGAAAGCGATTTTCACCGGTTATGTGTTGATTATTTTTATCGATGGCCGCGCATGACAAAATCTGACAAATAGTGATATTCTTTTTTTGAATTCTTGTCGGCTCTAGGGTCGCGATGTATAATTTTCAGCCCCATACTTAGGTAAACAATGACCTACTTTCAAAATATGAGGAATGAAAATTAATATACAGTATAATGGAATACATATTTAATTACGTTTCATTGCAGTCTCGTGACTTTGCATAGACGGAATGTTTAGAGCAGTTGTGCTGAGGTTGAATTTCAGTCGACGCCTCTAAGAAGTCTTTGTGCAGTTGTTGTTCATCGGGTTCCCAGATAGCTTGTCGTGCAAGTTTGAATCAAACTTTCTAGTTCCCATTGAAAAACTTGCGTAAGTCTTGTTTTTTTTCGGCAGTATACAATGTTGCAATGTACATTGCAACATTGTATATTGCCCCAACAAACTTTAAAAAGCGACTAGTTTGTTGGGGCAATATTGTATGTACTATCACGCGCAGTTCCGCCTGATCACCGCTACGCTCATTTTCGTTTGCACTAGCGCTCTCTAGCCCCACCCCGTCGACCTCGAATAGACATGGAATAGTGAAATAAAAGATTCTTCTTCGGCCTGCCGCCGAGCCGCCGAGGAACCCCCCAACGCCGAGAAAGAGTACTTCTTTTCTATTAGGCCAAAACTTAAGGGGGCGTAGCCCGGCGCTTCCGCACGATTCAAGCGAATAAATTTTTAAATGGTCAGGCGGAAGTGCTCGCGATAGTACATTGCGTTATTGAAAAAACAAACATCATGCAAGCTTAAAACAAACATGATGCAAGCTTGTTGTTGGGAAACGAGAAAGTTTGATTCAAACTTACCTCAAGTTTGGCAAGTTTGCATGCTATCTGGGTTTGACCGCAACATGACTGCGCGACCAATGCCGCTGTTCATTAAGTGCAACGGATTCCGAAAAAAAAAACAAAACTTCTTGTGTTATTATTGTCCAAGCGAAGGTTTAAAAACGTGATACAATGTGGGTGCATAGTGCATATCATATTACAGTTCAGAGAGCAAACTATTTCATACTTTGCAATGAGGTGCTATATCGTTCTAAAGATACACACTCATTGCATTCGCGACTAACCTGGCTGCATCTATTCTATCATCATCTCTGAATAAAAGTTTTTAAACTAACTTAGGATGTCAGTGGTGTCGTTTGATGAATTGCCTAATATTTTATGATGTACAATACAACGGATAGATAACATTATCTCGAAGTGAGCGAACGGCTTCAACCAGCCCGTCGGCTTACGACGGGTTGAGCAGTTCTTTGCTGCTGAAAGCACGGCAAAAAACTCGACCGCAGGCCGCGGTTGCATTCTTAACTGCGATCTGCGACTGCTAACAAATTGCCTGAAAGGTCCATGCATTATACTCGTAGCTAATTGATCTGTCTGCTCCGAGTAGTCCGCTACTATGCATTCAAACAGAAAATAAATATGCAATTCAACGCTAACAGAATAGTTATTACAGATTTTTCTTTCAGTAAGGCTCTAATTTATTAGGGCTGCCACCTTTCAAAAAAGTAGACCCGGAGATTTCAGAGATATCGTTTTTTTAATTAAATATATATTTTTATGACTTTGAAAAGAGCGCGAATGATGGAATAAATAGTTGCTAGGGAGCAAAAGAGAGAGAACATAAAATTGCATTATTCCGAACCCGTTGCTTTTCTTTACAACAAAAGCAGCGGACACTAAGGAAACTCAAAGACAAAAATATAAAACATCTTTTTAGTTTTAATAATTAAGCTTACATTTACCTTCGCTCAAGCCTACACTACTTATCTGATTAGTTTTTAGTTAGCAACGACTCAAAATTAGAAAATTATCACAATTTTCAAGATTAAAAAAGTGTTTATTTTTTACATTTTGATTTGGGTTTATGATCAGAAATCCCCAAAATCCCTCCCAACCAAATTGTTCCCTCTAAACCAGGGGTTCCCAACCTCCTTTTACCCTATGCGCCTTACCCAACATTGTTCCCTCTAAACCAGGGGTTCCCAACCTCCTTTTACCCTATGCGCCTTACCCAACATTGTTCCCTCTAAACCAGGGGTTCCCAACCTCCTTTTACCCTATGCGCCTTACCCAACATTGTTAAAATACTATGCCCCCCTAGGAGCCGAAATGGAGAGTGAAGAAAATTAAGCAAACGATGAAAATATTGGCATGTTTAGTTTTATTCAAAAGATGGTTGCAACGTGTCGCTGACTTCGCATGGGTGGCACCGTGCGCTTCGCGTGTGTTTACATGAACAGTTATACAGTTATAAATATTCTTTATACAGTTTAATTGGGATGATGACTGAATTCTAATTTTTACCTCTCGTCATTAAATATTAAAATACCGTGGAAAAAGATGCAGTCCTGTGAAATCAGAATTAAAATCGGCTTAGAAATACATTAGATACAAGCATTTTAAGTTGTTAATTTGAAGGCGATTAGACAGAGAGATCCGACATCAACCGTGACGTCATTGTTGAGTACGGCCATATAAACTCCTTGTAAATTGCCGTTTTGCTAGAAAGAGATGGAGAACAATCTTTAATACCTTATATCTTGGTTGTTTTTATAGTTATTCGAAAACCGATTTTTTCTTTCTGTTTATTATATGAACGAGCTTATATTACAGCAAAAAAAATATCTCGAGCCTATTCTCGAGCCGCACGCTGCGCCCCCCCCTTGGTTCACTCTACGCCCTCCAATCGCCTCATTGGATGGGAAACCCTGCTCTAAACATTCCCTCAATAATGTTGTTTCGCTGTCACCGCCCTGTGTGACCCGGATATATCTGTGTTCAACCCGTAGCCTGGATATGCACGCTGTGAACCCGTAGACTCCGGGTGAAACCCGGAGGGGTGGCAGCCCTAGCTCAATACAGACAGACGGGTTGCAGTAAAAAAGATAAAACTCGGTGATTTCCTCTAGATGCCGCCGCGTCGTGCTTCTTTGACCGAACAGAGTCCACCCCCCGGCCTTTGTGTTTGCTTGCGTCCTTTGCTTTGCACTACACAGCTGGTATCCGTGATTAGAGTAATTTGAGAAATCATATTATGATCTTTTTACTTGTTGTGTTGAGTTATGAGCAAAGGAATGGATTTGAAACTCGAATCACATTTTTTTATTTGACGATGCCTCTATTAGTTCGTTTTTTACTATCGATAAAATAATATATTCAAATTCAATTCAAGTTGTTTATTTTAGCCTTATACTTTACTTTAGGGAGACTCTGTACCAGGGCCGTCTGCTTAGGTACCTCCGTCTTACCTATTTCTGCCGCAAAGCAGCAGTGCTTGCATTGCTGTGTTCCGGTTTGAAGGGTAAGATATGGCAGTGAAATTACTGGGTACTGTGACTTTACATCTTGTGTCACAAGTTGGCAACGTACACTGTGGTTCTTGTGGGGGTTGCAGTTTTGCTGCGAATCTCACAAGAGCCACATGTATTATAGGTGACTGTTACCACTTACCATCAGGTGGGCAGTTTGCTTGTTTGCCAACTTTCTGCAATAAAAAAAAAATAAAGCTTAGTATCTAGGAGCTTTCTCTTAAGCTAGAAAATGCCTGTATTAGGAAGCAACGATCCGCCATGTCATTTAATATTATTAATATTGCAATTTACTATACAAAACATTATACTAAAACTAAATCTCTACCAAAGGATCTACCAAACTAAACCTTTATTATTGGATAAATTAATTAATTTACAAATTACATTTCAATGACCACCTCAAACAAATTTGTACACAAAAACAGGGTTATCAATGCGAGTAAAGTTATACCCAAAATTTTAAGAATGTAAATGTGGTCAGGCGATCACTCCATACCTTAGTACATTGTTACCCTAGGGGTGAAAGTAACTTATTTAGTCCCAAGACAGGGATTGGCTCCCTAGGGTTGCGAGGGCGCCTATAGTTCAAAGGACTAAATAAGTCTTTAACCCGAGGTAAACACTGTGCTTTTTATTACGAACACAAGGAAAGTAAAAAAAAACATGAATCAACGAAGTATGGAATAAATAAGTGAATTTTATCTTAATAATCAACAACTTCGGCTTTAGCTTCTTCTATAATGAAATCAGGCGTTAAATCCATATTTGAATCAGATGAATTCATTGTGTTAATGTAAATCTCTGCTATACGGAAGTATAAACAAAACTCTACAACTAGAAAAAACAAATGAAGAGCGGATTGCCACTTTCTCGCTTATTTTGTTTTTTTTTCTGTGGCCGGCCAGCTATTATTTTTCTTGCGATTCATGATTTATCGAAACCGGTCGCAATAACTTTAATAAAATATAGATTCAAGTGGGGCTGGTGAAATTAGTGTTTTAATAACACGATACAATGGAGTTCTATCAAGAATTTACAACTCAAGGCTTTAACTATTATTTTTCAAAATGGTGAATATTTTGCCCAAATCTATGTTATTTTAAAGAAATAGTTGAAAGTAAATTGTCATAAAGTCATTTAAAAAATATATTCTTTAATTAATACTTAACTTTATGTTATTTAAATTTTACACCGCGCTAATTAAGTGGCTGTATAGAAAGTTGATCAGAGTATTCAACTCCAATGTCAAGTCAGTCCTCCTTTACGGATGTGAGACATGGCTCGTCAAAAATGAACTAACCAGCAAGCTACAGGTCTTCGTGTACAAATGTTTACGGCGCATACTGGGGATCTGCTGGCCACGAACCATCTCAAATGCAAGGCTGTGGGTGATGACTGACCAAAAACCCATCGACAAGGAGATACTAATGAGAAAATGGCGCTGGATTGGACATGTGTTGAGAAGACCAGACACACATCTATCCAAACAAGAGTTAACGTGGCAAGCGTATGGGAGAAGAAGGCCGGGCCGCCCCCGTATCACCTGGAGGCGCTCAGTTGAAAAAGAGGCTGCATCAACTGGACTCGGCTGGAAGGACCTGGAAATTGCCGTACAAGAGCGACAGAAGTGGAGATCTCTTCTTCGAGCCCTATGTCCTTGATTAGGGATTACAGGATTACATAATAGAAAGTTGAAACATGGTTAAATAGAAATGTGAAAATAGAACTAGTTTCTTTTTAGTAATTTGACAGCTGTCAGTTGAAAACGATTCTCCTGAAAAGTATTAATTTCAACCCGCCTCCTCAGGCAACTTCAGACCTACTTTAAGAGTATGAGTAATGAAAAATAATATAAAAATTAAAAAAAAAAACGTTTGTCAACTAAAATTCTAATAGTTGGCGCTCCACTACATTTAATAATATCCTCCTTTTTTTTAGGGGGGGAAATCTAGTTACGGATTCATAACCGATATTCGGTCGCGGCGGCCAATCTCGTCAGAGGCTAGCCATCTGCGCAGGAGATATTATACTTAGTGAACATAGTGACTGCGCAAACACAAGGGCGCTTTCTGTTCCATCACTCGCCTAGTCCGATGGGACGGTTAACCGACACGACCGGGGCGAGGAACTTGGGATATTTCGTATTTTGGTCACCCATCATAGGACCGACCACAGCCAACGTTGCTTAACCTTAGAAATCGTTCGCTGAGCGCACGCGAAAATGCGCCAGCAAGCTCCTCAATACATTTAATATCAAATTCATCAAGGCCTTCTTTATCCGAATTTCCGCACGCACGCACACACACGTGTAGTTCCAAATGCGAGTGTTAGTTAACGAGTGTTAACAAAGGTGTATTATTCAATCAAATAAACAAGCTTAACAGGTACGTATGTGACTGGATACAGTAATTTAATTCATCCTAGATTGTTTAAGTTATTATAAGCTAGTTACATTGTACTATAACGATATTGTAATTATTTGCACGCACATCGGAAATTCGGAATACACTCTTTTATTACTACTTTTCAGCAAATTCGAATTTCTATAATTTTCCAAGGGCAGTAATTTTATTCAGTCCTACCTACTGATTTGTAGAAATCTACACTTCATCATCATCATCATGATAAATTTAAAAATGATGAATAAATCAATAAAGAAAAAAATCTCGTCTCGGCTAAGAATTTCGTCAGGGATGGTACCGAGCTCTTAAGCTCGGTAGCTTAGTTGTCAAAACGGTATGTTGGAGACGCGGGTGCGGGTTCAAATCCCGGCCGAGGCGAGATTTTTTTCTTTATTGATTTATTCATCATTTTTCAATTTAAGTATTTCCTTCACCGTAGGAGCGTCGGCAAATGTATTCGTTCATAATTTTGAAATTCGAAAAACGAAAAACACATGGTACATGCCAGGATCGAACCACGGACCTTCCGATTAGAAAGCCAGTGCCGAGTCCTCAGCGCTACCGACAAAATCTACCCTGGTTTTAGTTAAAATAATAATTTATCGAATAATGATGTGATTAATGATTTCAGATATAATTAACAACAATTAATAGTTAGCTAAGTCAAACAATTGTTAAACCTTCCATATCTACTTAATGTGTGGAACTGTGGAAGCATTTCATGTTAGGTACTTTTTGGTTTATTCAAAAAGTCATTGATCATTTTATTATTAAGGTGTGTTTCATATGTGTTTATAGTTTTTTAATCTATCACAGTCCTAAGTAATCGTCTGGCTACACTTCACGCTTAAACCCTGTACGCTAATCTGTCAGTTTCCATCTACTAGGATAATTATGATTCCCCCGAAGTGAACTCTGAACTATGACCATCAATTTTGCTCAAGTCACATGAATTTAAGAAGTATCGTGTAACTGACATGGTGGTCATTTTGCCGGAAAAGTTATTTAAAGTAGAATGAATCAAGACGCTAACACAAATCATGTTGAATAATAAATGTAATCTGTTAGTTTAATCAAGAATCTATATTTTTTTATTTTAATTTTTTAAGAAATAAGAGAGCATATAAGAGAGTAATTAGAAATCAATAAGATTAGACAGTTACTTAAATCCCCCTTGCGACGTTCTATTAAATGTTTTTTTCATTGATGTGTAATATCTACGAGTAACTTGTTTGAACAAGTACGAGTAAGACACTGAAATAGGCAAATTGAAGGTCAACAAGTCTAGCTTCTGTTTATCAGTTCATGTTATTCGTGGATCGATAGGATATTTCTATTTATACAACGCTCTTAAGCTTTTGATATTATTTTAGTAATTCGGTGTATTTGTGTAATTTACAAAAATTCTGTGCCAAGGACATTCGAACAAAGCAAAGAATTTCTTAAAGGGAGATACTGAACTCTATTGTAAAGCTTTTCTTCATTCAGATAGAGCCGGTAAAATCTTCAAAAATATACGACGTTCTTTAAGCGGTTTGATGAAGGATTATCGTTTCTACAATGTGTACAGTTTTCTTTGTTCTTTTTTCCAAGAATATAATGCCTATGATACTCGTAAGTAAACGGCTGCGGTTACAATGAAGTGTTTGTGCGGTCGGCACCCAAGTTCAGCTATTTTCCTTGAAGGAACACTTCACGATAATATATGAAAAATCCTTTGAAGCGATCAAAGGACAGACTACTATTGTAACAGACGTATAAAAAACTGCTCCCTAACAAAATATCGTTCTTGGAATATATCTTTGTGACTCTGCAGTTTCGATTAAAAAATGTTTAGTAAAACACTAACAAATTTAATAAATAAATTGGACACAAAATAAAAATCATCTTGAGCACGATGACCAGTAGGCCAACAAAAACTTCCCGCTCCGAGCGAAAATTTAATTGTATTGAAACTTTTAAAAATCACGTAGGCAGAAGTAAAGTCATATCGAACTCTGTGTGGCATAATCTTTTCAAGGAATTGCAAAATGCTTTAAGATTTTTATGTACTCATTATCACAGGTAGTTACGCAGTATATTCTCAGCCGATCTAGCGCATTGTCTTAACACAAAAGTCTAATTCGTGCGTGCTGCCAGTGATGACGCACGGAACTGAGACGTGGAAGTTTACAGTGGGTCTCAAAAGGCAATGGAGAGTGCTATGCTCGGGGTTTTTCTAAGCGATCGCATCAGAAATGAATGAATGAGAACTAGAGTCACGGACATAGCCCAAAGAATTGCAAACCTTAAGTGGCAGTGGGCAAGACACATAGCTCTCAGGAAATATGGTCGTTGGGGCGCTCGCTAAGACGCTAGATGCGGAATGTTGCATGCTTCATTACTTTATTATTTCGTGGTTGCTACTAGAGATAGATTAGAAATCGTTTACAATAGTTGATCGTCTAGAGCAGGGGTCTCCAAACTTTGAAGCCTTAGAGCCATTATGTTTATTTCCAAGGGCCAAAACAGTTTTATTTTCTATATTTCTGGACTATTCGCAGATTGCGTGACCTAAGAAAACATAGGCTTTTTTTGCATTTCAATTAATTACTTAAGCTGTCGCGGGCCGGATTGATGGCACTGGCGGGCCGGATTTGGCCCGCGGGCCAGAGTTTGGAGACCCCTGGTTTAGAGTAGTGGTTTTTAACCTTTTAGTGATGAGGGACTATTTCACAATAGTATATCTGTCTAGTCATGGACCACCAACTGGTAGGACCCATATACATACAATAAATAAATGAAGGGTTGTTCTTAACTATGCTATTTTTTAAATTGCTTCGCGGATCACTTCAGGTGCTAACAGGGACCACCACTCTAGAGCAAACAGGTTTCAGTCATGGTGTCGCGGGCCGCAAGCAAAAATTATCTGAGTGTTAATAAAAAACGTAATTAAAAATTAATGATGTACGAGTATGTATTAATAAAAAAAAAGGTCTCACTCGGGCAACGCTCAATGCAATGTCGCCCACAGTTTCTCGGATAGTTTACAAATTTCTCACTCAAGATGGGCCAATCACTAAAGCCCGGCGGCGGGCCGCAGGTTAAGTATCAGCTGGTCTAGAGGCTCGTCAAAGTCGTGCAATTTGTAGGTATCGCAATTCTTTGCCAGAATATTATTTTACTAGCTGTGCCCGCAACTTCGTTCGCGTGGATGTAGGAAAATAACAACATGTCGTACATTTTTTCCCGTTTTTGCAACATATTTCATTGATGTCATGTCAATAAATGGACTATCCAACTCAAAAGGAATTTTTCAATTTGAAATAGTAGTTCCTGAGATTAGCGCGTTCCAACAAACAAACTCTTCAGCTTTATAATATTACGAGTAGTAGGTAGGTGTAGATGTAATAAAATTTTTACCTCGAAGCTTACTTTTAACGTGTACACAGCAAAGCATGGTGTTTGCTCGATATGTTTCTCGTTTCTAAGCATCCTGTGGCCATATTTTTCATGGAATAAGTAAATTTCATAAAGAATTTTTCATGCTTTAAATGTTCCTTGTGGATGTTGCACGATATTGTTTCTTAACGTTTTGTACTCCACTTCGTTTTAATCAGGTAGTTTTCTATTACCTATAATGTTACATTCACATTTCAATGATAGATTTGTAAATGTTTTACAATCATCTTCTTGCACGTTGAGGGACTTATCCAGCCCACAAAATCTTTTTGCGCTTGGATACTGTGTATATAAACATAATGCTCAACACTTCCACTCCAGTAAACTTATACGTGTAATAAGTCAGATGTGTAGGCACCAATAATAATCATATTTCTGGCCTTTGCTGCCCCTTGGCAACCATAATTATGCGAACTTTCGGTGAGATGAAATCATGTCTACCTAAGTCGCAATGCAATTGAAATTTTTGCTCGTATCTAAGAAGACATTATAAGGGTCTCAAAGCTATTGTTATTCACCGTAAGCTAGTTATATCATAATGCCTTTTAAAATGACATTTGGCTTTGAGGTATTATGTTATAGATACTGATGGCGGAAGCACTGATTTTGCTCAAATGCGTTCCTGTCACGTGCCTTATCTTTATTGTGAAGGTAAAAATACAAATTTCATAAGCCTGGAGTAGTACTCGTACAGCGATAAAAATCCTAAAGCTGCAGTTAAATCTTTTATAAAGAATAAAGATCCTTCTAGCTGAAGGGTTTATATCTGAAAGTAAACGGATGAAAAGCGTGCTCTTTTATCCTTTCCTTTAATGAGAGATGCGGAATAATACCCATTAGTCTCGTTGCTGACGTAGGTATATTTGGAGATTATCTCACAGGTTTTTCATAAAATCAGGTCTTTGATAGAGCGTCAGTGGCGCTGTGATCTCGGTACTTGACTGTGCCCCGAGTAGAATCGGGAGGCCCGTGATCGATCCTGCCATGTACCAATGTGTTTTTCGTTTCACGAATTTCATACGTACATTTATCTGACGCTCCTACGGTGAAGGAAAACATCGTGAGGAAACCTGCATACACCTGCGAAGTCATTCAAAGGTGTAGTGTGTATGTGTGAAGCCAACCAATCCGCACTGGGCCAGCTTGGTTTGACTAAGGCCTAATTGCCCTAACATGTTAGGGTAGGCTCGTACCCCTCGGTGGGGACGTATTTTTGGTTATGGTATTATCTATTTAGTTTATGGTAGGTTGTTGAGGAGTCCAGGTGAAGCTCACTTCCACTTTCGGTCTTATCGTCCCCTATCATCATGTGAAATGAAGGTCAAGGTTCCTTTTTTTTTGTCGGGGGGAATACGCAACCGCACCGTACCCGCCGTTGGTTAGACGGTGGGCATGTGTGGGGTTGGCCCGGCAGAGTGCCAAGCCGACCCACTAAAACCCCCCGGTGTTCACCTTGCCCTTATGGCCGCGCATGGTAAGGTCCACACTGCGACTACCACTACCAGCGCGTTCCCGGGCAAACCCGACCAAGTTGGTCGGGCTATCGCCAAGGGGGCTTTGCGACCCACGAGCTCGTATATGACTAGAGCTTTCTCCTGTCATATGCGACCTACGAGCTCGTATATGACACGAGCTTTCTCCCGTCATATAAGTCTCAAAGTCCTTAATGCAAATCACACAATCAACCGATTGTTGTTCGAAAGTTTCATGTTGAATTGGAGGGACTGGGAAATCATTTTCGATAGTTCGATCGGTCTTTTTTTAATCGGTAAGTGCGCGTACTGCCATATAATTCTTTACTTATTTTTAGAACGATCAAACTATCAGTCGACTAAAAATCGCTAGTGAGCGCAGGCTGTAAATGATATGTCGTTTTTATTCGCTAGTGCACAGTGCACACAGGATCTTACGAGTACATTGGAGTTAAGCAGTGCAGTGACAATACAGCCATAGCGCGGGTATGTTCAATAACATGATCATCATCATCATCAACAGCTCATATACGTCCCCACCGAGGGGCTCGAGCCTACCCTAAACTAGGGCGATTAGGCCTTAGTCAACCACGCTGGCCAAGTGCGGGTTTGTCAACTTCACACACAACCTGTAAAGAAATTCTTTCTTCACAGGTGTGTGCAGGTTTCCTCACGATGTTTTCCTTCACTGTAAACGCGTCGAATAAACGTACGTATGAATTCAAAATTTGAAAACACATTGGTACGTGGCGGGGTTCGAACCGCTACCTCCCGATTGGAAGGCGACGGCCTTACGCACTACGCCATCGACGCTCAATAATAACTATGATACGTATCATATATTATATGAAGCGGCACAGAACACTTACCAGAGAGAGACTCTGTACCAGGAGATTCTTGTGGGGGTTGCAGTTTTGCTGCGAATCTCACAGTAGCTACATGTATTATTATAGGTGACTCTTACCACTTGCCATCAGGTGGGTTTTGCTTGTTTGCCAACTTAGTTGCAATAAAAAAATTGGAGAAAATCGAGAAAAACCCTTAAATAAAGGAATTTTCGATACAGAATGTTTTTTTATTGACAGGTCTGTACAAACACGGGTTTCGATGGGTGTCACTGCAAAATCCTGCCTTGGGACGTCTGCCCACTTACTTGTCTATGTGCCCGAAGACGTTCGACGGAAGCTTGGCACCCGCTTATTACAGTTTCGGGCCTGAAAACACAAAGATATTTTGATATGATAATAGCGTGGACGCGGAAAATAATTTGAGATCTTTTCCTAAAATACCAATTTATTCTCGTGTTTTATTCTATTCCATTTTGTGAAATCACGTTCTGATTTACTGCTACGGTGGGAACGGACATCCGTTGTGTTTGTAAGTGAACAGTGAATCAAGCTTAATTATATCAAACAAACTCGCCGTTAATGAGTATTTTATTATTTCCTTGCTTCAACGTGATACGAAAATGCTGGTTCTAGTGAAATATACGTTTTAATTGAGAAACCGTTTGATGGGATATTGTTTGAGTTCGCTCAAAGGAGTTTATTTAATATTGCCTCTTCCTGACGGTATCGCCTAAACAGTTTGTTTTACATTTTAGTTGCATACACTTTTGTTTAACTGCCAAACTTGGAGCCGAAAATGAGAAAAGTTCCCAATATACACAGCATGATCTTCTGCGGAGATATTACGTTGTGTATAAAAAAAGTTTTCAATGTCTTCGTGCCCGAATAAAAGCTGTACAAAAAAGTAATTTTATTTTATTAACTTGGCCAATGTAATAGGATCATAAAGTCAACAGAGAATTCTTATACTTGTGTATAATATTTATTTAGTGACAAGCTCAGTTGTTTACTCCTCATTGTATCGATATTATTCATTAGACTCGAAGTTTGTAGTCTTTCTATGTAATTATTTGTCTAGTATAATGTAAATCAATAGAGAATAAAGCTTGATCTAATGTAACTACGAGAACTAAATGATGTTAATTTATTCGGTTTCAACAATGTGGGGAAAATTATTTCCAAGGTTATTATGTTATTTCAAATAATACATTAATTCAACAGTAATTATTTCATTATTCCATTTTACGTTAATAAAACCACATGACCTTTTGTCATGCCCACGCGTTAAGTTAGCGGTGTTATGAAAATAATACACCAGTTATAAGTACTTGTAGGCTACTAAGTTTTCAGGGTGGAAAGCGTAATTAACACCACCATCGCAGCAATTTTTTTATTTTTCATTAAGGCTGTCATGGGGGATGGATGAAGCCCAGCCGTGATGAATGGAGTGGTGGCGATGAAGGTTGATAACCTGGACATAAATCTATTATGCCAAAAGACCAATGGGCTTTATGTTTTTTCCCGGTTGCAAAATTTTGAGAGCGCTACAAAATCAGTACCTAGCGTTTTTGAGTTCGTTTTTCAGAGATCAATCGAGTGTCCACGGACAGCTAAATGGTGAGTTTGTAACTCATCGATTGACCGACAGTTATTATCAAGCTGGACGACTTTATACCAAGACCACTCGGATGACGTAGTTACAAAATGGTAAACATATTAAAAATCAGTTTCAATCAAACAGAATTATTAAATCTATGCGACGGCTGATTGCCGATGGGTTACAGAATCGCCCCGCTGATTACCGGCAGCATGTGGCCTTGATGCCTTGGGTCACGGGGTGGCTATGCGGGTGCATGTCGCTATCATAATTCCTATGAAATGTCATATACTGACGAGAGTCATCGGGGTGTTGGAATTAGACATGGATTTTTGCGTTAAGAATATAATAATAATAATAATAATAATAATACTTTATTTGACCATCTTTAAAAGCACAAGAAAAGAAATAACAAAAAAAGAAATACAAACAATGCTTAAAACAAATTAAATTAGGTGTTATAGACTTGCTGGTCAAATAGGACCTGCTCTCAGCTATTGCTTCTGTGGTGTATGCCACAGAAGCGCTGGTATTATGAGAAGCCCTGAGTAACCCACGAGACGTCAAAAAACACTTATACATAAATATTTTAACAAAATAGGTACATACTCCAGAGTTACGTTCTACCTATGATTTGATCGAACATATATATGATCTCTCCAGTGCCAATCCTGTGCTCCTTGGCAAAGAAAAACGAGTATAGCTAATGCATATGTCTTTGTAGTCTGTGGCTAAATGCACAAACCGTGCAAGCCAGAAGTGAAAAGAAAAAAAAAAAAAAATAAATAATAAAAAACAAAGGAAAAGGACGCGCCACTATGGACGCCTACGCATAATTTAAAAACTAAAACACAACTAAGATCATAATCTAAATGCAAACCAAACAGAGTTTCAAAGAAAAAAGTCAACAAATAATGCTGACAATGTGTAAAAAGTGCCATTTATATTCGTGTGTGCATGTCATACTTATGCATTTAGTGCACAAAACCGTAGATAAAGATTACAAAAATATTTTAAGATTAGATTACAAAACTGTAAATAAAGATGAACCAATTATTCATATTAACAAAATATAAGCCCACGCCTAAGATTTGCTGCTTTCCATTCGTGACACGTGTAGATAAAGGTAAGGTCATAACATTTTTAATTGCCACTTTTTTGTCTGTCCAGAAGATATTTTTTGCAGTGTTTCTTAAATGAGAATTTCGTTTTTAGTTCGCGCAGCGGAGGTGGAAGATCGTTCCAGCAGCGCGTGGCAGCGAATCTGAAACATCCCCGGAAGGCAGCGGTACGATATTTGGGGGTACATAGTACAGGCGTGCAGGCTCTTTTCTGATGAATGCGATGAGCCTGGGCCCAGACAAGCTTTTCATAAAGATACAGTGGTTTCCCAGTCTTTATCACGCCAAACATAAGACAGGCAAGATGAAGCTTTCTGCGAGCATCCATTCGCAATAAATTTGCATCGTTATGGTATGGGGTAACATGTGTTCTCGGTGGGATGTGAAAACAAAAACGCGCACAAGCATTCTGCACTCTCTGGACGAGTTTGGCTGACCTAGCAAGTAGACATGGTCCGTAGACAGTATCACAATAATTAAGTTTTGATAAAACTAGGGCCTCACACAACTTGATTCTAATTTTTTCAGTGATATATGGTCTAATGTTGTACAGTAGCTTCAAGCGATAGAAACAGCTGCGTGCACACTCCATAATGTGTTCCTCAAAGTTCAGGTAGCTGTCCATAGTTAAGCCAAGATTTCTGGCTGTGTCCACCCTCTCCAAAACCTCACCCCTTATATTTACACTAAGTGGAGAGTCTACGCTATCAACTTTGCTCAGCATCCCTCTCGTGCCCAACAACATGTATTTTGATTTAACAGGGTTTATTACCAAACAATTTGATTCACACCATGCACTGATGCATTCAAGGTCTTCATTTATTTTTTGAACTGCTTCAGCCCACTTTAATGGACTAAATGAATAATATAGCTGTATATCATCTGCATAAAGGTGATGTTTGCAGTGTTTAATGCAATCAGTGATGTCACTACTGCACAGGGCATAAAGAATTGGACTTAAAATAGATCCTTGGGGCACACCACATGTTACTATATGAGGCAAGGAGCGTAGCTTAGATCCGTCTGCTCTGGATATCTCTACATATTGTTTCCTATTTGATAGGTAACTATCGAACCACTTCACTGAGGTAGAATCCACCCCATAGTACCTCAACTTAGATAGCAAGAGACTTGTATTAATACAATCAAAAGCACGTGAGAAATCCAGAAGTATTAGTGCTACAACATTTCCTTGATCTCGGGCAGCGAGAATATCGTCCACAACATTGGCAAGGGCTGTAGCAGTGCTGAAACTCTTTCGGAATCCAGACTGGAAATGTGGAAGAATCGCACAATTCTCAACGTATTTAGTAAGTTGATCACAAACTATTTTTTCTAAAATTTTTGACATGCATGTCAGTATACTTATTGGTCTGAGGTCTTTCAAAGTCATTGGTTGGTCAGTTTTAGGAAGAGGTTTCACAACAGCCAGTTTCCAGCTCTCGGGAAATATACCTTGTGATATTGAAAGGTTTATTAGTTTGGTAATAGCTGGGAGTGATTGTGGTAGTGTTAGTTGAAGCATGTTCAGTGTTATCCCATCATGTCCTTCAGCATTGGACCTAAGACTCTTGATTGTTTTGAGTACCTCTTCCTGTGAAACTGTTTTCAGTGAAAAAGTTGAAGCGCTATGTCTGTGGTGTTCAAAATAGGTCAGTTGTGAAATAGGAACAGTGCTGGTACTTGGTATATTGAGAAAATGTAGATTTATTACATCAGGGTCATCAAAAATATCAGGAAGCTCAGATGCTTTTTTATTATTAGATAAAATTGTTGCTTTTAGATTACTCCATAACTTCTTTGTATTATTGAGATATAAATTAATATTCATGTCAAAATAACAGGATTTTTCTTTTTCTAAGGAAGTAATCACTAGTTTCTTCATTGCTTTATAGCAGTCCAAGTGTGCCACGTTTCCATGAAGCTTGTACTTTTTATGGTAACGATCTCGAATGCGCATCATCAATTTAATAGTATCTGTAATCCAAGGGTGAGGTGGGGTTTTAAACATTTGTTTTTTTACTGGGGCATGTGAGTCAAATAGTGACACAATATTGGAGGTCAATCTGTATGCAAGTAAATCAACACTGTTCTCACTCTCCGAGCTACTCCAATCTAGCATATCAAGATCACTATTAAAGTTCTCGAGCACAATATTCTTCAGTGGTCTGTAAGTAACAAGTTGAGGTTTCGGCCTGACTTTCCTAACTTTAAAATCAGCTGACAACATGGCATGCCTCCCAAGATCCGGAGAGTACTTAACTTGAACAATTGTAGCATGTATATCAGTACAGATGACATCTATTAGACTGCAACTGTGAGTCGAGTAATGTGTTGGTTCTGATACAATCTGAGTGAGTTTGGTGCTGTACAAAAACTGTTCAAATGACCTCAGTCTACTGCTATTCTTCTCAAAAAGATCAATATTGAAATCACCAAGCAAGATCAGTCCATCTGTTTTTCCGAAGAAGGTGACAGATTCAGTCATAGCGTCCAGAAATGTATTTATATCCTGCCATGGTGGTTTATATGCAGTACCAACAATGAGAATTTGATTTTGAAAACGAACTTTCAGCCACATCTGTTCTATAGATGCCATGACAGGATACTGGCATTTACGGGCGTTTATATCTCTGTTTACATAGAAACCCACGCCTCCACCCCGACCTCCCTTTGTCTGTTTAGGTCTAGGAGTGTGCAACAGACGGTAGCCTCTAAGTTTTGGTGCTTTTTCTTCTTGTCCAGCTCTCAACCAAGTTTCATTAATAGCTATAATATCTGGAGATAATTCCTCCACTGCTGCGATAAAATTGTCATGGTTTGTACAAAGGGATCCTGCATTGAACAATCCAACTTTGAAATTTTTTGTATTAATCATTTAAAATGTTATTTAAAATTATAATATTTGATGAGTTATATGTGTTGGCTAATATAGAAATTTGCATATAATAAAGTATATAAGAGATATTATAGCACAGCTTTACATTTTTCCTAACCTTGAAAAATACCCAATTTATTACAAGTAAAGTGTTACAAAATAAAAGTTGTGAATTGAGGAGAGTTTTTGTGCAATAACATGGCAACGACACAAAAGCATTTACACAAAATATGATTTGGAAGTTTACATTACAGCATTTCTGGCACACTGATGCTACAAATTTTTTTCCAACATAATACTGTTTAGTTTGCATGTACATAAAATGGCTAGTCTGCACACGAGAAATGCAAAGCAACGTTTGATGATAGTCATGAAAAGGACATGCAGCTGATTCATGCTGGAAGCAGTTCAGTGTAATACAGCACAGGCTAATAGTGGACATCACCAAGAACACATTACAAAGCTCACAACATAAGTAAGTAATAAACAAGTCAACATTATACAAAACCAAAAAAGCGTATATGAACTGCAACAGTAACTGTTTACAATTATTTCTCTTTTGGTATATTTTTTTAAAACTACAATATTTATAAAGCCATGATAATGAGAGACGACTATTAATGAAACATGCAAGTAATAACCTTAGTTGGGAGTGTTTACTTGATTTCTTTTTCAGGAGTAAATGCCTAGGCAAGGTTGGCGTCAGATTATGAAAAGGACATGTAGCTGATTCATGCTGCAAGCAGCTGAGTGTAATACAATACAGGCTAATAGTGAACATCACCAAGAACACATTACAGAACTCCCAACATAAGTAAGTAATAAACGAGTAAACATTATACAAAATCAGAAAAGCATTTATGAACCGCGACAGTGACCATTTACAGTTGATTCTTTTTAGGTACATTTTTTTAATACTAAAAAATTTACAAAGCCATGATAATGAGAGACGATGATAAGTGAAACATGCAAGTAATAATATTAGTTGTGAGTGTTTACTTGATATTATTTTCAGGGGGAAATGCCTGCACGAGGTCGGCGTCAGATCGAAACTGGAAAACGGGCTGACCATCGCCTCGCCTAGCGAATATGCGGCCCTTTTTTGTCCAGCTGTATCGCCACTCCAGTCGGCGACATTCCTCACGGACGCGATGAAAGAGCTGCCGGTTGTGACGCGTCAGTCGCTCGTTGACGAAGATCTTCGACCCAGCGTCGGCTGCGAGTCCGGAGCGACGTACGCGCGCGGCGCGCAACAATTCGTCTCGGAGGTGGCGCCGCGCCAGCCGTACCACCAGACGCCGCGGTCGCCCGCCCGCCTCCTGTGGGCGTGGGCCTACGCGTTCGGCGAACACCACATCACGTTCCTCCAGTGGCACGCCCAGACGAGTCGCCAGAACACACACAGAGTGGAATGCATTCTCACCTTTTTCTTCAGGCAGTTGCCCGATCTCTACGTCTGCAAGTAACATCTCTTGGTCACGTTCGTTCAATTCCAGCTTTAAGCCTAATATAGTTTGCTCAAGTTCCGCAACTGTACGATCAATCACAGCAGGCTCTCTCTTCTCCAGCAACTCCAATCTGTGCTCAATGCCATCTAAGCGTAAAGATACAGTGGTAAATGATTCCCGGAGAAGTTCCATCTCCAACCGAAACTCCCGCATTCCCTTAACGCACTCCATGATTTCTGCCCGTAGGTCTTGTATCTCGGGCACAGTTTGAACCTTGTCCGCACTGCCAACATTTTGACTTTTTGACCGGTTCGAGTCAGCATTATCTTCCACGCTGGACTGCAACGCATCCCCACCATCAACATCCTCATAGATACTTCTGACTGGTGTCTGACTGTTGTCCCCTCGTCGTGTACTTTTTTTGCAATTAGGGCATGACCAATCTTTGTTTAATTGTGTTTTATCTGGCAATGCTAGACATGCCCGGTGAAATTTTAAAGAACACATACTGCAAACAGCAGCCCCAGTCGAAGATAGAAACTTGCCACAAGCTCCACAGCTAACCATTTTACAGCCAAATTTAAAGTAACCAGCGACTGATCAAAAACGAAATAGCGCCACTTATAATAATCGCAGTCGGATCGATACAGGATCGCAGCGTATAAATAGATTCTTTGTTTTATAAGCTGTTTCAGAATTACCCTCTAATATAAAGTGTCAACCATCCGCTGATTGTGTTTTCTTATTATGTACTCGATTAAAAGTATAATAATTCCTTGCACCAACACTCGCACAGAAACTATGGCCACCAAAGAAATGGTGAGTTATGTTTTTGATCACTTTTTTGGTTTTTTATTAATTGAAAACGAAAAATAAAACTACGCAGTTGTGACAGTTCAACGTCTCGTACGTCACTCCCAAATTCTAAGAATATGAATGTTAACTAGCCGGACTTAGAAGCCCCACCATCATCTAGAACAGGTGTTCCTCAACTTATTTATTACAAGCCCCCTTACTAAAAAGGAAAACGTCCGCACCCCTTTTTTGCCTTGATTATAAATTATAATGACTTATTTGTAAAGGGTATTTCATAATTTACTGAAAATGTAATTTTAATAGAAAACACAGATTTTTTATTACGTTTATTTTTTATTGCTTCATTATACAGATTGGGGTTATGTACGAGTATGGAAAAGCAGGTCGGATAAATGGGCACCACGGCTTTGCTGGCAAGTACGCATTCTTTTATCGAAATTTTTCCAAATCGTCGAATTGGCCGTCTTTGCGATCAGAATTGCCCATCCAGATCTTGCAATTTAACGCAATATGTCTTCATTCTTTGGGGTTTTTTGAAATCAAAGGTCTATGCCAACAAGCCCACGACCACCAACGCCTTGAAGGAGGAAATTCGGCGGTGTATTAATTAAATTCAGACATATTTTTGCGGAACGGTCATATAAAATTTCAATAAACAAATGCGTACATCCCAGCAAAGCCGTGATGGCCATTTATCTCAAGTGCTATTCCATATATAACCCCAATGTGTATACTCTACGAAGGATAAAAAAAAATAAAGTTTCTGATGAAAAATCTGTTTTTTCTATTAAAATTAAATTTTGCATAAATTATGGGACACCCTTTATTTGTGTAAGTATGTTAAGTTTATTTCTATACTTGTTTTTTATCGTAGCTACGCCAGAAAATCCTCTTTAACCATAGGTACTAGTGGTCAACGCCTTTGCGGGTATCTAAACCCCTCTTGGGTAGCACGCACCCACTTTGAAAACCACTGATACGACAAAATGATTATACCCTGTGGAAAATCTGCCTGAGTATCTCAAGATCTGATGAATCCAATATTACTCGTATATTAAAGTAACGCTTTAAAAAGTTCATCATCATGGAGCAAGGCAATGAAACTAATGCGAATTAATATCATTAAATTTACTGTGTTATTTCTCTATTATTCATTGTTGCCGGCGATTTCGTCTGCGTCGAATTTTAGTTATATTGTGATTTTTTTATATTTTATTTATTGCAGAAAGTTGGCAAACAAGCAAACTGCCCACCTGATGGTAAGTGGTAACAGTTACCTATAGTACATGTGGCTCCTGTGAGATTCGCAGCAGAACTGCAACCCCCACAAGAGCCTTAATGTACGTTGCCAACTTGTGACATCAGATGTAAAGTCACGGTACCCAGTAATTTCACTGCCATATCTTACCCTTCAAACCGGAACAAAGCAATGCAAGCACTGCTGCTTTGCGGCAGAAATAGGTAAGACGGAGGTACCCAAGCACACGACACTGGTACAGAGTCTCCCTCCGGTAAACTCGGGTATAACTCGGTTCCCTAGGGAAGTATTGAGATAAAAAGTGACCTTTTTCCTTCCTCAGGGCGAATGGTTCTTACTTCGCCGTATTCTAAGCTCGCCGGAGTCCTAGCCTGTCGGATTCCAACCATTGGAAACCGACGAGTTGTCGGTTTCCAATGTTGACGAATTCTGAAGTCGTCGGATTTTTTGTCTTTCTGTCTGTCTGTTTGTTCCCGCTAATCTCCAGAACGGCTGGACCAATTTTGACGGGACTTTCACTAATAGATAACTAATTATATAAGGTATAACATAGGCTACTTTTTATCAAGATAGGTCCAGCCGTTACTATTCCACGCGGACGAAGTCGCGGGCACAGCTAGTATTACATTACATATTACATTACATATAAATATATTGTTTTTGTTCCTACCCTATCCATGGTATTTTTGCGATCACCTAAGTTTGTGAACATGACTATAACGGCGAGTTGGGAATCCGACGAACTTGGAATCCGGCAAGTTTGGAATCCGGCGAAGTAGGAACCATTCCTCAGGGCTTATGTTATCCTTACACCAAATTTAATAAAATCGGTTTAGAATTTTAGGCTTGAAACAGACAGACAGAGAGAAAGATAGAGTTACTTTCGTAGGGATTAGCAAGTAGCTATGAAAAAGTAACTGATATTTGTAGACCACAATAAGAAGCACTGCGAACCTTCTTAGGGCGAGGTTTCCCAGGAAATCTACTCGTGGACGGCGACTGCTTTATTGCAAGCAAATATAGTTCTAATATCGCTTACGCGCTGTGACCGGAAAATCGGGATACAAAATGAAAAATATATTTTTGGATTTTCTACACAGTAAAAATGCACGTCTCTTGGTATAACTTATGTCATTTATTAATTTATTTTCTGATTCACGCCTGTTTTAAAATATTGAACCGAGTAATCTTTGTATTTTTTCCCATCGAGTGAAATATTATTATTCGGTGAATCGAAATTAATCGAAACCGGGAAAGTAGCTCCACAATTGGCGCTCGAGGTAGCGCCGGCGCCCGGCGCGCCGGGACAACTTCACGACGACGACGTCTTTCGACATTTATTCCGAAACTTCCAAACTGAATTAAACTGCGCACAGTATTACTGATTAAAGACAGTTTCTAACTACACCGAAATGCAAACGAAACTGAAGGAACGATATTCATTTCAGACTTCCTTTAATAGAGTGGATAGTGCGGTTATAGGTCTATAGCCGAACTATTTGCGTGATTTGTGAACTGCTTTACTTGTATGTATCTGAAATCGGTGAAATTATATCCATTTTGCGAGCAAGTGTGTTGAAAAATTACCATTTTACCAATCAGTTTTTATTTCTTTCTCCGAGATTCCTATTATTAATTTTAGTCACCAACATAGTAAGTATAAACTAATTTTTGTTACTAACCCGCTATGGACTGTAAAAGGTCTGAAATAAAGAGTTATTATTATTATTAATTATTTAAGACTTTTGGTGAAGTGATGATGTATGTATGCGATTGTAACTTGATTTGATATTTTAAACTTTTCATGAATTCACTCAGAGCGCATCAGGCTACCACAACATGTATTTTTTTCAATAACTTTGAACTTAACCTTAAATTGTATAAGAAATTTGACAGTTTTGTATAGCTGACATGGTGTTGCCTGTACATGATAATTATTGACGGCGTAGGCGTAGACCGCGGCTGTTGGTTGGCTCTTGAATTTAAGCGCCATTTCATTTTTTACGAAGCAACTACAAGCGACGAAGCACTGAAGTAGCCACTGCCTTCGACAGAGTGCCATTCGTCTTACGTGTACTTTTAACTTTGGCGTCATTTGCCTATTGTGAGTTTATCGTGGCGTAAATTTTGCGACAGTACACAGATGTTGTAAAGTGTTTGAAAGTGTTCATCTGTTAAAAGATTATTACAGACAATGGTTTTCTGACAACCTTTTAATGGGTGGTCTTTAAGTCCGTGGCTCTGTGGATTCAGCACTGGCCTTCAATGTGGGAGGTCCGGGGTTCGATCCATGCCATGTACCAATGAGTTTTTCGTTTTTCTAATTTCATATGTACATTTATACGACGCTCCTACGGTAAAGGAGAACATCGTGAGAAAATCCGCACTGGGCCAGCGTGGTTGACTAAGGCCTGAATATTTTACCCGTGGGAGAGCCATGCTTCGGCACGAATGGGCCGGCTCGACCGGAGTAATACCACGGCCTCACAGAAGACCGGCGTGAAGCAACGCTTGCGTTGTGTTTCGTCGAGTGAGTGAGGGTACCGGAGGCCCAACCCCCCTACCCCCCCTATGATGGCGCAGTTCAATAGATTGTTACCCCAGGAGGGTACCAACTGCGCTAGCGTTGGAGAATCCCTCTCTGGACGTCCACTTTCAGGACGCAATATATCTGGGCGTGGACGCCTAGGCCGCCCCTAGTATTCTGGGGGGGGGGGGGGGCAAAACCGCGCTCAACCATACCTGGGGCAAGAGCAAAACCACGGCATCCCCTGCCAGACTGTCTGTGGACTTCTGCAACATCAGGGGGCTTCACTCCAACCTGAATGCTGTCCACCACCACCTCGAGACAGCAAAGCCGGCCTTGCTCTTTTTGACCGAGACGCAGATATCGTCCCCGGCGGACACTTCTTATCTCTCCTACCCTGGGTACGGACTGGAACACCTCTTTGCACCTAAGGCCTGTGTGTGCGTGTACGTCAGAAACGATATTTGTTCTCGGCGCCTCAGTCATCTTGAAAGTGGGGACCTCTCCACCTTATGGCTCCGTGTAGACAGCGACGACCATCCTCGCGTCTATTCGTGCCTCTATAGGTCCCATAGCGGTGATACCGAAACTGACCGACTCATCGAGCACGTCCAAATGGCTGCAGACTCTGTGCAGCAACAGATCCCACTCGCAGAGATCGTGATACTTGGCGATTTTAACGCTCACCACACCGAATGTCTCGTTTCAAGCAAAACCGATCATGTGGGGAGATCTGTTCACGCCTTCGCTCTTGCATATGGCTTGACGCAACTGGTCACTACGCCTACGCGAATTCCCGACGTGGAGAGCCAGGAACCTTCACTGTTGGATCTTCTGCTGACTTCTCATCCTGATGGCTACCTCATATTTGTCGACGCCCCTCTTGGCTCCTCGGACCACTGCCTTATAAGGAGTACGGTGCCACTCACGTGCTTGCAACGACCTCGAGTTGCACGTAGTCGCCGTGTGTGGCACTACAAGTCAGCAGACTGGGATGGGATGCGGTCCTTTCTTGCGTCCTACCCTTGGAGGCAGGTTTGCTTTTCGCCGGATGATCCTAACATCACCGCTGAGTCTGTTGCTGATGTGGTGTTGCAGGGTATGGAAATTTTTATTCCATCCTCAGTAGTCCCCATTGGTGGCAGGTTCCAACCTTGGTTTGGTCAATCCTCCAAAAAGGCTTCTCGCTGGAAACAGGAAACCTACCAAACCTGGGCAAATGCGGTGGATACGTCTCGGGATGGAAATACCAGCGCCTTAAAAAAGCAGTATAACTATGCCTCCAGATCATTCAAAAGAGACATTGCAAGAGCGAAATCGGAGCACATCAGTAGAATTGGCGAGAAACTAGAGCGTCTTCCTTCGGGGACTCGTGCGTTCTGGTCTCTTGCCAAAGCTATTCAGGGAAATTTCTGCACGCCATCCTTTCCACCACTGCACAAGGATAACACATCGTTAGCCCATGATGCAAAAGAGAAAGCCGATCTTTTTGGGAAACTCTTTGCCTCCAACTCGACTTTGGATGACGGGGGCCAGGAACCGCCGACCATACCGCAGTGCAAGAGCTTTATGCCAGATGTTCGGTTTCACCAAAGCTCAGTGCGTCGAGCACTATTCGCCCTGGATATTCATAAGTCTAGTGGGCCTGATGGTATCCCTCCTATCGTGCTAAAGACGTGCGCTTCAGAGTTGGCACCGGTTTTAACGCGTCTATTTCGGCTCTCTTACTCATCTGGCGTAGTCCCAACTTCATGGAAGACAGCTTTAGTGCATCCGATCCCTAAGAAAGGTGACCGCTCGAATCCGTCCAACTACAGGCCGATCGCTATAACCTCTTTGTTTTCAAAGATAATGGAATCGATTATCAACCGCCAGCTTCTTCAGTACCTAGAGGATCACCAGCTGCTTAGTGACCAACAATACGGTTTTCGTAGGGGTCGCTCTGCTTCGTTCCGCATGGTGCAGGTACTGACCGGACATGGTTGTTTTGACCACTACCTGCACCGGGTCGCGCGTCGGGAGGAAACGCCGCAGTGTCATCACTGCGACGCTCCCGACGACACTGCCGAGCACACCCTGTTGGTGTGCCCGGCCTGGCGACGCCAGCGCAGCGAACTCATCGCTGCGCTGGGTGACGGAAACCTCTCGCTGACGAGCATGGTCGTGGCCATGCTCCGCGGCGAGGCGGAATGGGGGGCTGTCACCTCCTTCTGCGAGGACGTCATCTTGCAGAAGGAGGCCGCGGAGAGGGAGTGGGAGAATGATCCTCAAGCCGCTCCCATCCGCCGCAGACGGACAGGCAGGCGAAGGCGGGCATTCGCACAAGCGATGCCCGCCTAATGACCCTGCCGTGGAGGCCTGCGTGCACGGTTGGCCCCGTGCACGTCGCCGTAAGGCCCTCCGTCTGGGGATTGCCCTAGTGTTCTCGGGCAATCCCCCCTTGGCGATAGCCCGACCAGTTAGGTCGGGCTAGCCCGGGCGCGTCGGTAGTGGTAGTCGCTGTGTGGACCCTACCGGCTCTCTGCCGGGAGAGCCCCACACACGCTCGTCGTCTAGCCAACGGCGAGTACGATGCGGTCACGCATTCCCCTCGAAAAAAAAAAAAAAGGGGTCGCTCTGCTGGTGATCTTCTAGTTTACTTGACACATCATTGGGCAGAGGCAATTGAAGCGAAGGGGGAGGCACTGGCAGTAAGTTTGGACATCGCGAAGGCCTTCGATCGGGTCTGGCACAAAGCGCTTCTTTCTAAACTTCCTTCGTATGGGCTTCCCGAGAAACTATGTGGATGGGTCACCAGTATTTTATTAGACAGAAGCATAAAGGTCTTAATTGATGGTGAATGCTCAGACTCACTGTCTATAAATGCTGGTGTCCCCCAAGGATGTGTGCTATCACCTACACTATTCCTTTTGCATATTAATGATATGCTGCAAATCAGCGGCATTCATTGCTATGCAGATGACAGCACGAAAGATACCTCCTATAACGGCCGTGCGAATATTTCTCGGGAAAACGTCATTGAGTGCCGGAATAAACTTGTGTCTGAAATTGATACATCATTATAAAAAGTCTCTTACTGGGGTCGACTTAATTTAGTCCGTTTTAACCCTACAAAGACACAGGTTTGCGCGTTCACCGCCAAGAAAATGCCATTTGTCGTATCTCCTCGCTTTCAGAGCATTCCCCTATCTGCCTCAGCCAATATTGAGATCCTTGGTGTCGACATATCGAGCGAAGTCCAGTTCCGTGGCCACTTGGAGGGTAAGTCTAAATTAGCCTCTAAGAAGCTTGGTGTGCTCAATAGATCGAGAAGGTATTTCAGTCCAGCGCACCGCCTACAGCTTTATAAGGCGCAGGTTCGGCCTCATATGGAATACTGTTCTCATCTTTGGGTAGGGGCACCCCAATACCAGCTTCTCCCACTGGACCACATTCAGCGGAGAGCGACTCGAATCGTCGACTGCCAGGAAATTTCTAATCGGCTTGATACCTTGGCGCTGCGTAGAGATGTCGCCTCACTATGCATCTTCTATCGCATATATTACGGGGAATGCTCCGAGGAATTGTTCGGTCTCATACATACCTGCCGCCTCTTTCCGCTATCGTTCCACGCGACAAAAAATCCATGCCTATCACTTAGATGGTTGGCAGTCCATAACTGTGCGTTTTTCTCGCAGTTTCCTGCCTTGTACAGTCAAACTTTGGAATGAATTGTCGCCTTCGGTATTTCCGGACCGATACGACCTTCAAACTTTCAAGAAAAGAGCGTATTCCTACCTTAAAGGCCGGCAACGCACTTGTAACTCCTCTGGGGTTGCGGGTGTCCATGGGCGACGGTAATCACTTACCATCAGGTGATAAGTTTGCTCGTTTGCCCCCTATTCCATAAAAAAAAGAACACCCCCAACTTAGGGTAGGCTCGAGCCCCACACCAACCGTACCAACTACCCTAAGAAGGAATCTGGCTCGGCCGACAGACAACCGGCTGGGAGATGTTATGTTTTCCTAACTGGTCGCCCATACGGGGGTCTCAACCTGGTAGCCTGGTGACCCCTCCCTTGGCGAGTTTAGTCCCAGCTTGTTGTGTCAGTATAATAACACACCGCTGGGCCTGTCCCCATGGTGTGCGTTGCACCCGGGCGCGCGGTCTCAGGGGCGCCGCCAAACGCCACTCTGCGCTCAGCATACTTACTAAAGGGCGCCAGGGTAATGGTTGCACGCGGGCCACAGAATATATAATAGTACTCCATAGCGCTACATGAGCTAGAGACGCCTCTTTAAACTGAAATATATATGAAATAAATATTCGAGTTTACAGTCTCTTTCAGCTGTAAAAAATCATTTTTGTAAGTCAAGTCAACACGATGAAAAAAGGTACTTATGACCGTTTACGTCACATTTTTTCGAATAATTTTGCCATTTCATAGGAATCAAAACCTATAAGCCTAGAATATTGAAATTTGGCACGAAGCAATGTTTTATATAGCACGTGTTAAAGAAAGAATCTGAACGCCGTAAATATATATATATATAAATAAATATGGCAACGCACTTGTAACTCCTCTGGGGTTGCGGGTGTCCATGGGCGACGGTAATCACTTACCATCAGGTGATACGTCTGGTCGTTTGCCCCCTATATCATAAAAAAAAAATAACAAAAAGACCCGTAAGCCGTAAATATATTAGGAACTTATATACATATATAAGTTTGTGTGGAACCCTCGTCGGTGCGCCTTGGCCGGTTTTTAGATAATAACAATTTTTTGCATATAAATAATGAAAATAACATACGTTAGAAGAATGAAGCTGACTTTTACGATAACGATTAAAGCGTTAACACTAACAATTCCGACGATTAAATGTATTTCCTAATTATCGTACGGCCGTACGGCATACAGCTACATATAGCTTCTAGGTACACGCGGCTTATTGAACAATCGGCAGTCGTGTCGCAATTGTATTGAATTGAGATACCGTGTGGCGGAATTGGCAATGTGAGCTTGTCAACCAAGCTTACGTATTGGCTGCAGCTCCCTTTCCATGTCCAATGTGTAATTCTATTTTATTACGCAAGGTTTTATTTAACTTGCAATATCTATGTGTGTTCGGGTCAAATCTTGCGAGTTAAATTTAACCCTGAAATTTAGAATACACATTTAGTTCTGATGACAATTCAATTATGCATAACAAACGACAAAATAACGTATTACATATTTTTGTGCCTCCTCGCAATATGGGTATCGAATAAAAAGGCTTGACTTGTAAAATATGTTAAAACCAACCCGTAAACCCGTATTCTCAAAAAAGGAAAAAATATGAAATAAATTAATAGTAAAATACATTATAGGTATACCAAGTTTGAACCTAATCGGGTCATTAACTTTACAGTCATCGACTTGCAAACAACTGAATCTAGAAGAAGTCAGCCAGTATGGCGAAAATTGAACACAGCGCCGTTATTTAGTTCCTTCCTAAGCAAAGAAAATCCGCTTAGACTGTTTTTTAAGAGCTGTTAGCAGTTTACGCGGTCTCTGCCCCTAGTAAAACCTAAAAAGAAGCATAAAGCATTTACTGGAGATGAAACCTGGGTGCACCACTATGAACCTGAGTCAAAGCAAGAGTCGATTCAGTGGCATAAAAAAGGCACACCTCCTCCAAAGAAGTTCAAAGTGTCACAATCGACCGAAACGATCACGGCGACTATCTCTTGGGATACAGAAGGTATTTTACTGATCGATTATAGAGAACATGGTGTTACTATAATGGGAAAGTACTACGCTTCTTTACTGGACATATTGAAAGAAGCCATCAAGGAAGAAAGAAGAGGAAAGCTGTCAAAAGGTGTACCCCTTTTGCACGACAAAGCGTGGAAAAAAATTGACGACGATGAAGAAGGCAAGTCGGCAATTTCGGCCTATTTTGATACCAAAGACAAATCATTGTTTTTCGATGGTATAGGTATACAAATATTTGAGAGATCCGAAAAATGTATTAGGGTTAAGGTAGATTATACTGAAGAGGAACAAATTGTTTGGTGTTTAATTTCAACCTCCTTCCCTCTCATTCCGCGAACTTTTCGACCTTCCCTCGTATTTATTCTGTGCTTTTGGTTGCTATGTGGCAAACCTGCACTATTTTTTTGATATTTTTAAATTATTTGTAAACATATCCTAATTAAGTGCTTATAAGAGTTTAATTTTTTACATCACGTCTCATGTACAGAAGACACCGTCAATATTTTCTGTAATCTTTGCATAAAGTATGAAATATTTATAACATATTATATAATAATGAACAATGGTTTTTGCATTTATTAAATGCAATCTTAGTCACAAATAATAATATGTTTTGGATTTGTTCAAATAGGACAGTTGTAATTTAAACAATTGATAAAATTTCCAGCTTCAGAAATAATATGGTACCTAATGATTTTTTTTCTAAAACCAGAATTAAATTGCCATAGTAGCTTATTATGATTTTATTATCTTTATTTTACAGCGATGATAGTTTTTTTATTTTTTTAAAATACCTATGCGCTAATGAAAATTTCACTCTTCACAGGTGACCAGCAACCGGCAGAGTATATCGACCGCTCCAGCTGCCGACAAAAGTACAGATGTTCAGGCGGGGGTACAAGGCCCGTTGCGTACACGCTTTGCGAATAAGATCCTGGAAACGTATACCAATGAAGATACTCAAGTGGGGCAGGAAGATTCCGTCTACGAAGCAATACAATCTGGTGCCCAACGATGAATACGATACGCGGATACCGCTACACCCCGAGGAGGCTTTCCATTATGGAATTACGTTCCAAGCTAAGGTCAGTACATTTTGTATATTACGTGAACGAACTCAAGTTATTCATTCTTATTATTAGTATTCTAATAAATGGTACAATAGTAGTAGATTACCCAACAAGTTGAAAAAATGTGAATTCTTTTCGAGGCACTAAGTTGTATCCCGAGAGGAGCGAAGAAGTCTAAAGTAGAATCCTGAGCGGATCACAGCCGAGATGGTTTTTTTTTCACGTGTTAGATACTCTACTTCTTGTCATTGACTAGGTACGAGAAAATAATTACTCTTAAAATTTTAAAATGAGGCATATTCCATACAGCCAGTTATTACTTTTTGGTGGTTTTTAGTACGTTTTTATAGGGAGAGTGTGCAACCTCTTTGCACGTTTTCCTACTATAATTCGTAAATTTGCGCATGTTCCAAATTCATTTTTTTTATTGACTCAGTGAAACAAAGAGTATTCACTGTTTATGAGAGTCGCAAGCCCTTTGCCAAGTGTCAATGGTGAAATAGTATATTATGCAACTAGTGAATAAAGGACGGATTTAAAGTGAGGGCCATAGATGAATCACGAGCAAGTGAATGATTGTAATGACAATTGTTAGAATCATGAGCGATGCGAGTCATTCATGGCCCTCGGTATAAATAAGTAAGTAAGTTTTAAGTAAGTAAGTTTATAAATAAGTTTTATTCAAGAGGTGCATACCATACTTTATACCATGACTACGAGAAAAGGAAAAATTTAGGCGAAAATAGACATTTAAAATCGAGTATTTTTTGTGCAAGTAGGTTGTACAGCATTGAGATGGAGGTAGAATATATCAGTTTGCTCTAAATTCAAACACCAAAATAGTGATTAAAAGTGCGTTTTATTTACTGTTTTCAGTGAATAAAATAAGCTTTTTAGAGGGGCAATGGTATAAATGATTAAACTTAATTATATTTTCATTTCATTTTTAATGAGAAATGAGTAATTTTCTGTAGTGTATGAAAGTAACGAAAAAATATTCGCTTCTTTGTCTATTTGTTGCGAATAAATACATTGTATACCAATTTACATATTGATGACTTTGATCTATATGGCACGTGATTTAGCGATAGCAGGTGTCAATCCCATATATTATATTATGTTCGTTATCGTTTTTAAATTGTTACTTCGTGTAGGCCACCAGAATATAGTCTGTCCATGCAGAATCGAGAGTAAAATAAAATCCACTTATATAAAATACTAGCTGTGCCCGTGAACTACGTTTCGCCATACGTTTTCCCGTTTTTGCAACATTTTTCATTGATGCTCAACTCCCATTAGTCGTAGCGTGAGGTTGTATAGCCTATAGCCTTCCTCGATAAATGAACTATTCAATACAAAAAGAATTTTTTAATTTGAATCAGTAGTTCCTGAGATTAGCGCGTTCAACCAAACAAACAATTAAACAAACTTCAGCTATATAATGTTAGTTTAGAGAATAGATTTTAGTAGGTGGTGCATAAAAAGTATTCCTAAAGAGCTTATTACACTATTCAATTTGTAGAGATCCTAATTAGGAAACAGGAAGGTGTAATTGCAGTTAAAATAGATTGGATACGATTTAGGAAGCAAGGAGGGTTCCAACCGCTCTACTTCCTAAATTGTCTACAATTTACAGATATAGTGTTGCTAACTTAGCTCTTTGGAGCTAAATTAATCTTCAAAGCAGCCTTTTTTTCATTCCTACTTGTATTTGCAGACATTTTGAGTATATTTAGGATGTATTATGCACATACCTACAAGGTTAATTTATGTTTTCTTTAATTAGAATGTTTTGCTTTGTTTTGACGTCAACAAGTGCCAACTAATTTTTAGGACTTTTATGCATAAACTATTCTATTCTTGTATTGCAATTCCTTGTTAAATTTCATTATTTTCCATTATGTCCTGGCCATGGTCTAACGCCGAAGTTGAAAGAGTGTTTAACCAGCTGGTGGTGGTGGCGACAACACTGGCCGCGGGCCTACACTGGCTCCGGAACTAAGAAGACGCGGGGCGCGGAGCAAGAACTGGTTCGCGACCCGAATAGTATAGTTTTATACAAGTATAAAACTACAGTCCACTCTATTATTTGTAATCGCTAGTATCCAAGTAACAATTACGAGTACAAGGCCTAGCGACCCCAACACCAGCTAAAAACTTTTACACAAAAAAAGTTTTACGCACAAAAATTTTCTTTTTATACATAAAAATTTATGTGTAAACACACGATTAGTATGTATTGTTGGCAAGTTTTTATTTCAAAAAACATTAATTTGAAGAAAATAATGGTCCGTTCCTAATAACTCGTATTAATCGGAATAACATTTCGGAATGACAGACTAGTAGTAGTTCAATAGAGAGGTTCATATATTTATATTTTCGATTTTTGATGCCCAAAAAACAACTAGCCACCAGAAACGAATTTTTCCCACCAACTAGGGGTTCTAAAATACCAAAACTAAGGGAAAATCCACTTACATGGCATCACTGCAGTCCAATTTAGGATTCAATTTAGTGTAGTGTGATCACTCTTTTTCGACTCTCTAATTAGAACGTTCCTATTTCAAAATTTCTACAAATTGAATAGTGTAATCAGCTCTTAAATACTTACTCGTACCTATATTGGTTCAACTCTTACTTTGTTGTTTTTGAACTCACAGCAATCAATATTACTCAGTGATGTTATTGTAAGTCTCCGATCCATTAAAGTCTGCTAATGAGCCGTCGAATATCAGTTTCACAGTTCTTTTCAAGAAAGATCAGTTTCCAACAGCGTGACAAGATATCTGATTTCTTAATTTAAAATTTAAAGCATTCCATCAACGGTCTTAGTTCTCGAAATGCGTGGTTTCGCAATGTTGGTAACTCCTTACGATAGCTCCTTTGGGTGCAATATTAAACTTTTGAAAGTAGAACCTAATAAGTACTTAAAGTTTTGCGTGGAGCGGAAGTTCTTACTCTAGAACCCTTAACTATGTAAAAGAACGCGAGGTATGATGACTCAAATGGAATCTTAATCACATGTTTGAACATACCGTAAACTAAGAGTTCACCTCAATTTAAATAGATTTTTCACTTTTCTTGCTCATAAAATCCGTCATTGTATTGTACCAGAGCGGGACTAAAATAGAAATTTTAGTCCTAGGGGACAAAGTTTTAACGTGAAACTTTTTTAGCATCGCCTAAATTTTTCCCTCCATCTATCGCATGTCGCATTACACAAAAATATGAGATCTTTAGATTTACTGCTTCACATAGGTCAGGATTGGTCTATGCGTTAGATCTGTGTGGCAGTGGTTCGATCCTGGCGCAAAGCGTTGTTTTTTCATAAATTTGTTTTTTATTGCTTTTTTGTTTATTTTATTAATATGTTTTTAAAATTTTCAGTTAAATGCCTATGATCCGAAAAAAAGTTACACTTGCATGGTAGTTTTATAATAGCAAACAAAGATATATTTTCGAAAATGAAACTATTAGCGGCTATCTTTTCGGTAGAATGCGTGCATTGCGTTGCGACTCGGCTACAAAAGAAATTAAAGAAGGCATTGGCGCGAAATCTTTATATTACAAATTGAATTTATTTGTATAAAATATTGCATTATTTTATTTTCACGCAAATGTAGCAAAACTAAACCCATTATAACTCGGTTTCCAATTACGTTATCACCAAGGCTCGGGAGTAAAACTACCTTGTAATATAATGGATCATTTTAGCCCTTTTGTATAACAATCTTCCATTTATTACTACGTAATATTTTCCGTCTCTGTCTTTCTGCTTAGGAAAATCTTGCCATCGATTTTTCGAACATTTTGCTACTAGCTAGAAATATTCAGGAGAGTTCAGAACTCGATGACAATCGTGATTCAATCATTAGTTTCAATTTCTTGTGCAATTTTCAGCCATTTGTAAACTGATTAATTTTGAAGTGAACAAAAACAGCTATTTATTTACTAGAATGTATACGACATCCAACCAATTATTTTCTAAATTTCAATGCATTTTTGTTTAAATCCTTAAAAAAATATATTTTTTGTTTTTTATTTAAAACAAATATTATTATTAGGGCATTTATTTCGCATTTGATAATATGAAATTCAGTTTATAGTTAAATTTTGTTTGCCAATCGATAAAATATTTTTTAACGACTATCGTAAGAAATACTTACCGAAATTAGATGCCTCCCAGTCTCATAATCGCAGTTTCATTTCTGGTCCGGTATTTTAAATTCAATTAGTAATATTTCCGCTCCGACGGCTCGCGAAATTTTGCTTCACTCCTAACAATTCGGTAATGGCGACAATAAATTTTGTGCCGGTCCGACGTCTTTGTTATTTCGTGACGATTGGACAAATTTGATTTATTTAACAACACTATTAAAGAGGTTGGCGAACGACTGTTTTGCGTTGGCGTTATTATTTTAAATAAACTTTTTTCTTTTCCATTATTCAGAGACCCCAATTTGATGCACAGGACGAAGAACAAAGCGAAAATTTTCCATTTAATGGGGATTTCTTTAATAATTCCTTGTAGTGTTTATTTTCTATTCCATTATTATCATTTATACTATTTATTTTAATAATGATGTATTCAGACAATTAGAGGTAAGATAGCTAAGAAGTAGCTGGCTGTAAGAAGCTCTCTTCTAATATTGCTGTGCCCGACAGGGTCCACAATTTAGTTAAGTTTAACCAATCAAAAATAACATCGAATTTCATTGTGCAAAGCAATAAAGTATTAAGTATTGAGCTCGCTTCCACCTCCGGCCTCATCATAAAGTGAGGTTCCGAACGAACTTCCCTGTCGTATGTAAAAAATTTTTTAATTTTTAATCGGCAGCTAAATAACTAAAATGAATAAAATTAATTACAAAATGGTAATAGATTTATAGGACAATAAATCACAAAATGTAGTAAAAACGAGGATTGCTGCCGAGAATAATCTGAAAGACATACTCGCCAATTTCACCGGACTACTGTCATTAATATTTAGAATGCACCCGTAAAGATGCACGCGAACGTCTCCGTACACAGCGATCGGTCGAAACTACTTTTAATACAGGATTCCTTTGGCTTTAACCGCCTTGTTCAAGTTCCATATTCTTTCTATGGCATTACAAAATGTTATTCAAATGTCCAAACACCCTTGACGATTTTTCCGAATAATTAAAATCTGAGCACATTATTAAAGAGGGTTAGGAGCTTTTTTATTAGCCTAGAGGGGCGATAGTAGTTTATTATCTGCAGTACCGTAATAAAGTAAAAATTGGTTCCGTGAAAGGAGGTTCGCGGGTCCGCCTAGCTCTTCATTGAAGCAGGCCTATACAATAAGACGATGACAAAGACTCTATTCACAGGAAAACGTCCACACGCCTCAAGCGTGTGCGAGCGCTTTTCAGTTTTGGAGTTGTTCATTAATGCTACAAAGGCTTCTATTCCCTTGTTAGTTTCACACTAAAACACACTCATTTTGTAATGTATAACATTCGGACTTTTCCGTTAAAGCAACATTCACTAACAAATGTTTCGTTAGACTAGCTGTCCGTCCCGCAACTTCGCCCATGATATTTTAATTATTCCCGTGGGAATTCGTAAATAATATTCGAAAACCATAAAGCAAAGGGTTTCACAAAACTCCAATTGAAATACGTTAAGGAGTCAGATATACTCAAACAAAAAAAATACAAATTTCAACCCTTATTTCACATTTATATGAAGAGGAAATTACAAAAACGTTTAATCACATTCATTCATTTCTAATTATAAGTTTAAATACAAAATTTCATACTTGTATCATGAAAAATGACGGACTTCTACACTAACCTAACGTGTTAACCCCTGTTAGAATTTCCAAAAACGCTGAAGCATGCGTTTAGTTTCTAACTTCAAAAATGACGCACCACACACATCTTTAAACCACTATTTAACCCCTTTAGGGATAGTATTTCCAAAAATCCTTCCTAAGTGGGTGTCTACTCAATATTTTCTTTTAATTTATAGTATATTGAGCGCGCTATGTCGGTTATTGCGTACGAGGCGATATTTAAAATTACAAATTTAAGAATGCGTACTGGACATACATTTACTTTGCAATCTTGAACAAATTAGAATTTGTCGTGTTAACATTACCGCACTTATGCGATTATGTAAAGTGAAAAGCACTCGTCTTTAATATACTGAATAACGGGTCTAAATGCAAGGTAATAAGACCCTCTTTACGAGCAAGTGTGTGGAAAAAAACAATAATTAATAACTATAATTAAAATAAATTATTAAAAATTCACACAAACTTGTTTTTTAAAAACTAAAATATTCGGCTTATTTAGTTTTGAATTTTGGCTGTTTGGCCTTTTTTTGTTGGCTATATGAAGAATTTAGCCATGCACGGGCAGCGCTCGAAAAAAAGGCGCGCGGCATTTTCCCGCTATTGAAATTTTTTGTCTTTTTGTTGTAATTGATAATTGATTATCTACAAATATGTCGAGTCCAAGTGTATAAGAATCCAGATTATTAACTCCGCCGGAAATAATTATGGAGGCGCAAAGCGCAAGTAATAGTTTGTTGCCGCCAAAGTCAAAGGATAAATACTTGGCGGCATACGATACTTTCTTGCAGTGGAAGATTGATAAAAAAGCGCAGTCATTTTCAGAAAAATATTAATACCACAAGATCTTTTATTTTCCTCACAAGTGTGGAGAAAAGCGTCGTATGATACACGCGCATTGGTCATTATGTACTCTGCTTTCTTGTCGCGCTCGCCTGCGGCTCGCGCATAATATCGCCTCGTACGCAATAACCGACATAGCGCGCTTGTATCATAATGTACTATTAAATGTCTGTGTTTAAATGTCATTGTTAATTTAATATTTAAGTAACCAGTAGTAGGCTGTTCCTTTGTTTCCAATTGGCAGCCGCATAAAGTCGTGTTTAAAAAAAGGTAGAATGCGTACTGGACATACATTTACTTTGCAATCTTGAACAAATAAGAATTTGTCGTGTTAAGATTACCACACTTGTGCGATTATGTAAAGTGAAAAGCACTCGTGTTTAATATACTGAATAACGGGTCTAAATGCAAGGTAATAAGACCCACTTTACGAGCAAGTGTGTTGAAAAATTATTTATATAATTTTATTTTAATCTTTTATACACTTGATACGCAGACATTTTCTCCCAGAATCTGTTGTTTAGTTCGATAGAATATCAGTATTTCTATATATTTATAGTATTATTTTTATTATATCTATATAATATCAATTTTATAATATCTATATAAGACAATTATGTATATATTATGTTTTAGAAATTAAGATTGTAGTGAAGTTTATTTTTTTTTTGTTTTTTTATTGCGTTTTATAATTTTGTTTGTTTTTAAAAAAACATTACGTTATAGTGTGATTAAGGTAAGTTAGTATAAGTCTAGAAATAATTGTCTACGCTATCGCATTAGGATTAAGCCCGTAAAGATAGTGTAAGTGTTGTAAAAATAAATAAAATAAATAAATAAATATTAAATCTATATGTATGTTGTTATTTATGTATGTCTTAATTATATATAGGAAATCTTTATGTAGAATTATTATTATATATACCTATTTTATTTGCGTTAATTAGTTTAAATGCCATTGGCATTAAGTCCGCCTTCTGTACATCCTTAACATGTTGTACGAAAAGAATTAATAAATAAATAAACAAAATTAATACAATGACCCTACTGACCAAATTTCATGGATCTAACTTGAATAGCTTACGCTCGGCGATGATGAATCACTCAGTCAGTGAATCAGGACATGTTATTTTTATAAGTGTAGATATAATTAGGTACTAAATTATTTATTTTTTAATTTGACATATTTCCAAAGTATTACGCTGTCTATATTCTGGGTCACCACAGTACCGCCTCGTTTCGTTTTTAAGGATCCACCTTTTTCTTTATAAACCTTATTAACATCTAGTTAAACTTTGCGAATAGGACTTTGGAGGAACTTTTCTGCACAGTTTGTTTATCGTATAAAACTTTGAATCTCAGGAAATAGGCTTTTGCGGATACTTTTGAACCAAACAGAAACCGTTCGGTGATCATTACGTATCACGCAAGCTTATCCTGTTATTGTTCGAACCTTTTTATTGCTGACGGGGACGGCAAATCGTTTTTCAACATGAAACTATATAGCGTTGGTTGTGTTAATATTCTGTGCTTGACGAAGCATGTCATAATTATATTACTCGTAGATAAGTTAAGGGTGAATTTGAGCGGGCTACAACGATCGTAGCTCCAGAGACTGGCTTCTGTGACAGATGAGGCGATTTGTCGACAAAAACGACGCTGATCACTCGCGAATGGGACGTGTTTGACTGTGACATGTAAGTGTTACCCAAGTATAAAAACTTTATTGGAAAACGATTCTCAGCGAATCCTCAAGCAAGCGCTGCTCGGCTATTTATTTCGTGAGGTGACCGCAACTTTCTTATTCATAAATCTAGTTCGGTTGGTAGCTAAAAGTAGCTGGTTGATTACACTAAAATAGTTACGGACCTTAACTTCAGATATAGAATTTCAGCTGTGTTTATGCCTCAAGAGACTTAATACGTGCTTCAATTTATCTTTACATCGAATACCATTAAAATTCGTTGACGTACATAGTTCAATGTTTAAATTGCTTAATTTAGGCATGAGAGGAAAACAGCCAGACAAACTTTTCATTCACCATTTGAAACATAAGTTATCATCAAATTGAGGACGATTTATAAACGATGTCCACATTAAATCATTTTCCACACTGCTACACTTTTATTAAAAATTATGAATTCAATCCTCCTTATGCAAAACCTTAACTTCGAGTAATATTATGTCATTTTCAGCGTTTGGTCAAGCATTTATTGATACGGCGTGCAATCCCACTAAAGTGATCGACTCCTCTTTTTTTAGCTTTGTTATTACATGTCCATGCTAATTTAGTCGACTCTCTCGTGTTTCGTGATGTACCCGCTCCCTTTAAAGCTCACCAATATAAACTTACTTGTACCACTAAGCGCTTCGCCAGCCTTATTCACGTGCTTCACGTAAAAATAGTATATTTACCCGTTGTAAAAGCAATTAATCTGTAAAGCGGCTTTTAAAAAGTCCCGTTAAACACTTTTAGTGATTTTAGTGTTATATTTTTATAAATGTAAGAAATATTTGAAAGATTCTCTCAGTAAAAATTTTGTTTCTTATGTTTGTTCCTAGTTTTCTTCCTAGGTACTAAACTCGTCGAAAAGTTTTTAAGATTGAAAAGCTACTAGTGTACTACAACCTAGAAAATAAATGTAGTACGGTATCATGAACATCTATATTATTATATATTATGTATTGTATATATGTATGTGTATATATTTATTTACAACTATGTGTGTGCATGTATGTATGTGTATATATATATATATGTTTGTGTGTTTGTATGTATGCGTAGTTACATATCTTTATTTTTGTTATAAGTTTAAAATAAGTTTGTTACAAGCTTTCTTTTTATGTGTTTCTTGCACTGCCTCAAATTTTCTGCCCTGCCCTCACGGTTGACTGGTAGAGAATGTCTTAAGGCATTAATTCAGCCTATTGTACCATATTTTTTGTGCAATAAAGTGTGAGTACATTTTGATCGAGAACAATACAACGAGTTCTTACTTTATCCCAGACATAATGAAGTAGGGAACTAAACGAGAAACGAAACACTGCTGTAGACGGATGAGTCGTTTGATATTTTATGAAGTTGACGGTGCTAATGCTACATGAAGCAGCTTGATATTTAAAATGTAATGTAAAAGAGGAAGGGAGCTTCCGGTTTGTAATTTGTGCTAAATATTATAATTTACTCTTACCAATTGTGTTAATACCTAATACTTAACTTAAATTTCAGAGGTAAGATGTTAGATGGGCCCTAGGTGCTTGTCTTAGATCTGGAACTATCTGAGTTTACCGACTTTAAACTCAAAACAAAAAGTTTCAAGTGACAACCATAATCCAGCTGACTGTGGAATTAACACAAAAGATAAGTGAACACTGAATGAAGAAAACTAGGTGCGCTGATCTAGGGCTATCGACACTTGGAACCAACAAATAATTAATTTAATTTGTATGGAAAAAAGTAGCTTGATTAGCCCCAAAATATTTTTCATATGGAATCTCCACTTTTAATAGATACATACATTCTCCTGGCTATTATTTAGGTGTACCGTTACATCCTGTATAAATCTCAATCGACCAATTAGAAGTGACTTCCCCCACATCTGAAAGTCAGTCAATTGTGCGACGATATGATTTCGCCTTAGCGATAACTTGCGAAAATCTCTACGGCCCTTTTGTAGCTTCAAGGATAACATTTCGTTTATGATCAGATCAAATGTACACCAACTAAGGCGAGTTTGCACAAAAGATAAATTCCCTTTAAGGCACTGGACTGACCACAAATTAATTTCTACTTATTCATCAAACAATAAGTAATTCCTCTTCAATTGCGGGGTGGGTGGTAATTAGTTTGACAGTTAACATTGATAGTGTCCGGCGTTATTTTTCGGAACTTAATTACTAAGTGTTAAGAGGTAGGCATATATACCAAAACTTTCGACAAAAATGTGAGTAGTTGGTATAGTCGCCGGCACCTAACTTGGCAAGATTTTTACGTCAATTTTGTGATTTTGCTCGTATTGCCAAAATCTCAAAATTGACAAGCACAAAATCACAAAGATGTACAAGAAAAATGATTACAAAGTTCTTTTTATTTGCATTCTGGCCAAAAATTTTTCATACTGACCACCATTCGAGCCAATATTAGACATAATATGCCCGTTTTTTGCCAACTTAGGTGCCGTCAACTGTACTAAGTACGCAGGCCAATGGTGCGTTGTTTTTTTATTATATATATATGCATCAAGGTGGTTTAAAACAAGACAAATCAGCTTACTTACCAACATTTAACTTTTGCGGGATAACAATGGACTGATGAAGGTAGCGAAAAGCAAAACACTCTAAGACGAAAGTGATGGAGCTTATAACTTCTTAATTGTTTCAGACAGCAAACTTAACTGAGATGAGCACTAGCCCGTCGACATTTCTATTAAATTAAATCTCTCCAGTATCTTGTTGACTAGAGTACCTAGATAGGTAGGTTTATAAAGGCAAGAAAATTATGTAAAAACATTGTAGAAATAAACTAGATAATAGTGTTCGGTGCAAGGCTCAAACACATTATGTCAGCAACAATTTATGTAAGACTCGCATGCTTTCGTCTCTTGATAGTCCAAAACAACAATCAATCAAGACGCGTAAGTCATCGTTTTAAAATAGTACTTTATTTGTATTAATATAATTATTATATCATTACATTATCAAAAGGCCTCAGTTTATTATTAGTCTAAACTAGCGTTACAAGTACGTTTAAAAGTAGCACAAATAATATAAAGGAATTGAAATGAATTGAATGAATTATTGTCAAGAAAGCCTCAAGGATGCTGGGCTTTATAAATATAAATAGTAATAGTAAAATTTATCGAGACACCAAAAAAAAACATATAACAGAAAGATTTTTGTAAACAATTATCACAATGCTACCACACCACAAAACCTCATTAATGCGAAACAAACATTACTTCGCAGTAATAACTGTAGCCTTCGTAAAACTAAAACTGTTTAAATTAAAGACAATATTATTTTCATACCACCTGCTCGACAATGTTCAATTAGATCCCCCTTAACTTCAACGTAAAGCAAGACATTATATCCCAAGTGATATAATTTTTTAGGAAACTCCCAAGGGATTAAAGTGTTTTAAATATCGAACATAAAATTTGTATGAAAATTTATCATAGATGCTAGCTTAGGAAGGCAAAGGTTCTACGCCCATACAGCAGTAGCGTGCATCCACTAGAGACAGACATTCTACCTGTGTAAATAATGTTTTTATAAACTCTAAATACATAATTTCCTTACCAAAATTATAAAATACTTATCTACATAACACTGCAAGCTAAAATAAACAATTACATTTCACTTTATTTTTTATTGATAAAATACGTTTTATGCAAAAAGCGCCATCTTTTGACGGCCACCATTAACTATCGATAAAAACGAATAAAAGCAGAGTAAAGCAAGAACACTCGCTGCCAGCGGATAAACAGCATTTGGAAAAATTACGCGGCATATTTAAAAATAAAGAATGTTTCTACAATTTGTTCCATAATTTGCACCAACAGTATTCCGTCCGTTGTATTGTTTTCATAGCTAAAACTTTGCCGCCAACGCCATTACGTATTTCAAAATTGTAATATCTTGTTGCTTACGTTAATAAAGTGCTTAGTGGAATGTGTTTTGTGGCATCAATAATACAGTCTTTTTAGAAGTTTATTCAGTGTTTTATTGATAAAGTTAAAAACGTAAGTAGGAAAATGTCCAGGTGCTTTAGCTTTTTTTTATTTGGGGTCAATAGGTTGTCGACTATTTGAGATTTATTTCGACAGTTGTGTGTAGTAATTAATTGCTGTTTCAAAAGTAAATATACAACAAAGTTGAAACATAAAAGAATTTTATTTGATACCATTTTATTGTTAACAAATTAATATTCGTCCTGCGTGCTACTAAAGATCATTGACAGGGTCCAGCAGCTGATCGTATCGTATTGTAAATCGATATGTAGACTAAGTTCATACTTGTTATATTATTATTAAATATGTTTTAAGTTTTTGTAATGTTTTAAGCTTTACGTAAGATATAATTATTGCGTGACGTGTTTGTGCTTGAGAAAAATAAATCTTTTTTTTTGTATTTTATGGTTTTCATGATAATATCATAATTTTAACCATAGTTGTAGTGATAGTGATAATGATAATGTGACAGTGTTTAACCACCTAAGTAATTGGTTATAGAGCCCTGAGTTTTTATTGTCTCGCAGATGGTATGAAAATTAGAGTATTCACCTCTGGAATAAAGCAGTGCCTTCGTCTTAGGCGACTTGAACCCCTCGCTTCACTTAGGACTCTACATAAAACTTAACTTAATTTTAAACTTAAATTTTAACTCCCTCGCTACGCTCGGGAACTCTAGAGTCGCTCGCGACGCTCGGGGTTCAATATGGCGCCCGTGACGTTAGACACTGCTTTAATCCCTTAGTGCATAATCTACTATTTCATCCCCTCATCTCGGAAAGAGTATTTTTGCTATTCGATATCTGACCGCCAAAGCGTTTTTATCCGCTTGAGGTTAAAGTAAATTTGAATTAAGAACATCGCGTGCACTAGGTATGTGATTTCAAAACATCATTAAACCTATTTACTTCCATCTCCATGGTGCCGAATTTATCATATTACTTTTTTTAAATTTGTTAAAATCTCAGTCTCTGAACCTCTTTGGTGTACTTTTCTTTTTAATTTGCTTTGTTTCATTTCCTCGCTGAAGGGGGATGAAAAATTACGTGTTGCACTCGAGTGCAAAGATTTTTCACCTTGTGCTCTTTTGATTCCCTCGCTACCGCTCAGGATTCTAATTTTAGAATCCTTCGCTTGCTCGGTCATCAAAGTTGAGCACGCGGTTAAAAAGCAACTTTGCACTCATGTTTAACAAATAACTATTTTTCAAAATTACCTAAAGGTGTAGTATGGTTACATGCTTGTGAGCATTTATGTAATGCTGGTTGATTTTTGTAACGGCGAATTTCTAACTTTTCACTCTCCAAACTATTAGAACTGTTCACTTAGAAAACCCCGAAGCGGTAGTTTTTCACTTAGCCCAGTCTGAACTTTTATATTAGATGAGTAACAAAGTTCGCAGCCTGTGTAACTCCTTCATCGGCTTCGCTGATTATTTCGGATTGCGAGATAATGAACTACTAGTTCGAAGAGTCAATCACGTTACTTCCCCCTAATATGGATCAATGTGAAAAATACAGTGCTAGCTTTTGTCCGCGACTCCGTACGCGTGTAGTTTGTACGACTACGAATCACCGAAAGAGTGTATTTCAATGCTAGAGAAACGGATGGTCTAACTAACCTAAGTTTATATATATTCTTTATTGTACACAATCAAAAGAAAAACAAAATAGTTACAATCAAATTATGTACAAGGGCGAGCTTACCTCTTTAAGAGATCTCTTCCAGCCAACCCTAGATGTTGTATGAAATTAGGTATATTAACGGAAATATGGTGTACATTTACATAAAAAGACAATATAATATATACATAGATACATATGAACAATATTACGATAAAAAGTAACCTAGTACGATAAATTCGAGAGTAAGTGAGCTCTTAATCTACCCTTAAGCATAGTTAGGAAGAACTTTCACAGATGTTAGCTGGGAGAGCATTCCACATTATTGCAGCGCGTACAGTAAAAGAGTTGTGAAACAACTTCGAATTACACTGAGAGACATCAAGAGGACAGGGAGTGACACAGGAACGCACAGAACGAGGACCAGATGGTAATACATGGAAACGGAACCGCAAATAATGAGGGATCTGGGGACAGTGAAGAATTTTGTAAGTAAGACAAAGGATGTGCATGGCCCTGCGTTGACGTATAGGGGGCCACTGAAGCTTAGACATCGATTTACTACCAAACGTTTGGTAGTAAATCAATGAGCTTAGACCGTTAGTCTGATACGTGATCATATTTTCTCAGAGAAAATATAAAACAGATGTGTAAAACATTTGCATACAGGTGATAGGGACACGTAATAGTTTTAGTGAGTTCGTTTATAAAAACCGAGAAGAGTAAGTGTAGCACGCCGCCTTATAGGATGGCCAATAAGTTTCAACTATCAATTTCTCTTTATTAAACCAAAATAGACAATATGTCAGCATAGATCTTTTAAAATTTTCTCCATTTGTACCTATTTACTGAAGACACAATGTCTCATTTACTATTTAGCCTATCATCAATACTTTTCTTCGTGGTTATCATGATATTGCTTTCATTACGCACAGTTCTGCATTTTTATAATTCCACAATTTGTTCATTGGAATTAGATATTTGAAAATTACCTACATTTCTAAGCCTCATTCAACTATTGTTCTTCTGTTATCTATCACATTCAACGTTCACTATTCATTGTAATATGCCACTACGCACATGAACAACTATAGTTCCAAAAGATACACCCTGGCTGTTCATCAAGTTTCCCTTCTTTGTTTTCTGTTGAAACTCAAACCGGGGCAATTAATTGTTTCGTACCTATATATCTAGCGTCATATTACAACCAATCACGTCGTATTTTGGTTTGAATTTCTAATGATTCTCTCACGCAGCAGATTCTCTTGCGCTATTTGCTACTCGATCTGGAATAATATAGTTATACGAAAAAAGGAGTGAAGCGCGAAGGGTGAGGTCTGTGAAATTTTATTTAGCTGGCAATTCTGTTTTTTTTTTCATCATTGTTTATCTACGATTTGCATCGAGCAACTGGATGCCTTGAGCCGGAATCCACTTTTTATTTGGAATCGATGCGGGCGCTAAATTATTTTTGAGCTGTCAGCTTCACGAAGAATATGTTAGAAAATTTTAATATAAGTACATCCAAGCTTACGAATGGAGATGATAAATTTTGTATGGATTTTGGGACCACTTATGAACACCAATTTTTCGTAAAGATATCTTCATATGAAAACATAAACTTATTTATTTTCCTAATAATTTGGTCGATTAACGCGTTAATTGGCGGTACATTGATTTTTAATTTTTGTATGACGGAAAGCCATTTTGAAAAAATGACGTAAGTAGTCTGTGGTAAAATGAACAAAGTTTAACAAATATCAACCTCAAATGGTGAAAGAGGTGAATGTGAAATATTTATATTCTTCTGTATTGAATTTTTGCCATTTTAGCCAGGATCTAACCGAACTAATAGTCTCAAGCCTTTTAAAATCCTTTTCCTTAATTCCCCGAGATATTCAATTTAAGCGCATCAAAGAAAGTATACATTTTCAATAAACGCAGATTTTTCTAGATGATTTTTAGTTTTAATCCCTGCAAATAATGCAGCGAAGAAGCATTCGATCGTTGTAACAATCGGAAATACAGCAGAACATTATTTGAAAATGTGTCTGTGCTGAGTCTAAATATCGTTTGTTAAGCCAAAATATGTTACCTTGAAACTATAAATTAGACAAAAATCTTGAAAGAATAAGCTATTGATAACTTAAAAATATAAAAGTACTATGTTTTTAACTATGCTAATTCTTTCAACTATGAGTGAACTATAATCACACTATGTAGCAATATAACTACCTAGTTATGATAATTTTAAAAGTACAACGTTATGATTTAATCGTATTTTTACAGAAATCACTCATGATTTGTTCTTTAGTGCACTGCTATTTTTTTTTCTATGTGATCAATTGTATTTTAAAAGAGATAGTAAGCGGGTTATATTATCTTTAATATCCGATGGTACAGCTAAGTGCTTATTATAGTCTTCAAGATAAGACGGTTTCGGTGACAGGTCGACGTTCCCGTTTCATGTATAGGTATTAATTTTTATGATAAAAAATATTATGTTTTAAAAACATAACATCTCCTTCAGATATTTTTATCAACAATGCAACAATTAATTCCACATAGAAACATGATAAATAGAAAAATCAGTCCAGTTAAATATAATTATTTATAATTCTGACAAATATTTTATTTAATTAAGTATGTAGGTATTTGAATCGTGAATCGGAACTAATACTTTACACAAATATTTTATTTGTAAACTTTAAACAAATATTTTTTCAGAATTATAATGTTATTTAACTAGACTTATATCCTTGTTTTTATTTAATGTGGAATTAATTATTGTATTTTTGATAAAAATAACCTAAGGAGATAAGATATACTTTTAAAACATAATATTTTTGATCACGGTTACTAATATGCATGAAACGGAACAGTTGGACTTGTCAAGGGAACCTTCTTATCTTGAATAGACATAATAATATGCACTTATTCTATTTTTAGTATTTCATGGATTGTTTCTTGAATAGGCTAGATGACTAAAAAATTTTTTTTGATATAATAGAAGCTCATTCATATAATAAACAGAAAGAAAAAATCGGTTTTCGAATAACTATAAAAACAACCAAGATATAAGGTATTAAAGATTTTTCTCCATCTCTTTTTAGCAAAACGGCAATTTACATGGAGTTTATATGGCCGTACTCAACAGTGACGTCACGGTTGATGTCGGATCTCTGTCTAATCGCCTTCAAATTAACAACTATAATCTAAATACTTGTATCTAATGTATTTCTAAGCCGATTTTAATTCTAATTTCACAGGACTGCATCTTTTTCTATAGTATTTTAATATTTAATGACGAGACGTTATAATTGGAATTCAGTCATCATCCCAATTGTGACGTTTTTCGCATTCTTATTAGATGATTTACTAAAAATGTGTTTCATTTACTTATCGACAATAATTTTTATTTGATAATTTTCAAAGCATCATTTCATGACATCATCCCTCCACTATCGTTAATAGAGGTATAGCCGGTCGATAAGTAATATTTGGTAATGGTGCATAAGCGTGGATATTGTTCGTGTGCAGGCAGCTTAACGGTACACTGAACATGAAAGGTCTTCACGACAAATAGTAAAGGGTTTTAGTTCTAAAAAAATATGGTAACGCGATATAATGTTTATTGACAAACAGGCATTACATACAATACAGTTAAATGTTACTTTGTCAAAAATAATTGAAAGTGATCTAGATCATTCTCTCTTACAATACGCACTACACTGTGACAAATATAATTTTATTGCTTACCTTTAACATTATATTTAGTGAAAGAAAATGAATACTCAATAGTTAACGAAATAACGTGCTGTCATCCTATTGAATGTGATTTCACATATTCAACTTGAACGCCTTTATATTAGTCCAGAGAAAGAATATTATGTCGGCATAGGCTTATGCGATGGACGAACCCTCTGACCGTTAGGTCGAGTGTGCATCGAACTGGCAAAACATAGGAAACTGCTGCTCGACGCTTGTTCCAGAAATTAGTGTCAACGATATAATCACATCACACATAGCTATACTGCTTCGGCTCTTAATACTTAACCTATTTTTTGATATTCATTGGCGTTTATATGCGAATCGGGTAGTTACAGAAGGTTTCAATGCATTTTGAAACCCTTAAGCTGTCGAATGAATGTACAATTGAGTATTTCGATGACATCATCATCATCACAGGCTGTACACGTCCTATACACATAAAGTGGTTTTTACCCAGCAGTATGTGTATAGTGTCCAGTCTGCCTTCCGAAGCACGGAGAAACTCGAGATCACAAGGTTTTTGTCACCCATCCAGGGTCCAACCATAGCGAAGATTGCTTTGTTTTCAACTTCGAAACCAATCTTCTCTATATTAGAGTGATGTTATATAATGCGAGTATTGTTCAATAATGCAAGCCTATAAATCATATCTATAAGATATACAAATACATGTTTGTTATACATGCCCAAAAATACAAAGCTCTAAAGTACTAGGGATTGGGCGAATCACCATCCCTAAAATAGCCGGGCAGCTTAAACTTTGGAATATAGGAAAAATTTCAAGTAAATACTTTTTAGATAATTTGGCGTGGCTTGTAATCGAATTTTGCCCGGGGCACGTTCGTTGTATACGTTTCCTATTATCTGTGTTTGTGAAGACAAAACTTATCTAAATAAGTAGGTACCTATATATATTTGTTTGGAGGCTTGTGTTGTGACCCTGACCATGGCTTGTACATTAAAAAAAATTAAAGTATATTGAAGTACATTTATTAATTTAAGTTTACGTTAATTTGTAATATTCCATAGTACGGAAAATGTTTAAGAGCTTCTCATAAAATGAAAATTCAAACGATAAGTAATAAAATCTATATAATAATATAATGTAAGATTGAGAACTACTATACCCATTAGCTTAAACCATGGTTTGCAAGACGATGTCGGGACAATACTTCAACGGGGTTGTTAAATTTAAAAAAGCTTGGCGATTGTTACCATTACAAAGGTAATCTGGTGGCCAAATTTTAAAGAAAGAAAGAAAGAAAGAAAAATTGTTATAGTAATATTTATTTGTATTCACACAAAAAAAAAGGAATTATTAAAGTAGTGTTGTATTACGTCATATAAATTCAGCCAAAACAATTTATTTTTTTCGTAAAGACAAGTACTCGTAGATATTGTTGTTTATTATAGTAACACGACCATATGTATTATATTCATTAATAGCTATCCCTCTAATATTGGTATATGTATAGGCACAAATGTTATCATCATTAATTGTGTGATACTTTGACATGTCTACATATTTTATAGCTATAACAGGAAAATTAGCGACCAGACAGCAAGCATATAAATAAAAAATAAAGATTTATGCAAATCTGGGTGTAATCAAAGGTCATCCCTCAAAGGGGAGCGAAGGGTTGGATAATTATTAAAAATTCTGTTATGATGTCTGCTAAGGGTCGTCCTGGGGGGAAAATAAGGAAATGAGAGTATCATTATTTGTGAAGAAAGTTTGACAATTTGAAAAAAGTTTATTAATGTAGGTAGTAGGTACTATACTGATTACTGGTATCTAAGTTAACAAAGGCTCGGGTTAAATAGGTAGTCGAATAGCTATTTAAAGACTGGTTTTGCTGCGAATTAAGTGTATTTGCGATACCAATATAAATCTTCACAAAACACCTCTAACAAAGTTACGAACTAATTACGTACCTTCTCTTAACTAGACGGCGATCACTAAACACTGATAAAAGATTAATCGCAACTTCACAATTGGCTTTCCCAAATTCGCCTGTACCATAGTAGTTGGTGAGCATTTTTGAGTAAAAATTAAATGGGCTTCAAAAATGTTTTAATTACTAATTACAATACCTCTCAAGCATGACGACAATCTTTTGAATTTAAAACTTCACAAAACAAAGCATCGTATCGTCCATATATTTTTGTCATATACATGCCTGTGATGCTCAACAATAACTTTGATTTAGTTAAACGTAAAAATATTTATCATAATTGGTAGTTACATACTTGTAAATTTCTGCAAATTAAAACTGATTTGAAAAAGATATTGTCTAAATATTAACCATTTTAATTAACCATTGCTTGGATTTAGCGGTAAACAATTTGTCGAGTTAGGATTAAGGTAATCGAATGTTTAATCCTTAAGAAACCAAGCAGCGTTGGCGTCATAACTTGACCTTGGTTCCGTTTAATCATTAGTTGAATCGAATAAGAATATTCTATAATATAGTAAATCCAAATTCCTATCCCTATTCATCAGCATGGCCATAACGTTAACTATGGCTTTTATTAATTACTTCGCTGCCAGCATTCTAATCTCTTCCGCACGCTTTATATGGTAAATGCTTACCACATCTTTGCGACGGTTTTCTATAAAGTTACGCGTATTAAAGGTAATTATGCAACATTATGCTACCTTAGTCAACCGTGTCAATGTATTTGGATATTTTGCTATATTTTCAGAGATGCTATTCGAACTCAGGAGACGCATTTTTGAAACATTAGAAATGAATCTTGAATTCGAACACGAATACAAATCACACGCGAAATTATTTTCTACTGTTCCCAATTTTAAAGATTTTTGAATCACTCGAATTCAGTATTGTCATTAAAAACAAACTCTACATTAGAAACCGTTTCACGCAGAAAAAAATAAATCCGGTACGCAATAACATGGCAATAACTCATTAATTTAAAAAACTAGCGATGAATCGCATGTAAAACGGAACGTTTATACGTTGCGCATATTCTACTAGTAGAAATGAAAAACGAGTGGGTAGGACCACTCGTTGCAGAATTCACGGAATGAATGTTCAAAAATAGCGAATTCGGAAATTCGTACGATTTACTAAATAATTCGTTACGATTTCGAATGCGAATTTGAATTCTATTGTTTCAAAAATGCGTCTCCAGAATTCGTTTTTGTAAAAGTAACATAATTTTCACATCTGTCGAAAAACAGATCTGGGGCACAGGCCTCCGTCACTAGGCGCTTAGGTGAAAGTTTACAAATAAAATATTTGTGTAAAGTATAAGTTCCGATTCACGATTCAAATACATACTTAATTAAACAAATATTTTTTCAGAATTATAAATAATTTTATTGAACTGGACTGATATTCATGTTTCTATTTTATGTGAAATTAATTGTTGCATTGTTGATAAAAATAATCGAAGGAGATGTAATATTTTTTAAACATAAGTACCTAATATTTTTAATCATGGAAACAGTATGCATGGAACGGAATCTTCGATCTGTCACCGAAACCTTATCTTAAATAGACTATATAATAATAATAACATGCCACTAACCCGTGGCGTGATTCAGCTTGGATGCTCAAAGTTTAGTTATTTAAAATGTCTTTTTTTGTCGGCTATTATCTATTCTGCGCCTAGTTAGAGTAACATTTGCGTTCGTTTCGTTTGCGTTAGACGTTCCGTATCGAACGTAGGAACTTATAAGAACGATTCGTGATGCGGAATCATTTCCGCAAGTTTTGTTCTTTTTGAACTTCGTAATCGTTTTTGGATTGTTATTTCATCTAGGCCGCCAAAGGAATACGGATCCGACGTAAGCCGTGAGACCCATTCACATTATGCTGTAAGATTCGTAATGCAAAACTCTAGAACCTACTGATAGAAATATAGCGTTGACGTTTAAAGCAAGTTGATAAAAAAGGAAATACGTAAAGCGTGAATTAGCTTTAAGGATGCGAACATTTAATAATACGTGGGCACAACTCATGACTAGCATACTACTTAATTACTATAACGTACATATAGCAATGTATGCTAGTGATGTGCAATGTTTAATTCATTTTTTAAATGCTATATCGATACGATTTCGAATTCGATGATAATAGAACAGAGATATTAAGATATACAAAATAGTTTCAATACAAATTAAATTAAATAATGTTATAACTCATAATATATTTTATTCTAGCATAGTAAAAGCGAGGCTGTTATTAGGGTAAGATTTATTTAGTAAATCCTAAAATTTAATTCCACTCTCAACACTTTATTTTCGTCATTAACTAAATTACTTGATTTTACCAGTCATCTATGCCATCAGTTATCTATTTATTGTCAATTGTATAATTCATGTGTATTTTCTTACAAATAATAAATAAATACATAAATATTAAGCCAGAAAAATATCCAAAAAAGATTAAAAACGACGAACCATCATGTTTTAAATAAATTAGCCACGTGGCACGTAAATACAGAATAGGGTTGCTCTTAATCTTTAGCTTTTAGATAAGCGTTTGAAACATCAGACTTTTATTTTAAAACTGTTTTCATGAATTTTATTGGCTTTTTAACCGACTTCAAAAAAGGAGGAGGTTCTCAATTCGATGCGAATGTTTTTTTTTGTGTGTATGTTACGCGATTACGCCGCCAATTGTGGACCGATTTAATTTTTTTTGTATTCGATAGAGTAAACTCCAAGGGTGGTCCCATGGTCACCAAAGTTAGCATCTGATGATGGGATCCCATGAAAATCGAGGAAAACCCTTAAATTTTAAGGTGTGTCCAACGTGTTTTGTATGTATGTTACGCGATTTCTTCCTCAATTGTGGACCGATTTTCATTTTTTTTTGTATTCGATAGAGTATACTCCTGAGGTGGTCCCAAGGTCACCAAAGTCAGAATCTGATCATGGGGTCCCATAAAAATTGAGGGAAACGCTAATTTATTATTTTTTAAATCAGGGTTTCTTTCACTAAAAAGATTGCATTCACTAAAAAGTTAAAAATAAAAAATATTTTACAAAAAATAAAAACCGACTTCAAAAACACTGAAAAGTTAAAAATAATATAAGAATAGGTACAGACAACATCACACTTCTATATTGAAGTCGGTGCCAAATTTTAAGACTTTCTAGGAGATCATCGTTTGGCACCGACTTCAATATAGAAGTGTGGTGTTGTCTGTACCTATTCTTATATTATTTTTAACTTTTCAGTGTTTTTGAAGTCGGTTTTTATTTTTTGTAAAATATTTTTTGTTACTGAAGATATACAATATGTTGTTTTTGATATCCCATAACTTTAAGATTTATATTCTATGAATAAAAATAACGTTAAAAGTCCAAGAAACATAAGTTCAAAATGCAAACTCTCGGATATAAAAGCAATTTTAATCAAAATAATTTCATAATGATCACTAGTGTCATGAGTCTTATGTCTGTATTTTTGCGACGTTGCCCAATTACATCAGCGCAAAATTACGCGCGGTACAACCCCGTATGAAGGAAAAGCCAATAAACTTTAAACCTTTTGTTGAGACACCGTCTTATTACAAAATATGGTTACAATTCAAAACAGCATCAGGTTTAAACTGCCAAGTTAGTCTCTGTTTACGCCTGATGCTGTCTCTAGTGAAAACCAAGAAGTAAGTTTAGACCAGCCCCCTAACCATGATCGCTTAAAACAATATTAAAAGCGCGCTGAGAGCGGGATGATGCTATACACGGCAAGAGCGGTGTCTCTATTACAATATTGTTTTAACCTTGCTATAAGCGATCATGGTAAGGCCCCAGGTTTTTTAATTAGACCGTTACGGTTGACTTTTGTATGAATGTGGTCTCAAAAGCGGACATGTGATGTTGTCATCTTAACATAAAGTCAGTAAAAAATATTGATTGAAAAATAATTAATATGCTATTTTATTCTCTTATATGCTATCATTGATACCCTAGAGTTAGGTATATGAAATCAAAAGGAACCTGTCGTATAGTCTAGGTTTGCGTAGGCGGCGGGACAGAACAGGCGTGCCCTTAAAATTCGTTGGACTCGAGCCATATGGCAAACCCAATTAGGATATCTAGTCAACTTAGCCCCTCTAAGGTATCATAGCAGACTATCCCGCCTTACAAAAAAGTTCTTTAGGATTCAGTCGGTCACTAAAAGAATTTTGTTATAATAATCCTTATATTATCGGCTACAACAGTAAAAGTGTTAACTAACATATAATTTTGACACAAAATTTTGCTGTTTAGTAAAGGAATTTGCTTGAAGCACACTACAGATATTTCGCGGCTTCTGTATGAATAAGATTTAAGTAAATCTAAGATTTAAATGCCGGTAAAAAGATTTAAATCAATTTATTCAGAAAACATACCAAATTACTTTTTTTCCTAGCTGTGCCCGCGAAGTAGGTTTCGCCAGTAAAGATACTAACATCGTCATTAAAAAATGGAAGTTGGTAGTAGAAGGGTGAAAATTTAGGATTAGAGGTATTTTTGATTCCAAATCATAAAAAAAATACAAAAAAAAATCTAAAAGTCACCCTTATCAACCTAGTCCTAGAGGTATAAAAAATAGTCTACGACTACGACCTATTCTCAGACCTATCAAGTATACACAAAAATTATAAAAATCGGCCAAACCGTTTCGGACTAGTTCGATAACAAACACAAGATTTGTTTATATTAGCTAATAGAACAGAATATCGAACAAGTGAATATATTCTATCTAATATCTGTTCACTTGTTCTATAACAAGCATAAAGATCGATTAATCGTCGACTTCTAGTATATGTGATTTCCACATCCCTACGAGTATAATCTGCTCGTTTAGGAAGGACATTGGAATGCTTCGCTATCGCGTATTTAAATGCCGAAGCGTTGTTGTGAGCGTGCGGCATGACAATTACTCTTCGAAATGCTCACTCGAACTTGTGCTTCCGATTTTCGAGGCAGCAAACGTGCTCTGAGATTTGAGGTAAGCTCATCACAAAGTTTGAGACATTAAAAATGTTACGTACAAGAGTAAAATTAGTTACTTAAAGCGATATACGCTTTAATTATATGAGACTTGAGGTACGTTTTATCCTGCCACCCGTGACTTAGTGTGTCTGCGAGACTGGGTGTATTTTTTAAAATTTTAATAATCTTTTCCCTGTTATCGTTTTTCGGCGCGGTTTCGAGCAGCTGAGGCGTCCTGGTGTTTTCAGTAATAATTAGAGGTGAAATTTTTTCTGATATTAATTTCAAATTGTTTAGCATTTGAAGAAATGTGCAATGTCACATTATATAAAATAGTAATCAAAATACTTAATTAGGATAATATTTCATCATAGCTTTTCAAAATAAAACCTTACACAATTATCTTGGTATAATATAATGCAGAAATCTTTGCGAATTTAGTCTGACCATTTCTGCATTTTTTCTTGGCGATAAATTTGTAAGATATTTTTTAAATAATGCACCTTTTCACAGTTAATGTTAAGAGGAACCTAGGAAAAGATTCATATTTGTTCTATTTTTCATTAGGGGGCGTACAGCTTTATCATAAAACATCATATGATACAATGTATTGAGTCCTACATTTAGGTTTCTAAAACAAAAACATTTTTTTAAAATCACAATCAAGTAAATACAAACATTTTTCAAGATGCTGTCTTGATTCAGGATGGAATCCTGTGAATTCTTCAAATAGCTTTTTGTGCCGTTATCTGCGTGATCCCGTGATGGCGCACGAATTGTTTGAAAAACCTTTTACGATGGAATACCATTAACTTCAGATAGCCTCGCACAATCCATTTAGCATTACATCAATTTTTCAGTTGTCATCTTTATATTCGTATAATTTCTTTTGCAATGACCTGTGTAAGCGCTGAAGAATGTTATAACAATCTTTTATATTGTGATGCAGTGAACTAGTCGTAAAATTAATTTAGTCTGAAATGGGGGCAAATATGCGTTCACAAGGCCTATGCAGGTGTGTTACAATGCATAATGTTTTATATTTAATTTTCTTTTAAAAAGTTATTATTAAAATTAAGCTCTAATAACATGTTACGTTAGTCCCTCATTAAAATGCCTTTGATTCTCAGTAATAAAAGCTCTCGTCCAAGACATCATGTAAGTTTGAAATACTTAAATAGAGCAAAGTTGTAAGTAATGCAGATAACAGTAGTTTCTACTACAAAATAATATTTTTGTACTGTCTGCACGGGTAAAGTTTTCGTTGAGGCGTAGGCTGCTACCCCAAGGGGCCTATAGATACAGCCATGTTAAAAGGTTTTATTCTAGACTTTGTTCGTTTTAGCCGTAAACTCAACACAATGATAAGTAAAGGGACACCTTCGGCGTTGCGGAGATCATCCCATTCTTATAAAACTTATATCTGCCAATAGTGTTAAGCTTGGGTTTTTTACATACGAGAGGAAAGCTATCCTCTCACCTGATGGTATGTGTAAGGCTGATGGTGGAAGCGAGTTTCACCTAGACTCCTCAAAAATGAGGAACTGGCTATCATACCTCGAACTGTCGAAACACAACAATGCTATCAACATTGTTATTATGGCAACCAACTTATGAGAGACGATGGTAGCTAGCCAGGCCGGTTAAGAAACTCTACCACCAACTGGACCGAGTAACCATGATCTCCTGTTGAACACTCGTTGGTCTAACTAAACCACTAAACCACGAAGACGGCCAGAAATAGCTTCGTCGCTTACACACAGGCGGTATAGTTGTGTTTGTGAGATTTCTAACATTAACTCACTTTCTGCCCGCAGCCTTGCCCGTAGTATTGTTTTTCCCATTCTAGCAAGCTGAAGCCTAATTACTAATTCCCATATTTGTAAATAGAAAACTTCTCAAAGTCATTCCAATTTTGAGCCCATAAAGGGCTGTTATTCCAAAATTGTTGAAACTGATCGTTTTGAAATGTAATCAATAGGTTGCATTCCATAGGAATTTTTATAAGTACAAATCTATACTTAATACTATAAAGCTGAGTTGCTTGAACGCGCTAATCTCAGGAACTACTTATTCGAATTGAAAAATTATTTTTGTGTTGGATAGCCTATTTATCGAGGAAGGCTATAGAACATCACGCTACTAATAGGAGCTGAGTATCAATGAAAAATGTTGTAAAAACGGGAACAAATATATTATTATGGCGAAACGTAGTTCGCTGGCACAGCTAGTTATTTATAATAATAGTAATTATTAAAACGTTTATTTCGAGTGACTAGACCCATAAAAATAGAATATAATCTTATCAAAATAAATATTAATTTTTTTATTTAAGAAAAGGTAATTAAAAAAGGTAAAGGTAAAAAATTATTAAGTATACATTATAAATGAATAATATAAAGTTACAAAAATACGCATTCACTCCTTATTTTACTCCTTTTTATTGTAGCTATGTTTCCAAAAAGCAAACTGCTCACCTGATGGTAAGGGGTAACAGTCACCTATGATACATGTGGCTCCTGTGAGATTGCGGCAGAAATAGGTAAGACCCAAGCAGACGACGCTGTACCAGAGTCTTAAGGGTGCAATTTCAAAAAGACTAAAAACGTGTTTATTTATTTCTTTTCATTAGCCGCAATACATATGTTAGTGCTTTTTGATTCTAAAACAACGAGATTACAAACTTTCATCCCCTATTTTTGACATGTACACTAAGCTCCTTTACATAAGCAATATGATCTTTTACCATTGTGCGCTTTCGACGTTTTGCATTTTTACCATTTTGCTCCTTTACCATTTTACGATCGCTTACCGTTTTGCTCTTTGACCATTCTACGCCTAAAGCTATACGGTTTGACCTTTGGATAGTTCTTATGTCGGTAATAGTGGCGGTTTTCGTAGTGTAAATGTAAAGCTTGATGGGAGCTTACTGTAAATAAACACTTCTTAATACAACTAAGTTCGCAAAGATGGAGTCTGCTCACCTCCTGGTAAGGGGCTACAGTCGCCAGGAACTACATGTATACGTGTGGTTCCTTGGGCCTAGCCATCATCGCTTATAGTAAAGGTTAAAACAATATTGGAACAGAGACGTCGCTCTTGCTGCGTATCGCGCCATCTCGCTCTCAGCGCGTGAGCGATCATGGTTAGGGGGTAGTAATAACGTGGTAATAGTATACTATTACCGTGGTAATAAGTACAATGCAGCACTCAATGCGTGTTTTTGGTGTGCTTACTTAATTCATACGACATACATTTGTCAAACCTTTTCAGCTTTCCAATTTGTTTCAAGTAAATAAAAATTGTTGCACTCGCACCAAAGCCTGCTGCTAGGTCTGACATGGTTTGCGATATATCCATTTCTACGACCACTTTTAATTTTTCATTACGCACTAAAGCCGCCCACGGTGTTTGTTGTGTAGGCTGAAATTTCCAGAATGAAAACGTTTGAACCAACACGTACCGTGCTTTCCTTAACAGTAGCTTACGCAATATTAATCCATCGAGCTGTTCCTGCAGTGCTGGTGCCGCGGTGGAAGTGTGGAACTCATATTGGTAAATGACATGATATTTTAAGTTTAAAAAGTTTCGAACAGAACGATGTTAAAGAAAAATCAAATAGTGCGAATAAAAGTGAATTACTATATTCGAAACAGAGAATACACGAGCCTTACTTTAGTTCTAGTGCTAATTTCATATTATGTAATAGCTTAGAATATGTAAGTATATTAAACAAACACACACACGCATAAATGGGAATTTATTTATTTCATTTTTATAAATGTTACTTATAAAATTTTACAACATTACAAAAAGTAAGAAGCTATGTAAAAATGATCATCAAAACAATAATCATTAGAATTGAAAAAAAAAATATAAGAACCTACAAGTATGTATGATATAATCTATTAACAAAAAAACCGACCAAGTGCGAGTCGGACTCGCGCACCGAGGGTTCCGTACAAACCTGTATTTTTATTATATTATGTAACTAAAAAATTACGGTTTTCGCAATTTTTCCTTTATCTGTGCTATAAGACGTTACTTCGTACCAAATTTCAAGATTCTGAGTTCACGGGAGTACCCTGTAGGTTTTGATTCCCTTGCGAGTGTCGAAAATAAACGGCTGTATCTTTTGATTGCGTTGGCTTAGAAGTTTGTTTTTTTCACAGCTCGAAGGGGCAGTAGACCTGAGTATTTGATATAAATTTCAACTTGATACCTCCACGCGTTCCTGAGAAAAGGGGTCTTGACAGACAGACAGACAGACGGACGGACGGACGGACAACAAAGTGATCCTATAAGGGTTCCGTTTTTTTCTTTTCGAGGTACGGAAACCTAAAAATGTTTCAATTATTATTATTTAATAGTTAATGACATATTTTTAACAATTATATTATAATTTATTGTTAAAAATATGTCAATAACAATACTATTAAATAATTAAATGTGCTATAATAGTAAATACAAGAATACATACATAAGAGCAAGGGGATACAGCAGTGTCGCCGGCAGTGTGATGACACGGGTGTAGACGTGAATCGCGAGCATAACGATTAACTATGTGCTGTTAAATAATTAAATCCTGAGGGAAGCAAGGATTTTAAGACAAAAGTATGGATTTAAGCTCACCTCAGACTAAGACTACTTTATTCCCGATTAAAACACTCTACTTTTCGCACCACCTGCGAGAAAATAGAAACAAATACGAAAGAAATACAGCATTTATTCAAATCTCATTAATTTAATATTAAATCAAAATTATTATATCTATATTGAAAAACCTACATAGAAGAAATGGCTGTATGTGCTTAAATCCGTTTGCTATTTTTAACTTAGAAAACTAAGAACTACAAATGTAAACAACATGGCGAGAATCATCTTTTGTTTGATTTTGTTATATTTTAGTGTCTTCACGGATTTTGTCTCGGAATGTTGTCGATTCAGAATCATTATTTTTTTCGCTTAACAATATACATGTTTCTATAAGTACTTTTTGCGTTCCAAATATAAATTAATTCTATCCCAAGGGAAAGAAGAGAATTCAGTACAATATTCAATCCCAAAGCTGTTTTTAGGGGCTTTGAATTACTGTCTTTATCTTGGGTTTACATAACACAGAATATGAAATTTTTGAGCAGATGGTGCGTAATGAAACGATTTATTAATAAATATCATCCTCATCTCAGACACATTCCTGTGTAGGGCATAAGCCTCTCCTAAGTTTGGGCGAACTCCCATCAAACTGGCCCGGTATTGCTTGATGAGGAAAGTAAGTTTATATACTCCTACCTCATTACCTCTCTTCAACAAATAATATATAACTGAGGAAACAAATTTTAAATGCTCACTTCTGAAGTTTAAGCTTCTATTTGAGTTAACATGTACAAAATTCGTTTCCCTACGTAATTTCGTTTCCTCAAGCGAAGGAATGATTTACACTCGTTTTACATAATAATATGTATTAAGCGATTTAAGTCGTCACGTAAGCTGTGTTCTAAATAAATACTTTCACGCCGTTTCGGAATTTCAAATCCGTTCTATCAATTCGTAAAAGAGAAATATTGAAATGAACAATAACGCTTTTTCTTTCGTGCCATTTCAGCTTTATCAAATGAAAACGATTGATTCAATACAGTTTTGGCGAAGCAGTTTTTCTTTACCATTCATCACGTACTTAGCCGCGTTGCAAATACGTATCTACTGTCTTTACTATTTTTAATAATAGACGAATATTAATGATTCTAATATTAAATATATCTGACTCTGAGAGCTGTAATACTCGTAGCCTTTCTTACTGTGTAAACCCAATTAATTTCAAACTAATGCAGCTCCATTATGTGATACTAATATTATAAATGCGAAAGTGTGTGTGTGTGTTTGTTTGTCCGTCTTTCACGGCAAAACGGAGCTACGGATTGAAGTGATTTTTTAAGTAGAGATAGTTGAACGGATGGAGAGTGATATAGGCTACTTTTTGTCTCTTTCTAACCCCCCACTTCCCTAAAATGGGGGGTGGAAGTTTGTATGGAGCATTCCGCAATTTTCAAGGTAGAAAGCTAAAAATTGGTATGCGAACTATTTGTGACTAACAAAAAAATAGTGCATCATTTTTTTTTGGAAATCTGCCCCCAACCCCTTAAAAGAGGGGGTGAAATTTTATATGGGACTTTTTGCAGTTTTCAAGGTAGGAAGCTAAAAATCGGTACACAGACTCTTTGTTACCAACGAAAAATACCTGCCTTATTTTTTTTTAATCTTCAGTGTTACCCCGAATTTAATGCGAGCGAAGCCGCGGGCAAAGCTAGTGTGTTATATGGCTTTTATTGAGCAATGTGTGACATTACAAATTGCTCAGTGCTGTGAACATATTTGTGATCTAAGAAGTAACAAGGATGCAAATTTTATACAGAATTTAAACCTCAATTTAGTGCAGCGTTTTGGCAGTAAAATTTTTTTTCTTCCTTATTTAGTGGATGAACATTTTGATGTGCTTGCGTGAGTCGGACATTGATAGTTCGCTTGATTGTTGTAACAAAAGAAGTTTAACTGGATGAAAAAATACGCGATGTCATATGTCAGCTGTCGAATCAAAGTCGCGAGGCGCTGAGTCGAATAGAACTTGACGAGGAATTTGTTATTGGAAATGAAGGCAAAAAGTTCACAATGTGGATAGACAAACAATAGTTAAATAATATAATATTAGGTCCTTCCATATGAAATTGGCGTTTTGTATGGGAGAAAAATAAAGTCGTTTTTTTTAATATAATATATTTATTCAATCAAAGTATGTACCATTGCCATCTATGCACTTTTGCCATCTCATAGGTAGTTCATCGATCCCTTTACTAAAAAAACCATTCGGACGGGAATCAATAAATTCTTTGAAGGCGGTTTGGACTGCCCCATCGGAGTTGAATTTTTTCCCTTTCAAGAAGTTATCCAAATTTAAAAAAAAAGGTAATCTGTTGGAGCAAGGTCCGGAAAGTACGGTGGATGTCTTAGACATTCCTCTAATTTGGTAGCCGTCTGTTGTGCAGTGTGTGGTCTAGCGTTATCATGAAGCAGCAGTGGCCTAGAGCGATTGACCAGCCGCGGTTGTTTAGCAGCTAGTTTTTCCATCATGGTTTGCAGTTGCTGACAATAGACATCTACCGTGATCGTCTGGTCAGATTTAAGAAAGCTGCAGTGAACGACACCAGCACTAGTCCACCAAAAGCTCACAAGTAACTTTTTTGGAGTTAATTTTAGCTTGGGGCGTGGTTTGGCTGGTTCGGCAGGGTTCAGCCATTGCGAATGCGCTTCCGATTATCGTACAGGACCCACTTTTCATCACAAGTAATGATTCGATTTAAAACCCCTTCATTATTGTGCCGGTTGAGTAATGTAACGCAGCAGTCAACGCGCGTTTGTTGATTTGCTTTACTAAATTCGTGAGGTACCTACCTTTTAAGCTTTTTCACCTTCCCAATTTGCTTCAAGTGGATTAAACAGTTTTATCACTAACACCGCAGCCTGCAGCTAACTCGGACGTGGTTTGCGATGGATCCGCTTCCACAATAGCCTTCAATTCTTCATTATCAACTTTGGTCTCCGGCCATCCACGGGGCTTGTTCTGCAGGTCGAAATTTCCAGAACGAAAACGTTGGAACCTAAAACGCACTGTGTTTTCTTTTGCGGCATCGTTGCCATACACATCATTAATCCTTCCAGCCGTTTCTGCAGCACTGGTGCCACGGTGGAACTCGTACTCGTTAATAACGCGATATTTCAAGTTTTCCATTTTGTAAACTGAGTGACGCAAAGAAAAAAAAAACAATAGATGAAAAACAAGTGAATTATAATTTTCGCAACACAAATATATGAGTAAAGAGCTGTATACATTTGAATTTGGAATTCCTAACCATAAAGGAGATATTTCAGATCAAAGTGGCCAGTACGGCAAAACGCCAATTTAATATGTAAGGAATAAGGATCTAATATTTTTTTATCACACTTACTAAAAATAGCTTATTCCTGCCTTAATCTGAACTTACACTTGGAGTAGTTATTCCAATTTAACCTAGGAGTAGCTTTGTGTTTATGACATTATTTTAAAACACGGCGAAAGCTCAGTTTAATAAAGCATTCCTAACTCTTGGATTGACGCGTATGCTATGACAACCCTTGCAATTTAAAAGTAAAAACAATGAGTCGGTGAACGATTTGAACATCATTTGCCAATGACAGAAATAAATGTGATGACAGTTTTCACAGGTTTTCACAGTATTTTTAGGTTGACATTGTCTTATGAGGTATTATTTGTGGTAGTTTTGGATGTGATTTGTAATCGCGGTGCAATTCAGCTTTGTATTGTTGTAATTTGATTGTTTATTGAGGGGTAAAATTAAAAATGTCAATAATAAAAGCTGTCCTTGATGCATTACCCCTCAGAGAGCTATTCACCGAGTTAGTTCCAGAAGAAAATGTTCCGTCATCTATCATTACCTTATCTTCAAGCAGCTAGTCCTGCTGCTGCATTGCAATGTTATCCAGCCTCCCTAGACATGATGTCTTTTTCGATCATAGTTATCGCATCGCAATCGCTAAAAGGAAAATGTATGGGATTTCACATAAGCTCTCGCTTAGCTTTCAAGCGCACTTGTCAAATTATTAGGTATAGTCATACGTATGGTAAAATGACATATAATAATAATACAAAATATAATACGAAAATTTTAATTATGTAATTGTAAACTGACATTCACATGCCGCAAGTTGTTAAGACGTGCTGTTCAGCTACTCATTTTGTTACCATTTTTACCATGCCTTGTGTGAATAAATACTTTGACTTTGAAATCACATACATTGTGCATTTAGCGATTGCGATAGCGATTATAGAAAGACATCTTGTCTAGGGAGTATATCTAATGCAACAATGTATAATTTCGTTTGTAACTAGTTTTGTTACCCGCAAATAATATATACGCAAAGGTAACGCTACTCCATCTTTAATCCGTCGTTAAACTAGACAGCTCGCAGGTTTAACTTTTACTCCAAGTATAGAGTTGGATAAGCTTACTCCTTACTTCATCATAATCATCATAACAGTCCATATACGTCCCCAGCGAGGGGCTCGAGCCTATTCAAAGTTAGGGCGTTTAGGCCTTAGTCAACCACGCTGGCCCAATGCGGATTAGTAGACTTCACATGAACCTTTGAATTTCTTCGCAGATGTATGCAGGTTGCCTCACAATGTTTTCCTTCACCGTAGGAGCGTCAGATAAATGTACATTCGAAATTCGAAAACGAAAAACACATTGGTACACGGCGGTCTCGAACCCCGGACCTCCCGATTGGAAGGCAAGTGCCGAGTCCACAGCGCCACCGACGATCTACTCCTTCCTTACCCCGTGTTAATTAATATAAATGCTTTTTACGACTCACTTAATACTCAGAGTAATGTGTCTCAAGCTTAGTCTACGTTTATTAATAAGACGATATAAGTTTTAAAATCGGTACTCAAATGTGTGTTTGATCAGCAAAAGAACGTTGAAAGAAGAACTCACCTGTATAAGCGCTCATTCACAGAGACTTCACAGAAGATTAAAGCTTAATCTGTTTACGCGGAGTGCAATGCACAGATGCGAATATTCACAGAGGCGGGAATGTTGCTGGGACGTGTGCAATTATCGAAAGCTATTAATTACATATGCGCTATCAAACTTGACATAAGCTATCCCCTAATAAACGTTTGACGTGGCGTCTGCCTTATATTAATCCTTTGCCAACTATAAAGCTTATTTTATTACAGATTTAGGATAATGTATTATACGTGTGTGTGTGTATACTGTGTAGGATTCAAAAATGTGATGAATGTACTTATGTTTTTAAAAATAATGTTTAAGACTATCAGACTATATCGTTCTAGTGCTAGCCTCGTTGAATAATAATTCTTTTATGCCACATCTATTCGAAAAGAGCTATTTGGTTCCTCGTAAACAGTGAGCATAATAGCTTTTTCATTACTCATACTTGGAAAGTTTTTAGCCCTAGGGAGAATCGTTTTCAATTGACAGCTGTCAAATTACAAGAAAAAACTAGTTCTATTTTTACATTTCCATTTAACCATGATCCAATTATTCAACCTCTTAATTATAGCGTGATGTAAAATTGAAATAACATAAAGTCAAGTATTACTTATCGAATATATTTTTTCAAATGACTTTATTTTAATTTACTTTCAACTAGTTGTTAAAAATAACATAGATTTGGGCAAAATATTAACCATTTTGACTATTTACCACGTCACCTGTTTTTACTAGTTTTACTAGCTTTTTCACCTGTCCGGTGTCTGTAATGAAATCTTGCAAGTTAAATTTGACCCACTTCCCGGTCTCCGATTGAGCTGAAATTTTGCATGCAAATGTATATCGCGTGAAAATGATATAAAAGCTTGTATTAATTTTTTTTTATAATTTTACTTGTTTCAAGTTTGAAAATTAATAGTAATGGATGAATAGCTGGCCGGGCATAGAAAAAATCCTAAATAGAGAGAGTGTAGAGTTTTGTTTATACTTCCGTATAGCAGAGATTTGTTTTAACTACATTCTACAATGAGTTCATCTGATTCAGATATAGATTTAACGCCTGATTTCATAAGAGAAGAGGCTAAAGCAGAAGTTGTTGATAAAACTCACTATTGAAAATAATAGTGAATTTTATCAACAACTTCTGCTTTAGCTTATTCATGTTTTTATTTTTACTTTCCTTGTATTCGTAATGAAAAGCACAGTGTTTACCTCGAGTTAAAGACTTCTTTAGTTACTTTCACCCCTAGGGCAACAATGTACCTATTTTATCCCTCAAGGACAAAAAATGATTTGAATTAGATATTGTGAGTAAAAGTTCCAATCACCAGAAAAAGTTATTTTATATTGGTTACAACATGGATATTAAAATAAACCGGTACCTACGTTTCGCTTATTTCAGCAATCTCAATGTACTGACAATAACAATATGTATTTATTTTATGAGCTGTTAAACCAACTCTAGCTCATGTTCTCGCCATTGCATACTCGTATATTTTAATAATTTAATAGTTACTAATGAAATGTATATGTAATTGAAACATAAATGAAAAATATATATATATATATGTCGGCGCCAGCGATGGGTTAGCAACATCATCGCCAGCATCGGAGTCTCTTGGTACAGAGTTCATGGCGTAGGTCTCAGGCGAATAAATTCACACGCGTATAAAATAACGAACTTGATTTATTATGAGATGCACGTAATTAAATAACAGTGGCTTTTAACTTCAGAAGTAAGTGAACCAACGGTCTCGTGTTAGTCCGCCTTGGTCGATCGCTCGAAAGTAAGTGGCGTCCAAAACCTCTACCATTATAACGTGCACACGATTTCCCGCCAACACGATTCCGTTCTCGCTAAGTCACTCGTTTGACTCGTTCGTATCATTCGTGCGACTCAACGGCGTTCACTTCCTTCCGGTACAATTGATATTACGTATAGCTTATTATTAAAATCGCCGACACGGCCAGAACTGACATAACACGTCCTCGTGGTCTACTGCGTACCTGGCAACAAAAGAAATCTATGTGGAGTAATTTTCAACTCGGTCAACCTGACCACATGTTTAGTTTAGAAAAGTAGGTATCAAAAGATCTTATGAAAACAGAAAAATAAATCACACTAGAAAGAATGCCATACTCATAGTTCAAGTATCAAAATTAGCTTTAATCACAAATTTCTAAAAATATCATCAATTCAGACATTAATGCACCAAGGGCGAACTAAGATAATTAGGTTCCTGTCCTTCTCACAGGATATGACTAAAGAGAAGGTATCAGTCCTTCTTACTGACACCAAAATTCAGAAGATCAGCCCTTCGCGCTGATCGAGTCATTAGCAATAAGTAATCCAGTTCTTCTCACTGGAAGCTAATGCTTCTTCAAAGTTAATATCAGTCCTTCTCACTGATACGCAAAAATGAGTTAGTCATACTTGGTACATTAATTAGATTTTGAAGACGTACCTTCGCCAGAGTTATTAACTTCCAAGTCTTCGCTAATTAAATCTAATTCAGATGGAATCTCAGCTTGTGGCATCTTTCTAATGCGATCATGGGCGTATTTGTAAGTTCTGTTGCCAGTCAAAGATTTCAAGATATAGCGATCGCCTTCAAGTAACTCGATAACTCGAAACGGCCCTTTGAACTTGGGATCGAGCTTAACTTGATTGCGCTCTTCATTTTTTATTAAAACTAAGTCACCAACATGGAATTTAACTAATTTAGCTTTATTTTTATCAAAACGTGATTTTTCGTAGTCCGCACTCATCTGAATATTCCGTACCGCGTGCTCTCTCACATCAGCAATATCAACTTCAATTTCGGAATCGTCAAATGTTAAAAGGTTAAGGGGTCTTGCGACACGACCTATCAAGAGTTCTAAGGGGCTACATTTAGTGACGCGATTAACTGTACAGTTTAATGCTAGTTGTACATCTTCTAGAGCATCCTGCCACGATCTGTCTGAAGTCTCGACTGACGTCAACATACCCTTCAACGTACCCATAACCCTTTCTACCTGCCCGTTGGCGCGGCTAGAACCCGTAGCAATGAGATGCAGAGCAATCCCGTGTGAATCGCAAAACTCCTTAAAGTCTCTGCTCGTAAAACAACGCCCCTGATCGGCTATAACGCGACTTGGAGAACCAAAGAGAGAAATGCAAGATTTGAGAGCTTTGATTGCGTTGGGTGTATCAATTCGCAAAGTGTGGAACATTAAAACGAATTTAGTAAATGCATCTATGAAAACGATGACATATTCTTTGCGATCATTTTTCCCGCTCAGTTTACCGGTTATGTCCACATGCACAGTGTGCCATGGTACGCTCACCTTAGGAATTGGGTGAAGCTCAGCTTGCACCTTTCCAGAACTAGACTTCGATATTTTGCACGTAATGCAGTTGTCAACAAATTTTCGCACATATTTTGACATATGATCGAACCAATAGTGCTCATAAAGCTTATCGAGTGTCTTTTCCCAGCCTAGGTGCATAACAGCCTCATGGACATGATTAACCACAGACCAGCGGAATGCTCGTGGTACAATAGGTAAACAACGAGTACGGTGATTTCTCATGATCTTACGATATAGGATACCAGAACGAATTTCATAAGTTTTCATGTCATCGGGTGAAAATTTACCATCTTTAAATATTGAGACAAGGGACTGAATTTCGGAATCACGTAATTGTTCAGCTAAAAGCCAGTTTTCAGATAAATTAGTGAGATTAACACGTTTTTGTTCTACTATTTGTGAAACAACCATTTTGGGCACAGGAAGCGGATTGCGGGACAAGAAATCTACGTGACTCATGAGTTTACCAGGTCGGTAAGCGATTTCAAAATCAAATGCCTGAAGGAAGGCCCACCATCGGTGAACTCTAGGGGTCAAGTCAATTTTATTGTGGGACGATTTTAACGAATTGCAGTCAGTTACGACGGTAAAGTGACGACCCTGCAAATAATGTCGGAAGTGTTTTACAGCGTTTACCACCGCCAGAGTTTCTAACTCATACGAGTGGTACTTTGACTCGGCGTTCGTGGTTCGTTTGCTGAAATACTCGACTACATGCAGCTGGTTGTCAACCTTTTGAAACAAGATACCGCCATAACCGTCTGCACTCGCATCTGTATGCAGTTCGGTAGGAAGGTCAGGGTTGAAAATCATGAGTACCGGCTTACTAGTAATTACTGAAATTATTTGCTGCCTGATTTTCTCATGCTCAACTTTCCAAACAAAATTTTTTGAGGAAATGAGGATATAGAGTGGCGTCATGATTTGAGAAAAACTAGAAACAAATTTTCTAAAATAAGAGGCAAGGCCAATAAATTGCCTAAGTTGGTGGACGCTCTCGGGGGGTTGTAACTTGGTGAGTGCCTCCACTTTGCGTGGATTTGGCCTAACTTCACCAGCAGTAATTTCATATCCTAAGAACTCGACTCGGCGCTTTAAGAATGAACACTTAGAAAGGTTTAACGAGAATCCAGCTTTAGTGAGCGCTTCTAAAACCTCACGTAACCTCTCTAAACCCTCGATCTCGTCATGGGCTGGCACCAAAATATCGTCCATATACAGAACCGCATAAGAATATACAAGGTCACCTAAGGCGTTAGATGCCGCACGCTGGAAAACACTAGGAGCGTTACGTAAACCGAAGGGCATGGCTAAATATTCGAACTGCCCATCAGGTGTAACGAAGGCAGTACGTTCTATACTGTCAGTATTGACAGGTATTTGATTAAAGCCACTAGCGCAATCAAGGCAAGTATAAAAATTGGCTCCAGAGAGCCTCGCAATTTGGTCAGATATCAATGGCAAAGGGAAGTGATCGGGAATTGTATTTCGATTTAGTTCGCGGTAGTCCACGCACATACGATCACTTCCATCACGCTTTTTAACCAATAGAATCGGGCTCGCAAAAGGCGAACAACTGGGACGAATAATACCTGCACTTAGCAACTCTTGGATTTTATCGCGTACAATTTGCCTTTCATCCGGTGAAAGACGGTAGGGACGACGCTGGACAGTAAGATTCGGATCTATCAAACGAATATTCAACTCCCCGGTATTGACACGTTTTCTCGGAAGACCGTCGGCAAATGAATCAGAATATTCATTTAGTAACGAGATCAAAGTTTGTTTATTTTCCGTGGAAATATCAGAATCAATATTGTCAAAATCATTTTTCGAAGGTAGTTCACAAAAATTTACATCACATACTTTTGATACTCTTAACACAGAATTAGTCATTTTAACACACAGACCGAGTTTTAATATTTCACGCCCGATCATGATGCTTTGTTTCAGGGAGTTGTCAGGAACAACGTGAAAGAGAATTGACAAAGTATTGCCGTCAATAACAACATCACAACGTATTTGCTTTGTGCAACAAACGTTTGAATTACCTATACCAGTTATATGAACCGCGCAATCAAAATGTGTACCAGAAAATTTCCTAACTAAACTTTGCTTAAGGAGAGAACACTCGGCACCAGAATCAAAACAAAATGAGTACGACTCACCATTATGTTCCAATTGGCCCACTACACCTTGAATTTCGCAGGAGTCTACGCGACGTAGCTGTTGGCCGCTGCTTGTGCCCACACTACTACCAGCTGCTCCGTTCGCGCCACTGCTGGCATTGGAGCCGCGCCGCATGCTATTCTTCAGACAGTGCGTCGCGATGTGTCCCTTTTCTCCACAGGTAAAGCAGATGACACTTTTCTTCGTTACAGGATTCGCCGAAGTCGATGGAGCGGTAGTGGAGTTCTGCATCTTGTACTTTCTTTTGCGACAGTCAATCATCTTGTGACCCACTTTTCTGCAGTAATTACATGTTTCAGGCGTAGAAAACTTAAAGCGCTTAGTGTCCGATGGCGATTCTCGGTCGTTCTTTCGTTTTAAAGTAGAAAATGACTTCATTTCTTGTAACAACCTACTGCGAGTAGTAACCTCCGTCGTGTATGCTAAATGATGCAATCGAGTGTCGAACTGAGAAGTATGGGCCAGTACATACGAAATGGCGATCTCTTCCGGAGTCATGTTCTTCCATTTTGCAACAACTGTAGTCATCAATCTACTCGCATAAGCAGCCAAACATTCTCCTTCTTTTGGTCGACCGTTGTTAATACTTATGAGGGTAGCAGCAACTGTTTCAGCACTATCGTAGCGACTCAATAAAAGGTCCTTGAAAAATGGCCACGTCATGCCCGGATGGGCAATTTGTGATAGCCAAGTAGAGGCACTACCCTTGAGGGACTTACTGAGTGCGATTATCAACGCTCCACCTTCCAGCGGTCTCTCTGCCATGCAGATATCGACAGTTGAGCACCAAGCACGTGCGTCAGCGTCCAAATCCGGGTTGAACTCGGGTAGCGTTATAAGTGGTAAAGAAGGCTTCATAGCTGCGATGAGTTGCATCATATTGCGCTGCTGAAGTTCGAACATCATTCGCCAGTGCTCTTCATTATTGTTCTGATTTTGTGGTGTTGAAGATGCCTGAGTGAATCCCAATTCTGATGTCGGCGCCAGCGATGGGTTAGCAACATCATCGCCAGCATCGGAGTCTCTTGGTACAGAGTTCATGGCGTAGGTCTCAGGCGAATAAATTCACACGCGTATAAAATAACGAACTTGATTTATTATGAGATGCACGTAATTAAATAACAGTGGCTTTTAACTTCAGAAGTAAGTGAACCAACGGTCTCGTGTTAGTCCGCCTTGGTCGATCGCTCGAAAGTAAGTGGCGTCCAAAACCTCTACCATTATAACGTGCACACGATTTCCCGCCAACACGATTCCGTTCTCGCTAAGTCACTCGTTTGACTCGTTCGTATCATTCGTGCGACTCAACGGCGTTCACTTCCTTCCGGTACAATTGATATTACGTATAGCTTATTATTAAAATCGCCGACATATATATATATATATGTGAGCAAGTATAATACTTGCTAGACTTTAAGAATAATACTTCCCTTCAGGTATTGAATAATTAAAATTAATAAGAAATAAACGTTGATGTACTTACCTACAGACTGTAATGCTGGATGGCAACAAGTAACCCAGATAGCAATAGCAAGTCAGGCAAGTTTGAATCAAACTTTCTATGTTTCCCATCAACAAGCTTGCATGATGTTTGTTTTTTCAAGCTATATACAATGTTGCAATATTGTATGTACATTGTAACATTGAAAAACAAACATCATGCAAGCTTGTTGAAGGGACACTAGAAAGTTTGGGTTATTCACCAACTCAAAATTAGTATCACTTTTTATTTCATCATCTCGACACGCCTAAATTTTGACGCGTGTCCAGATGGTGAAACTTAAATTAAATCACTATTATGTTTACGCCAACTGGACACACGTCCGCATTTTACCCGAAACCATGACAAAAGTACAGTCGTGCAGATTAATATTTTATGTCACAATCATCATTGGCCACTAAACATCCCACTGCTGGGCATGGGTTATTTGTATGTGGATTCAAACTTGCCTCATTAGGTGTGTAGACTTGCATTGCTATCTGGGAACTAATTAATATTGAATTTTCCACATGATTGTGACGTCTATGTAACAGTATTTATAATAATGACAATATAAAATAATAATAATATTCATGCATTAAATCAATTTAACTAAAAATAAATAAAAATAAAACAAGCAGATACTCGATCGGTCCTCGGGTCCAGGTGGGTTATTGTCTAAAAAAAAATCTATCACGATCGCTTATCATTTGACTCGCTGCGCTCGGGATTCTTCTTTAGAATCCTTCGCTCCGCTCTGGATTTGAAAAATACTCTCGCCTTAAAAATAGTTATTTGCTCCCTTGATAAACAATTTACTATTTTATTATCTTTTTAACAAATTCAGAGATGAAAAAGAAAGGATACAAATTAACTGATGATCAGGTGCGCCATTTTTAATCTATATTTTATGAAATCAACTCAGATTATTCTTACAGTTACGTAAATATAGGTACCTATTTTATAGGTGTAATAGATTTATGGCCGTGCTTAAACTTGCCTATTTTATAGGTGTAATTGATTAAGTACTATGCTTGATATTAAAGTATAATTAGCTCCATATTTCGAACAAATTAACTCATTAATTTGACTACGCATTTGTTGATAGTGACCTTTAATAGGCTTATGCATGTATCGGGCCTTAGAGTTTATTGCTTAGAAAGAGAAGCTGACGTCAGAACAAAACAATTTGGTGACATGTGATGACGGAATGAGCGGCGACGGCGGCTGGGGTCGACTTTGACAGCCATTAGGTTTGATTTTAACAAGGGGCTGTGAACCCTCATAATCCGTTTACGCGTCGCAAGAGGCCCTTGTGGCCCAAGTGGCGACGTTTTGTCAAACGTCTTACCAACTTAGCATTCTCCTTATCCAAACATTTACCTCTCACACATAAAGGAATATCGCACTTGTAGTTTTGCAATAGTGCTCATTTTTGTGTTACCACATTTTTTTCACGCGTGCGTTAGGCTTTTAACAGCGTTCCTGTTTAGATTGCAATAGTGTTAGGTAAATTTTGAAATACAACGGGGAACAGGAACAGTACCTGGACGCTGAGCATGTATGCCATCTGCGCACAAAAGCAAACGAGAAAAAGCAAACAGAAATGGAATCCAGTCTACATTTATTTGAAATTTAATGTTCGTTCTATTTTTTATTATTAATAGCTTTTTATTTAAACAGCGTGTTAGATGCATAGGACCCTATCAAGTCGAAACCTACCCATGTTAACATCTTCTAATATATACAATTCTCGTGTCACAGTGTTTGTTACCAAACTCCTCCGAAACGGCTAGACCGAACTTTATGATTTTTTTTGTGTTTATTAGGTAGGTCTGAGAATAGGTCGTAAATTATTTTTATTGTAGCGAAACGTAGTTCGCTGGCACAGCTAGTAGTCGTATAAAAGATCATCATTAAAAATTCGAAGTTCTAAAATAAATTTCGAAAACCTCAAACCTATAGTTGGGTCTGTGAAAAAAAATGTATAGGGAATTAGAAAATTAATTCCTTTGTTTTATAATTTTGAATTTTCAGTGATGCCATAACTTTTATCACTGTGTTCTGTGTTAACATGGGTAGGTTTCGGCTAGATAGGGTATGTACCGAACTCCCGTTTTGGGGAGGCGAGAGGGACTAGGAGTAGGCGACCAGACGCTGACGACGTCATGGAAGTGTCCCAAAGGGTTCCCATAACCTTGTCCGCCCACGAGGCGTCCCTCCCCGGCTTATCCTCTTCGTCTGATGACGGGGAGGATGCGGCGGTGATGGGCGTACTCGTGCCAAGGCGTATTTGAGGGGGCATCTTTGGGTTTCAGTCGATAGGCCGCGGTCTCTGGCTGAAACTTTGCCCCTAGTGGCCGCGGAGAGTCCGACATAACCTCGCGTCTTCCAAAGCGCGAGGTACTTATGCGTAACACATTTCTCAACGTAAAAATGGATGTACCAAACACCTTGTATTTGGAAGTATATTTTTTATTTTATGGGTATAAATGACAATGCCAGATTCTGACCCACCATTTACAGTAATATGAAATATATGAAAATATGTATATGATTTTTTATCTCGTACTGATTTCATTATTATTTCACATGCACTTAAAGTTGTTAAATAGGCAAGCCATTTATTTTATTTATTTTCATTTATTTTTTTTTGTTCCCAGGTAATGATTACCACAATTTTGTGGAGGTAATACTGTTTGAGACCTTTGGTGATATTGAGCGAATGCACACGCAATGGCATAGCTTTTTCTGCTTTAGCGACTTGCAAAATACGAGTAAATATTTCGCTTAGCTTCATGTTTATACAACTAAGCTGACAAACAATATCACATTTTTAGTGACATAATCTCTATGTTCTAAGGAGTAGCACAGTGTGACTGACGTGATAAAAATTTCTTAATGCTCGTCAAGGGACACGCGTGACTGAGTTTTCTCACAAATTTAATACTTTAGAAGATGTAGCAGCAGCCTGAAAGCAAGATATTTGTGATAAAACTCAGTCACACCCTTGATGAGCGTCAATAAAATTTTATCACATCAGTCACACTAAATACGCGCCGCTGTGCTAGTCTTAAAGACATAGAGATTATGTCACCGAAATTGTGAGATAATGCGTGACTCAAGTCCAGTCTTGGCAGCCCGTGCTCCACCTGCAGCCTTAAGGCAGATTTAGATTAATACAGTAACTGAGGCCAATCACGCTGGCATGCCAGTGCTGGCTCCGTGTAAACACTTTTTTCTTGCCAGTCTAGCACCGGTGCCAGCGCTGGTATGGAGTAGACCGGCTGCCTACTTTTCAATCCAGTGGCCGCACCTAAAACTGGATCCAGCTACTGTATCAATCTAAATTTGCCTTCACCCTTCAAACTGGAACACAGCGATGCAAGCAATGATGCTTGGCGGCAAAAATAGGTATTGCTCCACTAAGCATTTGTATTAGAAACCTGTTTACAACAATGGTTCAAAACAAAAACAAGAACTATATTGCAACCCAATAGTTTAAATTACTTAAACTTATTACTTAAATTACTGTATTTTAATCATATTACTGATCAATACCTGTGTTTTAGCAAGTTTAAGTCATCTCGGGAATTCCAGTTATTTTTATGATTTATATTTTTGTCTCATTTATGCTCATCATTTTTTTGAATATTTTCTATACCGCCCGAATCGACTATATATAAAATAGACGCATATTTGAAACAATAGAATTCAAATTTGCTTTCGAAATCATAAAATTCGAATGCGATTTTCCAAATTCACTGATTTGAATATTCATTCTATGAAATCTGCAATGAGTGGCTCTACACACTCGTGAGTTGGCCGTCCTGAGCCAGAGAGAACAGTAAGCTTCTTATCAAGCTATACTATTTGATCTTTGGACCGTTCTTATGTCGCTCGTAATAGTGGCGTTTTCGTAGTGTAAATGTTATAGCTTGAATGGGATCTTCAAAATTCGATTGCGATTTTCCAAATTTACTGATTTGAATATTCATTCTATGAAATCTACAATGAGTGGCTCTACACAATCGTGAGTTGGCCGTCCTGAGCCAGAGAGAACAGTGAGCTCCTTATCAAGCTATACTATTTAACCGTAGAACCGTTCTTATGTCGCTCGTAATAGTGGCGTTTTCGTAGTGCAAATGTTATAGTTTGAATGGGAGCTTACTGTACCTCCAGCGAGGGGTGGAGAGGCTTCCTAGGGAGGTGTAGCTGGGTATGGGGACACCATCAACATAGCCGCTGTAGGACCAGCGGACTTAAAAAGACCGCTTCGACAGATTAGAGTGAAATTCATCATATACAATTATTCTATTTGACAGCTTTGTATGAAAATTCTTAAAACGACCATAATTGACACATAAGCTATTCCCAATTTTTTAACTATTTTATTTTGCATTAATTTGAAATACACTCCATTCACAATACGAATTGCGGACATTTCTACCGATGCGGGGGAATCCTACGACATACCCAAGTAGACGCCAGTCAACTTATAGCCGATTTCACCAACCTTATCTTAAGCTTAGGAAACTCCTAACACCTAAGACTCATGCTGTCACTCTTTGTCATTAATGAAAATAATGTGACAGCATGCCACCTCAGAGAGCATCCCACTCTAAGCTAATAAGAGGTTGGTGAAATTATGCTACTTGGTATCGCTACAGATTATCCCACCTTAAAAAGTGTCCCATAGTCGGTTATACCGCCCCTTAGATGTTTTCTTTCGTTTTCTAATATTAATTTTTATTTTAATGTTTTGCTTACGCGATTATTATTTATGCATAACGATTTACTTGTACTTATGCTCAACAATCCCATTTCATATTAAAACCCTTGATCACTCACGCGATTTTTAGCCCCGAGAGCACACGCTCGTCACTCGTGCTGTGGCCACCCCAGATCTTTGAAACGAAATTTTTGAACATATAATATATGTGACTGCAATTATACCTGAAAAGAGAAACGTGTATTTTACAATCAACTTATAGTATGTTATACATAGTAATCAACCTTTTCATTCAAACTATTGACGTAATTTCTTAGAAAAACGTAAAAAAATCACTTCTTCATTTCTAACATAAACTTTCTAAGTAAAAATAAAAAGTAGGAATTATTTTTGAAAAAAAAAAAAATATTACAAAATTTTTATAACAAGAAGTATACAAACTCGAGCTCTCGTGGGGTGTCATGAGCTCTTGCGTGGGGTGTCATGAGCACCCCACGCAACCTTTGACCCGTCCTCACGTATCCAGGGCTCGGGCCACACGGTCCCTCCCATTTCGTTTTGACGCTTTTATAGGTTATTGAAGCTACACAGACGCACGAGTTTTATGAACAAAGATTTTGGTATTCGTTTTTACGATCAAACATCTCTGGGGTGCTGACAGTACCCCGCGCGAGTGATCGCGATTTAAATACAGGATAAACTAATCCTTAATGTGAATTATTTATGCGCAAAATTGAACTATAACTCTGTCGACCCGTATTATGTAGAATTTAAGTTTGCATTATTTTGTTGGTTTGTCACTTTTATGCGCTTGGTATGCATGGTAAGCTGTAAAGCGAAATAAGTAGAAAAACTTTATCAAACTTAGTTTATAAGTTTTTTCAAACTTATAAGTCTAAATATCTCATTGTGCTTAAATAACTTTTTAGCATCACAGCAAAAACAAGTGTAGATTATATTGCTTGCCTATTTAATTTGTTATTATAAGTATTTTTCTAGCAGAGGTCAGTGCTAAAGCAATTGAATAGAATAGAATCAGTTAAACGTTTACCACTAAAACTAGTAAATGCACAATATAATTGGTTACGAATGAATGTTTTGTTGGTTTATTACCTACGCTAAGTTGCTTCATTCGTACAGCGAGGGCGTGTTGCTATTAGGTTTCACAGCATCGCAGCGAGAGCATTAGAACTAGAGGATAGCTTATAAAGTTATTATTTCCAAACAACATGTCCTAACGGAGCCCGGGCACACCTTAGGCACAGAAGAAATAAATAGGGTAGTTGGCGACGCATTGATGGCTGCCGCCAACAGGCGTTGACGGCTGAAGTAGGCTCCGCCGTAGCCAAAGTATCGCTTATCTGTACATGTCTTGTCTTGTACCGCGATTCGCGATTGATACGTCATCAGCCCATAACACTTTGCTTCTATTACACTGGTCCTATCATTATCACAAGACGTGTGAAAACCTTAGACCATTTGGTGAAAACACATCACGTAGTATTTGTAGGAACACTATCCTACGGAAAGATACACTACGAAGTAAATTACACGTGAAACATCCGTTGGTGATTTTAACTACCTACTTAATAATAAAAAAATACTTTAAAATGGAGACCTTTCTTTTGGTATAATGTTGTTTGTTATAAGGATGCTTGGCGTAACTCACTAGCTATAATCGTCGAATAGCATAACGTTAACGTTTCATAATTTTTTCTTTGCACAATTTTTATGACGTATCTAAAGGCATTATTATTAGGCATAATTAATGAAATCCCTGATATCTTTAGGTATAAAAATCTGAAGTATTTTTATGCTTGTAATTTTGTACACAGTTTTCAGTGACAAAAACGAGTTTTGTTTGTCCACACACACACACAAACAATTTTCTGCGACACAATATTATGGTTATTAACATTCTGTTTCCTGATAATTATTATGCAGCGTGATGATTATTTTAAGCGAAACTATGGGATATGATTTTATGATAATAAATTTTATGCCTACAATTAAACGGCCCTTTAAAATATTTCAAAATAAATCATTTAATTATAAATAGTATGAGTAATAATTATAAAATTCTAGAGACCATATTTTGTAATTTCAATATAATTAGTTATTTATCACTGGATACGCTATTCACGATTCATATTTTTTATAATAACTCCAGTTAGATTTAATTTTGAAGTCGTTGTATTAAACGGTACTTCGTTTCCTTCGTGAGAGAATTTTATAGTGAACACAATTAGCCCAACTTTTGATTTATGTGATGTGAAATTGCCTAAGTTCACACTTTGCGATGTCAAACTTTTATATTTATTTATGAAGTGAGCGAAATGTCTTATTAGAATTAATGCCGTGAATATATTTTAACATACGTGGAATGGATATTACACATGGTTAATGATATTAACAGGCTTCCATAACTCTTACCATAATATCTGGCGTTTCACCCATGAGAGATAAGGTTTATAGATGTAGTTGTTGATATTGTGGGTTGCACCCTGGTATATCAATAGGCAAAAATCTCTTTGTTATTTTATTTTAATTTCAATAACAATTTCGAAAGTCTTTTTATATTGATACTAGCTTTTGCCCGCTACTGCGTCCGCGTGGAAGTCCTTATTGATTCTCTTTACAAACCCCCCCCCCCTCCTTTTTACACCCTTAAGGAATGATTAAAAACTATTCTTTATTCTTCCCCACTACTCTATCTCCATACCAAATTTCATCTAAATCGGTTCAGCGGTTAGTGATTCCATACAATCTTCACCCACCTTTTCCCCCGGTTAAGGGGTGATTCCTGCTATAAAAGCTATCCTATGTCCTTTCTTGGGACTCTTACTATGTCTATACCAAATTTCATCTAAATCGGTTTAGTAGTTTTGGCGTGAAAGCGCGACAGACAGACGGAGTTACTTTCGCATTTATAATATTAACTATGAATTATTTCTTTAAGTATATTATTACATATATATATATATATATATCTATATCTATATATATATATATATATATATATATATATATATATATATATATATATATATATATATATTCGTACTATTTCTTAGACTTAATTCTAGTAAAGCCGCATCATCACTATCTCACTTGTCTTTGTATGAGCTTATTAAAATGTTATTATGTTTCCCGACCTACTGAATTTTGTAACACAGGTAGCATAAAAGTCGGAGGACCAACCATTTGTCTGAAATATTATATTGTAACATATTAAATAAATACCTTGTAATGTATCTGCTGTAAGACTTAAAATAAATAAGTTATTATTGTTATTTATAAAAAAATGTTTTTGTGCATTTCAGTGCTAATTTTAAACTCTATGGTCGCACGCCTTCCGGCTGCCGCCCATAAGAAATAAAGGCGATAGAGTTAAGTAAATTTAAAAAGCGATGTAATTGAAAATGTAACTTTGGATAAAATCTGATCCCACATTTTTATTAATGGAATTAATTCAACTCTAGATTTTGAACAAATTATATCCAGATTTTTCGCTATACAATGTAATTAACACTTTGCATAGATCAATGATTATAGTGTGCTCTCTGTCGCGTTAATAATATGACGTATGCATTTAAATGGAGAGGTCAAGGGGCGACAGCTCATTACCCGTGTTGTGTGACCCATATTGTGCACATAATTAGCCTGTCGGGCAAATAGGGTGCTAATTAATATTGATGAAGTTTTTAACAGCGATAGATTGTGCGACGCGCGTTTACGAAAAATGTATCATTTATAATTTATTTGCTAGGGTGATGGTCGCAAAACAGCGCTGCTCTAAAAAATTCAAACTCAGATTTTAAAATTTTTATGCAATGTAACAGGCGTTTGACTTCAAACAAAAAACGAAAAACTAATTAACCCAAATTTAAACTAAAATCTAATTATCTAAACTATATATAATTTATTATTCAAACCTTGCATTTACATACACCCTAACCACCCTATGTATGCAAATACAAGAATAATGAAAAAAAAAAACTTGTTTAGCCTACACCTGTTCGGAAATTGGGGGAGCCTTCTCGAGAAGAACACGGCAAGAAATTCGAAAGGTCTAATTTTTTGACGCGTAAATTGCCAACATTACAAATATGCCTTGCTTGCCGAAATTATTATTGCGAAGTTACCAGAATTTTAATACTCTTGATTAAATATTGTTATTGTCAATAAAAATAAATATTATTAGGTTGTGGCGTTCAATTCTACAGTAGGTAGTACAAAATACTTATACAGAATTACTTTTGTAAAAGGAGTCAAATTTCGTGTGCTTCTTCAGACAAGCAAAGTGAACAACTTTTACTAAGAGACCAATTATGAAATCGCGAGAAAATCAGCTGTTCCATACATACGAGTACATCTAGGTTTAGAGGATGCTAAAAATTTGTCTGAACAAGTTGTTAAAATTTGGCTTCTGCTTCAAAGTAACCGTACCTAACGAAGACGGGTCAATGTATATCAAAAAATGGCAATACAATAAGGATATATTGACGCACAATATGCGAATTTTTACAGCAATAAATCGAGCGTACTCTGTTACATAAAAGCTGAAAGACTCAAATCCAAATTTGCGTATCGCTTAGATAAAGAGGCCAAAAAATAGGGTCTGCGAAAGGGTCGGAGACGATTGAAACTCGATTGAACCTGGAATAATCAGTTACGATCCTCCACCCGACCCATACACGGCCGCTCATGCATTCATACGAGTGATTAATGATGTTTTGATGTTACGTTACGTAACGTGCAATATTTTACATTTAAAACGCAGTGACAAAATTTGATGGAACACGACTGGCACCAATGAAGCCGATAGGGCTGACACTGGTCTTATGTTATGTTTACCGCCTATTCGTACAAATAATTCGTTCCTGGTATATGAAATATTTTATTACGACGCAAAAGACGGAGTACTGGTAAGGAACCGGCCAAGCGCATCGTGGGACCCGTATACAAAGTTAATAATCCATATAATTTCCTAACGACATATTTACTGTTTTCAGATTTTTTCCTTTACATGCACTGAGACATTGCTTCTTACCAAATTTCATATAGGTTTTGATTCTCTAGCGAAATTGCAAAATATGCGAAGGGAAACGAAACCCTTATATGATCACTTCGTTATCCGTCTGTCCGTCTCTTTATCAAGACCTTTTTTCTCAGGAACACGTAGACATATCAAACTGAATTCTATATCAAATATGCTTGCTTTATAAATACTTGCTTTATAAATACTTGCTCGTATTAATAATTATATCGTATATAGTATGAGATCGACCTTAAGATACTGTTTTTGACAGATGTTCCTTACATTAAACGTCAAAACTGCAGCTTAAGATCACTCTCAACTTTAAGACGCGTTTATTAATACGAGCCTATGAGCTGTGAAAAAATTAAACTTGTTAGTCGACACGACCCAAAGATTATCCCCGTTCATGTCACTGTCACACTCTGTTTATGTTATACTTTGCGATTTCATAGGAGAATCGAAACGTCCCAATGACTGAGAATCGTGATATTTGGCATGAAGCAATGTCTCGCAGCAACAAAAATATTTGAAAATCGTAAATACATTGCGTAACAAAAACCCTGTGAGCCCTTTTAGGGGCACGTTCAATAAGAAAAAACTCTTCAATAAAAAAAATCTATAATATTTTAAAACTAACATCGATCTCTTTGTCCCACCCCGACTATAGGGTATGGAAATAATTAAATATTGTAATTTATTTATGTATGTAGTTGTTAATTTGTTCATTTGTATTTTCGGGTACAATTATAATAAAAAATTTTTGTTTAGTATTCAATTATACGTAGTTTAATTATACGTATAATTTGTTTATTGATTTTGGTCAGGTATATTGTAAAATATTGTACAATCTTTACAATTGTACAGCATTTTAGATTCATCTACCGACTGTGCTATTCGTGTGCCTCGAAGCAAATAAACTTCATTCGCTTTAGTTTCCAAAACTCTCATTTCTTCAGCCGCATCCGTAACACCGACTATGCTGTCATTAATAAATTGGAAACTAACTAAACATTTTTCCGAATGTATCAATTTTATTTGTATACCAGCAAATGGCCACAAAATGCTTTGCATTTTTTTTAGCAGATAACTTATATACGAACAGTGCAAGTTACTTACCCGAAATTACAAAAGCTTATAATTTCGTATTTGAAGTTTATTGCAAAATTTCACAAATTCTGTTAAATTTCACTCAGATTAATAAAATTGCTTAATTCAAAATCACAATAACATATTTTTTTTGTCAAAAACCTTTTAAACTTTAGAAGTGGTTTAATCCTTCTTTAAATTACTGGTAAAGCTTCCAAACTTTAGATAATTACTTTAAGTTAGAGAATTGTAAGGCGTGAAGTGTCAAAATCTAATCATAGTTTAGAAAGGGAGGCAGTCGCTAATGAGCGAAATTTAGGCACTTAAAGTGCAGAAGTAGCTTAAGATTCCTTATTAAAAGATAGGAAAGTTATATGTTATAACTATACAATTTTGCATAATAGCACAAACAAACGCTCAACACTTAGTTATGCTGATTTATACTAGGGCTCGTATTATTAAAGCATCTCAAAGTTGACATCGATCTTAGCATGCAGATATCTGTAAAAAACAGTATCTTAAGATCCATCTCATCCTAGTGATGCGATTATTAATTTCACTGTCCTCCGGAATTGATTTCAAGCAAAGGCAAGTAAGCGGTATTCATAATGTGAACTATGAGTTTTGTTCCGCCAAAATATCCCAATTATTACCATTTCGTTCTGTGTGGTCGGTCTGAATAGCACACTAGACCACAACAAAGACACAATTACGTGAACCGAATCGACGCGAGCATGCGTTGCACGGAAATTCCGTGAACCGGTTATGGATGTAGTTTATTATAGGGATAGGATAAATAGCATTGGGACGTTTACCTTAGAATTAACAAATATGGAAAAAAACATGACAAAGTTTCGTTACTTAATTATGGTTAGTTTTTGTGAGATAATATTTATATTTTTAAACTTTGACGTTAAGTATTAACTCCAAACGTACTCGTACAATAAAATATACATAAACTAGTTTATATCAGAAGGTGCAATCGTTTTAAAACATTGCTTTATAAAAGTCCTCATAATAATTTGCGACTATTGTTCTTATTTTTTTAATGTGACTACCATATCCTTGGTTTATTTTGAGCGTCAAAGGTTCTTATATCAACTTTTTATATCATAAAATACGAACAACATCATTCGATTCATATTCAAAAAGATTTTGTATTACGACAGAAGTATTTTAATAAAGAGTTTGAAATGGAGACCTTAATGAATCGCGGTATTTTCATTGGAATTCTCAAATTGTGAAGTTCGGAACTCAATTTAAAATGACCCCGAAAATTTGTTGGTTAGCTCCTGCTACCTTTAAGTCGCGAAAGTTCAAAATTAAGAGTTCTAAATTTTGTAAACGACGAGGGAATTCTTTTTTGTTTAAGGTTGATTAATGAATGCAGTTTACTTTGGTAGCTACATACCTCACTAAATCCAGTTTTAGTTGGTGAATTCTTCTAGTTGCTATTATTTTAATATAAAGGGAGCATTCAATTAATATTTTTCGACATTTTCAAAATTAAACCTATCAGTTTTAAAATTTTATACATTTGCGTCATGTAGTATCGCATAATATTTGTATCTTTACTGTATACTAAAGATGAAGCTAAAAATTCTGTAATCTTTATTCAACATATTTTATTAGAACCTATTGACGTTAACAAAACACAACCGAACCTTGTATAAATCCTTTCTATCCATCATCAATTTTCAAGGAATTCCGTTAAATACTCGAGCATTCAACATTCAGTAGTTGTGAAATTGTTTGAGAAATATTTAGAGTGACTAGCAATATTGCCAGCAAGGGGAGGTTTAGTATGCATTACTTCTAATATTCATATTAAAATGAACCTTACGAAAATGAGTATAACGTGATGATAATTCCTACCATATTTTTGTGAAAACTCGTGAAAATGCTCCACTATTGCTATTCTTAAAATGTTTCCCATATTACGCATAAAACACGGACCAAGCGTCAGGTTAGTAAATATAAGTAATGTATACTTTTTAATTAATATATTATATCATTTCTATCAAGTCTAAAAATTTAACAGGTCTTGTATATTTGAAATAATCTAATAATAGATACTTCCGGAACGTTGCCTTGCATGTTGCATCTTGCATCTGTTAAATTCCAGACCTTGCGTGCGAATATGAAATATGTTCACTATCACACGTATCCAACTGTCCTGCACGTAGCTTATAAATGCTTTAAGATTTTTTAAGAAAACGTGTCTTGCTTTTTCCGATATAAACTATAGTTAATATTCAGACACCGTTATGAATTATCCACGGAAGTAAGCGGTGCTGAAATCGATCACTAATCTCATTGAATAATTTAACGATTTGTTTAACCAACAGAAACCTATCGCTGTCGGCGTCTGCTTCGAATCAACGTGTTGAATATAAATCGAGCTTTGCAAATACAGAGAAACGCGGATAGGCCGTTTTTAAGGCAGCAACGCTGAACGGTTCTACCCCGCGTGAAAAGAAGGCTCAAAGTGTGGACGCCTCCGCTACAATAGGACGAATGTACGCACATCTGATTTACGATACATTGACAGTTTATTCGGCATACTCGAATATTTTATTTTGGTTCAATGCTTACTAGGTATATATTGAACAGAAAATATGTCACCTTACGCGATGCCTATTTAAATATATCAAGGCAAGAAGTACGGCAGAATGATATGATTGTGGGAATATCTTGGGGAAATATAAAAAAATAAAGAAGAAAAATAAGACGACCGTTTTATTTAGATTTGAGTTCATTATGTCTTCTATCTCAGTTAGGATTAAATCCGACGAAACCCAACGTCATCTGTTCTAGCGCTCGTTACCCACCAAGCACTCTTTCAGGCCTAGCTGTGGGCACGATATGTAAAAATGTAATAAAAAGCTTTTTGAAGAGATCAAAAATATCTTTATTACATTTTTCCTTGAACCTCATGTAAATCATATTTTATTTCATTCAAACATTGGACAATATTACAGCCCAATTTCAGCATTAGCTTTAGTTTACTTAAAATAAAAATGCACTACTTAACATTATTCTACGACAGGTAGAACTTTGTTTCATAAATAAAAATACAGGCATTTAACAATAATTAATTTCTCACAAGTTCACGCCGATAAAACAATTGACATTTAAAACAAAATGTGAAGCACGCGATTTGTTTTTTTTAATTATCCGTCTTTAGACATTCGGAAAAAAAACCTTCGACCGCAGTCAAGTTAATATAGGAACCTCTACGACCACTATGGTCGTAGAGGTTATGTTATTTTAGGTTCGATATAGAGAACCAATAATAACATTGAAAAAATAAAATGTGTACCTAAGCTAACTCAATAGGAGTGTTCTGATGAAATCTATAGATCATAGACTTTAGTACAACCAGAAAAAGTGGCATATTACAATACTGGAGTAGACAAACATTATTATATGATCAGTTATTTATTATAATCAAGCTATTTATCACTTATTTGATCAGTTATTTATTTAATATAATTATAATAAGTATTTACCTTCTTCCGCCTTTCCGTATCAGTGGTAAATCACCTACGATCTCATTGGTTGAAGCGCGGAGCGAAAATCTATCCCGTAAAGGTTGGTTCCAACATTAATTTTATGTGAAACGCGGTGCGTGAAGACGTGCCTAAAAGTAGCATCGTTTGACGTAATATGTAGATTCACGTGACATAACATATGGACGGCCCATCAACGGAGGGCGACATAGAGCGGCCTGGAGCAGCCTCGCGCTTACAGTCATCAATCAATCGTCGATCTATACACCTACATATTTAGTTTACCGTGAATGCAATGATTTAAATAAAACTTTTTGACACATTTTACACTGCTGAAATATTAACTTATTTAGTCCCTCGAACTATTGGTGCCCTCGCTACGCTCGGGCGCCAAACACCGTCTCGGGAATAAATAAGTTACTTTCACCCCTGGGTACTATTAATTGCGTCATTTAATTGTTTATATCATGTAACACCGATTTTTCTTAAAATTTCATAAAACACTAATTTTGCAAAAATACTTTGGTTTCACTGTAGTTTTAACAGAAATTTCACAACTGAAATCATAATTACAATGACTTTGTCAATTAATTTCACAATATCAATGTCAAGCGTCAACGTCAACGTCGTTTCACGTCACGTCAGTGACATTTGCAATTATCTTTGGTCATTATTCAATTTTTGCATAAACAAGATAAATCTCGCGTTTATCCTGGCCTTATTTACAAAGATAGTTTTTTTTCGCCCAAAATCCCGTGCTTCCCTTTAGGTGGGTTGATTTTCTCAAAATTCGGAATTTGACATTTAGACCGTTTGTTTTGATCATTTCTATAGACATATTATAATAAAATACATTTAGAGCTACAGATCATATAATTATGGTTTCGTCGAATAGAATTTGGAAAGCATTCACAGTTTGTTTAAGGTTAATTTTACATTACGTTTTGTTTTTCAACCAAACTTATAACTTTGGCTGGAAATACTTATTGCAGATTGTAAAATTTCGAAAGATCCGTATGTTGACTTGACATATCTTGAAACAAGTTAAGAATCTTACGAGTGTTATGAAATGAATTTGGTTTCGTCGCCAATACGACGCTTAACATTCGGCAAACGGACCTCGGTTCTAGTATCTCCATAAATGCAAATCTGTGCTTAAATGGAACGCGCCCTATCTCACCGTAGTCTGTGAACGCGTCTATGCTATGATCTCGGAACTGGATACCTAGTCTGTGGGACATCGACCGAAGTAATTTGTTATTGATTTGCCAACAGTATTTCAAATCTTAATTTCTGCGAAGAAAATCCCTAGGTATTTCTCCCGTTTTCCGTGTGCATTTAATTTTAAAAGCTACAGTGAGATTTCAAAAGTCAGTTACTTTTGTTTTAAGTTTGGTGAGCAAAAGCTCAGGAAAATCATATTTTTAATCGCCGGCGCGCGATTCACTGAATTAGTTGGATAAATAAATTTTATCAATAGATAATACTCCGCCCACACTAAGGTCATAATAATCATCTATAGTATTTCATGATTTAAAAGAGATTTTGTTAATTTTTTTTATTAGTGGGTGAATTGATTATTAAATCAAACATATTACATTTCCAAAATTCGCCTTTTTCATCCCCTATTTCATTAAAAAAACCTGATAGTCAGCGGCATCTTAGTGGGATAAATGCATATTGAGTAACACTTGCGAATTCCATGTTAAATTCTAAATTTTCACAATATTAAGTTTCACATCATTCTTTGGCAAATAACTCACAAATTAAGCTGTTTTCTTTATATTAATAGCAATAATTATACACAAAATAGGTGCTCTCCCCTCCATATGTCCTTTTTATTAACTAACCAATAAGAAACTTTGACAATTCATTGAAAATTATATTTGGAATTAACTTGCAATGTTTATTACATGAAATTCAAATGTATTGACTGGGATTCCTTCAGAACTCAGTGTTAGATCCACTGACCCTAAGATCATAGGCATATTTAATTATATTTTTAACCTAACACTGTGCTATGAATCTCCAGGGCAGTTACCGGAGGCCGTAGGGCTCCGCTGCTTGGCTTTTCGGCTAGAAAAAATAACAAAATAACCTGATATCAAGGAGGAATTCTGTGGAATTGTCCAAATATAATACATCAAAGCTTAGGAAGTGGAAGTTTATATCTCTGACCCGTGATCGCAGAAACTTAGCATCGAAGGTATGATCTACTAACACCCGCTCCGGGGAAAGCTACTAATTGTAAAAAAAAAGAAACCTATAACTATTTGTTGGTGTACTTTATTGCCTCATTTTATAGTTTTGTACCCAATTTGTACCTGATTTTTACCTGCCGAGATTGATCAAACAAACCCGAACCATCCTGCCCTTGGCTTGTATAGACTTGACATCTAGTTAATTTAAGTACTTTGCGTTAAGAAATTTTGCTTACTTCAGTAACATAATGCATAAGTGAATTATAATGATGTACCTACAAGAATAAAGCTTTTCATTTTGTATCGGACTAAAGGAATAAGTTTGTTTTTTTTTTCTTTCAACTTTAAGATTTCCCTATATTTCTACAATTCAGCAGAAAAAGCACTACAATCACATTTGCTCGTAAAGGGTCTCTTATTTCACCATTTTCAATATCGTATTGTATCTCATTACGTATGTACTCGTGCGTTTTTGTAATGTAAAATTTGAGTTTTTTTTTTCATAAAGTAAAACGCACGGTTTATCAAGATGCTATTCGTCTAAAAATTAACGGTACTTTTTTAAATCTTAGCAAAGAGCCAGAAAAGTGGTCAACATTTTATGAATACAATTAACTTTGGGAGATGAAATATAAGAAACTAGCCGCCCGCCCCGACCTCGCACGGGTATACTAAAAACCTTTTAACAATAGAACAATTTATGAAATACATTTGGAATATCCTGAATGTCAATCTGTCAATTCCGTCGCATTTTATATGAATTTTTTCTTTTTCTATAATTTTCCAAACATTTTCTTCTCCACAAACCTTGTTCCGACAACAATGAACATAACAAAATAATAATGAACCAATTTGGTGGTCGTTTTGAAGTTATGCGCGTACCTACATACATGTTGACGATTCATTTTTATTTATATAGAAGTTAGATAAACATTTAATTCTTTAGTTTAATTAATTTTTACAATAAATTGCAACCATTTATCTGAAACAAAAAACACAAAAATATAATTTTACTATATTAATAATACTGGCTGTTTTTTGTGCCTTTGCCTAAAAAAATGATGCGCGCGCATCGCTAATCTGTGAACAAGTAAAAATTATTCCGCGCGGTTTTTCTTTTCGCTGTATTGTTCTTTGTGTGTGCTTATACACAGTGTTTACAAATTGTTCAAAATTGTATAACTGCTTTAACAAGTGATTAAAGATTTATTGGTTTAAGAAAGTCCGAGTTTTATTTATTTCCTCGCAAATACCTATGTTATAAAACGTCGTATGACATACGTGCGCTTTGATAATTACAGTCTCTGCTTTCTTGTAGCCCTCGCCTACGGCTCGGGCTAACAATATCGCCTCGGCTGTAATTTTCAACTTACCGCACTTATATCATAATGTACTATTACATCATTATCTGTACCCGCGAACTATGTTTCGCCTTAAAAGTTCAAAGACAAAACTGTCAATCCGCGGGAACTAGGTACTTATTTTTCCAGGATAATAAGTAGTCTATATGTTAATCCCTGTCGTAATCCGTCTATTTACAAAATTTCATGCAAACCCATTCAATAGTTTTTGCGTGAAAGAGTAACAAATATCCATTCATCCATACTTACCAACTTTCGCGTTTATAATATTAGTAAGGATACGTATTTAATAAAAAATATATTTATTTTAAATCTAATTCATGTATTGATAGTGTTTACGCTGTAAAATTGTAATTTCATACAAAAATGTTGTACAGAAAACTTTTTGATTAAAACCCTCCTTCATGCATTTGGAAAGTGATGCAGAAGGAAAACAAAAAGCACTACACTGAAAAAATATTATTTTATCAGAGTACCTTTTTGGCTCGGTTACAATCACATCGGTAAATTTTAACTAAGACAACTAAAAATCTCTAAGTAAACTTGGTATAAAGCCAAGCCTTGGTATAAAGCGTCTGTGTGTATTGCTAAATATTCTTGTCTAATAACAAATAAAACATTAATTATTCACAAATACCTTAATTGGTAAATTTTAACACTTTCAAACATGATCCAAAACTATTAAGTGATTTTGTCAACACTTAATAAGTATGATGTTGTTTCTAACCAAGTTATTTCAATTGGTTGATTTTACACACATTTTTATTTAATAATAGATGAGTAGAACTTATTTGATTCCAACCTAATTGTTTATTGATTTTAATCGAGTAATTTTTGGTTGATTTTAAGACATCAACTGATCTATTGATATATAAGATGAATTCATTAATTCGAGTTACGTTACTTATTTCCTTTTAAATGAGTAAATATAATCGGTTAGTTATAGCAAACTACATTATTGCTAAACTATGTAACAACTGAGTTACCTAATTGGGAATAACCTTTAGAGAAATCAAAAAGAGGAATAACCGCTCTGCTCAGCTAAAACAACACCAACCACACAGTCAAACGTTGGACAAGTTGAAAGAACACCCCCCCGCACCGCACCGCCGTCACAGACGAAAACATCGTCAAAGTGAAAAAAATTGTACTGGAGGACCGTCGAATAAAAATGTGGAAGAGTTGGGCATCAGTAAGGAACGAATTGGAGATATCTTACAGAATCCTTTGCACATGAATAAAATTAGAGCCGCTCGATAAACAGCGTCGAGTTGAAACTTCTATGGAGTTTATCGACTTGTGCAATGACAATTTGGACGAAATTTGTAACCGTATTGTCACCGTGGATGAAACGTGGATTCGACAATATGATCCAGAATCTAAACAAGAATCAATGCAGTGGATTGAAAAGGGAGAGAAGCCGCCAAAGAAGTTTAAGGTCGAAAAGTCGACTTCGAAACTCACGGCCACTATTTTTTGAGATTCGGAAGGAATTTTACTCATTGACTATTTACCAAAAAAAACTACAATGAACGCCGCGTATTATGCAGCACTTATAAAAAAAGTACGCAATCTTATTGTGGAAAAAAGAAGAGGGAAAATTAGCAAAGGAATTCTGTTTTTGCAAGACAATGCGACAGTCCATACGGCGCGAATTGCGAGGCAAGCCCTTCGAGAAACTGGCTTTGATGAAGTGAATCACCCATCCTGCAGTCCAGAACTAACTCCCAGCGACTTCTTTCTCTTTAAAAAATTTAAAAAAGACCTTCGGGGAAGAACATTTGGGGATGATGAAGAAATTAAAGCTGTCGTGAACGAGCATTTTGACTCCAATGATTCATCTTATTTTTTTAGTGGGATACAAGCAAATTGGCTGAGAAAACCGAGTGGCTTTGCAGCAGTTACCGAGTGGCTTTGCAGCAGTTACCGAGTGAACTGGTTGTAGCAATCCAATAAATTGTTTGAGAAAACCGAGTAAGTTAATTTGCAGCAGTTACCTAGTGAACCGTTAGTAGTAACTCAATAAAATGGCTGAGAAAACCGAGTAACTATGCAGCCGTTACCGAGTGAACCGGTTGTAGCAACCCAATAAATTGTTTGAGAAAACCGAGTAACTTTGCAGCTGTGACCGAGTGAACCGGTTGTAGTAACCTAAATGCAGTCGATTTTACTTTGTTGTTACTAATGTATGCTACTATGTTGCCAATAAAGAAGTATTATTAACGGTTAATACTTATCAAGTTATGATAACAAAGTTTACATATTTGATTTTAGCTACAAAGTTTGCAGGCGTTATATTGACAAACATGCTGGTTTATTTTCAACAGTATTTTATTTATTTTTATATCTTACGTTTTTTCAGTGTAGTGCGGAATAAAATAACAGTTATTTTCCGCACGCTAAACATACAAGGAAAAGTCTACTTTTTGAGCAAATGCATTAAAACAGTTATTAAAACGTCCATAGGTTCTTCATGAATTGTCATCGTTAATTTAAATACGGCATACCCAATAAAGTATTATTCCTGTGCGATATGATAATATGGTACCTACAATCCATAATTCAAAATGAGGAATGAAATCGTAGTTTATAATTCGTGGAAAATTGACTCTGTTGCAGCGTCCCCGAGCAATTATTTGAGTTGTGAATCTCATGTCGATGTTCGAGCAAACTGTTCACTTTAACTTGGCATCTTTAAGTTGCCCGTGTATCTAATCGGATTTACATGGATTCCAATCAGTTGGAGCGTCTGTGGGATTAATCGGACTACAGTTTTTACTTGATATAGACGGGGAATGGTTTTTGGTTAACAACATGCACATGAAAAATCAAAAAAATTTTTGGAGGCAAAAATATTAACTTACGAATAAATTACAAAATATTCGTATAAACATATGTCTTAAATTGATAGAAAGTTTCTACACATATTTTATTGTTTACGTAGGGATAAGAATCAATTGATTTATTCTATCTGTAGGTCAATTCATATCGAATCAATGATAAAAAACTACTTAGAAATTGTGACGTCGGCGTCGATCAAATAAATATTCTTGTGTACCTGTGTACCACTTACAGCCCTAAGCCGTATTCTACATATTGTCAAATAAATCGTTCGAAGTAAGTAAATTAATGAAGGCGGACGTTAATTACAAGCGTTCTGCTTATTTTACCCATTTTAACTTTATACCTTGTGGTGTAATGAGTTTAGGTAAAATACCGTTTAATGTTGATTTCATGAGAGAATGTGTGAACAGCCCCCTAACCATGATCGCCCAAAACAATATTAAAACCGCACTGAGAGCGGGATGGCGCTATACGCAGCAAGAGCGGTGTCTCTGTTTCAATATTGTTTTAACCTTGCTATAAGCGATCATGGTAAGGCCCCAGGGCTGCGTGTGTTTGCCGAGTTTGTTCGTTTTGAAATGTAATATTAATCATTAATAAAGGGCTGTCGCACAGTTCTCTTTGGGTTTCTTGTCGATACATGTCATTATTAATTTATTTTAATAATAACAAAGAATCAGTTTAATAATTAATTTTATCCCCATAATAGTTTAGTTTCGTTTAATTACGATTTTACAGTATGTCATCATAAATAAGATATTGACGAAGTTCGTCAGATCCTTTATGTTTAAATTATTTTATCAGTTTCAACAAACACGCAAAAATTTGTTCAATGAAGTTAGATTAAATTTTAATAATGTTTTCGTTTTAATGTATATTTATACAAACGTGTGCAATCGCATCGATTTTTTAAAAATTATTTTTAATATGTATTTATTAGATAATTAATATGTATTAGATTGATGTATGAGCTTTGATGTACATACATACACAACTGAAACGGAGCAAAATAACGGCTGTCATGTGCGCGATGATCTATTGTGCGAACGTTTAATGACAGGCGCTGTTTGAAACTTCGCGTTCTCGCTTCTATCTCGTGTTATTGCGTATGCGTTATCCGATGTATTCAAACTTTTTCGTATGAAAATATAAAAATGTGATTGCAATGTGGATTTTTTTTTGTTGAACAACACTTTTTGCTTAGACCTGTGATAAGTACAGTCCGGTAAGCAATAATGATTGGTTTTCTATTGTGAGTGACGATTATTTCTTTTTTGTACAACTAAGGGCTGATTTTTAGTAGTTAGGCGCTAAAAAGAAAAAAATAAACTTACACTAAAACTTATTTATATGACATAAAAGCTTGTCGCGAGATTTACTTGTGTGTAGTAACTTAAAAGTACTTAAAAAAAGAGTACTTTTAAGTACCTCATCATCACAGCTCATATACGTCCCCACCGAGGGGCTCAAGCCTACCCTATGTTAGGGTGATTAGGCCTTAGTCAACCACGCTGGCCCAATGCGGATTGGTCGACTTCACATACAGCATTGAATTTCTTCTCAGATGTATGCAGGTTTCCTCACGATGTTTTCCTTCACCGTAGGAGCGTCAGACAAATGTACATATGAAATTCGAAAACGAAAAACACAGTGGTACATGGCGGTCTCGAACCCGGACCTCCCGATTGGAAGGCAAGTGCCGAGTCCACAGCGCCACCGACGCTCTCGTTTTATTAACTCGCTAACGTATTTACTTAGTTTGAAAATTTTAATGTATAAAATTATTCACATCAAATTATTTAATTTACTTGTTTATCTACAAAAGTAAATGTCGCGACAAGCTTTTATGTCATATAAATAAGTTTTAGTGTAAGTTTATTTTTTTCTTTTTAGCGCCTAACTACTAAAAATCAGCCCTTTAAGGATTTTTTATATTTAATTTATTTTTTACTTTTTAGTTATCACTGGACACGTTTCTCAGTCTGTTCATCTCATTCAACGCATTATTGTTGCAAGGTCGTTTGCCGGAACGTCTATACAGAATTTCAGCTCAATCGGTTAAAGATGTCTACCTTAAAATTGATTTTTTTACCTTTAGAAGTCCGCCATATTGGATTAATAGTGACGTTACATTATTTTTCGAGTTACTCTTAGCAAGACCTTTTATTTGATACCCATATTGTAGGGGTTAATTAAAAATAATTGGTCCGCCATCTTGGGTATGCCGCCATCTTGGATTTAGAATAACGTCACGCAGTTAACCATGCATTGTCATCCAAACTGAACGTGTATACGAAATTTCAGCTCAATCGGTTAAAGATATCTGCTTCAAAATTGAGTTGCAAGATTTCACCCGAACATACATACTTACATTGCAAGTTAAATAAAAGCTTGTAAAAAAATTTCTTATCAGGTTTATTTTGCCATCTAGCGGCATCTTCATGTATCAATTGTTTTTTTTTATTTTAGTTTGGAAATCATTTGAATGCATCTTAGGTTACAAAAAGATTGCATCTTAGGTTGCATTTCATATCTTTGATTCTTTAAAATTTTAGTTTATGAAATTTTTAGTTCAGTATGAAGCGGTTGCTTACTTTGTTTTTTTTTGTGGTACAAATCCTTTTACATCTAATTGACACTGTCTTGAAACTAGTTGATGGATCGTCTAGTTTGTCTCCGATAAATGATCTGTGGCCGCAGCAGTCATATTTTCTGGTTGACTTTGACGGTCTAACGCTTGTGCTGGTTGGTTTTCTATAAATACCTAAAATTAACAAATCTCAAGCATACCGCTGGATTTACACAAACTTTATACAAGGGTTTCTAACCCAATCTACCCGTTCATACGCTTTTTGGCCACGCCTCTAGCATTGACATCCAGCCAATACACTAGGCGAACCCGCTTTCCTCCGACAGGAGAAATTCTCTTGCCATGAAACCTTACCTTCCCCCGGAATTGTACACACAGCAACACGCTAGGCTTTACATGTTGACCTTGAGACTTATGTCGCTCGTCATAGCGGCGGCTTTCGTAATGCAAATGTAAAGCTTGACGTGTTGCGTACTGTACTTAATACCAGTACTGATAGTATCAGGAAAAAGCATAATACTGATAGTATCAGTAATAAATCTCATTAGGGTACTCAAAGATAACCCACGCTTAGAAGACTGGTTACATTAGTATGAAGTGTGTCCCAACCCATGTCATGATTTGTCCCCTAGTAACAAAAAAGTCCATATGAATCTTTATCCTTAATTCATCTTTTTTGTTTCTCGCCCATGGGCCGGATGAAAGATAACAACATCTCAATTCAGCCAAAGAAAAAGTCCACAGAGTATTCGATTCGACACGTCCCAAGAGGTAGATCTGCAAAAATACGAGTATATTAGCGATCAACTTCTCCTTGTATCAGTTATCCGGCATTATTATTGGTTTATCAAAGCTACCATTTTTACTACTAACAAACAATTACAAGGTTACTTTTGAAACAGGAGCGAAATTTTGATTGCTTGTTCAGACATGCAAAGGACAATGTCGAAAATCGCCCCATGACCAACAAAGATTTGATTTACGTGATAATTATATGCATATTTTATAACACTCATAACACATATATGTGTTGGACGGACAAATCAAAAATATATAAAAGAACTTTTAGAAACAAAACCAAATGAAGTAAAATAAACGAATGGTTTTTGTTACCTTTGCTCAACCGAATAGAGTCGATTGTATGTAGGTATGGACATTTAATTATTTGTATAAATTATGTTTTTCATAACTTCAGTATTTGCAACGGAAATTAAATTAAAACATACGTCAATTGACTACTCACGCGCTGTCGCCTGTTAGTTCGTAGTATTTTTGACTTGCTTTATAATTTAGAGATTTCTTGTTCTCTACTAAGTGGCTATAATAACGTTCCTTAATGATTACAATAATTATTATTTTAATAATTGTATAGGTATAGACTATGTGTATTGCTCTAACGAAATAAAAGTGTTACTTTAACTAACCTCAAAATCTGATTCATTTTGATATATAATTCGATTTCGAATATGTCCGTAGTAATTGATGTGGACGTATAGTATTTACTAATGTCTAATTATGCGAAAAGCATTTTTTCACTGCTGTTGGTATTGGGGCGAACAATGTATGGACGCAGAACAATGTCCTTTTCAACTTTTACTGTGCCAATCTTGAAATCACCTAGCTGTATAACTCAAACTCTTTATTCAATATAGACCTTTACAGGTACTTATTGACGTCAAACAAATTAAAAGAATCTAATTAAGAATCTAAATAAATAAATTAATTAAAAAATACAACAAATCAAGATAAGCCGACAGCCACAGCCCAACATAATTAAATACGAGTGAAAACAGTTGACTCTAAACCTGCGGCATCGTTATCGTGACATTAGAACTATTGTTTTAGTTCTAATGTCACGATAACGATAGCGAGTGATCGCTATGAGATAGGCGGTAAGGCCCCTGTTCGGAAATTGTGAAAGCCTTCTCGAGAAGAACAGGCAACAAACTCGAAAGGTCAATTTTTTTTTGTCTGGAACAGCTTTGTATGGAACAGCTGATATTATTTCGCGATTTCAAATTGGTCTCATAGAAAAAGTTGTTCAGTCTGCTTGTCTGAACAAGCACTTAAAATTTGGCTCCTGTTTCGAAAGTAACCCTGTATAATTTTATCGCGCTCCTGAAAAACATAAAACGTGATGATGTGTTACCTTTTTTTAGACGGCACCTCGCGTTGCCGCAAAATGCTTCTGATGAATGCTCTGTATCCCATGAAAGGGCCACCGGCAGATCGCGGTGGGCGGATATTAGGCACGGATGAATGAGTAATGGGCAGCGGCCGGGTTAGCTGCCCTTGCCTAGTTTCAGATTTTCATCGTACGTATGTGAAACAGAAATGAAACTTTGCGGCTTTTGTTAAAAAATTGTACACTGCCGTGTGTGAAGCATGGAAAAGTGTACTCGTATAAGTGATGCTTATGGCTTTGTGCTTTATTTTCTTTAGCGTTGCCAGTTACGATAATGTCCAAAGGTTTGATGACGAGACAAAAAGATTTACTAATTAGCACGACATTTACTTTTTATACGCCAGGTAAAAGGGAACTCAGACGTTTTGTTGGTAATTTTCAAGCGAGACTTCAAAAAATCTTTTCTATTTTTCTATTTATGTTCACCGATTTCTCCACCATTTGTGGGCCAATTTTTAAAATTCTTTAAGTAATCGAAAGTGTTGATTCCAGAGGATTGTCACCAAGTCATGAATTGGTGATGGGGTCCTAGAAAAGTCGAGGGAATCCCTTAAATTTCACAGGCACGTCTAACCTGTCTCATGTTTTTTCGAAGATATTCAGGTATTTGCATCTGGTTTTTATCATATCATGTTGCTGAGCTGATGATGGAAGGTTTTCCATAGGTTTTTGATAGGTTAAGAGTGAGGGGATATAATGGAAACTTATTGAAGTAGTAGTTGTAGTTCTATTATTTCAAGTGATTCAGGTGAGCTGATAGTGGAAAGTATAACATTTAATATAGTTTGTTAATAATTGGCACCAACTTCAAAATAAAAAATGTGATGAATGTATTCTTATATTTTTTTACTTTTGGTGTTTTTTTTTCCGTTTTTATGGTAAAGATCTAGACTTTTGTGAATTATATTAGAATAACTATTACTTGAACTAAATGGACATCTGATGTTTCAGTTATTGATATTAATTAATAGGTAGTACACATATCGTTATTAGTTAAAATTTGAAGCATGCACTTACAATACTATTTTATAGAACAAGATCGGGGTGATTTAAAATGCCAAAAGCTAAACAATAATTGTTGTCGTATCGTATCCAATAGCTGTTATCGTATAACAAACAGATCGCGAACGATTTTGTTAAAACTCCCTTAGGAATTAAGGGGACTATTATAACGACCTCTCGGAAGTAGGTATAATTACTACGTATATTAGAGTTATCCAGGCCACGCATATATTAATATAAATATATATGCTTGGGGATTTATTAATGACATAATTTATAATGCAATGAGACCTGAGGACAATTATTCAAACATAGACAAAATCGAATAAATTGATTTTCACTTGTTTTCTTCCCTAAAACATTATAAATTTTATCTACACCCATGCCGTGAATCCTCCATAAAAGATTCTGAAACAGACAGTGACATAGTAACCCTATTAATATTCAAACGAGTGTTATTGTTGTACTGAATTTCATTATCCAACCCTTTGATTTTTTATTTGGCTTTTATAGTGCCCTGTAAGCGATCAAACATGTTTGTCAAACTTGCTTGACAAACTTCACGTTTTCATCAAACACGACGTCTTTTCAAATACATCAAACACGTAGTTCGTTTGTCAAACGAAACTGATTGATTTATTATTAAAATAATAAATCAATTTCGCATACACTATACACAATGTACTTTTGATAGTACAAATATTTGTAAACACATAATGACATCGACAATTATTATATTTTTCGATCAATGTCGCGGATTGTGCAGTTATGTAGTAACTATTCATCATACGAGAATAACAGCTCATATACGTCCCCACCGAGGGGCTCGAGCTTACGCTAAGTTACGGTCTTAATCCACGCTGGCCCAGTGCGGATTGGTCGACTTCACATACACCTTTGAATTTTCTTCGCAGATGTATGCAGGTTGCCTCACGATGTTTTCCTTCACCGTAGGAGCGTCAGACAAATGTACATATGAAATTCGAAAACGAGAAACACATTGGTACATGGCGGTCTCGAACCCCGGACCTCCCGATTGGGTGGCAAGTGCCGAGTCCACAGCGCCACCGACGGTAGTAACATACGAGTATAAGTATAATAGTTAGTAACTAACTGCAAAACACGCAAATTACTAACAAGCAGCTCACAATTAATTTACTGTGTTATTTGTAAGTGCGATGTTTCATTTGTGTATCCCAAATATTTTTGCTGTCCTCCAAGCAAATAGATTAGGGACTATCTACATCATTATCAATTTGTCAAGAGTAATGAAGACAGGCAAGTAGTTAGTTGTTAATCCATTTCAGCGCTTACTTGCAGAGTTATTTGAGTTGATAATTGCGCTCCCCAAGAAAGGCTTGTAATTAAGTAGACCCCGAAAGGCTGTGTTCACTAAGAATTTCCGAATAATGTGAGGCATTCGCGTTTGCAAATGCGATAGCTAAGCGCCTTGTAATAAATTAAAGTTTGTTTGCTCATGACTCGAATCGAAACGTTACTTCGGAACTTCGATCAAATTTAAGGAAACTGGCAGTACGTTTAAAAACAGAACCGCTCTAATTTTAAGTGTGTTTTCAAATGTATAAGTCCAAGTTATCTTAATAATGATACATTGATAGTTAAATATTAAATATTTAAGGCTTGAAAAAATTATACAGACAACGATTGCAGTAAAATTGTTCTTAGATATTTTTTACTTATGAAGCCTTACTCTAACCGCGGTTTTCTATGTATTTAATGCATTTACTTTATCGCTCCAAACTTCAGTGGTTACCAATAAGCCGTCAGAGAGACTGCCATATCCTTTCCCTTCTTCACTCTATCCTAACCCACCCCCATGCACCCTATTACCTTAAATCACGCTTTGTCCTCAGCTCCTCAATCCTAACATGAATCCTACGTTCATCAAATGACTTGTCACTTGTCCTCCCTCCTCATTCCTCCATATTTTACGACAAGTAATTTACGGTAAAAGTCCATCAAACTGTGGAACTCCCTACCCGACGCCATCAGACGTGCACCATCGCATGATGCATTCAAGCGTGCAGTAAAAAAACATTTCCTTCAGCTGGACATTAATTAAGGAAACATCTCTCAACACTATAATAATAATATGTATTTTAAGTAGTGTATTTCTTAAAAATCTGTAATATGTATAGTTTATGTATTTTATTATTTTTATCAAGTATCATACCTGTCATTAGCTTTTCAATTTAAACTTTCCTCTACCCATCGGTTGCCTGGTAGAGATTGCTGCTTTGGCAATAAGGCCGCCGTTTGTTAGTCCATCACAACAATTCTTTTGTATTTTTATTTTCTAAACAATAAAGTATCCATTCAGTCATTTAACCGTTTCTATTTTCGGCCAATGGGTTGTATTTTTTACTAATATTTGAGGCATTTTCTACCCTTCAATTTTTTAGGTGGTGCAGAGAAATAAAATGGAAGATGTAACGAAAAACTGCAGAAAAACTTATATATAACTTACTTATATAAACAATTCTAATACACAAATAAATTTATAAGATAAACATGATAACATATGCCTAAAATACCAAACTATTGCTATTTAGGCAGATGCTTATTTGATTAAAATTTTGTCCATAATTTTTTTTTATCGTTTTCAATCAGTTCAAAAATAGCATAGGCTTAGGACGCATATAAACTTCCATGCACCATCTACCCTTTTGGGTGAGATCTAAAAATATGCCACTTTCTATTTTTTAAACAAGCACATTTTTTAACAATAATTTAATTTTATAACGTATATATATAATACTAGCTGTGCCCGCGAACTACGTTTCGCCATCAAAATGCTTAACACAGTGTTTAGTATTTTCCTCCATTTTATTCCATAATCATTCAATCATTCAACTTTATTGTGCCTTTCTTGAGCAGCGGCCATTTTGAAATTAGGACAATTTTCGTAGGTTCGTAATACTCTAGGTACTCTTCAGGGCCTTTCATTTAATACCCATATTGCTGGGTTTGAAAAGCAACTGTTATCCGCCCTTTTTGAGCTGCAGCCATGTTGAATTTACGTCAATACGTTTATAGTGTACGTTCATAGTACTCTACTGATCAAGGCCTTTCATTTGATACCCATATTGCTGGGTTTGGAAATGAACTTTTATCCGTTATTTTTGAGCGGCGGTCATGTTGAATTTTTGTAGATTTTCCTAGGTACCTAATGCTCTACTACTCCAAGGCCCTTCATTTGATACCCATATTGCTAGGTTTAGAAACGAACTCTTATCCATCTTTTTTGAGCGGCTGCCATGTTGAATTAATGTCAGTGTTGCTACGTTCATAGTGCTCTACTCATCAAGGCCTTTCATTTGATACCCATATTGCTGGGTTTGAAAACGAACTTTTATCCATTTTTTTGAGCGGCGGCCATGTAGAAATTATGGCAATTTTCCTAAGTTCATAATGCTCTACTCTTTGAGGCCTTTCATTTGATACCCATATTGCTAGGTTTGGAAAGGAACTTTTATCCACCTTTTTTGAGCAGCGGCTATGTTAAATTTATGTCTATGTTGCTAGGTTCATAGTGCTCTACTCATTAAAGCTTTTCATTTGATACCAATATTGCTGGGTTTGAAAACAAACTTTTATCCTTTTTTTTGAGCGGCGGTCATGTTGAATTTAGGTCGATTTTCCTAGGTACCTAATGCTCTACTCTTTAAGGCCTTTAATTTGATACCCATATTCCTAGGTTTAGAAACGAACTCTTATCCATCTTTTTTGAACGGCGGCCATGTTGAATTTATGTCAATGTTGCTAGGTTCATAGTGCTCTACTCATCAAGGCCTTTTATTTGATACCCATGTTGCTGGGTTTGAAAACGAACTTTTATCCATTTTTTTGAGAGGCGGCCATGTTGAATTTGGGTCGATTTTCCTAGGTACCTAATGCTCTACTCTTCAAGGCCTTTCATTTGATACCCATATTGCTAGGTTTAGAAACGAACTCTTATCCATCTTTTTTGAACGGCGGCCATGTTGAATTTATGTCAATGTTGCTAGGTTCATAGTGCTCTACTCATCAAGGCCTTTTATTTGATACCCATGTTGCTGGGTTTGAAAACGAACTTTTATCCATTTTTTTGAGCGGCGGCCATGTTGAATTTGGTTCGATTTTCCTAGGTACCTAATGCTCTACTCTTCAAGGCCTTTCATTTGATACCCATATTGCTAGGTTTGGAAACGAACTTTTATCCACCTTTTTTGGGCTGCGGCCATGTTGAATTTAGGCCGATTTTTCTAGGTACCTAATGCTCTACTCTTCAAGGCCTTTAATTTGATACCCATATTGCTAGGTTTGGAAACGAACTTTTATCCACCTTTTTTGAGCGGCGGCCATGTTGAATTTATGTCAATGTTGCTAGGTTCATAGTGCTCTACTCATTAAGACCTTTCATTAGATACCCACATTGCTGGGTTTGAAAACGAACTTTAACCGTTTTTTTGAGCGGCGGCCATGTTGAATTTAGGGCGATTTTCCTAGATTCAAAATGCTGTACTCTTCAAGGCCTTTCATTTGATACCTATATTGCTAGGTTTGGAAACGAATTTTTATCCGCCTTTTTGAGCGGCAGCTATGTTGAATTTACGTCAATGTTGCCAGGTTCATAGTGCTCTACTCATCAAGGCCTTTCATCTGATATCCATATTGCTGGGTTTGGAAACGAATTTTTATTAGCAGTCATGTCGAATTAGGTGAAAGTGGCTAGGTTCAATGTTTTCGATAGATGTGATTTCGGGGACGAATACCTAATACCATCGGCATGCCGCAGAACACGCAGAACACGGCAAATATTTAATTTTCTTTACTAACATAGCTTATAAGTTCTATTACACTAACCAAATTGTTATATATATTATGTATGGTAGTTTGTAAGGTATATATCTATGGGCCTAAGTTGCCTGATAATAAATAAAATAAAAAAAAATGTGTTCTACTCTTTAGGTCCTTGGTTCGATATCCATGTTCCTTAGGTGTATACAAAAAAAATGTGATCCGTCATTTTAGATATTAGGATAAGAGTCCCGTAAGCGTAACGCAGAATCATTGCAGTCAGATATTTTTTTTAATTATCAATATCAATCAATTACTTTTAATAGTTTTAAATGGATGGAAGAGTTTGATTCCTTAGTCATAATGTAAAAACATATAACACCTTACAAAATACTTTTCAACATTTCAAAAATTGTACCGATTTTGAGAAAATTGGTCAAGAATTAAACCAACCTAAAAATTTTATATTTGTGACGTGATATTGTCATAAAAAATGCTTTATACATTGGTTGTATGGCTTGATCCTTTTGCCTTATCACCAGGGTAATACATAAGAAAATGACAATTTAAACTTCCTAAACTTCTTGGTTGGCAAAATCCAGATGGGCACAGCCAATAACATAAAAGATTAAGTTTTTCTTTGCACTATGTGACAGACTTGTCAAAATAATTTCACGTGCGCCATGTTGATATTCCACTTAAGCATTGTGCGGAAATTTTATATGGTATTTTTTCACGAAAAATTAAACGTGAATTTAAACAAATGAAATTATGCCTAAATGTTCTTCCGGAAAATTCTAAGCATTGTGGTGTAGGCCATATCAAATTCTGTCCAGTAGTTTGGGAGACCTTTTCGGACAAACAGACAAACAAACAAACAAATATACAAACAAACAAACAATTTTTTTTAAAAACGTTTCTTTCGTGTTCTGCTAATGATTTTAAGGCGACCTGTGTATTGTTTTTCCTAATATTTCGCAATTACAAATTTTTGCACCCCTACGATTTTATTATATACATTAAATACGATTAGGATAATTAATACAGAATCGTATCTCTTCAACTCCATTGCACCCCATGGGATGATGGTATTTTGCGTCCGCCATGTTGGATTTTGATATCGATGTTATTTTCGTAATCTACGACCCAAAAAACCATGAAAACGACAATAATGTCGATATCACATTTTACCACCCCATTTCACCCTATTAGGGGATGTATTTCAATATAATACGAAACATGTTATCCATCGATTCTATTAACGAATGTTTATGCAAAATTTAAAGTAGATTGGACCAAGGAATCTAGTTGTCCCATACAAACTTTGCCCCCCTTTTTCACCCCCTTAGGGGTAGGATTTCGGAAAATCCTTTCTTAACGGACGCCTACGTCATACAAAGAACACACCCTCCAAATTTTAAGTCTCTACGATCAGCGGTTTAGGCTGTGCGTTGATCCGTCAGTCAGTCAGTCATTCAGGACAAAGAATTTTATAGGTATAGATTAATACAGGGTGGAAAAAAAGACCGTGTTTGGAGGCAAAGTACCCTTATTAATGATGATGCCAAATTTTGCTTAAAGGAAACATTTCTTTATTTTCAAAAATAATTAAAACTGCATTTAAAGATTTTTGATAAATCACCTGCTTGAGCCGGAATCGAACCGGTGAAATGTGACAAAAAAAACATTCTGCATTTTATGGTACCAACCGAAAGAGTCATTTATAAGGATCAATTTCTTTAAAACACCATAGTATCTTAAATCAAAGAACGACCAAGAAAAATTTATTTTTTTATTTTAACAATAAAAAGTCCATTATAGAAAAGTTGAACTAATAGGTATTTTAAATATTCAATCAACTCGATATAAAAGGCGACACGTAGCGAATTCAGTCGAAGAATACCTCTGTGCATACGTGAAAATGGATCACATTTTGAGTAATTCATAAGTTATGTGAACTATTATTACCTTTAGATACTGAGTAAGCTTTACAATAAAAAAAATATTATTCTTGGTCTTTCTTTAAATTAAGATACTTTGTTGTTTAAAGGAAATTGATCCTTATGAATGACTCTTTCGGTTGGTATAGTAAGCTTCTTATCAAGCTATACTGTTTGACCTTTGGACCGTTCTTATGTCGCTCGTAATAGTGGCGGTTTTCGTAGCGTAAATGTACAGCTTGAATGGGAGCTTACTGTACCATAAAATACAGAATGTTTTTTTTGTCACATTTCACCGGTTCGATTACCGGCTGAAGCAGGTGATTTCTCCAACCACGGTCTTTTTTTTTCCACCCGGTATATATATAAATATTAAACAAAGCATAATGTTTATATATTGTAGGTTGATAATTATTACCAACTAGTGGGCCCGGCAGACGTTATCCTGTCCGATTACAGCGCCACTTACCGAATCCAATTGTACTTTTAAATCTTCCTTGGGCCTATCCAAACACACAGAAAATTTCATAAAAATCGTTCGAGCCGTTTCACAGTTTTTGCGAGACTAACACACAGCGTTTCATTTTTATATAGAACACATAAAATTACAGGAACAGTTTTGCGAAAGTAAATTTCTTAAAAACATTTTTGATCTATATTTCATGGTTTCGTAGTTTATTAACTAATTGCTCAAACAATCAGAATTAGAAAGAACTACATACAAGTGCTATCTGTGCGAACGGTCCCGATTACTCTTGATAGTAAGCCGCCTTTGTTGGACGTGATCGAAACGTATCGCAGTGAAGTTGGTCCGTTGCATTTCCTGAATATAGACCCTGTCTGGCTGCTGGCCACGCCCCATTTTCATGCAGGTTTCAGCAGTTTTCCCTAGATGACGTTGAACGTATCCACGGCTTTTACTTTTTTGGTTTCGGCGGCTATATAAAGCGTGCGCTCCTATTCCCGTTGGCTGTTGGCCGGGGCTCAACTTCGCGGCAAGTTGGTCCCTAGCTAGCAGTTCATAAAAGTCTTAGAAAGTCAGTGCCATGACAATAATTTTACTTAACGTTGAAATGAGTGTGAAAGTGTTTCGGATATTAACGTTTGTCATATATTTAGTAGTTTTACAGCCTCTTTCATTTTCATTAAACATTTCTTCATTTTCCGGGAGCCCGTATGTATTTGGCTTCACATTTTTTAAATTTATTAGTTAATTGCATAGTGAGTATTTACACTATTAACTGAGTATACGTATACTTAATTAATGAGTGGGTAAAGGGCGTCCTAAAGCGATGCCATCAGGAGGGAAAATATCTTAAATACCGTAGATAGAAATTTAAAAAAATAGTTTTAATGTTTATTTTAAAAACAATTCGAACTGTATTTAAATATTATTGGTATATTATTGGTGTAATAACAAACATCAACCCTGGAACCCGAAGTGAATAAATAGGGAAATGTTAGCATAGGTTACTTAAGAGCACTGGTACAATAAGAATATTGCGATGATACAGATATAAAAAAATATATCTTTATATATCCATGATGTGTATATGTGTATGTGTATATATAAAATTTTAAACTAAGCTAATTTGATTGAGTTGCGCAACTCACATTAAAATAAGAGTAGTCGTAAGTCTTAATATAATTTAATATTATATAGAATGGATCAAAAAGAAACCTAAAAAAATGAAAAAGGCACGGACCACGAGTCTGTGGAGAGTTAACTATGTATTAAAAAAAACTGTATTTAAAGATTTCTAAATAGTCGCCTATCTGAACCGAGATTTGAACACTTCAATTCAACTCCCTCAAGCTAAAATTATCATCCTTTTTTGATACCGATCGATAGAGTCTATGAGAGAAAAAAAAATTATACGCATACCGAAAATGTCAATTTGTACGGGTATCAAGTAGACCTATGTGAACTTAATTCAAAAATAAAACTAATTAAAATAAGAATCTACAGTCGCTTGGAATGCTGACCTCCCTGAGAAGAGTAAGTCAGGAACTCGGGGCTCTTTTCAAATAAGTTACAGAGGTACTTACATATTTCAAGTAAAATTAAAACAGTATCAGAACCAAGCAGATTACATCCATGAATTATTATCATTGAGTTAATCCGTTACTTCGCCGTCGTTCTGGAGCGTCACGGTCGGTGGCGCCGTGGACTCGGCACTGGCCTTCTAATCGGGAGGTCCGGGGTTCGATCCTGCCATGTACCAATGTGTTTTTTTTAGAATTTCATATGTACATTTGACCGGCGCTCCTACGGCGAGGGAAAACGTCGTGAGGAAACCTGTATACGTCTGCGAAGAAATTCAAGGGTGTATGTGAAGTCGACCAATGGGCCAGCGTGGTTCACTGGCGAACACCCTAACTTAGGGTAGGCTCAAGATCCTCGGTGGGGACATTATAAGCTGTATTAATGAATCCCTTACTTTGTAACAACTTTTAGTCTATGTATCGTGAATACAAAGGATCAGCGAATGAAACTATCTCATGACTTTTGCAAGCACCAACAAGTCAACATAGAAATGGTCCGATAGTGGAATCCCGAGGGACGCGAAAAATATAGACTGCGAAAACTGAAAACGTGAACGTAAAATGAATTTTACGTCAACAAAATCCATTTTCTGTATTCCATTGTCTAGATACGGCGCTAGAAGAGCAGCAGTTTTTTCTCGTCAGCAGTATGTTTTTTCAAGTCAATGACTTCAATATATTACTTTTATATGGCTTACCATAAATCGTGCAAATTGAAAATCTAAGCATACTAAAACACGGCTAAGGTAAGAATAATTTACAAGCATTCTTAAAAGGTGAGATCGATTCTGCGGTGCTGATCTTTAAATTTATCCCACTCGTTCGCGAGACTCACAACAAACAAGTCTCTGATTGGAAATTAAGCTGACTGCACCCTTTTGTATAAGAGGCTTCGTCGCTACTGGGTACGGTAGATTAGCGCTGTGATCAAAGGCGGTTGCCGACAACCACAGTTTTATTTTTAAGGGGAGGTTGTAAAAACACCGCGCATTTGCAGAAAGTAAACGGTTGCTTACCCATGTATTTTGAAGTACACTATCGTGTTTTTCTAACGACTACTTAGAAAATGACCCACTTGAGTAAAATGTCTAGTTAATTTATTGTTTTAGCGAAGTTATCGGTAACGTATTGCCTTCATGAAAATACTGTTATTTTGTTGAAAGGTTTTCTGTTGGAGTTTTCTGCTGACAGTAGTTTGTGATTTGTATCTAAATATACTTTTACATATAAATGACGAATTTTTCGTACAAATTTTCATACTCCGATTTCATTCTTTAGGGGACGGAGTTTTAAAATTACCCCTATAATCATATGCCTGTCTCTGACTGTAAAGGCCTGTTTTGGAGTTAGATTTATTAAATAGAATTATAATATCTTTTCGTGTAATCAGATGCCTTTGACGTCTTTCACATTAACAACTTTACGAATGTCGATTTTCTTAACTAACATCTCCCGTTCTACTCCAAAGATACTCGAAACTGGAGAAAATGATCAGTTTCACCAATAGTTCCATACAAACCACCACTTTTATATTTATATTAAGCCTATAGAGGGAGAATTAAAGAAATAGTTATTTCATCGTTTCAATTACAATTATAACACCAAATTCAGAAATTCATCCTGATGCTAGCTTAAAAAAATACGGGTCTACAAAGATTTCATTTCCCCTATTTGACCCCTATTCGATCCAATTAAGAAGATTGTGAAGCTGTGAATTTGCATACGAAAAGCGATAACGTTCTCCTCTAATATAATTTAATTTACAGATAATGTTGTTGATATAATGTTGTATTACCTATCTATAAATTATGTATCTATCAGACTAATGTCCAATTTATCTATATTTTTGTCTTCAAAATTTCCTTGAGTATTGTTATTTTTTAAATACAACTAAACCGAAGGATTCTTGTATTTCCTGCGAAATAGGCACTGCAGGCCTATTACCGATCTCATGGTTTTGCCAATGATATCATATAATATCATAGTGCAAAATGAAAAATAAGATTTTCGGTCAGATTTTTGATCATTTGTTCATTATATAATTATGACATCATTGAAATTATGCCATAGTGATGATATCATTGGAGATCAGTAATACGAAATGCAGAATTTCATGACTTCTTTTTCTCAAATTTATACCATGTCATACGATGAAAGTCCATATAATTGGCCTGCTGGTTAGTGTTTGTTGTTCCATTGTTGGTGTCATACACTATAGCTTCCTGACCTGGGACTATAACAGCAGATCTGTTTTCTTAACAATTGCAAATCATTATGGAAAATCTAACCGTTGAACAACCGAGACTGATCGATGGCTCTAACCCCTGCTTCTTTAGGAAAATGTAAGAAGACCCCATATTTCACGACAAACGGTCGCTAAATTAGATCTCTGCGATTGGAATGTCTCCGACACCCACCATACTCCCCGGACCTTGCTCCAACATTTTACCACTTTTTTCGGAATGTGAACGATTACTTGCAAGAAAAAAAAAATCTATTCCGATGAGGCAGTCCAAATCGCCTTTATTGATTCTCGCTCTCACAATTTTTTCAGCAAAAGCAATGGAATCTATTAACTACCTATAAAATGGCGTAAGTGCGTAGATAATAATGGTACGTGCTTCGATTCATTAATTAATTAATATATGTATAATTTCATTGTTTTTTTTTTGTTTACTTATGCCGTGTAAAGCGCTTATTTCATATGCAAGGATGAATATTAAAATGTGAACGTCGCCTCTAAAATATTTTTATAATATAAACAACAATGATCGAATGTATATTGTGTTAACGAATAAAGTTGCTCGCCGTTTTTAATTGGCTTTCCGGATTCAACCCAAACTCTACACAAAAACAGCACGAATCACTGGCTGTAGGTTGCACTGATTGTAAAAGTTAGTCAGCCGTGAGAAAGGATATTTGAAAAGCGTCAGAAACTATCATGTTTAATTGTTTCACGCTGCACTATCCCTGTGCTGCGGTATGAGAATTCAATCAACTTATTACGACTTTAGTATTGCGGCAGATACTCGTATATTTTTTCTCAATATCGATAAAAGTATTGAACGTGTTCACTATACATATATGGACGTGAGATTATTTTTGATATAGATATAATATCATACACCCTGTATGTATGTAGTAATAAAGTAATATATTACTGCAACCGCTTCCGAAAAAGAGAGAACACAATTTTACTTGAGAACTGAACCTGACAGAACAATTTTCCCAAAGGAACCTATGTCCAAAGACAAACACTTTCCACAACAATTTTCTTAGTCAAAATATCATCGCACAATTTTCGCATTATCCATACAAAATGATATTTTGACTAAGGAAATTGTTATAGAAAGTCAAAAAGTCTTTGGACACAGGTTCCTTGGGGAAAATTGTTAAGTCATATGTCCCTTGGGGAAAGTTGTTCAATTTCCCAAGAGGAATTGTGTCCTCCTTTTTTCGAAAGCGGGTTGCATTACACTCAGTTCATATTTATCCTGATGCGCTTCCAGTTGATTTCTTCCTACACTGCCCTATAAAAGTTCAAAGGTCAGGTCGGAGAAATTATATTTTATTAGAGTTTTCACATTGGCGGAATTCAGGCCAATATGTGCGGATTAATTGGTATTATTTAGTTCCAGTAAAGAGTATAAAGAGGTGAATTGTATATTAGTAATCCCTAAAGGCACAACCGATTTCAAATTTTCACCAATACTTTGATCATATAGATCAACAGTCGAAATATCTATGTGGGTTAGCCTATAAGGACAGCTAGCATAAGCAAAGAAGACGGAATTGAAATGAGATGGCTTTTTGACATAATGAAGTTTTAGTGATTTGTTCCTGATTCGTCATATTCCTGATTGGTTATATTCCTTATTCGACACATTCCTGACTGGTCATAGTCCTAACTCTTCCCCTCGGTGCGCCCCTGAGCTGACCCCCGTACTAACGCGCCTTTACCGTCTTTCCTATCAGAACAATAGGGTTCCATCTTCGTGGAAGATTGCTCACGTCCACCCAATTTCAAAAAAAGGGTGACCGATCCGACCCGTCAAATTACAGGCCAATAGCGATAACGTCCTTGCTCTCCAAGATTATGGAGCGGGTCATCAACTCCCGCCTCCTACGGTACCTAGAAGAACACCAGCTGATTAGCGACCGACAATACGGCTTGCGTCACGGCCGTTCAGCTGGTGACCTTTTAGTTTATCTGACCCACCGATGGGCGGAAACCTTGGAGGGCAAAGGTGAGGCTCTCGCCGTTGGACTCGATATCGCTAAGGCGTTTGATAGGGTCTGGCATAGAGCTCTTCTCACGAAGTTACCATCATATGGAATCCCCGAGGGACTCTGCAAATGGATAGCCAGCTTCCTGGATGGTAGGAGCATTAAGGTCGTCGTCGACGGCTGCTGCTCCGAAACCATGCCCATAAACGCTGGTGTTCCACAAGGTTCGGTGCTCTCCCCAACCCTGTTCATTCTGCATCTCAATGACATGTTGTCAATTGAGAACATACATTGCTATGCAGATGACAGTACGGGTGATGCGCGGTATACCGACCACCAGAATGTCCCTCGGAGTTCGTTGCTAGAAAGGCGGTTACAACTTGTGTCTGAAGTCGAAGACTCTCTAGGGCGAGTCTCCGAATGGGGTGCAAAGAACTTGGTTAAGTTCAACCCCACGAAGACACAAGTGTGCGCATTCACTGCGAAGAAGGACCCATTTATCGTAGTGCCTCAGTTCCAGGGAGTTACTCTTCGTATGTCCGATGGTATTGGAATCCTCGGTGTGGAAATTTCTGCTAAAGTGCAGTTTGGGAGTCATTTGGAGGACAAAGCCAAATTGGCGAGCAAAAAGCTGGGCGTCTTGAACAGAGCCAAGCGGTACTTCACTCCAAGCCAGCGGCTAATGCTCTATAAAGCACAAATTCGGCCGCATATGGAGTACTGTTCGCACCTCTGGGCGGGAGCTCCCAAATATCAGCTCGACCCTCTTGACTCCCTGCAAAGGCGTGCATTCCGCATCGTTGGTGATCCCAATATCACGGCCTCAATGGAGACGCTGGAGCAAAGGAGAGACTTTGGTTCTCTCTGCGTGCTCTATCGGCTCTTTAACGGAGAGTGCTCTGAGGAACTGTTTGCAATGGTGCCCTCTTCACCTTTTTACCATCGCACCACCCGTCATCGCAGTAGAGTTCATCCATATTACCTGGAACCAATCTCGTCTAGTACAATTCGGTTTCAGCGTTCATTCATTCCACGTACGTGTAGGCTCTGGAACGAACTCCCAGCTGCGGTGTTTCCTCAGCGCTACGATATGTCCTTCTTCAAACGAGGCTTAAGAAGAGCATTTCTCTCCATGTAGGCAGTGACAGAACTGTGCCCCTGGCATTGCAGATGTCCATGAGCGGTGGTTACCACTTAACATCAGGTGGGCCACTGGCTCGTCTGCCACCGTTAGCAATAAAAAAAAACTACTTCGCACGTGTTCGCGATTTCATTTGACTGTACAATGACGAATTTGGAATATGACGAATCAGAAATATGACGAATTAGGAACAAATCGTTTAGTGAACCGGAAGGTTATGGATAAACGCTGACAATAAGGCATCTAGGTTGAACAAATAAATAAAAATTATTTTACTCGATATGGCAAATTATTATTATTAAGATTATGATTTTGAAATATTATGTAAGTATGTATACCTGTATACATTACTATATTATATGCCTACTTTCGATTTAATACGCTTAACAGTTCAGCGTATTAAAACGAAAGTAGGCATATAATAAAAATACAAAGAATAGTCATAAAACATTTTTTTGTTAATCAAAAACCTTAAATATTATTGCGGTATTCCGTTACACCCAGTATATTATGTTTTAAGTCTAGTTAAGTTTTTATAGCTTTATGTTCTCCGGTTGCCTATAGTTACCGTTGTTTGTTAGAAATATTCTAATCTCGTGTTTCCATCATTAATCGTCTCGTCTACTCGCAGTAGCTATCAATGACTATATCGACTATGTTTTGATAAGAATTTAAAATTTGATACGCTTCAATAATGTCGTTACGACGCAATAGATGCAAAACATATTAAAAGTTTCGCAACATAATGTTGTTTAATATGTAAAGTTACTATCTTTAAAATGTGTTCCAATTTAATCAACCAATGTTAATTAGGCTTTTCTGATGAACCTTTAATAATAAAATAAAAATAAAATAAAGAACTTCCGCTTGTTTTTCTCTAAAACATAAAAAAATTGCTTGACAACGCGTACAATGTAATGAACAAGTCAATTTGATTGTAGGGTAACCGCAAACAAAATTAATTTTGCTTAGTTACACATTAATACAATTCATTGTTTTGAAGTGAAGGCAACAATGAAATGAAATAAAACGTAAACGCTGTGATGTGAACAAAAGCGGGGACACAAAACAAAATATTGGCACCGCAGAAAATACACAACGCATGTCAAAAACAATACCTGGTCTACGTGTAGGTACTTACCTACCGACGACAATGGAAATGCGTAAACAATCGACGAACCTTTTTATTTTTTTAGCATATCCGCGAATGTACGACAGAGATTTACCGTATCACTATTAGCCTTTGTGTGAAAGGCTGCATTAGGTAGGTATATGAATATTTCAGTATAACTGTACTGTAGCAGTAAAGTCCTACTTTCAACATGTTGTAATTAATATTTGTTACTAGCTTTCTATTTTCCCGTAGGAAAAATAATTTTGTAGTCTATTATACAGCATTAATTTAAATGCTAACATCATTTACTACAACGTTTGTTTTACGAGTTTTAACATAACTCAATAAATTGAACAACAATCAATTTTCAAGTTTTTATTGCACTGTCGTGACATTGATAAGTCTATGTTTTCATTTATTAAGCTGCGTATAAATAACGCGCGGCAACGTCGCCTGCTCGAGCTGCCGCGCGCGGCAACCCCGTCTACATACATAGCGCGCGGCTGCCGCGCGAGCCTTTGTTCGAGGGTTTGCCGCGCGTAATTTATACGCAGCTTAAGGCGCATAGTAGGGTCAATCATAAAAAGTCATTGCAGAAAAAACCGGTTCTCTTCATAAATATTGAATAAAAAAATCTTTAAAAAAGATATGTTATTTTTGAACGCATTCTTTAGAGGATGGTCTTTATAATTTTTTGATAAATTAATTAAAACTTGGTTAAAATGTGACCCAAACCTGCCTCGATTTTAAAACTTTAAACCTAATCGCGTCGTAAATATTAGGTTAAATCATGTACTTTCGATTTCAATAAATAAAGTGAACAATATTCTAGCGGATGGTCTTTTTAGATTTTTCTTATTCGCCTTTATTAATTTTTAATTGAAATAATTCATCTTACGCGTAAAGGTTTGCTTAAATATTCCACTCACTCCTATGTAATCAGTGCGGGACGATCGACGCAAGGTCATTGGGACCACTATGCGCCTTAAGCGACGACGAAAGACGACTCTCCCAAGTAATTCTGGTGATGCGCGTACAGTTACAAACATTCTAGAAGTATATTAAATTAATATTTATTTTTGTATGAAAGTAAAATCCAACGTATTATGAAAAGTCGTAGAACAAACGTTGTTGTTTATGATGTTAGCTATCTAATCCTGCGAGGTTGCAGGTGCATTAAAATTGACCCTGTATATAAGATAGCTGTGTCCGCGAGCTATGTTTCGCCTTAAAAGTTCAAAGAAAAAACTGTAAATCTACTTTCCCGCGGGAACTACCTACTTACTTTTCCGGGATAATAAGTCCTACAAAATTTCATCCAAATCCATTCAAGTAGTAGTTCATCCATACATACTCACAAACTTTCGCGTTTATAATATAAGTAAAAATACTGCTACTTGGGGTAAGTTGTCCTAAATACCATGACCATATAATTTATGATTCCAAAGATTAAATCGACCGATGGAGTAATTTATTTTATATTGGTATCAAGCGCTAATCTCGTACTTCTATAAATAAATTAATAAAAAAATCGTAATATATCACACCATAACATTTTTGACTAAATAAATCAAAGCAACCCTAAATACTAGGTATACGCAATTAAACCAACTTCATCAAAACTAATTAAACACCTCTCAACACGGAGTAGATAAAGTAGGTTTATCTCTTTTGCACATCTTTTAAATGCGAATACGGAGTCTTTATTTATTTGCTATTTAGTAGATCCTAACAAGAACTGTGGGTTCTACTACGAAGAATACATAAATCTACGAGTATTATTGTGACTTGTTAGTTTTGTCGATGAAGTGCAAGACTGATAATATGCAACGTACTCTGATATCGGCATGCAAAACAATAATCTTAGAAAATTTTATATCTTACAAATAAAACAACCCAAATTTTTACAATGAAGTTTTTTTTTTGCTATTGTTATGAATTTATGACGTCACCCAACACAAAACTAGCTTGTATGAATACTCAAAATTAGTACAAACGAAACAATGTTCATACTTAACACTGTCCCTTCACACTCACACACACACACACACACACACTCTCTCTCTCTCAAATACACACACACATATCAACATAACAGCTCCTATACGTCCCCATCGGGGGGTTCGAGTCTACCCTAAGTTAGGGTGTTTAGGCCTTAGTCAACCACGCTGGCCCAGTGCCGATTGGTCAACTTTACATACACCTTTTAATTTTCTTCGCGGTGTATGCAGGTTGCCTCACGATGTTTTCCTTCACCGTAGAAGCTTCGGACAAATGTCCATATGAAATTCAAAAAATTAAAAACACATTGGTACATGGCAGGATCGAGCCCCGGACCTTCCGATTAGAAGGCCAGTCTGGCCAGTGCCGAGACCACCAGCGCTACCGATGCTCAACTTGAATTTATTATGTTTAAATTATACACATGTGACATCCAGGTATTTAATGGTTTTTTAGTCTCAGATTTTTTTTTAAAAAAAAACGTCGCCCCACACTAGGATTTTCTCCTGTGTCGTGGGTGCAGTTACAAACATAGAATATCACATGCACATACGCCCAGACCGGAACAAATTTCTGTAGGCCATACAAAACATTTGTCCCGTACGGGAATCGAACCCGCGACCCGTTGCGCAGTAGGTGATCACTCGACCTCTGCGCTAAACGTGTCGTCAGATTAAAATTGTTAATGGAAAAAATACAAAATTTTTACAATTGTTCGAATAGTAAGCTCGTCATCTTTTAATTTGTCCAATGTGGTTTTAATGGGACACTGGGCTGCAGCAGGCAGGTTAACTCTATCCCAAACCACACAATGTATTTGATAGCTATTTGTTGGAACGTAAAAAAGGGTTTTAATACCCGCGGTCATTTTATTTTATGGACAATTTTAACCGCATGAAGCCATTAGGCGATTGACTTTAATAAAATCCTGACAGTATTAAAGTTATTATTTGATTTCTTAGTGCACTAGTTAATTGGGAGCGTTATTTGGTTTTGATTTATTATTTTGTAATAATTTCCTTTTTTTCAAGAGTAATGCGAATTTGGTAGGTACCTAGTGTGTATAAGGTTGTATAGTTTGGTATAATTTTGCTATTTTATTAGTAGTTTTGCGCTATTTTTTTATCTTTACTTAAAATTTAAAATATGAGCATACTAAACATGTTTATACACTTTTTGCACAATTGTTTTTTTGTATACAATTTTTAACAAAATTATACTCTCAATTTCCGAGAACTACGTTTCGCTTAACTCTTAAACATTTCTGGAGAGGGTCAACCTTATCACTAAGATGTATAAAAAATATCCTTCGACCTATTCTTGGACCTACTAAATATACACAAAAAATTCAACGGACAAGCCGTTTCGAGTACGATAACAAATACTGTGACACGAGATTTTCATATATTAGTTATATATTAATATATTATAGGGATTATATGCATACTCAACGTGTTTACCTTAAGTATTGTGAAAACATTTATCTATGCTCTTTAAAGTACGGATCCTTATCATAATATTTACGTTTTATAATATATATATTTCTGAGAACCATACAAAGTTATTAATATAATTTTTGCAAGTATAAAGTTTCATATGAAAACATTGAATACTAAATCGTATTTTATATAGTAAAAAACTGCAGCTGAGCAACTGTTGCAGAAATTTTAAAATATAAATTAGTAGCCTTCCAAAAATGTATACCAACTGTGGATAAAATGGCAACTTCCAAATGTGGTTTGAATAATGTATAACTTAGTTCTGTACAACTTCTGAGTGAATGTCGCATGCTCGCAGTACATCATCATAAGTATACATTTCGCTTTGCCTTTGACAAAAGCTTTCACTGAGGCAAAAAGAAATGTCTGATCACTTGTGGATTTTGATATAAATAATGTTACGTATAATGCGTGCCTTTGTAAGCGTATGTGGATGTGAAGAGCAAAAAGAACTATCATGTTATATTTCATATCTTTTCTTGTTATATGCACAACTGTTTAGTGTAATGATTTTAAGATTGTTTCAGAGCAATAATTTTAAAAGTGTATTCTAGTACACAAGTTTATTAAATTGCCCCATAGAAGGCAATTTAATAAAACGTTTGAATACATTTAAACATACCATACCTAGATGCTTCAAAATATTTTGCTTGTTAAAGGTACAAATATTTAAGGAAGAGAAATTAATATCACATTGCCAGTAAGCTGCCATTGGAACCGTAATTTTGTTTACGTGATTCCCTGCGGCAACTACAACTCTTGATGATTGTGACCCGAGAGAGTTGGAGATCATTAATAAAAAATACAGCGTATATTCGAAACGGTCATCTCTAGAGGAAGTCAGTAGTACATTTTAAATTTATCTTGACATTATTGTAATTTGAAATAAAGGTTTCTATAGGTATATCTCTATAATTTAAGAAATTTTCTCTACAAGAACTATAGAAGATATTTTCTGCGTCAATGTTAACGCCTGCGTCGTAATACACGGCATTTAACGCGTTAGCAATAGCGTGACCACATTTTATACATTTTGCTACATATGTTATTAATGTCTAACACCACATGTGGTAAACTATGTCACATATAAATTAACGAGAAAGGCAGTTAGCCACATAAGCGTAAAATCTACGTTTATAAACGCGTTAAAGTAGCTTTATATTTGGCTAATGACTAATGGCCGAATTCACCAACCTTAGCTTAGGAATCTCCTAAGACGTATGCTATCACTTTTTGTCTTTAATAAAAAGAATGTGACAGCATGCCACCTTAGAGTGCCCTATGGTAGGAAGAGGTTGGTGAGATATTTAGGCAAGTGTAAAGGTACACAGACTGTCGGACACACCACCATCATCTCTGCCGGTTTAAATCAATTAGCGTGCTAGATTTAGTATTGTGTAAAGCTATTTATTTTATTTTAATATTTTAGGGAAACTTACAGCTAGTTACACATTATATGTAGGGCAACTAAATCACTGATGGCCAATTATCAGTTTCCACTTATAGTTACAAAGATAAGTAAAACATGTAAAACAAAACATAAAACAGTAAAACAAACATAAAGTACGGCTACTTATAAATGAAAATATTTAAAGACAAAAATCACACTACTTGATAACATAAAGCAAAACATAGATGTTACCGTGGATGACAATGTTACTTATTTAAAAAGAAGTCGTTGCTGATTTGACGTTTTAAAATATTGGGAGAAGTATTGAACAGATCTAGGTCGTATTGCTTGGATAGTTTGTTGAATGTTTTGCTTGCTCTGACAAAAAATGTGTTATGCATATAGTTTGTTTTGGTAAAAGGGATGTAAATTGGGTCATTATCTTCTTCTTCTTTAGCCTGTCTCGACTGATTTAGTGTAGGCCTCCTTCAGCATTTTCCATTCCTTCCGGCATTGCGCTTTCTGCATCCAACTCGAGCCTGTAATCTTCTTCACGTCGTCCTTCCAGCGCATTTGTGGTCTGCCTTTTGGGCGTTTGTTTCCCCACGGTTTCCACTCAAGAAGACGCTTGCACCAGGAGTTTTTGTTACGGGTGACATGTCCCGCCCACCTCCACTTAAGGTGAGCCACTCGTTCTGTTACATCTGCGACTTTGCTTTGCTCTCGAAGCCATTTGTTCGTTTTGTGATCCATTAATGTCACTCCTACCAGCTTTCTATATAAATATAAGTTTGCTTTGACTCAATCTTGTTGATACGACGTTTTGCGCCAAACATTAAAGTCGCAATTCATCAAAGAGTTTCACCACTTATTTAAAAGAGCGTCCCCACTAGGGCCCCGCGGCTTACACAATATAGATTGTGCGGCTTACGAGGCCTAGCCGCGCGGCTGAGCCTCGTAAGTGAGGACGCGTTGCAAGAGAACAATACAAGCTCGTGAGGCCGAGCCTCGCGGCTTCCGCGGCCGAGCGGATCGCAATGAGGACGCGCCTTAACGCTCTTCTGAAATTCGTGTCGTTTTAAGAAAATATCCACAAATTAGAAGGCCAGTGACGAGTTCACAGCGGCACCAACGCTCATGGAAAGATGCTCCCAGGTATTTGCTGCGATGTTATAGGCAGTAAGGTTACTTTTAAAAACATCATTGTAGCTAATATCGTGAGATGTGAGATATTGCCCATCAGCCTTATGCTTGCTACATAGTAACTCTGCATAGAGGAGCGTCCCCATTGCAAAACGCTCGGCCGCGGGAGCCGCGAGACTCGGCCTCACGAGCTTTTTGTGTTTATTTGCAACGCGTTCTCACTATAGATCTGCGCGGCCCAGTGTGGCCAGATCATGCAGAATATTTTCGATGTTAGTAGAAATGTAGTATAATAATGAGATACATATTTTTGTTTCAATTAGGTTGTTGTGCTAGAAATGTTTTGAAATTCTACTATTCATAATAAAGCGGTAACTACTGCATCTGGCGAGTGTAAAACTCGCGACTGCGCGCGAGTTGGGACCTTCCAATTTTACTTTTTTTGTCGTGAACTCGCTCGATCGTGAAAATCTGACGAATTTATATACAGTCAGCTACAAAACGTTTTACAAATTTATTGTAGCCTACTTTAAATGTATTAACAGACTTCATACGACAGACGAAATCAAAACATAGTTCTGGACACACTTAAATGAATTTGTCGGTTCCAGGTACCAGGATAGCAGAATCGATAACAAAGAGTGTGATTACGGGCCGTGATCACCAGGGGAAAAACTCTTCAATGTGTATGCTTTCCCGTGGGTTCCTCTATTTATGATTATTTTAGATAATGACGACTAGCAAAAAGAATTTGAGTTGTCCTACATACGAAAGACTGTTTAGAATTTATTTTTTGTTACTTTTTTATTTGACTATATAAAGTACATATGTGCACGCGAGTTGACGACAGAAGAAATAGGAAAAATTGGAAGGTCCTACTCGCGTGCAGTCGTGAGTTTAAGACTCGCAAGTTGATGAACAAGTCTTCGTGACGATAGGCGCAGGTGCGGCCGGAGCATAACAGTAAGATTACGTTACTGTTGATAGTATGACGGGCGAGTGTTCGTGACTATCGTAGTTGCATCGACCTTGACTCGGCCGGCTTAGTCTCGATCTACGAGTAATGGTGCCGTGCTTTGTTTACTATAATATAAAGACGAGTAGGTAATGTAAAAGCTCAAAATGTGGCAGGTGAAATGTAGTAAAAAAAACCGGCCAAATGCGAGTCGGACTCGCCCATGAAGGGTTCCGTACGATTTATGACGTATTATATATTTTTTTTAGCTTTATCATTATCTTATTTTAGAAGTAACGGGGGGGGGGGGGGGGGGGAGACACACATTTTACCACTTTGGAAGTGTCTCTCGCGCAAATTATTCAGCTTAGAAAAAAAATATAGTAGAAACCTCAATTGAAAACCTATCCATAGATGGATAGACCACACGTATGGGTTTGATGAAAAAAATATGTTTGAGTTTCAGTTCTAAGTATGGGGAACCCCCAAAATTTATTGTTTTTTTTTCTATTTTTGTGTGAAAATCTTAATGCGGTTTACAGAATACACCTACTTAACAAGTTGCTGTGACATACGGACGGACAGACAGAGAGACATGACGAATCTATAACGGCTCCGTTTTTTTGCCATTTGGCTACGGAACCCTAAAAACGACATTGAATTTCATAAGTTCTTCAATTATGTACCTTCTTAACAATACCACGGTATTAGCATATTACCTTGACACTACGCTCTGGATCATAAAACCACACACTCATCCCGCATTTCTTCAATATGTGCAAGCATAGATTATCTGAATGTAATGATATTAAATATCAGACACTGAAATAAAGGTGCATTGTATGTGTATCTGACATACGTGAAATTTCGGAGACCATTGATCATCTGGATTTGAGTTTCGCAAACACGTAGTTGGAATAGGCTCCATGTTACAGATTTCATTATAGTCCAAGATTACCAGCTCAATCTGTCGGTGTCAATGGTGTGGCTTATCTCATAGTGGAGGATCCGATAGCTAGCTAATATAGGATCGTAACCATCAATGTAAATTCTAATGACGTTTGCATTCACTGCTTTTATAATTTTTTAGGGTTCCGTGTCACATTGTCTAATTGTTTATTTGGTTGAACGCGCTAATCTCTGGAAGTACTGGTCCGAATTGAAAAATTATTTTTGTGTTGGTTTGGAGTCCATTTATCGAGGAAAGCCTAAAGGCTATGTAAAATCACGCTACGACCAATAGGAGAGGAGAATGAATGAAAAATGTCGCTGAAATGGGAAAAATATATAAAATATATAACTAAGAACGCGTTTAAGTTTTTCGTATAAGGCGAAACGTAGTTCGCGGGCACAGCTAGTAGTTGGATAAGTTTGTACGGAACCCTCGGTGCGTGAGTCCAACTCGCACTCCGACGGTTTTTTAATGATCCAAATTAATGGGCCTTGCAGACTAAATAACGTTCTCCGCTAAGTTTAGCGCGGGAATATTTTGTTGACAATCATTATGCAAATTGAAGGTAAGCCCTCACCTCTGCTTGTGATACGTCGCCCATACATATATTATGTAATTGTTACAAGCTCTCGGTAATGCAACATACATGTTGCTGCTCTTCGGAAAGGGTATAGGTACTTAGAGGGTGATTAAAAATTTAACGGCTTACATAATTGAAACGTTTGAAGCTTATCTTTTGTTGAAGTAATTAATAACACATTTATTCATTAATGAATATGACAGTATGATTAGGATTAGCGATAACAGAAAGGTGTAGATATTAAATAAGTCATTTGCAGCAGCTGATTAGTTGGTAGTAATATTTATGTTTTGGCCAATTATACACGGTTATTTTTTTATCACCCCGGCAAATTTAAGGGACGCTTCAGGACACGTCCATTATTGTTATATAAAAAAAATAATTAAAAAATTAAAAAAATAAACAAAATGCTGCTAGTGCAGCAATTTTTGGATATTTTAGAAAATGAATATAAAAATACGGAGTTGAGTTATTTTTTTATTCATATTTAAATCATTCTACTACCATGTCGTAAAGCGTCCCTTAAATTTTCCTCGGTGATAAAAAAGGAACCCTGTATACATATTCCTTCATAGCGCACAAAATTAACGAAAAGAAAAACACTTTTCGGATAAATTTACACTCGCGTTTATTTGGTTTTAAACATTTTAATAGTTAAGCCCGAAGTTTCGAATGCTTTAAAAATAATCAAAATTTTATAAAAGCAAATAATAAGCATGTAAATTCGAAAGTGTATTTTTATTTGAATGTGTAGTTCTCGTGCAAATAAAGAACAGTATTAAACAACAAAAATCCTTTAACATAAATAATAGAAAATTATAATAAAGCCTTTTGACATATATTCACAATAATTTTTGTCCGCAGGCGATATACTAAAAAGTAGGAATGTATAGGTAGTAACGAAATCTCTTAAAAGGGGTGTAATGCCAAACATTCCTGTGTTTGAACGTTGGTTAGCCACGGATCGTGCTTCCAATTAATTCTGAGGCTCGATTCCAAACAGTCCAGGGTATTGTTCTTCATCGTCATTTATCATGAGGGTAAGCTTAGCAAAAAAAACCCATTGCCTGTGAGAACACTTTTTATCTCTTCTAAATTACTTACATCTGTATAAATGTTCATATTCTGATGTTTAATGGTTTTATGTTAATAAAAATTCGTTTGTTTCTACAAGGGACCTCTTTCTTGTCAGCTTTAGCTTGTCTTCATACGTACTTTAGTAATGATTATGATCATTTTAATATATTTTTCTTTCTAGCCAATATACTACGTATACTCTAGTATAGTACAGTATACGCACTTAATAAATCAAATTAAATAAAGATCGTTTCTTTGCTGTAATATGGACTTACAGTCGTGGTGTTATGTTCAGTTTTCTGGCATATCCTATCGATAGTTCTATCTGCAAATGCATTTGGATAATTGAACTAAAATTACCAAAATGATACAATTTCCAACGACACCTAGTTTAAGAGATTTATACGATTCTTAAATGTCGAAGTTGATCATAGTGATATATTTCAGAATGTATGTACAAGTATCACGTAATAATAAGTTAATTAATACTTATGATCATTTAAGTAATAATTATGCAAGTTAAGTAATAATTATGACCATTTTCATAAATTTTGACAGATTTAATAAACATAATTTTCACAAACAATACTAGTATTGTATTCCAAGTCTTAAGTATTTTTGGTGTTTCCTTGCTTCGGAGGCTGGTATGTAAGCTGCCGTGTCAACTCGGTGACCACTTTTTCCTTTTATACCAGCCTCGTTGCATGCTTCTTCGGCTTGAGTTCAGACAAATTGAGACAAATGGGGCGACCTACGTCGGAACATCTAAGGAAGGCCATTGTAGACTTGCGATATTCAGCTTATGTAAGAATAATGTCAGCCTGAAACTTTCTTTATCAGACAAATAATCATATTTTAATGAAAGCAGTGTCATTGTCATTCATGCCCAATAAGGAATCCTAAATTGTATTTGTCTATTTTGACCTGTTTTGATACGTATAAATTGAATATTTTTAGCGTGACCCTTTGTTTACGCTTATGTTCTATGTTTCCATCCTTGATGATAGGGTATGACCTCGAGCTTAGCCCATTTTGGTCTTTTTTTAAGGCCATAAACTTAGGTCATGACACCTAGGGTCAAAAACATTAATTTTCATATCAAAATTCAATAGGTATTTGGTTTCTAGATTAATAATTTGGTTCTAAATTAATGATAACTCATTAAACTAGATTTTAAATGCTGAACATAAAAAAGCTGATAATAGCATCCTAAAACCTAGGTCTAGATGCTAGGTCATGCCACTAGGGAAAAAGGGCCATCCCCGTGCCAATAGCCCGACCAATTGGTGGGGTTTGTCCGGGCACGTTGGTAGTGGTGTCGCACTGTGGACCTTACCATACGCGCTAATAAAGGCAGGCAGAACACCAAGGGGTTGAAGTAGGTAGTCCTGACACTCTGCCGGGAGAGCCTCACACACGCTCGCCGCCGTCTAGCCAAACGGCGGGTACGGTACGGTTATGCATTTCACCCTGGAAAAAATAGGGAGAAAGGGCCATGCATGGTATAATTAAATTTTGTTTCCAGCAACATGGATATCAAATGGAAGGACTTTAAGAGTAGAATACCATGAATCAAACAACATTGGTCTAAATTCAAAATGGCCGCTGCTCAAAATGGCGGATAAACTTTCTTTTTGACCCCAGTAATATGGGTGTCATATGAAAAGGCTTGAAGCGTCGAGCACTTTGAATCTAGCAAAATTGACCTAAGTTCAAAAGGGTCAACGCTCATTAATGGCGTATAAAATTTCGTTCTTAACCCCAGTAATATGGGTAGCAAATGAAAGGGCTTGAAGAGTATAGCACTATTCACAAGGCTTCCGCTCAAAAATGTCTCAAACGCACGCGGCATCACCCAATCTCATGTTATGGGTTTTAAAACACTTTTTAACATGACTTGCAAATCAACAAAGCTTACATCTCTCCTTCTTGTTAACTTAAAAAAGGAAAAAGTCACAATTTTTCAAACAGTCACGTGTATCAAGCATAATATTCATCCACATTGACATAACACATTAGATAAATAGCGACAGAGTGCAGAATTATCCGTAATCCCGTTGAAACCGTAATGTATCTGTTCGTCGCCGAAAAAATATCCTGGAAATAAATATTTATAGCCATTTTGAGCTCGGCGGCAATCCACCAATATGCCTGTCAGACTGCCAATCACAATAATGGCTTCATTATATTTTGAAATTAGTGAATCAGTAACACGACCTGCCTATCGTTGTATAACAGCTTACCGTTGTTGTAGGCATTAGGCAATTGTGAAAGAACTAACTCCCTGGGTAACAGCACAGTCACGGAATTTGAATGTTCTAGCAGGTTTAAGATTTTTGATTTTGTCGTATTATAAAGGCAAACGAGACGGCAGATATTGTTGTTTTAATTTACCTTTTAATCAAATGGACCAAGTAACTTAAAACGGTTACCGATTTAAATTCTCCCAATGCAGTTTATTGGCAGAACTCAAATCGGTAAACGTGTTGCATCATATTTTGCATCTGTGTTCAACATTGATTTACTAAACGTAGATAGAGCGTTTCATACAAAAACGCGCTTGAAATCTGTCACCTAATCGACTATACATTTGTACTCGCTGATATATACTTGAATATGCACGCCCGAATGAAAATTACCATAAAGAAAGTACCGTGTTTATCGAATTCAACCTTATTCTGCATTATTACGGCAACTATTTTAAGTACAACCGTGGGAAGTTACATCATTTCATACCTAGCCACAGATCAAACGACGTTTTAGTAATTGCTACAAGGAAATATTAACTTTATACTATTTTTATTTTATTTTATTTTATTTTATTTGGAAAACAAACAGTGTATCTTAAAACTAATTATTATCTACTTAAATAACTATGAACTATTGACAAGTTTTCGCATTTATGTTACTATAGTGCTTGATTGCTATAATTAATATTCTAGGAAACAAAAAATGACACAATAAGGGGATCAAAACAAAACAATGCTTTAGGTACACACAATCAGACAATCAGAGAACCGAATCGAACCATTGTTGTGAGATAACAGTAGCATATCTTGATGGACTTGTACTGAACAGATCTAAGTTGGGAATATCACCGAGTTCATTGATGAATTTGGCAGATCTAATGAAAAATGAATTTTTCCGGTAATTAGTATTACTTTGCGGAATAAAAAGTGGGTATTGAATCCTGGCAGATCTACCAGGCACTCTTAGGTGTATCTTATCAAGAAGATAAGGGGAGTCTATTCTTGACTGTGCTATTTTAACCAAGAACTTGACATCAGCAGTTCTTCTGCGCACACAGAGTGGTAATAGGTGCTGCCTTTTACATCTGGCCTCATAGCTTTCATTAACACACTTACATTTAAATTGTAAATATTTAGTAAATTTATGCTGTATACTTTCCAGCCTATTTATGTAGATTTTATACTGTGGGTTCCAAATCTGTGAACAGTATTCAAGGATGCTGCGAACGTATGAGCAGTAAAGAATTTTTATTACTTCATGCAAACACAATGCTTGAAATTGCTTATCGCGTTGTCGCTCCAATGCATGAATGAGATAAATAACACATCTCAAGTGATAACACATCGTCATACGACGCCCGTGCGAGCGAGACGATTGTGATGTACTGGCACTGACGCGAAGCGACATGTTTATGATTAGAATAATTGTTTTTGATTGGTTTTTACGTATAAATCGAATATTTGAATACATGATAAGATGTGTAATGTGTTTACTTACGCAAAATATGAAATCCCGTCTTTTTTCTGCCGTTTCTGGCTATTGTTACCACAACTTTTGAATGCGTACTTCGACATGTTTACGTGCCGACAGCTAATCACTCACTATGGAAAGGAACTGCACGAGTCGCGATTGAGCAGTTCTTCACCGGCCCGCTTTTCGATCGTTCATGCGTTATCTACGTTTGGTAGTAAATCAATGGTGTTCAATGACAAGACTACAAAGAGTTTAAAGACATTACACCATGGTCACATTACACCTAATAATTAATTCATTCACGATATTTTCTACATAAGTTAGTGGATGTTGTGACTTCATAGAAACTCTTTTAAGAATTATTTGAAAAATATAATTGTCTTTGACGTGAGTCTTTCAAACCTCGTTGTTTTATTTCTTCTTGACGATTTTATTATTAATTTTAATATAATAACTTACTGACCGAAACATTGTGGACTCACCTTACTTACTTGCTAGAGTTAATTTTGTGTGTGCCAATAAAAATGCCTACAATATCTAGATTTAATTTGTTTGCAACGAAATGCTCTAAAACCAAGCTTAGGTTTATATTCGCCACTGAACGGGATATTTAAACAATATAATTCTCTTTCGAAATCCTGTAATATTGACATTGACCAAATTGAATATTGACCATGTAAAACGCGATTAAGCAATTGCTTTATCTTAAAATACTTAAAATTCTAAATTCCCGATTGAGCATGGTATCGTTTCCAGTACACTGGCGATGCTACACTTTTTTTTTTACGAGGGGAATGCGTGACGCACCGTACTCGCCGTTGGCTAGACGACGAGCGTGTGTGGGGCTCTCCCGGCAGAGTGCCAGGCCTACCCACTAAACCCCCCGATGTTCCTCCTGTCCTTATGGACGCGCGTGGTAGGGTCCACACTGCGACTACCACTACCAACGCGCCCGGGCTAACCCGACCTGGCTGGTCGGGCTATCGCCAAGGGGGGATCGCCCGAGAACACCAGGGCAATCCCCAGACGGAGGGCCGTACGGCGGCGTACACGGGGCCAACCATGCACGCAGGCCTCCACGGCAGGGTCATTAGACGGGCATTGCTTGCGCGAATGCCCGCCTTCGCCTGCCTGTCCGTCTGCGGCGGATGGGAGCGGCTTGAGTGGCGATGCTACACTGGTTGGTTGATTGCACAGGGTACGATTTGCTTTGATTGAACGTCCAACGTTTACTTTTACTCTTTTTTAATTTTATAGTTGTTATTTTTAGTACCGTGTGGTTGTTACCTATAATTAAGTTTGCACTTACGAAATGTTGTTTGACTAAGGCCTAATCGCCCTAACAAGTTAGGGTAGACTCATGCCCCTCGGTGGGAATGTATATGAGCTGTGATGATGATGATGATTATCATAGTCCTCGACACATGTAACCGTAGTATATATTTACATCGGTTAGTTCCTCTGTAAATAAGGCGCTAACCACGTCCCCGCCGGTCGAAGTTTTGCGGTCGAGCTGTATGTTAGAATCCTGCTCATACACGAGTGGTCAGACCGCAATCATTCGAAGCGCAAGGAACGGACCACTGGGTGTCAAACCACTGTGATAGGTTCCCGAGGAATAACATAAGTTTTTTACTTGTTTATATACTCTTTATGCTAGGGACGCGTAGAAAAACTGAAATTTATCAATTACTTGCACCTACGATCACTTAAGGTGAAAGAAAAAATCTTGTAAGTCAACACCTATAAAAGATAGACTGTACCAGGGTCGCCTGCATGGGTACCTCCGTCTTACCTATTTCTCCCGCAAAGCAGCAGTGCTTGCATTGCTTTGTTCCGGTTTTAAGCGTAAGATATGTCAGTGAAATTACTGGGACTTTACATCTGATGTCACAAGTTGGCAACGTACAATGTGGTTCTTGTGAGAGTTGCAGTTTTGCTGCGAAACTCACTCTGCTCGAAACTTATTTAATTTTTTTCACAAACTAAAACAAAATTTTTACTGAGAGGACTGGAAGATCTTCGAAATATCTTAAATTTTTAGCACTTTTAAATAAATATTATTGCTTCATCATTATTAGAAATGACTGAAAGTTTTAAAAATATCTTACATTTTTCACACTTTCCAGCAGATTATTTATTCTTCACCATAATTAGCCTGACTGACAAACAAGCGGCTCAAACTATTGGTGTTGCCCGAGGCTGTTAGTAGTGACAGGAACTGCTTCTATTACACGGTGGCCAATTTCCGCCATATAGCATCATAATTAAATATTAACTGCTAATGCTAAACGGTCTTTCAGGAGTCTACCTACCTACCAGAGTCTATAGGAGTCTAAGCCAATAATTATTCGTTCATATTATAATGTTGAAATAAATAGCATTCGCAAAAATGGTCTATTAGCAATTATAAAATTAATCGTAGTTGCTAAAATAAATGAGCGTCGGTGGCGCTGTAGCCTCGGCACTGAACTGTGCTCCTAGTAGAATCGGGAGGCCCGCGATCGATCCTGCCATGTACCAATGTGTTTTTCGTTTCACGAATTTCATATGTACATTTATCTGACGCTCCCACGGTGAAGGAAAACATCGCGAGGAAACCCGCATACACCTGCGAAGTAATTCAAAGGTGTATGTGAAGTCAATCAATCCGCACTGGGCCAGCGTGGTTTGACTAAGGCCTAATTGCCCTAACATAACTTGTTAGGGTAGGCTCGTGCCCCCCGGTGGGGACGTATATGAGCTGTGATAATGAATGCTAAACGGTCTTTCAGGAGTCTACCAGCCATACAAGCCAATAACTATTCGTTCATATTATAATTATGAAATAAATAGCATTCGCAACAATGATTAATTTGCTAAAGGTCTATTAGCATATATTAAGTTATCGTATTTGCAAAAATAAATGATTGCTAATCGACATCGATAGCGCGAAATCGTTCACGTTCGCGTCCTGTTGCTATCATACGAAATTCATGACGCGGCGGCAATTATAAAGCTGCCTGCTAATGCTTCTTTTTTGTTCGATGCGAATTCGAATAAATTTGCGAAGGCCCCATCCGACAGTTCAGGATAAAAAGCGTTTTCAGCTAATAGCATACCGATAGCACGTTGAATGCTAAGACGTGAAAATTAACGTGCTTATTAAATTAATTAGCATTAATTTCCATTGCAGTTTAGATGCGTCTATCTGTAACATCCGTTTGTTGGTTTTGTAATGCTTTGGTACTTTGAAACAATAGAGCCCACTCTTATCAATCCAACGAAAAAAAAACATGGTACGGTAGGTATAAGTATAACTGTCTTTCTTCTTATTATTGATTGTTCTAATAGTGTACATAAGGTTGAATCTATGGTGTATTGTATGTGTACGCCTTTAGGTATGTTGTTTTTAACCGACTTTAAAAAAGGAGGTTCTCCATTCGATGCGTGTTTTTTATGTGTATGTTACGCGATTACGCCGCCAATTGTAGACTGATTTTCAAAATTCTTTTTGTATTCAATAGAGTATACTCCTGGGATGGTCCCAAGGTCAGGATCTGATGATGTGATTCTATAAAAATCGAGGGAAACCCTTAAATGTTATTGATATGTCCAACGTGTTTTGTGTGTATGTTACGCGATTACTCTGCCAATTGTGGACCTTTGTTTCAAAATTCTTTTCTTTTCGAGTAAACTCCTGGGGTGGCCACAAGGTTACAAAAGTTAGCATCTGATGATGGGATTCCGTGAAAATCGAGGGAAACCTATAAATTTTATGGGTACGTCCAACGTGTTTCATGTTTTTTTCCAAAGCTATTGACGTATTTGCGTCTGGTAGTTATGAACCGAGCTAATAATGGAAGAATCCTTAACTTTTGGATTTGTGCTGAACTGACCTGAAAATTTTAAATAATATAAGTATAGGTACAGACATCACACTTCAATACTGAAATCGGTGCCAAATTTTGAGATCATTAGTTTGACACCGACTTCAATATAGAAGTGTTGTGATGTTGTCTGTACCTATTGTGATATTATTCTTCGCTCTCGTTTATGACGTCATCTTATTATTTCGTAATCGCCTGTGACCTTGAGCGATAGCGAGTGCATTGCTAGAGTAACGGCGCCACCGTGATAATAATAATAATAAGACTTTCATACCTGTCAGTGTCTGTGATGAACTGATGACACAGGGATCTGAGTGACATTCAGAGAGAATGTATAAAAGAATAATCATCACCAGTAGCGTAGCTGGGGGAGGGCCGTCACCCGTTTGGGGGTGACACCCGACAGTTGAAATTTTTAACTATAGACCGTATGGAGAAGGTAGAAAAAGTAGAATAAAAAGCTTACATCAGTATTTCATGTGAGCCTGTTAACATATGAAACAGGAGATTAATGGGAATATGTAAATATATTATTGACACGTAGTGGTAAAAATTTGCATGTCGCTCCGTACAACTCAATTTGGGCGATAACTCACTTATTGTGATTCGGGCGAGCTCTCACTAAACGCTTATGATGGGACCTTTAATCCGTCGATTAAATTTTCATATTCGAGTCTATCTTAATTGATACAATATATAACATATTTATACTTAGTTAAATTTTATTGACCATTCAATATAAATATCCATGATACATCTCTAATGAGGTGATATTATGCAAAATAAATACTCGTAGTTCCAAAATTTAAACGAATGCACCCTAGAGAACAGAATTGCGAGCGTGTGTGTGTGTGTGTGTGTGTATGTGTGTATGCGTGTGTGTGTGCGTTTTAGTGGGTGTTTGTTTATATCTGTTGGAGTTTGCAGATGATTTAAAGTATTTTGAAGCTAAGAAATGTGTATTTCTTCCGTATGTATTTTAATTACAATAAAATATGATATCACTACAATATACACTGCTAGTCGAACTATCGAAAATTTGTCATTGTACATTTTAGAAATTCGTGCCAATATGTAATTGCTACAATATTATAAACAATTATGTACAATGCTTAACAGCGATCTCTTTCAGGCGACTCTTATGAGTAAAGTAAGTGATTATTTAAGTGATCACATGATATGGAGCTACCTAGACTATGTAATTATAATAACAATACTCGTATGTTCTGTTTTGGCGGCAACAATATATTTTTTTTGTAAATGCTAAGTGTATATGTTTATAGCATTTTTTTTTACATTTTAATTGTGTGTAAGTATACTGATGTTATTTTGTTTTGCAAAATTATAATGATTATGTAACAAGAGCATTAACCCTAAATGCTCTAAGCTTGCCTGTTCTTCCCGCGAAGGCTCTCCCAATTTCCGACCAGGTGTAGAATCAACTTTTGTCCTTTCTTTCCTACATGTATTTGCCGACATCTTGATCATAATATTCAGGTTGTATGCACGTATAAGGTTAAATATGTTTTCTTCTTTTAAATTAAAATATTTTGCTTTGTTTTGACTTCAATAAGCCTGTAAAGGCCTATATTGAATAAAGATTTTTGAATGTTGAGTAGGTATTGAAAATTAGGAGCCATCAAAAACAATAAGAATTCACACCAAATAGACAGTTATCCGATACAGGGTTTATGACCACCCGGTCGGTCGATCGGTGATAGCCGAAAAATTATATGACTTCAATGTCCTGTAACTAAATTACTGGGTTTTTATTTGCTAACATCAACCTATAAATTTAAGTATATCAAATCTTGAAATTAATCTAACTTAAACACTATCTATTGTGTATGATTATCTGTTGGAGTTTGCAGATGATTTAAAGTATTTTGAAGCTAAGAAATGTGTATTTCTTCCGTATGTATTTTAATTACAATAAAATATGATATCACTACAATATACACTGCTAGTCGAACTATCGAAAATTTGTCATTGTACAATTTAGAAATTCGTGCCAATATGTAATTGCTACAATATTATAAACAATTATGTACAATGCTTAACAGCGATCTCTTTCAGGCGAATTTGGGATAGAAATGACAAACAAGTATTTCGATAATTTACGAGAGTAAGATCTAAAAACTAAGTGCATTTATTGCCTAACTTTCATATTTTTTCACTAGAAATTCAATCCAAATCCTAAATACTAAAAGGTTGAGTTGTAAAATACAAAAAAGATATGATTTTGCAAACGCAAATTTACATTTACTACAGATATAAAATAAAATGCTATCTTAAAAGTGTACGGAAACGTTGTTAATTGAAGGCATCGAGCGAATCTCTAAAAGTTTTGATCACGACTGGCATTAGATTAAATACAATAGGAGAAAAAAAATACACATTTACGAGATAAAAGAAACAAACACAAAGAATCACAATAACGATTTGTCTATCTGAAAAACGAGAATTTTCCCTACGAAAAGCTTTCAGAATATCTGGCATATGAGAAATGGTTACTTTCATAGTGTTAGCTGTACTTGAAATTATTAAATATATATTTATTTATTTTAATTATTTATGTACAAATATTGTTGTACAGAGGCGGACTTAATGCCTCAGGCATTTTCTGCCAGTCAACCTTCAGGTGATGCAGAGAAACAATGTGGTAGATGTACCGAAAAACCGACAAAGAGAAAAAAAAAATATACCTATATATACCTTCCCCTAACAAAAGAAATATGTTTAAATAAAAATAATTCGTTTATTTGTTTTAATGTTATTTTAAATCGATGAAATAATTTCTTAAAAAGGTGGAAAATAATATCTAAGTAAACTCAAACCGCAAATTATTAAAAATTCGAAAAATGGCGTAAATGGCGATTTAAAGGGCGATACATAAATATTAGACTTGTGAAAATTCTTATCCATCGTTCCCATATCTTCGGACAGGTGTAGAGTCAAAATATTTTATACTACGCCTGATCGGAACAGCAGTCATTATTTCCTCAAAAGAGAAAGTGAGTCTTTTCTACGACCAAATTAAGCGAGAGGAAAAGCAATATGAAAATCCATTTCAACGTGTTTTAGTGAGAGGAAAAGTTGTACTAAACTCCATTTCTAACCTGTTTGAAACCCCGCGGCACGGGGGCGAGGGAACGTGCTCCTCCTCACTACGACCTGCGCTGCATCTTGGCGCGCTGCGTCTTGCCGCGCTGCGAGGTGGCGATGACATGATGGAACGTTGACAAGCGAGCTACAGTTAACGACAGACCCCTTGGCGTTCTACCCTTTCTGGGTAGGCAGATGGGTAACGCCCAAACCGCACGTATAAGTTTATGGTCGATTCATGGTGTCCTCGCGATCGAGCAATACCAGGGGGTGTATTATGACGTCTAAATTCCAGGCAGTTTTCTGAATTGTTATAATGCCATTTCTTTCTCTTTGTATGGTGAGTAAAAGAGCGGCACTGATAGCAATTCAGAAAACTGTCTGGAATTAAGATGTCATAATACACGCCCAGGCCTCCGTCACTACGCGCTAGGTACCTTTTACGTACACTGAGAGTGTGAAAATGCAGCACTGCTGCTGCGCTCCGCTCGGAGTATATTTTTCTGTGTGCCGCGGTCTTGGCAAATAAACATAAATCATTTACCATCAGCAACAACCCTGTTGCTTGAATTATTACTAAGATCAGCAAAGTTGCAGTATCTGCCAGTGATATCTATGATGTAAGCCCCAAAAAGACTCTTATGAGTAAAGTAAGTGATTATTTAAGTGATCACATGATATGGAGCTACCTAGACTATGTAATTATAATAACAATACTCGTATGTTCTGTTTTGGCAACAATATATTTTTTTTTGTAAATGCTAAGTGTATATGTTTATAGCATTTTTTTTACATTTTAATTGTGTGTAAGTATACTGATGTTATTTTGTTTTGCAAAATTATAATGATTATGTAACAAGAGCATTAACCCTAAATGCTCTAAGCTTGCCTGTTCTTCCCGCGAAGGCTCTCTCAATTTCCGACCAGGTGTAGAATCAACTTTTGTCTTTTCTTTCCTACATGTATTTGCCGACATCTTGATCATAATATTCAGGTTGTATGCACGTATAAGGTTAAATATGTTTTCTTCTTTTAAATTAAAATATTTTGCTTTGTTTTGACTTCAATAAGCCTGTAAAGGCCTATATTGAATAAAGATTTTTGAATGTTAAGTAGGTATTGAAAATTAGGAGCCATCAAAAACAATAAGAATTCACACCAAATAGACAGTTATCCGATACAGGGTTTATGACCACCCGGTCGGTCGATCGGTGATAGCCGAAAAATTATATGAGTTCAATGTCCTGTAACTAAATTACTGGGTTTTTATTTGCTAACCTATAAATTTAAGTATATCAAATCTTGAAATTAATCTAACTTAAACACTATCTATAAAATAAGCCTAAATAACGTAGAAGAAAATAAAAACTAAACCTGAACAAAGTAAAGACTAAAAACTAACTACATTATAAACTAAAAGCTTACCAAAAAAAAAACAAACTAACTATGAAAATAATGAGGGACCCCTTGGCATAGTCCCGATGACGCAGGCAGCGTTCCCGCGCTGATTTGCTAAGGATAGAAAAAGAGCTGAAGAAAGCTGCCCGCGCGGGGGTCACCAGTGGCTTCCCTCATACGCTTGCTCAGTTGCCTGTAGAGCCCGTGTGCGCCTCGACCCCAAGGACCAAGGGTTTCGACACCAAACGGAACAAAGTCATACTAAGTGCCGAGGCAAACGTATTTATTATATTTTATTTGCTCGCGCGCATTTGCTGCCGCATCGGCCCGCTTGCAAGTCACCGGGAGGTAGGACGCTGCCAGAGTGTCTGCGCAAGTAGCGTCCCAGACTAACGCACGGCCCATCCTCCACGGTACCTATTAAAGACATTCCATCAGGACTCGCCTTAATTTATTTTTTCTCGACATCTTCAACAAATATCGTTAATGTACACAGAAATAAATACAAAAACTTAACAAATTGTATACTAAAACTTTTCTCGAGAATCACGCTATCGAGTGGTGAAAACCGCTTGAAAATCGGTGCAGTAGTTTTTGAGTTTATCGCGAACAGACAGACAGACAGACAGACGCGGAGGGGGACTTTGTTTTATAATATGTAAGGATAATACAACTAGGTAGTAGTTTACTCCATGTTAGTGTCTATGACTTAACTTATTTAAAAACTACAACCGACTTTAACATATTGTTCTAAATTGAATGAGGGATGAAAAAATTGAAGAATTATCAATGCTTCGAAGAAAAAATTCAAGGTTAATATACGTGTAGGTGATGAACGCACATCGTTAATTAATTTACCCCTCCACCAACCAGAATGGACGGGGCCAATTGAAAATCTTTGTCAATCAGCTATTTTGAATTAATCGGGACTGAGGTGTGAGGAATTGCACAATTGACCCTGTTCAATTTGCAAGCAGTTTCCAAGAGGGGTAATTTATTAGTTTATCTGTTACTAGCTTTCCGCATGCAGCTTCGTCAGCGTTATCTTCGTTTTTCCCGTGGGAATGCTATATTTTCCCGTAGGAAAATATTCTATAGCCTATGTTACTCAATGATATTGTAGCATTTTACTAGTGAAAAAATTTTTCAAATCGGTGCAGTTTAGTTTCGGAGCCTATTCAATACAAACATACAAAAATACAAATCTTTCCTCTATATAATATTAGTATAGATTTGCGACAAAAGAACCTCGTATAAACTACTTTGTTAAAAAATATAAACTAAGAAAGAAAAGTTAAACCGGAAAATAGTATATTCGTTTATAATGTCTTTAACTGTATCAATAAAGTTTTAGTTTAGTTTGTCTAGAATAAGAGTTTGCGGGTTAAATAGTGTGGCTATAGTAAAATTCTAAGGTATCTAAGGACCTTAACATTTGCAATCCCGCGCAATACATCCAAACGATAAAAACTTACCAATGTTATAACGATATAATCCCAAAAGGGAAGTATAAAAATGAAAAATGACGAAGTAATTTAAAATATCTGTTCTATAAACCGAGGTCGGAATAATCGCGGTGGAATCTTTTAACGTATCTTTACCAAAATCTTAATAGCCAAAGACATCATTAGTAGGCCATTTACCTATTTCTTTTCTTTTTCTTCCATGTGAAATTTGATAAACAGTGTTCTGAACAATATCAAAATCAATCAAAATTTTCCCTATTCAAATATGACTGTCAGAAAGCTCTGTTGAATCGTCCATTCTTTTTTGTGTAGCACAAAGTATATTGGTATAAAAAACCAACTGAAGTACACTTCATTCTATTTTAATTAAAATATTAGTGTCAAGTAGAATACACATTTTCAATAACTTGAATATCAAAATCAAATCACAGTATAACAGCATCATATCAATTTGATATGAGAACTTTTCAAGGCTTCACGACATATAGTCGCAATATTCCAGGCAGTGAAGCTGAATTTCATTTCCGATTTTGTAACAAAATGGCGTGATATAACGCTTTCAAATTTAACCAAATACGTCTCTGACATACGATCGTGTTAAAAGGGCGAATTTGTGAAACGATACCTCGAAAATCAATTTAACAGCTTCAAAAATTGAGCTTACATTCGACGAATAAAAAATCCTATTAGGAACGGGCGGGCAATCCCGCCGAACTCAAATCGACATCACATTACTGGCCCGGTTTCCTTTTGGCGGAAATCGACTGGAATTGCCCGTGGTATGCAGCGTTGACAGTAAAAGCGGAAACCTATTTTCTTTCGCCAAATTCTACACATAGCAGTGTTTAAGATTCAGTCCGTTTGGCCATGTCCTGAAATACTTCGTGCCTGTTATGAATAATAATAAGTAGGCGTTTTTACGCTGGCGTTCGTAACGTAACCAGCTGTATAATACGGACTTGTGTAATTATGACTGTCTGACCGAAACTTTCCGCCGAAACCGAAACTTATAGATATTTAAATTTATTCAACATGTTATGGGTGTTAATTAAGTTGGTTACTTTTTATACGTGTAATCGCAGTTAAGATTTTTGAAATAACAAATTGGTAACAAAAATAAGGATTGATTTATGTTATTCAAACAATTTAACGATGACGAACACAGCCGAAGGACGCACGATAATGACGAACACTGAGTTTTGGTTGAAGGTTTGGTAAATTTTTGGCTATAACCGAAACTAAATTTTTGGGCCGAAACTGGCCGAAACCGAAATTTCGGTCGGTCTTTAATATTCATATTAGTTTTCAATATATTTGAGATGTGAAGGGCACCGAATTGCAAAGTACTTACCGGGTTATTTTGTTTGCTACTAACTTTTTGGCCTTAAAATAACTTGCCATTATCACAATAACATTATTTTAGTGCTTATATCTCGCTGACATTCTTCGATTTCGGTTTTACTGGCGCAATTCTATAAAAATATGACCCCGTGTGAGTTATGCGCACCGCGCACCCATATAGTTTACGTTTAATACGGTACATATTTTAGACGATATGTTCTAGGGTATATGATTTACACCTGTTACTACCCGCCTAACTAAATGCTGGGAATTTTCCAAGCTTCATTTTTACCCGTGAGATGATTTCTACAATAATATAACGGACGTTGACACTGCATGGCATAATATCAGTATGCTTGGCCCACTATAACTTCATTGTGTAAAAATATTAAAGCCTTTCGTCGTAAATTATATTCCATATTTAATCCAAGACAATAATTACTATTGCAGTACCGCCTTTTCCCGCCACACAATACGCGACATTTAGAGACACCACTAAAAATATGAAAGAAAAATACACCTGGCAACTCCACCGTCACCATAGCTCATTCGTTTTTTCGCGCTCTACGCAGCTGACACATATTTTAACTATTGATGTTTTTCAAAGTGATTTATTTTTCTGAATAAAACTAAAATGCAGAAACGCAGTGCTAAAAACACAGAAAATAAGTGACAGTGATGACAAAGAAAATATGAAGCTTCAAAAGAAAATTGGTTATCTTAATATAAATAAATAACACAACATGTCTTAACAGGTACGTACTGTTTTGAAGATGCGTCGTAATTTTGTGTTTTGCCTTTAAAATTCGTCGTCGTTATTTAAATTTTATAATAAAATATGTGCTTATATATTTTTCTTTATGAACTGCCTGCTTTCCGTGGGAAAGCGTTACCTATCAAGGCAAATAAAAGATGATGTACCAAGGTACCTACACCGATCATGAACTCTGTGGGATATAAGCATAAGCACAAATACTTTTAAAAGAAATTATGGCATAAAGTATAAATTTATGACCAAGTTTACAAAGATTTGTCTTGAAAGATATTTTAATTGACGTTGCCTATCTAGGCAAAGTTTGCTGGTAACTGCAAACTGTTAGATGGTCCAGAACATAACATGGAAATTCTTAATATCCTAAACTTGGGATAAATTACTCAAAAAATAAGTCAAAGTGAACTGAGCTTTGCAATAGCTGTAATATCACAAGTATTGACTTCAATTTCCATAAAATCTTCATAAAATATCTGAGTGATGTGGTGATGCCAACTGATGTCTTTAGATTACTATGCAATAAGTATACAACTTCAGTACACCAGGATCAGAAGGAAACTAATATGACTATGCTTTTATAAAAACCTAATAGAAGCTATAAAGAGCAATAAGAGGGATGAATATTTGTACTCCAATAAAACTGTAAAATTATTTACAGTCATACAGTCATAAAAAGAATGATAATCATTCTAAAATATAAGTAAGCCATGTACAAGAACCTCAAAAACTTGCTTCTAGTTCAAAATCCTACCAGCAGCCTGTGCGCTGCAATAATTTCTAACAATATCCTCCTCGGAGGGCCTCATAGAGAGGGCCAACCTCAACTATCATTCAGGTTTTCAGCAGCCAGTCTCGATCCAATTATCCATAGATCAACAGGTTAGCTGCTCTGATAGATTTTATGTTTATTTTACCCATCGTGGTAATAAATAACCCAGGTTCCACAATTTTAAAAGTGGATAAAAGACTATGTAATTCCTTTTGTTACTATTTTCAATCAAGATATAATTCACAGAACAATAATAATTATTGTGAAATGGATAATTAAACAAACAAATTAACAACTGGATAACAGGAATGCTTGTCCCCGTGCAATGTTTTCTAGAGTTTTACAATTCCTAAAAGGATGGTTCCATAGATTTATTTTAAATTAAAATAATGATAATATGTTTATTGAAAATTGACACTTTTTAATGGTGATTTTATGGTATAGATTTGGGTGAATTAATGCATTACTATTTACATCCAAATTATTAATAACTAAGGAAATACCTAGTTAATTTTTATGTTTGACTAATTGTATGAATACAATTGCTTACCATGTTGGTTAAATATAGTACCATATGCCTTTACCATTTGTCTCAAGTCAATTTTAGTTGTTTTTTTTTTGGAAAAAAAAGGTGTTAAAATTATTAAATGTCCAGATGACTTGATTAAAATATTAATAAATTTTAGTTATAATGTTTTACAACACCTAAGTTTTATTTTTTTTAATAAAGATAAGTTTTTTGATAATTTTATTCAATGTGACATAATTTCTAGGTTTTAAAATATATTTCTTAGATATGACCTTAAAGATTAAGTCCAACAGAAAGGAAATGTATCATACTATTGTCAATATCACTTATAAATAAATTTATTAAACTAGACCACTGCATGGTTTGTAATTTTGCTCAAATGCTAAGTAGTTTACTTTCACTATGTATGGCAGTTTCTTGAGGAATTGTTTTCCACTAAGAGCTCAGGTAGATATAAGTTTATAGCTTTGAACGTTTGGGGGGCAGTTACAACATGCTTACGTATAAGAGAAGTATTATAAAATGCTTCTGCGATATGGAGCAGTAAACGTTTTCTTTAGAAATTTTCTCAGGTGTTTTATCAACTGACAGTAATTAAAAGGTAGGAACTTATAGTAGTTGGTTATAGGAAAAGAGGAAGACAGTATCAATTTCTTAGAACTGTTAGATACATAATTATGCATTAAGATGTTTTGCTGACCGAGTGGTGAAGTAGATGTGATATTTTATTACAAATAGATAACACCACACTTTCAATACATATATTAACAGAAAAAGCCCAGTTTAATTTCAATCCAAATGATCTTGCTAAATATTTGGCAGTGGTGTGATACGAGCGGCACTTGTTTTTGCTTTATACTATATAAAATGTAAAAATAAGAAATATTAAGCTGATTTTGAATCTTGCAGTCTCAATTAAGATGTACGTTGGAAACTGTCGCAGGACATAATGTAATTTTAAGATTTGTCATGCATTGAATTATTTGTAACGCATTTCAATAAATAATATATGATTAGATGATAAATAATATTTTATAATATGCATTAAATCATGGCATACATTTATGCTTTAAATGTAAGTATACCATAGGATTAATATTTTTATAAAAGGAGAAGAAACTCATTTTCTTTGATTCTGGAATTTCTGCAGAGTTATAACTGACAGAGCTTAAGGAATCTAAGTATTCCCAGGTTAGACCATTACTACTCAGGCTTACTTCAAAGAAATAATTAATGTTTCAAATCTATCCAATGTAGGTAGGTACCATAAGTTTTTTTTTTTAATCTTAAATTTCTATCTATTTTTAAAGCAGGAGCATCACATCAATCATGAAATTTTCACTGCTCAGCTCTTTCACTAATTATCTAATTATAGGCAATAAAATAGGGTCAGATAATAAAATAAAAAAATGGATAAAACGAACGAGTTAATAAACTATGTCTGGCAATCCCAATGTATGCCAGCACAATGGAATATGGCATATGCAATCCTGCCATAGTTTTATATTTCCTTAAGCATGGGACATCTAGAAACCTGATATTGAGAAAACTGACATTAAAAACTGCTATTATTAGCAAAACCACTGCCCGAAAAGTTACAAATCCTATACCTACATAATTATTTATGTATTAATTAATGTTTTCACAAATTAAGATGGCTATTTTAAGAGATTTCTATGACAGCGACACAAGCAAGCAAGCAAGTTGTCTCTTCTCTATTTAAAACTTTGTTATCGCTTGGTTGTAACAAATAATAAAGGACCATAGAAATAAAGATTAGATAAATTTATTTTAAACTTTTAAAATACTACTTCAACCCACTAGTAAATGGCTAAAGCACATAATGGAGGAAAGTTAATTTAATTATTCATCTTTCATATTAATATTCTATTTACTCATAATCCTCCAAACAATATGCTTCAAATTATCATGCATATAGGGCAGGATGAACTGTTGATAATATTCTAAAGGCGAATAAACATTTTCAGTAAATCACTATTTTACATTTTCGCGTGGCGATTATGTACGCTGTCCATGGGACAGGCTAAAGGACATATATCTATCAAAGCACATTAATGCTTTTAGGGAATTGTTAATTCTACATTTTCGCGTGGCGATATGTAGGTACTCTGTCCGTGGGACAAGTTACAGGACAAATATATATATCCAGGCATATTAATGATTTTAATTAATTGTTAATTCTACATTTTCGCGTGGCGATTATGTACTCTGTCCGTAGGTCAGTCCAAAGTGCAAATAGGTACCTATAAAGGTAAATGATTGATTTCTATAACATTTTCGCGTGGCGATTATGTTCTCTGTCCGTGGGACAGTCCAAAGTACAAATAGAGACCTATAAAGGTAAATGATTGATTTCTATAACATTTTCGCGTGGCGACTATGTAGTCTGTTTGTGGAACAGGCTAAGGCTAAATTATTTTTAATGTATTTGATATTCATTATTAACTTCTGTACAAATATTTCACTAAGGCAAAATTAATTGAGTCTCTATACTGTACAGTGAAGTCCCATTAGATTTCAATCAGGAAAGGAAACCGAAACTTACAAAGAGTTAGACTACACATTAGGTGACATATCCCCAATGCCCACTATTGGATGATCTAATAAATTATCGACATTTGATAAATATTATAACAAACCACCCCAATTAGATTGGCAAACCTTTTTGCCACGGCTGGTGGTTCTTGATTTCTTACATGTTCAGTAATATTTTGAATTACACTGTTTATCTAAGAAATTTTGATAAAGAATGTGTTATCAAATTTATAATTATTAACAACTGTTTACACTAGTGAACATTGTCTACATATATGAAATAAATATTTAATGTTATTGAATATTGACAGTTAGTTGTTTACATATTTATCAAAAACTCTAAACATCTACAATAGTAATAATTATCTTGGATTAAATATGGAATATAATGATAGGATTAAACGAACTTACCTTAAGTGAAGTTCAATCCATATTATATGAAGTATTTAATCCAAGACAAGGAGCATCCCACCCTTCCCTTTTGAAGTAATGAATTACGTCTTACTAACCCAATTATATTTATGTACCTTATACTCTAAACTAATGAGCTATGGTGACGGTGGAGTTGCCAGGTGTATTTTGCTTTCATATTTTTAGTGGTGTCTCTAAATGTCGCGTATTGTGTGGCGGGAAAAGGCGGTACTACAATAGTAATTATTGTCTTGGATTAAATACTTCATATAATATGGATTGAACTTCACTTAAGGTAAGTTCGTTTAATCCTATCATTAAAAATATGTTTGTATTTTCAAATTAAAATCGATTCTTATACTAACATGCATTGAGCCGAGCATCAATCGAAATGTTATTGCTTTTTTTATTTCATTTCATTACCAGCGACATATATTAAAATAGTTATTAACAATGTAACTAGTTACTTTAATTAATTTAATGGGTCTATGAACTTATTTATTTATAGGATAATAGGATGAATGGGCATAGCGTTCTCGCTAGTGAGCAATCCGCCTGGGGGTAGTAACCTTTGATGTAACTCAAAGGTTAGGTTAGGTTTTTTTTTATTGGTTTGGCTTTGTCTGTTTAAGTTTAGGTTGTTAGTAGTCTTAGGCTAGTTACAGGTCGTGGGATCTATGGTCGGCCACCGGTTAGGTTAGGTTAGGTTAGCTAACTTTAAAGTTGTGATCCTGCTAGCTAGTGAGGTTTCTAGCGCTCATCAGCGGGTCTTGGCCAGAACCTAATCGTGCTGGCTGTATGGTACAAGGTCGGCAACGTGCGAGCCCCCTTGAATATCAAAAACCCCTGGCCTTGAATATCAAAAACCCCTTGAATATCAAAAACCCCTGGCGTTGTAAGCGTCCGTAGGGAGTGATGATCGGTTACCATCACGCAACCCACATGCTTTAATTAAAATTCAAAGCAATTAGAGCACATATTTCAGTCCAAACCAAATCTTTAGGTGAACTCATAAACGGCTAATTTACACATTTTATGTCAAAAACGCTATGCGCTTTACCAAACAAAACCACGCTTACAAAAAAATTATATAACTAAACGCCGACTAAATATAAATTTGCCGCAAAACACGGAAATATCAAGAAATTCAAGAACGAGTTTAGGTTTTGAGTTATTGTTTTGTGATAATCTGTTGGAGTAAGGTCCGGGGAGTATGATGGGTGTCAGAGGCATTCCAATTGTAAGCAACCATCTGTCGTGAAGTATGAGTCTAGCTTTGCCGTAAAGCAGCAGAGGACTTGAGCAATTCACAGACACAATCATGTGGAGCAATTGACCAGTCTCGGTTGATGGTTAGCCTTTTCATCATGGTTTGCAATAAAGCCGCATTTAATTATAATCGCATCTAATGCGGTTATAATCTATAACTGCACTATTTGTGTTGTGTTATTTTCTTAAACCAGCAGTAGGTAAATATTTTTATTAATAAATAAACTTATTACCTAAAAACTAAAAGTATCACTTCAGTAATTGTACTTCTGTTTCAATAATAAAAAATGAAAAAAAAAGTAATATCATGGTTTTTTATTGTTTCCTCACAAGTGTGTTGAAAAACTTCGTACGATATACGTGCGTATATTAGTTATACACCCTCGGCTCTATTATGAAATGCTGCCTCGTGAGTTATACTGCCACCATAACGCACTTATGTCGTAATGTATTATTTTTTTTAAGTTCCGCAGATGTAGCCACTGGTTTAAGCGTTGTTTTTAACCCGTCAATATCGCGTATTACGACACGACAACGCGAGCCCGTGCATTACTGAAATCCAATCAGATTTACTGTAAACAAGAGTAATATTTGACTTTAATTGTAAGCGCAAAGACTAGATCCTGATGACGTTATTTTCCAGATGGAAATTAGAGATGTGAAAATAGACTTTAATGGAATAACGTTTCAGTGTATTAATAATTAAAGTTTCTCTTGAGGGAGCGGGCTTACGCCAACTACTTTGATCCCTATTTTGATTAATTATGAGGGTCTTTGATGTAGGTATGAAGTAATCCTAACAGCTATGCTTATACTTTCTTTTGTTTAGTGAACAAATCATTTTTTAGGCCTATTATGCGTAAAGAACCTTTTTTTCAGAGACAATTTACGTCACACTATGGGTGTTTTAAAAAGCGTCGATTTTGAACAATCATGGTTTCATTAGTATAAAAGGATATTATCAGATTTTGTATAATAGGTGTTTCGTTTGTTTAGTTAACAAGTTGCTAATGGTTGCCAAATGTCAAACAAAATTTCTGGCTTATCTTCACTAAAAAGGTGACATGAAAGCAAGAGTTTTGCGGCTAGAACATGCAATCTTGGCAAGAGATTGATTTCGATTATAATATAATCTTTATCTTGATTATGTAGCTAGCAAAATTTCTTTGTCCCATACTAAGAGGGGTCGGCACAAAGTATTCATGATAATGCTGTAAAAAGGATTTGGATTCAAATTATACGACTGCCCGCCCATCGCATCGCAACCCTTATTAGGAATTGTAGTGTTCAAGTGAAAAGATACTTACTAGAATTGCAAACTTAAGGAAACGAGTAGATTAGGGGGGGGGGGGGAGGGAGGGGAGGGAAAAATATATTTTTGTCACCTATTATTAACAATTATATTGAATTAGCGGACAAGAAAGAGATTCGGGTCAATGAATAGTACAAGGGTCTTATTATCATCGTTTAGAGCAGTAGTTCCAAACGTTTTAGTGACGAAGGACCGTTTTATAAATATCTGTCTAGCCACGGACTACCAACTCTAGACCAATATAGAGTATTTGAATAAAGGGTTGTTTGTTATATTTATATATTTTTTGACTTCGCGGACCACCGGTTAAGATCCACTGGCTTAGAGCAAAGTTAAAACAATGTTGAAAAATATTTAACAAAAAATAAAAACCGACTTCAATAAAGTTAAAAATAATATAAGAATAGGCACAGACAACATCACACTTAATATATCGAAGTCGATGCCAAACGATGATCCCTAGAAAATCTTAAAATTTGTCACCGACCTCAATATAGAAGTGTGATGTTATCTGTGCCTATTCTTATATTATTTTTAACTTTTTTGATGTCGTTTTTTATTTTTTGTAAAATATTTTTCAACATTGTTTTAACTTTGCTCTAAGCCAGTGGATCTTAACCGGTGGTTAACTTTTTTTTGAAGTCAGTTAAAAAGTCGGTTAAAATTCCCTATCTCAAAAAGTACTGAACCGATTATGATGAAACTTGCAGTATTCCCTAAATTAAACAATACCTAGTACAACACAAAATAACTTAAATCGGACTTGTAGTTCCGGAGATATGCGAACACAAACATAAAAACATACATACATACATACTTTTGAAATTTGGCGCATTTGTTCAGACGCTGATATAGACTAACATATACGAAAACTGGGCAGTTCTGGAAATATTACATACATACGTTTCGAATTGATAACCTCCTTTTTTTGAAGTCGGTTAAAACACACTGCTATTGCATCGCACCTCGCTACGGCTTGAATACTGTTTTAAACGGCAAGGGGCGGGCAGGTAGGAGAGTGGATGTCGTCCCTACTCTTATCTGTCAACTCATTTGGGCCTCTTTCACCGCTTAACATCAGGCGGGAGGAGGTCATCTGCCGGGCCATCTAAAAAAAAAAAAAAACGATCATGGCTATGGCACAGATTACATAATAGTTGGGGCTGATTGCAAGCTCAGAGCACATTAACGCATACCTCTATCAATTTATCAGAGTTGCGATGAAACAAAGCGATAAGCTGAAAAGCGGTTACTGAAGTGCTCCTTGGAGAAAGATAGTAGATTTTATGCCGAGTGCATAAAGCAAGTCATTTTTATCCGAGATCGTTATATGCCCGAGCCCGCAGGGCGAGGGCAGATGAAGAAGTCGAGGATAAAAATGATTTGTGCACGAGTTATAAACTCTGCTTTTCACTTCGATTGCGAGAAAATAAAACAGTAACATAACATACTATAAATTTGTCATAAGTTTTCATATATATTTGCCGAGATTTTGGCGGCAATATTTCTTGCACCACTTTTTGTGCGTTTATTTCCATTAAAGTATTAGGAGTAAGTTCTAAATCTTCTTCTTCACTTGACATTTTTAAAATTTAGTTAATTCAACAATAACTGAGAAAATTCAATACGAAAATTTCACAGCTTCTTTCCCGCTACTTTACTTTTTTTAAATTTTTGTGTATGATTTTCGGGCAAAGAATAAAATATATAAAGCCTACTCTTAAATTATTTTGGAATATTGTTTTTTTTAGTGATGAATATGTCTTGATATTTAGTTACTTTTTCGTATTATCTTATTATAAACCAAAAATGCAAATAGGGAAGGATATATTATAAATTAGCAAGTTTTATCCGTGCACAATTTATTATGTTTGGCTGCATGGTCTAAATGGTCACTGCCTTAGTATAGATACATTTAAAAAGCTACTTTTTTGCCCTTGTGCATAAAGTTCAACTTTATGTCGCCTAGATTCTGCATAAAGTAGTACTTTTTCGAGCATGAGAAGTGAAAAATACATTTATCAGAAATAATACACAAGTATAAAACAAAAGTTTGTGATTTGTTATCAACAAATCGTGACGTTTGAAACTTTTGTTGAACAAATACTCGTAACTACTTACTTGTCAGAAACGTAGTTGTTATAAGACTTATTCATCTGTTTATAAATTAGTCAAATCAATGGAAAACGCCTAAATCGGTACCTAAGTTAGTTGTTTACTTACCATACTGGATAATGAAATGTCACAGGACTTGGTATTTTGAATTTTACACTTTCTACAATTTGATGCCAGTTCCTAACATCCGCATCCACGCAAAATCAATTTATACTAATATTGTAATGAGCTTAATTAAATGCGCTAATGCAGCAGTTAGCCGCTGACGATGCTATGAGTATAGATTGAGATTTTTTTATAGGTACAAGTGAGTTGGCAAACAGGCATACTGCCCTCTTACATGCGGCTCTTGTAAGATTCGCAGGAAATCTGCAACCCCCACAATTTTCCTTCCATCACCAGATCGTGACTTATCGGATCAATTAGGAAGTGTATTCTCTCGAACCAATTCAAATTGCTTAGTAATGAATGACGAAGTTATGAGGTAACAAATATAGAAAGAACATACTCGTACAGTCAAATTGAGAACCTTCTCCTTTTTGTGAAGTCGGCTAAAAAAAGGGTTGCTTTTTGTTGCAGTACATCGGGACCATGGACGTGCCGAGACCTACAAGTCGTGTTGAGATCGTGGCGGCGATGCGACGCGTTCGTGTGAGTATTGCAACTTGAAATGATGTCATTAAAATTTGGTCCCAAAAGACCCCGCGATCTTGGCAGTCGCAACTTTGAAAAAACTCAGCAGTGGCTTGAAAAGCTCTAAAATCAAAATCTATCTATAGACGCACGCACAGACGTAACCGCTAATGGTAGAAACGTAAAATTTGGACAATTGTTTTAATTCGAAATGCGGACGCACACTAAGAAGGGATTTTAAAAAATGTTGCAAGTTTGTATGGAAAATGTTTTAAATTAGCAACGATTTTTATAAAACTCGAGATTCATCCTCTTAAAAACATTTCATTGAACACGTATTTCATGGTTTATTGGAATTCACCCCCTTAGGGTACAAAATAGGGGTTAAAAGTTTCTATAGAAAATATTTAAAAACTGCTCCAATTTCTATAAAATTTAATATTTGAGCTAGCTCCTAAATATAAATAACAGTCTTCTATATAATAGGCTACAAAATTATTTTACGGAAAAATATAAAATTCCTCCGGGAGAACAATAATAACGCGGGCGAAGCCGCGAGCGGAAAGCTACCTAGTATTCTATCTTCAAATATAATGTCTCGATAGAAAGCTCTTTTGAATAATCCAATTTTTTTTTACCTACCACCCATTCAGGATATCTTTTAGCTGATAAGAAAAATGGGCGCAAGAAACTTATCAGCTTAATCAAATTTACAATAGAATATTTACATTCCGTTCACAGCCATATTTCTCTGCATTGCCTTTGTATGCAGTGTAGGCGATTTTTTTTTATTGCAGAAACTTGGCAAACAAGCAAACTGCCCACCTGATTGTAAGTGGTAACAGTCACCTATAATACATGTGGCTCTTGTGAGATTCGCAGCAAAACTGCAACCCCCATAAGAACCACAGTCTACGTTGCCAACTTGTGACACAAGATGTAAATTCACAGTACCCAGTAATTTCACTGCGATGCCCTTCAAACCGGAACACAGCAATGCAAGCACTGCTGCTTTGCGGCAGAAATAGGTAAGACGGAGGTACCTAAGCAGACGACCCTGGTACAGAGTCTCCCTCCAGTAAATTTTAGAACTTGCCGACAATCGGACATATTCTATTTGGTGCAACCCGATTTTTATTACGTTGAGTAGTTTTGTTACGAGGGATCTCGGCATATACTTATTTCAAACTAGCTGACCCGGCGTATTTTGTATCGCCATGTTTTTTAACTAAATTACTGAAATGTATGTTTAAATTGTTGTAATTTTTATATTACACAAACCTTGTTCTAATAAAATCGATTTTTCTATTAATCGATCTCAGATCGCCATTCCTAGCCAGAATGTCAGCTAAATAATCATCGCTGTTATGCAACAAGAACTGTTTTCTGAACGAGGAATGTGGACTGATTATACAAAATCAAAAACTAATTAGTTGAACAGTTTGAAATTTTAAAAAAATATCGGAAGTAAATATAAAAAAAGCTACTCACATTGAACCTTTGTATCATTCATCACATTTGGTTTTTATTGCGTGCTTTATCTATCTATTTCTCTTCTAAGTGATAGAGTTTCGAGAATCGCTTCTTGGTTCTCTGAATATTTTACGTTATATTGTAGCAAACATTTAATTATTGCTCTAATAATTTTCCAACACCGAGTGGAAGAAAACAAATTTTAATTCTTGCTCGAGGTAGGTATATTAAAAATGAAAATGTGTTAAGTCTGCTATTGTCGTAGTTGTAAGAATAGATACAAACAAAGTGAGCTCCTTTCTGGGAAACTTATTTTCCCCAGACTCGAAGCATACACGTGTACCTATTGTGAACAACAAGACGATAAAATGATTAAATCATTTCTATTTATTTTAGCAATATGTTTTTCTTACTTAATTACTATGCTTGTAACCCATCATAACAGGATTTAAATTTAATTCTTGTGAATAATAAACGCTCAACCTAAATATACAATGTGTTTGGTATATACACTATTAAGCCGCAACCTACCCATGCTAACAAATTAGTCGTCTGAAACTAATAGTGTTATTAAAAAAGAGAATTGTAAATTTAATTGTGAAATTCCCCACACAAACAGTAGTGTCTGAAAAGAAATTGTGAACAATTTGAAATTAATTTTTACAATTTCCAATTTTCAATGACGCCTAACTATAATATCGTTATGTTAGCATGGGCAGGTTTCGGCTTGATAGGGTGTATACAAAACACCTTGTAGGATACCTAATATAATATAGTTTCACTTCTTTCAGAGCAAACCACATGAGCCGATAATGAGTTTTTATCGTTTTTATCAAGATGCATTTAAAATCCCCAATTGTTCATTTTCGGTTTTAGATTTGAGTGATATGGAATTTGAGCTAATTCAACAATAACCGCCCCCGTGGTCTAGTGGTTGAGATCACCCTGCATTGATCTGGAGGTCCGGAGTTAGATTCCCCGTCCAGTCCAGGTGAAGATCGCTTCTATTATATCATCGACTTGATCACTTACCATCGTGTGAGATGAAGGCCAAGAGCTCCGTATTTAAAAAAATCGACTTTTCTGACATTTCAACGGAATAATTTCTGTTAATCCATTACTAAATTCAAAACCTGAATTCAATTGAATTCAAGACCTTCCGAGTTTCTTGCCTGTTCTTCTCGAGAAGGCTCTCCCAGCATCCGAACAGGTGTAGAGTCAACTCTTTTTTTTCAAATTACTTTTACTTGTATTTGCATACATCTAAATAATGGTTGGGGTGTGTGTACATACAAGGATTAAATAATTAGTTAATTAGATTCTTGTTTGAAGATTTTTAATGTTATGTTTGACGTCAATAAGTGCCTGTAAAGGTATATATTGAATAAAGATTTTTGAGTTTGAGTTTGTATTATAGTTCTGCAACACCACAATAATATTATATTACAACTGAGATTTTTAGTAGTTTCAGAATCAAGTGTTGGATTATAATTATAGTATTTGAATATGCAATTATTAATTTGGGTGCTAGATTCTATGAGCTAAAGTTAAATTGTGTCTTTAGTTGAAAATAAATGTTAACTTGAGTAAAACTCCTTGTGCACAATCAATATATCTCCATGAAGGTAACGTACTTCGAATTGGCACCTTTGAATAAATATTGACAATGCACTGATTGGCGCTGTTGCCAATCACGATGAAGTACTCTTGTAACGTCGCTCTTGTACTCTTGTAGCTCTCGAACATGCTACCTTATAGAATGTTCGAGGTCATATCTATCACTTAAGTATAGAAATTTCACTCTTATTTGCAAATATAAATCTGTCCACCTTTTAGTTCGTTTTTTACGCATATTATAACTAGATTTCTACTACTCTGCGCTTACTGCCATTCAGTGTGTATGCATGTATAGAGTTCAAGTTTGGGAATATTGAACACCTCTAGTAAGTCGGCATGGGTTGCCCTAGGAAAATGCTCGTCGAACCCAACTTGTATGTCGGATACACTGGAGGTACTTCCTCGCAACACTGCCTTAGCGGTGACGTCACAAAATGTTAACCGTTTTAAAAATCTGTTTAAATCGAACAGAATTATCAAATCTATACGATGGCCGATTGCCGATGAGTCACCAAATCGCTCCCCTGATTAAAAATGTAAGCCACTATCGGGACAAGTTGGCGTAAGCTAAAAGAATTATCGCTCAAAAACGCTGCTATGTCTTCGAGAGTAGCCGGATACAGCGTCTGGAAAGCACTTAAAATCTTTCACAGCAATTTCGCGCGTTATTATGTGACCTATCGCGCGCGGAGTGTACTATGTATCCCATTGTGCTCCGTAGCTGTGTCAGGTTCCACCGGCTCGAGTGTCAGAAGGGCTCCACTCGATCGGTCCCGTACGCCGAGCACGTTGCGGCCAGCGTCAGTTCGTGACGGTAAAAAATGTTATCAGTTCGAACACATGTCTTTTGTGGGCGCGCTGGCAAATTTCGATAATATCCGTTCGCGATTCCCTCTAATACACTATAGGTTTGGGTTTGTTTATTACATTTGACGAAATATTTGTTATAAATCTTGCAGCATCCGCAAAAAGTGTCTATGTCAAAATTTTAGTCAACTATGAAACAGAGAAATGATAAATAATAATTTAAAAAATGTCGAATAAAATAGGATCTTAGTTGTATTATACAATGTAATATTATACAATCAATGTAAACAATAATAATTTATTAAATGTAAATAAATTATAAAATAAAAAGTAAATTATTTAAAATAACATCTCATGGAAAATCTCAGTAAATTTTACAAAATTTTGCTATACGAGTATATAGTAAATTTTGTTTCTGTATGTGTTCTATTATGTTTATGTATGTTCCGTTCCGTGAACAATAAAGTGTTCAAAAAATCAATTAGTTAATTTCTACAAAATAGTCATAGAACTGGAAAAGACCGTAACATACTGTCCATACTGATATTCATAGCATAATATATATGCTATGGATATGAACATAATAGAATACATATAGAAACACAGTAACAATAGGCTCTACCAAGCATCATTGGAGTAAGTGTCCGTAAGTGTTGGGGGAGGGGGTTGATGTCCATACAGCGGAAGCACCGCATGGGCCACTGCTCCAGCAAGTGACAGAAGAAACTGCTCCAAGCAACTATCATATCACCTTTTTTACTTTCACTGCAAAGACGACCCCGAAAGCCCCCAGTATGAATTTTCTTACTCCTACATAGGCGAAAGGACGGCTAGCGATAGACGCCAAGGCTTCTCTTAATTCTTGGCTCTTTTGTCCGTCCTCTTCGTGGGCTCCATTTCACATAGCCAAATATCTCCCCAATCCAAGCAGCTTATGTGTTTGTGTTGAGGTGTTTTTTTTTTAGGGAGCTCAATAATTCAAGCTACCGAGACCTCTGTACGGAACTTGCCTGGACCGATGCCAAAATCAAATCACTCAAAGGTCACTATGCGCAATTGCATCAGAAATGATGAGATTCGTAAAAAAACTAGTCACTATCTTATCTTATCCTTTCTTCGGGTGGAGGCGGCCCAATTATTGAGCATTCCACTTCGACCCGGCATGGATCTTTTGTGCTTCCCCAAGCTTCAGTCCATGAAGCCATCGCCACCTACCACCACCATCGGTCTATCATGCCCATGAGCTCGACGATGTCCTTCGGTGGTATGGCCCTGTAACCCTCCAGTTTTGGGTATCCAATTCCCGTCAGCCTTAATCTCCTGCAGGCTAGGGCATCGCAGTGGCACAGCAGGTGCTCCATGCTCTCCACTCCCTCCTTGCAGGCCCTACAGATTTTGGAACTGGCGCATCCCATCCTGGTTAGCATGATCCTAGTGCTGGAGTGTGCGGTCAGAGCATCCAACAGTAGGCGAGTCTGGGATTTGCTTGAGCTTAGTGTAAATTTAAGCCAAATATCCATACCCATGAAAAGCTTGGCGTGATTCATTCCTTTTTGTTTGGCCCATTCTTTTTGGTGCCTCATTTGCAGTTGAGTTCTTAGACCTGTACTGACTGTTTTTGGGGAGATCCAGACAAATGATTCCGGTCCTACCAATTGTGTTTCCGATCCCTTTCTTGCCGGGTAGTCAGCTTTCTCGTGTCCGGTGAAACCCTTGTGACCTGGTATTCAAACTAGACGTCTGTATTAGTTTTACCCAATTTTTTCAGTACCTATACGAGTCACTAAGCCAAGCATATACAAAGAATTGTTGCAAACCTGGAGTGACGTGGGCAGGACACATCGCTCTCATGTCGAACGGCCGTTAGGCCGTTAGGCGGCGTGATGGGTTTGGCTTTTCGAACTCGACAGGATTTACATCTTGCTGCTACTTGCTTAACGACCGGCCTCAGACCCATGACAATATATCTTTGATGAAGCTCATTGACCACAAGTTCATTGTTACCGTGTGCGTGTCTGATGCGGTAATGATGTATCAGCAGTCTCGGTATCGGGTGCTTTCCATCAAGAACTGCAGGATGGGACTCAACAGCGTTAGAAGCAGGTATGCGGCCAGAAAGACCAAGTAGACCATCATCACGAAGAAGTAAGGACACGTTCTTGAGCCTACTGTGGCTAGAAATGGGGCGTCATCTGTAAAAGAGTAAAATTGTACCGTCATGAGTAAATGTAGTTCGGCTAAATTTAAATCGTCCACAGATAAAAGCGGTAAATTGCGACTGCAGTGGAGCGAGTCGCGTAACGTTGCAAAATTTTGACGTAAATTTGACCGAAATAATTTAGCTGCCTGATGGGCACGAGCCGTTGCTCAAAGTAGTCGCGACCACTTGCTGAATCGTCAATAATCAGCAACTATAGGCGAAGAGACATGTTGTTCCGCGGGGTTCGAATCCCACTTCTGACACCACAATGTTATTAAAACGACGATTTTACTGCGACTGTCTTTTATTTACAACATTCTTTTGAAAACCTATTTACTGACATTACCTGACATATTTACATAGACAATATAAAACTATACAATAGGTTGGTTGCTGGTCGCCAACAACCACCATAAACCATCCACCCAGTGCCGGTGAGGTGTAATAGATAATCAACAGCAAAAAATGGTTATGATGATGATGATGACACTGCCCGAACTTCAATAACTACATGATCACACGGAGCGTACCTATATGAAAGCGTGCGTAGACGGCTGGCACCTACCATCATATTGATACGGCACCCTTATTTTAAGGGTTCATTTTAAAATTAGTGGTGGAATGCGTATTACTGAGTAGTCAAATGTTGAAATAATATTTAGTGGTAAAAAATCAATGGTTGAATGTGGAGCAACCCTACATTACCTAACGACTCGAACACAACGATGCTGCTCATTTTATTTTTATGGTGGCATAAATCAAAAACACAACAAATAGTTCACGATAGGTAGATATGGCAACCATAAGCATAAATATATCATATCATAAGCACCATACCATAGCATAGATATATAGAAATCAATAAACACGGTCGATGTGAACCTGTGCAACACTCGTATTAAGAATTCGCAGGTGGTGTGCGAGATTTTTCCCATTCACGCCTTTCCTCCTATCTAGATAGCCATGTTGACCTGTCGCTAACTATAGGTATGTAGCAGTTTCATATTGCTTTTATTATTGAGGTTGATATACACGTGAGAGTGTGCAAAATCTGGATAGTATTCCAATTAAAAAAAGGGTTATAAAACGACAGTATACAATATAAATTCGTTAAGTTTTGTATTTGTCCAAAAACACAAGGCTCGTGAATACAAATGAAAAGTTCGAAAGCGTCGATAAATTTGATGAGTTTCCTTTTTCTGAACGCTGAATCTGTGGGAAAATAGCGTGAAAGTAGTGACAGATAATTCGTAGTCGACGCGGAAAGTTTATGGTTGGGAGGAAACTTTCTTACGGAGTTGCCCTTGACAGTAGGTACTCCCGCTCGTAGATGCCTCGAGCCTGTGCAATAGACTTGCGGAATGAAATAAGTCTTTGAATGCGGGAAGTTTGCTATCGGCAAAATCTTATTTGGCGTAAAAATCAACTAAAACGATTTCTATTGTTCTTTTAATTAAAAACCTTAACTTTAAAATGTAAAAAAAACATAGCCCGCGATGAGATTGATATAGGTAGGTAAATCTCCAATTTTTTAAATACTTATTCATAATAATAACGCTCAACTCTGTAGTTTCCTTATACTTTAGATGGGGATATCTCAGCTTCCTGTGGGAATTTTGAAAAATCTTTCCTTAGTACGCCTTTTTTTTTTTTTTTTTTACGAGGGGAATGCGTTTGCGCACCGTCCAAGCCCCCGCAGGGGCAAGGGTGTGTGGGACTCCGCAGCGAGCGACTACCCACTAAACCCCTCGATATGCCCTCTTTGGCGCCTAGCGCAGCCACGTCCAAAGGACGCGCCGCTGCCGAACGAGGTCGTGGGAACCCTTACAGACCGACCATAACCCCGTCCGCGGCACCTGCCCACCAATGGCGGGCCCCTCACGCCCTCTCCAAGATGGAGATGGAGAGGAGTTCCCGGGGCATACTCCGGGTGGTAATTTTTTACTGTGGTTTTCTTCCACGCGGCCCGACGCACAGTGCGCCAGGCCCCCGGCCCCGCTCAGTGCGGGGTAACGGGCTTGCCCGACGGCAGACCCCACTGGATCCACCGCCGCGCACACGAGCCGAAGCTCAGCGGCGCCAAAGCGCCGACCCACCGCAAAAAGCGGCCACGGTGGCCACACGAGGTGGCCCACCGAGTAGCACTCGGCCATCCCACGCCCCCCTCATGGGGGCCGCACAAGTGTGCCGAAGCCACACGTTGATCGGGTCAGCCTCAGTCCTTGGAACAACGACACGCTGAAGCTCAACGAGCTTGCACCGACTCGGAACAACGACATGCCGAAGCTCAACAAGGACCCGCTTGACCAACCCGATCAAAGGGGCAACGGCACAAGGCGCAACGCGCCATGACCCGCGAGCGGGTCCCCAGGCGACACACAACCCCATCTTCAAAAAGAAGGGGAGGTGACGCCCCACATGGCCACGTGAAGTGGCCCGCCGGGTTAAACCCGGCCACACCACGCCCCCGCCACGGGGCAGCTGTCAGACTCTTAGCCCGCGGCAGAAAATCTGCCGGGTTGCCCAGGGTGCACCACGAGGAGGTGTTCTGACATCGCACTTCTTCCTTAGTACGCCTACCTCGTAAGTCTCAACCCCTGTATTGAATTTCACGCTTCTAGCTCCAGTAGTTTGGGCGCTACGTTGATTCCTCACTAAAAGCCTTTTATACAGAAAGCAAGTGAAGCTATAACTTGCTTATAATGTTTTGTCTCTGTCACTTATGTGAAAAATGATAAAGATAAAATACTGTAAGAGCGTAATTGCTATTTAAAAATAAGAAATATAAAAAAAACTTTTTTAATTACAAGCTTTTAGTACTCTTTAATAACAATCAAATGAGCCTAAACTCGATGGGGTGGTGTTGTTTTATGCGGAGTTCCTATGGCCACCTTCCAGCTCCGGCATTAGATCAGCTCCATGTCATCATAATATTGCATTGTCACGCGATATACATATGCATGCAAGATTCCAGCTCAATCGGAAACCGGGAAGTGGGTCTTTACCTTGTAATAAAAGCTTGAAATAGAAGGTGGTCTCCTCAAAAATTGTATATTCTGTGTTATGTAAATAAGAGGGATAGAATATTTTACTGAATTCCATTTTTTCCTTAGGGATAGAATTAATTTGTATTTGGATCACAAAAAGTATTTCTTAAATGTTAATAGGAACCCGTGATCTTACTCGTATATTGTTAAGCGAAAAAATCCGTGAAGGCACTGAAATATAACAAAATATAACGAAAATTTAACCTCGCCGTGTTGTCTACATGAAGATTTCAGTTTTCAAAATTAAAAAAAAACAAGCAAACGGACTTAAGCACATACAGTCACTTCCTGAGTGCTTGTGTAACTTTTTTAAGTAATATAAAAATGTATGATATAGTATTAAATCAATATGATTTTGATTAAATGCTGTATTTCTTACGTATTTGTGTCTATTTTCTCGTAGGTGGTGCGAAAAGTAGAGTATTTTACATACTCGGAGATCAGTTTAATATCCTCGCTGTGCTCGGGAGTTAAGTACAGAGTCCTTCGTTACGCTCGCGATTCAAGTCTTCACCCGTGACATAAGACAGTGCTTTATCCCTTCGGTTAATAATCTGCTATTAAGGTTTATTGTACGTTTATAAGTTTACGAGTACATTTTACTGAATGGATTTGATACTTAGTTTTACCATAATAAAATGTCGTCTATGATTGCCATGGGGTTAAATTTGTAACAATGAGTCTGCTGTCAGGATCAAGTCTCAAACATACTAATGAGTAAAAATAAGTTGTGGATGCAATTGTTCCTCCCTATATTACCTACTCGAAAACTTTAGCTTCTTTTAAGTGATTTTTCAATAAGACATTCGTTATTGAAATCGCTATCTCACTCAGATAATTTTTAATTTGATTGCGCATGTTTTTCTTGAATGATAAATCTAAGCATACTTAAGTGCCCAATGTAGACTTAAAAAAGTCGTTTGAATTACATACATATTAAAGTGAATAGAATATATAACAACGAACTTTACAGTCTAACTTATTTGAGTTTTTGTACGCTTATTAGAGTGGTTCAAGTATTTTTAATCTCTTAAAAATATTATTAATTTATAAGAAACAGCTGTTCCTAAGATAAAAGTGCAGTGAGTATTGAGCATTTGTTTGGAGCAGCTGATTTTTTCTAGATTGATCCCATAGTGAAAGTTGTTAAGCTTGTTTGTCTGAAGAAACACGCACAATTTGGCTGCTACTTCTAAAGTAATCCTCTATATTGATTAGTTTGAAAAATATTTTACGTGTACTTCCAAGTAAGTCCAACTTCCAAAGTCAAGCTCGGTAAGTCCAACTTCCAGAAAGAGGTAAATCGACGAATCCAACTCGGCTGAGCAGCGTTCGGGAAGCTACGCAGCATATTCTCGGCCCATCTGCCGCAGTGGCTTAAGACGAAAGTCTTCAATTCGTGCGTGTTGCCAGTAATGACATACGGAACTGAGACGTAGCTGCTTACAATGGATTTCATAAGAAGGCTCAAAGTCACTCAAAAGGCAAAAAGGAGGGCTAAGCTCGGAGTTTCTCTACGTGATCACACCAGAAATGATGAGATGCGTAGAAGAACTAGAGTTACCGACATATCACAAAAAATTGTAAACCTTAAGTGGCAGGGGGCAGGACACTCGTTCGTAGGACTGAGTGGCGGCCGCGGGAGACGCAGTATTGGTAGGCCCCCCACAAGGTGAACCGACGATCTGGTGAAGGTCGCGGGAAGCCGCTGGATGCGGAAGGCGCAGGACCAATCGGTATGGAGATCCTTGGGGGAGGCCTATGCCCAACAGTGGGCGTCTCTTGGCTGAAATGATGATGACGATGACTTCCATGTGACGTATTTTTGCTCATCAGTGTTGTATCACTCATAGTACATCATCATACAATACACGAATGTAAAGAGCGTGGAGATCTAACAATGAAAAATAATGATCATTATAATGTGTGGCGTAGAATATCACAAAAGTAAGAGGCCTGAAATCCCTTGGAATATTATATGTGTATTTTACGATGACACATATCTTTTGATTTACGGAAACGCTCAGAAATCGAGGATGTGACTATTATTGAAGGGCGTTTTAATTTTTCATCTGGTTCGTCATGATTCGCAGATCTCAGCATTTGGTTACGTTAGCGGAGAATATTACTATTGTTTTTTTATATTTTTCAACGTTTATTAGAGGCTATAAATTAATAGTTGATTGTGGTATCAAATTATGGTTTTATAATATATGACTATTTTTAATTTTTAATAGCATTCAAGTTTTTTATTAAAAACCATAAAACAATCATAATTTTGATAATTATATAAGATGTTGAAAAATTCGCTTGCTAAGGGATAGGAATAATTCACATCCTTGGATTAATAATCGTCGTGGATATAATTTTGGGTATTTAAGGAACGATAAAATCTGGGTGAAGACAAGTAATCGTAAAAAAGAAAACCTTTTTAAGGTGAGTGCTACTTACGCCCAAGCGCAAAATCTGAGAATAATTTTATAAAGACGGAAGTTAGCGAACAATTAAGTCCGGGAGGTAATAGCTAAAGAGGATTTTTTATTATGACAAGGAAGAAAATTGTTTTACAGGCCTCTTGTGCACGTATGTGATCATCATTCGTATTTAATAATTGGTCCTTATCTAGGAGTTTGTCATTGTACAAAATAACCGTACTGATTTATGTGTATAACGAGATGCACTGTAAAATGCCTTTGAAGGGTTTGTTCCCTTCCGTACACCTGACTTCTTCCAGAAGAGCGTTGCTGGCTAGATGCATCGATAGCATGGGTTTCTTACTATGATTGATATGATAATATGATATGATATAAAAATGACTTTAACTTTTTGTATAATAATTCGTAATTTCAGAGGTGAGGCTAATATTTACATTTTAAGTAAAAATTTTAATTAATTTAATATCTAGCCAGTTCATAATTTCCACGAGGGAAGTAAATTCATTTGTTACTGTCTTAATATTTGATGTCTGCGAAAATTGCTGTATATTCCCTAAGGTTATTATACTTTATTACAGCCAGATGCGATCAGTAACGCTTTTTGAAATGGATTTTAATATCACATTTGAAAGGCGTCATCGTGTCCCCTCCGTAGCGAATTGTAGCGACAGCTCTACGGATTCATTTAAATTCAAAGAAAATTGGGGATTTAATACACAGTTCTGTTTGGCCATATTTGTTCATTGTAATAGAATTAAGAATAAAAAAAAACACCAGCTCTTGACTTAGTATCCAGGCAATAAAATGTATGTAATCTTAATTTTATACGAAGTGGCGTTAATCTCAACAATACTTATCTCGAGTTCCACTTTTGAATATGCAATCTATCTATACTATTATAAAGCTGAAGAGTTTGTTTGTTTGTTTGCTTGAACGCGCTAATCTCAGGAACTACTGATTCGATTTGAAAAATTGAATTTCAGTGTTAGATAGCCCATTTATCGAGGAAGCTATAGGCTATTATATAATCACGCTAAGACCAATAGGAGCGGAGCACCAATGAAGAATGTTTCAAAATCGGGGGATTTTTTTTCTATTGAGAGCTTCCGTTGCGTGCGCTGCGAAAACGGTTAAAGTTTCGCAAAAATCATGTATGACAGAATTGTTCCCCTTTAAAAGTTCTAAAAAAAAGTTCGCAACAGCATATCTTCTATCTTTTAAGGTTAGCTCACTATAACCTTTTTATGCTAACCAAATTTGTTCTAAAATAATGCATTATTTGCGAAGGTGTTTTTATAAACATGATATTATCCAAATAAATACGTTGTTCATCACAAGTATTTAATTTTAAACAAAATTGCCATTTACAATAATCGATTTAAATGTATATCTTAGGAGATATCGCAGTTTTAGAATAACATCACAGCAAAATAATGATCGACTACTGCGCGCACAATGTGCAAAGCCAGTCATGAGGGGGAAGAGCGGTGGCCCTAGTTAGCTATCTACTTGGTTTGCACTACTAATGATAAACATTATTGATGTCAAATGCGAAAAATGACAAATTTCTGCCGGAAGAAAACAAAACTAAATCTGAATATAGTGTACGCAGAAGTACTTTAAAATAACGATAGTTTAGTTTTTTTGAGAATAACCTACAATCTACATGATATAAGATTATAAGACCCAGTACTTACTCACCTATATAAACGAAGTCGCGGGTTAAAGTTAGCGTTAGCCCAAAGTAACTATTCCACGCGGACGAAGTCGCGAGCGGAAGCTAGTTTACTTATATTTTTGTTAACAAATTGTGACATAAGCTGTCAAGTGACAGTACCCAATCATTTCATTGCCTGTCTCTTGCCCCTTAACCCTGCTGCTGCAAGCATTTGCTTGGCCTCAGGAATAGATTAAATCGAGGTATCCCTGCAGACCACTTTGGTACAGTCACCCTCTGGTAATACTCGTACATAAATAAATGTTGGTACCACAAAGTATCTAAGTGTCTATTATTATTGACGGGTTTTGGGTTTATATTAAGATAAGCAGCCTTTACAGAAGTGAGTTAATATGCGTGACGTAGTCATCCTACGAAAAGAGAAAATTATTTTCTATTGTCAGATTAAATTATTTCAAATAGAAATATTGTTAAATATACGGAGAAACATTAAAGGAAAAATACGGAAAACCTAACTAGCTACAAAAAGCAGTGGAATTGTGCACGAAAATAAGTTTCTTATTTTATTCGTTTCTTTATTCTAAATATAAATCACGATTGAAAATAATAATCATAAAGACAATAATAATCATAATCAGGCAAGGAAGAAGAGCTTCTTATGATCAGCTATACAGTTTGGAATTTTATAACACCACCTGAAGGAAAAGTACCCCTAAATACTGATAATAGCAATTTTCATTTAAAGGAAACATTCCAAAGATTTTTAATAAAACGTTTGCCACACCCGGCAATCAAACTGGCTAAAATCCGAGGAATGAACATCATGTACTTTTAATGCTTATTAAGGGTCAATCGTAAAGGATCAATTGAATTTGTTTTTCATTTTTTTTTCATAATGTCTGAAACGATATTTCCCTCATGACAAATTATGTAATATTTGTGAGAAATCGTAACGAACAAGATGTTTTTACAACTATAATTACCTATTTTAAAGATTAAAGTGTTTTCAAGATGAATGTGGCGCCCAACGTGGGGCCAATCGTCACCGTCGAATGGTAAGCCTTCGATTAGGTCTTCGGGAGTAATGAAAACACTTTAATCTTGAAAATAGCTAGCAAATTATGTAACGGGAACGTCGTTATATATTTTATTAATTTATGTTTTCTTTTAAATCACGATGTTCCCGTTATTACAACTTATGGCAGAGAAGTCAAAGAGAGGTTTGTGAGAAATTGTAAACAACAAGATATTTTAATAATTATAATTACACCCACACCACCAGTTATTTTTAATTTAAATAAGTTTTAAGATGAGGAAGAACTTCTTAAGAATATTGTAAATATTCTTACATATGTTTGTGGTTTATTGCCCAGGGGAAGCACGAGTAATTTCAATATGAAATAAGACGCTGTGCGACGATAGTCTTTGAATTTATATTTATTTGCTGCAAAATAACTTAGAGTTATAATAATGGCTTTTTAAAAATAATTTGATTTAACGAAAGCTTGTTTAAGTATTCAACGACAACTCGCTGATAAAAGTTACGCGAAATGATTTCCTTAAAAGAATAAATTTGTGTATCGAACAAAATAGCTCATTTTGAGCAACTAATTAGTTTCATGTTTACTCGCTTTTTTCGTTCAGTTAAAATAAGATAACATTTCTTGTTTTTGGTTTATCTTTATTCAATCGTGTTTGATACAGATGTTTGATCCTCATCGAATGACGCCATAAAAGTAGAGGCTGTTATTTTTTCGGTTTATAGGTTTCGATTTCCGGATGTGGCAAGCGTATTTAAAAAATATATATGAATGCAGTTTTGCCTCATTTTAAAAGTATAGGAATGTTTTCTTTCTGTGGCATCAAAAATGTCTGTCCTGTTTATTTTATTAGCTGTACGTCAGGCATCGTTCTGCCAAAACTTTCTCTTGTTTTCGATTGATGTGTTTAAAGTTGTGGCACAGGTGGAACAGTTTGGAAATAGCGAATTTAATGTTTTTCATTGCATTTTTCAAATCTTGCTCTTTATAATCATTATCACCTTCTACTTAATCCAGCAAATACTTAAATAAAAAAAACGAGTGTGCTTATGACCACACGACTGAAGTGAAACTTCTATGAGAGGAAGAGAGAAAGAAAATGTGCGCGCGCACTGCTGTCTCTTGCTTATATCCCCCACTTAACTTCCGTTCGCCTTGCCCGATCACACTTTTCGTAACGCTTACGTCACGCGTTCGCCAGCTTACTCCCCAAGTCAAGCGCGCCTAAAGAAGTTTCACTTCAAAAATATTTAACAGAATCGGTCCACCCGTTCTCGTGTTTTACGATTAGCAACACATTAATTATCGGTATATTTACATCATACATATAGGTTTCAAATTTGACTCCATATTATTTTGAATTTCAAGTCTGTATACGGAGCTATGAAATGGAAAAAATAACGTTACTAAGTTGAAATTACATATATAGGTATGGCACATAGTGCCAAATGACAAAAAGGCGAAACATTATAATAATATTGAGGGATTGCTATGGTGAAAACGGTGATTTGCACTGAAAGCAGCCACCAATATACAATTATAACAGTGCTCCGTGAATATTAAAATATGTAATATATTGATTGGGTTTATTATTCAGTTACCTAAATAAACTTAAAATAAACAGAACTGAATTCTGCATTAGTAAATTTTGACTGCATTATGAACTCATTTCTGTGATTTATCACTATCACCTACGCACATAATATATTTTTTATTATATTTTCACTCATTAGTATCTTTTATACGAACACTGGTTGTTTTCATAACATTACAAGCGCAATGTTATTCAAAGTTTGCCAATTTAAATATGTCTAGCTCCGACATCCCCAAAAGTGGCAACTTGGAAACAGCTGACACGGGCAACCCCACGAACGTTGTCTAAGTTCCAGATTTACAAGTCTATTTGCATTTAATAAGGCCACACTTGCGCATTCCATCTGCTTGTACTTCTCAGCCTAACACGCTATACATTTTACGCAATGACTCGATTAAACCAATATTACATCTTATATAATTTCATTACGATCACGATTATAGTGTAATATTAGAATAAGGTACTTGTACTAAAACATATAGTTGTAATAGGTTGCTACCCACATTAAGTGGGTAGATTGTTGTAAAATTGTCTGTGCATCATTGTAATCCAATCTTGTTATTTCGCAACAGAATCGATATTTATCGCATACGGAGGTAAGATGGGCAGACAGGCACACACTTGCTAAAGCGTGGGTGCGCTATCATTCACACACACATACACACACTCACTTACACACGACATGCTTGTAAATAATAAAATATATAGTATACATAGTATGTTTCTAAAAATGGCTTTTGTGTGGCTATGTATATTTTACTTAATGGTTATCAGATATGTTTCTGCAGCTTATTATTCTGTAGAAACATTTTTTATGTAATAAAATAAAATGCAAATGCAAAAATAAACTAATGCATGAAAATTTATAGTTTGATGGCACAGTTGTCCTCCTTTTTAGGGTTCCGTAGCCAAATGGCAGAAAACGGAACCCTTATAGATTCGTCATGTCTGTCTGTCTGTCTGTCTGTCCGTCCGTATGTCACAGCCACTTTTCTCCGAAACTACAAGAACTACACTGTTGAAACTTGGTAAGTAGATGTATTTTGTGAACCGCATTAAGATTTTCACACAAAAATAGAAAAAAGCAATTAATTTTGGGGGCTCCCCTACATAGAACTGAAACTCAAAAATTTTTTTTCATCAAACCCATACGTGTGGGGTATGGATAGGTCTTTAAAAATCATATTGAGGTTTCTAATATCATTTTTCTAAACTGAATAGTTTGCGCGAGAGACACGTCCAAAGTGGTAAAATGTGTCCGTCCCCCCCGTCCCCCCTGTAACTTCTAAAATAAGAGAATGATAAAACTAAAAAAAATATATGATGTACACTACCATGCAAACTTCCACCGAAAATTGGTTTGAACGAGATCTAGTAAGTAGTTTTTTTAATACGTCATAAATCCTACGGAACCCTTCATGGCCGTGTCCGGTCTTGGCCGGTGTTTTATTTATTGACACAGAGAAATAGAACTAACTACTGACATTTCATTATATTAGTATCTGTCAGTGCCGACGTTAAAATGGATTATTACAATGTGTAATCGATGTTGATGGTGTTATATTTTTTGAATAAGCAATTATTATTTTATTAATAGTCATTTTTAAATTATTTTATTAATATTTATAGGCTAAGGGGGGTTTTGTTACAATTATCACAAATAATATAGATACACTTTAAAAATTACGGACCGTAGATCTCATATCATCACAGTATTTATACTATTTGTTGGCTATTAAACCTACGTGGAACAGAAAAAACTAAAGGGTTCGATAGTAAACGTCAAATTTATTCAAATGTTAGCAGCATTGTTTTTTGCTTTGATAAGTTGATTCTTTTAAAGTGACGAACCTTTTGTTTTTTCGACTGTACTTTTGAATGAAAATTCCGTAAGTTGCCTCGATGAGATTACGCAAGAGATTAGCCAAACCCTTTTGTACCTGCATTTATGTTGTTTGTGCTGTCTCATTTGTAATTTATTGTGTACAATCATTAATTTCGAAATAAATAAAATAAAAGTTCCGAACATTCACTTCTATGTAAGTTTGAACTCACTATGACACGCGCTTGCTCGTGAGACTGTGCTGATGCTAATCTCAAAATATATCCAAGAGGGAACATATAAGCTGATAATGATATATTAATTGTAAAAAATTAAAATTGCCACTTTAAAATTACAAGATAATGATTTTTCGTGATTATTTATGAGTCTCTAATAGTTATAATAATTTATTATTATCAACTTTACGATATTTACACAATATGCAGATATAAGAAATCAATCAAAAGGTCTGTCTTATACTTATGGAATTGTGCATATTTTTTAACAATTAGTGATATAATCCGCTAACTCAATCGATTAGGTTGGTACCTGTAATACGCAACACTTACAAGTTACGACATCGCTTCTTCATGATAATAAAGAGTACGGTTAACTCCACTTCAAATGACAAATATACTAATGATCCTGTTTAAGGTATCTGCAGTGGATAAACGACTAAGCGGCGACATCTGTCACTGTCTCAGACCATAACCTAAAGATAAACATGATTTATTGCGTCGGTTTCACTTGCAGAAAATCTATTGTGAAGCTAACGATTTTGTTGGTGGATTTCTTAATAAATAACATTAATTAAATTGTTCTGTATTGTTAGAATTTCTGTTGTCGTTATACTTATAAAGGCATGATGAGTCGGCGACGAAAATGCCTACACCTAAAGCTTCAGCTATTAAAATACTATGTTTGTTTTGGGCGAAGACAGAAGTTGTCCCTTTGTAAGATTAATAAATAGGCTTAGTTCAAACAACCATAGACAAGGGTGCTTCTGAAATACAGCTTAATCTTGTTTAATACATCTATGTGAAAGGTCACGCTTAATAGTAACTTAAATAGAAGGTTCATGATTTTGACAGTAAATGCTAAAAGCATCATGAATTTGGCTTCCAAAGATATGTACATATAGGGTTCGCTCAAACATTTTACTGTTATTTATCCTCTTCTAATAATAAGTATTACGCATCCCTATTTCTGAGAAAGAGTGAAACAAAAACGAAAGCCAATATTCGATTAAGTGGTGTTCAAATACAGCGAGAATTTCTCTGCTTTGGCCACTTATAACCAAAATTATCTCTCCTCCTCGAACGATTTCTAGTATCAAGTGTCTGTTAGTTTTTCTTTAGAATGATTTGAATAGTTGTTCGCTATCATAATAGTGACTCAAATGGCAAATGGTTTTCAGTAAACATGAATGGATTGCAATCACATTGCAATCATAGAAAACCAGATGTCTGATTTCCCGTTTTCACGATAGCGTTTTGCTCGTCAAAATCGCCTTTTAATTGATAACCAAGATATCATCTCGATTATTGTAATAACACACATATCCTCTTAATCATTGTAATTTAAATAATACAGGGTGGAAATTAAACGCAGAAAGTTATTTACTGTTATAATAATTTTTATTAAAATATAACCTCCGGTTGGAAGGTAAAAGTATCCTAAGTATCATAGCAATTTTAAAAAAACGAGCAATAAACCTTGATTTCCAAATTTAAGTAAAACTTTCATCATTTTTTTATTAATTACTTGCCTGTTTAAAATATTTTCTTTCCAGTTACCGTCGTAAATTGTGAGCAGGTAATACCCGGTTTACCTATTATTGAGGTGTATTATTATTAATGTTAATATTACTAGCTATTTGTAAGCAGTTGTGTAAGATTGTCTTATGAATACAGAAAAAATATTTAAAAAAATACTTAGTAACTGGTGGTCTAGCGGTAAGCTCAGAAGATAATATTTAATAAGTATATAAAATTCTCGTGTCACAGGGTTTGTAACCAAACTCCTCCAAAACGGTTTGACCGATTTTCATGAATTTTTTTCGCTACCGTCTCATGGTTACACTGTTTTGTTACACTGGTGTAACCACTGAGTACACTAATGATCAGTAGTCACATTTAAAATTGATTGTGTATATTTAGTAGGTCTGAGAATAGGTCGTAAATTATTTTTATACCCCTAGGTGATATGTAATTTTTTAATAATAATCATTATGGCGAAACGTAGTTCGCGGGCACAGGTAGTGTTATAAAAATCTCGCGTCATAATGTTTGTTATCGAACTCCCCCGAAATTGCTTGACCGATTTCTATGATTTTTTTGTGTATATTTGGTAGGTCTGAGAATAGGGCGAAGGCTATTTTTATACCCCTAGGTGATAAGGGTGGCCCTCGCCAGAATTATTTTATTGGTCAATTTTTTTATGTTTTGGCATCAATAACCGTTTCACGCTTCTACCATCAACCCCTGTTGTTTAATAGCAATATTAGTATTTTACTGGCGAAACGTAGTTCGCGGGTACAGCTAGTAGGGTAAAAGCCAGGTAGTTGCCTCGGACGGATACATGCCTCAGTTTCAAATGCTCTATGTTAGACGTATTGACAGTGTTTCTTTTTGATCATAATTAAAAGCGTCCCCCGCGCAGGCCTCAGTGCCGCATAAGCCGTTGAATTAGGCGCATGTGTTTTGTCCGTATGAGAAAACATCTTCCGCGGCGATACTTTGACGAGCGCCAGAATTATATTGGTAAGTAATCTCTGTTAAATATTTTTATAACTGATTGCGATTTCAGTCAAAAATATATTTCTTTGAGTGCATTAGAGTTTAAATTGCACTGTTTATTAGGTTTTATTGTTAAATATGTTTTATTTATTTCGTAAATAAAAAGGGCAAGTATCCGTATCAAATCGGATAGTTGCCCTACTGTCTATTGCGGATTGTTGCCCTTTTTTTTTGATAGGGAAAAATGCTTTTACGCATCCCTCGTGGTCGAGCCAAACCACGAGGTTATGTGGGACTCCCCGGGCCATATCGGTCCAGGCCTACCCACTAAAAACCCCCCAGCAGCTTCTCCGTTCGTCACGAGGCAGGGGGAAGGGGACCACAGCGAGGCCTTATTCCCACTGACCCCCTGATTCCGTGTATGATCCGTTGCCGGACTCGCGCTACGCCAGAAAGGCACGTGGCTCTGCTGCTTTGTTGGCGGTGCAGGTGTTGTGCGCCGCTTCACACCCCGGAATGTCCCGGCACTAGGTGCCCTGGAGCTGGGGATCTATTTATTTCGCGGGGTACTTCCCCTCCCGCTGTCGCCTCCTCCTGGAGGATGGGGGCCCCGACGATGTCCTCGGTGACCTCCATCTCCGCCTCTACTCTTGATGATTCGGGCTGGCGGGTTCGCGCCACCCTCCTCCTCCTCCTGTCCATAGGCATCTTAGGGGCAGAACATGTCTTACTCCCAAGGCGGTGGTCCGCCGGTTTCCCGGACGCCGAGCACAAAGGGCATTTGGGCTTCGCTGAGCACGACTCCCTATGCCCTGCTGCCCCACATCGGTAGCACAACGTGCTCCAGTCTACCTCCGCCCTGCAGTCAACCCTTAGGTGCCCCGATTCGAGGCACCTAAAACACCGCATTTCACGGGGCTGGAGGAGCTTTAACTTCGCAGCGGACCACCCCACCAGCAGCCTCTTGGCAGAGGCTTATCTTCTTGGCCACTTCCACCGGGCAGCACACCCACGCCGTGCCCATGGTGTAGCAGCCCTGGCGGATCTCCCCCACACGAACCTCCTCGACCTGGCACTCGCCGGTCTTTGCGAGTGCCTCCTTCAGTTCCTCCGTCTGGACGGACTCGTCCAGTCCGGAAACCAACATTTCCACCGTCTTAGTTGGGATTGTAACACGCACGACGGTCGGGTCAACAACTATTTTAAGGGCGACAGCTAGGTCGACCGCGCTCGCCTCCTTCTCATTACCTGTGACGAGAATTACGGCCGCCCCAGTCAAAGACCTGCGGAACTGAATACCCTCTATGTTCAGCTCCGCGAGGCTTACCTTGGCTCTGGCGGCCGCAATCACCCTGGCGTATGAGTGGCCCTTCTCCTCGGCGCCTGGCTGTAATGTCAGCACCACTGCCGCCGTCGCCGTCTTTGGCGTGTGCAGTTTAGGCTGCCGAGGAGGAGCCTTCTTTTTCGGGGGCGGAGGAGACTGCTTCGGCGTAGATTCCGCTATACCATCCCCTTTCTTTCGTCTCCGCTGGCCGCGCTTCACCACCGTGGTCCAGGCCTCCTCTGTAATGGTTGGGGCCACCGGGAGTGGGCGTTGCTCTCTTAATGCCAAAGTTGATTACCATATTTTTAATATTTAAGATAAATACGAATATTTAATTAAAAAATTACATGTTCACTAACTTACAATTTAAAACCTTAGTATTTTTAAGTGTTGATTAGGTAATAATTTAATTTCTCTTAGTACTTAGTACATAATAAAGGATCTCAGTAAGTTATAAGGACTGAATAGTTACTTAATAGAGGCTAATGCCAAAGTTAATTCTAATTTTGTTTATTGTTCTATTTTCAAAATAAATAATAACATTACATTTTTATTTTGGACACTTATTTACTATTTTGGAGTCTATTATTGTAATAATTTTATAATTATAATTAAACTTTAATTAATACTTAATAAAAGATTGTATTTAATAATAAAAACTGATTATTTAAATTAATATAAGTTCATTTTTATTTGAAAAAAAAAACAGACGGGCATCTATCCTCACATTGGGCAAGTATCCCCCCAACCATTTTTAACGTTAGGCTAGTATCCGCTATAGTAGGCAACTATCCTCTTTTTTAGAGGTCATATTAAACTGGATTTACTTAAAATTTATAATATTTATAATATTTTTATAGATAGGGTATGTTAGAAGATTAATGAACTATGTTTGAGAACACACTTTGAATAAAAAATGTATTGGTACACATTTTTTAAAGGAGCTTTTTAAAAAGTGTGGCAACTATCCGGCTTTTACCCTATTCCTATAGAAATCAGCTCTTATTAGGTCACACTACGGGATATTTACTATTATTGAAGTAAGAGATACTAATTATTTGGATGCTTATCAAAAATATGTAGCGTTATTTTAATGCCGGTAAAATATATTGTGATGGTTTGATTGCTTCACACACTACTGGAAAGCTTTTGACCCATCTCACCTGATGGTTATATAAGGCCGAAGATGGCACCACTTAGAACCACTGCTATAGAATAAAATTCGCTGATTAGAGCGTCGGTGGCGCTGAGGACTCGGCACTGGCCTTCTATTCGGGAGGTCCGGGGTTCGAGGTCCAGGGTTTAATTTTATGTGTATACTGGAAATCCTTTTTTATTGATTCCCTTTACAAATTTCCCCCCCCCCCCCCTCCCTTTACATCCTTAAGGATGATTTTAGGGATAAAATATATTCTTTATCCCTCCCCACAACTCAAACTATCACCACAAAAGACAAAACACAGAGACTATAAATATTGATCATTCCTTATCCTGCGATTGCAGCAGCTGGAAAATCGATGCCTTAAATTTAGATAATGAGTCATGGAATCGATACAATCTCGATCGAATATTGATTCCCCATACAATCTTCCACCCCCTTTTCTCCCCCTTAGGGGGTGATTTTTCACATAAATATCTCACAGTAAGGATCTCTTTATTAACCACTGTCACAGTGTATGTAATTGTATAGTGGTACTTATATCAAGTTAAAACTGTTACTTTCATCCACTGATATAATTCCTGGCATTGGTGATTGGTATAAAAGTGTGTCTAAAAAAAGCTATAATTATGATAAGCTCGATGTACTGTTTGATACTGACAGTATAATTGTATATTCCGTCTTGCATATCAAAATTTACACGATTTATTTCTTCGTTTTCTACCTGGAGTAAATGTGATGTTTAAAAAAATGCATTCAAGTGAAGAACCCCGCAAGAAAAAAACACCAGCGACCTCCAAATGGGCGACAAAGGCACAACTATAAATATTAATATGGGTGTGAACAGTCGCTGTGTTTTTATGTCACCACAAAGATGACATAATGTTTCATTCACATTCAACGAGAGACAACGCTTTGAGACGCATGCCGTTTATATCAATATAGCTATGTCACATAAATAGTGACATATCATTTATGTTTATAGGACATCAATGATAAACTATTGTTTAAGCGAGTAATACTCATGAAAATAAATAGTTCCTTAGTATTGTTAGGCGCCTTCTATACAAATTTTGTATACTTGTGTGATTTTAGTAGTGAGTATCAAAAGAATACTTACTAATCAGTTTTATAGAATCAACTTTGGTTGGTTTACTTTTAACATGGAAATCACGGAGATTATAAAGGTGAAACTGTTATTTTATATATCCCGAACACGGACAGTAAACTTTACTGCGGTCGGATGGCAATCCGTGGAATACCGACGGTGGAGGGCAAGATACATACCAAAAAAGAGGGTGCCAAACATTTTCCTTGTGATTTGATCGCTAACGGTAATTTTCGAATACGCGAAATCAACAGCAACGGAGCTAAGGTCGAATTTCACCAACATTTAACAGGCGGTTATAGTTAACAAACAACCGTTTTTGACACTTATTGTATGAGTGAAATGTCAAAAACTTGTTTGTTAGTTAAATAACCAGCTGTTTAAATATTGGTGAAATTGGACCTAAGTCGTCAGCATTTTGGTCACGTTAACTTCACGTCATGTAGTCAGTATTTGCGAAAAAACTAGCGTGTTTTTTAATTTTTAAAATCTCTTTTAATAATTAACTTATACAAAAAGGAAAACATAGGAACATGCTTATACTAGCAATTGATTTTATTGGAAAAAAATAGAGCAATTAGTGCCATTATCCAGGAAGGGAACAGGGGACTACGTCAGTCAGGCAGGATTTCATCCGCCATGGGCGGGTGCGGGCTTCGGGCATTTGATCGCCCCTTGCCCGGGCATCTTCTCGGCGAGCGTCAGCTCGCCGGTGTTGGGCACGTCACCTTGATGGGCCCCTCTTCGCCACCCCCCTGGGGGACTACGTTTGTATGGGAAAACGGCCTGTAGGAATATCTCTTAACTATGGCGCTATCTCTGTCGCGCGCGGTTCCGCTCTAGCTCCTCAGACGCCGTCTACCGTCCACGTTCGATTCGCCGTTTTGTTTGTTCCTGACTATGCGTAGCAGTTTCGCCTTGTTAGTTTCGCAGTGGAGGTGTGCTACTGGCATTAAGGTGTAGGTTCTTTATTTTTTTTTCAAGTATTAAGTAGTAACTCAATAAAACTGTCTGAATCAATTTGCCATTAGTTTGTTAATTTTAACAAAAATAGCTGTAATTTAATGAGTCGAATCGATGCTTTAATGGTCATTATGTTACAGGTTGCTTTTTTTTATTTTCATTTTAATTATCTGTGTTTAACATGCATGTCAATACAAGTCCACCTTCGAGATCTCAATTAGTATTTTAAAACATGAGTGCAGAAAACATGGTTAATATTACAGCAATCTGCAAAATTCACCCTTATTTTAGCTTTATGTACGCAAATACTAAATTTGTATTGCATCATAATTTTCTATTCAGGAAACCCAATCCCATCTCGTAAAGAACAAACGAGCACCAGTACTTATCGTGTTACGAGAAACCACGTTGAATGCTAAGCAAAAAACCTTATGGATTCCCCTTTATCTAAACTTCGCACATAGTGAAAACTTTTTACATATTTTTCCACTTTTCTCGAATGGGTGGGCTGCGAATGCTGCGATAAGGTAATATTCAAGGCATGTTTCGAACAAGAAGATTTTACATCTTTAAAGACGTTTTATGCGGTAAAATTTCCTATTAACAATAAACTATGACTGTCAATGTTAATGTGAAGCTGTCTGATATCGAAATCAGTAGTATGCAAGCAATGAATTATGCATATTACGAATATTAACAAATGATGACGTGGGATTAATCTTATAACGTGACGTGTTATTAACAGAAACTTATACGAGTATGTATTCTTACGGGGTATTCCACTAGAATCCCCTAGCTCAGTCCCCCAGGGGACTACAGTACTCACTACTCCACTTCAGTACCCTAAGCTGGGAACTCAACTAGTATTAACGAAAGCCATCCATATCCATCCCAAAGATGTACCTTTAAAAGGCTTATGAAATTTATAAAAAATCACCCGTTTTCACATGTGGAATAATGTGCAATAGTTTCTCATTAATCGTGCGTAGGTATATTTGAAATGGGCTCCTAGTCACTACGCGTCCATAGTTCAAATATCATCTCTGAGACGCCCTTTCAGAACCTGACAGGGGAGGCAAATGAGCATCTTTACAGAGAGGAACAATCTTCCTTCTTATTAAATTCGCCCTAAGGAGTGTTTTTGAATGAAATAGCAATGAAACGCGTCTGCTGGTGCGCTGTTGTTGACGCAAAAATAATAAATTATTCCTCACGTTTTGATTAGAGACTTGAGAGCTTTTTATTGAGCGCAAAAACTGTATAAGGTTGATTTTAAGGGGTTGTTCTTATAAGGTAGTTTTGATAGAGTCCTACAGAAAATATCACGGATGTGACTCTTTAATAATAATTTCACAGAGGTCACTTAAACATATGATTCTTTGATAGGCAGCGCATCTAACTAAGAAATACACCAGGGTTAACTAACAAGTACGAGTTTCTTACAATTATGTTAATAGTCGTCATAAATAGGTACAACCAACTCCGTTGTCTCTACCAATGAGATTTAAACCATCGGTTAGTTTATCCCAGATGGTTTATATATAACTAGCGAACCGCCCCGGCTTTGCACGGGTAGTAATTTTATATTTAAAAAATCATGTCGGTCATGTGGTCGGGTCGTTAGCCCAAAATCATTTTGTTAAATTATAGGCCCTTCACTCTTTTCGTGAAGCAAACGATATTTATAATCGAATTTATTGCAGCGTTAATTTTTTATAGTAACACATTAAATATAGAAAGTGTTAGTGTCATTTCTGAAGGCATCCCTAGCATTATATTTATCTATATGACACTTGTCTTTGTCTACCACAACCAGATATACTTACTTACGGATCGAAGAAATAGATAAGTATATTGATACTTATGAGTCCACACGATTAGAAAAAACATTTCCATTGACATTATAATAACTTATGAGCTTAACTTTTATTCAGAGTTGGCTATATGCTATATCAGAGTCGGCCATTATGCACATTTAATAATAATCACTTAAAACTGCGTGGTAGTATATAGCTTTCCCTCCTTAAACGGTTCCCCTGATCACGACTGATAGAAATATTTGCGAAGTTTATCGTACTACTGCGGTCACCAACACCTCGATTCGAATGATCATAGCTATTGTTACAATTGACCTACAGACGCGATTTATATGGCGTTTAATAGCTGAAATGGTGCACATTGAAATAAGCACTAGAAAACAATACCATATAGAAGGTATTTTTTGTATAAAAATTGGATATAATTAAGAAAACGGTATAATTAACGCTTTTTCTCCTTTAACCCTCTATCATTAATTGTGTGTGATAATAATTTACAAAATTTGTTTTTTGTCAGCACTATTGATCTTTAAGGATCACGTTAGTGATATTTGTCTATTCATTCAAGAATTATAACGGTTTATGCATGTCAGGTTCGCAACAGAAGGTAAAAAAATGAAATGGCCCCTAAAAATACAAAAAACTGTGTGATTATTTTTTCTATTTTTCTTATCACTAAAGTGACCCCCTTTAGCCCCCTGCCCCGTATGTGCACATTATGCAACGCCGCACTGTATAGAAGATAGCATCTGTGCTATATGTTAATCCATGTCGTAATCCGTCTACCTATAAAATTTCATCCAAACCCATTTAGTAGTTTTTGCGTGAAAGACTATCAAACATCCATAAATCCATCCATACTCACAAACCTTCGCGCTTATAATATAAGTCAGGATATATTACATACCAAAAAATACGTTACAGTAAACTATTTCAAGAGCACACTTTAATAATATATTTAAAATTATCCGATGCACTATGGAGGTTTTGAATAGTAAAATTTATAAATTAATTATAGCAAATTTTTTATTCATGGAAGTAAATGGCATGCGCCATATATTAAAACATCGCGGCGTACGTAACAGGCGGCCAAAGTGACACCCCAACCGCAAAACAATTTGCCGCGTTTATTTCCCACCATATTAATAATTAATAAAATCACAATGAAAATCTGAAAAGCACCTTTAATCAGAACATATCTACTCCGTGCATTATACCTATTGCCAGTCAACACGGGAATATCGTGACAATAATAGTCAAATGTTGCTAATATCAATTTGAAAAAATATGTTGAATAGGTACTATATGTATATTTACAAACCCATCTACCTATATACCTCAAATATATAAAATGGAACGAAGATTTGCCTAATATTTCTGGTATTATTTTGCTCATTGTGTGGAAAAGTGATTATTATAAGTGATAATATTACATTATAGCTAACGTGATGATGAAGTAAATACCCATAGATCCCAATATTTCATCTAAGGCTTAGCGCACATTACGATTCATTTTTTTGCGAAACGATTCAAAATCATGCTGTAAAATATCGCCAAATATACTCTGCACACACTGCGTGAAAAAACAATTTCGTTTGTTGCCCGTGGTGCCAGCAGTATTGCTACCAGTAGCACCATGGACATCAAAAATTACCGTTGTGCCACCAAGCCATTCAGTAGCACCACGGAAAATATTTTTTACCCGTGGTGCCCTAATATTATCTATAAAAATAAATAAAATTGTATGACATTACGGGTAAACACAATTTAATAATTAGTTTTGGATAAAGAATTGATTATTTATTGGTTATTATGAAACACCGTGTATAAAGTATAACATAGACATAGACTACTTTTTATCAAGAAAAGTTACTATTTCACGCGGACGATGTCGCGGGCACAGCTAGTTAACAATAAATTAAGATATGTTTAGTACATAAAGTTTTATTCATAATAATATCTATCATAGAAGTCGACGTAAAACAAATTATGTAGTAAAGATGAAAGTACACGTTTATGTACGTACACACGTATATACTTTTTTTAGAGCAATTTTTCAAGTGCATATTCAACTGTTATTTCTCCCGATAAGGTCCAATAAAATCTGCCTGATATTGTCATCATTTATGTTTTTAAATTTCTCGTGTTTTGTTCCAAATAGAGCCTTATTTATTTTTCTACCCGTGTTATTACTATCTCGGATAGTAGTAATACCATAAGAATAACTAATAATACGAGTATAGAAGCGAAACTCCCGGCCGTCGAGCGCTCAAGGCCACGTTATTTACCTACCGTTTGATTTCCGTTGAACGGAATCGCCAGTCAAGGCGCGCACCGTGTGTTTCAGGTACCTACCTTGTGAATGTTTTCCTATTAAGGTTTTTATAAGAATGCGTATTTACTATGCGCTGAAGTTTAATAACCGAAACTTCAAATCATCTACAAAAACGCCATCTTTTATAAATATCAGACATTTGTAAATATTTCTGTTGAATTGAAACCTTTTAAATAAAAATGATTGAATACTTTAAAATTATTTTTATTATACCTACCCTAGATACAGAATCAGTTTTATTCGTAATATTCATTACATATCAAATACAATATAATGAATCGAGTTTCTAAAGCTGTCATTGTAGTGCAATTTTGAAACTCTGTAAGTATGGGATTTTTTTGTCAAGTCGGGAATAATTTGAATTATGAGAAACTTTGGTACTGCTATATATATTTTTATCGACCTTTGTCACTGTTCCATATAAGATTTAAATACAATCAATACTTGATTAAAATTATGAAACAACTTTTTTTTTTCAAGTGAAAATGTTGGTCTGATAGTAAAAAGTGAGCTTAGGTTTTATCCATTAGTACATTCATAACTTCAGCTCTTGGACTATAAACGTAGGTACGATACCTAAATTCCGAGCCATTTTTGTACATCGAAATTCGAAACATTTTAATGATTTTGTTCTCGAAGTGTAGGGATTAAGCTCAATTAATCAAAAATAGGCAGGTTCTTATAACTACGGAATCAAAAAAACTAAAAATGTCCGTACTATTGCTAAAGATAGTCGCTCGCTCGCTACACTTGAAGTACAAAATCAATAAGACTCGGTGTATGTTCAGTTTCTCATTTAATGTAAAATATGGAGGTACCTATATAAAAATATTGTAGTGGTAACCTTACGTCCATGTGGTGACCCTAGCGGCGTCCGCAGACTACTCCGGGGCGTTACAGGGGGAAGGGCGCTGTAGGTATGCAAATAGCGGCATTTAGCGCACCCACAAAGGAGATTCGCTTCTATACTCGTATTATTAGTTATTCTTATGGTAATACTCGCAAAAATTTTTTTGCTTAGTAGTTACTACTCTAGATTTTCAAATTTTTTCAAATATATTTTCGATAATTAATAACTACTGCATCATTATACCTTTCACGTGTACACTTTTCAATAATCTTACGCATGTTTTCATATAATCCTTTTTATTAAGCATATTCATTGAATAAAGATTAAAATCTTTTTTTCTGTTTCTTTTTCAAGTCTTATTTAAAGTCATATTCAATTAATAACTTAACTACATAATTTGTTTTACGTCTACTTCTATGATAGATATTATTATGAATAAAACTTTGTGAAGGTACTAAAAATATCTTAAACTATTATTAATAATGTTAGGGCACCACGGGTAAAAAAATATTTTCCGTGGTGCTACTGAATGGCTTGGTAGCTCAACGGTAATTTTTTATAAACGGCACCACGGGTAACAAACGAATAATTTGCTCATTCTTAACATTTTGTACAAGTTGCTGATTGGTTACTTCGAAAGAGGAAGAAAGACGCCTACACCTGAATAACAGATTAAAGGTTTCTCAAATTTAAAATATATGTACTCAATCTTCGATTAAATTCCGAAAAATTCATAGGCTATTATAGAATGAACTTTTGAACATTTGACAAATAACTGAGTATTGTTAGTCCTCTAATTGAGTATGACAATACTAGATGGCGAAATGCAATCTTTTTCTTCGTTATTTAGGTCATTCCACGTAGGTATAATTGATTGATGTACCTTCATCTTATAGACGCGTCTTCAACTTATGATAACTATAATTATGGTCTGGAGTGTTTATCCCACAAAGGAGGTCTAGCAAGAATTTCTATAATGAAACGTTCTACGTCAATTGTCTCGTCTGGATAGTTCGCTAGGGAAACCGGTGCCAATATGTTTACGCCTTGAGACCGAAATGCCAACTGAACACTGCCGCACCACGTGATTAACCCTTAATTAGGCGCGTGGGGTGTCATACACCCCAAAGCAAGTTTTTAGGCTTATAACTTTTTATAGTAAGAGTTCAACGCACTGCTCTTCGAAATTGCTTCATAAACAAGTGTTACGCTTAGAATTTAGAGGCGATAATCGTTCAGTTGTGTACGTTTTTGGCACCAAGGGCAGAAAAACCAAGACTGAATGCTCTAAGTACCGCGATAATGTACGCAGTGAACATAATGATTGTAGTCTGTCAAAATTATAGAGTAGATAGTTAGTATTTACATTTATTTCGGTCTCTTGTTTAAAATTTATTAATTATGTTACTAACAACTTTAAAAGTTGATTAATATTCATGTTCAATGTGGTCGCCAATAAAATTAAAAATTGAGTTTGTTTTTTATTTTATTTAATTAACTAATTGTGGGGTGCTACACACCCCATGCGACCATAACACGCAACTTTTTAGGCGCGCCTAATTAGGGGTTAAAAATCTCTGTACGCGCGAGACCATACAACTGCATGCAGCAAATTACTTTTGCGAGAGTCGCATCGCGTCGTGATCGCAACTAAACGTGATAAATCATAATTTTAAACTCGTTGCAATATTTTTGTCGCATATGCACGAACTGTGCTATAAAATCATGCATTGTATTTTGCGACAAAGTTATCTCACGATAAAAAGTCGGAATGCGCACTGGCGAACCTGACCCGCACTTGGTTGGATTTTATCTCCCAACTTACTTAGGGCTGTGTACCCTGGGAGACTTTAGCCAAGTTACTATGTAACGTGTTATAACGAAACTTTTTTAAAAGTTACTGCCTTCTAGTTTTTGATTTTACCACGGGAAAATATATACGAGTAATTTCTAAGGGAAAAATGAAAATAACGCGGGCAAATATTCGGGCAGAAAGCTAGTGTGTATAATTAATAAACAGTTGTTAGTGTGAGTTTATTAATAAATTTATAAAATTAGTTAATACGAGCCACATACACAGCAGCATTCCAGTTATGGCCCAAGTGTAAAGTAATCTGCAGTGATAAAAAATTATTCATAAGCTATACGATATAATAATTAGTGTAACTGAGCATGTATAATATATGCGCCTCGCAACTCGATCCTCATTCATCTATACAGGAGCAAAATTTGGAGGCAATTTATTTAATTATAAAACTTTTACTCGATGGAAACATTTATTTATTTTGATGAATAAGATGAACTCTGCATTCACGAATCAATGCCCCCGAATGTTTTTCCTACACTATATTTTTATGGCACATATTATTATTATATAGTTAATAGGAATACAACTCGTTTATGAATAAATTACCCTCAAAACTTGTAGTCTTTACCCTTTAGGTATTAGCTGCGTTTACTTCCGCAGTGGATGTTTCAATTTAATTTTTATCTTTATCAGAATGAATTCGGCTGATCTGTATGCGTCAATGATTGATTTTGTTTCCATTAAGTTTATTTCCAAATTTTTAAAATATTATTATTTAAATAGATCAGTAACTATGATAAAGTTCATAAGTTGATGTCACGGCAATAAAAATTGCATGCTCATTTCATTAATTGAGGCTGAATTTATGTAAATATACCATAAGATGTAAAGTATTTTTCTTTTTCAGTACGAGTTTAAGGCGAAGGGTGTGAAGAAACGTAAAGTGACTGTTGACATCTCTACTGATGGGGTTCGGATTACAACTCACACACATATTGGAAAGGTAAGAACCAACGCAATATCAACATATCGTCATAGTAGGAAATCTGATTGAAATTTTCCCTCTTCTAAACCGTTTTTGTCGGAGATAAAATTATTCGGAATAAAACAAACGATTTTAATAAAAGTCAGACGTAACGTGTAGGTACATTACCAAAGCGAATGACGACTCTTGCTGTTTGACTTTCATTTTGCCTTAAAAGGTTTTGTGAATTTCTGGTATTCATGATATTCCGATCAAAATTTACATGGCAGCCTTAAATTCTGTTGAGTTAAATTGAAAACTTCACCGTTCTGCTCTGGGGTTCAATTCATATTCACGCTTTTACCACTTTAGGAGTCTTGCCGCTCATGATCATGGAGCTGAGCAATCGAGCCAATCTCTCGGGAAATCTAATGTTTTGTAACCGCGAAGTTAGGGAGGAGGTTCACAAAATATGGAAACTTCTAAACTTATTTGAAATCCAGCAAAGAATTTCGGTAGCAAAGAGAAATGAGAAAACAATCCTTCGCGCCCGAGCGAGATGGAAAGGCATTTTTGTATTAGGTAAGATTTATTAGGAGGAGATGAGTGTGAAATAATTAGGTTTAGTTGAAGAAGATCGGTATTCTCCGACAACGGTGCTATCGTAATGGATATCGTAGTGGATAACATCCATTAATATGTGTTAGTTTTACCTTAGGAGCTTACATTCGGTCAAAGAAACGAGTACCTAACAAATACATATAGATTCTAATTATTATTTCTAGATTGGGAATATGTGTGAAACACTTTGCTTGAGGCAGACGGCGTGATTTGAAGAATGTACGTTTATACAATGTTTGTAGATTACTCTGATTTTATTAAAAGTGTTAACGTTAGGTATAGTCGACTAAAATTGTAGTTTCTGTTTACCTCAAGGTTGGAATTCAGTTTCATGTCATAAAATAACTCAGTTGATTTTCCTTTGCAATAACATACAGACAGTTACCATGTTTGCCTTAACGGTGTATTGTGGTCAAATGTGGTAATCCCTTTCTTGGTCGACTATACAAGCAATTAACAAACGCTTAAATCACTTGTGTTAAGCTTTGAGCTTAAATCACTCGTGTTATGTTAAAGGTCTATCATAAAGTTTAGTCAGATATTTGTTTCAAACTAGATTTCTTATTTATTTAAACGTTAAACAGATTGTGTCGTATGACCTTAGTATTCCTTTTTTACATTGTGATAAGCATTTTTTTTAACAAAATTATGAAAAAATGTGTTGAGAAAATGAGGTTATAGTACGACTACTCGTCACTTATTACGAAATTCACACGACTAGATTCAAACTTTTCCCATATTTATACATTTAATATAGGATGTAAGAGTAGGTATTGGAGCGGAATTCACGTGTTCATAGAATGCCCCTTAATCGTGCGGTCTGTTTACTATAACATGTTAAACGTATTCTCTATCTGGAGTTACATTGGTATATACTTTTGAAATGTATACCAAACTAATTTTGTAAGTTCAATTGATTGATCTTTGACATCTGGAAAACTCATAATCCAAACATTATTGTCAGAGGACCTTTCAGCAGCATACTATTAAAATTGTGTTTGTCCGAGTATTGCCTGTCTGAGCAGTGAGTATGATGACTAGCATTCATTGTCCAATCTAACTGAGGATATGAAAGTTTCTCTTGCGAGGCTTCCATATTATAATACTGTATAGGGATAAATTTATCTTCGCTTGAGTAGGGTCGCTCAAGAGCTTTATGGTTTGTTTGGACTATAGGTATATTCAGCATTAAGGTTTTTTTGAATTTTCTCTTTTTTGACTTATTAAGCAATTGAAAAGCATTTAGTGCCATTGACATATATGTAATCTAAATGTCAATGTTTAGTGCAAAATGTCACGAGAAATCTTATCTGTAAATAAAGTGTGCTATCTAATAAATATGTCATTATTAGATAGCACACTTGCTATTTTGCTTACGATTATTTTGGTATTTGCTTACTTACTATTTTGCTTGCAGCTTGCGATAATTTGCTATTTTGGTCTGAGTTTGAGACTTGCATCAGTTTAATTTGACCACGCAATGGTAAATCTATAGTATGTATTTAAATTTACTTTTAATAAACACTAATAATTGAATGGTAATTGAGTCCGTGGTAATTTATTCTGCAGTAACATAGACGTTTGAATAAAAATAACTGAAACACTAAATTGCTACAAATGAGTTTTAAGTATGCTTTCGACACTTCTACTTGTAATAAAAAGATAGGTTGTTATTATGATTGTCTTACTTTCATTGATTTCTTTAGAGTCGGATAATGGACAATTATGATTCTTGCGTTTCAATTAGCTTTATTAATAAATTTGTTACAGAGAAGCTCCACCGCCAAGCTGTTCAGCCGCAGCAGCCGCAACAGTGGCAGTGCTGAGTGCATTGAGATTATGCACCATCCTATCTACCGCATCTTCTACGTATCTCATGACAGCTCTGATCTCAAGATTTTCTCCTACATCGCCAGAGACGGCGCCACCAACGTTTTCAAATGCAACGTTTTCAAGAGCAACAGGAAGGTAAGTTACTATTTAGTCACAATAACATATTGAAATGATGATGATGATGAATATATTGACACTAGCCGTGCCCGCGACTTCGTTCGCGTGGTTTTAATATTTTTTCCGGTTTTTGCAGCATTTTTCATTGATGCTCAGCTCCTATTGGTTGTAGCGTGATGTTATAATACATACAACTAGCTAATGAACTATCTAACACAAAAATAAATTTTCTATTTCAATCAGCAGTTCCTGAGATTAGCGCATTCAATTCAACCAACCACCCAAACAAACTCTTCAGCTTTATAATATTAGTAAGTAAGTATAGGCAGATTTGATAACAACTAATGAAGCAAAGCAAAATACATGCTCATTTATGAGGAAAAAACTAATTATAATTGCGTTTTCTAAAGAAGAAGAAGTACTTTTTTTTAAGAAAAGGCGAATTCGGTTACATATCGGTTGATTGTATCATAAAATACACTTGACACATTAATACAAAACAATAGTTATTTGTTATACATGAGTGCAAAGTTGCTTTTTAACCGCGTGCTCAACTTTGATGACCGAGCAAGCAAAGGATTCAAAAATTAGAATCCTGAGCGTTAGCGAGGGAATCAAAAGAGCACAAGGTGAAAAATCTTTGCACTCGACTGCAACACGTAACTTTTCATTCCCCCTCAGCAAGGAAATGACTAAATACAACATAAAACATTAACAATCACAAGATACTTTTATTTCAGTTTAGGTACATATTTACTACAACATTAAAATAAACTTCTTCGTCGCTGGAATCACTCATTTTAATTTTTTTTACTTGTTTTCAAGTTTCTTATTTATAACAATACGACGTCAAAACAAAATGGCGCGCGCAAATAAATTAAACTCAAAAGTACACCAAGGAGGTTCAGGGTCTGAGTTTTAGACAAATTTAAAAAAAGTTGTATGATAAATTCGGCACCATGGAGATGGAAGTAAATAGGTTTAATGATGTTTTTAAATTACATACCTAGTGCACGCGATGTTCTAAATTCAAATTTACTTTAACCTCAAGCGGATAAAAACGGCTTTGGCGGTCAGATATCGAATAGCAAAAATTCCGAGATGGGGGGATGAAAATAGTATTGTTGCGAAAGTGGGTTTAGGTATTGGAAGAAAACACGAGTACTCGTTGAAAGTAACGTTTATTCTGTCCCAGGGGCCCTACCATGATCGCATTTAGCAAGGTTAAAACAATATTGGAGCAAAAACACCGCTCTGCTACGTATAGCCATCTCGCTCTCAGTGCGGTTTTATAATATTGTTTTGAGCGATCATGGTTGGGGTGCTGGAGTATTTTCACTTCACGGGTGCGACGTAAGTCAATTCCCGGAGATGACGTCACTGCCGATCACTGTTGTGCTAACTCTCACTGCACTAACTTCCACTCTTCACTACACTATTTAGTTCACTTCTCCTTTTATTTCCTTTTTTTTTCTTCTATTCCGTTCCGTATCCTCGAACTTGCTCTTAAATTAAATTAATTGGTTGATCGGCTTCTTGCTCGTGCGCAACCCCGATGATTTTTCTGGTCTTGAAAGGAATTACGAAATTAATTTAATCACCTGTTTTAACAAATGCCGAAATCAAATTAGCAAACAAATATTTCTTAGACTTTCATATTCTAGCTATAGTGCTCAATGAGCCATCGGCTTATTACCTACTTGAGCCTTCTAAACTATGAATCTCAGATGTGACTTGAATTGAACCGTCAATTGCTGCTGCCACAATAACCTAGATGCAAAAGCTCGTCGTAAAGTTCTAAGAGCCATTACCATGATCGCTTAAACAGTATTAAGCCGCAGTGAGAGTGAGAGAGAGATAACACTATGCGCTGCAATCGTGGTGCCTCTTGTTTGAATCTTGCACTCATTGGCGTATCTAGTTGTAACGAGGTGCTATACTCTAGATATAGTAACTCGTTGCATTCCCGCCTAACCTGACTGCATTTCAAATCTTATGTCTTTGACGTAATTAATTTCGTCTCCCGTCACTCAATTGCGGACATCGAAACATGAAAAAGTAGCGATGGCTAATTAACATAAATTAATATTTATATCAGCACCTTTGTCTATAAATCTAACGAAATAATTTAACGAATATCATAAAATCTTAAAGGCACTTATATCTTTTATTATGTTGAGTGCCTTTTCCTTATATTATAATATTGTAACGGTGAAAGAAAATATATATCAGTGACACAATCCTGGTGCTTTATTTGGCTGACCCTCCCTAACCACTGCACCACTGCGTCGTCGCTGAACCTACTCCTCACCCGTTACACCGATACATAGTTTTTTTTTCAGGGGGGAGGGGGGCTGGCCCATGGTTTTTATGTGAAGTTATCAGTATTTTGGCGTCCATTATAGAATACTGGGCTGGGCTCTCGCCTCCCCCTCTATATACGCCTATGCAATGCACTTAGCTGTGCATCTCTTAATTCAAATTACAGCCCTCTAACCATGATCGCCCAAAACAATATTAAAACCGCACTAAAAGCGGGATGGCACTATACGCAACAACAGCGATGTCTCTGTTTCAATGTTGTTTTAACCTTGCTGTAAGCGATCATAGTAAGGCCCCAGAATAATCTATAGCCTAGAAAGTCTTAGACTGTGCTAGAATACTAAAATATTATAAAAAATGTATTAAATAAATGATCTTGTACCTTAAAAGCTAAGAATATTGTTAATGGAAAGAGAAGCAATTATTGACGAGCTATTACTTCATACTCGTAAGTTCAATGAATCAATTACACTCTGTAAAAAACGATCTAAAAGTTGCCCCGGCACTTCAAATATTTTACGAAAAATTTCCTTCATTGTGAAAATTACGGTATCTTTTGAATAGCACAGTAATACATAGTAATATTTTGGTGATATAATTATACTAGCTTTTGAAGTAATCTATCGATTCTCTTCATCTTTTGTCACAGCCGCCATTTCGATTAAGGTAATTAGCTTTTCTTAGAAGCACAATGGTATGACTGCATATCTACATATACTATATACAGTCATATCATTATGCTTTTAAGATTAATATACATTAACTGCTTTTGTGTATACACAAAAGCACTTAATTTCAATTACATTACATAGATATTGTGGGTTTCATCCCTATGGCTAGTTTTCTTTAAGAAGCGAAGACATGAAGAACTCAAAACAAAAATATACACCAACCTTTGTTGTTGGTTGGTTGGTGTAGATTGTGAAGCTGTAAATTTTCATACAAAAAGCGATAACGCTTTTCTATCTCTTTACATAGTCCAATTTTTTAATTTTTATAAATTTGTGTATACACAAAAGCACTTAATTTCAATTACATTACATAGATATTGTGGGTTTCATCCTTATGGCTAGTTTTCTTTAAGAAGCGAAGACATGAAGAACTCAAAACAAAAATATACACCAACCTTTGTTGTTGGTTGGTTGGTGTAGATTGTGAAGCTGTAAATTTTCATACAAAAAGCGATAACGCTTTTCTATCTCTTTACATAGTCCAATTTTTTAATTTTTATAAATTTGAGACTCTGTACCAGGGTCGTGTGCTTGGGTACCTCCGTCTTACCTATTTCTGCCGCAAAGCAGCAATGCTTGCATTGCTGTGTTGCGGTTTTAGGGTAAGATATGGCACTGAAATTACTGGGTACCGTGACTTCATCCTGAGTCACAAGTTGGCAACGTACGTTGGTTCTTGTGGGGGTTGCAGTTTTGCTGCGAATCTCACAGGAGTCACATGTATTATAGGTGACTGTTACCGCTTATCATCAGGTGGGCAGTTTGCTTGTTTGCCAACTTAGTAGCAATAAAAAAAATATAATGAAGATCTAGGTTCGTACGTTTTGATTTTGAAGTAATATTGCTCAGAATATACATTATTAGCATCTAAATCGACACGGTTAGCGCAGAGGTCGAGTGATCGCCTACTGCGCAACGGGTTGCGGGTTCGATTCCCGCACGGGACAGATGTTTTGTATGGCCTACATAAGTTTATTGCGGTCTGGGCGTATGTGCATGTGATATTCTATGTTTGTAACTGCACCCACGATACAGGAGAAAATCCTAGTGTGGGGCGACGTTTTTTATTAAAAAAAACACATTTAATACTTAAAAACTACCTCGAGCATTTTTATCTTTTTGACTTAACTATACTGAATTACAAAAAAAAACTGAAGTATTCTGAATCTAATGAGACCAAAAGTGTCTAATTTCGAAAATGGTTGAGGGGGGTAAAACAGTTATCGCCCGAAACAATATTTCAATAAGAAATGTAGGCACTTGCCTCCGATTTTCAACGCTAAGCGGTGTTCAACATACTGCATTTTCGAAAGTACATACTCGAGCCATGAATTGGCACTTCACAGTCCTCTTAAGTGATACGCGTCGCATGGTGTAATAGGCCAATTTCTACTCGTTTGAAGGGAGACGCATGACCAGCAATGAGACATACGGGCTGAAGCGACGACTGAGGTGTTATCGTTTGAAAACGACCATAAGAATTTTACCGCGTGAAATAGAGTAAAACTTTCAGTTTTAAGCTCTAATTCATTTATCACTAAGAAAAAGCTTTAACTAAATATCTCTCTGTTTTGTCAGCTAAAAATATTCTACTTACCGCGAACCCTAAAGCCGAGCCGAGCTTAAAGAGAAAATAAATTTTCGACAATAGATGTCACGGCGACGGAGAGAGCATGGTAAATTTTTGGGGAAAAATTCTAAGTGACTATTTTATTTGCTTAACGTAACCCCTTTGGAATCGTGAATGAGAAACAAGTGCGTAGTAAAAAGCAGCCGGTGCGCTGCCTCTTTCGAATTGTCCTATAAACATAAACGTTTGTAAGCTAGAATAAAATAACAATAAAGATTTTGGAACGAGACTAAAATAAGGGAGAGATATAAAGTTCTAATTAAATGTTTTTGGCAAACATCAACATCAAAACAGAGCCCTTTTCACAATTTACAAGAGTTTCGAGTAAGATATCCACTGATTTATGTGACGTATTTATGAAGGGGGTTTTTTTAAGGAATCCGTACCTAAAAATAATTAATTTATATTTAATTATTCAGTTACAGTTATGAGAAGGATAAATATTAAGAGATCTTCAGTGCCATGTCAGCTCAACTTTAACCAAATAGTCGTAACCTTTATACAGTTCAATTAAATTAATACTAAGGAAAAAATATTATGGAAAATATCTGAAACCCGTAAATATGTACAGTAGTACCACGTTTATAAGTTACACCGAAGTACTTGCGCAGAAGTCTCATTTTCTGATTCCGAGCGAGATAGAATGAAATTTGATTTTGGTGACTTGATATTATCAAGGTACGTAATAAAGTCTACATTACGGTGTCGGCACTTGTATTCAATCGGCTTTAAGGCTCGTATTAATAAACGCGTCTCAAAGTTGAGAGCGATCTTGAGCTGCCAGTTTTGACGTTTAATGTATGGAACATCTGTCAAAAACAGTATCTCAAGATCGATCTCATACTTGAGATGCAATTATTAATACGAGCTTAGGTTTTTTTCCTCTGCGCAGCCGAATTTTACCGATGCTGCTCATAAAACCGGCCAAGTGCGTGACGGGCCACGCGCAGTGTAGGGTTCCGTAGTTGCAGATGCCAACTTTGAGTTCACACTCACACCTAACAACACGTTGCTATTATATTAAATTAGGCATTATTATTATTAAAGCTGCAATGATTTTATATTGCCTTAACTTCACGTGGTTCGTAAATTTATATTCAGTACTAATTTTCAATGAAATTTTACTTTTCCGAGTCTCTGACTAAAACCGCAAGCAGACAGACATAGTTGGGAACTTTATATATTTAGATATGTTTCTACGGAACCCTCGATGGACTTGTAGTTTGACATATATTTTTGTCATAACACTTACAACTTGTTCATTTAATACAGAATTACTGCTGATTTACAAAATATTTCTGAATATCAAATTAAGCGGCTCGGGACTTACTAGATAATCATCTCCTAATAAAGCTGCGTCCAGCAGCGAATGTCAAACAAGAAATTTCGCTTCTAATTATTATTATCACCATTTTAATGTTCGTCTTTATACCTCCACGCCATCAATCATGAGTTGCGGATTTTGGTTACAGGTTATCGCGAGAATTTATCGAGAAGATATATAATGAAAGATGTAGATATTTATTAATAAACCGGCTGTAACTGAACGCCGAAATAAACTTTAAGGAGTATATACGAATTAGATATTAGATAGACCCAAGATGGATAGGTGTTTGTCTCAGATCTATATACGAATTAGATATTAGATAGACCCAAGATGGATAGGTGTTTGTCTCAGATCTATATACGAATTAGATATTAGATAGACCCAAGATGGATAGGTGTTTGTCTCAGATCTATATACGAATTAGATATTAGATAGATCCAAGATGGATAGGTGTTTGTCTCAGATCTATATACGAATTAGATATTAGATAGACCCAAGATGGATAGGTGTTTGTCTCAGATCTATATACGAATTAGATATTAGATAGACCCAAGATGGATAGGTGTTTGTCTCAGATCTATATACGAATTAGATATTAGATAGACCCAAGATGGATAGGTGTTTGTCTCAGATCTATATACGAATTAGATATTAGATAGACCCAAGATGGATAGGTGTTTGTCTCAGATCTATATACGAATTAGATATTAGATAGACCCAAGATGGATAGGTGTTTGTCTCAGATCTGAAAACCTTATACTTTCAGAGTTAATCGACTTTAAACTGAAAGCCAAAACATTCAAGTGACAACCATAGTCCAGCTGACTATGGATACGGTAATAGTATAAAGGTACTAATACCGTGCCATGGAGGAATTAACACAAAAGAAATGTGAACACTGAATAACAAACAAGGTACGCTGATGTAGGGCTGTCGACACTTGAGTTTAAAAGTTAATTTAATAAGTGTGTATAGAAGAATCAAGGAGCTTGATTAGCCCCAACATTTAAACTGAAAGCCAAAACATTCAAGTGACAACCATAGTCCAGCTGACTATGGACACGGTAATAGTATAAAGGTACTAATACCGTGCCATGGAGGAATTAACACAAAAGAAATGTAAACACTGAATAACAAACAAGGTACGCTGATGTAGGGCTGTCGACACTTGAGTTTAAAAGTTAATTTAATAAGTGTGTATAGAAGAATCAAGGTGCTTGATTAGCCCCAACATTTTTCTTACAGAATCTTAACTTCTGTTGAATACACATCCTCAAATATTATTTTGGTGTATCGTTGCATTCTGTATATTGATTGATTTACTGAAACCATTATAAAAGGTTCCTATTTATTACGTATCAATAAAACATTTCTTTTTTGAATAATAGGTAGCCAAATAACTATAGATACCAAATGAGTTTCTATTCTAAAACATCATTTAATTAGGTGGTAAACGTAATGGTGCATTCAAACCAAACGAACAAAGAGAAAGAAGACAAAGAACTATAGAGCTAGAACAAGAGCATCCTTTCTTGATCTTTTAGTGTAAACGTAAGCTCGTTTCGAGCGTTTACACCAAAAATCAACGAGCACGAACGAGAAACAAGAACTAGAATTCTTGCACAATAGTGGCCTTATTCATAAAAATATTTAAGCAATGTTTAAGTTAAATAATGTTGCTGTCACTTTCAATCTCATTACAAAAGAAAGGACATCAAAAGAGACAGCAACATTACTTAACTTAAACATTGCTTAAATATTTTTATGAATAAGGCCATAGATGTTTAAATCAGCCGAATCGCTTGGCACATGAACGCTTAACACGCGCTCTAAGCAACTGTTCGCACGCTCTAGGGCCGTTTACAGGAAACGCATTTTTGAAACAATAGAATTCAAATTCGCATTCGAAATCGCAAGATTCGCATACGAATTTCCGAATTCGCTATTTTTGAATATTCATTCTGTGAATTCTGCAACGAGTGGTCCTACCCACTCGTTTTTGATTTCTACTAGTAGAATATACGCAACGTATAAACGTTCAGTTTTACATGCGATTCATCACCGGTTTTAAAATCAATGACTTATTGCCATGTTATTGCGTACCGAATTTTATTTTTTCTGCGTGTAACGGTTTCTAATACTTATAGAATTTGTTTGTAATGACAATACTGAAATCGAGTGATTCAAAAATCTTTAAAATTGGGAACAGTAGAAAATCATTTCGCACGTTATTTGTATTCGTGTTCGAATTTAAAATTCGTTTCTAATGATTCAAAAATGCGCCTCCTAGTCTAGAATATTCTATAGAATCTTTAAGAACACCGATAGAATAACGGAAGAATGCTCTACATCTGTTTATACCACAGATAATATAATACTATAGTTTTACACTTAAAGAATTTAATAGAGTGGGGATAGAATGAGCATTCGCTTGTCTGATGTAAATCGGCGTTTACATGAGATCCTAACATGTAAATATGCTTTACTGAACTTTTCTAATTTGATTTAAGTGTAAAAGGCACTTATCCTTTTATTATGGCCGTTCCAATAAGTGCGTGTGGACTGTGGGGCAGGCTGCGGCAGTGTGCTGTTTATGAAGACAGCAGAGGCCCATAAACACAGACCCAGCCATAAAACGCAGCTGCCGTGTCATTCCTGTGTGAATATGGGAGAGTGTACCCACCTTCCGCATTAATCCAGTCAACCGATTATAGAAAGAAAGAATTTTTGTTTATAAAATTGAATGGCACCTGGATCACATACATCACGAAAGCATAAAAAAAATGTAACTTGAATTGAAGAATCACTATTTAAACTAAATACGATGAAAATGTTGTAAAATCGATACAATTCAAGAACGTAGATAGCATATAAATTTAACATAGTGCACAAATCGACCCCAAAGTTACGACTATATTATACTTTTTGTGAATATTACATAAATATTGTTTGTGTAGTCAAATTTCACTTCACCTCATTTTATCTAACCCTTTCAAATGGAAATAAAAAAGGCTCAATATATCAATATATCCTCCAAAACTTGCGACAATATTATACTTACGTAGTTTTTTAGAGCTGCAATTTAAATAATTATCGTTATGTGACTAACTTTAAAATTGTAAAAAAAATCTGCTCTTGGACTTGTTTTAGTAATAATACTATAAAAAGTGCAATTATATCAATTTAAATAGTTGCTTTGTAAAATGTATAAAGTAACGTCAATGTATTTAGAAACAAAGCTAAAATTTCATTAAGCTGTATGGATACCATAATTGAGTGAAAGCAATTCAAGAGTTTTTTTTTTTTTAATATATAATTATATCACCACAGACTCGTGGTCCGTGCCCTTTTAAGGCTGTATTTTCGTTTTGATCTTTTTTTTTTTTTTAAACTTAATACGTCCGACTACTCTACTCTATATCTAGGGTGAGTTGCGCATCACCTAAAGTGTAACTATCCTACATGTTTATATATAATACGCAATTCAAGAGTTGTAACTATTACAATAATTGGACCTCAACAATATTTTGAATAAAAAAAAACCTTATATAATAAACGTTTACGGAAAATTGGATCGGGCAATTCTTAAAGGAACCAGAACCAGCGTTTACAAGGTTCGTTAACAATATTTTCATCTTTGCACAAACAAAACCTAAAGCAGATTCCACAATAAAATTTAATGAAATCCTCAGAAACGAAAGTTGAAACAATACCGGCATCGAAGATCTGTAAATTCCTTATATCCCGCTAAACTTTTATGAAATCTTCTCTACCATGACTGCTCGTTGCGTCGTTTTTACTCTGAGAGTGTTGTTCCGTTAAAATGACAAAAGTTCGAAAGCGTAAAACCTTCATTGTCTTAAAAACTTTGCGAATATATTTATGAAAATAAATTGCGTTACTCTAAATAAAAATCGTATATCCAAACTAAGGTTTTTCGTGAAATAACGAAACGGTGTATTTGGATGTTTTTCCGTGCCCGATTACAAAGAAAAAACACATTGACTGGTGGCACACGTACGGAGACACAGAATGAAGTGACGAGTTGTTTCCTTTGAACTTGAATATTTTGTGTTTCTGTTGCGAAATGAATAAATAGTTTTAGTTATATTATCATAATATTTCCATCCCTTCTATTCGAAAAGTGTCGCTTTGTTCCTCTATAAGTGGGAGCAAAGTAGCTCTTTTCTGTTAAGAACTTTTTAGCGGGCGGGAATGAGATTTGAATTGAGAACATGTATCATTCATAGAAATCGAACACAAATTGTATGAATTACTGGCTGGTAAGTGTTGGCTGCACGGCGGCGGCCCCCGCGGTTACTGAAAAAAATACAAAAGCGCGCGAATTAATTCTCTGTTCTTGTAATCAGTACATACTTTGTTGTATTTTGCAAAAATAATGAGTTCTACGTCGAGTTATGAAAGTGACAATGCGTTAACTCCTGATTCAATAACTATTACTTATATTCACATGTCTTTTTTAAATAAATATATTCATTAATTACATGTATAACACCGTCTCTTATTTATTTCCTCATAGAAAGGGGATGAAAAGTAGAGTATATGACTCGAGAGCAAATTTTTTTTACCTCGGGCGAATCCCTCGCTATTATTATTTTTGTAGAGACTTTAGGCCATGTATGCACTACCTCGACCATTGCTGATCTATTGTAGTAGCCCTTTATCTTATATCTCACTCTAATTCCCGTTGCCTCTAGAAATTTCAAGATTCTTTGGGGAGTGAGGTATTGTAAGTTTTCGGGGCACATGATATGCAGCCCTAAATGGATGCTCCTATGTCGCATGAGGGTACGCAGTCACAGGATATGCAGAGCTGTTTCTTCCGCCTCTAGGCAGAATCTGCATTTAGTGTCTTGCGTCAAGCCCATACGAGACATGTGCTTATTAAGTTTGCAGTGACCAGTTAGTATTCTGGTCACCGCACTGGCCTTATATCTCTTGAGCTGTATTATCTAATTGAAGTAACTAAGTGAATTATTGATTCCAAGTGAGAGTTAAACGTTAACTTTTGGTCTAATATGACCCCTATGTATTTGGTCCTTCGCTTTGCTCGTGGTTCAAAGTAGCGCCCTCGCCGTGAAAATACTACTTTGCTCTCTTATTATACAATCTCCTATTTTCTTGCATATACTCGTACCTATACTTTCGTATTTAGTCTTCCACGCCCTGATCACATAAAAACAAGTTTCAGTCGTTACCTAGCCAACGAACATTTCTTTATTTTTAAAATCAAACCAATAAACACAAAATGAGCCCGCAAGCAGATCGGATTGCTGACGCCACTGAATAAACAAAAGTACTTTAATAATAAAATCCGATATTTTTTTTATTTTTAGTCAAACTCGTATTTGTTCACAATCCATGTGAAGGGAGATCAAAGAGAACTGTGACACTAATGATTTTTCGAGATGTATATCTTTGTGGCAAGCGTAGTGGAGCCCTAATTGTAAGACGGAGTTACAATGTCAAGGTGTCATTCGAATCTAATAATGGGTACTCACTTTATTTATAAATTTAAAAGATGCGAGGCTATAATAACTAATTCGTCAGAAATAGTGCATCTTGTTTTCTTACATAATTAGGATACCTATCATTTTTTCAATATCACACCTACCTAACTGGGTTTACGTCATTAAAGATTATGACTACATAATTCATATGTTATGGTTTTATATAGTGCATTTTTATTATATGGTTGAAAAATAGACATTAAAAGATTCATATTTTGTCATTTTGAATAAAAAAAATTAAATTGCTCATTCTACGAGTATAAGGACAGCTTTCCGCTCGCGGCCTCCTGCGTTATTATTGTTTTCCCATGGAAATTTTATATTTTCCCATAGGAAAAATAATTTTTCATTCCTCATGCTCGGAAAGGAGCGTTTCCTTGATCTGAGTATTGGGAGGAAAACGCTAGTTCCCACCAGCGGGCGGGAAATTCTCATACTATTTACTTCCCTCCTTAGGGCGGAAAGTAAAATTTTAAAAATAGAACTGAATTTGGTTACGTACATACAATCTTTGGTACAATGATAATAATAGTAGATTGCTTTATAAGGGTGGAAAGGAATCAATCCCTACGAGGTTGTTAGACGCCCGAGCGCAGCGAGGGCGGCTATAGTCCGAGTAGGGTTTGATTCCTTTTACCCGTGTGTAGCACTCTACTTTTCATTTCGAATGCAAGGAAAATAAAAAATAGCTTTTCTAATAAAATTTATTAATAAAAATACTCCTAACATGACATTTCGACATCGTGTTTTACACTTAGTGTACTTTTAAGCATTGAATATCTGCTCCATAGCGTAGACGCCTGCACTTTATGAGATAGTTCATTAAAGTATATAAGAAATACATTTTCAGAAAATGATTTTATATACCTTGCATCTCGCCACTTCATAAAGTCGGAATATGTATTTAAATATCTTTCCTTTGAAATTTTTGGCAAAAAAATTTCGAGTATTGTATTTGCTTCGTTCGTGACTGAATCTGGAGCCGAAATTTCAGAATCGCTTGAATTCATTGTTTTTCTTAAATACCTAAATCACACAATCAAGATTTCGGTACAGCGTAACAGATTCCCCTCCCGCCAAAATTATCTTTTTCACAGGTATTTTTAAATTTGGAACACATCGCGTTACCTGTTACTGGCCATTCAGCCAAATACTTTTATTATCATTGTACCAAAGATTGTATGTACGTAACCTAATTCAGTTCTATTTTTAAAATTTTACTTTCCGCCCTAAGGAGGGAAGTAAATAGTATGAGAATTTCCCGCCCGCTGGTGGGAACTAGCGTTTTCCTCCCAATACTCAGATCAAGGAAACGCTCCTTTCCGAGCATGAGGAATGAAAAAGTATTTGGCTGAATGGCCAGTAACAGGTAACGCGATGTGTTCCAAATTTAAAAATACCTGTGAAAAAGATAATTTTGGCGGGAGGGGAATCTGTTACGCTGTACCGAAATCTTGATTGTGTGATTTAGGTATTTAAGAAAAACAATGAATTCAAGCGATTCTGAAATTTCGGCTCCAGATTCAGTCACGAACGAAGCAAATACAATACTCGAAATTTTTTTGCCAAAAATTTCAAAGGAAAGATATTTAAATACATATTCCGACTTTATGAAGTGGCGAGATGCAAGGAATATAAAATCATTTTCTGAAAATGTATTTCTTATATACTTTAATGAACTATCTCATAAAGTGCAGGCGTCTACGCTATGGAGCAGATATTCAATGCTTAAAAGTACACTAAGTGTAAAACACGATGTCGATATGTCATGTTAGGAGTATTTTTATTAATAAATTTTATTAGAAAAGCTATTTTTTATTTTCCTTGCATTCGAAATGAAAAGTAGAGTGCTACACACGGGTAAAAGGAATCAAACCCTACTCGGACTATAGCCGCCCTCGCTGCGCTCGGGCGTCTAACAACCTCGTAAGGATTGATTCCTTTCCACCCTTATAAAGCAATCTACTATTTCATTTCTCATATTCGGAAAGTAGTGTTGTTTTGATCTGATTATTGGGTGGAAAATGCTGTTTCCCTCCATAGGGAAGGTAGTTTTATTTATATTCTATTATTTGTTTATGTTTACTTATTTCATTTTAATTTAAATATACTTATGTCATTTTCGACTTTAATTCGTACACCATCTACAATTTCTCTCACATTTTCTGGTTGACTGGTAGAGAATGCCTCATGCATTAAGTCCGCCTTTTGTACATTTTTTGTTTTATGTACGATAAAGATTAAATAAATAAATAGGGAAAGAAAAACTCATACAAATTACTTCCCACCTAAGGGCCGGAATGAACTTTAAAAATGGAACTGCTATCAGCTGTGAAGAGTTTTATGTAAAAAAAAACTAATTAAAAAAAATGCTGCGAACATGTGAGTTTCTAAACAGCCAGTGTAAACTTAGCGCAAACTTCTTTGAGCGGAATAAGCCGCAGCAAGTACGTGGTGAGTTCCATATTTAAAATTTAAAAAGACGACATAAATTGGCGGTATACTAATCTGTTATGTATCTGTGACGGAATTCAAAAAAATAGGTAATAATCTTTTATGCTAAGATTTGAATATTAAAAATGAGTTCAAGCGATTCTGAAATGTTGACATCAGATTCGATTAAAGACGAGGCAAATTGTGTTATCGAAAATCTTCTAAATACCAAATACCACGGGAATTAATTCTTTTGACCCTCGGTTAACAATCTACTATCGTAGCCTTTTATATAGGAGATAAATTTTATAGAAATTGGAGCAGATTTTAAATATTTTTCATAGAAAATTTCAACCCCTATTTTGCACCCTAAGGGGGTGAATTCCAATAAACTATGAAACACGTGTTCAATGAAATATTGTTAAGAGTATGAATCACAAGTTTTATCAAAATCGTTGCTAATTTAAAAAAAAATCCATACAAACTTGCAACTCCTATTAAATCCCTTTAGGGTTAAAGTTTTTCAAAATCCCTTCTTAGTGTGCGTCCGCATTTTGAAACAACTGTCCAAATTTCACGTTTCTACCATTAGCGGTTACGGCTGTGCGTGCGTCTATAGATGGGAACTTCTCCTTTTATATATATATATATATATACTAGCTTTCCGCTCGCGACTTCGCCTGGTCTCGAACTATCCCTATATTAACTTTCATCAAAATCGGTTCAGTAGTTTCGAAGCCTATTCAATAAAAACAAACAAACAATCAAATCTTTCCTTTTTATAATATTAGTATAGATAAGTGCAGCTGTAGAATTTTTCTAGGTAAGTGCCATTGAGCAGACTCCGGATTGTGCATATTCCGGATATTCCAGATTGATAATGCATTCGGCAAGGCTTCTTTTTGTGAAAGCATTTTTTACCGCTAAAAATTTATGATGCGTAAATATGCACGCATGTTTACAGAATACGATATAGGTACGTCGTTATAACTGTTTTTGTATTAAACGTAAAAGGCGAAAAATAAATGATGTCTTAATATTCGATAAAACTAATACCTATGACGGAAAGATACGTCTCATAAAATACTTATTCCACGATATTATCTAAGCTACGAGCGGGAATATTATGACCCTTTTCGACAGTAACTTTGAGGCATAATGAATGTTTGGAGAGTTTTATTTGTCTGTGAGTTAAATGAAAATTCAACCTTTTCTTCGTATATGGTAACGGGTAAGATTATGACAACGATAAAAATGTCCAGAGTATAATACTTTGACCTAAAGTAAGCTTGAATACTTTGTAATAACCAAAATTCTAAATAGGTTTTGTAGAGAAAGCATAAACTTAAATACTATGACATGTTATTTAAATCACCCATTTACGTAATACGTATCTTGCGTATACTTCTACATCTATGAAATATCATTAGTTCATTACAGTAAAATTTTACGCAAGCACCGTTTCATTTTCAGTTGTATAATAAGACATAATACAAATTCAAAACACATTTATCAGTTTAATAGTAACATTATTATATGCGTAGTTTTATTATGCTAAGTATTAATAGAATGAATTGCACTGCAGATGTGACACGTTCCAGAGCTGTGGGCGGTTTCAGGGTTTATTGTTAGTCTATATACGCGTCTAGTGTAGAAATAGTAAGCAATATATCCATTACGTATGGGGAGGTGCTAGATTACTACAGGACTTGTTTTGACAAACTTAATGCAGCTTCTACTTTAAACATATTATTAACACACTTCATACGACTTGAGTTAAAATAAAACAAAATGTCGATGAGTTTGTCGATTCCAGGTACCAGGATAGCAGAATCTATAAAGAGGTTATTCACTCAGTGTGATCACGGGTCGCGTTCGCCAGAGGAAAACCCCTTCATGGTTTATGCTTTCCTGGTCCCCAAACTCCCGTGGGTTCCTCTGTTGATTTGAGGAATGACAAGTAGGAAAAAGAATAGGCTAGATGAATGAAAAAAAAAACGCCAGTGGATGAACATGACAGGTACTGCTATAATACGCTTTTTAGGGTTCCTTACCTCAAAACACGAAATCGGAACCCTTTTAGGGGCAGTGTTAGTGGTAGTTAGTGTGTCTGTCAAGACCCTTTTTCTCGTAGAGATATCAAACTGAAGTTTATATCAATCACTCGGGTGTATGATCTCTTCCAGCTGTGACAAAATCATACTTGAAACAACGCGATCATAAGATATCCGTTTATGTCGCATATTGTCGCAAATTTTGCAATTCCACGAGGGAATCAAAACCTTTACGGTACTTTCCGTTGACCTAAAATCATGAAGTTTGGCAAGTCGGCGTACGAAAACCTTCGTCAGTTATTGAATTCATTCCTTTATAATGTCATAGACTCTTCAAAAGGCCCTTTTGAATCCAAAATACTAAGTAGACAAGTGAATATAAATTATACTTACTTAATAATAATAGAATATGGGTCAATAGTATACATCTCTGTTCTATATCTAGTTTCATATCAACATCAACTTTCTTTAATGACCTAGTCAAATAAACAACTTCGTAAGAGTCCCATCAAATATGTTCTATTTAATTGTCAGTGTTGGTCAGTGTCAATATTTTCTCTCGTACGAGTAATTTAGTTAACCTGTCACTATCAGTCGACTAGCTTGTTATTGCAAACGTCAATGCGATACTTCTATTTCGTTTGAAATGTAACGTTGGCAGGACTAAATAGCCTTGGTGCACGCAAATGTCGACTTTAACCTTTTCTTACCCCGACTGCACATAGTTAGTAGGGATGTATATACTTAGATAAGTTCGTTCTCTGATCTAAGAGAGGTTCTACGCTGGAAATGTCGTGAATTCAGTTTATTTATTTCCTTTCCACACGATCTATCCAATGAGATTGCGCTACCCGATTGACGCTTGAGATTGGTGGAAGTCATTTGCCCGTACATTTTTTGGCGGTTAAAAACTATACTCACCTTTACTGCTCTATCTTAAGTTCTACGCTGGAAATGTCGTGAGTTCAGTTTATTCATTTCCTTTCTGCACGGTCTATTCAATCAGATTGCACTACCTGATTGACACTACCGCTAAGGATTGTTTGACGTCATTTGCCCAATCATTTCCAATTCAGGTGGTTAAAAACTACTCACCTTCACTGATCTCTCCTAATAGACGTTTTACACCGAAAATGTCGTTATTAAGTATTAAAAAGTATAATTTTTAATTTTACGTTTCAAATTTGGCGCTGAATCAATAATCCACCGTAGCCAGCCATGACGTGAATATTTTGTACTTTTTTTGAAATTCTTCTGTTTTTGGTAAAGCAAAAAAAAACTGAGCCAATATTGCCATATGCCTTAATAAGCCCTGTTAATAATTACATTATATTTCATTGAAACATGAGTATCACATTTCAATGTTATAAAACAATATCACTAGCTTGTGATGAAAAGCAAAAAATTTGGCAGCGACTGATAACTTTATGAGGTTGAATGAGATGACCATACGAAAGTACGACACTGACATCGAATTGACCTGACACTGACAGCGGACGTCACATCTGCTTAATTTTTGTTTCATTTTGCGAAAATTATATATTTTGTAGTTTTGGCTCAAAAATCTCAGAAACAATCATCATCATCACAGCTGATATTACGTCCCCACCGACGGGCTCGAGCCTACATAGGGTAGGTTAGGCTGATTAGGCCTCAGTCAACCACGCTGGCCCAGGGCGGATCAGCAGACAACCGTAATATGTTTTGAAGTGACGGACGCAGAATTGAGCAGGCAAATGTTTTCACAACTACTGTTCCGGGGTCTGTCATAAGCAGTCGCGAGAGTGACGAATTCTAAATCCAGATACACACTTTGCCCTGATGAGAACCGTTTACAGTGGATAAAGAATTTCTTGATAAAAACAAGAAAGTGAAATATATGACATTATGAAGAAACAAAACCCTCGAAAAATGGATAACGGCGAGTTGTCTCAGCTATGCTGACTTTGCCGTAACTTATTTTAAAGTTTATTTATAGATTTATTTATCGCTCGTGTTCATTTCGTGTTAGTAGAAAAGGGTAAATAAAGTTTATTATGGAGAAATCGCGGTTTAATAACACTTATTTTTTCTCATAGCGGTCGTTTGACTGTAGACTAGCAAATATTGTGTTTTCCGTGCTTTAAAACAACTTTTGATTACAAGAACATCATAATTACGTTCACGTCCCAAAATGAAGTGAGTTTATAAATTATTGGCTTTCCGCCATTACATTCGAACTGTGTTGTTTCTGTGCAATTAACTGCTTTAACCTCCGCACGAGTAAAAATAGACAATAATTTTGATCAGCGATAGTTACCGTGACTATTGGCTCATTTATCACTGGGAGGCGAGCTGATGAATTGATAATATAAGATAATATTGATAATATAATAGATAATATTGCTGGATACTATCATAATAAAATGCATAGTGCGTTTTTTTATTATGTATGAATTTACTACGTACGAGTATAACAACTATACCTACCTACATTAGTATTGCTCGTGAGTATTGTCTTAAATTATTAACAGCATAAAGGTGACAAGCTGCAGTAGGTATCAAAACAATGGGTGAGTATAGTATCAAACTCATAATTGGGCCATTTTGGCGCTGGTTGTTGTGACTACTTAATCAAAAATAAAACTACTCATATTTCCAATTCGTCGCAAGAAAATGTTTTCCCTTACCGTAGAAGCATCGGACAAATGTACATAATTATGAACCCGGACCCCGGACCCCCCGGAACACCATACATACACGAACTATTCATATTTTGACAGTTGACGTTAAAATCAAAAAATCTTTAACTTGCAAAACATTCTAATTCCCTGAACGTGCATACACAAAGCTTAACTAAAAACTAATGGAATCGCCGCAAATATTTTATTTTCCAAGTGTTAATTGAATTACTGCCTCTTCGGCAAATTCAGAGTATCGTAAAGCGAAAGGCGCAATGCCTGTAGGGCACCACAGCAATTTTAACATGGCGCACATGGCCAGCCGCGGTGTCAAAAGCAGTCGACTTTTATCTTTGCGGCCAGAAACAGGACTTTATTAAGCGGCTTTCCTTTGTAAAAAGTTATTTTATAACATTATGTGAACTTTAGTTTTATAATTAATATTAAACTGCCTTGGCTAGTCTAGAGGTTTAAATCAAATGGTTAATCAGGAGGTCCGATGTTCGAATCCTCACGGGGCAGAAGTTTTATGCTTGGTTTCGTTGGTTGTTAGGGCTTCTGAGCCCGCCTGGCTATAGCTATCACCATCTTACCAATTTTTTTTTAGTGTAATAACAAAGTTAACATTTTTGTGTTCCTACAATTAGGATGATGACTGAATTCTAATTTTTACGTCTCGTCATTAAATATTAAAATACCGTGGAAAAAGATGCAATTCTGTGAAATTTGAATTAAAATCAGCTTAGAAATACATAGATACAAGCATTTTAAGTTGTTAATTTGAAGGCGATTAGACAGAGAGATCCGACATCAACCGTGACGTCATTGTTGAGTACGGCCATATAAACTCCTTGTAAATTGCCGTTTTGCTAGAAAGAGATGGAGAAAAATCTTTAATACCTTATATCTTGGTTGTTTTTATAGTTATTCGAAAACCGATTTTTTCTTTCTGTTTATTATATGAATGAGCTTCTATTTAAGTTTAAAAAATTTTAGTCATCTAGCCTATTGAAGTTGGAATAGCCATTTGCTCAGTTGTTGAGGGGTCTAGGCGAACCTCGCTTCTACTTGGCCTTATCATCACTTACCATCAGGTGAGGTTAAGAGCTTCTCTCTCGTAAGTACCTAGAAAATACTGAATTATAGCGCAACCAATGCGATCAATTCAAAGCGACACTATTACTTGTCAGATCAGTACACACGTACTTGGTGATGGATATTCGGAATCGAAGATAAAAAAGTGAAATATTAATAACTCTTATTGCTTTTAGCGCTGACAGCACACAGCTGCTCTTGACATAAGTCCGGATAACAACATTTTTGACACATCTGGATATACAACTTTGTCGCGAAAGATAGCTATCACGTACACTAATAATGGGATATGCGATCACAGAAGCGGTTACTTATCCGAGTAAACAGTGTTTCCTCGTGATGTTTTCTCGGAATAATCTTAACATACTTTTTTCTTTGGCATACCTAAATATTTGAATGTTCAGCTCCCTACTTGATAGACGGGTTCAATCGAATAAATTAAATTTATTGCGTTTCATTTACATTTCCCGTCGCATCATTCACTTTTAAGCTTGGGAGTGCTAACGTGTACTTTTGTTTATAGACAACATAAATCTTCTATTCCGCAAGCTGCCGACTTTTATAATCAATTACAGTTGCCGATCACTCGTTCCCGAAGGCCATAAATATTCAAGGAGTAACAGAATTGTTTGCGTTGAGCCAGTCGCGGCGGCTTTTTAATGATGCCAATTGATTGGGGTGTGTTTTATGGTTTAGAATATACCATTAGGTTATATCTGCACGAACCGTTATTTTACCGGAGGAGACTCTGTACCTGCCGCAAAGTAGCAGTGCTTGAATTGCTGTGTTCCGGTTTGAAGGGTAAGATATGGCAGTGAAATTACTGGGTACCGTAAATTTATATCTGATGTCACAAGTAGGCAACGTACACTGTGGCTCTTGTGGGGGTTGCAGTTTTACTGCGAATCTCACAAGAGCCACATGTATTTTATATACTGTTACCACTTACCATTACTCATAGTTGTTTATTTTGCTTGTTTGCCAACTTAGTTGCAATAAAAAAAGAACTAATAACCCTTCCGATTTTTAGGGTTCCGTGCCTCAAAACCCTTATATCCGTCCACTTTGTTATCCGCCTGTCCATCTGTCAGTCAAAACCTTTTTAATCGACTTCAAAAAAGGAGGAGGTTATCAATTCGGTTGTATTTATTCGGTTTTTTACGTTTGTTACCTCATAACTCCGTCATTTTTAAACCGATTTCCAAAATTCTTTTTGTATTTGATAGAGTATACTGCACGGGTGGTCCCATGGTCACAAAAGTAAGGATCGGATGATGGGATCCCATAGAAAATCGAGGAAAATACTTTAGGGTTTCTTTAGGTTTCAATTAGGGTTTCTTTCACTAAAAAGATTTCATTCACTGAAAAGTTAGAAAATATTTTTTATTTTCAAAAAATAGAACCGACTTCAAAAACACTGAAAACTTAAAAATAATCTTCTTCTATATTGAAGTCGGTGACAAATTTTAACACTTTTTAGGAGATCATCGTTTGACGCCGACTTCAATATAGAAGAAGACTATTTTTAACTTTTCAGTGTTTTTGAAGTCAGTTCTATTTTTTGTAAAAAAAAAATTTCTCGACAACGCGTTGAGATCTCGAACTGAAATTTACATCAAAACTCGGGGGTGTACGGTCTGTAAAAAAATTTGTAACCCGTAATATATTGTCGGGAGCGTCGGTGGCGCTGTGCGGGAGAAGCGGGAGGCCCGCGATCGAACCTGCCATGTACCAATGTGTTTTTCATTTCACGATTTTCATATGTAAATTTATCTGACGCTCCTACGGCGAAGGAAAATATCGTGAGGAAACCTGCATACACCTGTCAACTAATCCGCACTGGGCCAGCGTGGTTTGAATAAGGCCTAATCGCCCTAACATAACTAATTAGGGTAGGCTCGTGCCTCTCGGTGGGGACGTATATGAGCTGTGATGATGAATATATACATAGTTAAAAAGTTATATACCTAGGTAAGTTTGTACGGAACCATCAACGCGCTATTCTAACTTACACTTGGTTTTGTTTTTTATTATACACGGTTACTTTTTTATCACCCCGGATAATTTTAATAATATTCTTTATTGTACACAATTTACATTTCTCGTCAATAACAGATGTGAGTTCTGTACAAGGGCTTATCTCTATAAGAGATCTCTATAAAGACTTCGTGAAAAGATAATCTTTTAGCTGTAATTTGAAAGACTCGACAGTTCGACTTCCTCGTACATTAACATTTTTTAAAAAGCTTACCTACTGACTGACGACTTGTAAACTATCCATGTTTCCCGCATAAGTGATTTATCCTATCCTAAAAACATTTATCTTCACACACTTGATTAATCCTCCAACTTATTTGTAATTATTGCCGTCGCATTAATAACTATTATGTTCTACAACATCGTCTTGTAATTTAATTGTTCACAAGAGAATGTAAGTTGTTAGGCAGCCATATACGTTATGACTAGCTTTTGATACGGCGGACTTGATACTTGTATATTTAAATCGGTTTAGTTAAGTATGTTTTTTCAGCAGTACTTGTTCTTTTGACAAAATTGTCATGCTTAGGGCATAACTTGTATTGTTGATCATAAAAAGTATTTTATTAACTCTAGGCAGATATAAGTCGTGTATTTAAGACTTAGTACAGGCGGCGCTAAAATAAGCTTTACATTTGCACTATGAAAACCGCCTCTATTATTAGAGACATAAGAGCAGTCAAAGGTCAAACGGTATAGCTTGACGCGACGCTCACTTGGGCCTTACCAATGATCGTTAAGAGCACGATTAAAACAATATTGAAAAAGAGACACCGCCCTCGCCACATATAGCGCCATCTCGCTCTCATTTCGGTTTTAATACTGTTCTAAGCGATCATGGTAAGGGGGCTGTACGTGTATGTTTATTTACGGTGCTTGAAGCGACGCGCGACGCACGCTGGCACCACGCCGTTGCTAGACTTCAGTTGTTTCCTGAGAAGCGGTACGCATGCGTGTGCGCCGCACAGATTTTATCGTCGGAATACAAATCGGAAGATCTCGTATGTGAAATCGTGTGCAAGGAAACATGTCGAGCAACAAAGACATAAAACAGAGACGAAACGATAATGTGCTTAAAAACCTGCCCACAGAAGTTTTGCTCAAAGCCCGAAGCACGCTGGTGTCAATAAGTGGGGCTTTAAAATCAAAAAACGACCAACAGCAACGACAGAAGTTGCCAAAACAGGACACAAAGAAAGCGGACAGGCTGAAAGTTAGTCGCTCGGAACCAGAGTTCGATCGATTCCGCAAATCCAAACACAGAAGTCGTGTTGATGATGGTTCATCTCGTGAATTTGGAGCCACTACTAGGCCGAGACCACTATCAGTTGGAGCCGTGAAGCGTTACGATAAAGACTCGGATGGCTTTCGCAGTGGAGGTATCGCTAAGGATGTATCACCTTTGCGGCAAAGATTGTTTGAGTCTTCCGATGATCTGTGCATACAGTCGCGATTGGTGATACCTGTTGGGGACAGGCTGAGCGCTCAAGATATCCACATTCAAGAAGGCAGTGAGAGACCACGTAAAAAATTATCATTCCGCGAACCAGAAATTATCGACAGTGGCAGTGCAACAATTGGCAGATCCCACAAACTAATGGGTGTTAACAGTTTGACTCGAAAGCCGAACATGACTCAACGAGCTGGAACACATTCGTCAATGGACTTCCTAGATTCGGATTTAGAGGTAAGAAGTTGTGACTCTCGGCTGTGAACTGTCCCTCTTTGTCGTATCTGTGACACCGGCTCCCAGTTTAGCCTGTGTTCTTTCTAACTTTTATAACTCTTATTCATATTCAAGTTCAGCTTTATATTATAGAAAAGAAATCTGCATATTATAACATTGGGAATACCTTTCGAGATTTGAAATTGTGGTAATAACAGGACAAATTACAGGACATTTACGATTCCTTATAATAATCAGACTTATTAAACTTTAGATTTCATATTTTCCAATGGTCAAGGAAGGTTAATTTGACAGGTCACGGGGATGGTCAAACTTAAGTTTGTTTGTTGTTTGTCAAAAAGACAATATTGTTTGTAGCTAGATGGTACGTTCATAATCATAATAGTTAAAATATCAATGAAAAAAAACTAGAATGAGGTAAACCGAAAGACTCTATTTCGGAAGCTGTTATAGTTTACAGATAAGGGGTAATTAGAACAATTATTATCACACTTTATTTTAAAAACATTTCGCAGCAGTCTGAAGTATTGGTAGTGGACATTTCACATTTTATGTTCCAAGCAAAATTAAGTGTATGTGTACAAAACCGTAAAAATTTTAACGGCTTGTTAAAGAAACATTGCAATTAAACTTCGGTAATACGGTCTATTCAAAGTGAGTTATGAATACTTAGCGAATAGTTACTAAAGCCATAGTGAACCTAAATATAGGTAGGATGTTCGACAAAAGATATCCATTTTTCATTGTAAATCTAAAAGCGACCGTCCTTTTTGTCATATTCGAGACGAGGGAACTTTATCTCACTAGCCTGTGAATATATCAACATCAAAAACATTCCTTCCAATTAGCACTGATTGATGGTTGCAATGTCAAGCACGTATTCTGCTCTATCTCATGTCAATTATTCCATATTCTTGATATAAGTGTGTTGGGTGGAAACAACATTATAATATAAGTTGTGAATTCCTGAAAATAAACCAGACCGCGTTGCGAAAATTGGCGACGTAAACACACAGTTCACGGAAGCTTTTTTTATGTGGTGAACTGTCCAATGACATCCATGATTATTATTTTGCGCATTGCGTCAAAGTCGATACTTCCGTCATCGACGTCATTTATTATTAAGAAAACTTTAATAAAACGCTCTTGTTTGTATGAGGTATTTTGGAACTGGCATCGGTTGAAATACTACTGGTCGCGGTCGCTATCATTAATTCTCCTTTGCGTTCAGTTTACGTGTTTGAACTAACAGACGAGTGCTAATGGAGTGAAATAAGGCACACAATGTAGGTGGAACTGCTGTAGTTATTCTGCACTCGTACTTGATTTAGGCGTCTATCTGTCTATGTTTGATTTGATTTTATTAAACACTATAGCTGCTGACCCGGTGAACTCCGTATCACTTTCACAGTCGACAGATCTTAATAAGCAATTGCGAGGCGTACCGTAATTTTCCATATAAAATTGCCTTTATTACTTTATATTATTTTTAAAGTTTTCCTTAGGATTTTCCCTATTATATTTTTCTGTAGGCGATACCTGTATTAAAACGAACCAAAGGAAAAAAATACTCAAATCGGTCAAACTGTTTTTGAGTTTTAGGACGAGTTTAACGAATTCATTTCTATATAAACAAAAACGTATTAATTAAGTAAAACCCGAGTATAGTTTGTTCAGAATTGGGATTAGAATCGATTCCACCAATAAACACTATGGATCAGATCTTACCAAAAATTAAGTTTTCAACTACGCCGCTTTTTAAATTTACATAACTCTATCGTCTTAATCTCGGCGACGAGACGCGACAGGTAAGCGGCAACTTCGTAATAGCAGGCGCGCGGCCATAGAGTTTTACATTTGCAAGATATGCAATAAAACAGAAAAATTGACATATCTTCGAAAATAATCTGCGTGAAATTATTTAATGAATTAATGTATATTTTTCTATAAAAAAGTGGTCTCTGAGGCTTTGCCCTAATTAATAAACACGTTGTATAGAAAATATAGATTAACACTAATAAATATTTTCTTTCATACTATTTTCCGGCATATGCCGTACGGCTATGGAACTCTCTCCCTGAGTGTATTAAGAGAGCTCGTACGCTGGAATCCTTTAAGAGTCAAGTCCTAAATCACTTCCTATCCTTAAATCCTTAGCTAAACCAGTCCTTCATTGTCCGTAATTATCTATACTACTGCACTTCATCTCCAATTTGAATTTCATTTATGTATTCCCCTGGTCCAAGGTTGCCTGGAAGAGATCGCTTCTTAGCAATAAGGCCGCCTGTGTTGTACATCTATATTATGATTAAACATAGTCCTTAAATGTTGGTTATGTAAATTAACTACTTATCTATAATAGCCATACTTAAAATGAGTCAAGTTTGATTTTTGTATTTTAAATCTGTTTCATTTTCAAGTTATTTTTATAAATTGAAAGAGTTAGTTGTGAAAGACAATTTCCTGTCTATTATTACACTCGTATCTATAGTTAAGTCAAAGTATATTACTTGAGTAATAGTCGTTACTTAAGTTGTGGTTTTTAAACAATAATTACTGTAACAATAAAAAAAATTAATAATAATAATAATAATAATAAGTTTTTTATAGTATTTTGTTTTATATATATATTATATTGTAAAAAACTTAAATTTAAGGATACTTTTGAATAAATGGATAATAATAATAATAATAATTTATTTGGAACATTGGAATTGTCTTATTATTGCGTTCGGTGACGCAGTAGTTCGCGCGTCCGGCCTGTGATAATGGCGAATACGCTTTCGCAATGGCCCATCACGAGATGGATGATCAAAAACTTAGTATCTCGAGCTCCTTCGTCTTTCAAAAGGCTAGTTAAGCCGTTGCTCCCAGGTGTATTTGCAATCGTTAAAATGCAACAACCTACACTAGGTGATAAGCATAACTTTCTTCACTTCATTCAAATTCTCGTTTATTGTATAAAAATCACAACTTAAGTAACTACTTTTACTCAGGTAAATACTTTGACTTAACTATAGATACGAGTGTAATAATAGACAGGAAATTGTCTTTCACAACTAACTCTTTCAATTTATAAAAATAACTTGAAAATGAAACAGATTTAAAATACAAAAATCAAACTTGACTCATTTTAAGTATGGCTATTATAGATAAGTAGTTAATTTACATAACCAACATTTAAGGACTATGTTTAAATTACCTAACTGTAAGTCTTTTTATTCCTTCTTTAGTAATTATTTTAATTTACCCTGAACTTGCTTAGTATAGATATTTGCATTTTTTGTATGTAGTCTGCCTTCATTATAAATGTAACATATATTATATGGGTAAAGTATGAGATTGTTAATTAAAATCACGACATCCATTCTTCAGGAGTCAGACGAGTGTAAATATTGAAGAATTGAGAAGCGAAATATACTGGAAATGTATGTTTACTTCAGAGATCGTACAATTTGCAGAATCTTTTAAGTTGATATAAAAAAGTTTACTGCTGAGATTCAGAAGTGATATTAATTTTACGGAACTCGGATAAATGTTCAATCTTTTTCATAGATATTTTTCATACTTACACAAAATTTACAAATGAGTCTTAAATGTTTACAATTACTCAGTTTGTAAAAGTAATAAAGAATCGGAATCATCAAGTGTGAAAATTTTGTTAATCCACAATTTATTATTCAAAACCTTAACTTCTTGAATGGTTGACAGACACTTTGTGATTCCTTTATGAGCTGCTAGAATCAAAAAAACTTTTAATACGGGACGCACAATCATGCGAGAACTTTCAAAGCATCATATAAATGAGAACCTTTAATTGTCATCCTAACAAACAATGTTGCCTGCTTTTACTACGGTTGTATAGCTACTTTAGTATTATATTATCTGTGGTATAGTCCACGCCAGAGATTCACGTACGGTAGCTACGTGCTAGCATTACGGATACTTACACCACACGTATAAAGCTTTTAGCTCAACCGCATTTCTTTCACCTAGCTCCTCCGGTGACGACAAAGACTAAAATAGTGTTCTGACGTATCCACGATAGTGAGGTAGCCAGAATTATGATAGGATAAAGGTCATTGTCTCAAACTGATCAACTTTTATATAGCCAACGGAAAAAGTTTGTTGTGCTTTCGGTTTTATTTATAAAACACCGAAATTTGGCACTGCAACAACTTATTTGAAATCCCGCTCTCTTGTGGATGAATTCATTTGGTAGTGGTTCTATTTATGTTCACCTAAGAATTATTTACCTACCTACCTACCTAATAAAGCGATGAACGATTTGAATTTGAATCTTTTTAATTTAATTTATGTTGTCATTTTTAATTTCTCTTCTTTTTCTAAATGTTTTAAATTTAATTAAAATTTAGTTATCTCGTCTAAATTAAGTTTCAGTACAATCGTTAAATTACAACTATAGACACTATGTTCGTATAGTATAGTACATATTAGTGTGTTCCTATTTTTATTCTTAGCTTTTATAAAATCTTTATATTTTTCTGCTTCTAATCGAAAGCCCCCGGTTCTTAGTGTTTTTTTTTTGACTTTGCAACTTCAACTACAAAACTCACAAAGCCGGCGAAAAGATCAAACTGCGTCCTTCGCGTCAATTATATTTAACGGCATGAATTAATAGATAAAATACAATAGGAAACACATGTCTACTACGACACTAATGTGGATTCGACGCTATTCAGTAACTTCTTGTTGATTGAAATATTGCAACGCCAGTTGAATGTTTAACTCATGTTTGTAACAACATTGTAGAAGCTGTACTCATTCTACGCCAAATGGCGTGTAGATAGATCAATTTGCTTTATCATTATGCTGTCTATTAGTACATTTTTTGGCTAGTTTAGCACATTTCTATATTAGTTCCTGGTTTTATCGTACCATTAATAAGTTTGTGATGAAAAAATGTCTGCCATGAAATAATCAAGATTAACCGATGCCGTTACAAAATTCTCATTGGTGGAGTGATATTATATTTCTCTTTAAACGGACATAGAATCTCAGTAAGCTCTTGGTGAAAAATTAGAATCAACGGACAATATTATGCGAAATATTAACTTCGCATAATGAAAAACCCATGTCATCTTTAATGGTGCCTTCTGAATATTTACAGGAAAAAGGATCTCTCCCGGGTATTCTTTAAAATTTCGAGGCGTTTTAGGAGAATATTATTGCATCAATAATATTGACCGGTGGACCGATATTTATGTTGTTCTCACCCTTCAGAATGAATCGGTTGGCAACATCATTCCGTTCGGTACGTGTTGTGAATTTTCTATCATCAATCAGTGTCAAACTTATTCATCGAGCCACCTATACTTTTCTATTATTCGGGGAAAAACGACTAAGGGCACACCCATTTATTATAGCTATTACAGGAAATTGAATGATCAGTTCGTCATATTTATTTTGTTTACTTGACAGGTCCACATGAGTTTTGTCAAACGAAATATTTAAATTCAATTGTTTATAGTACAGCGATAGCGATAAGATTAAAGGTAACACGCTTCTCGTCAATTGTACCTTTTATTTGGGTAGTATTTAAGCGAGTGACTGTAAATAAAAATTTTAAGAAACATAAATAATTAATTTGGGTTATTGTATTACTAAGTGAGCGACTGGCTGCAAATGACGATAAATCAACAGAACAGGAACTCATAAACATTCATTCGAGTTACTTCAAATACAAAATGAGAAGCTCCATAATATTTGAGCGACCTAATAATATATTTGTTTGAGTGTTACTCAAACAATTTTGTTTGAGTGACACTCAAACAAATATTAGGTCCTGCATTTTTTAAAATATTTGGCAAATGATTTATTTATGGTGAGCGACTTTTTATCTTTAATGAAGTGTATCGAATAGAAAAACCACTTTGAAAAATACTATAATGAGCAGAGTACTTCGGTTAATGTTTTTTTTTATTTTTTTTATTAATTTTTGAAAATTAATAACGAGAGGAAGATGGGAGCTACCACCTGTACCACTCCCTCATTTCGGCGGTTCCCATAGAATAGTAGGTATGACGCATGGTCATGTTCTGAACCTAACCTAACCTACAGTAGGCAATTTTGTCTCCTATTTTCATTTGTGAAAATATTCTCTCTGTATTTCTAGTCGCTCACATAGTAATTTAGTCGCACGTTTAAAATTTTAATATCCAATATCGATTATTCATTAATAACCCACTTTTAGTAAGCTCGTTCTGGATTTTATTTTTAATTAATATTCGTCGTCAGTTTAGTTAATTTTTCGCTTACACAAATTCATACCGCTCGTTATTAAAATAGTATCTCATCATCAGTCGCTACCTGTTTTTTTATTCGATCGTTTTATTATTCCCCCTTTTATATATATGGTAAATAAATTTACTACACCATTCATTACTTGCTGCCGCCCGCAGCTTGACACATTGCTCCTTTAATAATAGATAATAATAAAAGGGCACAATTTATTTTTTGATTTCTTTTTCTTTTTCGGATAGAAAGACCTATTTTGGCTAATTCCAAACGTTAGCGCTCACAGAGAGAACACGGATGTAAAATAAAGAGATACTGCATTTTGTGACCTTTCAACAGACTATAGGTACATAAAATTTTAATACCATGGCTAAAAAACCGTAGATATTACGGTAAATTATTTATAACACAATAAATATTTTTACAGCTCATTAAGGGTATTAAGCTTAGTGGTATTAAGCCATTATCCTCCAGAGTCAAGAACTTGACGACTTGATAATTTCTCAATATTTTATTTTGCAAACATTTTATATTTCGATACTACAATCAATTAGGAAAGATATTTTTTCCCTGGCAGCACTGCAAACGAGTCTCATTACGGGTAAGCTTTTAAGCTTCAGCATCGAGGAGGGGTATTCATTAATTCTCATTATTTATTAATAAAAAAATGTAGCGATATAATCAAGAGTTGAAAGACGCTTCCTGTGCTGTATGGAGCTTGTCTTCTGTTTTTCTTGTAGAGATTATCGCACCACAGTTAATCCTTTTTAAAAGCCTCTAACTTAATTAGAATGTCAAAAACAATTTTATTCCCTTTGTTCGTGTAAATTAATGATAGTAACACTGCATTTGTCTTTTAAGTTGTCTTTCTTTTTATTTGAAACTTTACTTTGAAATTATTTTTAGTAATTTTAATATTGACAGTGAAAACTCAACACTTGCTATATCTAAAAATTATCTAATAGGTTAAAAATTATTATTATTATTCAAGAAATTGAACGAAATTCAATTTCTTGAACGCAATCTACGCTTGAGAAAAAGCAATCTACGAACGTTTGGAAGAAAAACATTTTTAAAGATTAAGTTGTGACATGGCCTTTAATCTCTTAAGCTTAAGTGGTGGTAGCCCTCTCAATAGTGCGAGGAATAAAATGGTGTTACGACAAAAAGTTTTTAAACGCTGTCTATAGTGAATCACTGTTGATGAATCACATGATGCTATCTCTATCTATCCTTTTCAAACAAATGAAACAGCATCATGTTTAAACAGTGTCTAACCCTAGACAACGCTTAGAAACCTAAACCAAATAAAACCCCATTCGTAGGAAAGCAAAACGTATTGCGACTATTCGTGGAATATCTACTAACTAGGGACACGCGCTTGAGGTCCAATTCGAATCGAAATTTAACTGTTGCAATCGACTAATTGGAATGCATAAATGACTGAAATGTTCGATGACGTGATAATGCAGCGTACTGTAGGCTTACTTGTGAACCAATTCCGATAGATCGTCATTGGGATTGTGATTTTTCGTATGCTTGAGTAGCAACACTAGCGCCAAAATGGATCGGTATTTTGAAAAAAATAATTAATATTTAGTTTGGTTCACCTAAAATCCGCGGAATACGGGGTCAATTTGGAGCCAATGCTCAAAAATAAGCGTACAGAAAATCACAATCTCAATGCCGATCGATCAGTATTGGTTCAAGAGTAGGCCACCTGATTGGTTGAAAGCAACGGTTCAATTTCGTTTCGGCTGTGGTTTATAAGTAGAATTGGCCCCCTGACCACATACCGATCGCTTAGAAACTACGACGGTGTAATTTTATTGAGTATCTCTGCGCATATTCGATATGCAGTATGAAGAGGCAGACCACTCGACGCTGGAGCTTAGATTAAGGAGCATCACCGATAAGATTATGAACTCGAGCGCTCTATCGAATCCTAAACAGCTGATACTTGAGTTGGAGATACAAGTGAGAAGAATTCCCCGCACGAACAACTTCAGCTACAGACGGTAGCTTTTATCATCAATAGCTTAAACATATTTGAAGCTTTCATACTTTTGATTAGAACTTGCTATATAGAGGGTCATGGAACACCGACATTCGCCTATCAGAAGCGGAGATTCTGTAGAAGAAAATTGGGGCCTATTAAACTACTTTTTTCATACGATCTTTATCCTAAGTGTTGATATTTTGCTATTTTCATATGATCTCGTGAAATGTGTTTGCTTGGATGTTTGATACAGCAGAAAATCTGATTGATGTTTTAGATTTTGAAGGCTTAAAGCTCCTTTAGTAACTATTTTAATGAAAAAGGAAAACATAGGAACATGATTATATTGGTAAAAGGTTTTTTTTTTGGGGAAAAATGAGCAACTATTGTCATTATTCAGGAAAGAACCAGGGGGACTACGTTTGCATGAAAAATGAGACGTATGATTTCCTCTTAAGCTGCTTTTTACAAGACAACGTAAATAATATCCCGTGAGAGCTGCAACGCATTAATTAGGCACGCGGCCTCTCCCACGAGTAGCTTAGCCCTTTTACCTTATTTTTAACGAATTAATGGCTCGCCCTTACTCTTAACGATTCCAGCTAATATAATTCATATAGTAATACAAATGAAAGCATGATAAGCGATTCATATCATGCTTTCATTTGTATTACTAGTCGACTTTTCTTAAAACTTAAGCCGTGGAGCAATATCATTATCTACTAGGTATCGGTGTGTCGTCGGAAACGCGATTTTTTAAATAAATTATTGGATTATACTCAAAACCGCGGAGCATAAAAAACAATAGAGGCACGATGCGATATTATGACTACAATATAAATGTGCTATATTTTTTGCAAATGGAATCAAATCTCATTGTGCTTTTACATAGGTGTTGTAGACAGATACATAATTAGTTGACGCCGTGGAGCAATACTCACTAGGCTAGATGAATGAAAAAAAATAGAAGGTCATTCATATAATAAACAGAAAGAAACAATCGGTTTTCGAATAACTATAAAAACAACCAAGATATAAGGTATTAAAGATTTTCTCCGTCTCTTTCTAGCAAAACGGCTATTTACATGGAGTTTATATGGCCGTACTCAACAATGACGTCATGGTTGATGTCGGATCTCTCTGTCTAATCGCTTCCAAAGCTTAAAATGTTATTGTTAAAAGTAATTGAAATTAGATTTCAAAATATATTAGATTGGAAATAAGTATTTTCGACAAGTTCGTTCGTTTGCCTAAAGTTATCATTTTAATCTATATACCTAAATTAAAATTAAAAGAGACTCGATCAACATACGTAGAACCTTTATAAAAGCGGATTAAACTGGCTTTACTAGAAACGGACTTTTATTAAAATTCACAAACTGACAGAACTAGAGAGAGATTTAAGTCAAAGCAAAAGAAATAGGTATTTTATGCGCTTTATGTCCAGTCCAGTCGAGATATGGGTACCAGACAACTCCCAACAGGATTAAAAACTTTTTGTGGTTGACCACAAAATGAAACGCAGACATGAAACATAGAACCTTCTCCTTTTTTGAAGTTGGTTAAAAATAGAAATTGCGGCATTTTTTATTTCCATGTTTAGTTTTTTATGTGGAGTTGGACTTTATATTTACTTTTTTAAGTGTTAGAGCTTTTTCATTCGTTTTTGAGGTTTATTTTTATTGTGCTAATGTTTATTTCTCTTAAAACAGTAAGGAAGCGTTATTAACATGATATAATTCGTATTATCAAGGTTATTTGAAGTTTTGAGTGCTTGGTCTTAAATTTAATAATTGGTAAAGTGATGATTTACTTTCTGTTTGAATAAACATAGGTATGTTATTATTCGTACGTTTATTGCCGCAAAATTCCGAAACGAATTATTTTTTGCCCTTCAGTTGTAATGAAATGGTGTTTAATCTTCAGGTCTAGTCAGTTCGTGAAATCTATTAATAATAATAATGTTTATTGGTATCTAATACAGGCTCTGCAGTTCTTAATTAGGACATTTTTATTAATTATACATATACAGGAAGTATTTAAGACGCGGTTGAACGATAACGTTTGTACTAGTTCTATAATTAAAACTGTATGACAAACGCTAACGTCTTCCATAGGACTTTATGATCATAAAATATAATTCCAAATACCGTTTAACATTTTTTTTAGCAGCAATAGGGGAAAATGTATATATTAAATAAAATTGATAAAAATCCGTTTTCTTATAGAGTACCTACGTGATGTATGTATGTATTTGTGTGCGTGTGTGTGTATGCGTATGTGTGTGTGTATGTGTGTGTGCGTATGCGTGTGTGTGTATGTATGTGTGTGTCAATTTATCAAAGTACCCTGTGCTTTGAATTTCATGCCAAGGGAATAATTATGTCAAGGATCACAACAACAGGTAGAAATTGAAGTACATGCGCAATAGCTTCTTCTAAAAATGATTGTTTTTAAATCCTCCGTTTCAACGTACGTAAGCCCTTGTAGCCATTTTATCAATTCAAATCTACATTTTTTTAAAGGTATTGTATAGATATTTAATAGCTTATTGATTTTATTGTACAAGTATGAACTTCGGCCAAAGTATTGCAAGAGCTGTTCTATAGGGAATAGAACTACACACATGGTATTTCAAGCGTTTCTTAGCATTGAAAATATTGTCCTCCAGCGGGAGTTCGGTGTGTCTGCGTAATATCATTTTGAGGACATTAAGCTGTCTGACAGTAAGCACTTCACATTCTTTATATAGTTTGTTGGTAGGAAATCTAAAAGGCATTTTTGTCCTTCAGGACAGCTCTTTGTACTCTTTCAAGCTTTAAAAAGTGAGAAGCGCAAGCACCACCCCAAGCTGGAATACAGTAGGATAAAAATGATTGCGCTAAAGCAAAATATACCATTTTGAGTGTGTTTAGGTCGGCTGAATTACGCTATTTCTTACAAATTGGGATGATTTTACGGACACGTGAAGACAAGGTGTTTAGTTAAGTAATCCAGCTAAAAGTACTATCTAAATGAACCCCCGGATATTTAATGTCATCAGTACGAGATACTGGTAAGCAATTGTAGTTTTGATTTATGGTGTGGCAGTGATGAATCTTGACACAAGAAGTATCCATTTTAGGTTGCGAAGTTTGAGAAGCAGAGAATGTAATATATTTGGTCTTATCCACATTCGGTGTTAGACGGTTGTCACTGAGTCAGTACGACACAATACGTAGCGCTTCCTCCATCAAGCGACAGGCGCACTCCCAAGTGTTTCCCTGAACCAACAACACTGTGTCTGCATAAGTGAAAATTTTCCAGTTTGGTAATGAAATTTGGCAAAGGCTATTGATAAACAATAGGAACAAGGTTGGCCCTATAACTCTTCCTTGTGTAACACCGTAATTTAGGACTTCATCACTACTGATAAAGTTATCTATTCTAACACACTATTCTTACATGAGTTGCTTATTACAATATGGTCGATTTATTGCATAGCTACATTTGTTGCTTCGCTAACTTCATGAACGAAGGTATATTACCTAAGTCTACTATACTACTATTAAATACATTTTCCTTGGCTTTTCAAATACTGATGGATCAAAACGAATGGTTTATTTATTATGGTGATATTTTGGATTTTCTTACATATGGGGATATGGGGATATTTTGGTTTTATTTCTATTATTATTTTCACATAAGTGATGTCATGTCGCCAAAGGTTGAAAATGTAGCTAAAAGTTCCTTAATTCCTTATACTAAGTAAACTTTGATAATTAAAGTTATTTAATTTGTATTGTTTTAGTTCTATTTGAACCTATTTATTACGATTAAGACATACATTTTATCCTAATATCTAAAAAACATATGAACTGCATGCAATCACAAAGATAAGGGGGCTCAGTGACAGTCCATAGAAGTGTTATGAAGAAATGACTTCCAAACATTGATTTACTACCAAATCAATGCTTCCAAAGTAAAAGTTTAAGCTCAAATATACTAAAACTCGACAAACGACAAATGTGGGCTTTTATGTGATTTTCATTGCACACGGAATTTAATTATTACATTAATATTGAGATATGTTACAATTTGCTACTAATTAATATTGAGTTAACACTAATATTAAGATATGTTACTATTTGCTACGAAATTTACATTGTTTTGAAATCATTATTTATGGATTAATCATTCTTGCACATTTATTTTTAACTAGCTGACCCGGCGTACTTTGTATCGCCATGTTTTTTTAACTAAATTACTGAAATGTTTGTTTAAATTATTGTAATTTTTATATTACACAAACCTTGTCCTACCAATAACGAATACACAAAACCAAGAATCATCCAATCTGTGTGCAGTCGTTCGAAAGTTATGGGCGTACATACATTTCGAACATCCATTTTTATTTATACAGATAGATTACCAACGTACTTGTTATATTTAATTATAGCCACAGTTGGGGCCATTTTATACAATTCTTTTATTTACAAAATAAAAGAATAATACTTCACTACATCTCACTAAATGAATCTCGGCCACGCCTAATAGCATTATTTACTGTCTCCCACAGAGAATGTATGTTCAACTTATGATTGCAGTGTAAATTCATGTCTAAAATTTTCGAAATTGTTTCAGAGCCAAGCTATGCGCATCGTGCGCACGGTGGGGCAAGCTTTCGAAGTCTGCCACAAGATTCAGCAGTCTAACACCCCCGAGCAACCAGCGCCGTCGACGTCCTCAGCGGTGGAAGAGCCGATAATGGTCGAGATAGCCAGCGATGTTCCACCGTCGAAAGGTAGAATTTGTACCTTGATCTTACATGGGTCAAAAACGTTTTTTGACATAAGGGCAACTACTCAGAATGGCAACTTATCATAACGGAAAGTCGAATTTGAAATTTAATTTGTTCACGAAGTGTCCCGTACATTTCGTGAACAATTTAAATTTCGAATTGCATTTTTCACCAATCATATCAAATAAATCAAAATTTTAATCTTGGCATGCTTAAAGTAAGTAATTCATAATAAATGAATTGTTGGATCTATTATACATATACTGTTAACCTTATTTCAATTGACTACGCTCGCTCTGATTAGTATCTTTAATTAGCGAAGTAGTGAAGCGATAAGCTGCAGCTGATCATTGGGAATTGATATACACGATAACTATTGAATAGAATCTGATGTTACACCGACAGTCGACTGTTGTGCCTAATAATGTAATTATTACCATTACAATTTATGATAAACAACGCAATTTTTTGTCATAATTTCAATGTTAAATTAAACCCAATTTCGTCAACAACGTGCAGCTCGCTTGGTAATTATCACTGAACAGACGTTTCGCTTCATTTTAATTTGGTTTCAATTCTATTGAAAACAGATTGTCAAAAGCGTTTGTCGGCCAAGAGCACGGCTAATCCAAACAGAGTACTAGAGTGGACAATCCAATTATCGCCTCGTCACCCTGCACAGACCAGTTCTTATATAAAGGCTCATCCTCAACATTTCATCGTCTCTTTTAACCATCATAATACCTACTAGGTATAATGGTACTGAATAAAATTGTATTAGCAATCAGAATAATATTTCCAACAATTCACTATGTACCTAATTGACCTCTGTTTGTTGTAATAATTCTAATACTCCAGGAGCTTAACAAAGATAGAGCTATTGTGCAATTAACTATAAGTACACTGTTCGAAGGGCTAGTTCTAAATATCTCAGATGAGAATCATAACAAGGGTCCATTCTCTGGCGAGTTTTAATGAAAATTTCAACGGTGAATCAATGTTAATACAAGACTCTGGCTCCGAAGTCATCATGTACAAGGGCTGAAGGGCGCTTTGTTAATCTTCTTATCTATCGCATAAACGCTTGCGACAGAAGGCGACAGATTGTTTCGTGTCTATTCATCACGTGACATTGTTTTGAGGATATCGCGCCAAGCGAATTCATGCTGCTTCATTGATTGCGCGTCGAGCGAAATGCGAGAGCTACTGCGATTATTGGACACAGTTCGTTTTGTATCTATTGAACTTTCCTTGTATTGCTGCCAACGTGGTTTATTGTGCTCCGTCTTGTCATGTCGAACGAAGACAAAATTTCCCACATGTCTTTTTTTTAATTTAAATCACTTTATCAATCAAATCAAACTGGCATTATTTGAGGTATGTTTGCGTTGACTGTGTTTTATTTTTATCTAAAATTAAGAGAATAACACCATTAGAAATAATTGCGGATAAACTTTATTTATTAAATACGGGATTTCAAATCGTCTCAGATTCTAGTTTATATAAGATAACCGCAACGCACGAAAAGACTTTTTTCTCTTCATAGCCGCAAACGTATAATTAGCTTTATGTACAGTTTTATGACATCCGACGCAACGTGCCTATGTGTACGAAACAGCTGTTTTGGTTGATGACGTCACGGCTGCCGGTACCTCCGTCTTCAATCTTTATACGAACGTCAGCGGTTACGTACGCGGGCACATAAAGTATTGGGTAATTTTCACAGTAGGTACATATTCATTTTAGCTGTGACTGCTCAATGCTTGTTAAGCATTTTAATATTATCTAAATCAGATTACGAATATGATATTGCCTGACATTGTTCAATAGGCTTCTTTACACGATTATTTTACGTAATTCAACAGCTTGCGACAGTGCATTGAAACATGTCATAGTTAGGCACGGACCTGAAAAAAAGACGGACGGAGCGTTGTGGAATCACAAGTGAAGCATGCAAATGACAGCACATTTGTATATGTGCGTGTCTTGTTCGTTGAAAAATGACAGCTTTTTGTCTTACCTGGTACGTGTGTAGGTCTTGTACAAACACATGGAATTGTCCTACCTTGCATGCTTCACATTTGTTTAATGTCACACTACGTCCATATTTTTTTGTAGGTCCATGTAGTTAGGTAAATTTTGTTATATAGTCTATTCAAGATAAGAAGGTTCCCGTGACAGGTTGAAATTTTCCGTTTCATGCATACTAGTTTCAGTGATCAAAAATATTATGTTTTAAAAATATAACTTATCTCTTTAGGTTATTTTTATCAAAGATGCAATAATTAATTCCATATAGTGACGAAGCGAGCTTCACTCCATAACTTTTATTCATTGTATCTCGGTAGTTTCTTGGTATTTCGTCAAAAAGTGAAAAACCAGTATCTGTTTTTTTTTTCTAGCTATCGAACTAATTTTCACTTTTCATAACTAGTCCGCATGCTTATTACGATTCTTCACGCTATCGTATCTAAATCCTACGGACGGAGGATTCTACCTAAATACTAACGGAGATATATGTTACCTATATGTCAACGGTTGTTCCACCAACTCATGTGCAAAGGTGATTATAAGATTCTCGGAAATCGCCTAATATGCAACCAGATTTTGTCACTCTGGTAAGTCTGTGTTCCGTTCTAAAAATATTCTATATTTATTGCATCTATAATTAGTTCGAGGCCAGGCGGAGCGACATTGAAGTTTCAATACTTAACATATAGGTGCATCTTGGCTTTCAAAAATAATATTTTAATAGAGCTCTTCTATTAAGATAAAGTAAATAGCTATAGTTACAGTACCTAGTTAAATCGGTAAAATAATTTCTACGCCAAATAAAATAAATACACATCAGAAGGCTAAAAAAATTTTTAACTTAAATTTAAACTATCCGTCCCTGTGCTCAGGGTTTTATGAGATTTAGGTAAGAAGCGACCATTTCAGTAGAACCTAACAATTGTTTTAATTGATAAATGTAATTATACCATCTATTTTAATTATGATGAGCATATAAAGATTTGCTATACGAATAATTTTCGTTCGTTTTGTCAATTTTTTAAGGACAGGCAACAAATTTAGGTAAAACGGCTAGTCAGGTGGTTTCAGAAGCCCTACCACTTTCCATACGGAGCAGAAAAACATGCCCTCATTGGGAATCGAACCCCGGAACTTCAGTGCTCGGTAATCTTAACCCCGGTAATCTTAACCATGCACGCACCACTGAAGAGGTCGAAAAAAAAAGGTGCGTTGGTATCTAATAATGTTCGCATTGGCACAACCCCCGACTACATAAATTAGACATTATCTAAATATACTAAGTTCACTATCTTTAAATCAAACGGAAAATACGACGCTATATTTCACTTGAATCTCTTTGTCGTTTCATGCCACTGTGCCAAGTGTCAAAGTGACCGATAAACAGCACGCTACGTGATCGTGCGCAGTTTATATCAGCTTTTAATTAAGGCGCTGTTTTTCCGTTTTTGAATAGTTTCGATCCTTTACTCCACGTTCGTAACTGATTTTTAATAAGTGGAAAAATATATTCCTAATTAATAACCGGTTATGAACAGAGAAAAAAAATGCCGTTTTCGTAGCTGGTTATGAACCATGGTTACGAAAACGACAAATTAATTGCATTTTCGTAACTGGTTATCAAACAAGAAAAAATTCTTTGTTCGTATATGTTTATCAAAAATCAGTTACGAACGTGGAGTAAAGGGTTTCGATTTACTGTACCGCCGCAGATATAAAACATACAGTTCTAAAATTCATATATGATATTGTTGAACATATTATCTAAACATTCTTGAAGAGGGAAACACGAATACTTATATTTCACTCGATAACAAAATCCTAAGATCACGCTGTTCAACATTTTAAAACAGCTGTGAATCAACTTCAATTATTCAAATTCAAAAATCTTTATTCAACATAGGCCTTTACAGGCACTTATTGACCTCAAAACAAAGCAAAACATTCTAATTTAAAGAAAACATATTTAACCTTGTATGTGCATACATTCTGAATATACTCAAGATGTCTGCAAATACAAGTAGGAATGAAAAAAAAAGGTTGATTCTACACCCAATCAATACAATCTACAATCAGAAAATATAATAATAAATAGGATAAAAGTTTTTTTTTTAACTATCTAGAAAATTGTACAGCTACATTTTTTATTTTGCAAATCAGCTTTACAGAATTGGCTAAAACGTAGAAAAAGTAACGTTTTCGTTTGATCACAGCGCGTATGCGTCATTAGAAGCTATGCAATTACCTTGCAATCAAGCCGCCACCGTGCACGAATAATTTCCCGGGAAACCTCTTAATATTCTCGCACATTACCCATTTATTTGTCAATTTGCTGTAGGTATTTTTTTAAGACAGCACTCTAAGTACTTACTTTTATGTTAGTACTGACTTTCTGCCCCCTGCTTCGCACGCGCTGTTTTCGTTTTTCCCGTCGGAATTCTAAATTGAGTAAAGCGGCTTTTTATAATTCGATTATAAAACAAAGCTTTAAAAAATCCACTTAAAATACGTTAAACAGTTGATATGCTGACATTCAAATAAAATCAAAATTTCAACCCTTATTTCACATTAACTGTAAAGGAGGAACGTTCAAACACCTTGAAACACATCATCATCATCGTGATCATCACAGCTGGTATACGTCCCCAGCGAGTGGCTCGAGCCTACTTTAAATTAGGGTGTTCAGGCCTTAGTCAACCACGTTAGCTAGTGCGGATTTTTCGACTTCACTTTAAAGGCGAATAAGAAAAATCTAAAATGACCATCCGCTATAATATTGTTCACTTTATTAATTGAAAACGAAAGTATATGATAACCTAATATTTACGACGCGATTAGTTTTAAAATCTAGGCATGTTTGGGTCACATTTTAACCAAGTTTTAATTAATTTATCAAAAAATTGACAATGCCTTCCTCTAACTAAAGAATGACTTGAATAATAACATATCTTTTTATAGATTTTTTTATTCAATATTTATGAAGAGAACCGGTTTTTTCTGCAGTGATTTTTCTATGATTGACCTTACTATGCGCCTTATGAATTTATTTCTAACGTATAATACGTACCTACCTAGTAGTACCGATATACTACTATTCCGCTACACTTTCACCATTATACTCTTAATAAATACTTTAAGTAATGCAAAGTTCCTCAAAATGCCATAAAGATATTTAGGTGACCACAGTATTGTTAAAGTTTTCATTCCTGATGACGTTGGGCTGAGCACAATATCTTGTTCTTCACATTGTCATTGCTAATTCCAATTTTTTTTAGAGAAATAACAAGCTAACATTCGTCTGCTCTAGCAAAACAGCAGCGGCGCAGCTCGAACAATAGAGCGAGTCGAAATTAAAATCCGTAATGAGCTTGACACCCAACAGAGGCGACGTCCGACTGTGGCGTTTCGGAATCAGGGGCGGCCTCGACGTCGAAGCCTGCCGAGGCGTGCGCCGGCGCCGCAGGGAGCTCCGAGCCGGCGCGCCCCACGCGCCTGGACTTGCTGCCTCCGCCGCCGCGAAGCAGTAGCAAGCGATCTCCGCAGGTGCGTGAAATTATTATTATTATTATCCTCAATTTTTAACAGTTCTTAAAAATATTTTTTTAAACAACATAAATATTTAAAACCGACCGACGGTACCGACTGGTACCGACGTCACCCTTTTTTCATCGTACCACTCGACACCGCAGTGGGGTTCATCCTTATCACCTGGAAGCGATATCGTCTAGTACGGTTCGCTTTCAGCGCACATTTTTACTACGAACGTGCCGGCTCTGGAACGAACTTCCCGCTGCTGTGTTTCCTGAGCGCTACAACATGTCCCTATTCAAGAGTAACATTAAGAGAGCATTATACTCAAGGTAAGCAGCGACCTAGCTATGTCCCTGATATTAGCGAAGTCCATGGGCGACGGATACCGCTTACCATCAGGTGGGCCGTCTGCTCGTCTGCTATTTTCAGCAATAAAAAAAAATAAAAAAAAATATAAATATAATAAAAAAACCTACATTTCGCGGGTCCATCGGCAGCGAGACAGTGCCCAAACTACCGGTGGTTAGGGCTGCAGGGTAAGGAACCTCCTGACAATTCGTGCCGTGCCAAGAATTACCGCCTTCCTCTTGATCCATCCGCCTAGCGAGAGTTTCTCAAGATGTTGGTCAAGACTCTTCGCTATTAGACCATTCACAGACACCACTATCGGGATAATGACAGTCGAATCCACATCCCACATGGCGGTAATCTCGTGAGCAAAGTCAAGGTACTTGCTGAGCTTGTCCTTCTTAGCTTTCACGAGGTTCTCGTCATGGGGGACGATGACATCGACTATCATTACCCGGCGTTGGGACCGGTCTATTAGCACGATATCAGGCATTATTATTATTTATTCAGACAGGTAGTCTTAATTGCCAGTATCCAACAATTCAGTAGTTATGATTATAAAGTTTCCAGGTAGTTGTCTAGTTTGTTCTTAAATGGGACCGATCAAATTGCCATTTGGGGACTGTATTGGTTCAGTTTGCTGAACTTAATTAGCACCATGGATACAACTGTCTCAAGATGTGATCTCAGCTTCTAGTGCTAGTAGTCGCCAAATGGCAATTCGATCGGTCATCAGATCAAGCGCCGAAAGTGGATGTGGATCGGTCAAAGCCTCAGAAGAGCTTCAAATACTTGGCAGCCTTTAGAATGATAGACAATAGAAGAAGAAACATGGCCGCCCCAAGAACAAATGAAGCTGAAGACTCAAGCTAACATGACCCGATACGGAAAGCGTGGCTCTGCCCCCATAGCATGACTACGAAAACACCGTCTGATAAAACGGTATATCGATATGAACTATCAAAATATGTTGGATGTAACCACTACCTTGAAATTGCAGTTATGAGTGGGTACCTTTAGGTATTGGTTATGAGCTTTTCGGTTATGAGTGGGTACAAGACCAAATGAATCATATATTAACAAAAAAACACCCAAAATAACGATGCCAAAATCCAAAACATTCTCATTATTTCAAAATACCTGAAAAATCAACTATCAAAACACGATGGATTTTTCAGGTATCTTGAAATATTGAGTGTCTTGGATATTGGTATTGTTATTTTGGGTATTGTTAATATATTAATTTCGCAAAAATTTCAAGGTTGCGGTTATATCCAACATATTTTGACAGTTCATATCGATATATCATTTTATCATATCGTGTTATAGTGGTCATGCTACGGGGGCAGAATGCCGTAGCTTTCCGCGAGAGCAACGTAGAATCGTACACGGCGAATTGGCGAACCCCGGACTTCCGAGGGCCCAGTTCCGGAATATTGTGAATTTTCACAATATTTCGGTATTGGTACTGTGAATGAACGAAATATAGAGGTAGTGTTTGAACGATCGCCTGCTTTCTTTTACTTTGCCCCACTGGTCGGACCACGAGGAAATGTGATTCCTCGTGGTCTCACTAGCCAATGAGACCACGCGGAATACCATTAATCGTTCGTTCGTTTATAGTACTAATTAGTACTATAAACATAGAACTTATGCTAACAAACGAATAATTTGTAATTGTAGCAAAAAATGCAGAAAACTCCCTCCCTATTTGGGGTAGGTGGAAAGGGGGTAGGTCGACATGTGTATGTATAGCATAATAAGTAATAAGAGTTTGGCAGAATTCCTTGTAACCAAACTATTTTTAAACGACTTCAAAAAAGGAGGAGGTTCTCAATTCGATGCGTATGTTTTTTTTTGTGTGTATGTTACGCGATTACGCCGCCAATTGTAGACCGATTTTCAAAATTCTTTTTGTATTCGATAGAGTATACTTCAAGGGTGGTTCCATGGTCACCAAAGTCAGGATCTGATGATGGGATCCCATGAAAATCGAGGAAAATCCTTAAATTTTAAGGTATGTCCAATGTGTTTTGTGTGTATGTTACGCGATTACTCCGCCAATTGTGGACCGATTTTCAAAATTCTTTTTGTATTCTATAGAGTATACTCCTAGGATGGTCCCAAGGTCACCAAAGTTAGGATCTGGTGATGGGATCCCATGAAAATCAAGGGAAACGCTAATTATGGTATTTAATTAGGGTTTCTTTCACTAAAAAGGTGTCAGTCACTAAAAAGTTAAAAATAAAAAAAAAATCACAAAATATAAAAACCGACTTCAAAAACACTGAAAAGTTAAAAATAATATAACAATAGGTACAGACAACATCACACTACAATATTGAAGTCGGTGACAAATTTTAAGACTTTCTAGGAGATCATCGTTTGGCACCGACTTCAATATAGAAGTGTGATGTTGTCTGTACCTATTCTTATATTATTTTTAACTTTTCAGTGTTTTTGAAGTCGGTTTTTATTTTTTGTAAATAATTTTTGATATATCAGTTTGGCTAGGAAATAGAGGATCTTATAAATGGATAAACGAGGAACGATTAATGGTATTCCGCGTGGTCTCATTGGCCAGTGGGACCACGAGGAACCACATTACCTTGTGGTCCCACCAGTGTGGGGCAAAGTAGTGGGACCACTTCCACTAGTAACGACCCATTTTGACGTAGAGTGGCTCAGTTGCAATCTGAGGCGTTCAGACCCGTAGCCGTAGTCACTCACCCAATGAAAAAGGTTCTCGTTTAGCTTACGTAGCTACAGTGTTTTAATACACACACAATTCAACTCCGTTTCCAACTCAAGTGCAGCGCAATGGTTCGGCGAATTTCAAAGTTACATTCAAATGGATGCTAAGCAATGCAGCCACTGTTAATGGAAACAGAGCGTTTGAATAAGGACCTATGTCAAAGAGCAAAACATATTTGCACGCCGCAACGGCGCGTGCCGTCTGTGTGTTGTTGCTCACTCTGGCTTTTGGCCATTTCCAGCAACATACAGGAGCATTGCAGCGTTAAGTCAATACTACTGCTTCCTAACTGCTACCGGCCACTCATGAGACAACGTATTCATAAGCCAAATACACTGGCCTGCAAAAGTAAGTATCACACTTTTAGAACTGCAATAACTTTTAAAGTAGGCAAAATATATTTTCAAAATAAAAAGTATTATAACGACTAATGTATAAAAAACTATAATTTCCGAGAAACCTGACGAAATGAGCTGAAAATGTTTTTTTTTGTTTGAATCCTTTATCTTTTGTAGTTTAGGGAAAATTTTAATTTTTAAAGTGTAGTTTTGAAGGTCAGTGTACATGTCATTGAAAAATATCTGCTTTGCGGTTGATAAACAGGATATACACTCCCGCGGACACCTAAAACGAGCCATCTAGTACTTTTGGACTATACCTATCTTCTAATATATAAAATTCTCGTGTCACAGTGTTTGTTACCAAACTCCTCCGAAACGGCTTGACCGATCTTTATGACATTTTTTGTGTATATTCCGTAGGCCTGAGAATAGGTCGTAAACTATTTTTTATTATTGCGAAACGTAGTTCGCCGGCACAGCTAGTCTAATATATAGAACTCCTCCAAAACGGCTTGACCGAGCTTCATGAATTTTTTTGTGTACGTTCGGTAAGTCTGAGAATAGGACGTAAACTATTTTTTATTATGACGAAACGTAGTTCGCCGTTATTATGGCGAAACGTAGTTCGTCGGCACAGCTAGGCCTCTATAACTTAAAAAAAATTTTTGGTCGACCATAAAGTTTTATGCAATTTTATAGCTGGCATATTCATAATCAGCACATCAGATTGAACATGAATATTTCAGCTACAAAAGTGCATAAAGACTTTTTGGTTGTCTAAATATTTTTTTAAAGTTACGGACGATATAATTCAAAAGTGCAATGTGGCTCGATTTAGTTGTCCTGGAGTGTATTTCAATTAGTTTAACTTGCTTACAACTTATATGCTTTGACATTGAATCTTAGCATTGAATGCAACTATTGCAGTGTAACTTTTAATTGAAATGCGATTTTGTTGAAGCTAGTTTTTCTATGTGAAATTTATTGTAACTTATTTCCGTAAATTAGCGCTGTTTATCTGCTCTCTACATTAAATAATCTGAACTTCTTTATTTTAGAAATGTAGGTACTTATGTACATCCAGGTGTGTTTAGCGAAGGTCGAAAATTATATATACAACGGTATCGATAATTGGGCTGTGTAGGGGTCATAATTTGTGGACCGCTCGTTTCGTTTGTAACATATTGCTCTCCTGAGTATTCTGTGTGCTACTTGCATATTTTGATTGGAACAAATTTGTTCAAGCATACTATGTACCTATATTAAAATTAGCGCAGCAATTTGAACAACAAAGTATAATTAATATCTCACATAATTAGAATGAGTGAAATAGGACAATAGGTACACGTATCATTAACGTTATCATTTATATTTAAAAAATATACAAAAACCTTATCATAACTTCCATTAAAATTATTAGAAACCTGGAAAATATAATGCCGTTGGAATTGATAGTATAGACAAATGGCTGGTCGCAATTAAACTATCTAATAATCCACTATCAGACAGACTTTATTGAATATCAATGACTGCAAAATAGATGATTTTTATATTTAGCCGGGACAGCATCAGATGTCCTAAAAGGATGACCTACCTTTAAAGTCATCTTACTTTACATTTTGTATTAAAGAATTAAATATTGCCTAATGTATATAAAATTTATAATTTGATTGCCCCACGTTGGGCGCCAATGTAACGTGCCTGACGTTGTGGTGCAGTGGTTAGGACCAGCAGGGTCGTTCAAATGTACCGTCACTATTTTATATTTGCACCTTTATGAATAATATAGTAAAAAGGCACTCCGTAAAAATATAATAACTATTTTAGATACTAAAGTACAAGCATTCAATAATATAAAACTCACAAAAGTATATAAAAACTTACACCTAAATTCGTTATAAGATAGTATTATCATACGACATGTTGACCGCAATATTGTTTTAATATTAATTGTAATAGTAAAAACATTATTTGATATTAATGTTAAATAGTTGCATCGCGACTTTTAGTGTCTCAATGTCGACAATTGAGTCACGGGAGAAAAGAATGAGAATTATGCCAAATATAAAATCAAAATGCAGCCGGGTTAGACGTTCGTTACAAGGTGACCGTATTTAAGAAAGAACAGACGAACAACTCTGTACAGGAGTCGTCTGCATGGGTACCTACCTTCGCCAAGCACCAGTGCTTTGCAGTGTCCCAGTTTGAAGGCAGGCAGTAAAGTTACTTAGTACTGTGACTTGACATCTTATGTCTCAAGTTGGCAACGTGCATTGGCGTCCTTGTTTCAGAATAATTGTAACTTTCTTACTGAAACCACGTGTGCTATAGGCGACTGTTACCACTTACTTAGGTGGGCAGTATGCTTGTTTGCCAACTTTGTTATACATATAAAAAAGTGGATTTGAAGACAAAATTATTTTTATTTTTGAAGGTTTTTTATCTTAAGCAAATAAATATTTCACAGAAATGTAAAGAACTGAAAAACCAATCCTATTACTCGAGACAAGTGAAGCGACGTTCCTTCAAAAAAATGGCGGAGCTCGAGATGTCCAGTGGTCTGATTGGCTGAGTTGTTGTATTGTGTGACTACCACTCGAGAAAAAATTCGAATTCGATCGTTCATCGAATCCATGAGAATCAGCCCTAAGGGCGCTGATTTAAACGAATTTTACGTCTCGACTACTCCTGAGCACTGAAAACAATGTAAGCGACTTTTCATAGAAAAAATGGCGGAACTCGATATGACTGTATTCTGATTGGCTGAATTGTGATTACCTCTCGAGAAAAAACTCAAATTAATTTTTTTTTTGAATTGTGCGAGAATCAGCGCCCTTGGTGGTATAGAGACTTTTTTATTGTGTTAAACGTCTACAAGTACTTGTAAATTTTTATTTATGCAAAATAAAGATTATTGAATTTAAATTTTGAATTAGTTAATGATTAATGAGCAGAACTTTCGGTGCTGATTTCTGCATAATGTGGCTATAAAGCAGTTAACGTATAATTATTAGAACCCTTTCATAAGTAGCTAAAAATAGTATAAGATGTAATTTCGATGAAAGTGAGCTAAAGCCATCGCGGTTATATTACATAACATAACATCACACAACACGTATATATTTAGACGCTTAAGCTGAAATCCAGAGAAGTTATTATGAATCTCCCTCCTGTTACAACAGATTAACGATCTATTAATCACCCTCAGTCATGAAGACGCCATTAAACAAAATCCTGAGCGAGACAGCTAAATTCCATGATATAACCAAAACGATAATAACGAATGCCACTAACTTTGACAATGGCGGATTATGAGTTGTTAAAAACTAGCTGACGTCCCTCAAGTGTTCTTGTACCAAACTACAAAGTACACATCGATCCAATTTGATCTGAATTAATAGTACTTATACTATAGCAACTCATACTTATAATAGGACTACCTTATCCCCGCTGCTAAATTCAGGATCAATAAAGGATCAGTTACCTTTAAAATGGCTCGAGATCATTAATCGCTAAAACTTGAATAATTCTATATTTTTTTACTGTTATGTTTAAAAGTTGACAGAAAGTTTGTCTGAATATTCAGTAGAAACCGAACAAAAGAAAATTAACAAAAGAAAGTTGACAAAGAGATTCAAAGAAAGAATACCTACGAAGTTGAGAAGTTTTTAAAAGGCTAATTTTCCAATTAGGTAACTAAAATAAGTGACGTCTGTAAAAATGAATAAAAACCAAATAACGGTATCTGTTGTTATCATTAATCTGACTACATCCTTCACTGCAGTCCAGAATGCCTAGATAAGGTATAGGATGGGTATAGGGCGCAAACACAGTTTGCCTTGCTTTTTTTCACTATAAAATAATGAGCTGTTGTTATTAATGGTATCAAGTGTTATTTTTCGGAATTCTATTACTAATTGTTAATGAGCATAAAGCAAAACTTTCGACAGAGAAGTCGGAAGTTTTATCATATACCTCATTAACATTTAATAAACAATCGTAAATGAAACCTTGAAATATTAACACAACAAAACGTTTCATGTATAAGTACCTGTATAAAAACTGATTTTAAAATTGTAAGATGCAATTCATGATGTAAAAAAAGATAGTGAAAGACGCGTTGAGATCGATCTGAGTTGAGATATCATCGTATTCTGTTACTTTTATGGCTTTACTATTAAATTAAATATTGTATAACGTCTGAATAGATACACATCAGGTTAGTTTCCTTCTGCTGTGACAGATTTAACTTCGCTTGAAAAAGACAAAACACTGTGCAACTATTCAGACGTTATACAATGTTTATAGTAAAAGCGCTTTAAGTATAGTTTGTTATGTATTAGATAAAATTTTATCCGTTACAACAATGAATAGAAAGTCTTTGAATAAAACAATGAGTAATTCTTGTAGCTTAAGGCAAAATTCACTTAGTATACGCAAGTGAAAAGTCTGGATGGATGTGCATTTGTGTAATGACCATAATCTCTTAACAAGCCACCTCAGCTTAAAGTGGGCTTGAGCTAAGAAGGTACAATTAAATTCTGCTTTGCTTTAGTCGAGACTCTTATATTTCAAGAACACTTTGTGAAAATGTTGTTGCATTTTTAACACTTTCGCGCTTTTAAATCGACTTCAAAAAAGGGGAGGTTCTCAGTTCGACGCCTCATATTATCATTTATTTATCGATTTCCAAATTTATTTTGTCCTCAAAATAAGGATTTGGTGATTGAATCCCAGGAAAATGGAGGCATCCCTTAAAGTTCATATGGGCACGTCCAACGTCTTTCATGATTTCTCTGAAGCTATTCAGGTGTTCGCGTCTGGTAGTCATCATCTTAAGATTAAACCGATGTAACTGGCGCTGTGGACTCGGCACTGGCCTTCCAATCGGGAGGTCCGTGGTTCCGAGACCTGCAATGTACCAATGTGTTTTTCGTTTTTCGAATTTCATATGTACCTACATTTGCCGACGCTCCTACGGTAAAGGAAAACATCGTGAGGAAACCTACATACATCTGCGAAGAAATTCACAGGTGTATGTGAAGTCGACCAATCTGCACTGGGCCAGCGTGGTTGACTAAGGCCTAATCACCCGAACCTAGGGTAGGCTCGAGCCCCTCGGTAGGAGGTTTATGAGCTGTGATAATGATTTAAGTCCGAAAAACCGATAAGTCCTGGAAAGTCTTATTAAATGTAAGAACTAACTAATTAGTTGAAATGTGATAATATAGACAATATTCAAACGATATGATTAATAGGACTAGAATAAGTAGGATCACGAAGAAACGACCGATCGATGAGGCATAACGAATACGTTAACTATTTTATTCGCCATCTTAACGCCTTATTACGTTTTCCGAGTACACTTGCACCAGATATAACGTAACAAGTGAGTTTAGATGATACAGTAAGCTCTAAACATGTTTTGGAATCTAAAGACTTATATTTTTTTGTAGTTATTTTACTCTGATTCCAGACGGGAATATATGGCAAATCAAGAATTACATTGCATGTGATGAAAACCTGTATAACTCGGTATTATAATAGCTACCGAAGTACAAATATTATTTGAAAATACTCATATATCATAATTATTACTCTAGCTGCAAAGAACTCCTATATTTTTCAACAAGTTCAATTAGCTGCCGACATGAATCATACTTGACGGACAGACTTCTGCCCACCTCGTTGAAAGCGCTTTAAACTACCCAAGTGCTACTCTGCTATGATCCGAGAGTACCAGGAGGCCAGAGGTAGCTGAATTATTACTGTATTTAGCGCACATGATATTATGATAAGTTCTCTCAAACGAGGTGGAACTTTTACTCATGCGTGTATTAATTCGCCGGTTCCAGCCCTCCGCTGGATTGTTCGAAATATGGGCGTTTGCGTGCACGGTAAATTGCGTTTCTGGTACTATGCGTATTATTTAAGAAGTACAGATCATTTGGGAAAAGAAATTCAGGGCATAATTCTGCTAATCTTTACGTTGTTATCGCGTCATGATATCGTTTGTGTAAAACTGTTTTTGTCAGTTTTATACGCTTTTGATGCTGCAATTTATCCGAATTACAATTGACAAATGTTTTAGTTAGTTATCGGTTAACCAACAGCAACTGTCTCAAAAAGCAATGCTATTAAAGCGTTATTGACGCGCCATAACTTATTAACGCTAGCGGAATTAGGTCCCTTGTCGTCTGCGTACATATATGGTCGTAGTTTGTTGTTGAAAATACGATCGCTTGCGTATACCTCTGATAATTTGCGTTTCAAAAAATAAAATAAAGAAAAGTTTTGAGAAATTATAACATCTTAAAAATAAGGTTGCAGGCGAATTGGTGTTGTAGGGAGTATGTGTGCGTGTGTGTGTTTGCGGGGTGTGAGTTCGTGCGTGTGTGTGTGTGAGTGTGTGAATGTGCGTATGTGTATAAGTGTGTACTGAGTAGTGTAGATAGAGGGTTAGCAGGTATGCATTACTTTATTTTAATAGGGTCGAAAATTAGTTTGGTATTAAGCCAGGATGCGAAGGATGTTTTCCGTGTCATTATAATCAAGAGATTTTAACCATTCCGAAACAGTCGATCTGCAGCTGGACCCCTGAAGGGAGTATATAGACAACAATTGGTTGATTTTATTATAGAGATATGAAACGAGAAAAAGAAAGAATTTACAAGAAAAGCTTGTGTAAGTGGGTTCCGGGACACAAACCCTACCTCTCCTACGTTTACTCATCATTCATTCTGGATCATAAGATAACTCTTGGTGTTTCTTGAGAACGGTTTGAAGTATAAAAATTTGTCTGGCCGTTAACAGATCCCACTCCTTGTACAGTTTAACAGTTGGAAATCGATAAGGTAAACCAGCTGCCGTTTTCAAAATCATTCTCTGTGCCCTCTCCACTTCTAATAAATAAGTTCTGGCAGTCCCTCCCCATGAAGTTATGCAGTAACTAATCAGAGATTGGCACATCGCACAATAGACCATTCTGATTATGTGACGATCGGCCGCGTGTCTCAAAGTTTTTTAAATATATAAATCAATTTACGCAGCCGAGAAACCAATGTATGAAGGTGTGATTGGAAATTGAGGTGTTCATCCACAATCACTCCAAGATATTTAATCTCCTTCGACCTTACAATGGGTCTCATAAGGAGGAAGAAAGTCACTCAAAGGGCAATGGAGAGGGCTATGCTCGGGGTTTCTCTACATGATCACATCAGAAATGATGAGATCCATAGAAGAACTAGAGTTACCGACATAGTCCAAAGAATTGCAAACCTTAAGTGACAGTGGGTAGGACACATCGCTCGTAGGACTGACGGCCGTTGGAGCGGAAAGATCCTCGAGTGGCGTCCGCGTACCGGGAGACGCAGTGTTGGTAGGCCCCCCGCAAGGTGGACCGACGATCTGGTGAAGGTCGCGGGAAGCCGCTGGATGCGGGAGGCGCAATACCGATCGGTATGAAGATCCTTGGGAGGCCTATGTCCAGCAGTGGGCGTCTCTTGGCTGAAATGATGTAGACATCAATCATAAGACTTGACAGCTTGGTAGAATTTGATGCTCCTAAACAAAAAAATATGGCGAAATATAGGTAACAGCATGGTAACAGTAATAATATATCTTTTTGAACGTACCATAACTATTAGCAGTGAGAGATTAATATTTACTAAGCTAGAGGAGGATATCGAATGCAACAACATCATTTTTATTTTTAATCGAAGTAATGAAGTTTATTGCTCATACTCTCACTTCATAAAGGGAACTATTAGACTATGGTTGTCATATAGTGATAGATATCTACATCCTACGCCTTTTTAAATTATAAAGCTAGAATTAAATCACACAATTTTAATATAGTTTTTCAAACAGGTGCTCGCATATGTAACCATACGTATAGTTATTCGTAATTTTTCATTTACCAAAAAAATTATTTCTAACTCATCCATAACATAAAAACTTTTGATTTCAAAAAGAATTACACAACATATTAATTAATAAACGCAACACTGGACACACCGGTTATATTATCGATGAAATAAGGATATGGTCGCAAAATACTTTCCTTGATGACATAAGAAAATTGACTGTACCATAATAAAATTCGTATATGAATACCGTTTGAAATTGCCATAGGTTATTACCTAGCGATCCTAAAATAGGATGGGCTACTTATGATAATCGCACACCCACATTCGATCAAGGAATAGTTTCAATAAATCAAATCTATAATAATATCGGCACAAGAATGTTACTTGGAACTTTAGTAGATACAGTTGTATGTGCTTATCTATTACCGACAGGAATAGATTGGTTCTTGTGAAACGTGATGAAATCAATGTCAGTACATTGATAAAGTCTTAGAAGTATGACGTGTGAATGTCGTCTTCCAGCAAAAAGATTCTATACTACGTCCACCTATATTTAAAAATACGATAAGTAATATTAGAATAATTTAAATCTAAAGACCAATCAACTGTTCAAAAAGTGGAAATGTAGCCCAACATGATACGACAATGCTATTGTATTAAATATCCTATCGTTGGCGATTGATTGTGTTAGATTATCTATACTAACATCAATATTAAGCCATAGTCAATAATAATAATACAATAATGAAAAAACTCTTTATTGCATACAAAACAAAAGACAACAGAAAAATAATAAAAGAATTAAAAACAGAAATGTCACAATATATCTGTATTTATAAAAGGTTTTGGTCGGTGCATGAATGAGATATGAATGTAGATAGACCCCAAACTACCGGAACTAGAATCATGATATTATGTACAGGGGTTCGTTGGTTATGTAGGCGCCCTTTGAGGAAGGCTTTCAAAATTCCCACAGGAAGCTAAGAAATCCCCATCCAAAAAATATAAGCGAAACGCGGGCACAGCTAAGTACGAGTAGTTACAAATATTTCACCTAATAAAAACCATCATAATGCGACCACAATTTGATTGCTCACATTTAGTCTCATCACCGAAACACCGCGACTAGAATATGAAACCTGTTCAAATTTACATTGACCGGGCCCGACCACTGCTGTCACATTTTCTTAAGTATAACTTAACTGCCCATACAAAATATCTAAGTAACAAATAATTGTACACAAATTACTAACAACAGCAATTAGTTGAACCATCTGCGCTTAACAATATAATCAAGATATCAATCACTTTGACCATTCACGAGAAACGGCTCCAAAATGGATAAAAGTTATGATTAATCCCTAGTCACACTACTGACAGTTACAAATGTCGCAATCGATTACCCAAAATCACAACAGCGAATTTAGTACAAGAAAATCTTTGGAAATACTCCCATTTTTCTTTGCACAACGAAACGCGTTTAGTTTATTCAATATGCAAAAATTTACTTGTGTCGAGAGAAAATATTCAATCACGCGCTGTTCTCAGCTTATAGGCTATCTTGAATTTATTTATTTATTTATTCACAGTGTAAACTTACAACTAGATCTAGCCAACACGCTTACAATGTTACTCAATTAAGTCACTAGAAATTATGAAAACACACAAATATATACCTAATTACAAACAACATTATAAACTAAGTTAAGCAATAATAAAATTACTACACATAAGAAATAAACCTCATAAATTTTCTGACTAATGACCCAAGAGTGTCAACAAATATTATATCGGCATCCGAGACCTCAACAAGGAAAGTGTCTGATCCATTTTACGTGATTCTTTTTTGTCCGATGCGGAATAGTCGCCATTTGGTCCCATAAAAATTTGACCCAGTAGTTTATATTTTAATATTTTCTGGCGTTACTTTGGCTCAAATTCTAGGACGCATGTATTAAATTTTACTTTTTTAAGTAAATTTAATACATGATTGAAATATTTTTTATTTTTGTTATATCCTTAATAGATATCCTACAAAAGCGTAGCTATGTTTCAGTAGTGAGAACACCTAAGCCGTTTTGTTTATTCAACAGTTTCTATGGTGTTCATGGAACTGTATTATATCCTTTATCTTTATACCTTAAAATCATTATACATAATTCCGCATTATTTAATTATTTACTGTATCTAGAGGTTGGCTGAAAGAGATGTAAAGAGAAAAAGTCGCCTTTGTACATGATTTTTAATAGGTATATGTAACGTATACAAAATGTTATTTTGTGTACAATAAAGAATAAAGTTATTTTCTACTTCTGTGCAAAAAAAATGCTGACACGTAACTTTCAGCTCGATGCGAAGATGAATTCACCGCAGACAATGACGTTCTAAGAAGCTGGCTTTACAGACACACATAATTTATGGCTGACGTCTATTAATCGAACATTGATAAAGTATCGCCTTATAAGAATAATAAATGATGTTCTTTATACAAACAAACGTTCTTTTTTAGGTTTGTTGTAAGAGTAAATGTATTTAATTAATCGACTTCAAAAAAGGAGGAGGCTCTCAATTCGATGCGTATATGTTTTTTTGTGTTTCGATTTTCAAAATTCTTTTTGTTTTTGATTAGAGTATACCCCTAAGGCAGTTTCATCGTCACCAAAGTCAGGATTTGATGATAGGATCCCATGAAAATCGAGGGGAACCCTTAAATGTTATAGGTACGTCCCACGTGTTTCATGTTTTTTCCGAAACAATTTCGGTATTTGCGACCGGTAGTCGTGAACCGAGCTGATGTTTAAAAGATCCTAAGCTTTAGGGGTTAATTTTTTAAAAACAATAGGCACGTGTTGATCATTTGTCGCATTCCTCAAATGAATTTTCAAGTACAATTCACTATAAGATAAAAATACAAAAAATGAAAACAGACTTGAAAAATACTGAAAAGTAAAAAACATTTCTATTTTGAAGTCAGTGCCAAATGATGATCTCCTAGAGAGTCTTAAAATTTGGCACCAATTTTAATATAGAAATGTGATGTGTCTGTGCTTATTCTTATATTATGTCAAACTTTCAGTGTTTTCGAAGTCAGTTGATTCATAATTTCTCAAGGTACGCACTTTTATAATCGAGATAGGAGTATTTATTATAGTTGATTATTAACCAATGAGATGAAGCAGTGTCTTATGCTATGGGTGTAGACTTGATTGCGAACGTAACGAGGGTCCGGTTGCGATCCTGATCATAGCGAGGGATAGGAGGGGACTCACCAAAGACTAAGATTGCTTTATCCAAGTAAAATACTCTACTTTTCGCACCACCTGCGAGAAAATAAAAACAAAAAAGTAAGAAATACAGTATTTATTCAAAATCATATTAATTTTCTAAAATCATAATTAATCACAAACCAAAGATTTTTAAAAATTGACATGGTAAAATTTATTCAGTTATTTTTAATTGAAATATTTCTTCGACATTTATATTAATGTATACTGTACTTTAATATTATTTTATATATTTTAATTTGACTTTACATTGTGTAATATTTTCACTATTATAATAAATTTTACAGATATTAACATTTTAATTTTGTGACATTTTAATTCTGTGACATTTCAAATTGTATTCATTTAATTTAATGTATATAATACCAGTATGTAATTTTAAATTGACAATAATTTCTTCCAAGCCATTGTAATTTCGTTATAATGTATATTGTGATGAAATGAAATAAAATAAATCTAAATCTATCATAATTTATTAAACACATCGCTAAATGAAAAAAATCTCATTGAAACCACGATGCAAGTGAAAGTTTTTTTCGGAAAATTTATTAAGGCCATATTGGCTTTGGCTGGTTTGCCGAGCGCCATTCACTTGTCTTTACCCCTACTCCGCGGTCAGCTGTAATGCGGCATGCGATAGATCAGTGGTTCTTAACCGGTGGTCCGCGGACCACTGGTGGTCCCTGGAAGCAGCCGAAGTGGTCCACGAACCCATACGAAAAATTATATTATAGATATAACAAACAACCTTTTATCTATATTCACTCTATATGGGTTTTGAGTTGGTGGTCTATGACTAGACAGATATTTGTAAAATGATCCCTCGTTACTAAAAGGTTGAAAAAATTTAGGCGATGCATGTTGGCTAGACAGCGAACGAGCATGGGGCTCTCCAGACAGAGTGCCGGGCCTACCCACTAAAACCCTGCCCTTTAGGGGGCGTATGGTAGGGTTCACAATGCGACATCTCTACTCACGCGCCCGAGAAGAGGTTTTACACCATACAATTTATCATGTCTTGTCACGAATCTCTTACGCCGCCTCAAAGTTTTGCTCAAAATTGATGATTAACTGATAGAAAATGATTTTTTGTGCAAGCCAGATTCGTTTTGATAGTTGTTGCTTGAGAACGATTTTTGGGTGGCTGTAATCACAACCTTATTAAAATTTGAGGGCTGGATCCTGCCGCTCGCAGCTTCTCGCCCTTCGTGTGGGAATTATATATTTTTTCATAGGAAGAAATCTTTAGCCTATGTTACTCACTGATAATAAAGCATTCTATTAGTGAAACAATTTTTGGACATTATCCCGAAGATTCAAACTAACAAACTTTACCTCTTCATAATCTACACTTACCTGCAATAAAATCGACCTACCTTTACGCTTTGGTTCAGAGTTCGACAAATCAAAATGTACCATCAATAAATAATATCTTTTAACCCTATTTGTTAAACAAGAATGGTCTAGTGTAAGCTTAGGCTCACATTAGACCAGTTTCAAGTCAAGATCAGTTGAAGAAGATCAGTGTCAAGATCAGTTTTTTTTTGACAGATTGAGGTTTATTGATTTTACAAACTGGAAACTAAAATTTAAAAAACCTTTTTTTTTTTTAAAAATCTGCTCAATTTAAATGGTCCATAAATGTGAAGAAATAATCAATTTTTGAATAAACATTGATTCAATTAACTTTTAACACTCTGTATAGTCACAGAAATTGCTTATAACGGGAAAATGAGAAACAGAGTTTTCCGAAGAAATAAGTCTATTGTCAGCAATACTTGTTTTATCAACGATTAGAGTACCTATGTTAAAATGCTTATGCAGTAGGTATGCTTTCAAATTGTATTAGCAGTTTTTGTTGGTCTAATTAAATTTTTTATATACCTATATTTCCAAACCGACACCTATGAAATGGGTCGATTTTATTGCAGGTAAGTGTATATAAGTAATATATAACTTTGTAAAAATATCGTGTCACAGTGTTGTCTGGGATAAACTCCGAAGTTACTTAACCGATTTTAATGTTTGGCTTAATGTATGCAATTTGGTCGAACTTAAAAGATAGGATAGTTTTTATCGATTTTGACCTTAATATTTATATCAACAGTGGAAACTCGATTATCCTCTCAGCCTTCGGCCCTCAGTTATACGGATTCGCGATTAACCGGACTGCCAATCTCAATCAAATATTTTTTTTGAAAAAAACTTTATACCTTCAAGTAGAATCCATGCATGCACGGATATAGGTATCCGAACTCGCAGATCTCCGAAAGCAATTTATTTCTTTCGGAGATCTCTTTTATGCTTAACTCTGGTTACCATAAAGGATCAAAGTACTCGTCAATACGAATCAAACGAGCCCAAACTCGACGAGGCTGTGTCGTTTTATTGCGGAGTTCCTATGCTCACCTTCCAGCTCCAGCATCAGACCCTGGTTACCATAAAGGATCAAAGTTGTCATCAATACGAATCAAACGAACCCAAACTCAATGGGGCTGCACTGAATCATTTTATTACGGAGTTCCTATGGCCACCTTCCAGCTCTAGCATCAGATCAGCTCCATGTCATCATAATATTGTATTGTCATGCGATATACATATGCATGCAAATTTTCAGCTCAATCGAAATCCGGGAAGTGGGTCAAAGGAGACTGGCGGGTTTCTTTGGAGTATTCGGCCTGATCACCTACACGAAAACTTTTTACGTCTCGTCAAAACTCAATTTATAAGACAAATAAAAATAGCTTAATACTTTGCCAAGAACTTCGAGAAAATTAGTTATAGTGTGTTGAATGTTGACAAATAAGTTTGGTTATGTTTTGGTTTAATTCACGAATTTGTCGTATAATTAACAGTAACTTATAAAAATCAGTTTGTTTAATAGATGTAAACACATATTTTTGTACCACAATAGGAAATACACCCCATACTTCACACGTTAGTGAAAATAAAATCGGTCGCACAAACGCAAAATACCATAAACGAGTAATTAGGTACATTGGTTATCATTCTGACTGTTCTGATCAAACATCGTATCAGTGTTGTCGCACTTAATAAATTCAATTCATCGATCAATATCGATGTATCAATTCATCGATATTCTACATTTTATACTCAAATCTTTTAAAAACATTAATTTCAGATAAAATATGAAGAAATCTGTGGTAAATGAATTAGCATTATAATTCAATAACATGTAAATGTATTATTTTTTCTCTATAAAACTGGTTAATTCGCCAATATCGAGTCTTAAAATGTATCGATTAAATTCAATGAAAAGGATTTTTTTCTTGACTTTGCAAAGTTCTACAAAGATGTTTGTTACTTTAATAAAATCTACGAAAAATATACATTTTTGCATTAAAGTCTCCTTTAAGTCGCAAGATTTGATCTAAACATACATGTATACATACAGTGCAAGCTAAATAAAAGCTTACCACCACTCACCATCAGGTGGCTCGTCCTGTTATATATATTTTATGTATAGAATCGGGATGATGCACCCTGCACGTCAGCATCTTAGTTAGTCTTTGCCTCTTTCAAAGTTTTCACCTCAGTTCGACTCCATCCGCGCGACCGGTGACACTTGCCCATAAATATTATAATTTCCATAAGTTATTCCTAAATTCAGTTATTTTTGTGTTAGTTGATTCTATTTTCTTATAAATAAATAATTTGTGAAAATAATTTTTTTTTTAAAAAGACTCACGGGAAAAAACCCATAACAAATTTGGTGGCAGCGTTAAGGGATACTCCATCAGGTATCCTCGGTTCGTCACCGTATTCCTAAAAAGTGAAGTTAAATTGTGAACTCTGCATCCAGCTAACACAAAATCAGTGTCATCGTAAAATAAAAGAAGAAGAAAATAAACTCTGTCTCAGTGTCGAACTCACCTCGTCCTCCAGCCAGCATCCTGAAAAAAAAAGAAATCTCTGTTTCCTGAAAAAGAAAGAAGAACCTCTGTTTCCTGAAGAAAAAAAAAAGAAAAATAACCTCTGTTTCCTGAAAAAAAAAATAAGAAGAACCTCTGTTTCCTGAAAAAAAAGAAGAACCTCTGTTTCCTGAAAAAAAAAAGAGAAAAAGAGAAGAAACTCCGTGTCCTTGGAAGATCGTCATTCCTGTGAAAAAAGAAAACAGCTCTGTGTCCTTCGAAGATCTTCATATCTCTGAAAGCAGCTCCGTGTCTTTCAAAAACCGCCGTATCCTGAAAGAAAAGCCCCTGAAAAAAAAATAGTAATGCTCGTCATCTTCATTAACCTGTAAGTCATAAATCCTATTTTAATTCAAGTTCCATGTGTTCAATTATTATCATTTTCTCCGTTCTCGCATTGTAATAATAGCACCGTCGCTCATCATTCGCCCTTATCAGTGCACACCTGCATCGTATTGAATTACATCAGCGTCCGACTGTTACACCGGAGCCTCGAGATCAATTCAAGTTTGGTTTTATTGTTGGTAGTTATTATTATTTAACCTAAAAATGTCGACTAAAGACTCGATTAAAATTGAAAATGAACATATTCCAATTGCCACACTTTTTAAATTTATTAAGCCCTTCGACGGGTCAAGAGAAAAGTTGAACTCATTTTTGTCAAATTGCGACAACACATTAGAACTAGGCTCAGAACAGCAACAACCTATTTTATTCAGATTTATAGTCTCACAGTTAGAGGGAAAAGCCGAGATTGCATGTTCAATAAAAGACTTCGATAATTGGGACCAATTAAAATCATTTCTTAAAGCACAATTCGGCGAAAGAAAACATTATGCGCATTTACTTCTAGATCTACAAGATTGTCATCAGACAGCATCAGAAGCGGTAAGCCAGTTTGCACTTCGTGTAGAGACGTGCCTATCAAAATTATTAACCGAGATCACATTGTCAAATAAAAAAAAATCCGAGCTCGCTGGTCATTTAGCATCTATGGAAGTACTCCACACATTTTTATTGGGCCTTAAGCCCAGTATTTCAAACCTTGTCAGAAGTAAGACACCTGCTAATCTCAATGAAGCCGTAAATTTAGCTACATCTGAAGAAAAAATTCAAAAGCTGATGGTAAAACGCAACATTTCTCAACCTCAACAACGTTCTTATCATAAGCCTGAGTATACCTTTAGGCCCACAGTACATAATGTTATTCCTACAGTCCCTACGCCCCAATCACCTACTCAAAACTTTTGTAGGTATTGCAAAAATCAAGGACATGTTCTCGAAAATTGTAGAAAGCGTGAATTTAATAACAAACGTTTTCAAACTCAACAATCTTCTTTTCCACGTCAACTTCAACAACATCCTTCCTCATCATAAACCCCAATTCAGACCTCAACCATCAACTCGAGTCCATTCCCTGAATAATACAAATGACGACCCCCATTACGATTTCCAATATCCTCAAGATACAGAACCCTATCCGTGTAATGACAACGACGATACTTTAAACGAGTAACGGACTCACGGCGGTGTCTCGCTGAGTCCATCACGCAACTTCCAGCTCCGTATCCTGATCCAAACGACACCATTCAATTAACGAAATCCTCTGTTTCGGACCACATGGGTAACCAGCCCCGAATAAGTGTCAATAAATGTAAATCCTCTGTATCGGACCACATGGGTAACCAGCCCCGAATAAGTGTCCATAAATCTAAGTTCTCTGTATCGGACCACAAGGGTAACCAGCCCCAAGTAAGTGTCCATGTCTCTAAATCCTCTGTATCAGACCACAAGGGTAACCAGCCCCAAATAAGTGTCAAAAATTCTAAATCCTCTGTACCAGACCACGCAAATAACCAACCTCAAAAAAAACTCCAGAAACCAAATCTAACTCTAAATCCAATTTCTAAATCCAATTCAAAACCAATTCTAGATCCAAACCAAGCTCTAAATCCTGTCCAGTCAGATGAAATTTACGAGATAACCTGTGACCCTACTAAAGTATCCTTACCTCATGTAGTAATAAATACGTTTCCAATAAACCACTTACCTTTCTCGTCGACACCGGCTCATCCATTTGTCTCCTTAAGAAGTCCTGCATCCAATCTCCCGACCTGAAACTAAATAAAGATCATATATTAAAATTAAAAGGTATTGATAACATTGAAGAAGCTATTCCAACTATTGGCAATACTGATTTGAAACTAATATTTGGTAAAAAAGCAATTTCATACACATTTCACGTTGTAGATAAAATTAATTTAGATTATGATGGTATAATAGGAAACAATTTACTTACACATTTCCATTGTAATGTTGATTATAATCGTAATGTACTCTTATTAGATAAAAATAAAATTATTCTTAAGTTCACTGACCCAGTCTATCATATTCCAGCTCGATCTGAAATGATCATCGAATGTTCCGTCCGTAACCCCGAAATCAAAGAAGGTCTTATTCTAGACCAACACATTTCTAAATCTCTTCTAATAGCAAATTGCTTCGTTAAAGTAAAAGATAACAAGAGGATCAATTTAACTGTAGTAAATTTATCCGAAAACCCTACAACCCTTAACTCAAACCTACAACTTACCTTACATCCTGTCCAATACGACGAGTCTCCTAATCCTAGAAAAGAAAGTCCTTCGAATCAGTCTTCAATGACCAGAACCAACGAAGTTCTGAAACTCCTCCGTGTCTCACATCTAAATTCCGAAGAAACTGAAGCCCTTTATGACATATGCTCTCAATTCTCTGATGTTTTCCACTTACCTGGCGACCAGCTCTCCTTCACTGATGCAATCCAACACGAAATCCGCACTACCTCCGATCAACCCATCAATGTCAAATCATACCATTTCCCTGAAATCCATAAGAAAGAAGTCCAATCCCAAATCCAAAAAATGTTAGACCAAAACATCATCCGTCCCTCAGTTTCACCCTGGTCTTCTCCAATTTGGATAGTTCCGAAGAAGTTAGACGCTTCTGGCCAAAGAAAATGGCGTATCGTTATTGATTATAGGAAACTTAACGATATCACTATAGGTGAAACCTATCCTATCCCCAATATCACTGAAATTCTGGACCAGTTAGGGAAATCAAAATATTTCTCTACGCTTGACCTTGCTTCCGGGTTTCATCAAATAAAAATGGCAGCCGCTGACTCCTGCAAAACCACTTTTAGTGTCCCTCAAGGCCATTTCGAATTCTGTCGCATGCCATTCGGATTGAAAAATGCACCTTCTACTTTCCAACGTCTCATGAACAATGTCCTAACCGGCCTTCAAGGAGAACGATGCTTTGTCTATTTAGATGACATCGTTATCTATTCCTACGATCTATCCCAACACATTCAACATTTTGCCGCTGTGTTCGGCAAACTCCGTTTTTTCAACCTCAAGCTGCAGCCTGATAAATGTGAATTCCTTAGAAAGGAAGTCGGTTATCTAGGCCATACCATTACCGAAAATGGTGTTAAACCTCATCCCAATAAAGTAAAAGCGGTCGAAAACTTCCCAATTCCAAAATGTCCTAAGGACATCAAATCCTTTTTAGGCCTTATCTCGTACTACAGACGCTTCATTCCAGACTTCTCCAAACTGTCAAAACCCCTTACTTCGCTCCTTAAAAAGGATACCCCATTCAACTGGTCCAATGAGCAGCAATTAGCCTTCGAAACCCTTAAACAAAAATTAATCTCCGCTCCTGTCCTCATCTATCCCGACTTTACAAAATCTTTCACACTTACCTGTGACGCCTCTAATTATGCTATTTCCGCCATTCTATCCCAAGGTGCGGTTGGAAAAGACCAACCTATAGCCTTCTCTTCCCGAACTCTAAATAAAAATGAAATTAATTACAGCACGACGGAAAAGGAATTATTTGCAATCTTTTTTGGCTGTAAAACTTTCAGACCGTATTTGTTTGATCGCAAATTCTTAATTGTCTCCGATCACCGTCCCCTAAAGTGGCTCTTCAATCACACTGATCCTAGCAGCAAGTTACAAAGATGGAGACTTCAACTCGAAGAATTCGAATACGAGATTGTGTATAGGAAAGGCAAATTAAATTCAGCCGCTGATGCTTTATCCCGTAAATCCCATAGTCCCTGAAAATCCCGAAAACCAATTTTTAAACCTAAATCCAGTTGATCCTACTGCAAATCCTGATCAAGCTTCCGCTGAACCTGCAACGACTACAAATGAGAACTCTCCTTTCAGTCCTATAACATTAGATGACCTAAACATTCAACTTCCTACTACTCCTGATTTTGATTTTAATGACTTACCTGATATAGATTTCCTCGACAACCCCGATTTAAACCTGTTTCCTGAACTTACCAGTAGTGAATATCCAAATTCCATCCGATCAACCGATGCTCAACCTCCAACTGAATCTTCAACTCCTCCTCTAGTAAACTTAAATCCTGAAACTCAACCAGAATCCCAACCATCTTCTTCTACTCACCGCAATCAAGATCCTCCTGAAACGAATCCTATTTCTTCACATTCACCTGATTCAAGTGACAATTATTCTAAATTCTGCAAGTCCAATCCAAATGCTATATATAACACTAACATTATCGAGCATAACGATAACCTATTGAAAAGCTCAAACAAGATCATGGTAATCCCTTCTTCTCTAGACCTAGATGAATCAATACCCTACGTCCAAGAAATCCTTTCAAATTATCCAGACTCTGAATCATTTATCCAATCCGAAAAAACCTTACACTCATTCAAATCTCTTTCCAATAACGATAAAATCTACTATTTCCTATTCACAAAGGTACATCATTTTGATGACTCATCCTACAATGACCTATTCGAAACGCTTAAAACGTTCAGAGATCACTTTACTTCCAATAATCAACCTGAAAATAAAATTAGTATTTCAGATTTCAAAAACCCTTTCGATAAACACACATATTCTAAAATATATAATATGATAGCTCATCTTTTTAATAACACTGGAATACAAATACATATATACAAAAACGCTATATATTATCCATCTCCTAGTGAAATTAGTAAAATCCTAAAGGAAAACCATGACATTCCTATCGCAGGTCACCTTGGTTCTAACCGAATGTTTAATCGAATCCGTGAGCAATATTATTGGAAAAACATGCGTAGTGACATTGAAAATTATGTCAAACAATGTTCATCTTGCCAAACTAATAAAGCCTTACGCAAAGTAAACAGAGCTCCCATGCAAATCACTAGCACATCCACTATTCCATTTGAGAGATTGTCCCTAGACATTGTCGGTCCACTTCCTGAATCTGGAACCGCCAAACTGAAATATATCCTTACCCTTCAAGATGACCTAACCAAATATTCAGTTGCATATCCTATTAGAAGCACAACAGCCGAAGAAACTAGTGACTGTCTTATTCATTTTATTTCTCAATTCGGTATTCCAAAAACCATCTTAACAGATCAAGGTACCAATTTTACAGCTGAGTTATTCAAAGAAACATGCAAATTCCTCAAAATCAAGCAGTTGTGGTCTTCTCCATATCACCCACAAACCCAAGGCGCACTTGAACGTAGCCATTCCACTTTAAAAGAGTATCTCAAATCATATGTCTCCGAACCTCAAGATAACTGGCCAAAGTATGTATATACTGCTATGCTTGCATATAACACTGCCGTTCACTCAACCACAAACTATTCTCCTTATTAACTCTTGTTTGGCCACAAGCCCTATATTCCAAACTCCATTTTTGAACCTGCAAATAATGCCACTTATTGTGATTATCTTCAAAGGTTAAAACACCGATTCCAGTATACTAGAAATAAAGCCCTCGAACATATTAAAAAATCAAAAGAAACATCTAAAGCTTATTATGACTCTCATTCAAGACCCATCCAATATCATGTAGGCGATTACGTTTTTCTTAAAAATCATCTCCGTCTCCGTAAAGCTTTATCGCCAATCTGGAAAGGCCCTTATAAAGTTATAAAAATAAACGGAAGAAACACTCTTACCTTACTAATAAATAGGCGCCATGTTGTGCATCACTATGACGAAATTAAACTTGCTCGACGCAGCAACAATTCCTAGTTATAAAACTGTACACATACATTATATACACATTTTATATTAGAAATTAAGTTTTAATCATTTAACTAATTTTATTTACACATTATATATACTAACATTCATAATATACAAAACCTAATCCTACATCATTTTATATAAATCTACTACAAAATAAAACAAATAAAATCTTAACAAAAAAAAATAATTAATTAAGTAGTTTTTATAAGTTTACTAATAAATAATTTTTAGTTTTAATATAAATAATAATTTATCGTAAGTCTTAATCTAAACTATTCTATTATTATTATTTTACTTTACTATTTAAAGGTATTATATTTATTTACAGTGTCGTCTTAGTGAATGGAAACTACGTCCAGCCAACAACAAACAACCCCGGAATATATTTTGACCCCACTGGCTCACTAAAAATAGTAGATAGTCACCTAAGCGTAGTTGTACCAATAGATATTTCTTTTATTAAACCTCATACAGAAAACATAAACGGTGTGATAGGCACCTCTCGGTACTTGTGTAAACAAAGTGGCACCTTCGAGGAATTAGATTGTCATAACACACTGCAACCTTTATCAGTAAGATATTATGAGATCGTCCGAGACTTCGAGTCAATTTCGCATCTCATTGATTTACGATCTAGAAGGTCAGCTTGGTTTAGTGGTATTGGCACCATATTTAAGCACTTATTTGGAACAATGAATGAAGACGATGCTATTAAATACAGCACTGCTATCCAAACTATAGAGAATGACCAAAATCAATTGTCAAAATTAATTAAGGAAAATATTTTGGTAACCACCTCGACCTTGTCCTCTTTTAAAAAACTTATTCATGACATTGGCAATAATGAAAAACAACTTAATAGTGCTGTCGAGAACTTATTTGTCCAGCTTAAAAATGTAACATTGTCAACAAATCGGTTATACTTTGAAACAAAGTTTAATGAAATAGTTAATATGTTAGAAAGCCATCTACTTACCTTATCTTTTAAATTAGAAGATATTATCAATGGTATATTATCAATGTTTAGTAAAGCAAATATTTTACACCCGTCTATTATTACGCCGAGACAATTGTTTACTAATTTAGTTGAAAACTATCGTTTCTTACCAAATTATAAGCAGTTTCCCATTAGTTTATCTTTAGATAATATGCATATGTTAATTAATATTTCGGAATTATCTTCTTATTATAGTCAAAGTAAAATTATTTTTGTATTAAGTATTCCTCTAGTAACTCCTAAAGAATTTAATTTATATCATTGTATTCCATTGCCGGTAAAATTTGTAAATAATACTTACTCGAGTATCATACCGTCGTCAAAATATATTGGCATAACTAGAGATAAGACATTTTATTCTAAGTTTTACGATTTAAGTACATGTAAAACATTACACAATAAATATTATTTATGTGATACTTCCGAAGTCTTCGCCAGCTCAAATAATAAGATTTGTGGAACCGAAATTATGTCTAAACCTTTAAATTCAGTACCCAATCAATGCGAAATTAAAATTTTTCAAGGTTACATCGAAACCTGGCAAAGACTTAACAATAATAAATGGATTTATGTTATCTCTGAAAATTCAAAATTGTCAATAGATTGCGTCAAGTCTCAAAGTTTTGAGACAAATATTATAGGTACAGGTATTTTAAATCTCTTATCAGATTGTGTAGCCTATTATAAAGATTTAATATTAATTCCGAAATCAATTAGTTTTATTGAAATTCAGGCCATTAACTCATCTTTCGATTTAATTAAAGATAGTCACCTAAATATAACATTATTTAAAAATTTGAATAATATTCCAAAATTAACATTAAAAAACATTGAACTCGACAAAATTCCATTTGAGTATAATAAAGCCAATAACGAAATGATAAAAAATTTGGAGAAATTAATTGAAAAACCACATATTGTTTTATATGGGGAATATTATTCATATACAACTATTATTATAGCAATGGCATTTATTTTATCAATATTTTTACTTCTATATAAGAATTGTAAGGGCAAATGTCAACGTTTTCATATTAGCACACCCACTTCCAATTCCAAAATTGAAGACCGAACTTCAGAACTTATTGAAGAACCTGAAGTCCACGTCGCTAGAACCAGAATTTCAAAAACGTAAACTTCACCATTCAGGTGTAAGTTTAGTCTCAACCCTGGGGGCTGTTATATATATTTTATGTATAGAATCGGGATGATGCACCCTGCACGTCAGCATCTTAGTTAGTCTTTGCCTCTTTCAAAGTTTTCACCTCAGTTCGACTCCATCCGCGCGACCGGTGACACTTGCCCATAAATATTATAATTTCCATAAGTTATTCCTAAATTCAGTTATTTTTGTGTTAGTTGATTCTATTTTCTTATAAATAAATAATTTGTGAAAATAAACTTTTTTTTAAAAAGACTCACGGGAAAAACCCCATAACAGTCCGCTCGTTCACCACCTTTGGCGACATAAAAAAAAGCTTGTAAAGTATAAAATTCGCGCCATCTCGCGGTCTTGTCAGCTAACTCACAGAAGTCGGTGCTCTCGCTTTCTTCAAAATGCTGTCGATTTCTATTTAGTTTGACTACGCGTTAATAGAGGACGCTATTTGCTATAATATAATATTAATTAAACTTGATTTTGATATTCGTAATTCTAAAAGAAAATATATGTTTTAATAAATCTCGCAATTTTTTACATTATCATACAAAAATTTGCTAAAACAGCAAATTTTATCATTATCATATAAAATTTTTTCTTGTAATAGATTTTTTTTTCTCTATTAAGAGGTTTTTTTTTGTTATATGTATTTTATTTTGTGCAAGTGGCCATATTGGATTTGATTTTTTTTCAAAATGTACTGTGCTCTAGAAGTCAAGCTCTTTGATTTGATACCCATATTGGTTAAGGTTGTACAAAAATCTGTAATTAGCTACCTTGTAACGGTGGCCGTCTTGGATTCATTTTTTTTCATAGTGAACTGTGCTCTACGAGACCTTTCATTTGACAATCATATTACAGTGACTTTATAAAAATATGTTTTCTGCTATTTTGGATTTACAACCACACTAATTATGCATAATTGCATTGTCTACCGAACAAAAGGTGTAAAATATCACTTAATCGGATACCAACAAGTGGTCGAAAAATGCTTTGCAAATTTTGAAGCGGACAACTTTATATAGGTACGAACAAAGTAAACAACAACTTTACATACGAACAACAAGTTCAAGTTAAATAAAGGCTTGTTAGAATGAAACACGTTGCACTTACCTATATAAAATTCCATCGTCTGACTCCTAATTGGTGACATGAGACCTCCTCGGGGGTATACCTACTCTTTAGAAAAAGAATTATGAAAGTCAGTTAACGATGGACGGCATAATCGGTAAACATAGTTCCAAAGAAATATAGATACAGGTGAACATACTCGTAAAACCTCCTTTTTAACCGACTTCTAATCTCATAAAAATCGAGGGAAACAGCCTTATATATACAGCCTTATTAATAAAAATCGCCTATTCCCTCCTTAATCCGAACGTACTCTCGGAGTAGTTACTACCAGTTTAGGCTAGGAGTAGCTTTGTGTTTATAACATTATTAATTAACACGGAGTAAGCTTAGACTAACAAAGCCTTCCTTACTCTCGGATTAACGCGTATGTTATGGCAACCCTTGCAATTTAAAAGTAAAAAGAATGAGTCAGTGAACGATTTGAGCATCGTGTGACAGACAGAAATACATGAGATGACAGTTTTTTCTGTTTTTTCACCTTTTTCAGTTTGAAATTGTCTTTCAAGGTTATTTTGTGGTTATTTTGTTCGCGATTTGTGATCGCAATATTGCAAAAACATGACAAATTCAATTTCTTCGATTTCGTTGATCAACATCAAATCATCTAAATAATAGTCACTTTCCATTTTAATACAATACAAAATAAACCACACCAACAATAAACACAAATTCGCTCAATTCGACTGTGAAAAATAAAACGGTCGCCATCTAATGACAAGATACGTGTCAAAGTTGACAAATTATATAGATTTACGCAAAGACAACGCTACTCCAACCTTAATCTGTCGCTAAACTAGGTAGCTAGCAGGTATAACATTTACTCCGAGAGTAGAGTTGGATTAGCTTACTCCTTCCCTACTCCGTGTTTATTAATATAAAAAATGTTTACTACTGACTTAATACTCGGAGTAGTTACTCCTGCCTTAGTCTACGTTTATTAATAAGACGGTTAAAGTTTTAGGTGTGTCCAACGTGTTTTGTGTGTATGTTACGCGATTACTCCGCCAATTGTGGACCGATTTTCAAAATTCCTTTTGTATGCGATAGAGTATGACTCCTGGGGTGGTCCCAAGATCACTAAAGTCAGGATCTGATAATGGGATCTCATGAAAATCGAGGGAAACCCTAATTTAAATTAGGGTTCCTTTCACTAAAAAGATTTCATTCACTAAAAAACTAAAAAAAAAATATTTTACAAAAAATAATAAACCGACTTCAAAAACACTGAAAAGTTTAAAATAATATTAGAATCGGGACAGACAACATCACACTTCAATATTGAAGTCGGTGACAAATTTTAAGACTTTCTAGGGGATCATCGTTTGGCACCGACTTCAATATAGAAGTGTGATGTTGTCTGTACCTATTCTTATATTATTTTAAACTTTTCAGTGTTTTTGAAGTCGGTTTTTATTTTTTGTAAAATATTTTTTTTTAGTTTTTTAGTGAATGAAATCTTTTTAGTGAAAGGAACCCTAATTTAAATTAGGGTTTCCCTCGATTTTCATGAGATCCCATTATCAGATCCATACGATGATTGTACAATTACAAACAACCCGTTATATTCACATATACTTTAACGATGTACACAATATGTATTCCTACGAGTCAAATCTTTGAACAAATAAAAAGTTTTTCTATTTTAAATAGCTTAATGTTGGTATTATAAAAATATGTGTCCTTATACAGTGATAGTATGAAGTATAATTAGATTTTAGATAGATACACATTCAATTAGACTTCGAATTTCAATTTAAAATGTTGGAACCGGTATGGTTCGAAATGCAGTCGGATTCTACAATTATCGGTTTGGAGACGTTTTCAATAAGAGCTTTCAGGACGGGAGTTCCCCGAGCCGTTGTTTGAACAGTCTGTTCGCTTCGTTGAGAGAGTAGGCTGAAATTCATGATTGATACCAGGGCGTGTGTAGCGAGCATTTTATGACAGTACTCAATATTTTACCGATATCGCATGAAGACACTGTGCGGTAAAAGAAATGAAATTTCCTTTGTCCGAGCACCAATCAATCAGGAATCGGCTCCATTCACTTCAGTACTTTTTGCTCCAAATCTATAAAACGGAGATAAAGCTTGCTCAATCGGCCAGAATTCCGTTCCGGATATTTCGAATATTAATGTGACAAGAACATTAGTAATCTGGCAAAGAAATGATTGCATTTGATTCGTGAAATAAAATTGTTCTTTTTGAGTAAGTACTTAGTGATTTTAAATCGTTACCAAATTTTACATTATAAGCTTTACATTATATAGAAATAATATTATATCCTTATTGATAGGTACATATCTAATATGTATACTTAGGTACGTAGAGGTCTATTATTATTAGGTATTTACATCATACGTGATCAAAATCATCTGTCGCCTAAGGTGTCTGTATTTAATCTGTATTTCGACAGACTCTTTCCTGACGCCTTCATAATGACAACTCAAATACCTCCCCAGGGAGGGGCTAGAACCTACCCTAAATTAAGTGTAATTTAATGTTTAGGCCATAGTCAACCAGCTGACTCAGTGCTGATTGGTCGACTCCACTTAGGTACACTTTTGAATTTCTTCGCAGATGTAAGCATTGCTATGAATTGCCTCACCATATTTTCTTTCACCGTAGAAGCATCGGACAAATGTACATAATTATAAATGTCGATAAACAAAAACCACATTGGTGCATGGCAGGATCTAACCCCGGACCTCCCGATCAGAAGGCGAGTGCCGAGTCTACGGCGTCACCGACGCTCTGACGGCCTTTTTCGTCTGAAATAGTCCAAATATATACACGGTTATTTTTTTATCACCCTGAAAAATTTAAGGGACGCTTCACGACATGGTAGTAGAATGATTTAAATATGAATAAAAAAAATAACTCACATATTTAATTATATATTAATTTTCTAAAATATCCAAAAAATACTAGCTAGTGCAGCATTTTAAGAGATTTTTTTTACTTTTCTTATTTCATTTTCCCTTTAATTTTCCAGAAAAAATAACCGTGTTGTATACAGTATATATTTTTGTACTAAAGATTATGTTGATACAAGTAGTATTTTGTGAGGCTAAAGAAGTTATATTTTGTGGATCTCACTTTAACGTCATTTTATTTTATTGATAATACTAACTGTGCCCGCGAATTCGTTCGTTTGGATGTCGGAAAATAACAACTAGTCGTACATTTTTTCCCGTTTTTGCAACATTTTTCGTTGATGCTCAGCTCCTATTAGTCGTAGCGTGATGTTATATAACCTATAACCTTCCTCGATAAATGAACTATTCAACACAAAAAGAATTTTTCAATTTGAATCAGTGATACTGTGCTAGTTTCAACCAAACAAACAATCAAACAAATTCTTCAGCTTTTTAACATTATATTTGTTTTAGGACTAAGTTATATTTATTTTTTGTGGATCTAATTTCAAGTGGAGTCAATTTATTTTATTAATTTATGCTCACGTATAGGGTCTAAACTGGTCTAAACAAATATTTTGGTGAGCGTTTAAATTATACCTGGCACTTTTAAGCCGCTATTTTAACGGCGCTGGCGATTTTACTTTCGCGCAGGAACACAACACGATATTAATGGCTGAGGTCTTTTGCGAAGCTGGTGCTGGTGGTGGAGGTGCTTGCCCAGCCGCGCTGCTCTACTACTCTAGCTCTCCTTAAAACTGTTAATTATCAAAGTGAAAGCACTCTGAATACTTTATGGTAGTAGCTAGATTGTAATGCATCAATATTGCAGTGGTGTGTAATGGAACGTGCCTGTCGGGAGTGCTCTGTATTTATATAGATAGATTTCATTGTTCGAAGATGTGTTTGCATTACCTTGCTGTCGGAAACAGAGAGTAGAGGTGCGTAAGCCTTATAGTCAGATCGCTATACCAGCAATTTTGCTGCCCCAATTACAAACACAATGTTTTGTTTATAAAACAATTTCGACTTTTGTATTAGCTGAATTAAATTGCAACAAGTTTAATTTCATTAGGATTTCTTGTTCAACAGCTATGTTTTGTATGTTCGGATTCATAGCTAAAGAACTAATCATCCCGGGTAAAGCACCAATCAGATACTCTACCGATCGCGATAGATTTACGTCTAAATTAATCATACGAATAACTGCGTCATTCGCAATCGGAATCAATTAATTAGCATGAATTACAGAAAGCAATGACAGCCCTTAAATAACTGTCGTCTAAATTTAAGTACGGCGAAATATTTTGCCAAGTCATAAATAAAACTATGTTTTGAAATATACGAAATAATTGATTCTGCGTATTTTGAAGTTATTTTAAGGAGCGTATAATAATATGAGCGACATGTAGCGGAAGCTACATTTTTGTACAAATAATACGCGCAATGTCACTTTTAAATTTTATCATAAATATTTTTTAATACAAAAAGTAGACTTCCATGTGTAATTAATGTGCGAAAATTTATTCTTTTCCGCGTTAGTGCTTTTTGTTTTCCTTCTGCATACATAATATAAACTCCTAATGCATCAAGTTTTTATTCAATCAAAATTTTTATTTAATAGCCTAAATACTATTAATACATGAATAAACTGCTTTTCATTGATTCTCTTTCGTTATTATTTTTTTTGCATATGAATTTATAAACGTCATTCGATGCACGTGCGGAATTGTCATTTCCACCCGTCCCTATAGTGTTGACCCAAGCCGGAGGCGCGGGTCAACAAAAAATTAATTTGAGTCAATAAGTAGGAATAGGTATAGTGAAATCTTATCATAAATTCCAAAAATCTGTAATAATATTTAACAGACTATCAAGATTATATAGTTCCTATAGATATCGATCCAATTTTGATGACTTGTCATTGTCCTTTGTCAGTTGAGTATTTGGTGCCAGTTGAAAAACGGTGCCTTATACGGTGCCTTCACAGACGTATTTATACGTCTATGGGTGCCTTATATTTTCGTCTGGCTTTATACTGAACAGAGGGGCAATCGCACTATTTATAACGTTTCAACCAAATCAGAAACGTTTCCGTTCCCATACATTTTGACAACACCTTGACAGCTGTCAGATGTCAAAACATATGGGAACGGTAACGTTTTGGTTTTGGTTCAAACGTTCGTAATTAGTGCGATTGCCCCTCAGTAGGGCTAGCACGAACATTTGCGTCAAAGTATTCTATCGTCACCGTAGATTTTTGTATGAGAATTTTATATAATATTTACTTCTTCATCGTACAACCAGTTGGACATAACAGTTGTACCAAGGGTCGGTAGCGCCAAATAGGGGCGCTGTACAATTCTCATACTAATATGAATATTTTGACACAAATGTACGTGCTAGCCCGGTCTTCCTTTTCCATGCAGAATAATAGTTACTTAGCAAAATGGAGTGGCCATTTTGCTAAGTAACTATTATGTATCCTGTCTCCACTCAGTGTTTCTGATTATTTTATTGGATTTTTTTTTCTATGTGTTTCTGCAAACAAATAAAATTTTCATTCATTCATTCGAACCGGTACCCGTGAATATTTATTTATTTATTTATTTCACAAAATCCACAGATCTTGAAGTATTTACAGCTAAAACTTATAACTAGGACTTACATCTAATGACAGACTTACATTTCAATATTATTCTTATAGTGGGTAGTGTGTGTGTGTGTGTCTGTGTGGTGTGTGTTTTTGTGTGTAGTGTGTTGTGAGCATAACCATACCATAACCTCTCTTGCTGTTGTGATGTGATGCTGTCGCGATATAACAGATATCACAACAGCACAATTAATGATTTTACTTATTGTTTAAAATATTAAACATTTTACTCTTAAAGTTTTGACTACTGCTACTCAGTATATCTACTGCATCAAATCGCTTATTGAAGTTCCTCAGGGTCCGACGTATTACGGAATTTTTGTAATAGTTAGTACGCGTGTGTGGCAGATTGAACAAATACGTATGCCTTGTGCGAGTAGTGGGTGCTTGGAGCTGCAAGAACAATTCACATAGAATTGTACTGTCTATTACACCAAAACCGACTTAGTCCAAACGCTTATTTTAAATGACATTTAGGCATAACGCGAAATAGGCAGACTGCGTTTTAGGCACAGAGCGACTAAAGGACAGGATTCCCCATAGTCTCCAGGCTTACGCTGTGAGCGGTAGTTTAGGTGTTTTATAAATTTTGATTGGATCTTTTCTATTTGTTGACTGTAAGTGATATATTGAGGGTTCCAAACATTGCTGCAATATTCCAGTATGCTTCTGACAAATGAGTAATATAGAATTTTAAGACATTTTATATCTGAAAATGGCTTACACACACGAAGTATGAAGCCAAGATTTTTTATATGATCTGTTTACAATATCACTAATTTGTTCGTTAAAATCGAGTTTGCTGTCCATTAGAATACCTAAGTCTCTAACCAAATCAGTCCTTTTAATGCAAACGTCGTTTATTGTATAATCGTAAATTATATTATTTTTCTTTCTTGAAAACGTTATAGTCATACATTATATTTACTGACATGTTATTTGCAAGGTAGTATTAGTTTAAATTATCTAGGTCGTATTGAAGCTTCTCACAGCCCGATTGGTGCTTAGTATTAATGTAAATTTTGGTGTCATCAGCATACATAAGGAATTTTGAATACTGAAGGCAATCCCCAATATCATACAGATAGACTGCGTATAACAGTGGAGACACTATAGAGCCTTGGGGAACACCTGAAGGTACATCTATAAAATCAGAGCGGTGCCCGCCTACCACGTCCGCCTGACAACGGTTACGAAGATACGACTCAATCCATCTTAAAAGGTCGCCACATATACCAAGTTCACTTATGAAGTAGGATGCTGTGATCCACACGGTCAAACGCTTTTTCGAAGTCCGTGTAGATCACATCAACCTGATACCCTGAATAAATGACATAATTTCCGCACTTGTATAGAAATGTACTAATTATCATTGTAATAATTTATTTATTATTGATTTGTCTAAGACTTTTTATTAAATTTTTATTTATTATCAAGCTTATTTTTTATCAAAATATTTCAACACCATTTTTTTTAATTGCTACTGTACTAAATAGTTAGCTAGCAGTAATAGAAGCGGCCACCGAACTCTTATCAACCCTGGCGAATTTTTTTCATTATTCACTCAAGTGTTCATTTTTCAAATCAATTATACAGACTTGCAGCTTATTAATAAAACTCACGTTATTTAATATGAAATAAGTATTGTAAATAATGCAGAACCTATTATTATGAAGCAGTTTCGTAAAACATGTGTCGAGCTTTAATTCGATTTCATTTTAGAATCAACACATACAATGACAATGTGCTGTTACTGTTTGTTGATTCAATTTACCCCTAAACAATATACCTATTCATATTTAAGTCTGTTAAAATTATATTTTGGCGCAACTCCAATAAACCGATTCAATAAGAGCGTGCAAATGACGGAGAAAATACGAATGGAAAATGATTATTACTATGCTATTATAATTTTCATTAACTGAACAAAGATATTAACGATAAAAGCAACAATTTTCATTAGGCACATTAAAAGAGAAGCGTCGAAATTGCCCAAATAACGAACACAAAGTCGCTAATGACCACTTCAATTTAATTTACAATAGTGAGCACATTAGTCGCCAGGCGGTCTTTGTATATTTTACTCGGACGAGCTTCAGAGAAAAAGGAAATTCTATTCAAAACCAAGTTACGATATTGTATTGTACCAAACTTGCATCTGTTTTTGTTAAATTAGTAGGTTACTTTTAGGTATCAGAATGATACTTTCGCATGAGTAACGTTCTTATTTAAAACTTCCTCATAGACTTCATCGATCTTATTACTCAAAATGTCGTTAAATGTTAAATTATGGTTTAGAGCTGCGAATCCGAAGATGGACCTCAAACTTAGGTACACTTAGGCTCGTATTATTAAACGCGTTTCAAAGTTCTTCTTCTTCTTTTTTAATATGTGGCAATTGCTCGTTGGGTGTTTCAAAGTTGAGATCGATCTTAAGCTGCAGTTTTGACGTTTAATGTATATGAAACACCTGTCAAAAACAGTATTTTAAGATCGATCTCATATTTGAGATAAAATTATTAATACGGGCCTTAATCTCGACTTTATTACGCAAGCCGTTTTTCTCTGGTTTATCATTATCTGATTTCAACCCAAGTTCAAAGTATACGCGACTAATGTTATCCTTGCTACATTTTAATATTTCAAATGGAAAATAAATCAAAAAATTTATTAATTGGAACAAAAGATAAATTACTATACTTCGTTTTATGTTTGAATATCATTTTAAAAGCCAAACTGCAATGAACAAACTATATTTTTAGGTTACTTGTGAAATAAACTAAGCAAAACTAAGCAAAAATCTAGTTTTTGTCGGTTTTAAGAAAAATTGTTATTAAGAATTTGTTTGTCTGTTTGGCAACAACACAGAACACAGAAAGAGGTTTCTGTGTTCTGTGGGCAACAAGTTCAAGATTAACCAGCGCTTAACTATGGGTGCGCCTTGTTTTTTTAAAACCTGAGCTCAGCCTCGTGATGAACTCGCTTCGTAATTACAATTTTTCTTAGAGTTTTCTTAGTATGGTTTTAAACCGTGTCATGTCATAAGACTATTATATATTATCTAATTTATTATTGAATATAGTCATCGAAAGAAAACATCGCGGAGCAACCTGCATAAATCAAAGGTGTATGTGAAATTCAAAGGTGTATGTGAAGTCGACCAATCCGCACTGGGCCAGCGTGGTTGACTAAGGCCTAAACACCCTCAGTTTGGGTAAGCTCGAGCTCCTCGGCACAGATTACATAATTGCCCTCGATCGAGACACCTCTTTATGATAATAGTTCTGTTAGTATAATAATCTGTTATGATAATAGTCATCGAAAAATTTACTCGGTAATCCGTATAACCAGCTACAAAGGATTTCTATTAGCCTATACAACTTTGGGCGTCTCTTTTTGTTATGGTGTAAAGCTTGCAAACTATTTGTGCGCGGGACCAGCAACTAGGTCTAAAGTGGCGTCGTAAGTAATACGAACTTGGAGAGTGAGCCCGTAATTTTGCCTGATTATGATGACAAAGCAAAATTCCGCTCCTTCCCGTGTAAATTTGTGCGTGACTTGGGATATCGCCCTCCAACTTACACGTACGCCACGTGTGGATTGCCGAGGCACCTACCTCAAGTTACTGCTACTCCCAATTTGTAATGACCACGCGAAATCTTGGCAGTAATGTACGACTATCTATACTTATAAAATAACATGTCCTGATTCACTGACTGACTGACTGGTTCATCATCGCCGAGCGTAAACTATTGTAGTTAGAGCCATGAGCTTTATTCATTCAGCATCATTTTATTGAGTGATACCCACTACGAATTTTTTTTTGACAATTATTATGGCGAAACGTAGTTCGCGGGCACAGCTAGTCCAATATGTTCTAATATACACGGTGTTTTATAATAACCAATAAACAATCAATGCGTTATCTAAAACTAATTATTAAAATGTGTTTACGAGTACACGCAATGTCATTCAACCCAAAATTTTCATGTATATCATAGTCATGTCTATGATTTACATGAAAATTTTGGGTTGAATGACATTACGGGTAAACACAATTAAATAATTAGTCTTAGATAACGCATTGATTATTTATTGTTTATTACGATCACCGTGTATAAAATTCTCGTGTCACAGTGTTTGTTACCGAACTCCTCCGTAACGGCTTGACCGATCTTTATGAAATTGTTTGTGTATGTTCGGTAGGTCTGAGAATAGGTCGTAAACTATTTTTTTATTATGGCGAAAAGTAGTTCGCCGGCACAGCTAGTCTAATATATAAAATTGGGATCAATTCAAGTGTTGAGCTTTATCAAAGCGAAACCGTAGTTCGAGGGCACATCTAGGTTTTTATATATAAGAAGAAGAAGAATATTAATAATGTTGGTATCTTACTTGTTAACTTATCAAAAACAGAAGGACCAAAGATTAATTGTTGGTAATTGAACTGAGAAGCGACGAATGTTAATCTTAACATCTACTTTTGGGGTAGGTATAGTCGGACAGAAGGAGCTGGGGGACATTACGTGTCGCGCTTATCCTGACTGATTGATTTATCGTCAACCAGCGCGTTTAAGCCATGGACTCAAGTTCAAAGTCTCAGACTTCAGCCAGAATGAGAGTTGCGGTTGAAAATATATATTTTTCTCTTTATATTAAAATTCAAATATCTTGAATCAACATAAACCTTTACATGCACTTACCGACGTTTAAAACAAAACGAAATTCTAATTAGAAAGAAGAAAGTTACTTAACCTTAACTATAATTATTATATGTCTGTAAATATAAATAGGTGAAAAAAAGTTTACTCTACACCTAATAGGTAAGTGCGTGTATCTTACCAATGTAGAAATCGAACACGCTGAATATTATAATGGGGGAAAATATAATATTCGTGGGTTTCGGTAATAGGAACGGCAATGCATTGTACGCGGTCTCCAATGAACAACTTATATATCATGTGTCGCAATTTTCAATGTAGTTTCTTGTGTCAAATATATAATTCGCAATATTGTTTGTTCGTGAATAAAGTTGGGATCAATTCAATTTAATTATAGTTAGGGTACATCTTGTCAATTTAATAATTTATATTGAATATAAAAAATGATTTCAAATGTTTTCGGTCAAACTAAATCTCAATCTCGAACTCAAAATTGGTCCCAAAGTCAAAGTTGTTTAGTTTGATCGTCTGAACAAGCACACAAAATGTTGATAGTGACTAAAAAAGCATTCTGTATAAAATATTTAGTTGGTCAACAAGTATGACTTCATTTTAAATGGATTAGGTCTTAAATGGAGTACCGGTATGTAAGTCACACCGCTTATTAAGTGGATTTATTTATGTTTAACTAGCGCTCTTAACATTTAATAATTTCAACCAATTTACCTTAACACGATTATTATCATAATCTTTTTAAGTAGAATAAATGCGATTATGATTATAGTTACAGGTTGGGTTTGTTTTTTGTAGAAAATGTTATGCAATTTGGACATCATGAAATGTTTAAAATGTTAGGTACATTTTAGAGTATGAATATGTGGAAAAATTTATCGTATTTGAAATTGATACTAAAAATTATTTTATTGTCAATTTCGGTATTCTGATAATCTGTTCACAATCTTAATTCTATGAGTTCAACATACAGCGTAAAAGTTGTTCGTAGAATCTTGTGCAATTTCTAAAAACTCTAGTTGTAATCGATAAGATTCCAACTGCTAAAAATGCTGTTGGTTTAGTTGACGAGATATACTTTAGGTATTGAGAAATCCATTCGGGTGCGCTCCGTTGTTAGAAACTTTAGTAATCCTCTATCCTAAGAAGGTACACATTGAGCTAGCTTAGCATAATGGACACGGAATTAATCCATAAGAATCTTACATTTCGTTGAAATTGTATGGGAAAAATACTGCTGCTATTGCACATAGTCATCTACTACTATTTTCTAATCCACCACCACCACCACCATCACAGCTCATATACGTCCCCACCGAGGGGTTCGAGCCTACCCTACGTATTAGGGTGATTAGGCCTTAGTCAACCACGCTGGCCCAGTGCGGATTGGTCGACTTCACATACATCATTGAATTTCTTCGCAGATGTATGCAGGTTGCCTCACGATGTTTTCCTTCACCGTAGGAGCGTCAGACAAATGTACATATGAAATTCGAAACGAAAAACACATTGGTACATGGCGGGTCTCGAACCCCGACCCCCCGATTGGAAGGCAAGTGCCGAGTCCACAGCGCCACCGACGCTCGCATTTTGTAATCATCATAGAAAAATCATTTGTATCATTATAGAAAATATTTGATGTTATTACAAGCTTTTATTTACAATTGTAATTAAATCTTGAAAGTTAAATTTGACCCACTTCCCGGTTTCCGATTGAGCTGAAATTTTGCATGCATATGTAGGTATATCGCGTGACAATGCAAATAAGAACTCCGCAATAAAATGACACAACCCCATCGAGGGCTCGTTTGATTCATATTGACGAGTACAAGAAAAAAAAACATTAGTATTTTTCGTAGATTTCATATTGCAGTAAATGGTGGGGCAGCATCTGGACTTATCAATTAAGACTTTCTAGGAGATCATCGTTTGGCACCGACTTCAATATAGAAGTGTGATGTTGTCTGTACCTATTCTTATATTATTTTTAACGTTTTTGAAGTCGGTTTTTATTTTTTGTAAAATATTTTTAATATTAAAATCGGTTAAGTAGTTTCGTATATTTTTAATAATAATATTGCCGAAAACCATAAAGCTGCATACAGTCAAAGATATCATCGTCTTCATCACAACAGCTCATATATGTCCCCCACCGAGGGACTTGAGCCTACCCTAAGTTGGGGTACTTAGGTCTTAGTCAACCACGCTGGCCCAGTGCGGACGGGTGGACTTCACATACACCTTTGAATTTATGTATAACTTTGTTTTTCTTCAACATAGGAGCGTCAGACAAATGTACATATATGAAATTTGAAAACCAAAAACACATTGGTACATTAAGCTCCCATTTAAGCTATACATTTACACTACGAAAACTGCCACTATTACGAACGGTCCAAAGGTCAAACAGTATAGCTTGATAAGGAGCTTACTGTACATATGGTCTGAAACCCTACCGATTGGAAGGCGAGTGCCGAGTCCACAGCGCCACCGACGCTCAAACGACGTCAAAGATATAATCGAAGCAATTTGCCCACAGCGTACAACCCCAGCTGCGAACATCAGTCTCCCCGACTTGCCGGAATGCGTTACCAACGTGGATCACAGTTCTAACGGACAAACACCCGACGGCTCCACGCCGTTGACCGCCCAGCACCAGCTGCAGCTTCTCCGGGAGCGGCTGGAGCAACAGGTGCAGCAGACCCGCGCAGCCGTCGCCCAGCTGCTTCTGTTGAAGGACCAGCTTGCCGCCGAGCAAGCCGCTCGATGCGAAGCCCAGGTGAGGCACCCGTTGTAGTCACATCTTTTATTACATTCCCGGACAACTGAATCGAGCCACCTTGCACTTTTAAAAACTATTTGGACAACCAAAATGTCTTTATGCAATTTTGTAGCTGACATATTCATGTTCATTCTCATGTGCTGATTATGAATATGCCAGCTATAATATTGCGTAAAACTTTTTGATCGGCCAAACGGTTTTCGAAAGTTATTGACGATGTAACCCAAAAGTGCTAAGTGGCTCGATTTATGTGTCAGGGAGTATATATTACAGGTAAGTAGTGATCAGCATATCAGAACATAAGAGTCATTCGTTGGTAATTAAATTTTTAGATATAGGGAGGTGCAAATATCGTGCGCAACTTCAATGGCTGCCAATTTCCCGGCGGAGGGACTATCATATCCTGTCTCTTCTATACTCAATCCTTTTTAATCCTAATGCACCAGCCTACCTTAAGAGTCATTTTGAGTATAATTCTATAAAAATCCGTACAAAGTAATTGTGGTCATAGTGAAGTAAGCCTTGAAGAAGGCGATTTAGTTGCACGTAGTAGTCACTACCGAGTTGTGGCTGTCAGGATCGGAATTCTACCTTTTTAAAGTAAAGAGAGTAAACAGTAAAAAGTAAAAAAAAAAACAATTAACTATCACTTTTTTTTTTTTTTTTTCAGACAAGCAGACTGATCAACTTTCACTATAGCACCAACTTCGAAATCACAAAAAAAAATCAGCTGTTTCATACATTTAGGTTCAGTGAATGTTGAACATTTGTATGGAACAGCTGATTTTTTTTGCGATTTCGAAGTTGGTCCCATAGTGAAAGTTGTTCAGTTTGCTTGTCTGAACAAGCACATAAAATGTTTTTCATAACTAAAAAATAAACTTGTATAATAGCTATTAATTAAAACAAATATTCGGCGCTGTCAGAGCTTCGATAAATTTTGTACAAACGCTTCTTCCTACCATTATTACTTAGAAACTATGAGCACTTTAAAGTTAAATTATGCATTGTAGCCATCCGGAACAGTCGCTAAGACACAACAATTTGAACAATGTTTACAATAGATCACAAAGCCTGCTAAGTAATTAACAACCACTGCTGTATAAGAGCCGCTAACAACGAAAACATAATCCCATTGTTTCTATAGAAATTTTATACCAGTTTTCTAAAATTTATGAATTGTTTCCATATTTTATATGAGCATAAAATACACTATGTACAAGTATAAATTGTAATACCTATATTTCAATCTGCCTGCAGTATTTGATTGTTTAAACATATAAGTAGGTACCTGTTTCATTAATTTAAGTATTCCCAAAATTAATCATACCAATTGGGCACGAACATCATTTTGAATCTAGCATTTTAAATACTTTTAATCATATAATCTGAAATTATAATATTAGTTTGCTGCAGTGATAGTTTGATCAGTGTTATACATGTACAGTCGAGGTCAAAGATATATTTACAATTGAGAGTTCCAAAAATATCTTTACATTTAAATAAGTTTACACACACTATGACAAATACTTGCTTACAATGCATGTGACAGTTTCATCTTTTCACTGAATGCTCCAAAGTTAAGTTTACAGCCTTTCTTTCTATGAAAATTCTATGAAAGAAAGGCTGTAAACTTAACTTTGGAGCATTTTTACATCTCTCATGTTCGATAAGTAGGTCTTTATTACCCCCAAATGGGGCTTGTAGGTGACCAATTAGCGCTCTAGGGTAATAATGTAGCTAGAAAGCCCTAGGGCTGTAAGTAATTTATTGCCAGTATGATGGTTAGATGTACGCGAACTTTTTGAAATAGTGAAGTGTTTTTTTTAATTACTTACCGCCCTAGGGCTTTCGGAGCTACATTATTACCCTAGAGCGCTAATTGGTCACCTACAAGCCCCATTTGGGGGTAATAAGGACCTACTTACCTCACAATCGAGATGTAAAGCAGAGTAGTTAGCTCGGGTGCAAGCACCAATTGCACCCTCGAAATATAGTTATTATTTTTATTAAATTGTCTCGGGCTGCAATTGATGCCTTGCAGCCCTTAGCTACTAATCTACTATTTGGAACTCTCAATTGTAAATATATCTTTGACCTCGACTGTACTTAGGTCCGATGCCTATTGGGTACGCAATCGCGGAGTACTATTATATCTTCTGTGGCAATGGTAAGGCAATGTGTATAACTAAATGCAACTAAATCGAATAGAAATAAGATCGAATTTCAATTAAGCTTCCGAGCTGTATATGTTATTGAGCCTATTTCTATTGTTGGCATTTGTATGGTCGTAGATTTTAATTACCTACACTGATTTTTCAACTAAAAAATATTTGACAAAAAATAAAAACCGACTTCAAAAACACTGAAAAGTTCAAAATAATATATGAATAGGTACAGACAACATCACACTTCTATATTCAAGTCGGCGCCAAACGATATCTCGTAGAAAGTCTTAAAATTTGTCACCGACTTCAATATAGAAGTGTGATGACGTCTGTACCTATTCTTATATTATTTTTAACTTTTCAGTGTTTTTGAAGTCGGTTTTTATTTTTTGTAAATATTTTTTATTTTTAACTTTTTAGTGAATGAAATCTAACCCTAATTAATTTCTAATCTAACCTAAAAAGAATTTCGAAAATCGGTCCACAATTGGCGGCGTAATCGCGTAACATACACACAAAAAAAAACATACGCATCGAATTGAGAACCTCCTCCTTTTTTTAAGTCGGTTAAAAAGTTCCATAATTTTGACTCTGTTACTTTATAAGTTGTTAAGAATTTTGACGGAATGAAAAATGAAAGTAAAGCCATTTGCATATATTAAATAAAAGAAAAAATACACACAGCAAACGGAAACAATAAGACAGCGATTGAAACCCAACGTAACTGAACAAAACAACTCCTTAGCAATCAAAACTGATTATTAAAAATGAATGTAATAAAAACTATTTACAAAAAGACCGGTCTGTGAGCCCGTTCATAACATACCTATGTACCTATTAATATACTCGTATAAATAAAACCATACCTTTTTCTTCATTAATATTCTTTTCAACACACTTGCTCGTAAACTGGATCTAATTACACCGGCTTTAGATACATAAAGCAGTTCATAAAACACGTGTGTGTTATAGCCGAGGCACGCATCACAGAGGGCGGAAATGCTGCACTGGCGGCCGCGGCAGTAATATACTATATGTTTTAAAAGCTAGAGGTAATATAAAAGACATCAACGAACTACATGATTTTTCAAATGAAAATGACAATGCCAGATTCTGCCTCACCATTTACTGCAATATGAAAACTACGAAAAAGTCTATATGATTTTTTTTTCATGTAGTACTGATTAAAATAATTACTTTTCAAAAGTTGCGGATATTGAATAAATATTAAAATAATGTGCACCTACTATTTCCGTTGCGATAAGAACGAAGAATGACGCATGCGTTTTATTGTACGACATAGGTACAAACAGAATAAAACATCAATTAAGTAAGTTTTCGAAAAATGCTGTTCTCTTTTTAACATTATGGATCTAATACGCATATAGGTTATAATTTATTAATGTTTATAAATAATTTTTTGCATTCGTTTTTGCAAGGTGGACATTCTGCGTCTAAACGGTATAATTTAACAATGTGAAACTAAACGTCAATTCTGGATTGATATTGTTTGACATTTACTTTTTTATGACTCTGTGGTGTGGTGAACTGGTGACAAAGTGAAGAAAATGAAGACGGATCGGGTGTTTTGGAAAATATAATATCGACTTTTGCTTTCTAATACGGACTCGATCACGCCTTCCATACCTACGACTTAGTGGATTTGTTTTTAGGTTACCAATTTTTTGTTTGTGATTTGGAATCATGTTGAGATGCATAAATTGTTATTTGCGTGTGTTGCGATAGAATATAACGGCCTTACCACAAAAAGTTTTTAAACACTGCCTTAAGTTAAACACTGTTTAAACATGATGCTGTCTCTATCTATCCTTTTAAAACAAATGAAACAGCATCATGTTTAAACAGTGTTTAACTTAAGACAGTGTTTAAAAACTTTTTGTGGTAAGGCCGTAATTATTTACATTATGAAGAGGAATAGTTTATAAGTTTGTTTGTATTGAATAAACTCAGAAACTGCTTAACCGATTCATAAAATTATTTTACCGTTAGAAATGAAGCATTATATCTCTGATATCCCACAAGATCAGAACCTATGTGGGGGAACAGGTAATCTATTGTAATAGGTTAATAATTTTATCGACAATATTGATTGGTTCGACTTACCAATAAATAGTGGGCTATAAGAATCATAAATACTTATTACTTTAATTATCAAAAAACGGACGAATAGGTACCTAGGAACTACTTATTTATAAGAATTATGAATGCACCTGACTATTAATTTATGGGAATTACAATTTTCTGCACAAATGCACTTTCAAGAACCGTAAGATAATTGTACTCGTTTTTAGTATTTATAAAAATACCGCAACATCTAGAGAATTTATAACTTTTATATTTTAATTACCAATATTACAGCTATCAAACGTCGTTTATCGCATTCGTGTAAATTAATTTTATCGGATGGGTCAAAGCTCTATAGAACTTCTGGCATTGTCCTTTTCATACCATTTTTAGTTTGTCTACAAATTAACAATGGTTTGTGTTATTTAATCAAAAAATGCAGTTTATTAGGTACATTTCCTCACAAGTGTGTTGAAAAACGTCGTACAATATACGTGCGTATTATAAGTTATACACACTCGGCTCTATTAATATATGAAATTCCGCCTCGTGAGTTACCAACATACCGCACTTATATCGTAATGTACTATTTCGCTCAGTAAACCTGTATCGATTCATAAATGTTATCTGTCAGGAACCATAATAAATACTAAATGTACCTATCACATCATCGTTAGTCTGTTAGAAATAATACTGATATTTTTCCAATAATGTCGGCAACATCGACCAAGCTGTATCAAAATAACTGGCCGTGCAGCGACCGCCATTTGCATGCCAAAATAGGCTGTACCTACGAGTATTTGAGTTTTGAGATGCTAAAGTAGAACGTAACTTGGTACTTGAAACTTGAAATAGCATTGGAAATGGATTTCGAATACACACCGAAAAAAAAACAATTTTTCATAAATTACCGTGCTAACTTTAAATTTTACAAGATAATGCTAACCTAGTCACTTTATCGTGTCCCGTTTATGCTTACAAGCTGTAATGTTAAAACTGTGTTTGATATGAACTAAAACAACATGAGTGAATTCCAAAACAAATTGCCAAAATTTACTTCTTCATTTCACCACGCGTCACAATCAAGCATAATACTGACTATAATATCATTGATTACAATTTATACATACATATATACACGGTTATTTTTTATCACCCTGGAAAATTTTAGGGACGCTTCAGGACACATCCATTATTATATAAAAAAAAATTGAAATCAAAAATTAAAAAAAAAATAAAAAATCTAAAAATGCTGCTTCTTGTTTCAATATTTTTTTGGATTTTTTAGAAAATTAATATAAAATTGAGTAAGTGAGTAATTTTTTTTATTTATATTTAAATCATTCTAATACCATGTCGTCCCTTAAATTTTCCAGGGTGATAAAAAAATAACCGTGTATAATGTACAGCTCGATTAACGTTTGTGTACCTAAGTATTCCATCCAAACATTATTGTCAAGAATAAATTTTCAACAAGTTTGTCTTTTTCAGGCTCGTACCCATCAGCTGTTAGTCCACAACAAGGAGCTATTAGAGCATATTGCGGCTCTGGTTTCTCATCTACAAGAACGGGAAAGGGGATCCAGCAAGCCAATTAGCGCTCAACAACTAACGCTCCTGCCGCAGGTCTGTAAATTATTTGTCTATTGATTCACTGCAGTGCAATTTCTAGTTCACTGTACATAGTTTCTTTTTGTTTATATGGCATCATTTAAAGCTGAGCTGCTTCGGCTGCCCGATGTTTTAGTTGCTTTGTAGAAGTAATACTTTGAAGAAGAAAAACGTGATCTAAGTTCAGTTGGCTTCGAATTGCAAGAGTTGATCAAGTCATAAATCGCATTTGATACAAATCTGTTGTAGATGCGATAAAATTTTATAGCTTGTTAAATATAATATCAATGCGTATATTTTTGCTTGATTGAGTGCAAGTTTACACACTTAAATCATTAATTGTAACACGTGTTACTATCCCAGCACACATTTTGGTAATTCATTAAACGCGTTTGGCACGATCAAATATTTTTCAAATTAACAAGTCATAAGTAAAATGCCAAAACAATTTTATTTTATATTGAACTATTCGAAGCAATTTTGCCCCCAAGTCTTTTTATTTAAATTGTACGCCACTGACGTCATAAAATCCCAAAGTAAATATTTTCCCCAAAGTAAATAATCGCATGAGTGTGTAACTTTTAGCATGAAGAATTGCATTCACCATTCATTTACATATAGTACTCTGTTTAACGATACATTTTCGTTTACTTCATGTTTCTTCTGGACATTATATCCACGAACTTAATTTTATTGAATAACTTATGATTGATCTAATCTAATCCTAGTTTTATTTACTCACGGAACAGAAAATATCAGTGGGGTGGCACGTAGCCCCGAAGCGCGTTTTATGTGTTGGATTTGCAATTTTAAAAAATACAAGTATGTGCAAATCAAAAAGCCAAGAGTAATGTACAGTTGAATGAATCAGTAATAATAATAAGTGAATTTACATGCCTTTATACTTAGACACTTATATGAAATACTTTTATAGGAGATGTTGTATTGGATGTTTACAATGAGGCTCATCTTTGTTAAAAAGTTATTAAAAAGTCTTCATAAAAAAAAAATCTTAAATATCTACTTTCGGACGTTCGAACAGGCGTCTTACATTATTGATACAGGCAGTTCGAACATTAATGCGTCTTACAGTCTTACATTATTTTATTTGACCATATAAATAAAATGATTAGTCTAATACCTAAACAAGCACAGCAGTAAGTTGTGACTTAAAAAAATGTAGCTATAAAAATTTATAATTTCCTGAACGTTTCAACTACACACAACCAAAATATCATGTAAAAATAGGAAGTAGGTAGATTCATTTTATAGCAAATAATCTAAAGACTTCTAAAGCATAAGCGTCGGTGGCGCAGTGGACTCGGCACTTGCCTTCCAATCGGGGGGTCGGGGTTCGAGACCCGCCATGTACCAATGTGTTTTTCGTTTCGAATTTCATATGTACATTTGTCTGACGCACCTACGGTGAAGGAAAACATCGTGAGGCAACCTGCATACATCTGCGAAGAAATTCAATGATGTATGTGAAGTCGACCAATCCGCACTGGGCCAGCGTGGTTGACTAAGGCCTAATCACCCTAATATAGGGTAGGCTCGAGCCCCTCGGTTCATTTGAAATAATATCAAATAAACTCCTGTTTAAACGTGCTAGTGCACAAGTCAGTCTTTCAATTTTGTTAAGAGTCATGCATCAGTTTTGTTAAGAAATTCTCATATGTTGGAAAATTATGTAGCTTTATATCACTATCATTCGCTGATATGAACCCATTTAGTGTGGCAGCTAGTTTCCATGAACATACAGCTCGAAAACCTAATATTTAACGGCGATTTTAAGCTTATAATTTATTTACGCATTATTATTTACTGCAAGAATTTTTGAAATGTTAGCCTTACATGTTCTTTTTTTCTATTTTTGTATTTCGTAGTGTGTATGTGACCGTAAGTATTCTTTAGTGTTACGCTATGTTGTAGTTATTTTTAAAACTAATTGTTGAATGCGCTTAACAATTTCAAATCATCAGCTTTATTTTGTTCAAAGTGTTGTATTTGTCAGCTTTAAATGTCAAATATTTGTGAAAACTGAATCAAAAAAAAGTTTAATCATCGCTCTACCAAATACAGGCTAAAGGAGATGCTGGAAAGACAAAGGCGGAGGCGACAAAGGACACATCCAATGCGAATTTCAACGGGAACCATCCGCCAGTCAATAACGAGGCGCTAATCAATTTGATCACACTCAACGACAAAATCACTCAACAAATTGAAGATAACAACAATAGCTTTTCACCTTTTTGTAGCACCCCCACAATTCCACAAAATGGCACTGCCTCGGCGCCGACATTTGGTGGGATGAGCAATGAGCAAATTCAAAACTACTTGATCTCCAAATTTCAAGACATGGGTGGATTTCCTAACGGCACAGATGAGTCACAGAATAACAATCAACAATTCTTTCAAAACCGCAAGGCTTTTCCCAACATTCCACCGTTGACAAACCATTACAGTCACACTGACATTGCGAGTCTTCTAAATCACAACGTGTACAAAGAGGATAACACAGACGACTTTGGGGCCTTGGCCCAAGCGATGAGCTTAGGTCATTCGGACAACTCCTTGTGCAGCCAAAGCAGCTCCTCGAAGGATTCGTCGCCCGATGCGTTCAGCTCAGATGACAGCCTGCCTTTCATAATGCCGCTGTCACACAAAGGCACGCTAACAGCTACTGGAAGAGATGGAAAAGTGCGATTGATCGTACCCGTGAGCCCATCAGAGAGTTTTGCTCAAGTAGTCAATACAAAAAACGATGCACAGGAGAACGCTGGCATGACACTCAAAGTACCAGAACGTTTGGCTCCGGGCTCGCCGATTACTCGCTCCACCAGTGAGAAGGTGCCGAACCGCAGCGAGATGATGACTGCCCTGCGATCTCAATGGACTAGACACACCACTAAATGAATGGGATGAAACACAATTTGATAGTCATTTTTCGCGTTGTATCTATTTATTGTAAAGGAGATATGAGACTTTTCGTTTGATATGTAATGAATGAATATAGATTGTTTGATATTATTTTTGAAATTATATATAAATCTACGAGGAGATTGAGACTTTAATAAAGGTGCCAAAACTAAGGTAACAAGTCACCTGCAAGGAATGGTGATGTATTATGGGTAAGATAGGGAATAATAAAATGAAACTGCTCACATATCAGGTGTCTCCAGTCCGGAGCACATAAAATTTAATTCATGCGTGCATATCCCCTCATATCAAATTAACATTAGCTTTGGTTTTATGGCGCATATCATTATGATAGCATTTGAGCACAAACGTGACAGTATTTTATGTTCTTCAGGAGCTATAAAAATGTATCAATGACACATCATTAATATCATGCTTCTTTTTAAATTACAACTCGGTAATCATCGATTGCTATGGATGATATTTAATTGTTGATAATATTACATAAGTAACAAAAAACTCAGTTCTTTTTTTGTGCATTATTTATCTACTACAAGTATACATATATTTATTAGAATATACATTGTTATAATTTCTAGTCAATTGCCTGTTTATTTCAGGAGCTTTAGTTAGTTGAAGTAGCTATGATAAATAGGTTACTAATATAGTATTATTGTGTATGTTGAAGAAGAATTTAATTCGATGGTATCTCAAAATGTCAAATTGAATGTACCTCCATAATTAATTTTGTCGCGATGGCAATGACAAAATGTGAAATTTTGTGTATTTGGCTATGTATTCATCTATGTATATTAAAGTTGTAAATGTTTATTGGTCTTTATTCCAAAATGTGGATAAAAAGTTGTTTAATCTAGATTTATTAAAAATCTTTGAATGAAAAATCTTTAATATTTATTTGATTATATATGAATGATGAGATAAGCCTCAGTATTATGTAAAAAATGTTTTTATATCTGAATGACGATCTATTGAAAATGAAATTAAAAAATTGTCGGATCATATAAAATTGTTCTATTGGGAAAGTTTATCTATAGGGTCTATATTGTATAATATTTGATATTGCATATATGTTATATATAATATTTATTGGAAATTCTCATATCACTGTTTATGAAACACTGATCTTTCCAATCTTTATTTTTGGCCAAATCTCCACTGAATGCATTTTAGACTGACTACAGCCAGACCGTACTCGTGCAAAATCATTTGGTGAAGATGCTTTTAATGTTCAACTTGTCGTGATCCATCTCGACTTGACTCTAGATTGATAATAATTAATTATAGACTTAAGCATGTGCCAATATGTACACTATTTTGTGACTTTACCGTTTCGATTAGTGTAATTAACATTGAAATACTTGTGCGTAGACAAATATGATGTTGTGAACATGAATAATCAGTAATAGATAGATATGAAATATTGAATGTATTTCTATAATTTACATACTTCCCTTCTGCTGAATTCTCCCGAAGCGGTTTCCAACCCGGTTTGTTAGAATAGCGTATCTGTGGTTTTGTTTGGAGGAATCACAAGAGAACAGTTTCGAAAGCGTACATAGCCTAATGGTTGTTAATAAGATAGCTTTTGATATAATTCCGTTTATGTGTTTAGTGTGAAGAACGAGCGATAATTATTCATTGGGATACGACCAAGCGCAGAGATATGAAAATTGCTCCGTGAGGATTCAGTCTTAAGACACTGACACCGTTGAGTTGCTTGTAATTTATATGCAAACGCTCTTGTTTTTAAATCATTTAAGTTATTGTAGGCAATAAAAAAAGGGAATATTTTCGTTCGGATCTAATAATTGAATTAGATGTCTCTCAAAAAAAATTTTTTTTATCCTCTTCACAGCTCATATACACCGTCAACCACCCTGGCCCAGTGCGAATTGGTTTTTTATAACGATAATTAATTTAATGATATTTGGGTAGTATAAAGAACTGTCATATACTAACTAGAAAATTCCTTAATAATATACTCGTATGGTAGGTAGGTATTTATGTCAGACTTTATTAAGTCTTAAAATGTTAACCAAATACTCTCAATTTATAATCAACTTAAAGTCGAATACAAGTAAATCGCGTGCAGAATCACTAGTATTATTTTAATTCAATAAAAAGATGGTTTACTTCAACTTACACTGCATAATGCCATTAGAAGTACCTTGCTATTTGCAGAAGTGACGTATTCAGTCTACAACCTTGCTTTAATGTAGTTTGGAATAAATTACTTATTCGCGAAACGTAACAAGACAATGCACCAAATCATTTAAAATCTTTCGTCTGCACACGCTGTTCGCGTTAACTTGTTAAAGTGGGCTGTTCCCAGTAGTCTTACCAGCAGTACTACTGGGAGTTTCCTTTCCAATAGACTGACTCATAGTTAGACTTCACTATGCGTGTCATTATTCTTGCTTAGTGGGCACTGTTACCAACTCAACGGCGTCAGTGTGAATTCTGTAGCAATAGTCATAATTACTCAATTATCCGAATGTTATTTGAAATAAATGCGTACAAGTAATCGGCTTGTATTGTATCTCATTATTCTCAGGCAATTTGATAAATATAATGTGGTATTGTTCAATAGACCAGACTATGGAATTTAATCGTATAATAGATACAGAAATAAATAAAATGCAAGCAGTGGGGTTGTATTATTGAGAAAGAACCTATACTAGGTAAGTATTAGTATATAAAAGGATATTATAAAATCAGTGACGGAACTTTTGTAGCATCATTTACCAACCTATCCACCCACGGCACTAACCAGTCACCCATGGTTAGGGCCATATGGATCAGTAAATATGCATTGCTTAAAGGTTATTTCCAAAGGTTTTGTCACTGAATTAACATGAATTTCCACTTCACAAATATTATAAATAAAAGGCACTCTGTAACAATTTTTTTGACTATTGTTAAATTCTATGAAATACAAACATATAAAAACTTACTTAAATATAATAAAACTTACACATAGGTAAGTGCCTTATTTTGCTAATTTTTAAAATTTTAGATTTAATGCCACGAATGATGCGATAGTCTTAAAATTGAAATTGTGACATCGAGACTCACAGCCTCTTGGAGTGACGGGAGAACAAAATTAAAAATAACTAATATAAAAATTCAAAATTGCACCTCGTCACAGTTTTGCTTGAACGGCTTAGATATATTAAGTTATTCCTTTCTTACATTTTGTCTTCCTTTTACTTCGTACACTTTTCAGGGCGCATTTGACGTCCATTCGTTGGTAAGAGCGACGCATATTGTTAGGCTATCGCCTTCGTCTGCGGGAATGTTATCACGCAGCAGGCAGCGAAGGGGGAGCAGGAAAATTACCCTAATGCTTCCTTCCACCGCAGACGGTTGGGCGGTTGAAGGCGAGCCTTCACATCCCACCTTCCATTACCGCACACGCTGGGATGCGATTATAGGCCTCACGTTTGGGTATTAGTCCCATGTTCAGAGTAATACCTCCATAGGCATTAGGACCCGGCCCGTAGCTGGTCGGACTGTCCCGGTGTGGTTCGGAGAATTCGGGTTACCGAGATCCCGGATCACCTTGACTTGTGTAAGTCTATCTGGCTGGCCCCAACGAGATTTATCAACAGGCGATAATTTTTCATAAAACTGTATTTTTACCTAAAGAAAATAAATAAAAAAATTTTTTTTATTATTTTTATTATATTTTCAGATCGACCAAAAGTGCCATGAGTCTAACTCTTAGCACTTTTGGTCAAATTTTGGATTTGTAAGGTACATAATAGTTTCGAACTCCTAGCACTATTGTGCGATCTGAAAATATAATAAAAATGAAAATAACCACAAGGGGCCCGCTAGCTAGACGCTTTATAAAAAGATCATTTAATCAAAAACTGTCGATATACAAAATATATTTTATTTATTTTCTTTAGGTACAAAATAAGATCTTTAAGAAAAGTTATCACCCGTTAAAAAATCTCCTTGGGGCCAGCCAGATAGATGCACACGGAAAAAATATAATTTTCCAATATTTTTGACAACAAGCCAGACTCAAATAATCAAGACAATGTCCCTAAGCTTGAATTCCACAACAAAGCAGTCACGGGCAGAAACTAAAGAGACTTATCAATACAGACAGGTATTGACAATACTTATAAATATAAAAAATATTGGGCTAATCTTTACGTCAGACTGGCATAATAATGATATATAATTATGCTAAAATAAAACATATGTAACTCTGCGACCATTACCCCGAGGCATAGTTCTGTCTGATAAAACCAACAAAATAATAAAAGTATAATAAATCTACTTATTTAGCTACACAGTTGTCTATTCCCGAGACACACGAATGTTCTATATTACAAGTCCAAAAGAAACTGGCGGGTGGTATTTATTTTGTGCGTCGAAATAAACCTTTGTCCTCACTATTTCAACAATCGAACATGTACCTAAATTACTTGCGAAATTAACTCACTTTTTACCCGAATTGGACGGATCGCTGCAATTTCTTGGTTCTGTGAAATCTTAGCTTTAACTGCCGTAATCGCCGCAGTGCTCGGCCTAATATGTTACTGTAAAAGCCTGAACTACAGTAAAACTTAAGATGTACCAACTCTTAATAGTAAAAGTCCGAACTGGTCTGTGATCAAATCAATGTTATAATTAATAATGCAATTACATATCAAGTACCTATTACAAAACTATACATACAAAAATACGCTACGTACCGCATCCATATTATTAGTTCTACTGCTCGATACTAGATGGTTCTGTTCTGTAAGTATGAAATAAGTAGGTATTATTTCATCAATTGACAACACAATATGTTGCCATTATGTAGGTGTATAATGTTATTTTTTTAATTAAAAGGTGTAATTTTTTCAGTTAAATTTTTACTCTATAAAACATTGGTAATTTCTTTTGTATGGGCGCGGGGCCCCTAGGCTGTTGCCTACTCTGCCTAGTGGCTAATCCGACTTTGCTGGAAATCACGACAAGCAAAGATAAGTAATCACTAGCCACGTGACTAATTGTATGCTTGATACTACCAAGCATAAAAGTTTAAATGATAGATATCTTACAGGAAATTCTATTGTAGTTCATTTAATGAAGAAGCATGAGGCTAAGATTAATTATTTTTTAAATAAAAATATAATACATTTTTTATTATTACAAGCTTTTATTTACTTTCACCTGTCCCGGTGTCTGTAATGAAATCTTGTTGCAAGTAAAATTTGACTCACTTCCGGGTTTCCGATTGAGCTGAAATTTTGCATGTAATGTAAGTACATCGCGTGAGAATGCAATATTATGATGACATGGAACTGATCTAATGCTTGAGCTGCAATGTGGCCATAGGAACTCCGCAATAAAACGACACAGCCCCGTCGTTTGATTCGTATTGACGAGTACTAAAAGCACGGCAATATATACTAATACCGTGCTAAAAGCTTGTATTTTAATGTTTTTTTTTTCTTTTCAATAATGTATCTTGTTGATAATAACCAGCATTGCACCTAATCAGCGGCACACAATGATGAACATTTGGATACATTACATCGATAACGTAAAATATGCAAATTCTTAAAGAAAATTCAAAGTTACAAATAGAGACATTAACAGAGTTGTCTGTATGAGTACTTCGACGAGTATTTTACCTATTCCTGCCTCCAAGCAGCCAGCGGCGTTAGCATGTGTTCCGGTTTGAAGGGTGACAGTCTGAGAAATTTAGTGGGTAGGTACAATGACTTTACATCTTTATGACACAAGGATACGTTACCTGCATTGGCGACCTTTAGTTTCCCTATTTTTGGGGGGTGAGAGGGCTCACCAAAGGCGAGCAGACACCGACGTGGTCATGGAAGTATGCAATTGGTTCCCATGACCTGATCAGGTCATGGTCATGGGGACGCCTCCTTCTTCAGCGTAACCTCCTCATCTTGGGGAGGATGAGGCGGTGATGGACGTGCACGCGCCCAGGCGTATGTGAGGGAGCATCGTTGGGTTTTAGTCGGTGAGCCACGGTCGCTGGGTAGCACACTGCCCCAGTGGCAGCGGAGAGTCCGATATAACCTCGCGTCTAACCAAACGCGAGGTATGCGTAACGCATTTCCCAGCGTTAAAAAATCATTGTGTGGTTCTATGAAACCACGATGCAAGTTATTCGATTGAGGGTATTAAAATCGCGTTTTTAATCTTAACCTAAGTCTTTTTCTTCTGAAAAGAAAATTATAAATAAAAAACCAAAAAACAATTTAAAAATAAGATAAAAAAACTAATAAAAAACAAAAACAAAAAATAGTCTCTTACCATAGGATCTTACCACTGCCACACTGATTGAAAGTCGAAGATCTAATGCAGACCAATCTCGAATTATAGGAAGTATCGAAATTAAAGATCTGATGTAAAAAAGTTTCACTTTAAAAAAGGGTTGCAAATTGCAAGTTTTACTATATAACCTGACTGTTTGCCAACTTAATTGTATAAAAAAAATAGTACAATAATTTACAAACATTTTTTCGAATTCTAAAGAATAGTGTACGAATTTGCAATATTAGCGCGAGGTTCACTCACGTCTGTCCCGGGGACGTGACGTTATTCAAACTTATCAATGTTTCCTTCTTTTTATGTTGGGCGAATTTGCGGTGCGTGAGTAATAAAAAGGGCCTGCTATGAAAATATATGTGAAAATAGTTACGTAGGCTGCATAGATAAGACACGACGCTGAGCAAACCTTCATTTAAACCTCATCCATAAATAATAGGAATATCAACATGCATGTACGTATTACGTTTCGCCTTGAACTAGTACCTAGTTGAGCGATGTGTACTTCAACCTAGGTACCTATCTAATCTCTTAATATATAAAATTCTCGTATCAAAGTGTTTGTAACCAAACTCCTCCGAATGGCTTGACCGATTTTTTTTGTGTATATTCGGTAGGTCTTAGAATAGGCTGTAAACTATTTTTATACCCCTAAGTGATAAGGTTGTTTGTTTTTAATTATGATGGCGAAACGTAGTTCGCGGGCACAGCTAATCAACGGTGACTAACACGTAAGACGAGTATATTGGAATTAAAATAATCTTTTCTTTCGAACATGTAGTGCGAAGTGCGAAGTGCGAACTGAGAAAATATAATATGTATGTATCTAATTTTGTATCGATGATCAATTTCATCTAATTGCAAATCTCGCTGAAGCAAAAATGTATGAAGTTGTATGTCGCGTTTTTTTACTCGCCGACGGGCCGGCACCGGCACGCCATTCAGTTTTTGACGCCGCCATTGCTGGGTGGGACCGGGCAGTGGAAAAAAGCAATTTGTCCCCGTTCTTCTTTTGTTAGTCACTGGTTGTGACGTTTTCAATGATGTCTTTGCATTATGAAATCTGAAAGTGTTTTTCGTTTCGTTTCTCGTTCAACAGAAAATCTCGTTCCTGCCACGACCTTATCCTGGTTATAGCTTCCTACTCAACACAATTCCTTTCCTATACTGCTTTTCTGTTCTGGCTGTAACTACGATTGTGCCTGTCAACATATGGAGGGCGCGTACATCAACATCTTTCAAGGCACTTGGTGAAGAAGCACTATATTATCTCTAACATATGAGGCTGATATATTCCACATCTTTATTCATTATGTTTATTTGAAGGTTTTTATCAAATTTTTATAACCCACATTTAAAAAATGTGCACTGTTCCTTCTTTTTTCTTCTTATTCTATGGTTGACTGAAAGAGATTAATCAACCATCCATTTTTTGGCAACGTGTCAATTTTATTTTAAGAGTTTGCCTAATTTATACTAAGCTTTTACCTTGCGGACTAACATATCATTTTTAATATGCAAATAACGCATCAGTATAATATTGTCCCTTGCTTCATCCTTGTATCCCGTAAAAAATGTACTCATAATTTAACTTCTAGTAGCTAATTTACAATACCGCGCACATCAACAAGTATAGCAAGCCATCATGGGACACCATTAAATTGTAATTTGAGCCCTGGATTAGGTCCGTTTACCTCTGTCCGCAAGTTTCTCAGCGAGACAAATCTAACCTGATTGAAATTTCCGCTGTGGCCTTCCCGTAATTGGTTTTATGTAGTCCCGTCAGTTGAAATGGTAAAATGACCTCAGTTACTTGGAAACCTGTCGTTGTGAACAGTTCGAGGTTGGGTAAAATTCCAAGATTTATTTATGGTTTGATTGACGGAAGCTGCGCGTTTGTTTATAGTGAAGATATGGGACATTTTTTTTGTAATGTATACAATTTTTTGTGCTCTGTATTTATTTTATAACGTAATGAATAACTATAAAATTTAAGAAAATTTAATTTACGAAGTGTGCATTCACGTCAACTATATATAAGTATATTGTATATATAATGCATAGGTATTTATTTCTTTTAAATACAAAAAAGCCTTAATACTCGACAAAATCACACAAAATTATTATGTAAAGTTCAGTATAGATATTTAATGAAACTATTCCAAACAAGTTTAACACAAGCTGCTGAGCACGTGGAGCACGTGGCTTATTATGGATTTTTTACATATTTTGGTAAACTACTCGTACATTGAACTTATATTCTGTGTTTGCTGCATTTTCGCACATTCTATATTTTTTTGATTTTACGCCCAAAATAATGATTCACTTTTACGTATGTACGTGCTACTCAGTAAATGTAATTAAGGGGTATGTTAAAGTATTCTTTGTATTTATATGTTCAAGCTGCTATTAATATTATTTTAAAATATATTGTTGAAACTAACGTATTAATCTAAGTATAATAAATACGCAAACGACATAAGAAAATATATAATTCAGCTGGCTTTCAATAAATTTTGGGGACACTGCATGTATAAGTATATATTTAACCCTTGCCTCGACCTTCTCCAAATATTTGGACAGTTCGAACCACACACTAGTAGTGGGTGATGCGGGCCCTGGGTGTGGCTGTTTGCAGAATAAACACTGACCGGGACTATTGTATTTTTTGTTTCCAAAACAACATACATATGGGTTAAGTCGAAAAAGTCCTTATAAAACAACAACAAAATTTTCTTCACACAACACAGAATCAGGAAAGAAAATAACCAGATGACTCAAGATAAAACCTCTCTTGTATTTCAAGAGATATGATCAAACGTTAATAAATATCACCATGTCCATAGCGAACCCATTGTAGCCAAGTGGTTCCAAAACCCAAAAAAACCCACAAAAAACAGTCATTTTCTGGTACAGTTTACGGGACATACGAGTAGAATGTAAGTACAGTTTATAACTTAACTTACTTGTTTTAATCGAACTCCTCCTCCTTGAGTCGTATTCCTCAGTGTTGAGGGTCGTGACCTCCTTTCTGCATCACCTTCTCACGTACGGTCTTTCTCCATCTGTTTCTGTCTCGAACACCAGTCTTTAATGTAATCTTGCAAGTTAAATGTGACCCATTTCCCGGTACTGATTGAGCTGAAACGCTGCATGCATACAATAAAGCGTGACAATGCAATATTATGATGATATGGAGCTGATTTGATGCTGGAGCAGGAAGGTGGCCATAAGAACTCCGCAATAAAATGACACAACCCCATCAAGTTTGGGCTCATTTGATTCGTATTGACGAGTACTAAAAGCTTGTATTTTAAAAAATCTTTTAATAATTTTACTTGTTTTTATTTATTTTCACCTGTCCCGGTGTCTGTAATGAAATTATGCAAGTTAAATTTGACCCACTTCCCGGTTTCCGATTGAGCTGAAATTTTGCATGCATATATATTTCGTGTGACAGTACAATATTATGATAACATGGATCTGATCTGAAGCTGGAGCTGGAAGGTCACCATAGGAACTCCGCAATAAAACGACACAACCCCATCGAGCTTGGGCTCGTTTGATTCGTATTGACGAGTACTTTGATCCCATATGGTAACCAGGGCCTGATGCTGGAGGTGGAAGGTGGCCATAGGAACTCTCAGTAAAAGCTTGTTTTAAAAATATTTTTTACAATAATAATATTCGAATGACCTCAAAATATCAGTAGCAGGATTTCTAACCAGGAGTCCCTTGGCGTTGTTAATAAAAAAACACAAATGTCACATTGACATCAGCTTGTAATCTTTTGTGAAAATCTACCGATTATAAACGTTAATATTACACTTTTAATTCATTTCATCGAAGGCATATTTATAACGCTGTAAATCAATCAAATAGCGCATAAGCTCTTTTAGTATGATCAACTTTTCAAATAATTTTTAAGAGGTCTTAGAATAAAAATTATGAACGAATGCAAAATAGATGTGTGTCCCTTATTTTTACATCTAATTCCAAAATTGAAATAAAATTTTACGAGAACTATTAATTGACTTGCACACTAGACGTGGGGTACCTTTGATACATTACCTAATTTAAATTTAAGAGAACTATTAATATTAATTGACTTGCACACCAGACGTGGGACAGACAGTCTTTGATACATTACCTAATTTTTACCTTAGTTCTGTTATTGATACAATTATTGATAACCTAAATAAGATATTAGGATAGTAAATGTTTGTATTAACATAATCAGTGAACACTCATATTTTATGCAAATTTATGGTTTACCGGCCAATCGATAAATCATATAATTCAATCGTTCACGCTAATAAAAAATTTTTGCAAATAACGCTCTTATTATTAAAAGTTAGGCTTTTAGCTGACACGAGTGAGAAATTCAATTCGTTACTGATTCTGTTTGAAACAAATGGGAACATGAATTTATTGCAACCAAACGTCTTTGAAGTGTGCAAAAGCGACGTAATTTACTTTCCTCTGTCATTTCTTTGTGTTCAACCAATTTGTTATTGCTTTTCTTGAAATGACTAGCACGGCTAGAATTTAAAGGAAACTTTCAATAGAATTTAAAGGAACCTTTAAATCTGCTTTAGTACGAGCGCACACGACCGACAAAAAATCGGTCGATTTTTTGACCAACTTTTCGTTTGATTACGTATACTTTTACGAACGTTCCATTTTCGTCGATAATCGGGTCGGTCGAGATTCACCGATATTTTTTTGACCGACTTTTTGTAGTTAGATCGTAGATTTCTTTGCTTCATTCATTTTTCCACCGTCAAAAAATCATGCGTTCGCGCTTAACCCGCGATCACTCGCACGGGGGCTGTCAGCACTCCAGAGATATTTCAACGTAAAAATGACTACCTAAATCTTTGTTTATGAGCTCGTGCGTCTGTGTAGCTTAAATAATCTATAAAAGCGTCAAAACGAAATGGGAGGGATAGTGTGGCCCGAGCCCTGGCTTCTTGAGAACGGTTCAAAGGTTGCGTGGGTTGCTCATGACACCCCACGAGAGCTAGAGTTTTTATACTTCTTGTTATGAAAAATAATGAAAAGCAAAATTTATTCAAAATAATTTTTATTTTATTTTTAGTAAGAAAGTTTATGTTATAAATAGAAAAGTTATATTTTACGTTCTTTCTAAGGAAGTGACCCCAATATTTTGAATAAAAAGGCTGATTACTATAATATTTTGTAAAACAGAATTAAAAGTTGATTGTGAAAGACGGATTTTTTATTCGTAAACACTATAGAAAACAAAATAAAAAATATACTGATATATTTGCTTTCACAAATATTTATATGTCCAAAAATTTAGTTTGAAATATCTGGGGTGGCCACAGTACCCCGCGAGTACTCATGGGAAAACCGCGCGAGTGATCCAGGGTTAAATTAAATAGGAACAGTAATTTTTTTCTAGAATTTACAATCCATATCTATACAAATAAATAAAATTGAAGTGTCTGTTTGTAATGTCAAAATAACAAGTTTTTACTAAATGGGTATGAATGTATATCAGGTACCAATAACAAAAACACATTTTAATTTTTTTTTGTCTGTCTGTCTGTTTGTTCCCGCTAATCTCCGGAACGGCTGGACCGATTTTGATGGGACTTTTACTAATAGATAGCTAATAAGGTATAATATAGGCTACTTTTTACCAAGAGTTACTATTCCACACGGACGAAGTCGCGGGCACAGCTAGTTGTTGAATATAAGCCTCTCCCGAAAAGACAAAGATTTGGGAACATTTTAGTCTTCTTGCGGCCATGTTATCTCAATTCTCATGGCAATGGACGATTAGTAACTTTGACAAGATTATCCGTTGGAGGAACTAAGAACCAATTTCACTAATAAACCACAACCAAATGGAAACTAGACCGTTTGTTTGACCAATCAGAACGCCACTTTTTCACGTCGTTGAACATTCGAAATTCAATCTGTGTTGCGATTGGTGAGACACAACAATTCAACGTTTCAGCGTTCAGTGTTGAACTACGAATTATTAGTGGTGTACTCCTTTAATTATTACTAAATTAGTGTATCTAGCATTATTGATTGTCAAACAGATTAACTTCAATTAGACATAGGGATATTTAATATGTCCAAATTCCAAATATTAATGAGAAGGAATGTTTTATCCAAGGAAATAACTTCAATTAGACATAGGGATATTTAATATGTCCAAATTCCAAATATTAATGAGAAGGAACGTTTTATCCAAGGAAACACGCCATGTTAGGTCTTTAAAAAATATTATGTAAAGTCTTTCGAAATATGAATGCAGGACTCATCATTTATATTGATTATAAATCGGTTTGACTACTTGCTTAGCATAGTAATTTAAACCTTGGAAAAATATCCATTGCTTCTGGTCCTTGGATATCGGGTCACGAAACCCCAAGAGGAGGTTATAACTTTAGTTGCTCTTATTTACTATTTTAGAATCCTTCGCTCCGCTCTGCATTCAAAAAACATACTCGCCTTAAAAATACTTCCTTGCTCCCTTGGTAAACTTATCATGATGGTATTGAAAGATATCGTATTCATGGCATAATTTTAACATGAGTAATCTGTTGTATGTTTATGTGTTTTCATGCTTACGGGATCACTTATGGTATGTTATTTTATCTCTTGTTCATCACTTACCTACTATACAAGGTTATTTTTTAATAATCACAAAAAAAATTGTTTGCTTGTTCAGACAAGCAAACTGAACAACTTTCACTATGGGACCACTTTTGAAATCGCAAAAAAAAATCAGTTGTTCCATACATCTAGGTACCTACAGTGAATGTTGGACATTTGTATGGAACAGCTGATTTTTTTTGTTCCAGACAGTTTGGTATAAGAACCAAATATCTCGGTAACTATTAATTTCCCGGGTGTTGTATAGAAGACAAAAATAAAATTGACAATGGGTTCAATACGTGGGTTTCGGCTTAGCGATTGGCCTTTTTACAGCCTGTGTATGTAATGTTAATATTATATATTTCTGACTTTTTTCTGACTATGTCAAATAAGCGATCTTACGAAATGAGGGTGGTTAATTTTTCTTCAACCAAATGACATAGGTAGGTAGAATTCGGTTATGGCCTCTTCTATGTCTAGGTCTTGCTCTATGTGAGGTTATTACTGCGACCACATCAGGTCAAAAAAATTCTGTATGTAAAGTAGATTTTAGTAACTAAATAGAGTAAAAAATTACCAAGCAATGCATTTTGTCAAATGCTTTGCGTTATTTTACCAATTAACATAATTAAAAAATAAATCGTTTGTGAAATGATGTCTTGACACAATGAAATTTTGTCGGGCACCTAATTATATGTCAAATGAGTTAATTACAGAAAAAATAGAATGTTGCGCAATGATAAAATGTATCAAGCATATTAATATACGCCAATCGTTATTTTCAAAATGAAAATTTGTGTTTTGATTTTGTCAATTTATTGAACCACATCTTATACTAACAGGTGAGTACTTTTATTAATGTAGTGTTTATATTTTTGCAGCTAACATCGAGCGCGAAGATAGATAGATGGTTTTCCCTCCTACCAACGAACGTGACGGCGCTGTCGCGGCCAGAGAGTGGCTTTGTGTCGGGGATCGAAGATGCCACCGATGCTGCCACGTGGGCTGAAATACGAAGCTTCTTGCTTCAGCTGGGCGTAAAGAAAAAAAGACGCCTTCTCCCAATACGATTCACAAGAAAAAAGACAATAGCCAACAAACACACTCAACTTTAACGTAGTATAAATAGAACTTTAAAGTGATTTTTACTTATACTTACTAGGACTTTATGCCTAAACAATATTATGTATAAGTAAAGGTTTACTTTTATTTTTTAAATAGCTCAATCATAACAATAGATTTATTTTATTTATCGAAACGCTGTCGTGTATTCTTTGTATTGTGTCTACTTTTTATATTGTTTTTATTTTTTCATATTTGGAAGTTCAGTCACAAGAATTTTTAAACCCAATTGTCCTTTTTTGTCCAAATTAACACGATAAATGTGATTCTAATAAATGAAAATATACATTTTAAATGAAATATAAAATCACGGAATTTGAATGTTTAGCATGTTTCTTTTTTATTTCGTCGTAAGTACACTGAAAAAAATGATAATGTTCTGTAAGTATCAAGAATGTGTTACCTTCATTCATGCAACTTATTTATATACGAGCGCACAAAGGTGCATGATCACAGTAATAAAGTATAGTTGGTTGGCCGTAGTAAGATTACTTTTTAATGTCACTATGATGTTTGTGGATTTTATTAAGAACTTGATCACTTTTTTGGCAAGTCGCAAAACTTGATATGACTAATCATTTTATCTTATTAGAATTAACAATTATAAATGTTTGCAAAGGTGACGTCACCAAAATTAAATAAGAAACTTTATTGTTTTGAATATGTTTTTCTTATTAAGCGTTCAATCATTTCAAATTGATTGTCATAATCATTTGTGGTTTGTAGTTTTAAAAATGTTGATGATTAATTTTATTATATTTTACTCAAACAAGCAAAATTTTAACTTGATAAGCTACAATTTTTTTCAGTGTATTATAAAATAAATAGGTAAGCTCTGTTAGACTCAACAAACTGTGAAAAACACAACAGTTCGTGTATTGGTATTATGCGACTAAATACAAATAATCTTCAGTGTGTTAAACATTTAAATTCTTCGACTTTACTTTTAAGAGAAATTAATATTGTTGTAGATGTTACCCATAAAGTGGAACGTGATAAAAAGTAATTTACAGATGACATTTGAGATGTTTACTAGCAATCTGTCTTAAATGATGGAACTATAAATAGAAATACCTAGATGTATCAATTTTACACTTAGTACAGTGTTTCTGTCTGCTTGCGGCAGCTTTATGTCGATGTCGATAAACACGGTTTATTTGTAGTCGTCGAAGCTGAATTGGTGTCACAATTAACTGGAAGTGTGCACGACTGGAATAAATAAAACATTCCGTATAAATAAACAACATAATATGAGTAGGTATTCGTACGAAGACTTTATATAGGTAAGTAGGTATATATACGTAGTATCACTGGTCTCAAATACTAATCAAGTAAATGATACAGGATACTAAATTGATATTTTAGGCACACTCAAAGTATCTGAATGAAATAACTAGTTTACTATAACATACTCGATACGGTATAAAACTTATCAACAATAATGAATACCTCATTAGTCTATTAGAGCTATTCGTCGATTAATGATGCAGCTATGATCGCTCCATTATAAATATAATGAATCATTAATGAATTCTCATATATCGATCGAGAATTTGCTATTTTAGTTTTTTTAATAGGTACTTCTTATACGATGCATTCGGCATTGACATCGTTAAATTGGTAACGATTTGTTATGTTAAGTGGATATGTTTAGTATAAATATGTTCAAATAAAACGTTAATAATTATTATCAAGCCAAAACCTACTGTTGTTAACATAGTCATATAAAATTTATGGCGTTATTGAAAATTCGAAATTGTAGAATTAATTTTCTAATGCCCCATACATATTTTTTCACAGACCCAACTATTTGTGTATGGGGGATTTCAAAATTAATTTTGCAATTTCGAATTTTCAATGACAATACAATAGAATGTTAACATAGATAGGTCCGGCTTGATAGAGTGAGTACGTACCAAACACGTTGTATGTATGAGTTTATAAACAGACAATGAGATAATGCGTTTTTGCATTAGAAAATGTTAGTTCGTCCCGTAAAAGCAATAATTATTAATATATTATTTTTTATTACATTTCATTTATGTATAAATAGAATATTATGTCACAAAATATTTATACGTCACAACGTTTATACAATGTTTATACGTATTTTATATGTTACAACGTTAATCTTAATGTATAATACATATGTCCTGAATGTTGTTATATTATTATAAAATTTTCCTACTCGGCCTAGTATTGGTCACAGTGGCCACGTCTAGCAATGTTAGTGTATAGTAGTTGCCTGCTCAAGCGCAAGTGCAATCTGTCTACAGTACCTACTTCGAGATAAATAGGTAATGGGCATCAGTTAACTTCGTGTTTCCGAAGATGACCGGCAAATCTAGACAGTATAATGATATTAAAGAAAACCATGGTTAATGATATAGAGCTGCTCTTGTGATTGTAATAGTACATTGTTACCCTAGGGGTGAAAGTAACTTATTTAGCCCCGAGACGGGTTTTGGCGCCCGAGCGTAGAGAGGGCGCCTATAGTTCGAGGGACTAAATAAGTCTTTTACCCGAGGTAAACACTGTGCTTTTCATTACGGATACAAGGAAAGTAAAAATAAAAACATGAATCAGCAAAAGACCATATTATTAGTGAATTTAATTTTATTAAATCAACAACTTCTGCTTTTGTCTCTTCTCTAATGTATGAAATCTCTGCTATACGGAGGAATAAGCAATTAAAACTCGAAAAAATAAATGAAGATCGGATTGCCGATATCCCGTTTTTTTTCTGTGGCCAGCCAGCTATTCAGACATTATTTTTTTCATATTCATCATTGAAGAAATGTTTAATATTTTACCCAAATCTATTTATTTATTTATTTCTGTAAAACCAACAGCTATTAACACAAAAGATTTCTTAATAATTAAAAGCCAATGAGAGGTCTTCACCAAAAGAAATATATTAGTTATTTTAAAGAAATAGTTGAAAGTATATTATAATAAAGTCATTTAAAAAAATATTCTTTAAATTCTTAACATTATGTTATTTCAATTTTACACAGTGCTGAAGGTAATTGAGTGGCTGTATAGAAAGTCAGAACATGGTTCAATAAAAATGTCAAATTAGAACTTGTTTCTTTTTAAAATTTGACAGCAGCTGTCAGTTGAAAGTGATTCTCCCTAGGGCTGAAAAGTATTACTTTCAACCCGCTCCGCAGGCAACTTCAGACCTACTTTCAGAGTATGAGTAATGAAAACGATTTTTAAGTTATAGGCCAAGCTATTTTTTGTCAATTGTTATTGATAAGTTAGACAATTGTTTCCGATGCGTAATCTAATGGGGCGGCCATTTGTAGTACGGCGGCACTCCTCCAGATGATGTCACCCTCCAAGACTGGTCTCTATCCTCTGCGAGAACTCCTGTCCCCCTAGCATGACCACCGAAACACGATATGATAAAACGATATATCGATATAAGCTGTTAAAAAAGTTGAATTTGTTAGTTATCTTCAAGTTTTGAGTAAGTATGTTTTTGATATTGGTATTATTATTTTGGACATTGTTAATATGTCGATAAAATTTCAAGGTAGCCATTATATCCAATATATTTTGACAGCTCATTACGATTTATCGTTTTATCATATCGTGTTTCGGTATTCATGCTACGGGGCCAGGGTTGCGTTCTTAAGCTTCTCTCGACGACGCTCGATAACAGTCATACCGACCGCTCAACCGCTCAAATGCCCTCTGTGTGATCGCACGACGATCATGAAAAACCGTTCGTAAACATCACTCCACGACGCACCGGTCAACCTGTAGGTGGGTGAATGTCGCACTGACGTTTAATTGACAGATGGCATCTCCACATTGTTCGTCAATTCGGCTAGTCCCTCTACTCCTTTGTGTATTAATTTGTATGCAATTCAATTTGGTATTATCGTAGAAACATAATCCTCAGAAGTATAACTAAAGCATTATTCTTCTGAGACATAATCACTAGTCTGTGTTTTGTATTTTCTCTACAGAGACAATGGAACTAGTAACAGAAAACTGACACATTATTGTAAAGACGGCAAAATTTATTTAAGAGGGTGGATTTTTGCTTAATTAGCTTATGTGAGCGAAGTGCGTGCAGATCAAAACAAGTTTATAAAACGACATTACTCAATTTTATGTTATTTTGACATATCAATGACATTTTGACAGCCACAGCACGATCACCCTACGTCGAGCGATGGTTTACGAATGTAGCGGGCCTTACCATGACTTATAGCAAGATTAAAACAATATTGAAACTGAGACATCTTGCTCTCAGTACGGTTTTAATATTGTTTTGAGCGATCATGGTAAGGGGGCTGGATAAGCCGATTTTGCTGCTTGACCACCTTTTGCAGCCCCCATTACATAAAGAAGTGTGTTGAACTTGAAATTGGAGATGTGTTCGTCCGATCGATGTGTCCGCATATCTCCAATACAGCTCAACAGCTGTGACATTAACCTCCTTTGGTCCTTCGGTCCTGGACCTTTGCGTTAATGACGTCCCTATATTTGAACGTGTAAAAGTATGCGTATTTGTCACGTTGGGACACCTCAATATATGTAGAGTCAAACTTCATACACATGCATATATGATAAAACTAGTAAAATATAACTAGAGAAATATATCAATTAATTCTACACTTAGCATAAATATACCTTACGTATTTTAAATCTATGAAAGTTTAAGTAATTAAATAAAATTTAAGTGCTAGAATAAAGCGCAACAATGTAATAGATACTAGTTTTAAATTAGAAAAATCTCAATGAACAAGGATCGAATGCGTAATTTTAAATGAGTTTCACTATTATAGTAAGTTTTAAGTTAATATTTTGATTTTAGTGTAGGTACGCTAAGACTAAATATGACTACATACAGCGACCAAATATTTGTACGAAAATATTTAAAGAATCTCTTTAAAGATTGAACCATTTGATGTTCACCCTAGTTTGTGCTTCCCTTCTGACAAGCTACAAAATATTCATGCCTCCTTTGAGTTTCAGCAATGCCTTAAATAATCAGCGTTAGCATAATAAATCTCCACAGAGTCCTTGTATCTCTACATAGTCTGTGCCTTGTACTCTTATCTAAAAAGCAATGTCATTTTATCATCTCTAAATCAAGTTTCTATTCATGCTAACGGAAAAGATAATTTGGTATAGGTACCTATTTTAATTTAGTCATTCTCTCTTTGCGTGCATTTATTTGTGTAAAAAAACTACAAAATGTTTCAGGTTAAATACCTATTTATCTAAAATCATCTTGACATAATTGTACCAAAGCAATTTGAAGTAAGTGATACAATCATTTTTTTATAAGACAAATTATTAAGGCCTTCGTTCTCGTGTATTTACGAGTAGATGACATTTTGGAACAAAAATACAGTAACTGGTTGAATCCCACGCAAGCAACTCCGCATAGAAAAAAATCTCATTTTGCCACCGAAACGAAAGTGTTCGTAAGATAATATTGGCAGAAACCTACCAACAACATCTGCAATATGTTTGACATTATTACGCCTTTGTCCGCTAAAAGTGAATATCTATTTTAGTTATTGTATGTAACTAAAGTGGCATACAAATAGTACCAATAAAAATGAAGCCTTCTCCAGTTGTAGAATTCCATAGATTAAGAAAAGAGGGATATACCTTTACGTACGTATGATATAATGTAGTGGTTTAGACAAACGTCAATATCGTGATTTTAATACCTGCTTACTATTTACTTAACTGTTTAACTATTATTTATTCTATGAGGACAATTACAGTGTTTAACTTTATTAAATAATGTTTCATTATATCTCACCTTCGAAGGTAGGCCTATGTATCTTGAAAGTTTTTAAGGTTCTCTTATTATAGGTAGATAATTCTGACGATGCATTTAATTTGGTTTAAGTTTGTAATAACGCTGATCCTATTAAATTATAATGGTAGGTTGTGCCATATTTTATTAAGCTTCTCTTCTGTACTACGAATTTATATTGACGAAAACTTGTAGAGTCAAAAAACGACTTAAACGACTTTGAAAAAGACTTTTACATTGATGGTAGATATTCGATAAGGCTTTAAAATCTTAATTGTTAATATGTGTAACTATGTTTTTGATTTGTATTAACATAATGACATATAATATCGGGAATTACACACTTTTAAATGAAACTGAACAATTATTTGTTATTTTGCCTGAATGCGTGGATATACCTATTGTTGTTAATCGTAAGAAACTGTTGAAAGGATGCATCTGTCTCTGTTCATATACAGGGTGACTGGGATTTTCACCTATACCTCGAAGGTCATATTTGAGGTCATAAGCAACAAATTAACCCCCATCATGTGGGGGTTGAAAATGAGCGGTTTCTGTAATATCGGGCTTTTAAGATTTTTTAAATATTTTCTACTCTGTTATCGAAAAATATCGAAGTAAAAAAATACTAATTTCTAAGCACTAAATTGGTAATCTTTTGAAAGCTTATAAATTAGCAATCGTTTAATGCCTATTAAAAATTCTCAATATCTTACAAATTTATGAAATAAAAAGTTCGTCATAATAAGAGCCGGACATTTTATTTCATAGAAGAAAGTAACAGGAGAGAAAATAAAAAAGAAAACCCTAAAGCACGATTTTTAGAAACTGCTCATTTTCGACTCTTACTTAATGTGGGTTAATTTGTTGCTAATGACCTCAAAGATAAACTACTTCAAAGAAGAGGTCGAATATCTAGTCAACCGGTGATATTACCTGGGAGACTTAAGCAGAATCTGTTTTAGTATTCTAATTTATACTGGTGCTAATTATCCCGATGCCATACCACTGATAGTGAGTTACCTATAGAGAACAGGGGTTGCCAACTTGATGAGGACCAATATCTACTGTTTACTAATGAAACCCTGTACGATCTATCAATTATATATGTACTTCTTCAATTTTTTTAAGAAACAGTTTAGTTTCGTATACAATTATCTAATATTTTTATTTTTTAAAGAAAGTTATCTAAAAAAATATAAAATGCGCACAACGTTGCGTAGTCTGTTGTAATTTTATTAACATAGATGTATTATTATTAGGTATATTAAACTTGTATGTCTTTTGCCTTGCACGATCGACTGGACTAATTACCGCGTTCGACCGGTTGGCCACCCCTGCTATAGAAGATTCAACAAAACTTCAATGTCTCAGTAATAAGTCTATTGCTTAATTAAGTCCAACAACAAATTTAATGATAGGTACAACAAGAAAAATCACTAAAGCCATGTTCATTTCACAATGTTACATTTGACTAAGCTAAATGATCTAAGCATTTGACAGATATTTAAAAAATACCAAATTTTTATGATGAACATTTCTGTAGATCACTTTACCTACTGTATACCTATCTCGCTAGAACGTAGTTATAATAATCTATCGGATGAAAAATTGACTGATCAGGATTTTTTGTGTTCTTTGGTAATTTTAATTAGCAATGTACTGTAATTGTAATCAAATAAAATGTTTGATTAAACCAAACAAGCACAGTGTTCTTAATTTTAACAAAAATCACTTAGTTGACATTTTACAGCATACCTAACAGTTTACCCGATATGATGACGATCACAAATTACAGTAAGAAAATGAGAGTACTATTCTGTCTTTGTAGCGATTTCAATTTTGAATTCGGACTCTTTATTCAACAGAAATCTCAATAGTAATCTAAAAGAAAAAATAAAAGTTACTAAAAAAGTCTGCGTACTGGGAGACATAGCGTTAGTAGACCCCCACACAAGGTGGACCGACGATCTGGTGAAGGTCGCGGAAAACCGCTCAATACAGAAGGCGCCGGACCTGAGGGAAGCCTATGTCCAACAGTGGGCGACTCTGGCCTGAAATAATGAATACGTATAAATATTATCTACCGGCGTAAGATCCGTAAATGTCATAGGAGAACAATAAGAAGAAAATTAAGGTAAGCTATGTGAGCAGTTGTGAGTGAAATTAATATATGAAAAGTCCGTTTGTTGCCATTCTAAATAGGCCGTGTTTTCGGAATAATATTCCTGTTGAGTGAGAGAGGAAGGTCAGAAGTTGAATCTGGGTGTCGTCGGGGTTATAGGACTGTATGAGAAATATTTTTTTTATTGCAAATTTAATGCTTATTAAGTGATGATGGCATAGCATACCTGGCTACGCCCTTCGAAAATGGGAATCGGTTAGTATAGCCAAATTAACCATTTTTGAATTTGCTTATGTGAGTATATGAGTTAGTGATTAGGCACTTGATTACACAGAATGATATACAAGGTTACTTTCGAAGCAGGAGCGGAAATCGAAATCGCTAAAGTGAAAGTTGAACTAATAGGATTAATTTTGTCCAGAAAGTGCAACTTTGAAAATAAATAACAAAGTTAATAAAATCGAATATGTTTGCCCAATTAGTTCAACTAGTCGAACTTCCAGTTGAATTTTGTGAAATAGATGAAAAGATCAGCTGCTCCATACAAATATTCAACATCCACTGAACCTAGGTGTATGGAGCAGTTGATTTTATTGCGATTTCAAGATTGGTCCCATAGTAAAAGTTGTTCAGTTTGTTGGTCTGAACAAACACACGTAATTTGGCTCATGCTTCAAAGTAATCCCGTATAATAATGTGATGGTAGGTATACATGGGACCCCATCCCCGAAGGGGGCTAAATAGGGGTGGGACGGAGATGAGAAATCCGTTGTTTCTTAATTTAGAAGTATGAAAACGAAACCCCTTCATTATTTAAAATTTGGTATAGGTATTCTCGAGAGAAAAGAAAAAATAAAACAGCCAGCTGCGGGAGGAAGTAGTAAATAAGTCGAGACAGTTTTTAAAACAGTCACAACCAGATCGAAATTTAAATATAGCTACTTCTTCATGACGTAGGTAAGTACCGGGTTTCAACTTCTATCCATTTCAAATTATACAGGTTAAGGTTACTTTTTATCACCCCGGAAAATTTAAGGGACGCTTCAGGACAAGGTAGTAGAATGATTTAAATATTAAATAAAAAATAACTCACCTATTTAATTTTATATTAAATTTCTAAAATATCAAAAGAATACCTACTAGTTTAGTGCAGTGTTTTTTATCAAAGGTTTTTTTTTTTGTATTTTTGTATGTGTCCTGAAGTATCCCTTTTTTCCGGGGTGATAAACAAGTTAATCCTGTATAATCAGTATTCGAGCAAACTAGAAAAGAAATTTTAAACAAATTTCTAGTTTAGTACTGCGCAAGTATGATTTATCCCAGAGGATTGTCGTATCGTAAGTATATTAGAACATGTTTGAGTAAATTAGTACTTCGCATATTGGTTGGTTATCTGTTCCCTTTAATATCAAGTAAGCCAGCGTGCCTGTCAACCTGATACTTTAGTGAAATTGATCCCGCTAAGTGAAGACATTCGTCAGAAAGCCACATCGTTACAGCCGAATGTGTTTCCATGAAATTCGCCTAAATAATTCTTGTGTTACGTAACTACCCCAGTTACTCGATATTAAATAGTTTGATAGTTTCTGTTAACTACCAATTTTGGATCATATTTGATAGGATTTTATGTTCCACTAGTTACTGCTGTAATCCTTTAAATTTCTCAAAGCCCTTTTACCCCAATTGTTGCGCAGCATGACCGTAGTTGTTTGCTGAAAGGACGGCAACTTCAGATCTTACACGACCTTGCTGCATAGCAGTACATGAGAGATTAAAAAAATCTTTTTAACAATAAATTGAACCGCCGAAAAAACTAAAAAGCAAAAGCACTGAAAAGTTAAAAATAATATAAAAATAGGTACAGACAAAATCACACTTCTATATTGAAGTCGGTGCCAAACGATGATCTCTTAGAAAGTGTTAAAATTTGTCACTGACTTCAATATAGAAGTGTGATGTTGTCTGTGCCTATATTTATATTATTTTTAACTTTTCAGTGCTTTTGCTTTTTAGTTTTTTCGGCGGTTCAATTTTTTGTTAAAAAGTTTTTATTTTATATCTTTTGTGACTCATCTATTAATTTTACAATCAGTGAGTGAATCATCAATCAACCCCCGTTTTTGTACCTTTAGGGTTGGAATTGTTTTTTCAAATTTAAATGGGACCACCCTCGGGGTATACCCTTTTCAATAAAAAAAGAATCATCAAAATCGGAGTTCTCTGTAAAAAGTTATGCGTGATCATACATTTAAAAAAATATATACGCGTCGAATTGAGTACCTCCTCCATTTTTTCGTCGGTAGAAATAGAAACCATCGGGTCAACAGTGTTGAATTGACACTATACTTGACAGCGACGTCACAAAGCAATTATATTAACTATATATATAAATAAATCTTTAATTTATTTTACACAATCAATGCATAAAACAGGTAGGTAATCCATGGAAAATCCCTTTAATATTTTAGTATCGTAGGTATCCCATTAGATACTACTCCATTTACTATCATGGGAATTTTGCCGATACTCGTAATTCTCTAGTGTTCCAAAATTACCTGCAAAACTCACGAGTGGCGACTCTATATTTCCTGAATATTTTTTTAGGTAGCTTGATGTTTGCAGTTAATTTCTAATGTTCAATACCCGAAGGGACGATGGTACTGAAAGCGTTCCTATGGCGATAGTCATAAAAAATGATGTTGGTATTGGTTGCGTCCAGCAACTAAAGAATGTATTTAGTCCGACAAAAAAGAACTAAATGGAAACCACTAACGCAGTAACTTTGCACCAGGCATGCATCGTTATGCAACAGCAAAAATATTTCAAAATCTATTACATTAATTGTTGCTTCGTTACACTTCTGCGGATCAGTGGTATTGAAGGAAATAATTCGAGGAAGTAATAGGTGTGTGAGGATGAGGACACTAAGGTAGTTTAAAATTTGGTCGTTAGTAGGCTCAGGTAGGTACCCAACTGGCATAACCCTAGGTTTATGGGCTAAAAAGCTTATGATTATCATTTGATGGTAATTTAGAGGTAACTTCAGAACTTCGGCTTATCATTAGATGATAATCCAGTCGATGTAGACCCAAGCAGTGTTTGGATCGCGATAAAACGAAGACTAAAGGTCCACCACACTATCGTCACAGCGATTGCTTCTATACTAATAATGCTCCACGTTTAAAGCTGGAGCGGGATGAAAATAAAAAAAAACTTTTATTTCAGTATCAGCAATGTATCCTACGCATACGTAGGTTACAAAGTGATAACCAACAAAAATTCATTATGATATCATAGTACAATAGTGATGTCGTTAACAATTGGTGACATTTAACCGCAACATCCACACTAGGTAATAAGGAAGAAGTAATAAGGGATATTAGTAAATATTACGAGTAAACAACTCAACAAATAACTTGGTTTTACGTGTATCTATTACTCTGTAAAATTTTGCAATACCTATTCACTTACGAAAACAAATAGGTCATAAGAGACAAATAATTGCGTAAGGCAATTTCAACGAATTACAAATACCTTACCTACCATATGAATTTCAATTTGATACGAAAGTTCATACGCACTTGGCATTGAGAAACTGTTTAATTCGTCGCAGAAATTGTTTTTGCAACATACTTGTAGCATGGTGACTTTACAATTGACAAGCAAAGAAAATATTTGTTTCAAAAATATGTCTATGTTAATAAAAAAAACTAATTCACTTGTCTTTTTAGGACAGAAAGTGTCACTAATGTACACTGCGTTATCTTGCAGTGTATAAGTGTTCTCGTAAAAAGTGATGTGCTAGTAACAAGACCAACAAGTAATAATAACCCACTTTTTCAACACACTTGCTCGTAAAGTGGGTCTTATTACCTTGCATTTAGACCCGTTATTCAGTATATTAAACACGAGTGCTTTTCACTTTACATAATCGCACAAGTGCGGTAATGTTAACACGACAAATTCTAATTTGTTCAAGATTGCAAAGTAAATGTATATCCAGTACGCATTTTTAAATTTGTCGCTTAATACACTTTTTTTAACACGACTTTATGCGGCTGTCAATTAGAAACAAATGAACAGCCCACTACTGGTTACTTAAATATTAAATTAACAACATTACTAAAATTATTAAAAAACAATAATTAATAACTATAACGACATTAATAAAAAAACAATAATTAATAACTATAACTAAAATAAATTATTAAAAATTCACACAAACTTGTTTTTTAAAAACTTAAAAATTCGGTTTATTTCGTTTTGAATTTTGGCTGTTTGGCCCTTTTTTGTTGGCTGTATGAAGAGTTTAGCCATCCGGGCATGGCTTAACTCGAAAAAAAGGCGCGCGACATTTTCCCGCTATTGAAATTTTTTGCCTTTTTGTCGTAATTGATAATTGATTATCTACAAATATGTCGAGTTCAAGTGAAGAAGAATCCATATTATTAACTCCGCCTTATTATTATTAATTATGGAGGCGCAAAGCGCGAGTAATAGTTTGTTGCCGCCAAAGTCAAAGGATAAATACTTGGCGGCATACGATACTTTCATGCAGTGGAAGATTGATAAAAAAGCGCAGTCATTTTCAGAAAAATATTAATACCACAAGATCTTTTATTTTCCTCACAAGTGTGTTGAAAAACGTCGTATGATACACGCGCGCATTGGTCATTACGTACTCTGCATTCTTATCGCGCTCGCCTGCGGCTCGCGCACAATATCACCTCGTACGCAATCACCGACATAGCGCGCTCGTATCATAATGTACTATTTTACAACTAGCAGAATCCATAGTAATCGATCTCAGTCATATCTCAGTCCTCAGTATATCGTTACGCTACGACAATACAAACTTTGGATGTTTCTAGCATTACGACTTCGTAATTCTGTCAAATCCACAGTTTCTCGTTTTCAATTATGTAAGCAATACAATACTTACATATTCGTGTGGCTGTTATTATCATGACTGTATTATTTTTGCTCTTATTCAATAAACGTTTACCTAATATATCTGCGTCTATTTAGTTTTACATTTCGACCAATGATATTTGTGAATGCGTGTTTGGCTCATTTACACTTCTAAACTACATAAATTTTTATCTTAATTTGTATTTCCGACATATTTAAAAGTTATATCATGACTAACTCGCATCGGTATACCTTAGTGTTATCTTTACATTTCAGCCTAGAGAAGTCAGTTGTTAATTGGACATAGGTCTCTGTTAGGGTTATAGTTGCGCCGAACGTAGCCGGCGGGGCCCGACAACAGGCGAACGCTCCCGAACAGTCTCCCCAGGAATCTGCAAACCAATCGGCCCTGCGCCTCCCGCATCCAACGGCTTCCTATGCGGAAGCGCTGCGGCTACCTTCACCAGATCGTCGGTTCACCCAGTGCCGGATTAATCCAACGCGGGGCCGACCTGTAGCAAATTCTATGAAGGGGCCGCTGGATTGCTTTAAAGCTATTAAGTGCATGATATTAAATAAAACAATACTGTTACAAACATTTTTTTCTGGTTTATTCTTTCGTTTTCTTGGTTTAAATTTAGGCAAATTTATGAAAAATACTATTGCGCATTGATTCCCTTAGAAAATCATATTCAATATTATGAAAGTGCAGTTGATGATCATAAAAGACAAATAAATCCACAGGGATTGGGAAACAAGACTGTAAAAAAATCCTTACTAGTATTATAAACGCGAAAGTTTGTAAGTATGTATGGATGTTTGTTACTCTTTCACGCAAAAACTACTGAATGGATTTGGATGACATTTTGTAGGTAGACGGATTACGACAGGGATTAACATATAGGCTACTTATTATCACGGAAAAGTAAGTAGTTCTCGCGGCAAAGTAGAATTACAGTTTTTTCTTAGAACTTTTAAGACAAAACATAGTTCGCGGGCACAGCTAGCTTTTAATATAAGCTTGTAAATTTATAGTGCCAGAACAACGTGATATCTAATAATACTAGACACATCAGAACTACTCGTATCTTTGTCCTGCAAATCTTCTACGTAAGCACTTACGATGATTGCATTTTTTAGGGTTCCGTAGCCAAAATGGCAAAAAACGCAACCCTTATGGATTCGTCATGTCTGTCTGTCTGTCTGTCCGTCCGTATGTCACAATACACTTTTTTCCGAAACTATAGGAACTATACTGTTGAAACTTGGTAAGTAGATGTATTCTGTGAACCGCATTAAGATTTTCACACAAAAATAGAAAAAAAAAAACAAAAAATTTTGGGGGTTTCCCATTCTTAGAACTGAAACTAAAAATTTCTTTTTTCATCAAACCTATACGTGGATCTATGGATAGGTCTTAAAAATGATATTGAGGTTTCTAATATCATTTTTTTTCTAAACTGAATAGTTTGCGCGGGAGACACTTCCAAAGTGGTAAAATGGCTTCATTCGCAGAATACCAGATTCTCAAAACACCAGACCCTGTAACTTCTAAAATAAGAGAATGATAAAACTAAAAAAAAATATATGATGTACATTACCGTGCAAACTTCTACCGAAAATTGGTTTGAACGAGATCTAGTAAGTAGTTTTTATTAAACTACTTTTATATTAAGTTACTTGCTGCTACGAAACCCTTCATGGGCAAGTCGGACTCGCACTTGGCCGGTTTTTTAAATCTCTTGGAGGAGATTTTACCTTGCTAAATATTCCAAATTCCGATCTCACCATCATCATTTCAGTCAAGAGACGTTCACTATCGTCTGTGGTTAAAGGTCTTCCCTAAGAATCTCCAAACCAATCGGTCCTGCGCTTCCCATATCCAGTGATTTCCCGCAGATCATCGGTCCACTTTGTGGGGGACCTACCAAAGCTGCGTCCCCGGGTACGTGGCCGGCACTCGAATACCTTTTCATCCCAACGGTCGTCAGTCCTGCGAGCTATGTACCCTGCCCACTGCCACTTGAGGCTCGTAATTCCTTGGGCTTTTTGGTGACTTTAGTCCTTCTAAGGATCTCGTCGTTTCAAATTCGATCACGTAGAGATACTCTCTCCATCTCTCTCCTTTAAGTGACCTTGAGCCTTCTTATGAGGCACATTGTAAGCGGCCACGGCTCAGGTCCAAATGTCATCACTGGCAACATGCACGAATCGAGGGTCTTTCCTCTTGAGACACTGCGGTAGAAAGGTCGAGAATATGCTGTGTACTTAGCTTTCCGAGAGCTTCCCAGCCGAGTTGAATTCGTCGATTGACCTGTCTGGAAGTTTTTTTATACTGGTCTAGCAAATGACTCCATTCCACCTAATGGTAAGTGGAAGTGGGGTCCAAATGCGAAGATAGCTAGTGTAGCAGAGATAATACACTGCACTAGCCCACCCTCACCTTGCCGACCTGCAAGGTACTTCTTCACGCCTCTTTTAAAGATTATAAGAGGGAGGGAACACGTGTGCTGGCAGTGAATTCCATTTTTTACACAGGATCGTACTTGCGTTTAATATTGTTAGCACAATTGGTCAGCCGTGAAGAATCGCTGCACCTTGTTCAAGACTCCGAGTTTTCGTGAAGCTGTTTTTAATATGCCTTCGATGTAGTCCTTTGGATTTAGGTCGCAGCGCACGTCTACACCGATCATACTAATACTGCTCTGCAGCTCCAGTTTTGTGCCCTGAAGAGAAGGAAGGGGAAGTAACGGTGACTTTTTTGCCGAAAACGCACACACCTGTGTTTTCATGGCATTGAATTCAACCAGTTTCTCTGTGCCCCATTTAGATATGAGGTCCAAGACCCGGTTTAGTTCAGTGACAAGATGATCTCGACTCTCTCCCGGTGTCCACCCGTCCAGCCGTCGCGTGTCCAAAATATCCCGCATGCACGGTACTGTCATCTGCATAGCAATGAATATTCCCAAGAGGAATCATATCATTGATATATGCAGAAGAAAAAATGTCGGGGATAAAACGGAACCCTGGGATACTCCGGCATTCACTGGCATAAGCTGCGAATTGCATCCATCCAAAAGGACACGATTTTTTCGCTTACGCAGGAAATCAGCCACCCAGGTACAGAGCTGAACAGGTAGACCGTAAGACGGAAGCTTGGAGAGAAGACTTTTGTGCCAGACTCTGTCGAAGGCTTTGGCAATATGTAAGCTGATAGCTAGTGATTCGCCATGCTTGTCAATAGCTACACCTCATGCGTTACAACGCTAGATGATCACCCGTCGATCGTTTCAGTCTGAACCCGTATTGTCGATCGTTGATCAGAGAGTGGTCCTCTAGGTAACGGATCAGTTAGTTGTTCAGGATCTTTTCCATGACTTTGCATAGTACTGAGGTAACAGCTATGGGCCAATAGTAGGCATGGGTCGTACTTGCAAATTCGAGTACCAGGGCTTCAAAGTACGTACATCAATAAATACCGGGGCTAAAAACCTGATAGTTGGTCGGGTCCGAGCGGTCCCCTTTAGTTGGTCTTACCGAGCTGGACTATTTGCCCTAGGTAAACATAATCGTCAACAATTCCCAATGTAGAGCCTCCAACCTTAAGAGGAGTGGGTACTACATGGGAATTGGAGATGATTTTGGTGAAGCTCGCTTCCACCATTAACCTTATCATCACTTACCATCAGGTGAGATGAAGGCCAAGAGCCTGTAAAAAAGTACTAATAGAACCTTACCTACGCATTGACAATCTAATTAGGAGATCATTCGCCATTCCTAAGCAGAAACTACCAATATTATGAGACTACTTGCTGTCGAAGTTTTGTGACATATCGTCTAATAATTGGCTGTCTGCGAAAAATAAACATTGACATAATAATATAGGAATTTCATATTTGACATAATATTCTTATGTGAATTATGTGATCTGTAGGAAACGTGATATTTGCCCATTTCGTAAGCAAATCCTCGGAGTATTCGTGTAGGGCTAATAGGCAGTAAAGTAAGAGGCAATGTTTGTTTTTATATTTAATAACTACATAAAATATTTTAGAAAACAAGCCGATTGATTACCTAGAACCAAAAACATCTTTTCAACGTTTTTAACGTTTTTGAACGTTATTAACGAGGAATACTGTGCACCATAACTGCCGATGGCTGGTCGAACGAAAGATGTGTGCAGGCCTCTTCCCGCAAAGTTGGGAGGCATGCCAACATTGGTGTCTATTTTGTTCATAGTCAAAATGATCAAGGGTCTATGAGACTCCCAATTCTCTGGTACACCTTAAACCAACTTGACATAAATCAAAAGCGTCATTATACAGAGTTAATTTTAATGCAGTTGCAACCTCGCAGGATTAGATAGTTAACATCATTAACTATAACGTTTGTTTTACGAGTTTTTAGATAACTCAATAAATTGAACAAAAATCAATTTTCAAGTTTTTATTGCACTGTCGTGACATTGATAAACCTATTCATTTATAAGCGACGACGAAAGGCGACGCTACGCTCTCGGGCTGTCCCAAGTAATTCTGGTAATGCGCGTAGAGTTAGAAACATTCTATAAGTATATTAAATATTTATTTTTGGATGAAAGTTAAACCTAACGAATCAAAAGTCGCTGAACAAACGTTGCTGTTTATGAAGATAGCTATCTAATCCTTCGAGGCTGCAGGTGCATTAAAATTGACCCTGTATGTAAGTCAATTTCGAACTTGTTTTTTTTTATGCCGACTCAAAAATGTATAAGCCTACTGCATCCTTTTATTTTGTTATAAAACGAATACACAATTCTATATATGAAAGCCTTTTAGAGCATTTAAAGATGAAATCATAGGAAATAATATAACCAACGTAATTTTTGGTTTTAATAAACAAATATTTTCATAATGTTTTCAATGACAAATCACCGTTCTCATTTTATGCAGTAAGCACATTGATTTACTACCAAACGTAGATAACGCATGAACGATCGAAAAGCGGGCCGGTGAAGAACTGCTCAATCGCGACTCGTGCAGTTCCTTTCCATAGTGAGTGATTAGCTGTCGGCACGTAAACATGTCGAAGTACGCATTCAAAAGTTGTGGTAACAATAGCCAGAAACGGCAGAAAAAAGACGGGATTTCATATTTTGCGTAAGTAAACACATTACACATCTTATCATGTATTCAAATATTCGATTTATACGTAAAAACCAATCAAAAACAATTATTCTAATCATAAACATGTCGCTTCGCGTCAGTGCCAGTACATCACAATCGTCTCGCTCGCACGGGCGTCGTATGACGATGTGTTATCACTTGAGATGTGTTATTTATCTCATTCATGCATTGGAGCGACAACGCGATAAGCAATTTCAAGTATTGTGTTTGATAGTATAAAGTTAATATTTCCTTGTAGCAATTACTAAAACGTCGTTTGATCTGTGGCTAGGTATGAAATGATGTAACTTCCCACGGTTGTACTTAAAATAGTTGCCGTAATAATGCAGAATAAGGTTGAATTCGATAAATACGGTACTTTCTTTATGGTAATTTTCATTCGGGCGTGCATATTCAAGTATATATCAGCGAGTACAAATGTATAGTCGATTAGGTGACAGATTTCAAGCGCGTTTTTGTATGAAGCGCTCTATCTACGTTTAGTAAATCAATGAGTAAGCAAAATCTTAGAACAATGCCTTTATGGAATGCCACCAATACAAATGATTATATTTGCTAGCGTAGATGCTTTACAAACGAAACAAAGAGATCTGACTTATAACTTATTCCTTAACAGACGAAATGATATCCAAAACACAAAGTTAGTTGTACCTTCTACCCATCTTCTTCCCATGGATTTATTAATCAAATGATTTCATAAGTCCATGCTTCTACCATCGATGGAACTACAAGTTTATGGTACTACTGACATAAAGGCGATATTTGTATTGTACACTAAATTCGTACATTTGTACCAGTATTCCGTACATTTAATAAATGAAATGCTAAGAACTATAAGTAGAAATAGGAGGTATAAATAATTGTCAATGCATTGACATTCTTCATGGAATGGGTTTTGCACTGAAGTTAATATTCGAAATATGTGTGCCTCTGTAATTTGACCATCTAATATACAACCCACTAGTCTTCTTATACACGGTGTTTCAAAATAACCAATAAATAATAAATTCTTTATCGAAAATCATTATTAAAATGTGTTTAGGTACACGTAATGTCATTCAACCCAAAATTTTCATGTAAATCGTAAACATGATGATGATACTAGGGTGTCCCTAAAACAAACCTGGCCTCCCTTACCACAAAATTTGACCTTAGTGAAAATATCACGTTATATATATATTTCAGACATATTTATTGTTTTTGAAAATTTCCAAGTGCGATTAGTTTTTATAGTCCCATTTCTACGAATGGAGTGTTTTTTCGATTTCGTTTTTTTCCATTTCACAAGCGATAGTTTAGCTATCAAAAACAAAGACTTAAATTTAACAAATTGGCGTAAAGTTTTCAAAAAAAATGTATACAAAGAAAATTCAAAATTAAATTAATTTTCTTTCATGTTTGATCAGCTACAATTTAAAAAATGTAGGACGCTCATCATGCCCATTATCTTATAAAACTTGCTTAGCTATTCTAGATTATAAAATAGTATCATAAGCCTAGGCATTCTGAATATGTTTAATTTCATGACTTCTTGAATAGCAAATAGTATAAAAATTTAAAAACACTGTTTTTGTTGTATTAATTACTCTAAGGTTCTGTGTTAATATAAAGGTATAGTGAGCCTAGTTATTCTGTATTTTTAATCTCATGACTACGTAAAGAGTATGAAAATATCAAAGTGCTCGGTAAAAAACACATTTTCAATTAAAACATTTTCGGTAAAAAAAAAATCAAATTGGCCTTGCGTCGTTATACCTACACGTCCTTGACCTTTAATAAAAGAATGTTTAATGCAGTGCGCGACGTTTTGATGTAAGCATTTTGGATACGAGTTCGCAACTCCGCAATCGAGGATACTGACATCGTGTACACGAGGTCTTTTAGACACCCCTAATAAAAATTCCAAGGCATTTAAATCCAATGATTTCGGCGACCATAAAATAGAACCAAGCCAGCTTTTCGACCTTTGTGGGTAATTTTCGTTTAAGTGATTTCTTACTCTTGCAAAATTAATGTTTACATTTCATACCTTTCTGCGTACTGCCGAGCAGCAGCGTTGGTATTGCCTTGACACTCGCCATAAGTAAAATGCATGTTTGCATATTCGAATGTCGTGTGCTGATGTTCAAAGTCCGAATAACGACTGCCAGTTGTCAGAAGATATCACAAACAAACAATAACCAAATCATAAAGCTAGTACATTCTGGGTACGCGAGGCCTCCCGGAAATCCTAGGAGGATCTAGTAATAATAATGAAAATAATTTATTGCTTTTATAATAGTTAATTCAGCTCTACATTTGCCATCTGTAGGAATACTCTTGAACCATTTCCAATCGATCGACATTGAGATTGTGATTTTTTGTACGCTTGATTTTCCATATTGGCACAAAATTTGAACCGTATTGTGGTGATTTTGCGTGAACCAAACTCGGTGCTATCTAATTTTCTCAAAATACGGATCCACTTTGTCGTTAGTGTTGCTAAATAAGCGTATCAAAAATCAAAAATCTCAATGCCGATCGATTTGATTTGGTTCAAGAGTACTGCCTCAGATTCTAGTACGTATCAAGATGATGTTATTAAGATCCTGTGGTATGTTAAAGGCGCTGATTCGATTCCTGCTCGAGGCGGAATTCTTTTTTTATTAATTTATTAATATTTCAAGCTATTTAGCATTTTTAAAGAAAATACAAATTCTGAAACATATAAAAAAGAGTATAAATTGATTCAATCTTAAATTAATGTTTGTAAACTGTCCAATATTTACTTTGAAATGCTTTATTTCAATGAGAATTCCCGTCCACCTAAAAGTAAATATGACTCACGTCACTAATGAAATCAACACTAAATCGAAACTATAGGACCTCAATTGGACATTAAACTCAATGCGGTGACGCAAGAAGTAAATGCACATACGAGTAGATTGTTAAACTTGTTGCTGTTTGATCATTTTGCTTAGGCCTGAATAAATAAAGATACATGTTCATCATCACATTCCATTTATAAATATACATGTTTTCATATCATTAATAAGTACATCATATATGTGCATAATATTAGATTAGATTCTGGTGTTTTCTATAGACACTATCGGTAGATCATAACACTTGAAAACGTACTCCTTCGTGCCCTCAATCCACTCCTTTAGGGGATATATAATTTCAAAGAGAACATTGGATCATCATCACAGCTCATATACGTCCCCACCGAGGGGCTCGAGCCTACCCTATGTAAGGGTGATTAGGCCTTAGTCAACCACGCTGGCCCAGTGCGGATTGGTCGACTTCACATACACCATTGAATTTCTTCGCAGACGTATGCAGGTTGCCTCACGATGTTTTCCTTCACCGTAGGAGCGTCAGACAAATGTACATATAAAATTCTAAACGAAAAACACAGTGGTACATGGCGGTCTCGAACTCCAGCCTCCCGATTGGAAGGCAAGTGCCGAGTCCACAGCGCCACCGACGCCCTTGAACATTGGATAGCTTCAAACTATTTAACGTATTCAGTGTATTTATTACTACCCTAAAGTTAACTCTCATCTCGCTGGATTTATGCAATTCGTGGGTTACACAGTCACATTTATTTCTTTCGCTTACATCATTATGTTCCTCCTGAAGTAGGTAGATATATTATTAATATTACTATTTACAATATTACGTCGTATGACGTACCAAAGTATGACTTAAGCTACTAACGAATGGCTTACTGTGTTGAACTGCGTTATTTGACACGCTACTTCAACCCATCTATATGGTTTAGTAAAGTTGCTATGACCGAAGTCGATCAAAGTGGAGTCGGCCCCTATAGCATGACAACTAAAACACGATATGTCGCTGTTTATCTTGCGGTAAATTGTCATAACACGATAAAAATGTATTGAACTTTGACAGTTCACCGCGATTTAACATGTCGTGTTTTGGTGATCATGGTCAGTTCTTCCCAAATTTAATATTATCGTTTCGTTAGAATCCAATTTATATTCCGTAAAATATTTTAAAAAGCAAACTCAGACAATTGGTATTTTTGTTGTATGACGTACAATATTCATCTCATAAATACGAGTAGTTATTGCAAGTTGGTAACTGTGTTATATGTATTGAATTTATCACATGGCAAGACCGACCGGTCGACATTAACACTAGTCAACACCAGTTTCCAACAGCTCGATCGCCGACGCACACGCATGCTTGATGTGAACGCACGCGCTGCAAAAAACAATACGTGTATCTTCTTTTGCGACCCAGAACTCTTCCGGATGTCATCAATCCGAAGCTATCACTGTATTAAGTTATAAATAGTAAGTACCTATATTGTCATTTGATTTATCTTACATTTGTTGTTTTCAATATTTTATTAACAACTATATTTTATCAAGGTTTTGACATTTCCACAAACGATCGGCTTGACCTAATGTGTCGTATTATGCATAAAATGAGATAATGTCAGACCTAGCATAATATTATAACATTATCTAGCTAGAGCCATATTTTTGTTGCCGCAAAATAATGTATATTTCTGACGGTGATAATGCGAAACCAGAAATGTCGTGGTGAATCTGAAAGTCGATGGATACTATAGAATTATTAATACGAACCTTATTTACGTAACTCAAGTAAGAATTCATGCTGGTTTACTCTAACGGATGAACGCGGCACGCGTTTTGCTAATAACTTTCTATACCGAACCGACCACATCATTAGATTGCGAAACAAACAAACATCGTGTTTCCGAGCTGATGTTAAACAAAAGACGTTGAACCAGCTGCTAATTTGGCGACTGTTTATCTTTTGTATTCTTACTGAAATCACATATTGCCTCTGTATGTAAATATATTTTTCAATTTTGAGAACGAACTATACCCGCTTGTTCAATGCGAACGTGTTCATTTTAAATATTGCTTTAGCGAGCTGTAATAATGTCTTGTCACGACTTATGTGTGCTAAATAGTCGGTATTACATAAAGCATGTAGGTACTTGTTTTGTTCTGCGTAGTAAACACATACAATGATGGCAATATGGAAATATGCAACATTCAACATGCTCTAAGTGGATAATAGCACCTGACATATGAATTGCTACTTTGGTGTAATGTTAAAACGCGGCCATCCGTAGGTACTGGCCGTGCTTAGATGTCCGTGGTTATGCTCCTTTAACGTAGTACCTACAGAGTGCATTATTATGTTGCTGTTTTATCATATTGTTTATAAGAAAGCACAGAAGATAAATAATAAAAAAAACTATAACAATCGTACATAAGCTCGATAAATTGTTAAAAGCTCCCATTCTTAGCAAATTCCGCAAAAAGATTATTCCTACCTACCTTAAGAATGTACTTGTGTACCAAACAGAGAAAACGAAGACCAGATTTTCCAGAGTTTGTGATTCAACGCTAGTCATGAACTCTAAGAAACTACTAATAATTCTGAGCTCGCATCTTCTGTTTAGTCGTTTACTTAACATTCCCTCCGTGTTGACTCACTCAATGCAGCTTTTCGTGCACGATGCTTTATTTTTTCCATTAAACAAGCGTAAATAGAGTTCAATGTCGCTAGATGTTTCCGAATCGATTGTCCTTGTTCCCCCCTTTGATTTCGAGGTGAGTTCTTCCCAAATGTATGTAGAAATGTAGAGCCAATAGTCTGAAATAATACCTTCACATCCAATATCGCTTTTGAAACAAATATACAAGGGTTGCTTAAGTTTTTATTACGAGTAAATGTTAAGTACCATGTACTCATTGTGTAATATAAAAGGCTAATAAAATTGAAAAAATATGTGGTTTTTTAAATTAAAAAACGGTAATAATTTTATGTTCTAAGTAAAATCGTTTTTACATCTCTCATGTTCGGTAAGTAGGTCCTTATTACCCCCAAATGGGGCTTGTAGGTGACCAATTAGCGCTCTAGGGTAATAATGTAGCTGAAAAAGCCCTAGAGCTGTAAGTAATTTATTGCCAGTATGATGGTTAGATGTACGCGAACTTTTTTAAATAGTGAAGTTTTTTTAATTACTTACCGCCCTAGGGCTTTCCAAGCTACATTATTACCCTTTTTTTTTTTTCCCCGTGGGGAAATGCGTAAAAGCACCGTACCCGCCGTTGGCTAAACAGCGAGCGTGTGTGGGGCTCTCCCGGCAGCATGCCAGGCCTACCCACTAAAACCCCCCGGTGTTCTCCCTGCCCTTAAGGGCGCGCTAGGTAAGGTCCACACTGCGACTCCACTACCTACGCGCCCGGGCAAGCCCGACCCACTGGTCGGGCTATCGCCAAGGGGGGATTGCCCGAGAACACCAGGGCAATCCCCAGACGGAGGGCCTTACGGCGGCGTGCACGGGGCCCACCGTGCACGCAGGCCTCCATGGCAGGGTCATTATTACCCTAGCCTAGAGCGCTTATTGGTCACCTACAAGCCCCATTTGGGGGTAATAAGGACCTACTTACCTCACAATCGAGATGTAAAGCAGAGTAGTTAGCTCGGGTGTAAGCACCAATTGCACCCTCGAAATATAGTTATTATTTTTATTAAATTGTCTCGGGCTGCAATTGATGCCTTACAGCCCTTAGCTACTAATCTACTATTTGGAACTCTCAATTGTAAATATATCTTTGACCTCGACTGTACTTAGGTCCGATGCCTATTGGGTACGCAATCGCGGAGTACTATTATATCTTCTGTGGCAATGGTAAGGCAATGTGTATAACTAAATGCAACTAAATCGAATAGAAATAAGATCGAATTTCAATTAAGCTTCCGAGCTGTATATGTTATTGAGCCTATTTCTAATTATCTCGGGCTGCAATTGATGCCTTACAGCCCTTAGCTACTAATCTACTATTAAATAATGAACATTCTATTAGAAAAGCTGTAATTTAGAAAGTATCTTTCATTTATGATCAAAAACATGTGAATACATATACACAGTAATTAAAAAAGAAGAATCATCCATAGATAATCCCGATGCGTGAAACCGACGTCACCGAAGTCTAAGTCGAATTGTCTTCACCGTTGGCAGGTTAAATCGTTTGGTAGTAAATCAATGAGTTAAATATAGGTACCCTAATCATTTTTGATACCGCAGTAACTTATGTTAAGAATGTTATTCCTAAAACATGAATAAGCATTAGGTTTTAACCCCGGCGGAACCTTCTCTGGCTCTGGTAGAAAGCGTCAGAACCAAGAAGTCATCGTCGTTAATACGTGTCATGTTTTATTTTTATGAAATCCAAATTCCTATATACTAAAGTATTAGTTTCTTAGCATCTAGGAAAAATGGTTGTAGATAGGTAAGGTGGCGATGATAATATTATACGACAATAAATAACAAAACAGCCAAAACTAGGTAACAGGACGACCTAGCTATTTGAAATGATTAAAAGTAACCTGTCATCTGAATTATATAACATTTTTTTTAAACTAGGAAAATATTAACAAAAAATGGTAAGAAAAACACACCTTCATAAAGGTTAGAACGGTATTGTTGCAGTTACCTACTGTTAGCGATGGTTACGAGTGTGATGGGGTGCGATGTCAGACAACCTCCTTGTGGTGCACCCTGGGCAACCCGCCAGATTATCTGTCGCGGGCTAATAGTCTGACGAGAGGACCCCCATAGTGGGGGGGTGTGGGATGGCCGGGTTTAACCTGGCGGGCCACTTCGTGTGGCCACCCGCTTCATGCGGAGAAGGGCGAAGTCCCCTCTTCTTATGTTAAGAAGAGGTGTGGCTCTCGCTGGAAGCCGATCCCGGCGGCTACCTCTGGTGGTAGAGGGTTGAGGCGAGTTTTACGCCGTGGCGCTTCGCGCCCGTTGGTGTTCTACCCGAGTTTCGACTCACCCGCGCGGCGGTGGATCCAGTGGGGTCCACCGTCGGTCAACCCGTTACCCGCACTGAGCGGACCGGGGGCCCGGCGCACTGAGCGTCGGGCCGCGTGGAAGACAACCACAATAAAAAACCACTTTCGGGGTGTAGAGCGGCGTGATCGCGCCGCTCCACAAAGTAGCAGAGCCAGGAGGGGAGTCCGGCAACGGACATGTCACAGGCAGGGGGTCAGCGGAAATAATGCCTGGCTGTTGTCCCCTTCCCCCTGTCTTGTGACCGACGGAGGAGCTGCTGGGGGGGTTTTTAGTGGGTAGGCCCGGGCCATTTAAGGTCTGGGGAGTCCCACATGGTTTGGCTCGACCACGAGGAATGCGTCAATGCATTTTCCCCCCCTCCCAAAAAAATGGTTACGAGTGTGATGTGAACTTTAGGAACCAACAACAATCACAAGTTGTCTGTGTACACGAAACGCGGTCTATGACCTGGGGGGTTATAGTCTATGAAAAAAACTATCGCGATCGCTTTGAATTTGCCAATCATCGCGGCGTCATTGCAAGACTCTGTGTCGACTGTCTGATAAAAAATAGCGATGTTTGCACTTTTACTGTCAACATCGAAAGCAATCGCTATAAATTTTTGGTACACAATCAAGGGGCTCTGGAGTCTGGAACCAATTCCGGTCGATCGACATTGGGTTGGGATTGTGATATTTCATGCAATGTATTAAATATATTGGCTGTGGATTTTCTGCCGTAAATTACACTAGGTAGGTCATTACACCACGTAGATAGGTCATAGTCGGTTCCGGGCGGTTCGGAGAACTGGGGTTACCCAGACCCTGGATCGCCTGTGGGTGATCGTTTAATCCTCCGCACTTAGCGGGGGAGTACCCATTCGTCGACTGCCATCCTACTGCAGACACGGTGCGCAACAGTATACCACCGCCTAAAAATGTAGATTGTACCCAATCGTGCAAGTGTTCATAAGAGTGAGACCTTTCCGGTAAAGCGTAATCCTCGGCGTGTCCTCTTAGTCTGGTGACGAGAAGGATGCGGCGGCGATGACTGTGCTGGTGTTAAGGCGTATAGTGCTCCCAATGACCTTGCGTCGATCGTCCCCCACTGATTACATAGGAGTGAGTGAGTGAGAGTGAGGGGAATATTCAAGCAAACCTTTACGCATAAGATGAATTATTTAAATAAAAAATTAATAAAGGCGAATAAGAAAAATATAAAAGACCATCCCCTAGAATATTTTTCACTTTTTCCAATAAAGAATGCGTTGAATAATAACATATCTTTTTTAAAGATTTCTTTATTCAATATTTATGAAGAGAACCGGTTTTTTCTGCAGTGATTTTTTTTATGATTGACGTTACTATGCGCCTTAAGGTCTTTGTGAGAAAGCATCGTTGGGTTTAAGTCGGTAGGCTGCGGTCTCTGGATGGCATGCTGCCTCCAGCGGCGGCGAAGAGTCAGACTTACCAAGCGCGTGGTATGCGTTACACATTTCCCAGCGTAAAAAATAGTTAGGTCATAGCCATATTGGCTACGTTTATAAACTTTAATGTGACGCCAAATCCGAAGCAACATTTAAGCTGCCCCTGTACAAGAAAAGAAAAACTTTTTAATTAAGATACTCGTAACTTGGCAGTTACTCCGCAGATTGCTCTACCTCTTCGAGGAAAATAATAATTCACGGGATTTTTCCAAAGCTAAGCCATTTTCAATTAACATTATTGCTCTTGCTAGGAGTCGGTATAAGTAACACGGCTGAAATAAATCATACGGACGATTGTGTCCAAGTGAAACGATTATTATTATTACGTTCTTTCAAGAAAGCGTGTGTGCACGTACAATGGTCCACCTTAAGGATTAAGTGCGGAAACCGACCCCGATAACATAGAACATAGAAAGCGTGTGTGTTTCAGATTTTGATTCACGACGATCAAAATTCGCCGATCGACAGGGATCGGCAATCGTCAAACTATTATTCTATTAAGGGTGTGTCTAGATTCAAGACTAATTTGGCCAGTGTATAAGTAGGTACACTAAGAACTTCATTCTATATTATGTAGTGTAACTTGATTTACAATGGGGGGGGACCGGATCTCAAGTCCCCCCCCCCTTACCTACGCCAATACTTTCAATGCTTGTGTTCAGTATACTCGTATCTTACGAACTCTATGCTTTAACTGTGTGTGTAATAGGTACTACACCAACCACATTCGTGAATATTTTTCACATATCAAAAAATACGGCTAAATCACCGAAAGGAAAGGATAATGAATTTTTCCTTCCCTAAAATAGGCTTGCACGACCACGCCAAAAACAAATAGCATCAAGAATCTTTATATGTGTAAGCAGATTAACGGGTATATTTCTGAATTACAAAAGTCCAAGAAATTTATATTTTCCAGTCCAAAAATGTTCATTGTTTTTTTTGTTATCAATCCTTCTTATGTATTTGTTTGTTTGTTTATTTTTTAAAAACGTCGCCCCACACTAGGATTTTCTCCTGTGTCGTGGGTGCAGTTACAAACATAGAATATCACATGCACATACACGCCCAGACCGGAACAAATTTCTGTAGGCCATACAAAATATCAGTCCCGTGCGGGAATCGAACTCGCGACCCGTTGCGCAATAGGCGATCACTCGACCTCTGCGCTAACCGTGTCAAAAATCAAAAATCAAATTTATTTTTGTATTTGGAAAACATACAGCATTTAATTATCAAATAGTCTAAGAAATGTAGGTAGTACATACATATAAATATGCCCATTAGAGTTATCGCTTAGGTATAGAAAGGTTACTATATAATTAACATAATTTATATATTATAATATTATGTAATAAAAAATATAAGCATGTAAATTGATTACCTAAGAGTGCATAGGTACAATGTAAGCTTATGAAATAATACTAACTAAAAATACAGTAACATACAAAACCTTAAATACAAAAACATTAATAGTAATAAAACATGTAAATAAAACATAAACATAAAATGTGGCGCCATGTCAAAGTCAATGTCAAAAATTCATTCAGCCCCCGTAGCATGTCCACCAAAACACGATATGATAAAGCGATTTATCGCGGTGAACTGTCAAAATAATACGAAACCCTATTGTATTTTGACAGTTCACCGCGATAAACCGCTTTATCATATCGTGTTTTGGTGGACGTGCTAGGGGGGCAGGAAGAAATGATTGATGTGTACTACCATAAGAATAACTAATAATACGAGTTTCATAAGAATTAGTTATTCTTATGGTACTACTTAGTACTTAGGTAGGTAATTTACAAGAAACATTGCCCAAAAAAATAATACTTAAGTATTTGTTTTCTGAAATAATTTTGATTTTCATTTTATACTTTTTCTTAATTGTATTCTTGATAAGTGATAAATGAATCGCGATATTCACCTAGAAAAGCCTTGGTGGAAACTAGTTGAGGGGTTATCTCCTCTAGAGACGAGTTGATGAATTACTCTGCATCGTCAATCTGTTTGAGCGCTGGCAGTCGGTCCATTCACTTTGTCCACTCACTATGACTTACTTTCATTGACTAAAACAAAGGCTTCCTGTCTAGGCTATTTGACAAAACTAGATAATTAAATGTTCTGAATTTGTATAATGTACTAGTAATCAAATAACAATAGGCATTCATTATCAAACCCTCTTAATCCAATCTATTTTTTTTTACAGATTCACCACACTGGCGCCAATGAGGAATAAGTCTTCTGCCGGCTCCACGACCAAGTCCGGGACCGGCTTACTTGGGAAATCATCATCATCCATCGCAAAAAGCAGCGTATCAGGAAGAGTTGGAAAATCCAGCAGCTTCTTTGGCTTGAGTGGGAAAAGTAGCAAAACTCAGAATTACAGTGATAAAACTGGCAGTTTTTTTGGATCCAGCAGTAAAAGCAGTTATCCGGCTGCGACTGAAAAAAGTAAAAATGTTTCAGAGAAACGCAACTATCTAGACTCCAGCAAAGGTACGAATTTAACGGATAAAAATCAAAAATCAAACAATTATACAGCCGCTTTTGGAGCAAATGTAAAAAATACAAGCGTGTCACATGGAAAAGGTGCAAGCAACTTGGGAACGCCTGAAAAAAGCCTCGCCTTAAGTCCCAGTAGTAAGAGTAGCACCGCGTATGATTCGAGCCGTAATTACCCTTCATTCATTACTCCAAAAAGCAACAAAAAATCTTCAGCATTCGGGATTGTATGGCTCCCTATGAGGAAACGTAACAAGAAGAAGGATGTAGTTTACAATTCCCATAACTACGACAGCTACAAAATCAGATCTCCGTCTATGTACAACTTGTAAGTATCGTACTTGTATACTTTGTTTTCAAATAAGTATCTTAAATATATAAATACCTATCATTACACTTATTCTTGCCGATAGACTAGGCGAAAGTGCGTGAGCAAACACCAATTTATGAGGACATAGTTCAGAGTTATTATCTCTTGTTTATATAAAAATTCCCCATATAACTGCAAGACATTAGACAACCTAGGCATTACTCTGCCTTTCCCAGCAGCGCCATTAGATACAGACGTAAAATAATGCATTTTCTGTAAGATCTGCGGATTTGTTTTAAAAGGGGACTGACTTCCTCGATCTTGACTCATTCAATACTAAACCACGCTCAATTAATACTATGCTCTCGAGGGGTTGGTTTAACGCTATTGCTTTGGCTGTTCTTATTATAGTCTTTTTTTTTCTCTGATTAATCACTCATTTTTATACCTAATTATTTCTAAGCAAACATAGTCTGTAACATGCGAAAACTGTAATTGTACCTACCTAATTCTTAATTTATATTCAACTAAACAGATAATCAAGTAGGTAGGTACTGTAAGTATTCGAAAGAAAAAAAGTATATTTTCTTCAGATAGAGAACAGGGAAAGGTTTAACATTACAAGTGACAGTGAATAATAGAAATGAATGTAGGTTTATATAAATTACCAGCTGTGTCCGTGATCTACGCTACGTCTCGCCATAATAATTGTCCAAAAAAAGATTCGTTAGCGGGCACAGCTAGTAATGGTTACCTATTGAAACGCATAACGTTTTTCGTCATAAACTAAAAATGCATAATGTTAATTGCCATAATCGTCACTTGCCATAAGTCTTTATATCATAACTTCATAACGCATAATATTATAAGGCCGAAATATGTAAGGCATAACCATGGAAAGGCATAATTTGAATAAGCATAAGTAACAAAAGCCATAATTTATGTTCTGCCATAATATTTCAAAGCCATAATATTCAAAAGACATACATTTGAAAAGCATAACTGACAAAATCCATAAATACTTACATTGCGAACTCATTCACCATAATTTCAAAAAGCAAACACTTGCTATACATGATAGATAAAATTTATTGTCTTATGTTTAAATTATTTACTATTGTTTTTTTCACCTTATTTATAAAGAAATAACTAGTTACAAATGCTAAATAAAAAAGCTCTTATTTATGATTAATGTTAAGAAATCACGTAATAATATAAATATATTATATCATTTTGCATACATGTAGACATGCAGCAGACATGCAGCATGCATGTAGCCGGCATGCAGGATGCATGCAGCGTGCATGCAAGCATACAGTCATGCAGCAGGCATGCAGTCATGCAGCATGCATGCAGACAATGCAGAATGCATGTAGGCACACAAGCTGGCATGCAAGCAGGCATGCAACATGCAAGACTGCTGCCATAGCTCCGGCACTGCGGGATTCCGGCGGTCCCACGCATCCTAATCGTCGCAGATGGCTTTCGCTCACCACCGCAGTCAAGACTTGATGGCCGGCTTCGCCGGCCAGCCTCAGTCGCGGCGGCTCGCTCATAGCCACCTGCTCCTCAGCATGCGAGCCGCCTCACCCCTCCGTGCCTACGCGATTCTGACTAACACTCTAGGGGTAGGGCTGACAAGACTACGTGGAGTCGGGGTTGACTAAGTCGGTTTTAAATAGTACTAGTTTTTTTAATAATTAGCAAACCTCGTATGGAGAAAAAAAGGTAAAATTCCGGATTATGTCAAAGAAGATTTATGGATAGGTACCTATTTACAGTTATTATTCTTTATAAAACTATGTCTTTAGTGAGTTATGCATAGTTAAATTATGTCAAACAAAATTATGGCTAATAACAGTTATGCGTAGTAAAATTAATACCTAATAAAATTATTAAATAAAATTATGGCAAACCAAATTATTCGTTTCAAAGATTATGATTTTTAATATTATGCCTTTCGTCAATTCTGCATTATAACGTTTATGCCTATTGATTTGTTATGCCAAATATTATTATGCTTTTTGATTTTTATGCCATAATATGTATGCCAATCGAAATTATGACAATTAACAGTATGCGTTTCAAAGTGTCACCCTAGTAATCTATTATTTCAACACACTTGCTCGTAAAGTGGGTCTTATTACTTTGCGTTTAGACGTTATTCAGTATATTAAACACGAGTGCTTTTCACTTTACATAATCGCACAAGTGTGGTAATCTTAACACGACAAATTATAATTTGTTCAAGTTTGCAAAATAAATTATGTCCTGTATACGCATTCTTAAATTTGTCGCTTAATACTTTACTTTTTTCGCTATACTTTTTTTTAACACGACTTTATGCGGCTGACAATTGAAAACAAATTAACAGCCTACTACTGGTTACTTAAATATTAAATTAACAACGATATTTAAAAAAAAACAACAATTATTACTATAACTAAAATGAATTCTTAAAAATTGACACAAACTTGTTTTTTTTAAACTAAAATGTTCGGGTTATTCAGTTTTGAATTTTGGCTGTTTGGCCCTTTTTTAAATGTTGGCTGTATGAAGAGTTTAGCCATGCCCGGGCAGCGCGCGAAAAATAAGGCGCGCGGCATTTTCCCGCTATTCAATTTTTTTGCATTTTTGTTGTAATTGATAATTGATTATCTACAAATATGTCGAGTCCAACTGAAGAAGAATCCATATTATTAACTCCGCCGGAAATAATTATGGAGGTGCAAAGCGCGAGTGATAGTTTGTTGCCGCAAAAATCAAAGGATAAATACTTGGCGGCATACGATACTTTTATGCAGTGGAAGATTGATAAAAAAGCGCAGTCATTTTCAGATAAATATTAATACCACAAGATCGTTTATTTTCCTCACAAGTGTGTTGAAAAACGTCGTATGATGTCGCCTGCGGCTCGACATAGCCGACATAGCGCGCTCGTATCATAATGTACTATTATAATTTAGGTATACTATACTGTAAGTTTCTTTTTTTACATACAACTCCATGTTGTGTGTAAAAAAAGAAACTTTTGGCCATCTCATCTGATGGCAAGCGACGATAAGGGCGAAGATAGAAGCGAGTTTCTGGAACTGACTATCATAACTGTTAATTTTCGGAAAACAATAATCCTATTAACATTGTTACTATAGCGAGAAACTAAGGTAAGACGGTGGTAGTTAGCCAAGCGGGCTTTAAATCCCTACCATCGCCCACACCGAGCAGAAAAAATGCCCCCATTGAGAATTCAACCCCGGACCTTCATATCGAAACCAGGTTGGTCCCAACCACTTGACCGCGGAGGCGGCATCTTCCGGAAAGTATGATTCGGAACCAGTGTAAAGAAAATAGGATGATGGAATCAAATTGCCTAAGTAGGTATTTGTAAATATTGAAAAAAGAAAAAAAATTATATCGACTTCAAAAACACTAACAAATAAAAAATCATTAAGGAAATACATACTTATAACAACATTACTTTTTTATAGTAGGTACTAAAGTCCGAGCCTAGCTTTATCTAACTACATTAGTTAATTCATATATTTTTTAAGACCTTAGGAAGATCATTGGTATTGATTAAGGTATAAAAATGTGATGTTGTGTGTCTGTTTTTTATGGAGAATATTTTAATGGAAATGTTTAAGTAAGTTTAATAGATGCATATTAGAATTACTAGACGTATTATTCCCAAACTCCTAATAACCTAGGTAATTGCTTAAGTACCCAGTTGCGATTTTCCACTATCAGTTCCGTAATATTCTCTATTACGCCGAAAATCATTATTACATTTATTTTTATTTTCCTGTAAATCAAACGAAAATTAGTAGAAATTGAGCGCAGATGACGCTCGCTTGATTACAAAATGGAGCCTTGACAACCTCAAATCTAGATGAACTTTCGTTATTTCTAAACACGGCCGCCAGGCCTCCAGCTGCGCAGCCTGCAGGCCTTTTTTGGATAATTCATCGTCTGACAAGGTATAAATTTTGAAATAAGGAAGTCATGAAATGCTACATAGTACATTATTTGGCATGACCGATCTCCAATGATACTATCACTATGGCATTACTTCAATGATGTCATCAAGATTAATGAACGAATGATCAAAAATGACCGAAATTCTTATTTTTCGTTTTGCTCCATGGCATCATCATGATATCATTTGAAAACCATGAGATCGGTAAAAAATCTGCTGGTCGGACTGAACCCTAAAAACATATGCCAGTCAGTCGCATTAGCATTAGTCAGTCGCAGTCAGCTAGTCAGTCTTAGGAAATGCAATCTCGCGAGATCTCGGCCTTTTTTAGCGAGATTGATCTCGGCCGAAAAAAAGGCGAGATCTCGCGAGTTTAACGATATTTGCGCTTGAGCATAAAAACGTCTTTTTCGAAGCGCGGACTGGGAACGGCTGGACGTTGTTAATTAATCTGTAATATCTAATGGATCTACTGAGTAGATATAGTTTCATTACATTCATTTAATTGATAATAATATCTCAGTTTAATAGTCAACTCAACTTAGATAATAAGTTTCATTTTTTTTTTGACTTCTCGTTGTTTTGTTTGTTATTAAAGAACTGTTTTATTCCTAAAAGATTTTTGTTTGATATTAGAAGAGAAGACTGGTTGTTTCTTTCATTTGTTATTTGATAAATACGTAATGTCAAAGTTTACTACTTAGAAGTTTAATAAAAAAATATAGACAGATACGTCAAACAATGTTTGATGCATAAAAGTCTATTGAAAAAAATCGTGAAAATAAATGTTTATCTTATAATACTTATAATATTTATAATTTTTTTCCTAATTTATTCAAATATTTTGATTATATGCAAAAAAACACACCAAACTGCTAATCTCGCGAGATCTCGAAATTGGCGAGATCTCGCAGTATTGTCATTCATAAACTCGCGAGATCTCGCTTGAGCCCCAATCTCGCGAGATTTGCATTCCCTAGTCAGTCTAGAGGCGCGAAGTAGGTACCACCCTAAGTCGTATAGTTAGCGATTAGTTAGATTAGTTAGTTAGATAGTTAGCGAACGAGCCGTTGATCCGTCATAAGTGAAAATGTAAGTTACGCATATTATTTAACAGTTATGGAGACTGGAGTATAGTAAATCAAACAAAGGGGCACAGTGAACATTTTACGAACAAACGCACACACACACACACACACACACACACCCACACACACACACACACACACACACACACACACCATCATACGCTTTTTAAAACAATAGAATTCAATACTAACTTTCAAACTTTCATGTTGCATTATCAATATAAATATATAAATGGGAATTAACACGATAAACACGAGGTATTTACATACCTATTTTATTGCCTGACGTTTCGGCTAGGTTGCACCAGCCGTGCTCGCAGGCGGACTGGAGCTGCGCTGTCAGGTCTCCGTGATGCGGCGTTTTTCTCGAACCACCGGCATATTTCTTGTCATCCAAGTACCTTAAGTACCGAGTGTAGTGTGTGACGGTGACGTTATATAACCTGTAACTAGCGGATGATCAAGACGCTTCCGACAATACCTCTTTTGTTAAATTATAATAAGTAGTAGTTATGAGGGATCAGATAAACATACATACGTGTTATGAATCCTCTTTAGCTAGCAATTAATTTAAATATTATGCCAAAAACCTTGTACTATATATTACCATAGTAACAACAATAATAAAATCTATATGAAATCAATGTTTTCGATTTATTTACGCAATTAATTAGTTTCTTTCCAATAAATAAGTGCAAATCCGTATCCAAAACATTGTGGCGACCGTGACATTGTAAGGTAATATACAATTTGCTTTATTTTCGAACTAAACATATAAAAATATGGAGGCACAAAAAAGGAAAAGAAAACAACAGCGTAAGGAATTTACTATCGCTGCAGAACAGTTGCAAGGATGTATAGACGGGAAAGCCGAATTTAACGAATTACAAATACATTTTGCACACTTTAACGAATCTGCAGACGCATTGTTCCAAACTGAGGAAACACTACGTTACCTTTGGCTAGAATTAGATCAATTTGACGAGTCTGCGTACGAGGCAGATCAAGACAAGTACATGGAGCACTCTAAAAACAAATTTTGAAAATATTAAAAATGATGTCGACTCCAAATCCTTACTTTCTATTAACACAACTAAGAATCGAACAAAAAGTGGATCTGATGGTGAGGATGAAATTTGCAGGAGACGGCAATTTACATTACCTAAACTAGAATTAGCAAAATTTGATGCGAATCTGAGAAATTGGTTACAGTTTTGGGGGCAGTTTCGTAAAATCCATGAAGATAAATCAATCGACACTGACGATAAATTTCAATATCTTCTACAAGCCATGTCTCCAAATTCTTGTGCTAGGCAACTAGTAGAAAGTTACCCGCCATGTGGTAAAAATTACGAAAAAGCAATTGACGCCCTTAAAACCAGATTTGCCCGCGGCGAACTGCTGATCCAAAGTTATGTAAGAGGACTCCAAAATTTAGTACGGACTCAAGCAAAAGGTCAATATTTAGACATCCGTACACTTTACGACAAATTACAAACGCATTTGCAAGCATTAGAAACATTAGGTGTTACGGAAGACAAATATGCTGCTATGCTGTTTCCGATGGTAGAGTCGGCACTGTCAGAAGAAACATTGCGAGCGTGGAATAGACAGCGTCCTATCGATGATAATACAGACGATCTAAGCAAACTGTTGCAGTTTTTAAGAAAGAAGTAGAGTCTGAAGAGAGGATTGAAATAGCACGCAATGATGCTGAATCGAATGACCCAAGACCACCAACTATGGCATTCGTGGCAACAGCTCCGTCAACATCAAATACAAACGCCAGCAGTCATAAGGCTGAGAAGGCCACATGAAATTGCATTTGGTGTGACAAACAAACACACTCGAGTTCCGAATGTTATAAAGCAACTAAAATGTCTATAGATGACAGGATAGAATTCATAAAAAAGAAAAAGGGCTGTCTCATTTGTTTGAAAATAGGACATTGGACAAAAAAGTGCAAGAGCTATCCTAAATGTTTGTTTTGCAGAAAAAGACATTTAACAATCATGTGTACTAAACTTACCAACTTTTATGACGAATCAACATGCCCATCTTCTCCATCAGCACAAAATCAAGAGATCTTAGTTTGTAAAAAAGAAAATACTACTCTGCTACAAACAATCCTCGTGGAAATATTTAATGGCGATAAACGATTGACGGTAAGAGCATTAATAGACAGTGGAGCTCAGAGGTCATTTATAAAGACTGATACGGCCAAATTATTAGGTATGCAACCTATCGGCAAAGAAAAAGTGTACCATGGTGTATTTGGAGGTATGAAAACAGAAATGAAAGAACATTTTATATACATGGTCAACATAAGAAGCATGGCTAAGAGTTTCACGACGCAAATATCTGTTATTGAAGAAGATAAAATCTGCGGATATATTCCTAAAGTAGACAGTAGTTTAGTATTTAGATTGAAACAAAATGGTATTATTCTAACTGAAATGACTAACCACTGTACACATGACATTTCTTTACTGATAGGAGACTTCTGTGGGCCATTAATGACGGGTGAAGTAAAACAGTTAGCGAATCTGACAGCAATTAAAACTAGGCTAGGTTGGACTGTGCAAGGAATGACAATTGACTCATTTAATTCCGTAAATACACTATTTTGCTCATCAAAGATTGAAGTTACAGATTTGTGCAACCTGGAGACTCTTGGTATCAAGGACCCAGTAGAACAAACCACAAAAGCGGTGAAGGAACAACAGGTTATAGAATCATTTAAGAAAAATATCAAGATAAATGACGAAGGAAGATACGAGGTCCGTTTACCGTTTAGGTGACCTGACACCAACTATGAGCTAGCACGTAAGCGACTCGAGTCTACAACAAGAAGATTGCTGCAATTAGGTAAGATAGATGCTTATGATAATGTTTTCCAAGAGTGGCTCAATTTAGGTATAATAGAACCAGCTCAGACTTTGCACATCTCAGGGCACTATTTACCTCATCATCCCGTTATCAAGGAGAGCAGTCAAACAACAAAAATCAGACCAGTCTTTGATGCGTCAGCCAGAGACAAGCATGGTATTTCGCTCAACGCGTGTTTAGATAAGGGGGTCAACTTGTTAGAACTCATACCACAGCTTTTAATAGATTTCCGAAAAGAAACAATTGGCATTACGTCGGATATCGCTAAAGCATTCCTGCAGATTTCACTAGCACCTGATGATCGTGAATACCTAAAATTTTGATGGTGGCTAGATCCTGCTGCAGAGGAAAGACAATTAATAACTTATCGTCATAGACGGGTTGTTTTCGGTGTAACGTCTAGTCCCTTTCATTTGTCAGCAACGATCAATCATCATTTAGATAACTATCCTAGCAATTATCGCGAGACCGCTACAAAACTTAAAACCTCATTTTATGTAGATAACTGTGTCACTAGCGTTGACTCTGTAGAGTCAATGAATAAATTTATGGGCACGAGATTATGTAAAACAGCTATCGCATCATTAGGTCTTAAGGATATCAAAATTTTCTTCTGGACAGATTCCAGTGTAACTTTAAGTTGGATAAAGGGCAATGAAACTGGAGTGTATTTGTAGCTAACAGGGTTCGTGAAATAAGGGAAAATAATAATCTAGAGGACTGGAATAACATACCGGAATATTTCAACCCGGCCGACCTTCCATCAAGAGAAATTAGTCCGAAAGGACTGTTGGAATCTTGCTGGTGGGAGGGACCGCAGTGGTTAAAACAAAATCCGAACAATTGGCCTAGAGTGAATTTACTGTAGATATAGCAGCAACTAACTCAGAGTTAAAAAAGGGCGTAGTCAATACTATAGTAACGGTTGAAGAAAGTTTTATAGATAGGCTAAAGTATTTCTCTTCGTATACTAAAATTGTTAGAACGATAGCGTGGATGTTGAGAGTTAAACGAAACCATACCATTCGTAGATCAGACCTTCACTATGAGGAGATAGAACATGCTGAAAAAATTCTAATCAGGCTGATCCAGGAACGGCATTGATCTCATATCTATAAAAATTCGAAATTATCAACATTCAAAGACGATGATGAAATCTTACGTTTAAATACAAAACTAGAATTAGGTGAAGAGACGTTTAAGTACAAACATCCTATTATATTACCTGGTAATGAGCTTATCGTGCAGCGGTTAGTAGAAGAAAAACACAGAGCTATTCGACATGCTGGCGTTCAAAGCTTAATAGTTAATGTTAGAGAGCTTTATTGGGTTATAGGTTTAAGAAGACTTGCTAAGAGAGCAGTGAATAATTGTATCAGATGTAAAACGTATACTGCAAAATCGTGTCAGACTCCACCTACCGGCCTTCCAATAGATCGTATAAGGGAATGAAAGGCTTTCGAAGTGACAGGTATTGATCTCGCAGGACCGTTAATACTTAGATCTGGTGAAAAATGCTGGGTAGTGCTGTTTACCTGCGCGATTTATCGAGCAGTGCACTTGGAGCTGGTTACCTCATTATCAACGGATACATTTATGATGGCGTTTAGGAGATTCATAGCTCGAAGAGGAAGAGTTTATACGAGTTTATATTTATATATATATATTAAGGTTGTTTATACGGATAATGGCACCAATTTCGTCGGTACCAAAAATAAATTAAATAGTGTGGATTATGAAAAGCTGCTTGGTCGACTGTCCGCAGAAAAAATCAAGTGGAACCTAATACCTCCCGGTGCTCCTTGGTTGGTGGGAGCGATTGGTTGGGATTGTAAAAGGTCTGCTCAAGAGAACACTCGGCAGGGCGTCTGTAAGCTATATAGAGCTGGAAACAGTTCTGAATGATATTGAGGCTGTCAATCAGAGACCCCTGACCTATGTAGTGGGAGATGACGAAAACTTAAAACCGCTGACTCCCGCTATGTTTATCCAACATCTAGCATCGAATGAAGTATCGGATTTAAACGAAGTTGACGCACTAGGATTAAATTTAAGACTGAAGTATTTAAATAAATTAAGAGATGATCTTCAGCATAGATTCCGAAATGAGTATTTGTCTACATTAATGCAAAGAGGGAAAATGAATACGAATAAGCTATTGAATATAGGTGATGTAGTGCTGGTAGAGGATGAAGGTAAGAGGATGAACTGGCCTTTGGGACTCGTGATAGAATTATTTCCGGGGCAAGATGGTGTATGCCGGGTAGCAAATGTAAAGACAGCATCCGGTAAAAAATTGAGACCAGTTCAGAAATTGTATCCTCTTGAATTAGCAGCGCGTAGGGTAAACGTATCTATTGAGGGTAGCCATGACTCTACGACATTTACTGACTTTGACGTAGACTATTGCGTTAAGCAACAGACCACGCGTTCAGGCCGAACTGTTAACATACCGAAACGCTTTCTTTAATTAATTAATTACTTGTATTATTATAATTTAGAATTTTGATTAGTAATATTAGGTGTATGTTGCAAATGCTCCACATTGCAATGGCCCGGACGATGTTATGAATCCTCTTTAGCTAGCAATTAATTTGAATATTATGCCAAAAACCTTGTACTATATATTACCATAGTAACAACAATAATAAAAATTGTCAATGTATATGAAATCAATGTTTTCGATTTATTTACGCAATTAATTAGTTTCTTTAATAAATAAGTGCAAATCCGTATCCAAAACAATACGGGTAAAAATTAACCCTCCTTTTGACTTCGCCGCAGTCGGGTAAAAAGTAAATTAAAAAACAACCCCATTTATGGTATAGTTTTAACCTCCCTTTTTCATACGCAGGCGCGGATCCAGCCCTCAAAAAAGGTTGTGGTTATCATGGACTTAATAATCAAAACAGGACAGTTCTCTGACCCGAAAAACGAGCCGAGAGGGATAGCCAGAAGAGAGGCCGTTTGTCCCTTTTTTATAGGGTGTCCATAATTTCCTCGTATTGAAAAGAACAATTGAAGTATGACAATATTAGGATGAAATAACAAATAATAACTAAAATATTTATGTTTTAGATAAATAATTTATTATTTTAGTTTTTAAATATAAATACTTTGATATGCAAAATCATACTTTACTTATCTACAAATATTCTTTTTGTCCAGTAACTATTGTTGAATAGATTGTTGGATGAAATCGAAATAACCAAAACTAAATTATTAATAAAAACCTATCAAACAAAATACTTGCTCGTTAAGTGGATCTAATTAAAGCGGGTTTAAATACATAAAGCAGCTCATAAAACACGCCTGAACAGAACAGCCCCCCTAGCACGACTATCAAAACACGATTATGATAAAGCGATTTATCGCAGTGAACTGTCAAAATAAGATGAAAACCTATTGTATTTTGGCAGTTCACCGCGATCGACCGCTTTATCATATCGTGTTTTGATGGTCGTGCTAGGGGGGCTGTTCTATAGCCGAGGTATGTTATGAGTCTGGCAATGCTGCACTTGCCGGACGCGCCTTTAATATGCTATATTTTTTAAAAGTCTAGCTTTTATAAAATATAGCAATATAAAATAGCAATTTAAGTAATATAAAAGACATCGACGAACTACATGATTTTTCTAATTATTAATTTCATACCATTATTTAGTTTATTTACAAACTAGCAATGATTTGTGTTATTTAATCAAAAAATTCAGTTTATTAGGTATTTTTCATCACAAGTGAGTTGAAAAACGTTGTACAATACTGATGTAATACGTCATTGTCGTCGTTATGTACTATTAAAGTGCTTATTACAGAGAGATGAACTGCATGAAAAAAAATTGCTACTTCTAAAACAATTGGACCGTCATTTTTTCCTGTATCCACTACAGGAAAAATTGCTTTCTGATCAACCCCCTAGACAAGATGCCTTTCGATAATCTCTAACGCTATCGCTAAATTGACAATGTATGAGATTTGACAATTGCGCTCGAAAGCTAAGCGACAGCTTAAGACTAAGAAGGGCCCCAACTCCTGACATGATAATGAAATTGTCATTTATTTTTCTTTAGACTTAAATTTAAGTGGACGGCACTAACCAAGTAGACATAAAACTAAGAAGTTCCAACGTAATTGAAAATAAATAATATACTGCAGTGGCATTTTGCTTGGTGCAAATTTTGAACTATAGACGAATTCCTATTTATAAATTATAATTTTTAGGTATTTTACTTGGTATATATGTTACAGTCAAAACTCATAACCGGTCAAAACCACTTTTGACTGCAAAAATCAGGCAAAAGTGGTGTTGACCGATGCCAACAGTTTTGACTTATTTTTGTAGTCAAAAGTGGTTTTGACCGATGCTCTTAGTCAAAAACAGTTTTGACTGCAAAAACCAGTCATAAGTGGTGTTGCCTGATTTAAGATTTGGGTGGTATGGGTTCCCTTAGAATAGTATGACGCTGCGTTTGCTTCGCTCGCTCTGCTACGCATGGTCATGTTCTGAACCTAACCTAACCTACAGTAGGCAATTTGTTACCTATTTTTTTTTGTGATGGAGGGGGGCTTCGCCCCCCGAGCCCCCTATTTTGGGGAGCTGCGCCCCCCCGTCCCCCTGCTCCTTAGTCTTTTATATAAAAAGATGCTCTCTCTGTATTTCTAATCGTTAATATAGTATTAATATCTAAGCGCACGTTTAAAATTTTAATATCCAAAATCGATTATTCATTACCCACTTTTTGTAAGCTCGAACCACTTTTGACCGATATAATTTGGTCACAAACACTATTACCCAATATTTTGCAGTTAAAAATAGTTTTGCCCAACGTCCTTAGTTAAAACCACTTTCGACTGCGAAAATCAGTCAAAATTGTTTTTAACTAAGGGTATCGGTCAAAGCAACTTTTGCCTGATTTTTGCAGTCAAAAGTGGTTTTGACTGGTTATGAGTTTGGACTGTAACACATATTTTGATCTAAATACGATTTACAGTTTAGTTAATATGCCTTGCCCCCGTAGCATGAACAGCGAAACGCGATATGATAAAACGATAAATCGACATCAACTGTCAAAATATATTAAAATAATGACTACCTTTAGATTTTATCAACATTAATATATTAACAATGTCCAAAATAATAATACCAATATCCAAAACATACTCAAAACTTGAAGACGACTTAAAAAATCCAACTTTTTTAACAGTTTATATTGATATACCGTTTTGTTTTATCATATCGTGTTTCGGTGGTCATGCTAGGGGGCTGAAGACATTTTAGACGTTTTACTTTTTAGAGGAATTAAAACTTACATACTCTAATCAGAGAGGGAAAGATTAAAGATATCGCATTCGCTTATAAAGCTCTTCGAAATATTGCTTCTGTAAAGTCCTCATAATAACTGCATACCACAGGCTTTTCGTCACATTCGCCGGAATGACTTTTAGACACATTGCCTAAACCATTTTTTGGTATACTTACTTACTGGAACTGTAAATGCATAACTTTCAATGAAAGAATTTAATTATGGACACCCTAAAACTATTCAAAATCAAAGCCCGAAATGACGTACTAATGTCATTGTCAAAATCACTCAAACGCTATTTTCACTATTGTTGCCAGTGCTCTAACCTAAAAACTACAATTGTCACTTTTTGGGATATTTAAATTCATCATCATCACAGTTCATACACGTCACCACCGAGGGGCTCGAGCCTACCCTATTTATATGAAATATTTAAATTAAATAACCTTGTTTTTAATCATCTCTCCATAAATAATTGATGTTTTACCATATTTAAAGTAATTGAATAGTTGAAAAAATACCTATCTTTGTTTGTAGAAACGAAACTTTTTTGTCACACACACCCGCCATTGGCTAGACGGCGGGTGTGTGTGAGGCTCTCCCGGCAGAGAGCCAGGCACTACCTTTAAAAACTAACCTACTAATTTTGAAGATTGTTCTTCCAAATGGCAATGTCAGAAAGGGACAAACGGCCTCCAATCTGGCTATCCCTCTCGGCTCGTTTTTGCCTCTATCATGTTGGTGGCCTAAATTGAGTCATAAGCGTATGTGATATGGTGTATTTTTGCATACGTCATTTTTGATAGAGCTCAGTCCTGTTTTGATTATTAAGTCCATGGTGGTTATAGATGGATAAGAGCCACCCGAAAATCGGCCAAGTGTGAGTCGAAGTATGATCTCGCTCATGATCGATCGATAAAGTGCATTACTACTACTACAAAGAAGATGTTAACAAAACATGGACCGTGAAAGCGTGACGTCAAAGTCAATTAAGGTTGTGGGTATGCCCATCGTGCCCACAACGGTGGATCCGCGCTTGTTCGTACGTGGTCGGTTAAAAAGAGATACAACCCTAGCCTCAGGTAAAGATTCCACTTTATGGACTGTGGCAACTTTACCTAACTTCAACTATCATTACCTATGTAATTTAAAAAAAAATTGTGTAGCAACGACCGTATTAACAGCGTCCACGTCTTCCCAGGGATGTTTTATATAGTACCTATATATAAATTTTACGTACCTCTACCTAGTAAACTCATCAGTACAATTAAAAGTTGGACCATAACCCGCGTCGACAATTGTCCCGTGACGTTAATAACTTGACATATAACACTATTACCAGCATGAAAAAATAGATGTGTGACCCTTAGTTGATTACACAGCTACCATGATATTTAAAAAAATTTAACCAATTGTATTTTCTGATAAAAATTATATTTGTTAGTACTAGGCAGTCATAGGTAAAGTTAACAAGGAAAGGTAAAGATGCCGTGGTTGACGGTATGTGAATGAATGCACTCTAGTGATTTCATCCTTAATTCTAAAGTGTACACATATTAGTAGAAAGTGATAAAGCTACTACATATTACTTTCTCGCTCGGACCCTTTTTTTACGGAAACACTTAGCAAACGTCAATGTGTGAGCGAGATAGAGCTATCACGCAACGCACGCCGAGTCTGAATTTGACAGCGACCGGAATTGCAAGCAAGCAAGACAAGGCCAAAGCAAAGGCAATGGCTCAGATTAAGTACACCAACGGATTCGCAATGTTATTAATGTCTCAAATAAATTTGCGTCCAGATTTTTTTAATGAATTCTATAAAGAAAAACATAAAAAGTGTGGAATCTTGGATGCGGCGTCCCTAGTTTTCTTCCGCCATCTTAGAACACCAACCCAAATGTTGGCACGCTTTTTTCGTAGGTATTTCATGTCTATTGGTATCTATAGTCTATGGGCAATGGTCAATCAATCTACCTACGTCCAAAAAGTTGAAAAACTTTTTATTCGTATTTTGGCCACAGAACACATATATTTGGCATTACTTACAAGATGCAAGAAAACATTGAGAATAACAATTTTGAATCAAAAATGAATACATGGCGACGTTTATCTGGAGATCTACTGGAATCTCCCGTTTCTGAGAGGTGAATAAATAATTGTATATGAAAAAGGCGGGAAACGTTGAAGTAGGCGGGAGTGTTTCTAGCTTTTGAATTGGTTTTCAATTTTAAAATAATATTAATTTGAGCGGTTGAGTAGTGTTATTATATTTATTGTATACCTATTTATATATTTTGTATTTATCATCAACTCCATTGCTCGGTAAGTCACTTTATTTCATTTGATATGAACGATCCCCCTGACCCAGGGGGGTCAGTTCCCCCAGTTGCATGTAATGTAACAATCATGAGCCAGGATGAATCAAGCGTTGATACGGATAATACAATTATAGATTGGGCAGTTCCATCAATTATTAGGAAAAGGAGTAAATCAGTGAAAGTTTGCAAACACTGTAATACGACAAATCTATTAAATTACCTGAAAGTACTGAAAACCAAAGGGATTCTTCCACTTTACCTCAACCTTCTTCAACTGTTAGTCAGCCTCAGCCTCAAGCTCGAGAAGCAACAAATGCTCGAAAATTCTACAGTTCTTATGATGTACCACCTTATATTGTTCATATCCAACGTGAACAAACATCCTTCAATGACTACCACACTTCACCCGGTTAATTTTGGTCAATTTCTTAAGAAGCATAATTTTTTATGTATAATCGGTTTTTTTATGTAGCATTAAAAGAATAGGCAGAAATCGAATTTTATTATCTTTTAATAAACTTGAGGCGGCTAATAGTTTTATAAGGGATAAAAGATTACAAGATCAGGGTTATAAAGCTTTTATTCTTACTTTTAATATAACTCGAATGGGTCTTGTCCGTGGGGTTCCTCATGACTGGACTCCTAAAGAAATTAAAGAAAAATTTACAGTCCCTGCCGGCTATGGTGAAATTCTTAAAGTAAGGCGCATAAATCATAAGGTATATGTAGACAATAATGCTATATGGAAACCTACCCAGTCTATAGTTGTAACGTTTGATGGTCAGGTCCTCCCTACTCGTATTTTTGTATGTTACAACTCTCTAACTGTGGAACGCTATATATATCCAACAGTCCAATGTTTCAACTGTTGTCGATTTGGGCACACCAAACTGCAGTGCAGGTTTAAGCCTCGCTGCTTCAAGTGTGGTGGTGATCATACTGGAGATATATGTTCCGTTGAAGAAGAAATTGCCTGTTGCTGTAACTGTTCCGGACCACATTTTGCAACTAAACGAATCTGTCCAGAATATGAAAGGCAACAACTTAAAAAGTTACAATGGCAAATGACAATTTATCTTACTTTGAGGCTTCCAAATTACACCCACTTGTAAATAAATCTTTTTCTGATGTTTTAGTATCCCCACCACCAAAACCTACAACTCTTATTACGTCATCAACACAAAATTCCACAGAAAATCATCACTCCTACAAAAAAACTATTAATAAAAAGCCTAAACAGATTTCATCATCACAGAACATGGGCTACAATCAAGCATTACATTATAACATAGTAACAGATTACGACATGCCTAGTAATAGTGGTAATGGAAGTGTTATCAAAAATGAATTTAATTACAGTTATAATCATAATAATAATTTGACCATTGCGGATGTAATTATTCCCCTCATACAATTTTTAACTCAGTTTCATAATTCCATACCGTCCGACGTTGCTCCTTTACTAGATGCTATTCAAAAACTAACTAGCCATAATGGACCAACAAGCCAAAGTGGTTCAATGGAATTGCCGAAGCATCAATATTAAAAAATCAGATCTTATTTATTTAATTAACAGATATAACCCCTTTGTTATTGCTCTTTCTGAAACCTGGCTTAAATCAGGTTTTAATTTTAAAATTCTTCAATACTTCTGCTTAAGACAAGACAGAGCAGATGGTCATGGAGGCGTAGCAATATTAATTAGATGTAATTATCAATATACTGTATTTAATTTACCTTCTAGTAAATATTCTGCTTCTTGGAGGAGCTTGGTGGCGCATTGGCGCGTGCGCTCAGCGAACGATTGCTACGGTTAAGCAATGTTCGCTGTGGTCAGTCCTAGGATGGGTGACCAAAATATGAAACATCTCAAGCTCCTCCGTGCTTCGGAAGGCACGTTAAACAGTGGGTCCTGCGCCTGATCTCGCCCCGGTCGTGTCGGTTAACCGTCCCATCGGACTAGGCGAGTGAAAGAACAGAGAGTGCACTTGCGTTTGCGCAGTCACTTGTGCACTATAATATCTCCTGCGCAGATGGCTAGTCTCTGTGGAGATTGGCCGCCGTGACCGAATAACGGTTAGGAGGACATTATTATTCTGCTTCTGCTATTGCTGCAATTGTAAATAACATTTGTTTTGTTTCTATCTTTGTGCCACATTCGACAGACCCGCTTCGACTGTAACCATTGTTTTTGTGTTTTATTCATTCTATGTTTATCGTGCATGAAAATGACACAAATTTACAATGTCGACTTTTCATGCATTTATGATATTAAACTCTAATTATTGTAATATTTTTTTGAAGCGTTTATAGCTTGGAAAAGGAAAATAATTAATAATCTGAAAATTGCGTGATCCAACTTGGCACAAATTTATTAAATAGGCATATGTAAGTGATCTGAGATAGAAAATAGTTATTTCATTAACTGTAATTTTTTTTTCGTAGTGTACTTAAATACTGACTCTATGTCAGTTTGCTCTGGATGAAGATGACACAAACTGGGTTTGCACACTCTGCAGGCTCTCCTAGATATGGTACCATAATTATTTTAAACTTAAGGGCCCATGGCGCGAAAAATAGCAAAAAGGCCGTTGGCGTTTTTGATATTTTACGTTAACGTTCCAGTTAACTGACCGGGAAAAAATAAATTTAAATTCTTAAATTATGTGTTTACACAATCACCGTCACCATTTTTCAAATTTACATACCATTTCGTTAAAAAATAGCATCCATTTTACTTAAAATTTAGGTTACACCCACATACCGTTCGTGATTTTTAGCTTCATTAATTAACCCTATTATATTTTAGTTTAACAAATATATAGAACAAAGGTAAGCATAACACTGACACCTTGGTATTTTTTTTATTATCGTACATTGATTTTTATATGAATTTTTTAACATACATTTATCGATTTTCTTACAAATACTTGGCTCGGGCGCTTCGAAATTCAGTGTGCAAATCAAGACTCGAAGTGAGAGCACGTCGCTTTGAGCTAGCTCCCGGTTACGTAATTATTTGTGTATGTATACGACGCGAAGTCCTACGGAGTAATCGGAGAAGTTGATAACTAACAATTTTATTATTTGTGGCTGCCGTACGAAAAACCTTCAACCTTTTTACAAGCTTTTATTTATCTTTTGCATGTTCGGGTCTAATCTTGCGAGTTAAATTTGACTCACTTCCCGGTTTCCGACTAAGCTGAAATTTTGCATGCATATGTATAAATATATTATGATGACGACATGGAGCTGATCTGATGTTGGAGCTGAAAGGTGGCCATAGGAACTCCGCAATAAAACGACATAGTCCCATCGAGTTTGAGCTCGTTTGATTCGTATTGACGAGAACTTTGATCCTATATGGTAACCAGGGACTGATGGTGGATCTGGAAGGTTGCCATAGGAACTCCGCAATCAAACAATGCAACCCCATCGAGTTTAGGCTCGTTTGATTCGTATTGACGAGTACTTTGATCCTATATGGTAACCAGGGTCTGATGCTGGATCTGGAAGGTGGCCATAGGAACTCCGCAATCAAACAACGCAACCCCATCGAGTTTGGGCTTGTTTGATTCGTATTGACGAATACTTTGATCCTATATGGTAACCAGGGTCTGATGCTGGTACTGGAAGGTGCCCATAGGAACTCCGCAATCAAACAATTCAACCCCATCGAGTTAGGGCTCGTTTGATTCGTATTGACGAGTACTTTGGTCCTATATGGTAACCAGGGTCTGATGCTGGAACTGGAAGGTGGCCATAGGAACACCGCAATAAAACGACACAACCCCATCAAGTTTGGGTTTGTTTGATTCGTATTAACGAGTACTTTGGTCCTATGCGGTAACCAGGGTCTGATACTGGAACTGGAAGCTGGCCATAGGAACTCCGCAATAAAACGACACAACCCCATCAAGTTTGGGTTTGTTTGATTCGTATTGACGAGTACTTTGGTCCTACATGGTAACCAGGGTCTGATGCTGGAGTTGGAAGGTAGCCATAGGAACTCCGCAATAAAACGGCACAATCCCATCGAGTTTGGGCTCGTTTGATTCGTATTGACGAGTACTTTGGTCCTATGTGGTAACCAGGGGCTGATGCTGGAGCTGGAAGGTGGCCAAAGGAACTCCGCAATCAAACAACGCAACCCCATTTAGTTTGGGCTCGTTTGAATTGTATTGACGAGCACTTTGGTCCTATATGGTAACCAGGGTCTGATCCTGGAACTGGAAGGTGGCTATAGGAACTCCGCAATCAAACAACGCAACCCCATCGAGTTTGGGCTCGTTTGAATTGTATTGACGAGCACTTTGGTCCTATATGGTAACCAGGGTCTGATGCTGGAACTGGAAGGTGGCCATAGGAACTCTGCAATAAAACGACTCAACCCCATCAAGTTTGGGCTCGTTTGATTCGTATTGACGAGTACTTTGGACCTATGTGGTAACCAGGGTCTGATGCTGGAGCTGGAAGGTAGCCATAGGAACTCCGCAATAAAACGACACAACCCCATCAAGTTTGGGCTCGTTTGATTCGTATTGACGAGTACTTTGGTCCTACATGGTAACCAGGGTCTGATGCTGGAGCTGGAAGATAGCCAAAGGAACTCCGCAATAAAACGACACAATCCCATCGAGTTTGGGCTTGTTTGATTCGTATTGACGAGTACTTTGGTCCTATGTGGTAACCAGGGTCTGATACTGGAACTGGAAGCTGGCCATAGGAACTCCGCAATAAAACGACACAACCCCATCAAGTTTGGGTTTGTTTGATTCGTATTGACGAGTACTTTGGTCCTACATGGTAACCAGGGACTGATGCTGGAGCTGGAAGGTAGTCATAGGAACTCCGCAATAAAACAACACAATCCCATCGAGTTTGGGCTCGTTTGATTCGTATTGACGAGTACTTTGGTCCTATATGGTAACCAGGGTCTGATACTGGAACTGGAAGCTGGCCATAGGAACTCCGCAATAAAACGACACAACCCCATCAAGTTTGGGTTTGTTTGATTCGTATTGACGAGTACTTTGGTCCTACATGGTAACCAGGGTCTGATGCTGGAGTTGGAAGGTAGCCATAGGAACTCCGCAATAAAACGGCACAATCCCATCGAGTTTGGGCTCGTTTGATTCGTATTGACGAGTACTTTGGTCCTATGTGGTAACCAGGGGCTGATGCTGGAGCTGGAAGGTGGCCAAAGGAACTCCGCAATCAAACAACGCAACCCCATTTAGTTTGGGCTCGTTTGAATTGTATTGACGAGCACTTTGGTCCTATATGGTAACCAGGGTCTGATCCTGGAACTGGAAGGTGGCTATAGGAACTCCGCAATCAAACAACGCAACCCCATCGAGTTTGGGCTCGTTTGAATTGTATTGACGAGCACTTTGGTCCTATATGGTAACCAGGGTCTGATGCTGGAACTGGAAGGTGGCCATAGGAACTCTGCAATAAAACGACTCAACCCCATCAAGTTTGGGCTCGTTTGATTCGTATTGACGAGTACTTTGAACCTATGTGGTAACCAGGGTCTGATGCTGGAGCTGGAAGGTAGCCATAGGAACTCCGCAATAAAACGACACAACCCCATCAAGTTTGGGCTCGTTTGATTCGTATTGACGAGTACTTTGGTCCTACATGGTAACCAGGGTCTGATGCTGGAGCTGGAAGATAGCCAAAGGAACTCCGCAATAAAACGACACAATCCCATCGAGTTTGGGCTTGTTTGATTCGTATTGACGAGTACTTTGGTCCTATGTGGTAACCAGGGTCTGATACTGGAACTGGAAGCTGGCCATAGGAACTCCGCAATAAAACGACACAACCCCATCAAGTTTGGGTTTGTTTGATTCGTATTGACGAGTACTTTGGTCCTACATGGTAACCAGGGACTGATGCTGGAGCTGGAAGGTAGCCATAGGAACTCCGCAATAAAACAACACAATCCCATCGAGTTTGGGCTCGTTTGATTCGTATTGACGAGTACTTTGGTCCTATATGGTAACCAGGGTCTGATGCTGGAGTTGGAATGTGGCCAAAGGAACTCCGAAATAAAACGACGCAACCCCATCGAGTTTGGGCTTGTTTGATTCGTATTGACGAGTACTTTGGTCCTATATGATTTTTCTTGATGAGTACTTTGAGCCTAGCCTAGATAATATCCATACGCAACCCCATCAATTTCTTTTGTGTGACCTTCCCCAATTTAGGTGTCAAATGAAAGAGCTTGAATTGTAGAATGAATTGTAGAATATAGTATATTCTGGAAGACAATCTAATACAAGATGGCCGCCGTCACAAATTGACAGATTATTTTTATGTACAATCCCCACAATATGGGTCTGTATATGGGGTATCAAATGAAAGTTCGTGAAATACAGTACATCATGAAAAAAACTAAAACAAGATGGCCGCTATCACAAAAGCTTTTATTTTAATGTCCTAATAAAAGAAAATAAACTTTAATTTATTTTTTTACTACAATCTAGCGAATGGTTTCAATGCACTAAAGTGCGTTGACTACAAGAAAATATTCATTTCATATTTGTTTATTACTAAATTATTATATGTATATTATATAAATTAATTTGTAGATACAACTAACAATAAAGAACTCGGTAGTCATTAAAATATTTCGTATTATTTGAGTAATTAGTTTAAAAAAAGTTTTTTAAAAACAAGCTTATATTATAATGCCTTAAAAGAGGAAAATAAACTTTAATTTATTACAAGATATATTTTCTTATAAAAATATAAAAGTTTGTCCCGAGAATTAGGATAAACAATAAAACAATTTAACTTGATTATTATATTTATTTTCTTGTATTAAATAACGTTTTGTACAGCATTGTCATACACACGTGACAAGGCTGTGCAGTTCTGAAATTTAAATGCATATATGATACCTTTTTTGAAAATCTCGATTTCGTTATAACTGCTGCCTCACGGAAACTCGGTGTCCAGAACAAGGTGCGTAGGTATTTTGCGCCGGACCAACTATGCCTGTTGTATAAAACTCAGGTTAGGTCTTGCTTGGAATATTGCTCGCACTCCGGCTTCGCTCAGTACCTCCTCGATGCTCTGCGTGGTGATTTTGTAACTCATCGATTGATCGGCAATCGTTATCGAACTGGATGTCTTAATGAAAAAAAGAGGAATTATGGTCATTAGCTATAAGAATTGGTTGATTTATTTAACAAATATACCAAGATCATTGAGACGACGACGTTACAGAATGTTAAACATATTAAAAATCAGTTTTAATCAAACATAATTATCAAATCTATACGAAAGCCGATTGCCGATGAGTTACAAAATCACCCACCTGGACAGATTGCAGCGTCGCGCTATTAGAATAATTGGCGATGTAGAGGAAACTAACACCCTCGAGCCTCTACAACTTCGATGTGACATCGCCTCTCTTAGCGCCTTTTACCGAATGTTTCACGGGGAATGCTCTGAGGAGCTCTTTAACCTTATCCCTCCCTCTCCATTCCTTAACAGAAACACGCGTAAGGGTCTACGGAGTCATCCTTACACTGTATGCTCCTTTTCACACCGTACCAAGAAATTCCAAGATTCCTTCTTCTTTTTTTTTATTGCTACTAAGTTGGCAAAAAAGCAAACTGCCCACCTGATAGTAAGTGGTAACCGTCACCTATAATACATGTGTCTCGTGTGACATTCGCAGTAAAACTGCAACCCCCACAAGGGCCACAGTGTACGTTGCCAACTTGTGACTTAAGATGTAAAGTCACGGTACCCAGTAATTTCAGTGCCATATCTTACCCTTCAAACCGGAACACAGCAATGCAAGCACTGCTGCTTTGCGGCAGAAATAGGTAAGACGGAGGTACCCAAGCACACGGCCTTGGTACAGAGTCTCCCTCCGGTAAGTCTTCTGTCGTTCATCCCACACTTAGAATTCTCTACCTGCGCACGTGTTTCCTCCATCCTACAACATGGGTTCCTTCAAAAGAGGTGTGAAAAACATCTTTTAGGCCGGCAAGGGGCGGGCAGGTTGGATAGTGGATGTCCTCCCTCCTCTATCTGTCAACTCATTTGGGCCTCTTTCACCGCTTAACATCAGGCGGGAGAAGGTCATTTGCCAGGCCCTCCATAAAAAAAAACTGTTTAAGTACCTTGCCGGTATGTATTTACTTGGTAAGCCTTAAATAAATAAATATTGGTAATTCTAAGAAAAAAATATTTGTTTTTTATAAAATGGGTAAATCTTGCGACAAGCTTTTATATTTTATTAAAAACTAGCTGTGCCGGTGAACTACGTTTCGCCATAATATAAAAAATAGTTTACGACCTATTCTCAGATCTACCGAATGTGCACAAAAAATTTTATAAAGATCAGTCAAGCCGTTTCGGAGGAGTTTGGTAGCAAACACTGTGACACGAGAATTTTATATATAAGATGTATCATGTAATAAATTAAAATTCAGTTTCGTCTTATTAGGGCTTTAAAATAAAATCCTAGTGTGGGGCGACTTTTTTTTTTAAATCTTTTTACTATTATTTTATATTTTATCATTTTGTAACCGCATGGCCGCCATTACTAAATCCGACCAAAGTACTCGTCGTTACGAAACAAACGAGCCCAAAACTCGATGGGCTTGTGTCATTTTATTGCGGAGTTCCTATGGCCACCTTCCAGTTCAGCATCACACCCTGGTTACCATATAAGATCAAAGTACTCGTCAATATGAATCAAACGAGCCCAAATTCGATGGGGTTGCGTCGTTTTATTACGGAGTTCCTACGGCCACCTTCCAGCTCCAGCATCAGACCCTGGTTACCATATAGGACCAAAGTACTCGTCATTACGAATCAAACGAGCCCAAACTCGATAGGGTTTTGTCGTTTTATTGCGGAGGTCCTATGGCCACATTCCAGCTCCAGCATCAGACCCTGGTTACCATATAGGACCAAAGTACTCGTCAATACGAATCAAATGAGCACAAACTCAATGGGGTTGTGTCGTTTTATTGCGGAGTTCCTATGGCAACCTTCCAGCTCCAGCATCAGACCCTGGTTACCATATAGAACCAAAGTCCTCGTCATTACGAATCAAACGAGCCCAAACTCGATAGGGTTATGTCGTTTTATTGCGGAGGTCCTATGGCCACCTTCCAGCTCCAGCATCAGACCCTGGTTACCATATAGGACCAAAGTACTCGTCATTACGAATCAAACGAGCCCAAACTCGATAGGGTTATGTCGTTTTATTGCGGAGGTCCTATGGCCACCTTCCAGCTCCAGCATCAGACCCTGGTTACCATATAGGACCAAAGTACTCGTCATTACGCATCAAACGAGCCCAAACTCGATAGGGTTATGTCGTTTTATTGCGGAGGTCCTATGGCCACATTCCAGCTCCAGCATCAGACCCTGGTTACCATATAGGACCAAAGTACTCGTCAATACGAATCAAATGAGCACAAACTCAATGAGGTTGTGTCGTTTTATTGCGGAGTTCCTATAGCCACCTTCCAGCTCCAGCATCAGACCCTGGTTACCATATAGAACCAAAGTCCTCGTCATTACGAATCAAACGAGCCCAAGCTCGATAGGGTTATGTCGTTTTATTGTGGAGGTCCTATGGCCACCTTCCATCTCCAGCATCAGACCCTGGTTACCATATAGGACCAAAGTACTCGTCATTACGAATCAAACGAGCCCAAACTCGATAGGGTTGTCGTTTTATTGCGGAGGTCCTATGGCCACCTCCCAGCTCCAGCATCAGACCCTGGTTAACAAATAGGACCAAAGTACTCGTCAATATGAATCAAACGAGCCCAAACTTGATGGGGTTGCGTCGTTTTATTACGGAGTTCCCATGGCCACCGTCCAGTTCCTACATCAGATCAGCTCCATGTTATCATAATATTGCATTGTCACGATATACATATTATTACGTGCAAAATTTTTGCCCAATCGAAAACCGAGAAGTGGTCAAATCTACATACATACATACAGTGCAAGCTAAATAAAAGCTTGTAAAAATAAAAGTTGATCAAACACATCCCTGTATTTACTATAGTATAACACGTAAATAATAAACACCAATTAAATTCAAAATTAACATCTACGATATTTTGCTAGGCGGCCGTACCGATTGCGCGACCGAGTGCGCTTGTGTGCGTGAGCGACGCACACAAACAGAGACTAGAGAAATTTACCTAAACTAGCTCGGGCTCGCGCGGATGGTGGGCCCTTAAAATAAATGTTGCCAGTTTTAATTTGAATAAAAATAATCAAACACAAATCATCGAATTACTGAAAATGCAAGTACCAGATGTGACACAAAACGAAATAATAAGCTTCATAGGTATGACTGCATCCACATGCAAGAAATAAATAACTTTAGAATTATTGAAACTTATGACATCAAAAAAGCCTAGCGCTATCGGTCTAATCCATCCATTCAGATACTAAATGAAGTCATCAATGTCATAAACATCCTTCCCAAACCATTTATTTTACTTGGGGATTTTAACTGCAATCACCTATCATGGGGTAGCTCTATTAGCAGTAACTACGGAGAACACCTACTAGACATCTTAGATAGAAACAACTTATGCATTTTAAACTCTGTATTGCCTACACGATTGACTAACCCTACTGAAAGTGTTAGTGCTGTTGATTTCTTTACTGTGGCAGCTACTCGACTTAACTTTTGGTAGTGATCATTATCCTATTGTAATAACATTCCCCTTTGCAAATAGAAAATATGTTCAAAGAAAATCTTGTTACAAATATAGGTAAGCTTCACAATGCGGATTGGAAATTGGAATTCATACAGGGACAAATTGGAGCAAAAATTTCCCTCTTTACTAATTATAAATAGTGAAAATGAGGATCAACGCTCAGAGGCTTTGGCCAAGTGTATCATTGATGTAGCTGATGTTGTTTTTCCATTTAAAAAATCAGGTAGAAATTCACTTCCATCTCCACCATGGTCACTATTGCGTATTACTTCGGAAGTAAAAAAGTTTCTTAAAAAGAAAAAAATCTGAGGCTTGGAAAAACTTCTGTCATGTGCATCAATTTCGCCACAAACACATACAACTGTTGTTTGGAATAATATACGCAGATTTCGTTCTGCCTTAGTTCAGCCATCTGCTTCTCATTTAACATCAGATATGGCCCATCAATTCATGAATAACTTAGTTCCATTATCAGTCAGGGAAGCGATCACTCTTTCGCCTATTCCAGTGGACATTTCAGGTTTAAACTGCCCATTTTCAATGAACGAGCTAAAAGGTACTTTGTCTAACATTATGGATTCGGCTCCTGGTAAAGATAATATTCAATATTCATTCATTGCAAACCTTGGTGACAAAGTTCTCAATTATTATTTACAAATTGTAAATTCTGTCATGTTGACAGGTAATATACCTCAGAGGCGCGTTCAGCCTCTGGGTGTAGTTGTCCGGTTGTTTTTTAACTCGCTCAGGGCTACGTTCCAAAACATCACCCGGAGTGAGTAGGTGGTGGGGGGAGAGTGGCCGGTTAGGGTGGTCGGAGTGTTGGTTGTTTTAGAACGGCAAGAGTGTTGTCTGCTTTGTTTACATAACCAAATGTACAAAAATTAGAAAATATATAATTCATCGGCGCGTCCGTTCGCTTTAATGTATGGATTACATTCCTCTGTTTCATCTACGAAAATGCTAAAACCAACAGAATATGAATTCTGTTAAATCGCGGCCTAACCTAACTTCAGCGGAAATGAAGGCCAATTTTACAATCGTGTCACTTACGATACCATAGTCTTTGGAATTTAAAATTAACTTATTGTCGACGTTACGAAGCGCATCCTCGCTCTCCGAGATGCACAAATTGTGTGTGAATATGAAATCTTTGTAATCACAATCACACACTACTTTAAAATCCACACAATTTCCCGCCAAATCCAATCGAGTGAAATTACACCTTGCTATATTATGCGGGTGAGATTCTACTCGATTGAGTGCACTCCGTAGCGTTTTAGGACACGCCACTCCAACACTCTCGAGTGCACTCGAAATGTTTTAGGACATACTTCGGGTGACCGAGTGCACTCGGGTGATGTTTTGGAACGTAGCCCTGAGACGTTGAACGGATTGCAGCAACCAAATCTTTTATCTCCCTCTTTCACATGGTTTTTTATTTCTCTCTCTTTCTAGTAGATGACATTATAGAATATGGCCGCCAATATCATCCAATCACGTAAGAGTATTTCAGTCATAAACGTCAGAGCGTTTTACAACCATCAAATTCGATGGTTGTTCGGTTGTAACTCGCGCCGACACTCAAAGGTCTTGAACGGGCCGGTTGTTTCACCCGGTTGTCACGCTCGAAGGCATTGAACGGGGTTAGAGCGAAAAGTTGTACTTCGCGCGAAGGCCCTGAACGCGCCTCAGCGCCTTCGCGCGAAGTACAACTTTTCGCTCTAACCCTACTAAATATATATTACGCGAAAAATTAATCGATTTACATGTCCCTGTTCTACTATCCAATTTCATTTTAAATTTATTTGCTGAAAGACTTCTTACACTCTATACAGACGACACTACAATCCAGAGGTCATCAAGCATGGGCTTACCTCAAGGATCAGTGCTTAGTCCTTTACTTTATAATTTATATACATACGATTTTGAGGATGCCCTGAATAACTCATGTTCAGTTATTCAATATGCTGACGATGTAGTGCTATATGTCACGGATAACTGTATTACCAATATTAACAATAGTTTAATCGATTCCATTTTACTGTTAAAAACGTGGTTAAATGCAAACGGCTTAGAGTTATCAGTACCTAAATCTTCGGTAGTACTATTTTCAAAAATGAAAATACAGCCTAGTATAAACGTTTACTTTGGAGAGGAATGCCTCTTACAGAGGAAAGAGATTAAATATTTAGGTATCATTTTTGACTCCAGAGACTCACGGGGAATGCTCATTGTAAGTATTTTGTAGCAAAATGTGAGCTAAACCTTAATATTTAAAGATGTCTCGCAGGTGTTTGGTGGGGTAGTCATCCCTCTTCCTTAAGGTTGCTTAACGTTGCGAAGTGTCTTAGATTATGGGACCTTCTTGTTGGAGCCGGGTAATGTGACTGCATTTAGGAAACTGGATGGCATTCAATTAAAAAGCGCTGCGAATTATAACTGGTGCGATGAGATGAGAGAGCAAAACTCAATAAAACTGTTATTTTTTTAGACTCATTGAGCGCCTTATATTATCTAAATTCCCTCTAAAAACAAATATTTATCCCATAATACTCATATGTCGCGAACTGCTTAACTTGTGTTTAATTAGAGGATATTCTGTTACTTTTGCCTGGGTACCTAGTCATTGTGGTGTGATTGGCAATGAGTTTGCTGATCATCTCGCTCGAGATGAAGTGAAGTGTGGTGATGTCTATTATTATAAAAACTATGCTCACGATTTAATAAACTTATCAAAAACGGAACTGCATAATTCCTGGTCTAAATTATGGACAGAAAGAAGGTGACACATCAAAGGGTTCATACTATCGGAAAATTCAGCCTATTATATTTACTAAGCCTTGGTTCTCAAAGCTAAGGTTTGGTAAATTGGTAACAACTATTTTGATTAGAATGCGCTTGGGACATGTATGTACTCCTGACCGTTTGGCGAAATACGGTATAATAAATGATTCAACATGTGAATGCGGCGAGGCTGAGGCTGACATAAATCACATTTTTTTTCAATGTTCTAGATTTGATAGAACCTCGTTTATGGATTCGTTAATTTCTGCAAGTATTCCTTTTCCTACCTCAATTCCTATTCTTTTATTGTATAAATCCAGATATATATAAACTTTTATCAAAGTTCATCAGAAAAAATGATATAAAGATTTGTCTTACGCGTTTTTTATTCATGTTTATTTCACATATTATTGTATCATTTCATCTTTACCATATCATTACTTACCTACCCACCCGCTGTTCCTTTCCTATATGTTTCAATTTACCTTTTATATTAATAATTCGTTTCCTGCTTTTTATAAAAACTGTATCAAAAATCCTCTCCCTACGTTACACCTTCCCAAAAACGAATCATATTCGACTCAATCGAGTTCGCTTCACCGCAGTCGATACCAAACAAGAAAACTTGCTTATGGCAAATGGCAACACCAGCCTGCACGCCAAAAAAGAAGAAGAAATAATTATTGTATTGCAAACATACCCTGCGTTCCAGATAAAGCACTGCTACTTTCTGAGGCTAACATCAGATGTTAGCCTCGTTTTGCGTTTCTTTTAAGAAATGTTGACATTTTTAGCCGCGCTAATTGTTACAAATGAAACGCAAGGTACTGATTTTTCGTACTGAATTTTGACACCTCACTTAATTAGTCCAGCCACTTAAAATTTTTTATAATATAAATCAGAATTGGCTAATACTAGAAATATCTTTCAATAATTTTTTTAAATCCGCTGAAAATCCTTTTTGATTCATGAAAAAAATATTCCAAATGTCAAATTTGAAAGCTGTCAAAAAGTGGTATCAGAGGACCCATCTATTAGCATGGGTACCTATTTGATGCTAGCATTTCGTGTTAAAAATGCTTAAATGAAACGCATGACAACCAGCAAGAAAAACTAGCATCACCGGCTAATGGAACGCAGAGATGCTAAAAATGTTGGTATTTATGGCTAAAAATGCTTATCTGGAACGGGCCGATAGTTATAGAATGAAATTTAGATGAAATTTAGATTATAATGAAATTTATCTAAGATTGCAAAGATTGCTTTGCAACAAGCGAAGGGTTTCTTCGAACTGTTATTGTTTACACATACTTCTTGATCGTATTTGGGGTCAGAGGTGTAATATGATCGCTCAAGTTGCAATTTCAACAAAATCTTTCACGTTAGCTCTTTCGTGTGAGGATTTCGTACGTATCGCGTTTTCCGCTAAAGCGTGCTATAAAATATATTTTTTTAAATATTTTCAGCATGTCTGGAAATTCATCGGAGTATCAATCACAAAAGGAAAAAGAAGAAGTAAAATTACTGGTACCAGAACCCACAAAAGTGGTGTCAGTCGCTGTGAACACTGGAATAACAGCTGCTGCTATTGATGTCACATCAAATAGTTCAGGAAATGTGAATCTTGAAGAGAACCAGAAACTTATTGAAAAGGATAATGGAGACAATAAGGTAATAATTTCTATGGGGATGGAAAATGATAATATGTTAGTGTTAGTGATAGATAAACTAACAACAGTATTCCAAAATTATGTTCACGGGCTGTCTGCTTCTTATGAAGTTATTTTGTTTGATAGATTCATTGTTTAGACTATTGTTGTTTCTATTTTCTATTATTTCTTTGAAATTAATGGTTGGTATGGCTTTACACTATGTAATAATTGAAAAATAACCTCACGAAAGGAAATTTATAAATTAATACATTGATTTTTACAGAATAAAAAATATGCTTTGGTTGTGAAATATATACCGGGAGTAACGGAATACCGCAATAATATTTAAGGTTGTTGGTTTACAAAAAAAATGTTTTATGACTATTCTTTGTTTTTTATTATATGCCTACTTTCAAGTTAATACGCTTAACTGTTAAGCGTATTAAATCGAAAGTAGGCCTATAATAAAAATACAAGGAAGTTATAATACATTTTTTTTGTAAATCAACAACCTTAAATATTATTGTGGTATTCCATTACACCCGGTATATTTTTTGGGACATTAAATTTTTTAGGGTACTTATTTATAAAAAAATAATATCGTGACATCACAACGGTTGCATGCAACCACCGGGAAGGTGAGAGGTTAAGTAAAAATGCATAAAGACTATACACTCACCAGCTTTCTGTGGGCTTGTTGAATAAAAAAATCATCACATAGGGTAGATTAGCCTGTTTTCGACCAATTAGTGGAGTTGCCAACTTTGGGAGTAAAAATATGTGTGTTCTGACATGTATTTTGTATCAAAATAAATTGTGGTAACTCCTCATATAGTCTATTTTTAATAATTATATATTTTATAATAGTCAAATTAACAGTTTTTTTTATTATTAAATCCAAGCGTTAAATTGCCGATTTTACCAGTTTTCGACCAAAAATTCTAGTTTTCGTCCATCTGTTGACCAGTTTTCGACCAATTAATTAAGAAAGATTTTTATGAATAAAAGTATGATAGAATATATATTTTTGTTAAATTAAAATACTAAAATAATCAGCTTTTAATATTTATTAAGACTGTGTCTATTTGAACCCGGGTCATCATCATCGACCTACACTCGTAAACTGCTGGACATATGTCTCCCCTAATGCACGCCACCGCTCCCGATCTTCGGCTACTCTCATCCAGCCCACTCCAGTCAGCCTACGTATATCGTCATCCCATCTTGTCGCAGGGCGTCCCACACTACGTTTTCCGAGTCGCGGTCTCCACTCAAGCACCTTACGACTCCAACGGCCGTCAGTTCTGCGGCTCATTAGGCCAGCTCACTGACACTTCAGTTTACTAATTCGGTGGGCTATGTCGGTGACTTTGGTTCTCTGACGGATGACATCATTTCTGATACGGTCTTTTAGAGATACTCCGAGCATAGCCCTTTCCATAGCACGCTTAGCGACTTTAAATTGGTGGACTAGTCGAGCCGTGAGTGTCCGCGTCTCGGCACCGTATGTCATGACTGGGAGGACGTACTGGTCGAAGACTATCGACTTAAGACACTGAGAAATGGGTGACGAGAAGACATGTCGAAGCTTACGAAATGCTGCCCAGCCCAGCCGAATTCTTCTGTTGGCTTCCCTCTCGAAGTTGTTTCTGCCTAGTTGAAGAGTTTGCCCTAGGTACACATATTCCTGTACAACTTCGAGAGATACTCCATTTACTACGACCTGTCCCAGATCAACGAGCTCGTTGAACATGACCTTGGTTTTATCCAAGTTTATCCGGAGACCGATGCGTTCGGAAGACTCAACCAGGCTGTTCACCATCTCTTGTAAGTCTTGCAGGGTTTCAGCCATAATGACGATATCGTCCGCGAATCGTAAGTGTGAGATGCACTCGCCATTTATATTAATGCCACGTCCTGTCCAGTTGAGTGTTCCGAATACATCCTGCAGCGCAGCGGAGAAGAGTTTCGGTGATATTACATCCCCCGGCCTCACACCACGTCACAGGAGGATAGGCCCAGTTTAAACATTCTGGACAACGACGTACTCGTTGTCCAGAATGGTTGGAATGAAACTCGGAGTTCGATATATCGCCAATTAATTTGGCACCTTTGCAAAGACTCTAGAACAGACCAGGTCTCGACGGAGTCAAAAGCTTTCTCATAGTCCACAAACGCCATGCACAGGGATTGGTTATACTCATTGGTCTTATGTATAACCTGCCTTACTGTGTGAATGTGGTCTATGGTGCTATAACTCCGTCGGAACCCGGCCTGCTCCGGAGGTTGAGCTTCGTCAAGTCTTCGTGTAAGACGGTTCGAGACGACTCTTGAAAACAACTTATAGACATGGCTCAGGAGTGAAATTGGTCGATAGAATAAATATACGCCGGAGCTCCTTCAGTATCGGCTTGCCAGCAGCTTTCAGAAGCTCCGTTGTGACTCCATCCTCCCCCGGGGCTTTTCCATTTTTAAGTTGCCCAAGAGCCTTCTGGATTTCGTCTAGGCTGATGTCTGTGAGATCCTTCGTTGCATGGCGGGTTAAGGTGGCTCTTGGATCCTTTTCATTCGGTGCGGGACGAGTTGAGTGCGACGCGTATAGCTGACTGAAGAAGGTGCTAGTGCAACTTCCGAAAGAATCTCCGATTTCGAAGCGACGATTTCTCCGTTTGCTTTGGTCAACTTCGTCAACGGGTCCTAATCGGACGTCTATTTATTGCTATTCAAATCCGGAGTATGAAAACATACAGTTTTAATTCAGATTCATGTGGTCACAATATCTAACCTTTTTTTAAAGGAGGGGGTAATCTCTTTTCAATTCGACAAGGGACTGAAAACCTGACAAGGCCCCCCAAGGATATGCCATTGGACTCGGGTATTAACCCCATACCTGGCTAAACCACCCTCCAGCAACTTTTAACTCCATAGAGGCACAATCAGGATCGGCGTTAGCCATTCCCCGAGTGCGCCCACTGCAGACTGGCACGACGGTGAGCCAGCATCACTGACCCAAGCGCAGGGCCTTACTCTTCGGAGGCGTCGCCAAGTGCAATAATGCCCCAGACGGGCAGGCCAGGGGTAGAAAAGTAATGTGTCCCAACCAGTTGTTGGCCGGCCGGGCCATTTCATCCCCAGCTTGCTTGAATATTACTAATTAAATTTTAATATTTTTACAATGAATTTCTAATTAGAATGTATATTAATATTTATGAAATAGCTTTAATTAATTTTAAACTTTAACTAACCAAAAAACGGTCGATAATTGGAATGATTTTACACTATAGGTAGGTACTTAAAAAGTAAACACAATAAAAATGTATTTTGATTAAGAAATGGGAGTTAATTAGAATTCATTGAAATAGTTTTGAATAATTAATTCAATTCTTTTGATTTTAGCTAAACGAAAAAAGGTGGTCGGAAACTGGGATGATTATACCATATTTCTAATTTTCGACCAACAACATTGTTTGTCATATTCAGTTTATATTAACATAGTAAAATATTGGACGAAAATTGGCCATTAGATAATATATGTAAATAAAGCTCACATTATCAAATTAGATTTAATATCTTTCCATATATTTTAAAACAACATAGAAATCTTATTTGTAGGTGCCTTACCTAGTTTTCGACCACCCGGTCGAAAACTGAATTTTTTGAGTAAAGCGTGTACCCTTTCTTGACCACCTCATTTTATTAATTTGGTCATGAAATTTACGTTAAAATCTAATTAATCCACACAATAAAGGTCATAAACTAGCTGCACAAACAATAAATAATCCAATATTACTTAAGATTAATTAAAAACTTACCGTACAAGTAGTGGCACCTTACTATTTTTTTCTTAATATTCAACGCATGTGACGCTGTCCGCTGCTAACCTCAGACAAATAATTGGTTAGTTTTCGCAGCTTTCGTTCAATTGTTCTAGTTTGTGTGTGTGGGGGGGATCAATGTATTCAGGTTGCTACTTGTTAATGTTTTGGTGATGCAAGTATACCATTATTACTATTTTTGATCATTTAACAAGGGAGGACCGTTAAATGGTCGAAAATTGGCAGTGGTCGGGAAACAGGCACATCTACCCTATTTAACCTCCTTTCAACTTATGTTTATTGTAATTTTAGATATTTGCTATTAACTGGTTTATTAATTTATTTATTTTACAAATACATAATAAATTACGTAATAACACTTAAAAACCAGGTTTCTCAAAGATTCTCCACAAAAGTTATTAGCCACAATTACCTAAATTTTCTACTAATTCTATTTTACCTTGCTCATTGCTGTGAATCACACTGCCAATAGGTTAGATGAATGAAGAAAAATTATTGCATTAATAGAAGCTCATTCATATAACAAACAGAAAGAAGAAATTGGTTTTCAAATAACTATAAAAATAACCAAAGTATTAGGTATTAAAGATTTTTCTCCATCTCTTTCAAGCAAAACAGCAATTTACATGGAGTTTAATATGGCCGTGCCGTTAAAAATGCCGTTAAAATTAACAGCTTAAAATGCTTGTATCTAATGTATTTCTAAGCCGAATTTAATTCTAATTTCACATGATTGCATCTTTTTCTCAGGTATTTTAATATTTTATGACGTGATGTGAAAATTAGAATTCAGTCATCATCCCAATTCCACCAATGTTGTCTTAGCTTCGGACAATCGCTAAGTAATATGCTGTCACTTCTTGTAAAAATGAAAAGAATATGTGACAACATGCAACTTAAGATTGTCCTTAGCTAAAACAAGGTTGGTGAAATTAGCCATCAGTCACACATAGTTTTACATTTCGCCAATTCAAAGCTACCATACTGGTACACCATTCAAATTTGGACTCAAGTGATGCGACACAATGGAGCAGGGGCACAATAGTATTATTTATCTTAACACCTACAGCATTCTCTACCAGTCAATTAGTAAAATGTTGGAGAAATTTATTGTAGATGGTGAACAAGTTAAAGTTAAAAAAGGCATGAGTATTGTTACATTAGTTTAGTGTGTAAGAACTTCTTCTTGTGGATGTGAAAGAACTGACTAAGGCAGTTAACTGCAAAGAGAATAGAAAACTTAACCCTTACACCAACATTTATGGGTTAAGTAAATAAGTTTAAGCACTTAGTACAGTGATTAATACATGGCCTACCTTTGATGTTCTAGTAAAATGTGATGCATCTATTTATTAGATAAGTTGTCACTGAGAATGTATGTAACATTTATATATCAAAGATTTGCTTGTTGGTGCTGCAAAACATAAGAACTGTGCAATTTAGTATTAATATTTCCATTGTGATTTATAACATTATTTTATAGCCCAGTTCTAACTTCCTTTGTTTCATTTTACCTATCCATCTCATAAATTTGTAATGTCCACATCCTTACAACACTATTTAAAATCCTCAGAAATCCCAATGCCCTGCCTTATCTCAGTGTCCGTTTCAACTTGTTACCCCTTCCCTCTCATCCTATGTGCTCCAACTTACCAGAAAGCTCAATCGCCCCAAATCCAACACCAACTTCCTTCACTCCTTTACCTTAACTGATTACAGCAATGCTCTTCAGTGGAGAACCTTAAGCATACACTGAAGCAGCACTTTTTTGCAGCTTAAAGCCTAACCTAATTTGTTTATTTCATCATCTTATTCATTTATGAATAATATATGTTTTTTATATATGAATATACAGGGTTATTTGAAAAACACCAGCAACCTCACAGGGTTAGATAGCTAACATAAACAACAACGTTTGTTCAACAACTTTTGATAATAATTCGTTAGATTTTACTTTCATACAAAAATAAATATAAATTTAATATATCTCTAGAATGTTTATAACTCTACGCGCACAGCGTGCGAGCGTATCGTCGTCTACCGTCGTCGTTTATAAATGAAACATAGACTTATCAATGTCACGACAGTGCAATAAAAACTTGAACATTGATTTTTGTTCAATTTATTGAGTTAGCTATGTAATCCTGCATGGTTGCAGGTTGGCTGGTAGAGCTCTCTTTTAGGGATAAGTCCACCTTTGCATCTTTTTTATTGTTTTGTGTTTCCTTATGTGTTTTGTGCAATAAAGAGTATTCATTTTCAATTATTTCTTTCTGCTTATCTTTATGCATGATAGATTTTTACAATTTCCATAAGTGTTTTCTGTTATTGTTTCAATAATTTAATCAAATATATTATGAACTGAAGAATATTTGGTTAATCTTAGTGCCATTAGATGGGTGATAATATTACTATAGTCTCTGCCTGACATAAATCATGGAAAAGGTGCTGGTGAAGTAGAGAGATGAAAACTGGGGCCCTATTTTGGAATAACTCTTCGGGCATCGAGCACTCGTCAGTATTTGATTTCTACTTATTTTCATTTTGTTTTCGGCCAAAATCAAAACAATATTGATCTCCGTCGTAATGTTCTATTGATTTTCATCGCAAGAGAAACGAAAATCAATAGGAATCTAGTACAGATGACACTTGAAGAGGGCTTGATGCCGGACGAATAATCTATACTTACTAATATTATAAAGCTGATGAGTTTGTTTGTTTGTTTGAACGCGCTAATCACAGGAACTACTGGTTCTCGAATTGAAAAATTCTTTTTGTGTTGAATAGTCCATTTATCGAGAAAGGCTTTAGGCTATATAACATCACGATATTGTTATTTTTGGACATCCACGCGAACGAAGTCGCGGGCACAGCTAGTTCAAAAATAGAGCCCCTGGTCTATATAAAAAAACATTGTAATATGTAATAATTACATGAAGAAGTAATAAACATTCCCTTTTCTCTTAATTTCAATGTACGGTTATGTATATTTTTCTAAATTTTGATTGTACACATTACAGGAGACAGCCAATGAAGGTAATGACAAAGATGACAAAACTGATAAAGATGAAAAGAATGACAAAGACTATCTCGAAAATAAAGATGCATCAGAAAAGCTCTCCGAGCCCAAATATGATGGTGAAAAAGAAGTGGACAAAGTAGACAGTGTGTATCTTAGGCAGCCACCTGCTCATAAAGCTCGTCCTATCAATACTAGGAATGAAGAAGAGAATTGTGGTGTTACATGTCTGTATTACATTATGCAATGTTGCGACTGTGTACTTATGTAAGTTGCTAGTCAAAAACATTTTTTTCATATAGCAACCATTCATTATCTACCTTATTACCTCATAAGTCAATTGAAATTAGTATGTATAATAATGTTGATTAAAAGCTATTTCTTATGGAATCGACGATCTGTATTAATCTAATTATTACTATTTTTGATATTGAAATATTTACATTCATATAATCTGAGTAGATGTTAGTATTGCAATATTTTTGCAAGTGTGTTGTTCTTTAACAAGATTGCCATCATTTCCCATTGAAGATAATGTATTTTTAAGTTTTGTATAAAATTAGATTTATTAAATATGAAATTTCATACTGCTATATGTTAAATATGAAATGTATTGGTATGTAAAACTAAATGAGTACCTATGACTAGTTACGAACATAAATAAATACAATATACGACAGCTTGAGGTTGTGAGTGACATATAAGGGGGGGGGGGGGGGGGGGTCCACACACCACCTTAATACTAAACACAGACATGGGCTGAGCAATATATGTAGGGAGCGCGAACAGTGAGTGAAAAATATTTAACTATTTATTAATATAATAATTTAATTTAAATATTTAATCCTTTCATACTAAAATATTTTTTTTTATTCAAGATTGAACCCCCCTCCGGACCTCATACAGTCGCGTGCTGTGTGTATGTTTATTAAAGTTTGTTATTAAATAAACAAAATTGAAACATTATTTTGACTTGTAAGGTTACCTCGGGGATCTTCAGCAGGACTGATGAACCAAGTAAACGTTTGAATGCCGCCATAGTGTTAATTAATACAAAAACCGCTTTTTCTATATTTTTTTGCCACTAGCAGCTAACATGTAAACTTAATGGAATACGTGCTTAATTCCTGTTCGATGCATTCCATATCTTTTTTGGTGAAATTGTCTCGTATTTAGGAATCCAAATTCTCAAAGACGTATTTTTAGATGTTTAGTAACCTATGTATTGTTATATGTAATTGTTTACGAGCACATTCCATTATGGTAAATAATGACCAATAACAGGATCATGCATGTTATGATCGTTTGTGGTTAAATATATAAATGGTGCTCATTGGAGATAGATTTAGTGCTTGTATTGTCTAAAATAATATATTTTTGACATTTTGTGAAATATTGTTCCTTGATATTACTTATAATAAGATTTCGTTGTAATTTATACCTTTGGTAATTAATGTTTATAATAATTTACATGCGACTCATCCCCATCCAGGGGAATTAATGGAAAACTTTTGTAATTTATGGAATACTTTTGTACTTTATTAAAAAAGTATCAAGATTAACTGTTTTCCTAATCGTGGTTCTCACGCTAGTACAGTCAGCATCTATAGGCATATCGGAACTCTCCATGTGTTCAAATAATAACACATTCTCAAACATAATGATAAGACATTGACAATTTGAATCTGAACTGAATCGCAATTATTTTGTCAACCAAGTCAATTAAATGTATGCACAATCGAATCGTCGGTGGCGCTGTGGCCTCGGCACTGGTCTGTGCATCGAGGAGAATCAGGAGGCCCGCGATCGATCTTGCCATGTACCAATGTGTTTTTTGTTTCACGAATTTCATATGTACCTACATTTTTCTGACGCTGCTACGGTGAAGGAAAACATCGTGAGTAAACCTGCATACACCTGCAAAGTAATTCAAAGGTGTATGTGAAGTCAACCAATCCGCACTGGGCCAGCGTGGTTTGACTAAGGCCTAATCTGCCTAACTAGTTAGGGTAGGCTCGTGCATGTGCGTGTGGTGTGAGAGCTCTTTTTCTAAAGGTTATAATATTTTTACGAAATCAAGGAAGAATTTAGGAAATAATTGTGAAAACATCATAGTGAAGAAAAAAAAATTGTGAAATCTATAGGGAGAAAGTTCTGGTCAATTAACTGGAAAACAGAGAAAATACTGGAAAACAGAGAGAACCAGAGAAAATACTGTAACTCCGGTCTCAAAATATATTAGATATAAATGTTTAACATTTTTATGTGGAATAATTGTGTTGAATTTGTGAAACCTATTCACAAATATTCAAAAGAACTTAAGAGGATTGTGAAGTAATCGTGCGCGGCGCGAGTAGGTATTTTCTAAAATGCTATCTGTTTCACATCGCTCGGCCTCCGGTCTGGCGTTTACACCACAAATACAACATGCGCAAATTTTCACGCACACTACGACACAGTAGCGCGCGACTCGGCCACGATATTCGGCGGTTGCGGCCGGCGGCGGCGCGAGAGCTCGAAATTATTATTCTATCGTTCGTAATGTTTTGCGTTGCTTATATTTCTGACTCCCTTTCCGCTCGCAACTTCGCCATCGTTACTTTCATTTTTCGTGTGGGAATTTTATGTTTTCACACAGAAAAATAATTTTATAGCCTATATTACTCAGTGATAATGTAGCATTCTATTAGCCAAAGAATTTTTAAAATCAGTCTGGTAGTGTTTGAGTTTATTCATTACAAACAAAAATACAAACGTACTTAATCTTCTTTCTTCATAATATTTTAGTAGATGAGGTTCGGAATACAGAATTTATTTACATTACGTAAATTATTTCTGTATTTAAATTTATTGTGAAGGCACTTATTTGGTATCCCTATAGGTAACTTATAGGATTGAGGGTGAGGAATTTTTGTTAGGAAAGTATGTATCCTATATTTACCTGTCTAAGGAAAATGCCATTTTTTAAGATGAGTGTTATACTGAATTAAAATAACTTGCATTTGAGATGTGAATCTTTTCTGGAAAATAAAACATTAAACATATAATAATACTTTTACATACAAACTAAATAGGAACAGGGATACAAAAATAAAAAGTAATAATAAATAATAATAATATTTTTTTGATTGGGCTGGGCAGCTTTTGCAGAACTTGGCTTTGCTTTTAATATGAGCATTAGCATAAAACAGAAAGCGCGGATCTTCAACTAGTGTGTCCTACAAGTGCTTACTTATGGAGCTGAGATATGGATAACAACTAAGGCCATCGTCCACAAACTAGAGGTGGCACAAAGAGCAATGGTAAGAAAATTGGTAGGAGTAACACTCCGAATCCCCAATGTGGGAGGGCCAGGATCGGCGTGCCGTCGACTGTATCATGGGGTGATACGGTCAATGGCACTCTACGGAGCCCCGGTATGGGCAGAGTGCCTCTCCCCCCGAACGGTGGCCCTCCTGCGACGTCCGCAGAGGGTCATAGCATCGCACGGTTAGCCACGGCGCGGCCTGCGTACTTGCGGGTCAAACGCCGTGGGATGTCGATGCACGCGTCCAGTCGGAGGTGTATCGGCATCGGGGTGCCGTCCGAGAACGGGGGGGACGATCTGCCCCACAGGAGCTGGAGGTAGTTCGTACCCAGGCGCAGAGGGAGGCTGCGCCGGTGGAGTGAGGCACTCGCCTTCCCAGCTGCCGGCCACCGGACGATCGAGGCGATCCGTCCGGTATTGGAGGAGTGGGTTGGGCGCCGGCAGGGCAGCCTTTCATTCCGCATGGTGCAGGTACTGACCGGACATGGTTGCTTCGGTCACTACCTGTACCGAGTTGCACGTCGGGAGGAAACGCCGCAGTGTCATCACTGCGACGCTCCCGACGACACGGCCGAGCACACCCTGTTGGTGTGCTCGGCTTGGCGACGCCAGCGCAGCGAACTTAACGCTGCGCTGGGAGGCGGAGACCTTTCGTTGCCGAGCATGGTCGTGGCCATGCTCCGCGGCGAAGCGGAATGGGGGGCTGTCGCCTCCTTCTGCGAAGATGTCATCTCGCAGAAGGAGGCTGCGGAGAGGGAGCGGGAGGTAGATCCTCAGGCCGCTCCCCTCCGCCGCAGACGGATAGGCAGGAGAAGACGGGCATTCGCTCAAGCAATGCCTGTCTGATGACCCTGCCGTGAAGCCTGCGTGCACGGTCGGCTCCCGTGCACGCCGCCGTAAGGCTTCTCCGTCTGGGGATTGTCCTGGTGTTCTCGGACAATCCCCCCTTGGCGATAAATAGCCCGGCCGACCGGTCGGGCTAGCCCGGACGCGTGAGTAGTGGTGTCGCATTGTGGACCCTACTACACGCGCCCTAAAAGGGCAGGGAGAACACCGAGGGGTTTTAGTGGGTAGGCCTGGCACTCTGCCGGGTGAGCCCCACACACACACGCTCGCCGTCTAGCCAACGGTGGGTACGGTGCGGTTGCGCATTTCCCCGCGAGAAAAAAAAAAAAAAAAAAAGGAGTAACACTCCGGGACACGAAAACGAATAGTTGGTTCCGAAAACGGCGTCAGGTCTCGGACATTACACACCACGTAGCAAAGCTCAAGTGGCAATGGGCTGGACATATAGCCAGAAAGCCGGACTCGTGGTGCAGAACTATCTTAGAGTGGAGGCCATGGAACCGTAAAAGACCCAACGGGAGACCACAGATGCGGTAGAAGGACGACATCGTTAAGATGGTGGGCACAAACTGGATTAGAGTAGCTCAAAATAGAACGGAATGAAGAAAGTTGAAGGAGGCCTATACCGCCATGGTAGAAGAAATGGCTTAGATGATGAATAATATTTTTTAATAATTATATGATTATTTTTGTTGGTGATGTTCACCTCAATTTCTTTATTAATAAGCCAAACGTAACATCATCTGCAACTAGCTCCATCTCCATCCATCTTTGAAATTAGTCAGCAGCAAAACAAAAATAATGTGCGTCGGTGGAATCAGGGTTAACAACAGGGCTCTGTGACTGATCCCTCTATGAGTTTCCATAATTGATCCTCAAACCCAAGATTCCTCGAAAAGCCCGGAATACCAAAGGAAAAGGTGGCTAGATGACATTAAAAAAGTAGACTGGACTGACATCCACAATTAAAAAACGCACGCGCTTTATTAAGTAAATAACTAGTTATACTAATAGTTTTAGAATTAATTTTTTCCACCTCCGTGGTCTAGTGGTTGAGGCCACCGGGTATTGATCGGGAGGTCCGGGTTCGATTCCCATTGGGGACAGAAGCTTCTCTGATCGGTTTGGTTGGTGGTAGGGCTTCTAAGCCCACCTGGCTAGCTACCACCGTCTTACCTAAGTTTGTCGCCATAATAACATGCTAATAGCATTGCTGTGTTCCGATATAAGGCCAAGAGCTTCCCTGTCGTATGAAAAAAAAAACCTATTAGTAGGATTATATGTAATCAGGTGCTTTAAATTATATTGTTAAAATGAAAAAAAAAAACGTCAAAACCGTACGAAGGGTGCCTTCTCCAAATATATGCCTACCCTGCCTAACCTACATATATTATTTACTTTGTCGTTTGTATTTGTTATACATTCGTAGATTGCATAACGCGAGTACAAATAAAATAATATTGAAAATAACGCTACTTGCATATAGTTTGTTACACGTTTTTTAGCTGCTCCAACTTGGTTATACGAAAAATAGTTTGTAAGCAACTTAGAATACGATAACGAACATACAATGCATAAGAAATACCTATCACAAGAAACAAAAAACGAATTTCTTTTGACTGTGTGTCTTTGTGGCACATATCTATTATAAAAAATAAAAACCGACTTCAAAAACACTCAAAAGTTAAAAATAATTATAAGAATAGGTACAGACAACATCACACTTTTATATTGAAGTCGGTGCCGGTAACTTTTCAGTGTTTTTGAAGTCGGTTTTTATTTTTTGGAAAATATTTTTTATTTTTACTTTTTAGTGAATGAAGTCTTTTTAGTGAAAGAAACCCTAATATAATACCCTAGTATTAAATTAGGGTTTCCCTCGATTTTTATGGGATCCCATCATCACCATACTCTATCGAATACAAAAATAATTTTGAAAATCGGTCAACAATTGGCGGAGTAATCGCGTAACATATACACAAAACACGTTGGACACACGTAAATATTTAATGGTTGTTCTCGATTTTTATGGGATCCCATTATCAGATCCTAACTTTGATGACCATGGGACCAGCCTTGGAGTATCCTATCGAATACAAAAAGAATCATCAAAATCGGTTCATAAACGACGAAGGTATCCGCGAACAAACATAAAAAAAAGCTTATAGGTATACGGTCGAATTGAGTAACCTCCTTTTTTCGAAGTCGGTTATCAAACAACTACATACTTACTTACAATTTATTTTCTTATTTTATTTTGGGAATTTACAGTTAGTTAACAGGCTACAGGCTAAGCCCTAAGGTTAAAGGTAAGCTTTAAGGGTAAGCCCCTTAAATAAGGTTTGTATTGAAATAAGATCCTTAAAATAAAACACTAAAATCAATAAACGTATTCGAAAAGACATTTACTTTTTGATGTAGAAGGTATTTGTGTAGACTTGAGTAATACCTTTCAGTATTGATCGATATATCGATATTACTTTCTTCTCCCTAGTCGACAATAACTACGATAACATTATGTCACATCACTAGTAGATTATGTCCCATTATACCCCTGCCCCCGACCCGTATCGTGCGATAGAGAAGAGTTGCAAGAACTGGTCGAAATTGCCTACAATTCCTGTTTGAAATATTGTTTCGGGCGATAACTGTTTTACCCCCCTAAACCTTTACGAAATTAGACACTTTTGGTCTCATTCTATTCAGTATACCTTAAACGATGTTTGTACGTTTTGCTTTTTTCGTAATTCAGTAAAATTTAGTCAAAAAAAGATAAAAATGCTCAAGGTAGTTTTTAAGTCTAAATTATAGATATTTAGATGCTAATAATTTATACTCTGAGCAATATTTCTTCAAAATCAAAACGTACAAACCTAGATCTTCATTATATCTACAACATTTCCAAAAATTATGAAAATTGGACTATGTTTAGTGGGAGAAAAGCGTTATCGCTTTTTGTATGAAAATTTACAGCCTCACAATCCTCTTAAGGGTTTATAAGGATTTGGTAAAGGTTTATTTGGAACACTCAATTCTCTTATGGTGCAGACGGAGTATTCCAAAACTTACCAACTTTAGCTAAAGAAATAGTTAATATTCTTACTGTGTTTTACGAGTATAACACAAAGTTAATTTGTGAATCAAAAATCTTGACGTAAAACATAATAGTTGGAGATTAAATTAAAAATATACTTTCTTTACAACATCCCGTTCGAGAGCTCCGTATTTTAGAGTTTATTTACATAACCCGAACTTAAATACAAACGGAGGCCACATCAGAAATTGTGAAAATGGTATCACTAAAGTTTTGAAACGTTTTCTATATCTAAGATTGTTTAATTTTAACAATAATCAACTTTATTATATTTCTATGCGAGAAATTTGTTTAGGGTGTCCATGAAGACATACAATAAAATACCTAATAAGTATTGTTTGTACTTATAAAAATGTTATTTTTTTGTTATTTATGCCTAAGGTAGTACATGCTGGCCTAAAAGATGCTTTATCACTTTAACCTTAAAGATGTCCAGATTATACTGATCCGGGAGAACAGTCCTCGGCAGAGTTTCACTCCTTAGCTGTTCGTATAATGAAAGCGAAAGCAAATTGCTTCATGCGAATGAGACGAATATCAACAACATTAGTGTGAAAACCCTCGCCGCGCCTGGTCAACCGGTGGCGGAAAGGGGCAGGGGGATCAAATTATCTACGTAAAACTTTCACACTCCGAAATGTAACCGATAAAAAAACCGAGAGGCAAGCAGCAACGCGTCTTTGGTGGTCGAGGCTCTGGAGATTATCCTCAACGAGTGTGTCATTGCCGATGAGTCTCTTGGCATAGTGCTCCACTGAGTCTAGTGAACTTGGAGGAATTTACATTCTTTTCAACACACTTCCTCATAAAGTGGCTCTAATCCCATGGCAATTAGGCACATAATGACACCTATAATCAAACTGTGACTTTTTCATTACTATTATTCACGAGTGAGTAATAGTTTTTTTTTAAATATTATTGGTTGAGTTACGCTTACACTTGCGCTAAAATGCTATCCGCGAAAAGCCCAAAAAAAAAGAAACCTCATTTTTTAGTCTATGGCCGATGCGCGCGCATAGGAAAACTGATAAATTTTTCCCGCCATTACGAAATTTATTAGTCTATGGCCGATGCGCGCGCATAGGAAAACTGATGAATTTTTCCCGCCATTACGAAACATTTTTCACAACTCGTCTCGTTTTCTCTTTTGAAGTTATTTAGTTAGTTATTAATTAAGATGTCTGCAAATACAATTTATGAAGAAAATGATTTATGTTGTACACCGCCCGATATAAGATGTGAAGCCCAGAACGTTATGGAAAGTTTACTACCAGAAAACTCAAAGGAAAAATATCTATTAGCGTACCAAAATTTCATACAATGGCAGAACAACAAGAATACGCAGTCTTTTTCAGAAAATGTGTTCATGGCGTACTTTAAAGAATTATCTTCTAAGTACAAACCTAGCTCTTTGTGGTGTATTTACTCAATGTTAAAAAGTACAGTCCGAACAAAGAATGGAGTGGACTTAAAAACATACTCGAATTTGTCAGCTTATCTAAAGAGACTATCTGATGGATTTAGAAGCAAAAAATCAAAGGTTTTATCATCTGATGATATTGAAAAATTTATTAAAGATGATCCAGATAACCAATATTTGGCTACAAAGGTTAGTTAAATTAATTTTAATTAAATATTTAATAGCAGCTTGAGTTGTGTGTTGACCTTAATTATTGTTTCTTTTGTTTCAGGTTGCTTTAATATTTGGTGTAACTGGTGCCTGTAGGATACAAGAATTAACAAATATAACTGTAAAAGATATAGAGAACCATGGCCAGATGCTTTTAGTGAAGATACCTATCACGAAAAATAAAATACCTAGGTCATTCACCATACACGGTCCATTCTATGATATTGTTAAGAAGTATGAAAGAGTGCGTTCGCCAAAAACAAAAAATGACCGTTTCTTTCTAAATTACCAGAATGGTAAATGTACCTGTCAGCCTATAGGTATAAACAAATTTGGTTCTATGCCTAAAGAAATCGCTAAGTTTTTGGGTTTAGTAGATGCTGAGAGCTACACTGGACATAGTTTCAGAAGAACTTCAGCTACATTGCTGGTAAATTCAGGAGCTGATATAATGACTCTGAAGCGACATGGCGGGTGGCGATCTAGCAATGTAGCAGAATCATACGTAGAAGATTCCATACAAAACAAGAAGGAAATTTGTGCAAAAATCACAAAAAGAATTAAACTTGATTCTGAGACGCATCCTACTGGCGAAAAACCAGAATAATGAACCATCACAAATAACAATAGAACATGAAAGTATTTCAATAAATAATCTATCTGATGAGACCGCTATGTCATCAAAAATAGTTAATTATAATTTTACTAACTGCACATTTACTAATTGTTTCTCTAAGTAAACTTTTTATCTACTATGTAAAATGGTTTTTTATTTAAGTATTGTTTTATTCAGAAGTGTGTTGAAAACGTTGTATGATACACGTGTGTATTGATGGTTACCGTCCTCGGCTTCTTAAGACCCTCGCCTGACGGCTCGGGCCTCAATGCGCCTCAGCGGTAATCACCAACATTACACACTTGTACCATAATGTACTATTACCCATACATTTTGGGTAGCAAAATTTATAAAAGTCACAGATTAGTTATGAACCGTAACATGTAACTATTTCTATACATAATGACTGTGTGCGTTTTGGATGCAGCGTCTAGTAACCGGTGGTGTTATCACTTTGCACTGAAAATGTTACAGTAAAAAGGTGTTGTAAGTGTGTCAACAATTTCCGACATATTTTTACTACCTATATTCATTTATCGACACTTGTGTTTGTGCTTATGTGTAAATATTGTCGAAACTAAATAAATAATTGCAACGCTCAAACAAATGCACTAGCATAAAATTGCGTTTGACAGGAATCAAGCTATGAGTAAACAGTAAATAGTTAGTGCGTAATGAGGGTAGACAAAAAACGTGTCCCATAAAAAACAATGTCACCCTACACATTTCTTGCATAGAAATGTAATAAAGTTGATTAATGTTAAAATTAAACAGTCCCAGAAATATAAAATGTGTCAAAACTTTAGTGATAACATTTTCACAATTTCTGATGTGGCCTCCGTTTTTATATAAGTTCGGGTTATGTAAATAAACTCTAAAATACGGAGCTCTCGAACGGGATATTAAAAATAAAGTATATTTTTAATTTTCTCTCTAACTATTATGTGTTACGTCAAGAATATTGATTCACAAATTGACTCTGTGTTATACTCGTAAAACAGAGTAAGAATATTAACTATTAATTTAGCAGTTGGTAAGTTTTGGAACACTCCGTCTGCACCATAAGAGAATTGAGTGTTCCAAATAAACCTTTACCAAATCGTAATAAACCGTTAAAATCTTTTGAATATTTGGGAATAGGTTTCACAAATTCAACACACAATTATTCCACATAAAAATGTTAAACATTTATATCTAATTATTTTGAGACAGGAGCTACGTGTTTTCACTGGTTGGCAGAGTGAGTGTTCCAGTTAATTGACCAGAACTTTCTCCCTATAGATTTCACAATTTTTTTATCTTCATGATGTTTTCATAATTATTTCCTAAATTCTTCCTTGATTTCGTAAAAATATTATAACCTTTAAAAAAAGAGCTCTCACACCACACGCACATGGCTCGTGCTCCTCGGTGAGGACGTATATGAGCTGTAATGATGATGATGACAATCGAGCAATTTGAATGATGATGCACTTACTTGATAGTTTGGATAACACACATCACAACGCAAGGAGTCAAACACGCAACTCGTCAGATCAGCTCGACACAGTCACTCAACCCGTCTGATATTCGACAAGAACAACCTGACTCTTCACACGTGTGCGCATCCTCTCCCGATCAACTTCGCTTCAATTGGAAACTTAGTGCTTGAATTGACTACAAGCAAAGACCTGTGGGCCTGGAGACCTATTTTTGAATTACGTATGCGATTTAGAAATCACCGCTGACTAAATAGTCAGCGATGACTTTGAAGTCACGAATTCCCAAACATCCTATTTTTGAAAGTCGAACGCGGAGCTGCCAACATAGATAAAGTACACACATACGTAAGGGTTCGGTTCCACGCAGAATGTAGCCGTTTTCGGTATATACCGGTTATTATACGGCTAAAAATTCATTGCAACTAGGCCAAAATATAAGAAAATACTGGTCAAAGTTTGTTTGTGACACAAATTTAAAAGATTTTAAACTTATACACGGTTATTTTTTTATCACCCTGGAAAATGTTAGGGACGCTTCAGGACACATCCAATATTAGATAAAAAAAAATGAAATAAAAAATATATACACGGTTATTTTTTTATCACCCTGGAAAATTTCAGGGATGCTTCAGAAAACATCCTATATCCTATATTATATAAAAATAAAAAAAAAAAAACTAAAAAAAATTACAAAAAAAAATCTCTAAATATCCTGCTTTCAACTAAGGCAGCATTTTTTGGATTTTTTTAAAAAAATATATAAAATTAAGTAAGCGAGTTTTTTTTATTCATATATAAAACATTCTAATACCATGTCGTGAAGCGTCCCTTAAATTTTCCAGGGTGATAAAAAAATAACGTGTATAAAAAAACTAAAAAAATCTAAAAATGCTGCTCCCAACTAGTGCAGCATTTTTTGTATGTTTAAAAATTTAAAAAAAAATTAAGTGTTATTTTTTTTATTTATATTTAAATCATTCTAATACCATGTCGTGAAGCGTCCCTTAATTTTTCCAGGGTGATAAAAAATAACCGTGTATATTTACTTACCTATTTGACAAATTTTAAAAATTTTAAATCCAACTCAAAATCAACACACATCAACTTCAAACTTGTCAATATGTTCTCTAAACAAAACACAGATAACGTTTCCACAGTTATGTATGACTTGTTTACGAGTGGGTGAGGGCACTCGTAATGAAATCACATCCGTGACTAAGGTAGTCACATAAGTGATATTCAAAAATAAGAATTATTGAAAATCGGTGATTATTAGTCACATCGGTGATTTCGAAGTCGCATACGTAATTCAAAAATAGCTCTCCTGGATTGATGGATGGATTTTGTAACTCATTGGAAATCGGCCATTGTACAGATTTGATAATTCTATCTGATTGAAACTGGCATAGGCAAGGCATATTAAAGTTTGACAACAATTGTTGACGAATCGATGAGTTACACAAAATCACCTGCTGTAATCGTGCTTAAAGACGATGTTTCATTCATGCAACGGTTTTAATTGATTTCCCTTTAAAAACCGCCGCAAGTTAAACTACGTCCGTTTTAATCATTTCAATACATTGATTTACTAACGGTAGTAGTGGTAGTAAATCAATGTTTCAATACAACGAACACGGTCGTTCGCGTTGCGACACTCGGTGACGAACCCAGAACCAGATAAGCATGTCGCTCGCAGTGTGACCAACCGCGATAGAATTCAATGGTTCTGTTCGCTAGGATCAATCACTAAGCGAGTCGTTTGGCTTTTACCGATTAGAGCTTGTGGCCTCAGCGTAGCCCATCACACACAGTGAAGATAATATATATTATAGCATCTAATATAAAAATATATTATCTTAAAGGACCACACACAGATAAGATACGATAATATATCGCAACTGCATCATTGTAATAGAGGCAGTCTTGCGAGTCGCCGGTTTCGTTCCTTATACAGAGTGTTTTTTTTTTGCCATGAACCGCATACAAATCTGACTGCTGTTGCTAGAATCTAACGGTCTTACAAATAAAAACTTATACCGAGGATAATCCTCGGAATAATTTATTCTGTGTTTTGTCTTATTTTAGCACATGTCATATGTAATATGTCAAAATAAGACAAAACACGGAATAACTATTACGAGGTTATTCCTAGGAATAAGTTTTTTTATTTGTAAGGCCGTAGATGTATAAGTACTTGACAGGTCGTCTGATGACGAATGGGACAGTGAATTTGATCATATATGTATTGCGCCGAGAAGAAAAAATTAAATGTAAAAAACCTTTTTAAAAACAAGCTTTTACTTCTCGCGACAAGATTTTATGTCATATAAATTGTGTCAAATGTGAAATGACGTTATAAGTAAAAGTTTTAGTGTAAAAGTTTATTTTTTATTTTTAGCGCTTTTAAGTAAAAGCTTGTTTTTAAAAAGGGTTTTTAATTTAATTTATTTTTTACTTTTTAGTTATCACTGGATATGTTTCTCAGTCTGTTCATCTCATTCAACGCATCATTGTTGCAAGGTCGTTTGCCGGTTAACTTGGAACAGTCTAGCTCTTCAATAAGAAGACCTTCTAATGATTTTACCCTACTTAAGGCCACGTATGCTTGACCAGCAGCGAAGAGCTTTGAGCCTATTTCAAGTTATTCTTAGCAAGACCTTTTATTTGATACCCATATTGTAGGAGTGCATTAAAAATAATTGGGCCGCCATCTTGGATTTAGAACCATGCATTTTCATCCAAACTGTATATGTATACAAAATATCAGCTCAATCGGTTAAAGATATCTACTTCAAAATTGATTTTCAAGCTTTAGAAGTCCACCATATTGGATTTATTAGTGACGCCACATTATTTTTCGAGTTACTCTTAGCAAGACCTTTCATTTGATACCCATATTGTAGGAGTGCGTTAAAAATAATTGGTCCGCCATCATGGGTATGGCGCCATCTTGAATTTAGAATAAGGTCACACAGTCAACCATGCATTGTCATCCAAACTGAACGTGTATACAAAATTTCAGCTCAATCGGTTAAAGGTATCTGCATCAAGATTGAGTTGCAAGATTTCACCCGAACATACATAGGTACTTATATACTTACATTGCAAGTTAAATAAAAGCTTGTAAAAAGCGTAAAATCTGGGAAGAGGACCACTTAAGAACCAAAAAACAGCGCTAGATAGAACATACTGTAGTTTATCTTAAGATAAATGTCGCCGAGTATATTAATATATATTTCAATATCTTAAGATATCGTTGCTAGGTTAAGATATCTTTCACATATCGCTCAGTATCTTAAGATACTGTAATGTAAAATATATATTATATTAACTGTGTGTGGTGCTCCATTGAAATGTAGGGTTAGCGATACGTCGCAGATAAGATATATTTTATAGTATCTTCATTGTGTGTGATGGGCTTAGGCTCATAGCGCCGCGGTATGGAATGGAAGCGACTGTAAGGGAATTGCACATATCATAATGAACTTTATGTCAACTGAATAACATACAAACTAAATACGAGCCAAAAGCAAAGGGAAATCTCAAAAAAGCGCGAGGATTGGCCGGAAGACGCACGATTTTATTTTGACTTGTATTTAGTTTTTTTTTAACTTAAAACAAGTATCGTCTATTGTTTTAATGGGGGCTGAGGGCCCTTTGTATCCACGGCTGAAGCCTTGAAAAGCCCTTAGGTAGATCCGCCTTCCCTTAGGCTCATATAACAGAGAAGCGGGACGGGACGAGGGTTAGCCAATTTCTTTTCTATAGTTCACGCGCCGTTTTAGGCCTTCAGGTGGGCAACCTGCTTGCTTGTCAACTTAGGCGTAGAATTTTTTTTTGACAAGGTCGCCATTTCTAATCCTGATATAATCCAAGTTTTTATAGATGTCATAATTATCAAACAATGATGTTATCAGGTAAGTACTTAAAGAGTATACCTACAAAAAAAATTCGCCTTGGGCAGGAATCCAACCCTTAAACGCACCGCCACCGGGCCATCGAGCTCTTACCAGTCCCGCTCCCGACGAAATTTCAACCGTACTTTGTTATCAATCATCTCCTTTGCACTTATGAAGTCAAAGTAGAATATTAGCTGTTAACTATTTCGTAGTTTTTAAAAATGTAAACAAGTATTTTGTGATTAACACTGATCTTCCCCAAGAAGGGGAGATTCCCGCTGTGCCCCACCAAAGGCGGGTTGGTGAGCCTTGTCTGTTCGACGCCCTATCCTTACGAAGAAAAATATATTCTTATGATCGAAAAAATACAACGCAAAGCACAATGTCGAAAATCGCCCCACGACCAACAAAGATTTGATTAACGTCATAATTATATGCATAGTTTATAACACTGATTACAAATATATGTATTCGACGGACAAATCAAAAATATTAAAAAGTACTTTCAGAAACAAAACCAAATGAAGTAAAATAAACGAATGTTTATTGTTTCGAGATTTCTTGTTTTTTATTACGTGGCTATAATAACGTTCTTTGATTGATTGCAATAATTATTATTTTAATATTTATATAGATATGGACTATGTGTATTGCTCTAATAAAATAAAGTGTTACTTCAACTAACCTCAAGATCTGATTCATTTTGATAAATAATTCGATTTCAAAGCTTGTCCGTAGTAATTGATGTGGACGTACAGTATTTACTAGTGTCTAATTATACGAAAAGCATTTTTTCACTGCTGTTGGTGTTGGGGCGAACAATGTATGGACGCAGAGCAATGTCCTTTGCACGTTGGCTGTATAAGAGGGAATATGGGTACTACCCATACCTATATCCGTCCGTATTTGTATCGGGTATGTTGGGGCTAGATAGTTGATACTGCACTATTTGTCTGTTTTACACAATAAGGTCGATAGCCCATTGATAATTAGTAAGGTAGGACTACTAGTTCCAAATCGTTTGAGTTGGAATGGAGGGGGGACGGTGGCACCGCGACGGCACCCACGTCTTCTTTGTCGGCCGCAGACGCGCACAAAGTACGCCGGGCACGCGCCCACCAACCGTGCTATACGCCTTATTGGGGATATGCTCGCTCACGACTACGATATCGATATATTTGCCGACAGCTTTGCCCAGTTCTGTTACAGAGCTCTCATATATATCACTAAAATGTATTCTTAGTATAATTACAGAATGATTAATTCCACGAAATAAAATAAAATTTGACCCTGTTATGACATTTTTTTATCTTATAAGATAAAATTTAAAATTTAATTTTTGATTTAAATATTTATTCTTTTTTTTATTGTGACATAATTATTCGCATGTGTATTTTTAACCGACTTCGATCTCGACATTGTAATGTTTGACATAAAACGATGAAGACATTGTAATCTTTGACATAAAACTTTGTGAATGTAATGTAAATGTAATTTGTAATCTTTGACATAAATAAAGCTTGTATATGACATGATAATTCTGCATTCCTTAAATTCAAATTATTGACATTATAATCAATCTATTTAATTATTATTATTTTGATAATTTTTATTGACATTTGTTTATTTGACGATGTAAGTACCTGTCTGAAATGTTAGCTAATTATTATTGCATATATTGTGTATTGGATAGTAATTTAATTTAATTTTTGAAATTTTTTGTAAACCATTGACTGTTGTTAATACATACATTATTTTTGTGGTTATGTCCTTGACTAGCATGTTGGCAATTTGGGAAACTGTAAGTCAACATGTACACTGAATAAATAAATAAAAATAAATAATCCTCTCGAGAGTATTTAGGTGAGATTGGGTTATGGTATCGATCATGCGATACACACAGTCTATATTCTTTTCTAATTCTCTGGTTATATTGTCATTGGAAGAATAAACAAAACGTTATAGTAGAGGTAAACTTTAATGTAAATTGTACATTGAATACAACCATAATAATTTATAAAATTGGTGTTTTACACAAATATTAATAATAATGACGTATTGTATGTATTCTTTAACTACGAAAATTTCCAAAATTATCTTTGACACGTGTATCAGATTACGACATGTATTAAATTGAAACATACGTTTCAACTCAAAAGTTTGCATCAAAAATCTATTGAAAATTATTGGAGTCGTTTGATTTTTCATTATAATTAAATAGCTTGTCTCTATTATATAGGTTGAGGCTACAGATAGAACATTATCAGTACACTAAAAGCGGTACAGTAGAGGCGTGTCTTGAATATTCTAAAATCAGAGAAATTGTGAAGATTGCATGAAGTACTCGTAGATAAAAGTATCCGAATTTTCTTTGATTGTTGCAATTACTTGTTGTAATATCGTACTACTGCAGCCTTAACCTCGATAATTAAATTACTTTTATAAAGATGCTTTTACATTTGTGTAAATCAATGGTCATAAATATTTTTGAACAGCCGTGTAATAAATATCACATTATTAAAACTAAAGTGGAACTATCAGCGCCGCTAGGTGAGAACTAGGAAAATGGAACAAGAGCACGAATATATATGCGTATACAAACATACATACATATGTATACACATATGTATTGATTTTTGATAATGAGACAAATTTTCACCTTGTCTGCTTTACTTCTCCAAATTATTCTACTTAGCAAGTGACTACAATCCTTGGTGCAAAAGATTGGTGCATTGGATGCAGTATCACATTTTTGGGGTAGCAGTAAAACACAACTCTGACGCGATTTTAACAGTGGCAATTTCGAAGGCCAACAACATTCACATATTGTTTACGATTGCACCAGCACCAATAACAGTCATTATTGTTCAAGTTATATGCCGATCTGTACTTATTCGCCTGTAAGTGTATTATTGTAATGTGCTGTAGCTGTTGACATATAATTATACATAAGACATCGAAATGAAATATATTAACTAAACATGTGCACAGAACATCTTGGTAACTTAATCATTTTTAAAAAGTTAAATTTTGTAAAAATATATACAAAGAATACAAAATATATCCTCTAAAGTGCGAACGTCGCAAAATACAATAAATTTCATTCGCGTCGTTAATTTAATTTTCCTATCTTTTTGGTATGGGTAGTCTACATAATAGGCGAATCTTTTTTTAAGCATGCGCAATTTAAAATCAAAATAAATAGATAGCCCTTGATAGTCGCTACGAGGACTGTCCAATTTAGGTTCCGTGCATACAACCGACAATCGTTGACCGTTGGCCATAGTGAAACTCATACGTCCTACAAGTCGGTCAGAAATAAAGTGGAAGAAAACTGCTCGAAAATCTGCCCTACGTCTGACGTGGGCGGGCAGCTTTAGGTATAGTTTAATTTAACCAGCATGCGTAGCACAAGGACCCCGAGATAAATATGTCCATCATTAACTGTCACTTTCTCGACACCAAACAATAGCTATCTCATTCGCTATTCAAAAAGTGACATTTCAGTGTAGAGAAATAGGCCGAGGAAATTAATACTCTTGCGATCCTTGTGCTACGCGTGCTGTCGCGTCGACGGATATTGTCACGGCAAGATTCCGGTGCTTAATATTTTCCAATTCTTATTGTCGCGGAATATATCATGGGTCGGTTCCCATAACCTTCAGTGACTCATCTCTACTCGGCGATTCTTCCTCTGATAAAGTTTGGGTTTAGTCTGTAGAACGCGCTTGCTACTTTGTATTTATGTCACTTGAAAGCCCCCGCTACTGACAAAACATCACGTCATACTTCCCAGTATGTCAGCTTGACATCATCACAACAACATCATCATCATGTTTCTAGTGATGATGTCAAGCAACTTTAAAGGCTTTCTCCCCGTGACGCAAGGACCACGGAGTTATTACGTTAATTAAATTATAAAATATAATCATACAATATCATAATCATATTATACAAAACGCTGAAATCCTGCATAAAATCCATAATATCTTCTTGAAAATTTGCGCAAGCAACTTTAAAGGCTTTCTCCCCGTGGCGCAAGGACCACGGAGTTATTACGTTAATTAGATTATAAAATATAATCATACAATACCATAATCTTATTATACAAAACGCTGAAATCCTGCATAAAATCCATAATATCTTCTTGAAAATTTGCACAATATAAATAACATTGATAAAAACAAATAAATTAATTCCAACAATATTATAAATTTGTCATAACATTAAAATCATTCACTGGCACTGATTGTGTTGTGCTCCAACTTAAACAATTGAAATTTCAAGTCACAACCAGAAAAATGAATTCCACGCCAGAGGTTACGTTCGCTTTGAAGCATTTGAAAAAATTGTTTCAAAAAGGGCAGTGTGTTAATATCTACCAAAAATCGATTAAAATAGCAACCTCGACGTGAATGTAAGAAGTTTAGAAGAACATTTATACATTTATGACAAAGGTGTATCAAAAGGTGTGACAAAGGTGTTCCTTTATCTTTTGATTTCATTTCCTAAATTTCATTGTCCTGAATTGGGTAGCAGGTAAAAAAAAATTGGGACGATTCGATTCAAAAGCGCTTTCTATCAAGTCATATTTGAATAAAGGCTAATGTATCCAAAATATGCCATTCACAAAATTATCATTTCATAAAGCATGATCAAATATTTTACACAACATCATTTCACAACAAAATCATTGCCAACAATAGATATAACAAAAGAGATTTCGACACAACCTGACTAGAAAAATATGTTGAGAAAATAGATAAACGTATCAATCCATTTAGATTAAACTAATAATTTAAATATTGATGGTTAGCTACAATTTTTCTGGACAGGTTTAACATTAAAATTTTTACAATTCCCTATTTCCTCAGGAGCGAACTACGTACGAGCAATGTAAATTAATAAAGTCACAACTCTCGATCGGTGAGGTAATGGATGCTTTTAATATGCATGAACATACACCAAGGTTTTGTTTGTCTAACATAAACATTAACGGCCTTACAAATAAAAAACTTATTCCTAGGAATAACCTCGGAATAGTTATTCCGTGTTTTGTCTTAGTTTGACATTATTACATCTGACATGTGCTAAAACAAGACAAAACACAGAATAAATTATTCCGAGGATTATCCTCGGTATAAGTTTTTATTTGTAAGGCCGTAAGAGCCAGAGCGCACAAGCGACTTTTAGTTGGACGATAGTTTGATCGTTCAGGGAATAAGTATAGAGCTATATTGAAGTGCACGCATTTAGCGATTACAAATTGGCGAAAATGACTATGTGATTTCTAATCAATCAAACTATCGGGCGACAAAAAGTCGCTAGTGCGCTCTGGCTCTAAACTGAACCAACATTTTAAAATCCCATGCAAAGTTATTAGCACACGATTGTTGCTTTATTTAGCACGGATGATAAAAATCCAATTACTTAATCTGACTTTTTGTCACAGCAATGTCATTTTCACATCAAATTTCAACAGGATTGATGTGGATCTGAGTATGATTTAATTTTTTCTTATTACGATCCTCAGTGGAAATTAATCTTCAGACAATGGGGAAATTTTCAAGAGTATTTAGCCGATTAGTGTCGAGAAGTTTACGTGTATATGTCGCTATCGTAAATAGGATTATAATGGAGTCAGTGCGCAAAGTTACGAATAATATGTAGTTCATAAAAAACACGCTTTATTTACATTTTACGTGTTTCTAACAAAATAGCTTTAGTCGAAAATATCCAGAAAATAAAATATCGAAAATATCGCGGTAGTTAAGGTTAGGTTAGGCTATATGCGCTTACGTTGCGCCTGAAGCCTACGTCGATTCCCTAACATAGAGTAAACGAACAAACAACGTTAATTAAATTTTGTCCTTCATAAAATAGTAAAAAAATACATGTCTTTTTCGTAATATAATATGTTCTGTTAATGATTCTGATTGCGTGGAAGACATAATGCGCGCTGTCCCCAAAATAGGCCTGTATTCAAATTAGCTTTGTAATAAACATCTCAGCTCTATAACTGAATGGCGTCAAAAAATTTTACGATTTTCAATCACAAAATTACATGTTCAATGACTGGGCTGGTTGGTCCTTAGACCAACCGAATATCCTAGATAATTTGATTGTGATAAAATTGTAATAACATTATGATATCCCTATATAAATGTGATCAATATTATTCTATAATTTGAAACTGTTCTGTCTAAACTTAAAATATTGTAATGTGCGTACTCAACGTGTTTTAAGACATCATTTACTATATTACAATCAACTAAATACTAAAATTAGCATAAATACACTGATTTTTATAATACATATTTACACTATACACAAATTATAAATCTCAATATAATAATCCATTTTAAAATAAACCATTGACATAGTGATTCCCTATAACATTTATGAAACCTATTACTGTATTAAATATTTTTTAAAGTTTATATTGAATTAATTAATAAATCTTTAAAAGTTATATAAATCAAATAATATTCAATTGTAATGGAAATACAAAGACTGCATGATATGGAGTACATGTTTTTGAGCTACTGAAATAAATTGTTTGGAGATTCGAAATGTGATTACACTTTCAACATATTTTCAGGTATAATCAATAATACTTAGTTTGACATTTATGAATCTAAATTACGAAATATTTCTGAATCAAAAAGTTTCTAATGATCAACAGATGGCCATCACAATTGTTTGCTCTCTCGGTATTTAACAGACTAACATAACATCTATCAGTATTGGCGACAACTTAAGGTCTATGCACACACATCAGGGCCGTGCCCGGGACGTGTCCGTGGCACGTCAGGGCCTCCGACTTCAATCTGTACCTCTAAAATGGTACTTTGCTGGTGGTAAGGTTTAAAAAGGTGCTTTGTCAAATACATTGGCAAAGCACCATTTACGGAAAACAATATGCATTATGACTTTGTTTAATACGGAAGAGATGCATACCGCTTTTAATGACTCGTCATTCATTTTTTTAATAAAACATGTACGAGTGTGATTGAGTTCATATAAAATGTACACAATGATATTTTTTCAAGCTACTGACGGAGCATGTCCCGTCCACGTTCCGGGCACGGCACGGAAATGTGTGGATCGAGCTTCAATGTTAGTTTCATTGAAGTGAAAAATACTAATATAAATGAGTAATATACATTATAGTTTATTATCGAAGTGCATATTTATGTTAAAATTATTTTCTGTCATCAACCATTAGTTTATTGTTTTTTTTAAGCCTGATAATTTGTTTTTATCTGGTCATACGTGAAATTACTAATGCACAAGAAAAATAAATGAAGCAGATCATACTATATTTTATATGTCATAAATAAATAATTTTGTACTATATTTAACTTATTATTCTAAAAAGTGCTTCACTATAATACTGAAACAATAAATAATAATAATATTCATGTATATTTAGAAACATTTCAATATCTGTTTGTATTTATTTATGATCCCAGCAGTTTTAATAAAACGATACGAATAAAAACCATTATGAATCATTAACGTAAATTGGTACCAAATAATATATAAATAATTACAATAATGTATGAATATTTTAAAGGTACACCAATATAGATAAGATTATTGTACTGAAAATTTATTTATTGCTATTATTCTACTAGTTATATTTAAAAATGATATAAAATAACAAAGAAAATAACTACATATTGTTGACAACTGGCCGCTTAGACACAATGTCTATAGTATATCAGACTGACATTGGCCATATTGCTCTTGAATTGAGGTTGTGAATGTAATGGCGTCATCGATGACATTAAGTTGGATGCTGTCAGAACGGTCACGGTCATTCGTAACGACTCTGACATCGATATCATCGCCGTTCGGAACGCACCTCATGTTGTGCCGTTTTGCGGTGACGGCGCCGCGCCGTGGTCAGTACGTGACGTGAGCCAGTTGAGTAGTGATTGTGTGTTAGAAAGGTGGTTTTTATTGTAGTGTGATTATGAATTTCCATACCCACTTCGAAGTGAAATAATCTATGTTTGTTTGTCCTCTATGCGTTCCGAAACCATTCATCAGATTGTAATGAAACTTTGGTAAGGTGCTATGGGGACACCAGTGAGGGTTCCTAGCAAAAAAAAGGAATTACGTGGCATTGCAACGCATGCCAGGAACAGTGTTTCATAAAAACGGTTTTATGGTGTACCCATAAAATACATGATTTTTATATTGATTTAAATATACATAAAATAATAAAGATATATACTACAAATCATTCCAATAATTCATAAAAATTTGTTAATGTCGTTAAAAATAAAAATTAATGTCAATTGTTAAAATGTAAAAATATAACATATTGTTGCTACTTAATTTATATAAAATGCAAAAGACGCGATTAGAAAAAACCACGCTCAAAAACTTAAATATTTTATCTACATTTTACAATAAAATACTTCTGTCTGAATTTGTTTATGTTTAATATCGATTTCAGGAACATTTTGAGTAAATACTATTTTTAACTTAATATCATAATTAAAATTATATAAATTGCATTCTGTTATAATTATCCTCAAATTTCACATCAATTCCTAAATAATACACTATCCATACAACATTTAGACATAATTATAACATTTGTCACCGTTAAGCTTTGTCAGCTTCTAACTCGGGTGTTGAAAGCTGACAAAGCTTAACATACTTACTTTTTATGATACAATTTAATTATCATTTAAAAGAACATTTGTCTATGTCAATTTATAATTTTATGGGCAAGGTTTGTTAGAAATCGTACGAAAAAAATAATAATATCGACCTTGGTGAGGCTCCAACTAGCTCTTCCCAGTGTGATAAATACACAAAATGTTTATGATATAATTAAATTTAGAAAATATTTTTCCATAATTTTGAATAAATCTTGTCCAAATAATAACAAATTAATATGATTTCTTAAAACAGGAAGACATTCGTTTTTTTAATGGAATATACTAATGAAAGTCCATGTACATAATAACGGTGTTCCCGTTAGACATTCAGTCGCGTCTATGGGACAGGTCTCAAAGTCAGTCGGTATACGAGACTAGTATGTAAATTTTTACTTTTTCTATCTACCGTTACTGTAACCATATAAAGTTCAACACCAAATAACATTTTTTAAGGATTGACAACAATTTAACTTCATTGGTTTTATTATTAGAGACAACAGCTGGCTAAATAACTAAGTAATATTAGTTTTATAGCCTATTCTACCACTTGGGTACGTGCTTGTTTAGTGACTAATAAAGTCTAAATTATGTACTAGAGAACAGTCAGTTAAATGCTAATGCCTAGCCGACAGTTTGAGATCTGCTAGGTTACAATATCCCCCACGTTAATCACGATCTAACAGAAAACGTACAAAAACACTAAGTGTTACTATCAACTTGTGGTATTAAAAATTTTTAATGTCAAGAATCTTTCACGTTTAATTTTTATGTATAGGCAAAGGATGAGCTTCTGAATTTATCACGTACTTGTTAAGGTCAATAACATACCTATCGTCGCTGAACAATAAATACAGGTACTTGAGCGTTTCGGAAAGGAAGAACGTCTCCATCATATCACGTTGTAGAGGCTTTTGAAACTTCACATTGGCCAATGATGTATAGCCGTATTGCACTTTCGCATGTTTCTCAATACTCTGAAACGTTACAAATGAATAAATATCAGGTAAATTCCTAATAAGAGCGTCGGTGACGCTATGGCCTCGGCACTGGACTGTGTGCTCCGAGTGGAATCGGGAGGCCCGCGATCGATCCTGCCATGTACCAATGTGTTTTTCGTTTCACGAATTTAATATATACATTTATCTGACGCTCCTACGGTGAAGGAAAACATGGTGAGGAAACCTGCATACGCCTGCGAAGTAATTCAAAGGTGTATGTGAAGTCAACCAATCCGCACTGGGCCAGTGTGGTTTGACTAAGGCCTCATCGCCCTAACTAGTTAGGGTATGCTCGTGCCCCTCGGTGGGGACGTATATGAGCTGTTATGATGAAATTCCTAAATAGTAAGGCTGGAGTTAACCAACACGCAACACACGTTTAAAAGTAGACGTCTGCATTTGACTATTGCTGTAAATCTCAAAAGTCGACGGTTAACTTTTAATCACTTGTTTAAGTGTTGGTGAACTCTTTTCTTAGACCTAGTTTGTCATCACAAGTTTTACTTTGTTTGAAATATGACTTAACTTTTATAACGAGAATTTTTTGAATTTGTCGTATTGTAAAAACAAATGAGCACTATGGAATACAGCGAACTGTCATAATATCGATAATTCTTGATGTTTTTGTATTATGCAGCTAAATACAAATGTCAACCTGTTAAACATTCATTCTATGATTGTACATTTATTTCGTGCGAAAAATATAATTTTCAGAAATAATATAATTTTACTGCAGGTAGTTTTTAGAAAGTGTATGCCATAAAATCACAAAAAAAAGATAGATCAATATTGTATTTCTTTGGTTGACAGCTTTCAAACCAAGTCAAATGATTGAATCATTTTGAATTGGTTTAGTAATGGAAATTAATGCTAATTTTAATTAATTTCATTAGCTTATAATATGCTACGTGTTATTGCTATGCTATTTGCTAAAAATATAGTAATTTTTAATGTAGTAGTAATGTAGGTAATTTTTAGAAAGTGTATGCCATAAAATCACAAAAAAAAGATAGATCAATATTGTATTTCTTTGTTCGACAGCTTTCAAACCAAGTCAAATGATTGAATCATTTTGAATTGGTTTAGTAATGGAAATTAATGCTTATTTTAATTAATTTCATTAGCTTATAATATGCTCCGTGTTATTGCTATGCTATTTGCTAAAAACGATTTTAATATCGTGGACCGGATCAGGTGGTGACAAATCCATTCGCATCGAACGAAAAAAAACATTAGCACTTAGCAAGAAGCAGTTAGCTCGGCGATCGAGCGCAGTCATGAATTTCTAATGATAAAACGGTTTCGAGCGATTGATGTTAGTACTTAGCAATAATTTATTTTAGTAACTACGATTCATTTCATTATTGCTAATGGACCTTCAGCAATGAATAATTATTGTGAATGCTATTCATTCCATTATAGTAAAGGATTCTATATATAAGGGTATAAGTGATGGTGTCCCATTTCTTTTAACAGTGAGTTCAAATCATGAAAAGTTTTATATTTTTTTCTAAATTTTCTGGTTTAATGTTAACATTTACTGTTCTGTAGCAGAAAATAAAGCTTATTATTATTATTTACAAATCATATTCTGTAAAAAACCACAATAATTACACAAAAAATTCGCAATGTAAATAGTATTACATTTCCATCGTACTGCGCGCGGAATCAGCTGTTTGGGTCATCGAACGTCAGCACACCGATGTGAGCGGAACAAATTAAATGTAAAAATCCTTTTTAAAAACAAGCTTTTATTTAAATGCGCTAAAAAGAAAAAATAAACATTTATTACACTAAAACTTTTACTTATAACGTCATTTCACATTTGACACAATTTATATGACATAAAAGCTTGTCGCGAGATTTACTTGTGTGTAGTAACTTAAAACTCGTATTTACTTCGTTTGAAAATTCTAATGGATAAAATTATTATTCTCAAATAAAATTTAATTTACTTGTTTATCTACAAAAGTAAATCTCGCGACAAGCTTTTATGTCACATATATTGTGTCAAATGTGAAATGACGTTATAAGTAAAAGTTTTAGTATTAAAGTTTATTTTTTCTTTTTAGCGCATTTAAATAAAAGCTTGTTTTTAAAAAGGTTTTTTACATTTATTTTTTACTTTTTAGTTATCACTGCACATGTTTCTCAGTCTGTTCATCTCATTCAACCTTAGAGCATTCATACGGGAGACGGCAAGGCTGGGCGAACCCCTCTGCCAATTTACGCTGACCATATGACCATACACGTTATATAAAACTAGTTGACGCGCGGCCGTTGTCATTTGGTGTTGTTTTCGTGTCGCACTAAGAGCTCCAAAAAAATGGTTAATTGTGCAGTTTCCTCTTGCAAAAGGCGATCCAGCTACTCAAATCTTCGAGATTATGGTGTTTCCTATCACATGTAAGTATAAAATATACATTACCGTGTTTCATTTGTTTACAATGTTGAAGTATTTTTTATGCCGTTGCGATAGAAAAATACAATGGTACGATGGTAGCTCAACACAATACACGGGCATTATGTTATCTGTGACATGGGCTTAGTGCTGGGACAACGTGAGTGAATGATGCTAATTCATATTTTTATTTATCATTCATTCACTCCGGAGTTTGTTTATTGTTTAACCAGATATAAGATTAAAATAGAAATTCAAGTGGAATTTAATACACGGGCATTATGTTATCTGTGACATGGAGCTTAGTGCTGGGACAACGTGAGTGAATGATGCTAATTCATATTTTTATTTATCATTCATTCACTCCGGAGTTTGTTTATTGTTTAACCAGATATAAGATTAAAATAGAAATTCAAGTGGAATTTAATTGAACAAAAAAATATCAAGAAAATATTACTTATTATTTCGCTTCAACTTTGCTCTGTAGATTAAAAAAAACTTTTTCTTTAGGTACAATATACCTACTCTAAACAATTTTTCGACTGCGTCTCACTTGATTTTAAGCCTATTAAATAATCTTTATTGGTATTTTACAAAATGCAATGTAAGTTAACCCCTAGAGATGGCATCATCACTCGTATTTACTCCAGATGGAAAAATGTCATATAATGTCCTCTTAATTTTATGTTGTAGTTGAGGTCATAAGTACAAAAAAATTAGTTATTTTTTTTGTACTTTTACTTTTTTTTGAAAGGCTGAAAAGATGCAAAATGTTCATAAACTCTCAAGTATATTTTATTCAACTGTACTTCTATTTAATTTTATACGTTCGACTGCCAGACAGCAGACAAAATAGAAAAACTATTGTTTGCGGTCACCGTTAACCGCGTTTTCTTTTCGTTTCCGCGTTGCATTGCGGTTTCACGCCACCTGCTCTATGCAGCAAGTTGTTGGGGACATCAGTAAAGAGCACAAAGCAAGTGATTGTCGTCATCGTCGTCATCAGAGAAAATTTTAATAATGCAACATAATTATTAAAATCACACAATAAAGCTTTATCTACTTATTTTAGTGGCTTTGAAGTTTGTACGAACACAAAACACTTTCAACGTCACGTTATGACAAATGACTAACATGTCTTACTATATCTAAATAAAAACTTTCATAGTACTAAACATGGTAGAACTAACTCCACATACGTGTAGCAAGGAATTTTATGTTTACTTTAACTCACATTTTTTGGTGCAACTTAAAGGAAAATGCCCGATATCGTCCCAAGCATTATAACACGTTGGGCCCTATCGCAAATGAAAGGTTTTCTAAAATACTAATTTTGTTTGTATGGCGGTAAGTTGCTATCTCGTGCTTTTTACTTGCACGAGATAGCAAATTACTACCATACGAGCAAAGCTAATCGAAAAAGTACCTACCTATTAAACATGTTTATAACTATGCAGATATACGAGTATTAGGTCCTTACCTATGAAATTGGCGTTTTGCCGTACTGGCAACTGGCACTTTGATCTCAAATATTTCCTCTATGGTTAGGAATTCCAAATTCATGTATTTGTGTTTCGAAAATTATAATTCACTTGTTTTTTCTTTGCGTCACTCAGTTTACAAAATGGAAAACTTGAAATATCGCGTTATTTACGAGTACGAGTTCCACCGTGGCACCAGTGCTGCAGAAACGGCTCGAAGGATTAATGATATGTATAGGGGCGGTGCCGCAAAAGAAAACACTGTGCGTTTTTGGTTCCAACGTTTTCATTCTGTAAATTTCGACCTGCAGAACAAGCCCCGTGGACGGCCGGAGACCAAAGTTGATAATGAAGAATTGAAGGCTATTGTGGAAGCGGATCCATCGCAAACCACGTCCGAGTTAGCTGCAAGCTACGGTTTTAGTGATAAAACTGTTTTAATCCAGTTGAAGCAAATTGGGAAGGTGAAAAAGCTTGAAAGGTGGGTACCTCACGAATTAAGTGAAGCAAATCAACAAACGCGCGTTGACTGCTGCGTTGCATTACTGAACCGGCACAATAATGAAGGGATTTTAAATCGAATCATTACTTGTGATGAAAAGTGGGTCCTGTACGATAATCGGAAGCGCTCATCGCAATGGCTGAACCCTGCCGAACCAGCCAAACCATGCCCCAAGCGAAAATTGACTCCAAAAAAGTTGAAAACAAAACAATTGATTGAAAAGTCCAAAATAATTAAGGAAAAAACAAGTGAATTATAATTTTTGAAACACAAATATATGAGTAAATAGCTGTATAAATTTGAATTTGGAATTCCTAACCATAGAGGAGATATTTGAGATCAAATTGGCCAGTACGGCAAAACGCCAATTTCATATGTAAGGACCTAATATAATATAATCAGAAATATGCATCGGAGCGCTTACTATGTTTCTTTAACTGAAAATAGAAATTCGCCCCCCCCCCCCCCTCCTCATCAAAACATTATACCTATGCCTATGACTGAAAAAATATATTTATTTCAGTCGATCAGCTAAACAGCAAGTGAAATTGCTGTATTTGACACATAAACTAATTAAAGCATTTTAATAACAATTAGCGGGCCACGCTTTGTACTAATTTAAGAAACCCTGTCTTCATTGTATTTTTATCAACTCTAGCCGAACAGGGTATAGTAATTATTGTAACATTTCAATCATTCACTCACGACGATCCAAATAGTTACTCATTCTTTGTGTCACATCACTAGGAACATTCATTCTTTGTGGCTGGGCGATTGCGTAGATACACGTTAATTTGTTTTGTTTGTGTTATTTGTATACAAAATAGAAAAAAGAAGAAAGAAAAAAGTCCGCCATATTGGATTATTAGTGACGTCACATTATTTTTCGAGTTACTCTTAGCAAGACCTTTCATATGATACCCATATTGCAGGAGTGCATTAAAAAGAATTGGTCCGCCATCTTGGGTGTGCCGCCATTTTGGATTTAGAATGACGTCACACATCCAAACTGAACGTGTATACAAAATTTCAGCTCAATCGGTTAAAGATATCTGCTTCAAAATTGAGTTGCAAGATTTCACCCGAAGATACTTATAAATAAAAGCTTGTAATAAAAATGATGTCGGCGCGCGTCATTTTTGCGTAACATGAATAAAAATTAAAAAAATGAAGTCTTTTTTTCGCTTTAAAAGCTTTTTTGCGGGACACCGTCACTTATACCCGGTATAGTAGGGGAGTGGAATCCTGCCTGCGGCTATGTGGGGTGGGACTCACACCACCAAACGAGGCATTCCCACTAAAAATATTGAGGGGGATCCGTCAAAGCGCAATATCGACACACAGAGGGAACTTTTCGGAATTGTCTTGCGGAAGTGTCTAGGAGATGCCATCAGACACAACATGAGGGTAATGAGTGCAATTGACGTGGACGCCACTCGGTTACCATGACTCCTACTTGCAATATGTAGACGGCGTAAGTTCGTCTCAAGGGGCAGGGTTAGGATTATCCTCGCAAACCCGTTTTCCTAGCTCGCCAAAGAACTAAAGATTGACAAACGATCAGAAGCAATATACCTGATATATTTGCCAGCCCCAGTCTTGGAATGTGGTGTTACCAGTAATCTGGTACATGTACCACAGACTCTCCACGAACTCAGGTCGCAACAGGCTGTGAGCGTCTGCCGATTTCGTGTACATGTCGTCAGCAGCACTCGCCTGCAAAGCGATAGTCTAATATTATCAACTGCAAAAAAATAAAGTTTTCACTCTAAAATATTATACTTGTCTCATCAACCTCACAATAACATTGCTCGTACATCGAATGTCGCGTCAGCGCTCAAATGTCAGGAGAAAAAGAGAAAATGTTAAAAGGAGAACAATTGCATATACTAACCATATTGAAATGTGTTATTTCAGGTGCCAAGAAACTGGGATGAGCAGAATATGTCATATAGCACGTGTAGAGTAGCTCTTCAGCCATCTTCATGTGCCAATCTGGTAGACCGTTGGCGTGGCCCAAAGCTAAAGTCCCAGGTAAAAAACATGTCAGGTGGTCCATTTTGGGATTAAACGACTGTAACAAAAGGATACTAATTGATTTTCATCACTTTGAAAAATGGTAATTATTGTAAACTAGCTCTGCCCGCGACTTCGTCCGCGTGGAATAGTAATTTTTGGTAGCATTTTGATTTTTGTAGGCATTTTTTTAAGATATTGATAAAAAGTAGCCTATGTTATACCGTATATAATTAGCTATCTATTTGTGAAAGTCCCGTCAAAATCGGTCCAGCCGTTCCGGAGATTTGCGAGAACAAACAGACAGACAGACATTTTTTTTAAATTGTGTTTTTGTTATTGGTACCCGATATACATTCATACCCATTTAGTAAAAACTTGTTATTTTGACATTACAAACAGACACTTCAATTTTATTTATTTGTATAGATAATCGTCATTATATTTTAAAAAATATAGTAATGAAAAAAACGAATTCGAATTGAAACCATTCGTATTATAACATCTTTAATGTATAAAAGTTATCTTTCTTAGTCGGATTTAGAAATTAAACATATACAGGTGACAGGAAAAGTCGACGTATTCCTTGAAAGGGGTTATAGTACAGGTCATAAGCAACAAAAAATAACCAATTAACCGGAGTCAAAAACAGTTGGTTATCGAGCTACGACGGTTTTACAATTTTTGTAATTTTTTCCGACTTGTTACCAAAAGAATTTTTTTTTAAGCTACACCATTTACAAATTGATTAATTGCGAAAAGCTGAAAAATGGGCAGTTAATTTAAATTAAAATTGTTGTCAAAAACTTACATAATTTTTGAAATAAGAGGTTATCTTTCTTAAAATCGACGTCAATTATTGAAAAAAAATGTATGACAGTTGGCGTAAAAAGTACTAAAATAACTTGCTGGTTTCATAAGCTTTTAAAAAAGGTAAAAATATTATTTACTTTTATTAGTAGTTTTTACAGAAATTAGCAAAAAGTTGCGCTGTAGGTCAAAATTAATAATTTCATCATTGAATAAAAATTGTCTGAAAAAGGCAAAAGTACTACGAAGTAGAAATAAAGAAAATTGCTTTTAATACATAAAAGAATGAAAAATACTAAATTACATAATAATACTACAAGTTCTGTTCAAAATTGTCTAAGGCTATGGTTTATTTAGATCATTTCCATGCAACTTAAAAGAAATCATGGCAGTACGTCATTATCCAGCCTTTTTGGTTGAACTGATTGAAGCAGAACGAAGTTTGCAATCCTTTTTGGATAGCAAACCTCTTTGCTATCCAAAAAGCTGTAACCTCTTTGAATTAACCTAACCACAGAGGTTGCATAGGTTTTGGACGTTTTGGAATATGATTGATTAGGATTACGAATGTTTCGACGACATCATTCATTTGTTTTCCTGATTGAAATTGTTTATTAAATTTGAAACTACTTTTGAGATTACGAACAAACTTTTGATAACAAATAAACCGATACGCTATTTTGAAATGGCTGCTTTCGAAAACGAAGAATACGCAGATATTTTGTTTTATTGTGGTTTTTGTAATTATAACGCCGCTGAAGCACAAATCGAGTACCAAATCAGATTTCCTGATCGCCGTTTGCCTCACGTGAGCGTGTTTGGTGCATCCTATCAGCGCATTAGAGAAACGGGCTCAGTTCAACGACGACAACGCGATCTTGGTAGACCGCTCGTTGGTAATGTTGGTGTTGACGAGGACGATGATGAAATTATTCGGAGTTTCAGAGCAGATCCTACTGCGTCCACAAGGCAAGTGGCAAGAATACATGGCATATCACAATGGAGAGCCTGGTTTGCCGCATCGCGTACAGCACAACTGTATCCGTTCCATTACACACCAGTTCAAGCCATTGAAGAAGGTGATCCGGTGAGTAGAATTGATTTTTGCATATTTTTTATCAATGCTGAGATTGAAGATCCAGATTATCTAAAGAAAATCCTGTGGACCGACGAATCTACGTTCGATCGCGATGGCATCACAAACTACCACAATATTCACTTTTGGGCCCCTAAAGGTCAAAACCAAAGAAAAAGTAAAGAAAGGGCTCACCAGAGAAGATTCTCACTAAATGTGTGGATGGGGATTGTACACAATAATCTAATTAGACCTTTCTTACTGCCCCAAAACATGAATGGCACAACATACGAAACTTTTTTAAGAGAGGAAGTGAACACGCTTTTGGAAGATGTTCCGCTAGCTACAAGAAGAAATATGGTATACCAGCATGATGGGTGCCCAGCTCACTTTTACCGTGGTGTACGACAGTGGCTGGACGAAAATTATCCACTAAGATGGATCGGTAGAGGTGGCCCGACTCCATGGCCGGCGAGAAGTCCTGATTTGACGCCCTGTGACTATTATCTTTGGGGTCACATGAAAGATCTAGTCTACCCCACACCTACGACTTCCATTGAAGATTTGAGGGCGAGGATCGTATCAGCTGCTGAAGTCATTAAGACATCACTTTCGACGCGTGTGACAGTGAGTGAGGTACGCCGTAGGCTGCGTGCGTGCATACGTAACAATGGCAGACAATTTGAGCAGGACTTATAAATGTTTTTATTTGTGTTGGTTTGTTGTTTAGTATTTTTCAGTGTTTTGTGTATTAAAATGCAATTTCCTTTATTTCTACTTCGTACTTTTTCCTTTTCCAGACAATTTTTATTCAAAGATGAAATAATGAGTTTTGACCTACAGCGCAACTTTTTACTAATTTCTGTAAAAATACTAATAAAAGTAAATAATATTTTTACCTTTTTTAAAAGCTTATGAAACCAGCAAGTTATTTTAGGAGTTTTTACGCCAACTGTCATACATTTTTTTTTCAATAATTGACGTCGATTTTCAGAAAGATAAAAAATTTATCGACTTAATTGTCAATAAAGACCTCTTATTTCCAAAATTATATAAGATTTTGACAACAATTTTAATTTAAATTAACTGCCCATTTTTCAGCTTTCCGCAATTAATCAATTTGTGATTGTAACTAGTGTAGTTTTTTAAAAAAAATATTTTTTGGTAACAAATTGGAAAAAATCTCAAAAATTTTAAAACCGTCTTAGCTCGATAACCAATTGTTTTTGACCCCTGGTTAATTGGGCTTTTTTTGTTGCTTATGACCTGTACTATAACCTCTTTCAAGGAATACGTCGACTTTTCCTGTCACCTGTATAGGGAGAAAGATATTTTTGTTACTATCACGGGGACCCATCACGAACAAAAGTAAAATAATTCTATGAAAGTATCAACAGATGGCGCTACTTTAATCGATTTTTGTAATGCCTTTTTTGTGAATTTAGTAAAAGTCAACAAGGAGGTTCAGAAAAGTATTGATTATATTTAAAAAAATCACTTAGCACGTGGGAAGTATCAAAATACGTTTTTAAGTCATGCTTGAACGGTTTAACATCTCTTTTTATAAATTTATAGCACTCCTAGCGACAAATCATGTGAACTTCAATGTATCTCTCAAAAGCATAGCTCAAAGAAGCACGCAATGTCTGCTTTAACTATTTGATTACATACTACTCACTCATAGATGGCACTATTTATGTATGCTAGTTCGTAAGGTCACAGACCTTACGAACTAGCATACATAGCATTGAGTTAAATTATTTTTTACATATTTTTTTTGACATAATTATAATAGTAATGGCGTCATTGAAAATTCGAAATTGTAAAATTAATTTTTTAATCCCTATACATTTGAAAGTGTAATGTCGAATTATGGTCGAATTACACAAAAACATGACATCTTAAATTTCACCACTTTAAAAAGGTCAGGATTGGTCTATCTATTCGTTTGATCTTCGTTTTTAAATCTGTGTGGCAGTAGTTCGATCCCGATTCCTGGTGTACCTAGTTATTTTTTCAAAAATTGCTTGTTTTATTATTTTGTTTTTCTTTATTGCTTTTTGGTTATTATATCAATTCCTTTTTTTATGTCTCAATTTGTTTTTTATTTATAATTTTAATTTCAGAACAAAAAGATTTAGGTTAAGATTAAAAACGCGATTTTTATAAGTAAGTACCCTATTTAATAATTTTTCGGATATTTTCAGTTAAATGCCTACTAACCGAAAAAAAGTCTCACTTGCATGTTCGTTTCATAAAACCACAGTGATTTTTTTCACTGACCTAACTATTTTGTATGGGGGATTTCAAAACTAATTTTACAAATCTGAATTTTTAATAACACCTTAGAAGTGGTACATTCAACTATGTTAGGTACATACATAGTAAAAGATAAAATAGGTAAGTAATACGTAAAGATTATTAATGGACATAAGTTGCCTGACTATAAATAAATAACATTAATGTAGGTACTAATACTAACTACTTGAATTATTTTTTATTCTCAATGCTGATTAGGTATATTTTGAGTTTTGGCAAATAGGTACGGTGTTTTATTAGATTTTACCATTTACAAATAGTGTGGCAACCGCGACTGCTATTAATAGGTAGCTTTCCGCTCGTGCTTCGCCCGCATTAATATTGTTTTCCCGTGGGAATTTAATATTTTCCCGTAAAATAATTTTGTAGCCTATTATATAGAAGACTGTTATTTATATTTAGGAGCTCGAATAATAAATTTCATAGAAATTGGAGCAGATTTTAATTATTTTCCATAGAATTTTTCAACCCCTAATTTGCACAATAAGGGGGTGAATTCCAATAAACCATGAAACACGTGTTCAATGAAATGTTTTTAAGAGCATGATTCGCCAGGTTTATCAAAATCATTGCTTATTTAAAAAAAATCCATACAGCTTGCAACCCCTATTTCATCCCTTCAGGGTTAAATTTGGAATTAAAACTACTGTCCAAAATTCACGTTTCTACCATTAGCGGTTACAGCTGTGCGTGCGTCTATAGATGAGAACTTCTCTTTTTATAATATACCTACTAGCTGTGCCGGCGAACTACGTTTCGCCATAATAAAAATTAGTTTACGACCTATTCTCACACCTACCGAACATACACAAAAAAATTCATAAAGATCGGTTAAGCCGTTACGGAGGAGTTCGGTAACAAACACTGTGACACGAGAATTTTATATATAAAAAGAGAAAAGATATATAGATTGACAGTACATGTACACGTCACAATTTAAATAAAAGATTCGAAATTTCAACATCAAATCTAAGCGAACGGATGGCTCATGAGGATATACTGCGAAATTATTGCGCTATACCGCTAGAGGTCTGCGGTTCGAACCCGCGTAATGCATGTTATGTTTTTATGATTTTTTATCACAGAATTAATAACAACATTCTTTAAAATGAAATAGAAAATTAGATAACTGGTAAGAAAGAACAAGGAAAAAAATTGTTTAAAAATAGTACTAAATTATATAATTTCGGAATTTGATAAAACAGTCGAATAAATTAATTTCAGCCGGCTATAAGCATATAAATTTTGCAATTTAATTTCTCAATGATATTTTATATAATAAAATTTGAAATTAAATTGCTTCGTTTTTTATAGGTAAGTTTGTTTACATACCGGGTTATTTTTCCAGCAGGAGCCAAATTTTGTGTCCTTATTCAGACAAGCACAATGAAATTCTTTTACTATGGGACCAATCTTGAAATCCCGGAAAAAAATCAGCTGTTCCATACAAATGTTCAACATCCACACCTAAATGTATGGAACAGCTGATTTATTTTCGCGATTTCGAGTTTGGTCGCAAAGTATAAGTTGTTCATTTTGCTTGTCTAAACAAGCATACAAAATTTGGCTCCTGATGGAAACATAACCCGGTATAAAAACAAACACTTATTTTATTTTAGTATAAAAAACTAAAATCACATTTTTAACAATATACAATATGTGACTTTGTATTTTCTTTAAAAATAATAAATAAATTGTGAAATGATGAATACCTAAATCAGTGAAAAAGAAATCGTCTTGGGCGGGATAAAAAAAGGTCACAAAAAATTTGCAAGTTTGCTTTATTCTTAACCAGTTTTTTGAATTTGAAGTTACAGATGATAACCTTGTGATAATAGAAAGTACCCACTACCAAAATGACATCTCCAATGATATATTTACTTTACATCTTAAATATCAAACGTAGGTATATAAAATGTATGACATAAATCCAATCCATGGCGGAACAACCCCTTAGGTATAACATGGATTTATACGTCACTTTTTTACCAAATTGTAACACATTTAGCGTACCGTAAGCGTATGATGTTTTATAAGACCTATTTACGCATAAGTCATTGTAATGAACTAAACGAAGCATAAATATGAATTTGTTAAAAAATCATAAGCATAGCAGGAGTTTAATTAAAGTGCCATCTGTTGAGTGCGTGCGAGAACTTCTGAGCCCAATGTAGCAAAGGTTCGATGGCCCGAGCTTGCTCAGAATTGTCAGTGGCGTTTTAGTTGCGTCATCTCGCGGTGAAATGGTGAAATAAAACAGCTCGAAGAATTGCCCGACTTAAGTAGGGACCATTTCATTGTATGGGATGAGGCATCTGTACTGTAGTATTAATTATCTGTGGTTACTATTAAGTTGAGAAATCAATTTTAGCATAGTAGCTTCTCTAGGACAACAATCCTCCTGATAGCTTTATTATTATGGTGATATCCTTGAGTATGAATAATATTTTGGTAGGTTAGGTGATAGATTTTGCAGGGAGTATATCTTAAACGTATAATAAAAATGAAAATTTACCCAATGGTATAACATACCTCTGATCCAGCAGATAGTTCACCGATGAACAAAAGCTTATTTGGCGAGGATCGTTTCGCTAAGAATTCGCGCACTCCTTCTATTGCAGTCAGATAATCATCTAACAAACTGTAATGAAAATCAATTCAAAAGTTAACATATATTCAATTAAGTGTAGATAATATAATTAATGAACAGAGTACATTTTAATTTTGGTAGTGAGATTTAATTTTACTATCGCATTGCATCAAAAGGCATTTATTTAAGACTAGCTGCTCGCCCCGGTCTTGCTCGGGTATACTAAAAACCTTTTGACAGTACAACAATGTAAGAAATCATAGATTTGAAATAACCTGAATGTTAATCTGTCAATTTCCTCACTTTTTATGTGAACATTTTTAAATTCATAATTTTACTTTCTGTATATTTTTAAAAAATATTTTCTTTTAAACAAACCTTGTCTTGACAATTACGAACACAACAAAATGAAAACTAACCAATTTGGTGCAGTCGTTTTTAAGTTATGCGCATACATACATTTCGACGATTCATTTTTATTTATATAGATAATCTACCCCATTTATATTAGTCTCTGATTTCTTATTGAGGTCGAAAATAAATATCCAGCCGACTGTTTTTAACCTTATATTGGTTTATAATAGTATATTGTTCACTGAGGAAGAAAAGTGATCGTTTACCGAATTGGATGGCATTTCCTCTCGAGTGATACTATAGTGCTACTACACACCCACGAGGAAACAAGTTAAATTATTAAAATGAAAAATATTTGCAAGATTTCCTTACAGACAGCGGACAGGTGAAAGTAAATAAAAGCTTGTAATAAAAGACATAAATAATTGCTCTAATTAAGTTATATTAAAATGTGTACAGGTATTAACATGATACATATTATCGTATTTACTGAGTTCTCAATGACTATCATCAGAGGGACAATAGCACTATTTACGTTTCAACCAAATCTGAAACGTTCCCGTTCGATAATACATCGTGATTCGTGACAACACTCTAAAGGTCTATCCACACACATCCGGCCCGTGACCGGGCCGTGTCCGTGGCAAGACCGGAGATCCGTGCCACATCAGGGCCATTAACATCAATCTGTACCTCTTAAGCACCATTTACGGAAACCAATATGCATTATGACTTTGTTTAAAACCGCAGAGTTGCATATCGCTTCTATTAATAACTCGTCATTCATTTTATTTAATAAAACTCGGACGTGCAGTGGTAATATCGGTGGACGGGCGCACGTCACGGTATCGGCCCGGGCAGGGAAGCTCCGTCGCCGCCGGCCCGAACACGTACGTGTGTGAACGAGTTCATATAAAAAGTACGCAATTATATTTTTTCAAGCCACTGACGGAACACGTCCCGCTCACGTCCCGGAAATGTGTGGATTGAGCTTAAGGAAATACTTTCCTGTTTTCGAACATATTCGATTTACTATACCGCCACAAATATAAAACATACAGTTTTGAAATTTATACATGATATTGTTGAACATTTCATCTAAACATTCTTAAAGACAGAAACATGATAATTAATATTTCACATGATAAAAAAATCCTGAAGCCGGTTCAATATTTAAAGAGCTGCAAATCAGCAACACAATAAAATAAGTTACATAAAAATTTTACCAATAGACGTGCACTGACATTTTTTATTTGCATCCCAGTTTTCCAAAAATCGATTAGAACGTGTGAAAAGTAACATTTTAGTTTGGTCGCAGCGCCTTGCAAAAAAACAATCGCCGGGCACGAGAAGATTTCCTGGGAACGTCAAATAATATGGGAATGGAAGCGATTTGGTTTTGGTTAATACATTCGTAAATAGTGCGATTCCCCTCTGGGTGGCATCACTTGATGTTTTGGACTCTTATTTTGAATAATTTTCGCATGCTATATCAGTGAGAAATTCAATCAAGAAATTACCGTTATTTCACTTTTTAAACTTAACATGTTCCTGTGCAAGTAAGAGTATACTTTTCGGGAGGTGTAGTATACATTTTTTTTCATCTCGTCAGCACGAAATGAGCTCCTTTTTCGCATAAAAACTAGCAGTAAACATGCTTTATTCCAGCAAAATCGCTTTATGCTAGCATATTCAGCTTTTGCTACCAACCGCGCAGCGTAAGAAAATAGATTAGAATTTTTAACATCGCTTTTTAGAACTATACTCGTCGCCGAAAAAACGGTTTTTAGATAATGCCTTAACTGTGTAACTTAGAACCTTTCTTTCACTGGTCGAGATGAAAAGTTTTTTTGAGAACTAGGTACATTCGTGGTTCAATTTTAGACTACTTGAGTAGTGCCACGTTTAGAATCGGGCCCGCAGCAAAAAAAAATTATTCACCGGAAACAGTGAATAAAAAGAACTTTTAATCACCTGTTTTGGTGTTTGAATTTAAAACACACCAATATAGTCCTTCACTTGCGCATGATTCATCTATGGCCCTCGCTATAAATCCTTCCTTTATTCACTAGTTGCATAACACATTATTGCTATCTTATAGAACAAATAACTATTACTGTAAATTTTAGAACTATGTCATTTCGCAAGATAAAGCACGCGATAGCCCGCCGGGCCCGCATTAACAAGTACAGTAACGGAATTTGAATGTTGAAACATTTTTATATACAGGTTACTTTTGAAGCAAGAGCCAAAATTTGTGGGCTTGTTTAGACAAGCAAACTGTACAACTTTTACTATGGGCCGCAACCTGAAATCGCGAAAGAAATTAGCTGTTCTATACATCTAGGTTCGGTAGATGTTGAACATTTGTATGGAGCAGCAGATTTTATTTTAATCCTGTATATAGGCAAATGAGACGGCAGTTATTGTTGTTTCAATCATACTTCTTATAATGGATCAAGTAACTATAAAAAACTGTATGAAACACAACAAACTGTAAAAATATTTTAAGTCTATGAATAGTTCGTGTATCTAACCTAACCTAACCTAACCTGCTAAACATTTTAATTCTTTGACTGTACAAACTGCTGTTATTTGAGCAAATTGAACCTACGACTGACAAAAAACTGATATCTATAAAATGCATAATGTACCTAAATTGCTAATAGTCTGAAAAAAGAATTACGCACAGTAGTATATATTTTTCACCACAAACACACACATCAAATTTATAGCTTTGTCTAGTATTTTACGATTTTGTATAGTAATAATAACATGCAATGTTCTCTATATTAAACATCACAATAGTGCTGATTTCGCAGCTTCTTTAGGCAGTCAAAAATGTGCTATAATTATGTTGAATATTTCGCTAACCCAATCTCGCTGGGGATCATATTTTCATTGATTATCGTTTATTATTTCGCAAAAATGCTTCATATTAGGACCATCACGGAAAAAATAGTATAGGTACATCTTTAATTTTGCATCCTAGTACTATTCTGCATATATTGGAGCTTGCGGATATTTATTCCATAATTGTTTCAAACATTTTATATACAATAGCAATACATGAAACTGATACTGAATAACGTCTTTGATACTCTACACACTTTCTAGTCAACATGCAACTTTAAGTGAGGTATGAATCCGCTTTATACCTATTATTCTTTCAACCAAATTGACACCTTATAGTCGGGAGTCATCCAGAACTCTGTTCCATCTCTATTCTTATATATCTTGAACTATAAAATACATCTCGAACTTTGCTCAATGTTAAGTAATCAAAGCAGCTCTGCAAGCATGGACTTGTCGATCGATATATTATGTCGATCGACAAGTCGATGTCGAAAAGCATCTGTCCTTTTCACTCCTTAGGAATATCTGTCAAATTTATCGATTTTTGTCGAGTATGTCGATCTTAGCTGTCAAATTTTGTTTATCGAGAGTTCCATGCTCGCAGGGCTGATGCATTAATTATTGGCAGATCAACGTGGCAACGACTTCAAAAACATATTTTATATCGCTCAGCAAATCCATTTAATGAGTAAAAAATAAATGCACTGCTTACTAATGTATAGTCTTGCCAGTCTGCAGCCATTGTTTCAGCAAGTACTCGTAGTAGCTGTCCCCCCGGGCGCCTAGCGTAATGGTGGCGTGCGGCAAGAAGTGGCCGGTACTGGGGTTGATGAAGATAGGAACCAAGCCGTGTTTCTTCGGAAGCTGGTGTATCTTCTCTGACACGGCCGCCGCGGCGTCCTAGTGTGATTCAGATTGCGTTAACGCACACAGCACAACATTTTTTTATTGCAACTAAGTTGGCGAACGAGCAAACTGCCCTGCAATTTACCTGATGGCAAGTGGTAACAGTCACCTATAACACGTGTGGCTCCGGTGAGATTCGCAGCAAAACTGCAACCCTCACAAGAACCACAGTGTACGTTGCCAACTTGTGACATCAAATGTAAAGACACGGTACTCAGTAATTTCACTGCCATATATATCTTACCCTTCAAACCGGAACAGAACAATGCAAGCGCTGCTGCTTTGCGGCAGAAAATATGGGCGATTTGTAAAGTAGCATTCATTTTGTGATAGTTGTAGATTTATCAATTTCTAACGTCCGTCTTAAGTATTTTATAGAATTTTCGAAATGGTTATTTAACAAAATATTCGAAAAATCCTCGAGATATATTCTGAGAGAAGGATTTCAAACCAGTTTGCATTGTTTATAAAAGAGTCATTTGACATCAGCTTGTGAGCTTTTGTTAAGTCCACAGATAATAAACGTCAATATAAACTTATTCCGTCAAAGGCTTAACCGCTGCATATCCTTCAAACGGCGCATAAGCTCTTTGAGAAAGACCAGCATTTCAAATTAGTGTCAATAGGGCTATGAATAAAAATTATGAAAAAATAAAAAATACGTGTCCCTTATTTTTATATCTTATTTCAAAGTATAAAATTATATGACAACAGTTTTGAAATCTTGTCCATTCATATTGGTCTCAAAACCTCTATGGTAAGTGTATACCATTATAAACTATGGTTGGATATATAGGTATACCTCAAAAGCAGGATTGTCCGAAGCGCGTGATAGTTCTCTAAATTCTAACTGAACTGTGGTGACCTCGGCTGTGGTGCTATAGTGCGACCACTCGGGCGCATGGGCAGTTCTGGTGCCAAGATTAACATCTGAATATGGTACACCGGACGGCGACGAAAAAGCAGCCATTAAGCGGTCGCCTAAGTCTTTCTGCAAAAGAAAATAATCCATCAGGTCAAAACATAATTATTTGAATCGATGGATTTTATCATATTATCAAACGCCTCATTATTTTTTTTTATTGCAGCTAAGTTGGCACACAAGCAAACTGACCACCTGATGGTAACAGTCTCACAGGAGGCACCATGAAACAAATACAAAGAGGAGGTGCCCTATCGCGTTTTCCGTATGAAATCAAGTGAAGCCGGAAATCGGGGTGCGGGGGGAGGGTGCGCGACGCCACTGTCACCTTGTAGCGAGTAGAATTACTAAAATGCCAGCATTATTGACGTTAACATAAAAGTTCCGCTATACATTACTAGGTGGCAGCAGTGCTAGTACAGACTAAAATGCCAGCATTATTGACGTTAACATAAAAGTTCCGCTATACATTACTAGGTGGCAGTAAAAGATATATTCGTAGGAGAAAGATAATTATGTTAAAAGATACATTCGTAGGAGAAAGATAATTTATTAGGTGCTGTGTCAATATAACCTAAAAATAAAAATCGTTAAAACTGCTTATATTAATTCTTCACGTGTTTTGTGTTCGCCCTTAATACATCCTACGTTTTCGTTAGTATTTTTACTCGCCACTAGAGGGCCTTTTGTGCTTTATCGGGACATTGACAGAAGCGTCCATGTGGCGTCGAACATTCTAGAAGCAATACGTCAAGTAATAAATTAATAATGCTTGTTTAATGTACTTACAAATGGAAAGAGATTTTTTTTTCGTTCACTTTGTTTCTGTCGTCTGTGTAACTTTTGCACGATAGAATACAACATTTCATTTTGTATTTAGGTAATTTAAAACTAAAATAAAAGAAGAGCGTACGACGTACTAATCCGACAGATAAAAAGATCGACTGATGTGAGCGCCTCTGGCGTTAAGTAGCTAAAACTAAAAATGCGTGACGTCAGGACTCTGGTGATAGGAGCTGGACCTAGATGCTTATAACATCTCCTCTTTGTATTTGCTTCATGGGAGGCACATACGAGTACATGTGCCTCCTGTGAGATTCACAGCAAAATTGCAACCCCCACAAGAACCACAGGGTACGTTGCCAACTTGTGACTTAGGATGTAAAGTCACGGTACCCAATAATTTCAATGCCATATCTTACCCTTCAAATCGGAACACAGCAACGCAAGCACTCCTGCTTTGCGGCAGAAATAGGTAAGGCGGAGGTACCCAAGCACACGACCCTGGTACAGAGTCTCCCTCCGGTCAGCTAATGACGAGTCTCTTTACAAATAAATTGGTTAAGTGTATTCTATCGTTTTATTTATATCACTTACAGCTTTTTCAAGAAACATTTCATCTTGCGTGAAATGGTAATTGCTTAGCAGTGCGCCTAGAACTCTAATGGTAACCTCGAAAAAATTCACATCTTTATTTTTAGTGAACACTAAGTGGTCCTTGATCCATTGTCTGCCTTCTTCAAATTCTACAACAAAAGATGTTAATAGTACATTACCGATAAAAGTTCGTTTTGGTGGTTATAACTCATGATGAGGTGGAATTTCGGACCGAGCGGACGGCAAGCGAGGGCGTAATAGAGCCGAGTGTGTATAATTACGCACGTATATCATATTTCAACTTTTCAACACACTTGTGATAAAAAATACCTAATAAACTGATTTTTTAATTAACACAAACCATTGTTAATTTGTAAACAAAGCTAATAATGGTATGAAAATAAACGTTTATTTATTATATTTTAAGTAATAGAGTTTATTAATTTATTAACAAAAATAATCACCCACTGTTTTTAAGACAACTCTTTGCTCATTCAAATAATAACACTATAACGCAAATAGTGCGGTTATAGATTATAACCGCACTATTTGCATTATAACACACGCGTGTTTTATGAGCTGCTTTATGTATCTAAAACCGGTCAAATTAGATCCATTTTACAAGCAAGTGTGTTGAAAAGATATTTACGTCACAACCCAATAGATTGTATTTTTTTTCTTTTATTAAAGCTAACCTCACATTAATTTTAATAAGGTTAATAAATACCGTAACATTTCAATTTGCTGTTGTAACTTCTTGAATTTATCAATATTTAAAGTTGTTAAACATTCTAAAGCATACTAAATACCAACCCTCATTGAGATCCATAATATATGCTGTGTCCAGGCCATCGACTATAGTAAGACCAAGTGAAAACCACTCGAATGGCATTCCTGACACAGGCTTCAAGTTATCATGTCCCCAAGCACGTTCTTTATAGCCTTTCCATGCGTGTTTGAAGCTTTGTACGACAGCATACTGTCTTGCGTTTCCTGGACCTTAAATCCAAAAAAGATTAAAAGGGTTAAGATTGGGATGGAAATCTAGTTGTGAAGTTCGTCATTTCTTGATTTAGAAGAATCAGTGGATTATTTGACTAAAGCCTCTATGTATACAAAGTCATCCTTACTCTTATACACGGTGTTTCATAATAACCAATAAATAATTAATGCGTTATCTAAAACTAATTATTAAAATGTGTTTACATGTAATGTCATTCAACCCAAAATTTTCATGTAGGTATATCATGTCTATGATTTACATGAAAATGTTGGGTTGAATGACATTACGGGTAAACACAGTTTAATAATTAGTTTTCGATAAAGAATTGATTGTTTATTGGTTATTATGAAACACCGTGTATAAGCAGTGTCACATTCAATCTCAGTACAAAAAAAACGTAAACGGAAAGTAACAGCAACATTGTTTAAACATTTTTATGAATATGGACGCAAAATTTTATATATTTTCAGTTTTATTATCAAAACTTTATTTAACATACTTTAAATGACGGTTTTTGACATCTCTTATAGTTACGTTGTAATCGCCTGGGTACACTTAATGAGTACCTATACCTCGTATCAAGATTTCCGACCGTCGATTCTAGATTTTTTTATTGCTAATGTGGCGTTTACAAAGTTAAAATAGTTCTTGCAGATTTGTCAACCACTCGTATTGTACACACAGCAACACGCTACACTTTACACGTTGACCTTAAGACAGCCCTTATGTCGCACGTAATATGAACTGCCTTCGTAAATTCGTAATGCAAATGGCATCGGGCAGGTCACATTGCTCGCACAACTCATGGCTGTTGAGACGGAATCATCCTTAAAGCGTTCCACACAGAGAGACGGGAGCGGGATGGTAGCGCAACTGCGTTAATCCATTTGTTTACGCCGCGCCGCTTCCGCGGGCGGTTTCTGTGTGGCACGGTCCATAGAAACACGAACATTACAAAAAAATCCACTCCGCTACCGCCTTTGTGTGGGGAGCGCTTAAGTGACCGCCGCGTACTAGGAGACGCAGCATTGGCAGACCCCCCAAGGTGGACCGACGATCGGTTTGGAGAACCTCGGAGGCTATATTAGATTAGAGATACCCAATGCCTATATCAGCATTGGGTATCTCTCATGTAATATACTGATGACTCTTAAATATCTAATAATCCTAATCAAAGCTAAAATATTTGATGACAGAATATAACCATTATACCTGTAAACGTAGGCTTCTGATTGATTTCGATTTCAATAGCAGTCTTCTTAGGTTGAGCTACTACCGGCTCATTGACTAGAGAAGCGTTTTTAATAATATCCTAAAAACAGATAAATTTAAAAGTAAATAAAGAGTTAGAGTATAAGTATATATAACACAAGATTTTTACAGAATGTCTGTTCCTGAAGGAACAAGAACTACTGGAAAAGAGATTTTTTGTATGATTTAATTCATATTTACATAGCTTCTGTTTTTGTTTGTTAACATATGGTACAAAGCACAGAAGAAAATGAATAAAAATTTGAATTTCTCATTATTGAATCTCTAAAATTAAATTAAATTTTGAATCTCACACAATTTAATTGAATTAGTATGAACAAGAGCCATAATAATAAAAACTAAAATGAAAAGTTAATCTGTGTGTATTTTTTTGGTTTCATTTTGATTTATTACTTAATGTACTAGCTATCTATTGTTACCCAATTTTCCATACTAAAATTATTCTCAGTAACACAATATCTTACTAATATTGATGGATGGTAGTAAGAAATTGGGTATAACTAGAAAAAATTTATAACAGTACATATTTAATTATGTAGAAAATAAATCATAGATAATAATAACATATATCATATTTGTTGGTTTCCAATAAGCAATAAATTATAAAGTATATATACATATTCTTATCAAATTCTATTTGCAACTTTGCATTTTCCCACCTTTCCTTTATATTCCTTTTATTATTTTCATCTTTTTATGATTGCCTGGAAGAGATTGTTGTGTAGCAATAAGGCCGCCCTTTGCTGTTTTTGTACTATTTTTGTCTGTGGGTCCTATTATTTGCAATAAAGTATATTATTATTAAACAAAAATAATGTTTGATTTAAGAGCATCATATTACAGGCATATTGAAATTAAAATAACTGCCACAGAATATGGAAATTGTAATAGTCCGATTAGATATCATACACTAATTAATTATGATATATGATACTACTTCTCACTGGCAATGAAATTAATATTTCGTTATCAACGTTATCAGTGCTACCTTGCATTATCATTAACGACTAAACTAATTACAGTGGTCCCGTATATTTTTTATTTATCAAAGAGGTGGCTTAATTTAATTGAATGCCTAATGACTCGTGTATTTTTAAACATCACGGAATAGAAAAAAAAAGGCGTGGTGAAGTGGCTTCCGCGCATGCAACATAATTTACATATGTTTAACTGCGCATACTGGAATTTTTACTCATCACTAAAGTAAAGTAAATTCTATCTCATTGTATTACGATGTATGTAAGATGTACATACATTTCTACTTAAATACAAAAAAATACAACAGCGAACGAAATGTCAAGTGATAAAATTAAAATTTTTTAACTGTCAGGTTTTTTTGGCAATAACAGTCACATAATAATAATAATGTCTTAACACACTTAAATTGTTGCTTTTTGTTCCGTTTTGACCATCACAAAATATAATAGCGTGCGTGCGGCGTAGCGTACACATGCACATCGCGCTTGGTGCATCCGAATAAAGATGATCTAGTAGTTTGTTTATACTATGGTAAAGCTTATCTTATCTTATCTTAGAAGTGGGGTGGCCCAAGTTATAAGCCTTCGCACTTCGACCCACTCTGGATCTATTGTGCTTCCCCGTGTGTTAGTCCCTAATGCCATCGCCACCATCGGTCCAGTTCATCGTGGCCATGACCTTGATGATGTCCTTTGGTGGCATGGCCCTGTAATCTTCCGGTTTTGGATAACCAATCCCCGTCAGCATTTGCCTCCTGCAGGCTAGAGCATCGCAATGGCACAGCAAATGTTCCATGCTTTCCTCTTTATCCTTGCAGGCCCTGCAGATTTTGGAACTAGCAAGTCCCAAACTGGTTAGCATTATCCTAGTGCCAAAATGTCCGGTGAGAGCACCGAGCATTAGGCGGGTCTGGGATCTGCTAGAGCTCAATGTAAATTTGAGCCAGTTGTCCATGCCCATAAAGAGCTTGGCGTGTTTCATTCCATTCTGTTTGGCCCATTCTTCCTGGTGCCTCCTTTGAGATTGAGCTCTTAGGCCTGTACTGACTGCTTTTGCGGTGATTCCGACAAACGGTTCCGGCCCTACAAATTGTGTTTCCGATCCCTTTCTTGCCAGACAGTCAGCCTTTTCGTTACCATCGAAACCCTTATGGCCTGGAATCCAGATTAGCTGTACAGTGTTGTCTTTACCTAGTTTGTTTAATGCTTCAATTGTGTTAATCACTAGTTTGGATTCCACCTTATATGACAGAAGCGCTTTGAGAGTCGCTTGGCTGTCACTGAGAATATAGATGTTAAGGCCTTTGCGACCTTTGTCTAGATTCTCCTGTGCACAGACAAGGATGGCGTATGTTTCAGCTTGAAACACAGTAGCCAGCTTGCCCATGCCGATTGAAATCTCAGTTTTATTGCAGTATATTCCTGCTCCTGTACCAGATTTCATCTTTGATCCGTCTGTGTACCAAATCATGCTGTTTCCCTGGGGGGGAGCCAGCCTCTTATCCCATTCCTCCCTTGTTGGGATGTGTACTTGGAAGAGTCGCCTAAATACGTATTTAGGTATCATTCTGTCGCTGGTCATTTCCAGCAACAGATGCTCTTCTTCAGCCTTAAATGCCGTGTGTCTTGATAGAGGCCTGTTCACGCTCCATAGGCCCAAAGTTCTGAGCCTGTAGAGTGCTCTCATAGCCTCTCTTCGTATGGCGCTGTGCAGTGGCTCAAGATCTAAAAATCTCTCCAGGGCCGCCGAAGGAGTTGTTTTGAAGGCCCCCGTTATAGCCATGCAGGCTAGTCTTTGGAATCTATTTAGTACTTCCCTGCATGTGACCAGATTTGTTCTTGGCCACCAGACAATACTGCCATACGTTATGCCCGGCAGTATCATTATATTATAAATCCAGTAGAGTATCTTGGGTTTGAGACCCCAGGTTTTACCGAAAATAGATCGACACATGTTAAAAGTCCTTATGGATTTATCAATAGTGAGGTCGACATGTTCCTTCCACGTAAGTCCTTTATCTAGGGTAACTCCTAGGTATTTGACTTTTGTGGACCATGATATCTCATTGCCGTAGTTTTAAATGTCTCATGTTATTGAGTTTTCGTTTTCAAATTTCATATGTACAATTGTTTGATGCTCCTACAGTGAAGGAAAACATCAGGAGGCAACCTGCATACATCTGAGAGGAAATTCAAAGATGTATGTGAAGTCGACCAATTTGCACTGGGCCGTTGACTAAGGCCCAAAAACCCTAACTTAAGGTAAGCTCGAGCCCATCGGCGGGGACGTATGGAAGCTGATATGATGAATGAAGAGACTGATAGCCTGAAAGTGATCGAAAACCCAACCCAACTCATCTAACTCCTCATCTGAAGAGGGTAGCAATGGGATGTATATGAGTTGAAACAATAAGTTTTTCTCACACTATTATTTAGTTATTATTAGTTTATGAATTTTGAAACGTTTCTGTTTCTTCCCCAATTATGTGATAATATTGTGACTTCGTAAAATATTATGAAATACCTACTAAGCAGATCTGTAAAATTAAGTTTATAAAAAATCTTATTGTATATTCAAAACCTTAGGAATTCTCAACACAAATGTTAATTTTATATGTTGATGAGTTAAACTTAGTCAGCAAGTCTTCTTTTATAACATACACATATTGGGTAAATATTGTATTTTTACAAGGAAAAGAGTAAGATCCTCCATCCTCCTCAAAAAAGAAGATGGTTTTGAAAGAATGTTATGATTGAAAATATTGAACAAATTACACCTTACAAGCAAATACTCACTTGAACTCTACTATTAGAGTCATCTTCAATGGTTTCAGCACTGAATTTTGATGAAAATAATAGTACCAGCAAGGTTATAATAATTATTATTACAGCATATACTATGGATCTCTGCAGCCGGGAAAGACGATTCCATCTCTGAAAAGGTACTTAAGTTAGCCCATTACAATTTAATTATTATCCGTAGAATGTTTTAATACCAGTGACAGTTGAGTAAGTAATGTGAAAATGGGATAATCTCACTCTTATTATTTTCCTGTGTGACATAGTCTGGTTTTGGTCAGTGATGAATATGGCAGTGTCCATTTTGGCTCTCCAATCCTTTTGATGGTCTCCTGAGTCATTCTGTGGCTGTGTTTTAGTGAGTTTTTTTCCAGTTTTATTTGTGGTATCACTCATCTTGAACATATCTAATTTATTAAAATTTACAAACATCTAACACACCCATGTTGATTTCTGTAACAATCATCACTGCACTGAAAACATGTTAATTGAGTGATAAATAAGTCTTCAAATACTTGCAACTCGTCGCATAAGGGCTGCGGAATCCAACCATGTATTGGGGATTACTGTTTCAACATTTTCTATATTCTTAGTTGATGAATGTGATGATTGATTGTGCGTTTTATATATTAAGAAATGTTTTCAAAATTATAACTAAATGATATAAAAAAAGTCAAACAAAGTATAGGTACTTTTTGCACTGGAGGAGCTATAAATATAAGTGCTATGTCCTAATTCTCTGAACAAGTGATACACTCTATGTGACACCATCAATCATTAGGTTTTAGGATAGCTGAAATAATTTTTCAGAATTTCCACTCAAAATGCTCAAATGGCTTAGATGTATCTCTTAAATTCGTTCGCTTCACTGTGTTCCCCTGCATTTGACCAAAAAACCAAAAGCAGGGGGACAGGATTCTGCAAAACGTTATTATATTTTTCACTACTAAAATAGCAGATTTTGGCTAGGTTTTAATATTGATCAGGATGATATTAGTCTCTGCTAAAAAAGTCAGTTTAGAATGTTTACATGTTAAAATCTTGCATCTGGTTTAGCGTTTAGGCAGCTAAAACTAAGTTGAATTGACTGTCTTAAAAGAAATGTCAGTTGAATTTGACAGTTATATATATAGGATAGGATGGTTTAGCAGTACCTAAATAAAATTAGGAAATTTAGCAGCAATCTCAGAATTGAGTCCACTATCTTATTATCTATTTTTTTTTCTCTGCTCGTTTTTATCACATAGAATGTAACATTAATACTGAGGTAATAAAATTATCTGACACTTCATTAGGTAAAAAAACAACATAAGGAACAACAAAGCATAGCTCAGAATTAATAAATATGATAAATTTTTTGTTAGTTAGATTCATTGCAGTTTTTTACAGTATATCATGGAATTTTTTTTCTTTATTTATATTAATATATTTATTTTTTATAATAATGCAAATAATACTTTGCATAGAATAAGACTACATTTATTGAGCTAGCTAGTGCTCATATGACACTCCTGCGCTTTTCTAGGCAAGTAAGCCACCTATTTCTAATGCTTAGGTCTGCACCCTTTATGATTTTATGCAAAGAAGTCTATCATATTTAAAAAGTTATCATAATATTAATTAATCAACAGCTGATTTGATATTTTAGTAATAATGGAAATCAATAGTCATTTCAGTGATTCTGCTTTCAACCTGACATGAATGGTTAGAAGGTTACTCAGTTTAATTACTATAATTTGTAAAGTTAAACTGGCTACATAAAAAATTACAAATTATCTAGTGGTACCAGTGATGAAAAATATCAGTCTAAAAATGTGCAAATCTCAACAATTTACGCTAAATCGAAGCACTGGTATTGATTTGTATGATTTCAACTTACTTAAATACAATTAGCTCTCTGGTATCATATTCATACAAAATAAAAACATTTTTAAATTTTAAAATGCAACTATCCAGCATTACATAAACAAATTATGGTTTTTATGGAAGATGTTGTCATTGTGACAGTGTTGCTTTCATTCAATGCCAAAAAAACTGATAATAGAAGCATACATCATAATTTATTACTTTCTAAATCCTTAAGGATGTGCAGTGTACTTATTGGGTAGGTAATTATTATTGATAATGCCCACACAGGGAATGGGGATTTTATCAAGCTTATTATGTTTTTTGTTTTAAGTTACAAATTATAATAATTATAAAATTTTGTATTTACAATCCAATTCAATAACTACACAATGAGAGATATGTTCACTAAACGGATGTGATAAGTTTTTAGTTAATTGTAAAACAATAAATCAACATTTACTGTGTGAGGCAGTTTATACTTATATTTATGCAATTTAAAGGAGTGATATAATTTTTAATGAAAAGCTCAATAAAATGATAAAATAATAAGATATAGCAAAGTGATTTTTAAGAAAGTACTAGAGAAATTTCATACATAGTTTCCACGTCTGCAGGTTAATGATTTGCCGTGATTCCAGTAATCTGTTAGGTAGGTACTTAACTAGACCTAACAGAGAACCCCATTTAAAATAACGTTACGATTCTTTCACGACTATAGATCATTGGAATAACTAAGAGAACATATATATTATAAGAAAATATAAAACACTTACTAGGTTCCAGTAAATTTAGATGAGAATTAAGCCAAAAAATTATCGAAATGACTCGGTTTCCCAATTTTTTAGCAAAACTTTTGACAGTTCTCGCAATTATTCCTTCCGTCCTGAGGCGCGTTCAGAGGCGCGTTCAGCGCCTCTGGGTGTAGTTGTCCGGTTGTTTTTTAACTCGCTCAAAGGCGTTGAACGGATTGCAGCAACCAAATCTTTTATCTCCCTCTTTCACTTGAATTTTTATTTCTCTCTCTTTCTAGTAGATGACATTATAGAATATGGCCGCCAATATCATCCAATCACGTAAGAGTATTTCAGTCATAAACGTCAGAGCGTTTTACAACCATCAAATTCGATGGTTGTTCGGTTGTAACTCGCGCCGACACTCTAAGGTCTTGAACGGGTTGGTTGTTTCACCCGGTTGTCACGCTCGAAGGCATTGAACGGGGTTAGAGCGAAAAGTTGTACTTCGCGCGAAGGCTCTGAACGCGCCTCTGCCTGTCGTCCGTCAACCCATACCGGTTGCGGTCCGCATGACGATGATATCGATATTATCGCGATAACAGCCGGTCCGCATGAACGTTAGCGCGTTCACGACATCTGTCATATGACGTCATAGATGCCGCCATTTTGCGCTAACATCGACCATGCCCCAGCCCCCGTAGCACGTCCACCAAAACACGATATGATAAAGCGATTTATCGCAGTGAACTGTCAAAATACGACGAAAGCCTATTGTATTTTGACAGTTTACCTCCATAAACCACTTTATCATATCGTGTTTTAGTGGACGTGCTAGGGTTGCGGTCCGCATGACGATGATATCGATATTATCACGATAACAGCCGGTCCGCATGAACGTTAGCGCGATTACGATATCTGTCATGACGTCATAGATGACGTCATTGAAGCCGCCATTTTGCGCTAACATCGACCATGCCCCAGAGTTGCGTTCCGAGGGTCAGAGTAATGCAACCGAGAGTGTTTTTCACACTCGCTCCGAGGTTCAGAACGGGTCGGTTGCTATCTTTTTTTTTAGTTTGTATCTTGCCGATCAAGATCAAGCAAAGGGCAAAATATTACTAATCCTTACTATGAAATTAACAGTCAATATCCATTTTTCTGCTTAAAAATAATTACAACACATAGAAATCACTATATTTCCCTAGTATTAGGCTTAAAAGAGTTCAAAGTAGTATTATTTAATTAAATAATAAATAATTAGCGTATTTTTGACATCGACATTGACATAAAATCTGTCAGAGTGTTTTTCACCCTACGCTCGAGTTGGTTGTTTGGTTGCATCACTCGAAGCTTCTGAACGGGCACAGAGTGTACTAACCGCCTGTCAGAGCGTTTTTTACCCCGAGGCTCTGAACGGGTTGGTTGCTGTCAGAGTGCACTCGGAGTGCACTCGAGCGTAGGTTCTGAACGCAGCTCAGAGCGTTATCGTTGTGAGCGAACTGTCAAAAGTGTCAAATTAAACCGCCAATGCAAAAGTATTTCGAACTTTTGAGACAATAAATTATTTATAAAAAGTTAAGAAAAATGGATGTGGTTGAACTGGTTCCGCTTACTGTGAGGGATGAGGAAAATAACAGAGTAGTGGAGCTTTCTCGTAATCCACAACAACAAAACAGAGATTGCAACGGTAAGCATTATGTGTTGTTGTGTGTAAACAGAGTTCGTTAGATAATTTGTGATGGTCTATAAGAGTACCTAGGTCTAGAAAAAAAAAGAATGTTTCAATAATAAAACCGATATACAACATTCACTAAAAACAGAGTATCTACTGAGAAAGTAGAGTAATAATATTCTACTGCCTAAAACAATTTGTGTATTTTTATTAGAGTATTTTTTTGTTTTATTTTCAATTTAGAGTATTTTTTTGGAAAACTGAAATTTGAGGTTAGCTAGCAGTTTCGTTAGCGCGCTAAAAGTCGGTCCGCATGATAATCTGTCACAAACTGTCATTTGTCGATATAAGCGGGCTAACGAATGCGGACCGGGCGTGAGCGTTGTGAACGCTATAATCAAAATTATTCTCATGCGGACCACACCTTGGCCCTGTTCCGTTTCGAGATTACACTACTCACAGTACTCAGACTGCTCACGCCCGGACCGAATCAATAGACGCGATAATGATGCCAATGGCATGCTATCGTCTCGGAACGACCGTGAGCGCGCTTATGTCAATAATATCAAAACAAACATAACCTCAAAAAGAATTTAACTCGTAATTTCAATTGTTTTCTGTGATATTCAAGCTTTAGCAGTTTTTCATTGCCTTGTACCTATCTTTTACCATTTTCTGCTCTTTTAGCGTCTTCAGGAGACAGTTTGAGGTAAACTACTTTGTTTTCTTCTTCAACAAAAACTCGTAATTCTAATGTCGTCATTTTTTCCTTATATTTAATTCAATTTTTAGGATATTTGGCTTATTTTTGCCTTCAATTCAAATACAGAGTAATTTTCAACAATCGAATTAGCAAACCAAAACAAAATGTCAACTCGACAATGACATTTGACTCACGGTGCTGACGAATTCCGCCTGAGCACTGTAAACGTTGTTTGTGACGCAATCAATGACGTCATCACATCCAACGTGAACGCTGTTGTCGCGAAACGGGCCGCCTGTTAGCGCGCTCACAGTGCTGATGGTCACTATTATCGCGAAACGGAACACGGCCCTTATGTAGGCAGAGCGTTATCGTTGTGCGCGAACTGTCAAAAGTGTCAAATTAAACCGCCAATGCAAAAGTATTTTGAACTTTTGAGACAATAAATTATTTATAAAAAGTTAAGAAAAATGGATTTGGTTGAGGTTCCGCTTACTGTGAGGGATGAGGAAAATAACAAAGTAGTGGAGCTTTCTCTTACTCCACAACAGCAAAACAGAGATTGCAACGGTAAGCATTATGTGTTGTTGTGTGTTAACCATGGTCCATAAGAGTACCTAGATCTAGAAAAAAAGGGTGTTTGAATAATAAAACCGATATACAACATTCACTAAAAACAGAGTAGGTACTGAGAAAGTAGAGTAATAATATTCTACTGCCTAAAACAATTTATGTACTGATGTAATAAATTCGCAGAGTACTTTTTTGGAAAACTGAAATTTGAGGTTAGCTAGCAGTTTCTATTTGGGTCATCGTGAGTGAATGATTGAAATTTTACAATAAATTGTATTTTTATTACTATGCCCTGTTCGGCTAGAGTAGATAAAAATACAATGAAGACAGGGTTTCTTAAATTAGTACATAGCGAGGCCCGCTAATTATTATTAAAATGCTTTAATAAATTTTTTGTGTCAAATACAGCAATTTCACTTGCTGTTTAGATGATCGACTGAAATAAATATATATTTGTAATCATAATCATAATGTTTATCAGCTCTCGGGGAACAGACTTTAGCTCTCTTCTCAAACTAGCTCTCTGCTCACGACTTTGTCCGCGTTGATTTCTGATTTTAAGTTTGACGTGTCTGTGTGTGTGTGTCTGTGGCATCGTAGCTCCCGAGCGGATTAACGGATTTTGATTTTGTTTTTTTTTGTTTGAAAGGTGAATTAGTCGGGAGTGTTCTTAGCTATGTTTGCTGACTATCGATCCAAGATGGACGCCGCCACAAAATGGTGGATTACGTATTTTTTCACAACTCTCTTAATATGGGTATCAAATGAAAGGGCTTGACTGGTATACCACACACTATGATAAATGTAACTGGTTTATTTACATTAAAATACGTCAAGTAATTAGTCATGGTCAAAGTAAAATAAAGGTACCATGAAAAGTCAGTAAACAAACAGAACGACACTCCGGAGTGCAATCAAAACAATGACTTATGTGACTTGACTTGCGCCACGCTTCTATCTGAACACGTCGAAACAAGTTAGCGCGGGGTGCAGTTATACCGGGAATGTCTTAGATGTTTTACGTGAGAATAATTTCTGATTTTATTATATATCTGCATAGTTAGAAACATGTTTAATAGTCCAATCAACGGGGCATTTGTAACCCGAAAAATTCTTCTGCCTCTGAAATTTGGGATGTGGTTAAGATACCTAATACAGATGACAGATGTACAATAATCCAACAAAATTTATAATGGGAAGTTAGGTATTTTTACCTAAACATGAGAAACGCTTATAGCTCTCTGTGAATATTTCCTCAGTTCGAAATTATTTTTGTATACGTACGTATGTACTAGTTAGAACAAGTATGTAAAGTAATCCAACATTTTTTCGATTTGGGTGATGCACTAAATTGAACTTTTAACATTTTGCGCAATAACTTCTATTGGAAAATTGCTCTGCTAATTTTTATTTTTTAATATGGTCTTATTTCCCTAAATGAATAGGTTTGTTAAGTAATCCAATAAATTTTCCTTTTTAAACATTTTTTATTTATTTTTGCTTAATAACTTGATGTGAAAAATTACTCCGTCCATTTTTATACCTTTATAGGTTATATGATTTAATATTAAAACAGAATTATCAATAATCCAACAAATTTTCCAACGTTCATATATTTTTTAAAACATGTTCGCTATTAAATAGTCAATTATTACTGGCGCGACCCGCAAGTGCAGCATTGCCAGGTGATAGTGAGTATGCGGGCCGCGCTTCGCCTAGGCACGCATCACAGATTAATACAATAATCAATAAATCTTGCCGACAATTAATTAGTAATGTTTTTAACATTGGATATATGTATTACCTAACCAGCATTTGGTTTTATTTTGTAGCCACAACATATAAATTAGACATTACATTAGACGATAAAAATAGTCAAGCCGCGCGCAAATACCGACTATTTTTTTTTATACTTTTCAAAAGAATTTATCTAGCAGAGCATTCTTTTTGTCGTGCCGGTTCGAAATTCATATAAAACTTAAGTAAGTTACCTCTTTAGTAAACATGTAAGGGCTTTAAATAAATTTTCACTTCTCGTGCTCGCAAAGCTCGTCTTTATGTCGTTTATAGGCTGCATAAAATGGCTTTCATGTTTTAGAGCATAAAGTAACATTTTCTTTTAGACGAAGATTCTTAGGCCCAACAGCCAACAACGCTCAGCCTAAAACTTCACAGAATTTATTTATATTAATAACTTGCGATAATTTATTTATTTGCTTTAATTTATTTGTCTTGTGTTTTCTACCTCAAAAGTTATGAAACCAGATAAAAATAGTAACCAGTTATTATTAAAACGCATCGAAATATTTTTATTACTTGGCAGAATTTTTCAATATTGTGTTACATATTTTTCGTATATATTTTGAAGTAGGTAATTGTTTAATTTTCTTGCAATCGAAGTGAAAAGCAGAGTGTAAAACACTGGCATAAACAAGTCATTGTACAAGAAAAATCGTCTCGGGCTACAGTGCCTCGTTTTATGCCCTTGTTGTACAATCTACTATTGTTCCATTTTCAAATTATATTGCCGGGCGTTCTAGCACGCTAGATAAAAAATTGCTGCTGCTGCTTAGTCTTTTTTTTATGAGGAAAATGCTTTTACGTTCCTCCAAGCCCTTGGGGAGGAGTAAGGGTGCGTGGAACTCCACGGTAGAGTTCTAAACTAAACCCTTCGGGAACACCTATCCGGCCATTTCAGAGCGGCTGCGAGCAGGCGCATAGCGCTGCGCTCGCTTGAGCCAGCTCGGCCTGTAGACTATCCTCTCTGCATGAGAGCAGCTTGTGTCCCAGAGCTGCTCCTACCGTCACAGGGATCGAGTGCAATACAGGCAACATGGCGCCCAACTGCGTTGCCCGCCGCCCCCTCTAAGGAAGCGGAATCAGGGTGTTGTAGCCACTTCTTCGCCACCCGAACCTTCTCGCACTTGCGAGGGGGGTCCGCCTCACGAGCTCTCTCTTGGCGCTCCTTCGTCTCCATGACCACTTCACAAAAGTGAGAAACAGCATCCCAGGCTGCCCGCTCGGTGAGCATAGCTCTAACCACAGCGGGCAATGAGAGGTCAATAACAATTACGGACATAAGATCACCGCGCTGAGAAGTCCATGCAGGACAATGCACAAGAGTGTGTAGCGCGGTGTCTTCGTCCGCACCGCAATGGTGACAACGTTGGTCATGTTCCCTCCTGGCAACCTTGTGAAGGTACCTGTCAAAGCAGCCATGCGCCGACAGTACCTGCACGAGGTGGAAGGTGAGGGTGTCGAATCTCTTTGTAACCCAGTCACGGAGGACAGGATGGAGCACTGCGTTGATCCACTGACCGTATTCTACTCTTTCGAGCCTTAAAGACCACGAGGACCCAAGAACTGAATTCGTGGCCTCTTCACGCCAACTTTTCACCTCTCTCTCAGTCGGGCGACTCTTTTATTATATACCGCCGTTAGTACATGTGCCTCCAAATCCCATGGTGGCATCGATGCCGAGGCGCAGGCGGACTCCGCGGATAGCTCTCGTCACAAGACAGCACTAGGACCTTTGGTGTTGGGTAACAACCTCCCCAGGGCCATGGCTGTGGATACCAATTTTGGAGCCAGTCGAGAAAAATGTTCTCTAAAGTTCTAGCTCCTGTCCAGCACTAAACCCAGATACTTCAAGTGTGGAGTAATATCCACCCGTATCCCATTGATCATAAGATAGGTGGGGGTCCCTTGGGAGGCCCATGGACGACTAGGGCCTCCGTTTTATCGAAAGCCCTAATCTTTCAATTCTTGAGACGACTTGTTCCACGCCAGCTGTAGCTAATAGGGAAGCCAGTCTGTAATTCTTTCCACGAACTGTAACAAGGGTATCATCGACGTAACACACTACCTCCAGTCCGCGGGATAAGTTCCCTCTTAGTACATAATTATACCCGATGTTCAACAGAAGAGGGCCAAGGACCGATCCCTATGGAACACCGAGCATCATAGACTTTCGAACAACATGTCCGTTGCTGTCAGTGTAAAGGACGATTCGCTCTCTAAAATAATCAGCAATAACGTGCTGCAGGTATAGGGGAACCTCGAGGTAGTTGAGTACCTTTAAGACGCACTGAGGTGGAAGCGTGTTAAAAGCATTCGCTATGTCTAAAGAAACTGCTATCAAGACGCAGCTATCGGAAGTAGCCTCTTTGGAAAGGGATTTAACCTAGCGGAGTGCGTTATTCGTGAAACTGGTTCTCCGCCAGGTCAGGCCCGTCAATGCTCAAGTAGCGGTATATTCAAACGGCGAGGCTACGCTCGAACATTTTCGACATTTCATTAAGCAAAACGATAGGCTGATATCTTGACGGAGAATCAGCTGGCTTGCCTACTTTTCTAAGAAGAACGAGTCGCCCTGTCTGCCAATCTTTTGGAAATCTTCCTTCGGTGAGGCATTTATCCATGAGGTCCCTAAACCGAGACTTTAGTGGAGGTAAAGCTACCACCAGAGTCCGTCCAGGGATGCCGTCTGGTCCTGGTGCGGTCTTTTTGGCTTTGAGCCTGAATAAAGCTGCTTCATACTCCCCATTCGTGATGGTCGGAATGGAGGGCAACGTAAAGACCTCCCTTGCGGGAATCATGCGGGGTGGTGTAAAATCTGAGGAGCTCCGAGGAAAAAGAGTAGTGATCACCCTGTCTAAGAAGTCTGGCTGGAGAGACTCCGTTAATGGTGGGGCAAGTGTCTGAAGCTTGTTTTAAACCATACGATATGGCCGTCCCCACGCGTCTTGGTTTAGTCCTTCCAACAACTCCTGCCATGCTCGATTTTTGGCTTCCTTGATCGCAATCTGTAGAGCCCTCTTGGCAGACTTGTAGGAATCTAACAGATTGGATTCAGTCGTCTCGTCACATGTTCGTCTGTGGCGGGGGTGCAACCGTTTTGATCTAACACAGTCCTTTCTTATATCAGAGAGTTCTCCGGACCACCAGTAGAGAACGGACGATTTTTTGGAGGACGATGCTGGACTCGAGGCATAGCTGCATTACACACTTTGGTGAGCGCGTCGCGCAGTCAGTCTGCCTCAGCATCGACCCCCTCGAACGATAGTGAGTTTGCAAGCCAGGCTTGTGCCACAGCTGACTCATTAGTAAGCTCCTTGTCCATCCTGGAGATGGCCCAGTAAGGAAAAATGGAGCCAGCATTCCTTTCGTGACTTGCCCAGTCCGGTATGGTGGATGGAGACCCGCCAATCAGCAAACCTGAGGTTTGCTGATTGGCGGGCTCTCCTGCTGTCTCTCCTGCTGTCGAACACAAGTGTTATGGCCCATTCCTCCACCAGCTTACCCCTCCGATCAGTGGCCGGGGATCCCCAAGCCGCCGAATTGGCATAAGATCGCCTAGAACAATCATTGAGGGCGTAGAGTTCCGCTGGATTGCGGCTCCCAGCTCGTCAATGAAGTTCGCAAATTCGACGAACGGTCGCTTTTGAAGAGAAATAGAATCCAATTAGAGTCATTTCCCCTATCTCCGTGACAACAAAACTGTGCCCCTTTTCGATGGTGTGGAGAGAGTGCGAGCCAGACCGTGATCACGCGACAATCGCAGCAGTACTATCTTTGTAAATTGGAAGGCCAGTTCTGTCCGTTCGGAACCAAGTATGGTTTCGCGATAATTCCGACGTCCATTGACCGCTGTGCCATCGACTGCAGGAATAGATTCTGAGCGGCGGCGCACTAACTTAGATTCCTTTGAAGATATTTCCTGGAGATCCTATCAACTATTAGGTCTTCATAGGCCGTTCGCTTCTTTCGGAGCGTGCGTCATTAGTAGCTATTCCTGGGGGTAGCGCTTCCTCTGCGTTTGGGTGGGTTGCAGCTTCTTCCACCCATTACGTGATTTGCCACCTTCTTGAAATCTGTGCAAATCGTTTTGAGTGGCAAATTCGCACAGTTTTGAGTGGCATTGCATCCCGACGACTTGTGAACGGCTATCCCACAACGGAAGCAAAGGTCACTGCTGTCATTCCCCATCGAGTATTTTGCTCTGGTGTGCCCGGGCTCAAGGCATTTAAAACAGCGCGTTGACCTCGGCTCCAGGATTTGACACTTAACCCAGACGATACCGAGCGACTAAGGTTTCTGTTTTATTTCACCCACCCTTGTTGCCCCAGTAGAGCAACCGCCCTTTTCGGAAATCGCGCTGCGCACATCCTCCTTGGTTACAGAGTCGTCCAGGCCGGAACTACGCAAATCGGCACACTTTATCGGTCTAACGACACTGACATTTTTAGGGAAGATGTCTTTTTAATTGCTTACCAATAAGACTGCTTTTTCAGAGGGAGTTTCCTTCGGAAGCTCGATAAGACGAGCCCCCGTGGCAGTTCCCCTGAATCGGAGGTCATTGACGCCCACGCTTCTGGCCATTCCTCCTGAGCTTCAGGCCTGATGGTAAGTACCACAGCAGGATTGCGGAGGGCCTTCATCGCTCTCTTGATGTTGGCTTTGGCTGCTTTAGCCTTGGCCTTAGCTCCCTTCTCTTTAAGGGTAGCTGCTTTCACCGCCAGGGCTTGGACCTGCTCCTGATTTCTTTTGGTTCTTGCTCTACGCCCCAGAGCCTTAGTCCACTTATCGAAACTTTCCGACTCTTTTAAAGGGAGAGAGGAGAGCCTTAGTCCACTTATCGAAACTTTCCGACTCTTTTTACCGTGGGAGAGCCATGCTTCGGCACGAATGGACCGGCTCGACCGGAGTGATACCACAGCCTCACAGAAGACCGGAGTGAAGCAACGCTTGCGTTGTGTTTCGTCGTGTGAGTGAGGGTACCGGAGGCACGGAGACGCAGATATCGTCTCCGGCGGACACTTCTTACCTTTCCTACCTTTATTTTCAAAGATAATGGAATCAATTATCAACCGCCAGCTCCTTCGGTACCTAGAGGATCACCAGCTGCTCAGTGACCAACAATACGGCTTCCGTAGGGGTCGCTCTACTGGTGATCTTCTAGTTTACTTGACTCATCATTGGGCAGAACCATTCGATGTCTTTTTTTTTCTTCTTGCGAACTTACCGTCACCGCTCGGAAGCAGCACCACCAGCATCTGAGACATCACCGGTCGTCATTCTAATGGCATCAGTGCAAGATATCATAGATTGCACCGACTCATTAGACGTGTCAGAATCATCTAACCGTCTCTTTTACCCCTTATCGGGTGCATCTGTAATGACGATGATTTCAACCCTCGACCCTTCTGTTGACATTAGCGAAACCGCCGATTTTGTCAACTTACTATCTACATCCTTACCACTAGATTTGCTACTATACTTAGAGCTAGACTTACGCTACTATTTACATTACTTATTTATTCTGTACTTGCCGCAGATCTGCTGCGCGATCGCGTTAAACGTTGTGTTTCCTCTCCGCTCCCATAACGGAGTTCCCCCTCATCAATAATACTTCCACTCGCCTCAGTTATATTTTCCACCGCCGCCGGCCCGAATACCAACGGTGGCCCACTCTTAACGGGTTCGCATTTTTAATTCGCATCTGAAGAAGTGGATCTCGGTTAGCACAGCACCAAATACGACCGGCTGCTCACAGCCACCTTGCGCGGTCCTACGGGGGAGACTGAAACCCCCTGGTGTGTTTGTTTTTCGTCACTAAGATCCATGTTGCGCTTTGCAGGGTGAGCTCCCTAGGGTGGCCGTTCGGGACTGGAGATCCTGTAGCCAGTCATCACATCGGCACGGCCCAGACGGCCCGATGCTCAGTGCACCGGACCCCCGGCTCGGCTAAGTGCGGGTAATGGGTTTGCCCGACAGCAGACTCTACTGAATCCACTGCCGCGTATACGAGCCAGAGCTTGAAGAAGTCTGGATCGGACACTCCGAACAGAACAACAACAAGAGACGCGAAGCGCCATAGTGAACAATTGGTCCCTTACAGCCAGCAAAATAACTGCTGGATTAATTCAAGCCAAACTACGATCCGCAACGGGTCAGCGTTCTTTAGCCAAATCCCCTTCTTACAACAAAAAGGAGAGACTTCCCCATGGGGGCTACTTGTCAGACTATTAGCCCGCGGGTTGCCCGAGGTGCACCACGAGGAGGTTGTCTGACTTCGCACCCACCGCTGCTAGGCCTAGTACTGCAAGTTCGATTTATTCCAAAGAATTTTTGGTCGTATATCGTAGTGTTTGAGAAAAATAAGTGTTTATTATTTGAACAGATTTACTTACCTATTTCATAAAAACATTTTTTTAAAGAATTACCTATACTTATCAAGAACAAGTTGAATAGGTATTGTGTCCCTGTTTATCTACACAGGTAAATCTCGCGACAAGCTTTTATGCTATGATAGCTGTGCCCGCGTCTTCGTTCACATGGATGTCGGAAAATAACAATTTTTCCCCGTTTCTACAGCATTTTGCATTGATGCTCAGCATCTATTAGTCGTAGCGTGTGTTATATAGCCTAATATACAACACAAAAATATTTTTTCAATTTAAATCAGTAGTTCCTGAGATTAGCGCGTATAACCAAACAAACAAACTCTTCAGCTTTATAATATTAGGAAGTACAGACACGGTAATAGTATATTACCGTGGTATAGATAAAATAAATTGCCCAGTGCGGGTTGGACTCGTGCACCGAAGCGAAGGTTCCTTACAAACTTATCTAAGTTATATACGTTCCTAACTATGAGTATGTACATATTTACGGTTTTCAGTATTTATTTTTCCTCAACGTGTGATATAAGACCTTGCTTCTTGGAAAATTTCAGTATTCTAGGTCAATGGGAGGTACCCTATAGTTTTGATTCCCGTAAAAAATCGCAAAATTTGCGAAAATATGCAACATAAATGGTCATATCTTTTAACCTCCTTGACTTACAATTATGATTTTTCACATCTGAAAGAGACCGTAGACCGTAGATCAACTACGCACAAATTTTGTTTTTACAATGTTTCTTTACTCGTATTAGAGTTAGTTTTGTAGGTATTATTATTAATTCCTATAATGTGGTGCAAAACGAAGTAAAAGCACAGATTACTAAATAGGTAAAAGTAGCTCCGCTCAGCGGTCACGTGAAGATCAACTACGCACAAATTGCGTGATGCATAAGGTTCGCACAAATATAAATCGGCATACATCATAAAAAATATATGAACGTTCGAAAATTTGTTGGATTATTGATAATTCTGTTTTAGTATTAAATCATATAACGTATAAAGTTATAAAAATGGACGGAGTAATTTTTCACATCACGTTATTAAGCAAAAATCAAAAAAATATGTTTAAAAAGGAAAATTTATTGGATTACTTAACAAACCTATTTATTTAGGGAAATAAGACTATATTAAAAAATAAAAATTAGCAGAGCAATTTTCCAATAGAAGTTATTGCGCAAAATGTTAAAAGTTCAATTTAGTGCATCACCCAAATCGAAAAAATGTTGGATTACTTTACATACTTGTTCTAACTAGTACATACGTACGTATACAAGAATAATTTCAAACTGAGGAAATATCCACAGAGAGCTATAAGCGTTTTTCATGTTTAGGTAAAAATACCTAACTTCCCATTATAAATTTTGTTGGATAATTGTACATCTGTCATCTGTATAAGGTATCATCACCACATGCCAAATTTCATAGACGGAAGAATTTGTCGGATGTCTCCATACAACGAATGTCCTCGTTGACTGGACTATAATAGGTAGGTACTTTTTCGTTTAGCTTTGCTAGTATGGTAGTAATTTGCTATCTCGTGCAAGTAAAAAGCACGAGATAGCAACTTACTGCCATACAAACAAAATTAGTATTTTAGAAAACCTTTCATTTGCAATAGGGCCCAACGTGTTATAACGCTTGGGACGATATCGGGCGTTTTCCTTTAAGTTGCACAAAAAAATGTGAGTTAAAGTAAACATAAAATTCCTTGCTACACGCATGTGGCGTTAGTTCTACCATTTTAGCTTAGTAGATGTTTACTACTATAAAATTTTTTTATTAAGATATAGTAAGACATGTTATTCATTTGTCATAACGTGACGTTGAAAGTGTTTTTGTTTACATTGACAAACTTCAAAGCCACTAAAATAAGTACAGTTGAATAAAATATACTTGAGAGTTTATGAACAATTTGCATCTTTTCAGATTTTCAAAAAAAAACTAAAAGTAAAAAAAAAATAACAAATTTTTTTGTACTTATGACCTCAACTACAACATAAAATTAAGAGGACATTATATGACAGTTTTCTATCTGGAGTAAACACGAGTGATGATGCCATCTCTAGGGGTTAACTTACATTGCATTTTGTCAAATATCAATAAAGATTATTTAATAGGCTTAAAATCAAGTGAGACGCGGTTGAAAAATTGTTTAGAGTAAGTATATTGTATTGAAAAAGTTTTTTAATCTACAAAGCAAAGTTGAAGCAAAATAATAAGTAATATTTTCTTGATATTTTTTGATCAATTAAATTCCACTTGAATTTCTATTTTAACCTTATATCTGGTTATTAAACAATAAACAAACTCCGGAGTGAATGAATGATGAATAAAAATATAAATTAGCATCATTCACTCACGTTGTCCCAGCACTAAGCAAATGTCCGTGTCACAGATAATATAATGCCCGTGTATTGTGTTGAGCTACCATCGTACCATCGTATTTTTCTATCGTAACGGCATAAAAAATACTTCAAAATTGTAAACAAATGAAACACGGTAATGTATATTTTATACTTACATGTGATAGGAAACGCCATAATCTCGAAGATTTGAGTAGCTGGATCGCCTTTTGCAAGAGGAGACTGCACAATTAACCATTTTTTTGGAGCTCTTAGTGCGACACGAAAACGACACCAAGTGGCAACGGCCGCACGTCAACTAGTTTTATATAACGTGTATGGTCATATGGTCAGCGTAAATTGGCAGAGGGGTTCGCCCAGCCTTGCCGTCTCCCGTATGAATGCTCTAAGGAGAAGGATGGTTTCCGACGTTTTAGATACTAAATCGGATACTAAATCGAATAGGTGTAATCACAGTTCCGATTTAGGACGCTCAGTCGCCGCTCGCCTACCGTCGTGAGCGCACCGTTTGTTGTTTCTTGCTTCATCTTATTATTGCGTACGCACGCAAAACAAAATGACTTCAGAAAAGGAGGCGATACAGAATATCTTGGACTTATATAAGGATATGCCTTATCTTTGGAACAAAAGTGATCCAAACTATATGAATAAAAATATCAGAAATGACGGGTACAGTGTGTTACTAGGTTCTAACACACTGTAATACTTAGTTTTTTGAGTAATGAGCATAGGGTTAATAGATATAAGGTGATTAATAAAAGAGTGAAATGTCAAAATATGTGGTTTAATCCGGCAAAGCCGACATAAGGATTTTTTTTATCCAAGGGAACACAATATTAGTGGGCGCACTGATTGTGGCCTACGGCTGCCAATCAGTGGTGAGGATTTGTATCACTAATATTTTTAGATAATATGGTACAGGTTCTTTGCACGATTTGATCGATAACGCTCTCTTTAGTTAACTCCCTAAATGCCTTTACCTAGGGATGGTAGAATTATGTTTTATAATAAACTTATTTGGAGTGGACTCAGCTGTGAAACTCGGGGAGATCCTGCTCTGGAGACACCACAGGCTCCGGGCCACCGGACACTGGTGGTAGAAGAGAAGTCGGGGCAACCGGGTTCAGTAGTTGAGTCTGACTCCGGGGTATTCAATAACCACGGGGTAGGGAATTCCTCCTGTCGGAGGAAAGTGGGTCTGCCTGGCTGCGCTGGTAGATTGCTGGCTGTCTATTTTAATGACGCTACACTATGTCGTACGTGCTTCGAAATCATATGAACGAACGGGTAAAATGGGTTAGAGGCCCTTATATGAAATTGAGTAAATCCAACCGTGTGGAAGATTAGGTGTTCGCTTATCGATGCTTGAGATTTGTTTTAATAAAATAATTTAGGCTATCTAGCCAACAGACACAAGCGTTCGACCGTCAACGTCAAAACAGAAAATATGGCTGTCTCGGCTCAGCCAGTCCACACTCCACAGACTAACTATTCCGAGACAACATAGACTAATAAACATAGATAAAAAACCAAGTAAACTATCGATATTTATTGAATTAAAAGTTCCTGAACTAAATTTGAAAATAATCAAAGACACGATATACATAAAACTATTATAACCCAAGGCGCGTTCAATGTTTTCTGAATTTAGATAAAAAAAGGTAACTAATACATGGAAATGTCACTAGATGGCAGTAGGAACCTGATTAGAAATTTCCTGTAGGGAAATTTATGTTACAATACCCCCTCAACCAGGGAGATTTTACGATGGAAGTATACTGAAAGAGTAAAATTCCAGCTCGACCCCGAGCTGACACCAAATCATAACACCGAACTCATATCACCTCCACTGCGAAGTCACTGCTAGTACTTGCTGTCCTGCCAGACGAACTATTTGACAAAATAGGTTCTCCTTCCTCTTCGTATTGAAGGTACCTCCTTAAGGGGGGTACGGAACTCAACCACCCTAGGAAGACGTCAAGGTGACCTATGCAATGAAAGTATATCCGGAGCGATATTAAATTCGCGCCAAAAATTAATTCCAAACAACAGTTTTGTAGACACCCCTGGTATAACATAAAACTTAATAATCGACGTCTTGTTCTGTACAGTTACTGGCAGGAACACATAACCGGTAACGGGTGAAGAAGAACCGTTAGCCGTTACCACCTGATCAACATCAAGTGATTTATGAACCGTCGCCAAGTCCGTAAAATATTTACAAGTATCGCTACCAATTATAGAAATCTCCGATCCTGAATCGAGAAGACCGTTGCATCGTAATCCGTAAATGCTTACCGACAAGTATGGTCGTAAATCTCGACCATAAAAAAGACTGACTGGTTTAGTTGTAGAACCTGTGTGAGAGAACTCTCTTATTGTCGACAGCCAGGATTGCCAAAAAACGTTATAAGATAATAACTGATATAAGAAACAGAGTCATGCAATCTCCACTTTACAAAGCACAGAATATTTATACTTATATATATTTATGTACTAAGATCATGTAAAAAAAACATCAATAACCTTCCACACTAATTAATAAAACATAGGTTTTACTATTCAAATACGGTCAAAATAATTGAGTTAAAGTTTAAAATAAACTGAAAAAATCTTGGCCTATACTATATTATGCAATGAGAATATATTATTATTATACCAGAAGTTATGTTAAAGAAGACTTGTAGTTAAACCAAATAAAACTATCAATCTATTGTTCTTAGAGAGTTATAACATAGTTATTATGCTTAGTTACTGAATACCTAATGTTAATTATGGCATATGATTATCTATTAGTTATATTATTGAGAATTTTTTTAAAGAAAATTGACAATCTGGTTTGTGAGTAACCTCAGGGATACGATAAACAAAGTATAACACCAACACAACAAGTTTTAAATTTTAAAAGTTCTAACCGAACAGTGTCCAAGAAGAAAAAAAAACGTTACCAATCAACACTGTTCCTAAGCATTGTAATGAGCATAGGATCATTCAAATCGTGCAAATCTCCATATGTTCGGGCGCCATGTAATACTTAGTTTTTTGAGTAATGAGCATAGGGTTAATAGATATAAGGTGATTAATAAAAGAGTGAAATGTCAAAATATGTGGTTTAATCCGGCAAAGCCGACATAAGGATTTTTTTTCTCCAAGGGAACACAATATTAGTGGGCGCACTGATTGTGGCCTACGGCTGCCAATCAGTGGTGAGGATTTGTATCACTAATATTTGTTTGACAATATGGTACAGGTTCTTTGCACGATTTGATCGATAACGCTCTCTCTAGTTAACTCCCTAAATGCCTTTGCAGTATGGTAGAATTATGTTTTATAATAAACTTATTTGGAGTGGACTCAGCTGTGAAATTCGGAGAGATCCTGCTCTGGAGACACCACAGGCTCCGGGCCACCGGACACTGGTGGTAGAAGAGAAGTCGGGGCAACCGGGTTCAGTAGTTGAGTCTGACTCCGGGGTATTCAATAACCACGGGGTAGGGAATTCCTCCTGTCGGAGGAAAGTGGGTCTGCCTGGCTGCGCTGGTAGATTGCTGGCTGTCTATTTTAATGACGCTACACTATGTCGTACGTGCTTCGAAATCATATGAACGAACGGGTAAAATGGGTTAGAGGCTCTTATATGAAATTGAGTAAATCCAACCGTGTGGAAGATTAGGTGTTCGCTTATCGATGCTTGAGATTTGTTTTAATAAAATAATTTAGGCTATCTAGCCAACAGACACAAGCGTTCGACCGTCAACGTCAAAACAGAAAATATGGCTGTCTCGGCTCAGCCAGTCCACACTCCACAGACTAACTATTCCGAGACAACATAGACTAATAAACATAGATAAAAAACCAAGTAAACTATCGATATTTATTGAATTAAAAGTTCCTGAACTAAATTTGAAAATAATCAAAGACACGATATACATAAAACTATTATAACCCAAGGCGCGTTCAATGTTTTCTGAATTTAGATAAAAAAAGGTAACTAATACATGGAAATGTCACTAGATGGCAGTAGGAACCTGATTAGAAATTTCCTGTAGGGAAATTTATGTTACAACACCCATAATGTTCATACTTGCTAGCTTTTGACCCAATCTATACTAATATTATAAAGAGGAAAGATTTGATTGTTCCGAGACCAGGGGAAGGACATAGCGTATTTTTCCTACGGGAAAATATAAAATTCCCACGGGAAAACAAAAAAAACGCGGGCGAACTCGCGAGCGGAAAGCTCGTAACAAATATTCCTTCACCCATCCAACGACATGGTTAGCGCAGAGGTCGAGTGATCGCCTACTGTGCAACGGGTCGCGGGTTCGATTCCCGCACGGGACAGATATTTTGCATGGCCTACAGAAATTTGTTCAGATCTGGGAGTATGTGCATGTGATATTCTATGTTTGTAACTGCACCCACGACACAGGAGAAAATCCTAGTGTGTTTTTATAAAAAAAAAAGAACAAATCTCGTTCTTTTTTTTATAGTATGGAGCCATTGATTTACTACCAAGCGTTTGGTAGTAAATCAATGTATGGAGCCAACCGCTAGGGCTATGGCAATACCAATTTTCTCGTTTTTCGTTAGACTTGGCATTTTGTTATAGTTTTCACTCGACACGTCCGTCACTTGTCGCTCTTCCTTTAAGTCTGATTCAGAACCCTGAATCAGTGAACGTGTAATCAGGAGCTGCAGCGACTGAATTTAGTGTCCTAAATCGGACACTGAATATCGGATCCTGAATTTAGGATGGTCTAATACCCACTTAACAGGCGGCCCGTTTCGCGACAACAGCGTTCACGTTGGATGTGATGACGTCATTGATTGCGTCACAAACAACGTTTGCAGTGCTCAGGCCGAATTCGTCAGCACCGTGTGTCAAATGTCATTGTCGAGTTGACATTTTGTTTTGGTTCGCTAATTCGATGGTTGAAAATTCTAAACCCTAGATTTTTGAGTACTCTTTACAAAAATACCTGATGAAATTTTTAGCCCAAAAAAAAGAGGACATGTCCATTACTCTTTAATTGAATTGAAGGCAAAAATAAGCCAAATATTCTAAAAATTTAATTAAATATAAGGAAAAAATTACGACATTAGAATTACTAGTTTTTGTTAAAGAAGAAAACAAAGTAGTTTACCTCAAACTGTCTCCTGAAGACGCTAAAAGAGCAGAAAATGGTAAAAGATAGGCACAAGGCAATGAAAAACTGCTAAAGCTTGAATATCACAGAAAACAATTGAAATTACGAGTTAACTTCTTTTTGAGGTTATGTTTGTTTTGATATTATTGACATAAGCGCGCTCACGATCGTTCCGAGACGATCATTATCGCGTCTATTGATTCGGTCCGGGCGTGAGCAGTCTGAGTACTGTGAGTAGTGTAATCTCGAAACGGAACAGGGCCAAAGAAGATAGTAATCTTCAGTTTCGTTTCGTTCCGTTCCGAGATTACACTCATTGATTTACTACCAAACGTAGATAGAGCACTTCATACAAAAACGCGCTTGAAATCTGTCACCTAATCGACTATACATTTGTACGCTGTTAAATAGGTAGTTGAATATGCACACCCGAATTAAAATTACCATAAAGAAAGTACCGTATTTATCGAATTCAACCTTATTTTTTATTATAACTATTTGAAGTACAACCGTGTGCAGTTACATCATTTCATACCTAGCCACATTAAATTTGACGTTTTAGTAATTGCTACAAGAAAATATCAACTTTATACTCTCAAACATAATGCTCAAAATTGCTTATCGTGTTGCTCCAACGCATGGAAAAAAACTGCACGAGGCCCGATTGGGCAGTTCTTCACCGGCCCACTTTTCGAACGTTCATGCGTTATCTACGTTTGGTAGTAAATCAATGATTACACTACTCACTCGCGAAATAAAAATTCTTGTGAGAGAGGGAGATGAAAGATGTGGTGGCCCGGACCGAATCAATAAACGCGATAATGATGCCAATGGCATGCTATCGTCTCGGAACGATCGTGAGCGCGCTTATGTCAATAATATCAAATCAAACATAACCTCAAAAGAATTTAACTCGTAATTTCAATTGTTTACTGTAGTATTCAGACTTTAGCAATTTTTCATTGCCTTATTCCTATCTTTTACCATTTTCTGCTATTTTAGCGTCTTCAGGAGACAGTTTGAGGTAAACTACTTTGTTTTCTTCTTCATTAAAAACTAGTAATTCTAATGTCATCATTTTTTCCTTATATTTAATTCAATTTTTAGGATATTTGGCTTATTTTTGGCTTCAATTCAAATACAGAGTAATTTTCAACCATCGAATTAGCGAACCAAAACAAAATGTCAACTCGACAATGACATTTGACTCACGGTGCCGCCGAATTCGGCCGGAGCACTGTAAACATTGTTTGTGACGCAATTAATGACGTCATCACATCCAACGTGAACGCTGTTGTCGCGAAACGGGCCGCCTGTTACCCCTCGTTTACACCAAGGTATATTACATGTATTTAACAAGTTTTATGCAATGTTTTCGTTTATTGTTTACACTCGTATACATGTATAAAACTTGTTGAATACAAAACATGTATACAACTTGTTGTATGAAATTGTTTCTGAACTACTAGTTGTCTACATGTTTATGATGTCACGTTTTATACTTGTTGTAGATAAACTTGTAGAAAATGATACGCCATTCCGGTAGTTTCATTAATATTTTCTACTCAATTGACTATTCCCAATGGAAAGTAAAGATGCTGAGGAACTTTACTTCATGAGTGCAGTATACTTGTTTACACGGTTATTTTTTTATTACTGGAAAATTTTAAGGACGCTTCAGGACACATCAATTATTATAAATAAAATAAAAACAATGAATTAAAAATTTATTTTTTTAATTAAAAAAAATTTTTTTATAAAAAAATCTAAAAATGCTGCTCTCAACTAGTGCAGCATTTTTTGTATTTTTTTGTTTTTTTTTTCTTCTCTTCCCCCGTAAAATAATACGGTCCGTCCGGTAAAAGTTTAAAACTTTATCCAACAAGCATAGATAGAGTTTAAAACATGTTTGAAATTAGTATGATACATAAATTTCAGTGAAATAAACAAAACTTGTTAAAAACACGATTGCTTTTTGTAAGTGTAAACGCTGTCAATGTATCAGACTAGTTTGAATATGTCATAGATCTAAGTGTAAACGCAGATGTGGTTTATACTTGTTTAGAGACTTGTTGGCAACACAGTATGAACGAAAGAATGTTTGAGACAGTTGCAATACATGTATAAAACAAATAATTATGTTTTGACAAGTATTCTACAAGTATTGTATAAAACTAGTATTTTACTTGTTTCTTGGTGTAAACGAGGGGTTAGCGCGCTCACAGTGCTGATGGTAACTATAATCGCGAAACGGAACACGGCCTTATACTATAGATACCAATAGACATGAAATACCTCAGATTAACTACACCAACCATAAAGGTTTATTTTATAGTTTGCTAAAATGCTCTCCCTTTTTAGAAAGAGTTTTTCAATGTTGGCAACACTTCTGAAATGTCAGAATTCCGTCGAATTAAAAATCAGACTATAGTTTTCTTTCTTCCATAGAGTATTGATTATATGATTATCCCACTGTAACCAGAGAAAATAAATAAATAAACATTTTATATGTATCCTTACAATCCTATAAATTACAATTCTGTTTGACTGGTTGGTGAATAGGTAGTCAAAACTAAGGGTAGACAAAAGAATAATCCTATTACGCGTCTTAAAGATGCAGAATCAGTAGGTAACGGTAAATCATAACGAGGCCGTAGGCGTTCGAGATCTGGCTTAATAATTCCATTGTTGATATTATAGCCTAGAATACTTAAGTTTGTTATGGAGAATTCGCTTTTGTCTTTATTTATTGTAAGGCGGAATCTATCCGCAATCTCCATGAATTATTTTAGCTTTTCATCGTGATCCTTCTGATCAATTCCGCACACAGTAATATCATCCAAATGTGGATATATACCTTCAATGGATGACTTACGAATAATAGAATCTAGGGCTCGTTGGAAACAAGCTACCCCGTTCGTTACGCCAAACTTCGAAAGCAGTGAATGATTTATTCTCTGAAATGATTGGAATTTGATGATATGCAGATTTCAAGTAAATTTTGCTGAATACTTTATATTTAGATACTTTTGCTACAATTTCTTCGATATAAGGCAACTGGTATGCATCAAGGTAAGTAAATCTGTTCACCGTCTGTGAGTAATCAATGCAAAGTCTCTTCTTATGATTCGCGTTGGATGTGACTAGAACTTGAGCTCGCCAGGGTGAAGTGCTCTCTTCTAAGATTCCATCTTCCAACAATTTCTTGACATCTTCTTGAATAAATCTGCTGTTGTCACTTGCAAATGTACGTGATTTTATAGCTATCGGTTTACATTCTGGCGACATATTTGGAAACAGATTGACAGGCTCAATATTAGCTTCTTCTAGGGCGGATAATCTGAGTGGCGGATTATGCCCATTAAATTTTATTTCTAGAGCGGAGTACTGTTCAAGTACATCGTGTCCCAGTATGACATGACAACAAAGATGTTTCATGACACGAAACTTTACCGTGGAAATTATTTGATTATCTAACTGTAGTGCTGCTGAACATACCTTAGTTATTTGAGATGTATGCGATGAAGATGCCATTGACACTTCTTGTCTCCATAGTTTAGTTTCTAGATTGTACTGTTTTACGACTTCTTCATCAACAAAACTACCAGTACTTCCAGTGTCAATTAAAGCATGCAATAATATTCCATTGATGGTAACATGAGTTGTGATGAAACACGAAGTAATTTCTTCACCTCCTTCAGTTGTAGTGACGGCGGCGTTGACATTGCTACTTCTGCATAATTTCGCAAAATGGCCTTGCTTGCCGCATTTGAGGCAAGTTGCCTGAAAGGCTGGACATAATCGACGGGGATGACGTGAGTTACCACAAAAATAGCATCTCTCATTAGATTGTGGTCTAGAAGGTTTAGTAATCCTACGACTTTGATTTGAAGAAGCAGCTATAGGCGAAGGCTGTGTTGCAGCAGTGACTTGCGAATAGTTGAAGCTTTGGGATTGGATCTGAGCAGATTCGAGAGCGCGAGCCTGATTATGGGCTTCGTCAAGAGTGGAGTATCATATTTTCAAGTATTCGTTGTCGAATAGCAGGAGAAGCCAGGCCGGAGATAAAAGAATCACGAATGTATTTATTTTCATATTCACTTGCAGTAACCGTCGTAAAACTGCATTCTTTGGATAGTAGGTAGTTTCACAAATTGAAGGTATTGATCGATTGTCTCGTTTGGTTGTTGTTTCCGAGTAGCCAAGTTGTGACGGGCGAATATCTCACTTTTCGGCTTGATAAATAAACCGTCTAATGTAGATAGAGCTGACGAATAGGTTTCCACTTGGGCTATGTGTTTGTAGATGTTTAGCGATATAAGGTTAATGAGCAATTTGTGTTTTACCTTGTCTTCCGTTGCATTTGCTGCTTCCAAAAAATTTGTAAACGTTTTCTTCCAATGCAGCCATAGCGCAGCGTTTGTGTGGTCAAGCGGATCCGATTCGAATCTTTCCGGCTTTAAATACTTCTCCATCTCAGTTGTGGTATTTATTACTTGATCATGTACCTATTTACATTAGTTAAATAAATTAATAAATAAATGCATATAATACACCCGAATGTATAGGCTTTATTTACCTAATAAATTGAACATAATATTTATATAAGACATATTATATCAGTTGTGACAAGAGTTCGTATTATGTCAATGATTTCCTTTTCAAATTCAAAACCATAAACCAGGACACATGTTTCTGTCAATGTTTATGAATGCGTTTCCATTGTCAACACCCCAACAAGTTGCAAAACATGTATTAAGACTTTAACAGATCAAAGTGCGAACGCAATTATTGACAAATCCATAAAAAACGTTGACACACAACAAGTTTAGAGGCGATCCTCGCAATCTGTAACAAATCTTAGGATTTGTTTCGAATCCAACACGATTTTCGGCAGTGCGAACGCAAAAGCATACGCAACAAGTTTTAAGATTTGTATCATAACTACAACAAGTTGAAAAACATTACATGTTTTAATATTTCTCAATCCAAACGCACGGTAAGTGTGATTAATTGAAAATTATTAATGTAACATTTTTAAAATAGTTACCATGGACTTATCAATCAAGCAGGACTGAGTTCTCTGTCCAGCCCCGCTAGACAAATGCCACACGCTAACTTTTCCGTCGTTCCTCAGAAAAAATGTATGGAGATGACATTAGCTGCGGAAAAAATAGCGTGAGGTTGCCGTAAGCTAATGTTATTTCCATACATTTTTTTCTGCGGTACGACTGCGGAAAAGTTAGCGTGTGTGGCATTTGTCTAAGGCCTTTGAACGAAACGAAACGAGCAGAGGAGGATAGCGTAAACAAAGGGCGTTTGTCCCTTTCCTATAGGGTGTTCATAATTTCCTCGTATTTAAAATAATAATTTACTTTAAGTATCACAATAATTAGGAGAAAAATCCACAATACTATCAAAAAATAACTATAATATTTACGTTTTAAATAAATAAATAATTATTTTAGTTTTGAAATATAAATAGATTAAGTATGCAAAATCATACTTTACTTGCTGAATTACAAATATTATTTTTGTCCAAAGATTATTGTTGATTAAATTGTTGGATTAAAGCGAAATAAACAAAAATACATTAATACTAAGAACCTATCAATTATTTTTGTAACTATATTTAAAGTAGGTAGGTTCTTACATAGAGTATGGTAAAAATCGCATGTAGAATGTAAAATTACAAATGAATGACTTTCAGAAGAGTATAATACTAATTACTATTTTTTCTGTACCCGCTACAGGAAAAAATGCTTTCTGATCATGCTGCCTTGCCTTCAAAATAAAATGAATATATAGTATTTTAAATATTTGATCTGGATCTTTATATAAATCTGGAAATGGAAGCTTGATGCTAAAAAAAGGTTTTCTTTTAGGCGATCGTCTCAGAGGGACCCCAAACAAACCCCGACATGATAATGACATTGTTGTTCGGTCGGACACGGCCGGTCGCCTGTAGGACAGAACCGCATTGCCCTAATCAACAAACCACCGGGGTGTACCTATGTCCGCGATAAAAGGTACTGGGTTACACCTTGAAGTAGGTAACCTAAATGAATAAAAACTAACTTGCTGGCAAGCGTCTCGTCACCATCTCCTGAGCAGCAGCAGCAGCAGCAGCTTTGGGAGGAGCGCTCCTCTTGCGGCCAACCCTGCCGATCAAAGCCCAGCACTAGGCCTTGCTTCTCTTCAAACTTGACGACACTTGCACAGTAGGTAATACCAACACCAATAGCACACTGACAGGAGGCCCTTACAGGCTACCAAGAAACCTGGTGGGTTATTGTCTAAGAAAAAATCTATCACGATCGCTTATAATTTGACAGCCATTGCGCCGTGAACATAAGACTCTGTGCCGACTTCCTATTATAAAGGAGTAATGGATGGACTGCGCCTGACTTATTTATCAAACACCACGAGGATGGAGGACGGCGCGAAACCGGATTGCGTTCACAACACAACTACTCGCTCGCGCCATAATCAGTGACTGCTCGGGCGCATCAATCTACCTGGAACTTTATAGGGAGTGCTTTCCGTGGTTCGTACTCAGGCGCAGAGGGAGGCTGTGCGCCGGTGGGGTGAGGTACTCGTGTTCCCAGCTGCCGGCCACCAGACGATCGAGGCGATCCGTCCGGTGTTGGAGGAGTGGGTTGGGCGCCGGCAGGGCAGCCTCTTATTCCGCATGGTGCAGGTACTGACCGGACATGGTTGTTTCGGTCACTACCTGCACCGAGTTGCACGACGGGAGGAAACGCCGCAGTGTCACCACTGCGACGCTCCCGACGACACTGCCGAGCACACCCTGTTGGTGTGCCCGGCTTGGCGACGCCAGCGCAGCGAATTAAACGCTGCGCTAGGAGGCGGAGACCTTTCGCTGCCGAGCATGGTCGTGGCCATGCTCCGCGGCGAAGCGGAATAGGGGGCTGTCGCCTCCTTCTGCGAAGATGTCGTCTCGCAGAAGGAGGCTGCGGAGAGGGAGAGGGAGGTAGATCCTCAGGCCGCTCCCATCCGCCGCAGACGGATAGGCAGGAGAAGGCGGGCATTCGCTCAAGCAATGCCTGTCCGATGACCCTGCCGTGTGGCCTGCGTGCACGGTTAGCCCCGTGCACGTCGCCGTAAGGCCCTCCGTCTGGGGATTGCCCTGGTGTTCTCGGGCAATCCCCCCTTGGCGAGAGCCCGACCGGGTGTCGGGCTTGCCCGGGCGCGTTGGTAGTAGAGTCGCAGTGTGGACCTTACCTAGCGCGCCCATTAGGGCAGGTAGAGCACCGAGGGGTTTTAGTGGGTAGGCCTGGTACTCTGCCGGGTGAGCCCCACACACGCTCGCCGTCTAGCCAACGGTGGGTACGGTGCGGTTGCATTTCCGAGGCATTTCCCCGCGAAAAAAAAGGGAGTGATCTCCAATAGTTCAGAGACAAAATTTTCGATTTCTATGAGTATATTTATTTCTACTGTAACCATTTAACAAAACGGCCTGTAATTTTTTTGTACAGTCTAGCTTAGTCTAGCTAACTGGGACAAATGATATTTTTGGCATAATTGCAAACTAGGTACATACAATCAATTTGTATCATCATTCAGCTAAGAGACGCCCACTGTTGGACATAGGCCTCCCCCAAGGATCTCCATACCGATCAGTCCTGCGCCTCCCGCATCCAGCGGCTTGCCGCGACCTTCTCTAGATCGTCGGTCCACCTTGTGGGGGGCCTACCAACACTGCGTCTCCCGGTACGCGGCCGCCACTCGAGGACCTTTCCGCCCCTAGTGTGGGGCGACGTTTTTTATAAAAAAAAAGCGAAAAAAAAGCAATTCTTTGGGCTATGTCGGTCAGTCTAGACCTTTCCACGGAACTCATCATTTCTGATGTGATCACGTAGAGAAATCCCGAGCATAGCCCTCTCCATTACCCTTTGAGTGACTTTGAGCCTTCTTATGAGACCCATTGTAAACGGCCACGTCTCAGTTCACTGGCAACATACACAAATTGAAAACTTTCGTCTTGAGACACTGCGGCAGATCCCCTCCAGTCCAAAAAACTTAAATACATCCTCCAACGCAGCTGTGAACAGTTTCGGCGATATAACGTCACCCTGTCTGACACCGCGCTGAAGTCGTACTGGTTTCGAGTTTTGGTTCTAAAGGCAGACTGACATGGTGGCATTTTCGTACAATGACTGCAACACTTGGATACACCGATAGTCTATTTGGTACCTCTGCAGTGATCTAAGTACGACCCAGGTCTCGACAGAATCAAAGGCTTTCTCATAGTTCTCAAACGCCAAGCATAGTGGCAGATTATACTCCTCGGTCTTCTGTATAACCTGCCGCAGCGTATGGATGTGATCTATGGTGCTATAGACTTTTCGGAATCCAGCTCGTTCGGCTGGAAGTCTTCGAATTTGCGTGCGAGACGATTCGTGATGACTCTCGAGAACAGCTTATAAACATGACTCAGGAGCGTGATGTGTCTATAGTTCTTCAACCCTGTCGCCCTTTTTGAAGAAAAGTGCCACCACGCCCCTGTGCCATGCTTGAGGCGTTTTGCCCTCGAGTATGACGGAGTTGAATAGCCGCTGCAGCGCTTTCGGGACTGGTAGTCCACCCGCTTTTAGGAGTTTGGCTGTAACTCCACCATCGCCCGGCGCCTTGTTGTTTTTAAGCTGTTTGAGAGCCACACTGATCTCGTACAGGCTGACGTCCGGGATGTCTTTGGTGTAGTGCCGGGTCAATTTGGCTCTAGGGTCTGTAGCCTGAATAACAGGTGCCTGTGATGTTGCGTAAAGCTGTCCACAGCTGTCTTCAGTTTCGTCAGCAGACTCTAGGTATGAAATAAAAATATTTGAAGTTTGTTCTTCTGATTCATATAGCGTGTCCGTTTGACATTTTCCGGAACAAAATGATCGATGCCGCATTTTTCCTATGATAAATCAATATAAATCATAATCTCATCGAAAGGCAATGTATTGCCCTCTTACAAAAAAATGTGTTTAAGTTATAACTACCTTTTTTAGTTATAAGTGCTTTTGATTAAGTAAATAAGAAGTGTCCGGCGTATAATGCTGATTAATGTGGCGTAAGTTAAACTTGACTGTACTTGGTCGGGAAATAATAATGAGAGTCTGGCTTCCCGTGCGGCGAGAAGCCCGTCGTGCAACGAACAAGCTAGAAGGTGAAGGTGCAGCTGATTCTCTTAGTTATGTTTTGGTTCAGGTGGCATCCTGATTACAATGCCTTAAGTTATAGCTTCGTGTAGAAAAATGACTATACTGAAGTCTTTATGTATGATGAGTTATGCATGATTGTAGGCAAACTCCTGATTTATATATGTGCCTATTCATATGGTCAAAACACCATATTATCATAAAAAATCAGTAGTTCCGGGCTTGGGCTGCCCGCATTCCATCCGCTGCACACCACCTTCTTTAAATCGTCCGGTCCATAGTGCCGCAGGGTGTCTCACACTACGTTTGCCTAGTCTTGGTCTCCTCTCTATCGAGGAGATAGAGAGTAGACCAAGACTAGGCAAACGTAGTATGTCTACTCCATCGAGCATCAGTCGCTGTGCTGACCGTTAATTTTAATGCCGCGTCGCGTAATGTAACTTTTCAGTAGCATGCTCCGTGCCTCCGGTGTGATATCAGTGTGGTTGACGGAATAGAAGAGCTTTATAAGTTTTGTCAAGACAGGTGTTCCTCCCGCTCTGAGTAGCTCAGTAGTTATTCCGTCATCTCCCGGAGATTTGTTAATAAGAAGCTGCTCAAGAGTCATCACAATTTCACCCATGTCAACGCTGGGGAGCTTGTCTGTTAGGTGGCGTGTAAGCCTGGCACGCAGATCATCTGCGCAATGGGTTTAAGGTGGGTATCTTTTTGGGAATGTAATTCCCCGTAAAACTTTTCGACTTAAACGAGTATCTCTGGCTTCGAGTTGACGATGATGTTAACACCTTTGATCCCTTATTCCGTGCGATGGCGTCTTCATTATATCGGCTATTCGCGCACCGTGTGTCGCGTCTTATCAGCCTCTTTATCTTTCTGGTAAGTGCCTGATGTTCAGTCGGGGTGGCATTATTAAGTTCTTATCGCTTTCTCACTAATTGCAGAGTCTCGCTGGTGAGTTTTGACTTACATCCACAACTTTTCGGTCGAAAGTGTTTATAACCCGTCCCACGAATCATGCATATCAGGCCATCGGTGGCATCGTTCGGGTCTTGTGTGGTTTCCAGCATGGCGAATCGGTCCTGGAGCTCTAATTGGAAGCCCTTGCTACCAGCTTCAACCTGGGGCAACGTCAGCCGGAGAGTCGACTTCACCAAGCGTGCTCACTCGATTTTGTTATAAATATCCAAAGTGCCTCTAACCAGCCGGTATTGACCCTATTGATCACAGAGACATCTCTGAATGCCGGCGCTTGTCAGGTATTATGCAGTCTATCTCGTCTCGTCTTCCTGGTCACGTTATTGGGGCTTTGCCAGGTAAACTTCCTTTGAGGCTTCTTCTGGTAAAATAAGGTAATATTATATTACATTATTTTATCTTTCCCATATAATGCAAGAATTATAATACAGTTTAATTTTTTTTTATATAAATAAAAATTTTATTCAGGAAACTACATACATATTTATACAATACAAATCATATGCTAAACCTTAAAATCTATATATAAAATTAAAAGTTAATCTAAAACAATAAACTAAAATAAGAAGTCCCCGCGGCATGGTTCCGTATGGCTGGCTGGCAGCGTTTCCCCGTTGTATTGCAATAGCAATACATTGAGCAAGGAAGCTGCCAGCTCTGTGGTCACCAGTAACATTCGAAATATTTTTAAAGAGTGCGTGGGCGCTAGGGCCCCACGCACCAAGGGTCTCGACGCAAATGGAACGAAATCGTATTCGGCGCCGAGATCCCTATATTTCGCTTTCTTTGCCGTTTCAGCCGCCTCGGCAGCCGCGCCGGCGCTAACAGAAGTTCCGAGGAGATAAGAAGGGGCCAGAGTGTCTACACAGGTGGCATCCCACACCAGCACCCTTCCCATCGTCCACGGAATTAGTGACATTCCGTCCGGTCTCTTGCCATCGTAACTAAAATGCCAGGTGGCTGAAGAAGAGCCGGTACGTTGACGCTGGCAAGAGACCGGCGGAGGATACCATTGAGCGCAGCATGCCTTGAGAAGCGGCCTGCACTCTTGCAGCAAGAGAGCCCGTGGTGCCCGTGGACGTCGACATCAGTGCCGCAGGGGCACTTATGCGGTGCACAGACCCGGACGCCGAGCCGCAGACAGGTTGCAACGCGTAGAGTGTGGGGCTCCAAGAAAGTGCCAGTATGCGCCGACGGAAAAGCATGTAGCCAAGCGCCTGCTTCCTTGGTCCCCACAGCCAATAGCCTGATGCGATCGGAACCCGTGCTGCGGTTTAAAAGTGAATTTTGTATAATTTTGTAGTAAACATCGTCCCAGACCCTTTGGGAGTCCAAATTAGCTGGGAAATCCTTACCCGGGCAGGCAAAACTCTAAGCGTTTTTGGCCTCCGTCAAGCCGGCAAGCTCATAGTTTATTGGGCAGGCCCTTAGGGTTTTTCATGGGTTTTTCCTATTAGACATTCCGAGCGGTGAACGAAAGACAGTTTTAATTATTGTAGACTTCACCAGATTTTTCCCGTGATATAACTGCTGAACATTGTTTTCATAAAAACAGATTATTATAGTTGTTAAAATATGATTATTTTCTTAATACAGAGCCCACCTATATAAAGTATAAAGTACCTATTTAATTTTTAACCGACTTCACAAAAGGAGGAGGTTCTCAATTCGATACGTATGTTTTTTTTGTGTGTATGTTACGCGATTACGCCGCCAATTGTAGACCGATTTTCAAAATTCTTTTTGTATTCCATAGTGTAAACTCCAAGGGTGGTCCCATGGTCACCAAAGTTAGGATCTGATGATGGGATCCCATGAAAATCGAGGAAAACCCTTAAATTTTAAGGTGTGTCCAACGTGTCTTGTATTTATGTTACGCGATTACTTCGCCAATAATGTGGATCGATTTTCAAATTTATTTTTGTTTTCGATAGAGTATACTCCTGGGGTGGTCCCAAGGTCACCAAAGTCAGGATCTGATCATGGGATCCCATTAAAATAGAGGGAAACGCTAATTTAATAAATTAGGGTTTCTTTCACTAAAAAGATTGCATTCACTAAAAAGTTATAATAAAAAATATTTTACAAAAATTAAAAACCGACTTCAAAAACACTGAAATGTTAAAAATAATATAAGAATAGGTACAGACAACATCACACTTCTATATTGAATCGGTGCCAAATTTTAAGACTTTCTAGGAGATCATCGTTTTTATTTCTATTTCTGATTCATCTGGGCATAATTGAAGTCGGTGACAAATTTTAAGACTTTCTAGGAGGAGATCATCGTTTGGCACCGACTTCAATATAGAAGTGTGATGTTGTCTGTACCTATTCTTATATTATTTTGAGCTTTTCAGTGTTTTTGAAGTCGGTTTTTATTTTTACAAGCCCTTTCATTCATATTACAAGGGCGTGAACCCTTTAATTCATATCACGTCATTGCTTGACTTTGTAAGGATGTTCGAGGTGGTCCGTCTTAAATACGTCATGAAAAGTCGTCGTATAAACGTATACACATGTGACGTCGTGAGGCTGTGACATACGATCGTCGTTATAGAGTACCCTTGAGCCCTAGGTCGTCTTAACCGACGTCTTTTACGTCTATGGCGACCGTAAAATATCGTCCGACGTCAAAATGCTACTTGGGTCAGCTTGATTGTTCTAGGCAAGGATGTGCTAAGAACTCGTCGTTGGAGTTGTGAGTTGAAGAGATCATAAGACAAACTTCAAGAAAGATCCTGCAAATAATTTTCTTTTCAAAGGGTATGATTTGCAGGTATATTACGTAGGTGATGGTACCTGCTACATTTATCAGCTCTAAAAATTACCATGGGCCATCTATTCGTGCCTAGAGCAACGTTATAAGTCTCGCACATTTTGGAAGCAGAAGTCTTGTTCCATCTTGTCCGTCCATCCATTTTAATGTTAAACTCTCTAGGCTTTTGACGATCTTACACTTCTTCGTCGGCTTCTTCTCTTCATCACCCTCTTGCTCGGTAACGTATGTTTCTTCCCATTTCTCAAAAAAATCTTCCACTTCATTGTCATTTTCGTCGTCATAATCAGAGTCAGAACATTTTCCCTCTGACAGTCGTCTGATATGCTCTTCGCCCAATTGTGATGTAAAGTCTAACCACTCAATATATAAAATTCTCGAGTTGCGTAAAAGTCTGTACAAAAAAGAAGATACGCTAAAAACTTAACATCAGGGGGCCTTACTGTGATTATCTAGAGCAGTGGTTCCCAACCTTTTAATCTCCAGGGACTATTTACATTTCTTTGTCATCAGCCGGGATCATCATGTACAAAAACTTCAATCAATTTTAAAGCATATCATTGTAAATAACCTAATAGTGCCGTGACATTCAGCTTCTATACAAGTTCGGAGGACTAATATATTGCTCGAAGCAACTAGCAAAATAATCGTTACAGTCTTAATTGATTCGGACCTTGTACAAAGATATACTTACTCAGAGAAGTGAGTTTGCTTTCGCGGACCACTGCTTGGAAACCACTGATCTAAAGGAATGTTAAATTTTTTTTACAAAAAATAGAACCGACTTCAAAAACACAGAAAACTTAAAAATAATCTTCTTCTATATTAAAGTCGGCGCCAAACGATGATCTCCTAGAAAGTGTTAAAATTTGTTACCAACTTCAATATAGAAGAAGATTATTTTTCAGTTTTCAGTGTTTTTGAAGTCGGTTCTATTTTTTGTAAAAAAAATTATTTTTAACTTTTTAGTGAAAGAAATAATCTATTTCCTCGATTTTCTATGGGATTCCATCATCCGATCCTGACTTTAGTAACCATAGGACCACCCTTGCAGTATACTCTATCAAATACAAAAAGAATTTTGGAAATCGGTTTAAAAATGACGGAGTTATGAGGTAACAAACATAAAAAAAAAATACAACCGAATTGATAAAGCTCTATCAAGCTGGCAGTGGAAAATCGGCAAAAGTTGATATAAAATACACGAAAATTTGTAGCTAAATTGTTGCTAATTAGTTGCTAAAATGCCGATTTTGTTGCTCGAACCGATCTTTGAAAATCGAAAATAATGCCAGCTTCATATAAAGTTAGTAAGGAAACCGGGTAAATGATAAATATCTAATCGATTCTTACTCATGAATTTGTTGCTAATTTGTTGCCGCAGGGTAGTAATCAGAAAATTAATTAAAAGAAAAAAACAAGTCTATGCTACCTTGAACTGCGATTTTCTGAGCTCAAAACACCTTAATCAATTAGTTGCTACACTGGATATCACTGAGACGCCTCTAAAGTGCCAGCAACAAAATAGTACCTGGAGATGATAGTACCTGGATTAATTAAATTGCCAACGATTTTCTGGGTCATGCTACCTTGAACCGCGATTTTCTGAGCTCAAACCATCTTAATCAATTAGTTGCTACACTGGATATCACTGAGACTCCTCTAAAGTACCAGCAACAAAATAGTACTCAAAGATTGGCTGGTTAATTAAATTGCCAACGATTTTCCGGGTCATGCTACCTTGAACCGCGATTTTCTGAGCTCAAAACATCTTAATCAATTAGTTGCTACACTGGATATCAGTGAGACGCCTCTAAAGTGCCAGCAACAAAATAGTACCTGGAGATCGGCTGATTAATTAAATCGACAACGATTTTCCGAGTCATGCTACCTTGAACCGCGATTTTCTGAGCTCAAAACATCTTAATCAATTAGTTGCTACACTGGATATCACTGAGATTCCTCGAAAGTGCTAGCAACAAAATAGTACCTGACTGATTAATTAAATCACAATTAAACAAAATAGTACCTGGAGATCTCCAGGTACTATTTTGTTGCTGGCACTTTAGAGGCGTCTCAGTAATATCCAGTGTAGCAACTAATTGATTAAGATGTTTTGAGCTCAGAAAATCGCGGTTCAAGGTAGCACGACCCAGAAAATCGTTGGCGATTTCATTAACCAGCCGATCTCCAGGTACTATTTTGTTGCTAGCACTTTAGAGGAGTCTCAGTGATATCCAGTGTAGCAACAAATGGATTCTTGTTATTTGAACTCAGAAAATCGCGGTTCAAGGTAGCACGACCCAGAAAATCGTTGGTGATTTAATTAATCAGCCAATCTTTGAGGACTATTTTGTTGCTGGTACTTTAGAGGAGTCTCAGTGATATCCAGTGTAGCAACTAATTGATTAAGATGTTTTGAGCTCAGAAAATCGCGGTTCAAGGTAGCATGACCCGGAAAATCGTTGGCAATTTAATTAACCAGCCAATCTTTGAGTACTATTTTGTTGCTGGCACTTTAGAGGAGTCTCAGTGATATCCAGTGTAGCAACTAATTGATTAAATGTTTTGAGCTCAGAAAATCGCGGTTCAAGGTAGCATGACCCGGAAAATCGTTGGCAATTTAATTAACCAGCCAATCTTTGAGTACTATTTTGTTGCTGGCACTTTAGAGGAGTCTCAGTGATATTCAGTGTAGCAACAAATTGATTAAGATGTTTTGAGCTCAGAAAATCGCGGTTCAAGGTAGCATGACCCAGAAAATCGTTGGCAATTTAATTAATCCAGGTACTATCATCTCCAGGTACTATTTTGTTGCTGGCACTTTAGAGGCGTCTCAGTGATATCCAGTGTAGCAACTAATTGATTAAGGTGTTTTGAACTCAGAAAATCGCGGTTCAAGGTAGCATAGACTTGTTTTTTCTTTTAATTAATTTTCTGATTACTACCCTGCGGCAACAAATTAGCAACAAATTCATGTGTAAGAATCGATTAGATATTTATAATTTACCCGGTTTCCTTGCTAACTTTATATGAAGCTGGCATCATTTTCGATTTTCAAAGATCGGTTCGAGCAACAAAATCGGCATTTTAGCAACTAATTAGCAACAATTTAGCTACAAATTTTCGTGTATTTTATATCAACTTTTGCCAGCTTGATAGATCTAATTGATAACCTCCTCCTTTTTTGAAGTCGGTAAAAATTTTTTGAAACAGAGACACGGCTATTGCGGCCTATAGCTCTTTCTCGCTCCCACTTCTATTTTAATGTTGATACTGATCATGGTAAATTGTAATGATAATTTCTGATAGTTTCAAGTGATCACGCTAATGGGGCTGGTACTGTAGACATCAGTGGGCCTATTACCAATCTCATGGTTTTGCAAATGATATCATAGTGCGAAACGAAAAATACTATTTCCGGTCAGATTTTTGATCATTTGTTAATTATTTAATGATGACATTATTGAAATTATGCCATAGTTATGATATCATTGGAGATCGGTAATACGAAATGCAGAATTTTATGACTTCTTTTTCTCAAATTTATACCATGTCATACGATGAAAGATCCATAATTGGCCTGCAGAATTTCATATTCGCGCGCGATCAGCGAGTATTCGGAAAGTGTTTAATTTTATTGTATTGTCCGAATAATTATATAAATGAATGTATTTTGTGCTACCACGGTAAGTAGCAGTTTTCCAGTTCCGTATTTTCAGAAACTAAAATTTTATGGAATAGTCTTTGGTTCCCACACACAAATAGGGACCATTTGTTTCAAAGGAAATCCTATCAAAGAAATATAAAAGGGCTGATTCGATAAATTAAATTATCTACCGTCTGAGCGCGACGTAGACATTAGGCACGCATATTCTGCTAGTATAGACTATGGGTAAAAAGAGCTTTAAATCTATAAGAGATGTCTGTTTTTAAATGTATTAGATATGTAAGTTGGTTTGCAGACTAACTTAGTTTTCATTATCGTAAGCCTATTGAAGCCTCGAAAACATTGGAACCTCTCGACTTCTGTTACTTTTAATAAAACGTCATCCTTTTTTTATTTTACAATGGTATGTTTACAAGTGAGTAATTTAATAAAAGAGGTCCTGGCTATCTACACTAATTAAAAGGTATTGATTACCTTCTTCCTGATCCACACTTCTGCATTCGCATCATTTCGCCTCCAGGTGAATATCGATCATGTATGGATCATAATATGCTTAAAGGAAAGAATAGATTTTTGTCTAAAATTTATATGATGCGCATTCCAATATCTACGACGACGCTACTTTATGAAGCTATTTTGTAACGGTACGTTTTACACATACAAAATATAAATAACACCAAAACAAAAAAATGCAATAATTGGTTTGCGTCTGTACGGCATTATGTTCTAAGTTAAAACAACTTGACGGAAGATTTCATTTCTAGGTCTACAGACCTACCTACTTACTAAAGCCAATGCGAATATGTTTAAACTCGGCGTAGTTTGTAACTGCAAGGCAATCATTTGCATTATTCTTCGAAATAATAATTATTGCCTGTGGCTCGTATTTCTAACAGTCAGCAAGTGGCATAAAAGGGTGTGCACACAGTACCCTTTTGTGTTATTAATATTTAAAACATATAAAAAAATTACGACGTTCAATTTTATACACTACTAACTGTTGCCTCGATGTTTCAAAAGTGACTTTATAACCACAAAACAGTGAAAAGTGTATGTCTACTTACGGAGAATACAGTCAGATTTTTTTTCTTAGAAATGATCAGTTACATTTAGCCCAACGAAAAAATCTGCGTTTAGACGGGAATATGCGAAAAACATAAATACGTATTTAGGTAGGTACTTACAACTATCATGATTTGAAAAATAGCTACGAGTATTATAGCTGTTTAATTAGAAGCAATATGATAATGATGAATAATACGGAGGCAGGTTATAAGTCACGTAAGTATTATGTGAGCATAATATACATACTCCCGGGCACATACTTTATGCAATGTACGGAATATTTATTATATAAGTATCTAAGAAAATATAATTTAGTCTTTCCTTTATTTACTTCCATTTACTTACCTAATTAGGCGTTTAATACTCGTAGTATCACGTTTTCGAAATAAATCTAGTAATTCGATTGACTTTATGAACGACTTAATTAAATTTAATCTAGTTTTATTTAATTTAATTTGATTTTAATACATTGACATTTCATTTTATTCCATGACATTCCAATTAATATATTGACATTTCGTTAATTCATTCACATTACTATTATTTATTGACTCGCGTCTTCATAATAATGTAACTAAATAATTTATTTGATAGGATCTCAATTCATAATTATTTTTCAATAAATACAAGAACAAGGAAATCTAGCTAGTAAAATTAAATGTCTGCCCTTCTCTATTCATATTTAATTGCAACGCCTTAACAAGGTACAATGTGTAACTTCATCTCACACTTGTAATGCAATATATAAATAAATAAATAAATAAATATCATGCCGGATCCATACTTTTTGGAGGCAAGACGACACGACGCGAGTGCAAAACTGTGGATGGCCAATTGGCCACTATTTTTGAATTACTCGTATGAAATCATACATGACGCGTGCTAATTCAATGGTTGAATGGGGGATTCAGCCATATGCTCTACGCTGGCCCATTGTGTATTGGTCGGGAGCACCGGAGGCTTGTTCGTTGCACAGCCGGATGAGACCCTGGTATTCGTGACCCTGGGGTGTAGCCCAGACTACCCAGCCTATAAATAAACTAACAAAAATTAACAAACATGCAAATATATCTTTATATTTTTAGTCTCACAGGCTTGAGTACGATATATTGACTATAAAATTTGTTTGATTCTAAAATTGGTTTGTGTCTAGTGTGATAGTGTAAACACACTTTAGCTGCTCGTAATATTTTTCGCACTCAACAAATTATGGTGAGTGTCACACGATTATAGTGGATATAGTACGGCCACTCCGTTGCCGTTAGACGCGTCTCAAAAACAGTTGTTTGAATTTTATAGTGCTTTGTGGCAGCAGACTAAAGTGCGTTGCAGTACGAGCTTACTGTCACCTTTTGGAAATGTATCCTTATCGACAATTTTCCATTTCAGGTTGGGAACAATTAGTATAGGATATCACAAGAAATCTTAATCGAACTTGATGGTAAATATTGACATCGTTGAAGTCCAGCATCAGGAAATCACTCGTAAATATAAATTATACTGTCAATTTCATCAAGATGTATGATGGTGTTAGTCAAGAAGATGTGCAGAATGTGCATGTGAGTTTAATGGTACAGTTTAAGTCAATGTTCTCCAGTTAAGACGGATAATGGCATCATAGGAAGGTTACGGCTCTGTACCAGCAGACGCAGCGTTAGTCTCCCATTATGGCTCGTGCTGGGCCGTCAGACGTTCAGGGGCCTTGCCATGATCACTTATAGCAAGGTTAAAACAACATTGAAACAGAGTTTAGTGCCATCTCGCTCTCAGTGCGGCTTCAATATTGTTTGGAGCGATCACGGTTCGGGGGCTGGTGACGGTCGCAGGAAGTCGCTAAATGCGAGCAGCGTGCAGCGTAGGACGCAGGTCAGGATCCGTGTGGAGATCCTTGGGGGGGTCTTATTGATTCTAACAATTTATTTGCACAAAACATCGGTGGGTTATGTGGTTAGTGTTATTGCAATGTATATTTTGATCTCATTTTTTTACCATTATGTCTTTACCTTCACAAACTGCGATTGCAAATAACTAAGGCTAAAATTTTCATTAAAAAAATATTTCCTCGATCGTTGGTGGTAGAGAGGTTGCGGAGAGTGGTTTAGCTGAGCATGGAGATGGAGACACGATAACAGATCGATATGAACTGTCAATATATATTGGATATAATGGCCACATTGAAATTTTCTCGACATTGATATATAAATAATGCCCAACATAACAATATCAATATCCAAAACACAACCAAAAAACATTAAGATAACTAAAAATCCAACTTTTTTAACAGCTCATATCGATATATCGTTTTATCATATCGTGTGTCGGTGGTCATGCTAGTCAACTTAGCCCCTTTGCAATGTGACAGATTCCCCCGCCTTAAAAAGGCCCCCTTAGTTACTATTAGTAGATTGTTTACCAAGGGAGCAAAAAACTATTTTTAAGGCGCTACTTTCCCGTTTTCGAACTATTTCGATTGACTGACACAAATATTAAAGTTATAGTTCTAAAATTCATATATTAAGTAATTTTTGAACATTTCGTCAACATTTCATTTTTGAATCCAGAGCGGAGCGAGGGATTCAAAGTACTTCACTCGAGCTTAAAATAGTGTTCCTCCCGAGGTAGACACTCTACTTTTTATCACGTTCTATGAGAAAATAAGTGAGACTTGTGTGTAAGAATACACGTTTATTTATTTACATACATTTAGTTAGGGACAATCGGGCAATAGAAAGAATTAAAAACCCCCGACAAAAACCCCCAAAAAGTAAAAAATAAAATGTGTTGGTTGGCCCTTTAGTCGTCACGTCGGGGGACCGCAATTAATATATCTATTTATTTAATTACTTACTGACTGAATAGCTAGAGCGTTACTTAATATATTAATTGCGGTCCCCCGAGTCCCCGACGCGACGTGACGACTAAAGGGCCAACCAACACATTTTGATTTTTACTTTTTGGCGGATTTTTGTCGGGGGTTTTTGAAATTTTTAATTTAATTTTTATTGCATACTTTTTAAACGGCCTAACATATTATTTTATAATGTGCACGTGATGCGCTTTCATTTGAGATCCCACTCGAGTATATTTGCAGACATTCGGTTATTTTTACCCACTTCCACCCCCACAACTTATAAACAGCTCAACCGATTTTCATCAAACATGTCTAAGAACACTCGCACATAAGTCACCTTTAATAAAAAAAAACTAAATTAAAATCGCTTCATCCGTTCGGGAGCTATGATGCCACAGACAGACAGACAACACCCCTCTTTTCGCGTCGGGGGTTAAAAACTATTAATACATATTATACTTAGAGCCTAATATTTACATTTGAACAATTATGAAAGTTTATTGTAATAATCTTTTTACTACTGACTGTAGATATTAACATTAAATAAGTACTCGAAAGAGTTGTAGGTTGCTTAGATTTGGCTAAATCTTGAAATAGGGCAAAAAGACATATTCTGAAAAAGAATTCGCTTTTCTTATATTTTTCCAAAGGATGAAATTCTCATATGCTTTTATATACCTGTTTACAGGACTTTGTATCACATTTTTAGCGTCCGATAAAATACTTTCATCGTCATTAATTTAGGACGGAAGACACTCATTTTTTATAAATTTCAAATCTCAATTTATATGCAATCACATCACAACGAACTATAAAAACAGAATGAAATTCGCGCCATTTTACTTTTTAACAATCGCGCTTCTTACTTGATATTTTATGCTGCCAGTAACTATTTCATACAATGTTCGCGATCTATCTCTTTGGTGATTGAAACTTTTACCACAGAATAGGTAATAGCTTTTACTCATAATATCCACATTCTAAATTCAAATCACTTTTAGTTACTGAGGGATTAAAAATGTATTTTGGTCCCTGTTTACGGGGAATCAAGTAGGCTATTTTTGAATAGATGTGATAAAAATAGTAACATTATGAAACTAGTGAATAAAGGACGGACTTAAAGCGAGGGCGGTAGATGAATCACGAGCAAGTGAAGGATTCTAATGACTGAATCACAACTGTAGGGAGTCATTCAAGTTTTTTTTTTATATACTACGATGCCGGCAAACAAACTTACGGCCCGCCTGATGATCAAGTGTTAGAATCCTGAGCGACGCGAGTCATTCATGGCCCTCGATATAAATCCGTTTTATTCATACTATACTTTATATCATAACTACGAGAAAAAGAAAGATTTAAGCGAAAATAGACATTTAATATTGAGTATTTTTAGTGCTAGTAGGTTGTACAGCATTGAGATGGAGGTCGAATATATCGGTGTTCTAAATTCAAACACCAAAATAGTGTATAAAAGTGCTTTTTATTCACTGTTTTCAGTGATTAATAGGCTTTTTAGAGGGCGAATGGTAAAATTCATTTAGATCTACTAGCGGAGAGATACTCAGTTCTTCTAAAATTCAGAAATCCGAAGCAAGTTTCTACTTTCGAAGAAATTGCTATCATTGAGATGTAGGCGCTATAAATTATGCTACAAGTTTCATATTAAACTAAAAAAAGCCGGCTTACAGCGCGGTTACGACCTTTTAACTATACACTCTAAACCTGTCAATAACGTTGTTACCGTTAAATTGTTTCTTCTTTTCAATAAAATTTAATTTACACGTTGATTTTGCAAAGATAGTAGCAAATTTGTTATGAACTCACAAAAAAGTCGGTAGATTAAAATGAAGGATAACTTGTCACATTATTGCTTTGAACATTTATACCCCCGCAGTTATAAAATTTATCTCGTAAGCAATGCATACTGGCTTTTTGATTTCTGGAAAACTTTTAATATATACAATTCGGGATAATTGGACCAGGATATACAAAGCTTTTGGTATGTTTCTACGTTATCTATTTGAGTTTTATTCTATATGGCTTTTTACAAAGACTGATGAGAAAATTCTGACTCTGATTATTCAGTAGGAGAATTAGTATTTAGCGAAAAACAAAATTGTGTGTATGAATCTACTTAATAAGTAAGAATATGTAAGTATTTGTTTTGAAATCAAGTCTATAAAGAGTGAAGCTCTTAGTAATAAGTAGGTATTTGAAACCGTGGTAGGCTTAAAATACTTATAAACTGAAGTAGTCTATCTCTAAATTTAATATGGCTTTGGTAGATAATGACTACCGTTGAGTAAAATCATCTTAATAATTTTATAGCAATTCTTAAGCTTCATTAAGTCAATTGATTATGACATTACCAAGTAATTGGTTTTATTTTGATGTGTTCATAGATTGATTTCATAATATTACTAGCTTTTCGACCGCAGAATCGTCCGCGTGGGTAACTTAATTTTGGCCGTATTGTTTTTTCCTGTTATTCGTAAAAAATGTTAAATAATGGAGTGGTTACATTTTCATACTTCTAAATCAAAAAATGACGAATTTCTCAAGTACCTAAATCATCTCTGTCTTACCCCCATTTTGCCCCTTTCGGGGATGGGTTCCTATAGATACTACCACCATATTCTGTCTTGGCTATACAAATCGATCTTTATGATCACCAAACAAAAATTCTACTAGCAATAAAAAATGGGTTTCTTCTTAGCATAATAATAACGCATATTCGTTATAATTCAAATCTAAGGGGTTTCTTATACAACCCATAACCTCGAAACCCAGATTTAACATTTCCCCCTTCCGTTTCACCCAACATAGATATTATTACAAAAACTTTGCAATATTTAAATTTGAAATGGTCTATTTACCTACCAATTTAAGTTAGCCCCCCCCCCCCCCCCCACCAACTCCCAGGGTGAGGAAGTAGGTACATACTTCCAGAGATATGAGCATTTGAAATTTTAAAAAACTAACCTCAAAATTAGCAGTTTCCACAAGCAATAAGTATGCATAAAGTCGAGAATACACATAAAGCCGTTTCTGGCGCTTCGCCGGCCGCTGTCGCGGCACGCTCGCTTCGCTCGCTCGGCTCGCGCGCTTGGTTCATGTTCAAACTTACTCTCGTCGCTTCGCTCATCGCTACCTATTCTTGACCCGCCTACAGTTTCTACATATGCCTACATATCTTCATATACAATTATACATATACAATCACTGTGCACGAACTTAAATAACGCTCCATTACACGTAACTTCAAACACGAAAAAAAAACAACGCGTCTCCGCGCGGTGAGCGAGGGCTCGTTTGGAAGGGATAATTAACCCCTATAAAAACAACCCCTATTAACCCCAAAATCGGGATGCGAATTACTAATGCCCACCCAAAGGACTACTCCTTTGTCTATCTCCATTCTCATCTCCATTGTCTATATTCTTGAGTTATTACATATCACTCACTAGCTGTTGGTAACTATTTGAAAGCTATATTTTTTATTAGAATGATTTTTATGATTAAGGTTTTTATGATTTACCTAAAGAACCTGTCATCACTACTTTCACCCTTTTAAAAAGGTGTTTATTTAACAAAATTAAAACAAGTTATTTTGGGACGTAATAAATCATAGGCTTTTTGCTTAGAGCATACCCCCTCGCAAAAATGCGTTCTTATCTGATAATATCTCTTTTGATTTACCTGTATCATCTTCACAGCTCATACAGGTACGTCCCCACTGATGGGTTTGAGCCTATCCTAAGTTGGGGTGTTTGGGCCTTATTCAACTACGCTGGCCCAGTGCGAATTGGTCGACTTTACTAGCTCGGCAAACGTTGTCCTGCCAAATACAGTGCCACCTACTGGGTCCAATTGCACATATGTATAAACTTTCCTTAAACCTATTCAAACACACACAGAAATTTTGTAAGAATCGGTCGAGCCGTTTTTGAGTTTAAGCGAGACTAACTAACAGCATTATTTTATATATAAGAAGATTATTAACTTATTCTAGCTTAAAAAAGGTACCCGACTCAATTAAAATGTAACCATCTATTTTTCATGCTTGCGATATATACTCGTATAGGTTATTTTTAGTACTCAGCGCTTTAATTGTCTATTTTTCTCAATTCGATGCGTATATTGTTTTTGTGTATGTTACGCGATTACGTTGCCAATTGTGGACCGATTTTCAAAATACTTTATGTATTCGATAGAGCATACTCCAAGGATGCTCACCAAAGTTAGGATCTGATGATGGTGTTCAGAATTACCATTCTGAATAGGTATTTAGAATGAATATCGTTGTTTATATATTTTTATTATTTTACTTCATTTTTATATGTTTTTAAAAAACTAAACGCAGATTGTTAGCATGCTTAAACAAAACGCAAAACGTTGCTTTGACGTTTGCGAAAATGCGAAAATTGTACCGTTTTAGAGACACTTTTCAAATTCAAAAGAATTACGGATCAGACTCAAATTCATTTTACATTTATAATAGAATTAATAATATCAAATTCATTGTAACTTGTTGTTTCTTTACGTTAACTAAAATACCTAAACTTCAAGTTTGATTGCGAATCTTGAATAGACCAGTTACTTATACCTCCACTGCCTCCTTACGAAATTTCCCTAAGAACACCTATTAGGGATCGCATCGATTAACAGATGGGATCCCATGAAAATCGAGGGAAACGCTAATTAAATACCAGCTCACCTTCGGTGAGTATTGAAATCTTTTTAGTGAATTAGGGTTTCTTTCACTAAAAAAATTTCATACACTAAAAAGTTAAACATATTTTACAAAAAATAAAAACCAATACTTCAAAAACACTGAAAAGTTTAAAATAATATTAGAATAGGTACAGACAACATCACACTTCTATATTGAAGTCGGTGACAAATTTAAAGACTTTCTAGGAGATCATTGTTTGGCACCGACTTCAATGAAGTGTGATGTTGTCTGTACCTATTCTTATATTATTTTTAACTTTTCAGTGTTTTTGAAGTCGGTTTTTTTTTAAATATTTTTGTATGTTTTGGTTAAGGTTCTCTTCCCATTTTTCTCTTTGCACAGATTCATGATATGAATAATGTTTTTGCGCCCTATAGTCAAAATATGTGCCTCTATGCTACTTGTGATTTTGAAAATTAAGGTGTCAGATTTGACAAATGAAAATATTGCTTTAGATAAATTCATATCAGAACTGTCTGCTTGTAATATCTATTTAGAAGGGAATTTAATAAATTATACACTAAAATCGGATGTATTCACGGCCGTGTTGATGCCACACAGTGAGTTTTGGCCATTCGTGAGAAAGCAGACAGTAGAAGATGGTGGTGACACGAGCACAGATGCTTACCTTCTGGTATCGACATATTTAAAAAACTAAAATTGATACAAATATGCGTAATATAATTGCTAAATACTTTTGTTTTAATTATCTAGGTTGGTTGATCTAGCGAAAAAAACGTTTACTCGTAATATTTATAAGCCATGATATTGTTACATCATTAAACTTAATGTGTGAACTATGGTGTGAACAATGATTTATCATAAATCATTGTTCACACACAAAAGTACTTTGCTAAGTTTCCGACTCAACAAATATTTATTGCAGTTAGATTAATAAAAAGGTTAGATTTGCCATTTTATGTTAAACATCTATTGGTGTGTGAAGCAATTACAACATCTTGGATATTTATACATATGTAGGCAGTGGCACTGTGGTTCCTACCACACGTCCCCACATGGGCAGGGAGAACACCGGGGGGTTTGGCGGGTATGTCTGGCATTCTGTTGGGAGACTTGGGTTGGGAGAGCCCCACACACGCTCGCCGTCTTGCTAACGGCGGGTACGGTGCGGTAATGCATTCCCTCGAAAAGGAGGATATTTATACGTATATTTGTTATACAAGTATAGGTATATTATTATTATACATATATTTGTTTATTATAGCAAAAGCAGTTGGGTGAAATGGAAGGTGAGGTCAAGGAAATTCAAATGGAGCTGGCGGCAATCAAACGGGACCGCTTGGACCTGCAACAAAGAACTTACACTGAACCAGTGAGTAGAACTTCATTAATCAAGCTAATAACTCATGATAACTAAATTCAAGCAATAACCCGTCAAAATATAAGAAGATTTCAAAATATACAATTGACAGCAGCGTTAAAGTCACTATTAGACACTCAGAAATACGTGATCTTGCTAAGATCTTTTAAATAAGTAGTAGTAGTTTTTAGTAAGTATTTGTTGAAAAAAATTGTATCTATTAGAAACACCATTTTATTACATTCTCGTTCATTTCGGACACTACATTCTTGTTGCAAAATAACAATAACCTTATTCCCAATAAAGTACTACTTATATCGCTGGATAATAAAAAGTGAAACTGTATCCAGTTGTTCGTCAAAAACTTGACGTATCACCTTCGTAACTAGTTCATCTTAAATTCAAGTTATGTGACTCTGTTAACGCTTTGTATTTATATCAACAAAAGATCTTGCACATAATTTCACCGAGATTATTATTTATAGGACACAGAAGTGGTAAAAGAGTCTGCAACGTGTGGTGAAAGCGAGTTTCCCAATGACCATGGAGAAATATCAGAGGTACCGATGCTAGGTATCTTAGCGTTAAACACGTAGTATAACTAAGTCTAGTTAAGCTCATAGTGTGAACTTACGGAAATGCAATGACTCAATGCCAACAAACTAGGCCTGTGCGTAGATGCACAAATGAACTCTTGACATGAAGTGAGGGGTGCAAGCTTGTGATTTAGTAATTACTGGTGCTCAGATGTCTGTCGACAAGAATCAGGATATTTTACGTAGTGCTTTAATGACAAAGCTGAGTACACTTTGGAGTCTAGGTACTCACATTTGTGATATTTGCACTTTAAAATGGTACTTTATCACTTAAAGCGATAGTGTAGGATGCTATTTTGTAAGGTAAAGTTAAGGCAGAACCAATTCCCTCTAACGAAAACGGGTGGGCTGGAGGAACCAATGGATAATTCAAAGATTTCAGTTTGAGATATCTACCCTAGAAATGGGTCTACAACTCAATAGACTTATCAGAAATGGACCTTAGAGAGATATTACACTGCCAACTGAAACAATGCTGATTTTTGTATCGAATAACTTCGGAACAATAATCTTGTCAGTATCTTACAACAAAGTAAAAGCATAAACTAAGAATACGAGCTCAACCTATGTGCTTAGGTTAACACAAAGTCAGCACTATAGTCCGTTTTTTAACAAATGAGTACCGAAAATTTTTACTGCGTTGTTATTGGTCCAACAACATTAAGTCCATTTTATTCAATAAGAACGGGCCTTTAAAATTTCAAATCAAGAACAAAGGGTAGGCCCCGCCCCTAACAAGACTTACCTCACTCTGTCAATACTGGACATGTGCGATAGACATACTCAGTACTCGTTTCTTTAAAAAACGGACAATAGCCGCAAGCTTCACTGGCTATTTTCACACCAGTGACCAGATTCATTCAAGCTCTCTCTTCATATCGATTTTCGTTCGACATTTCGAGTATAAGTTGTTTATTTTTCAATCGAGCGACTGAATCGAGTGGGTTCAATCGCATTTTAAAACAATCTAATTTGCATTCGAAATCGTAAGTTTTGAATACGAATTTTCATATTTACTATTTTTGAATATTCATTCCGTGAAGTCTGAAACGAGTGGTCCCACCCACTAGTTTTAAATTTCTACTATAGAATATACGCAACGTATATTCGTTCCAAGTTTTAATTTTTTGTCAAAATTCGTGCGTGTTGCCAGTGAGTCGTGGCCGCTTACAATGGGTCTCATTAGAAGGCTCAAGGTCACTCAAAGGGCAATGGAGAGGGCTATGCTCGGGGTTTCATTACGTGATCGCATCAGAAATGATGAGATCCGTAAAAGAACTAGAGTCACCAACATAGCCCAAAGAATTGCAAACCTCAAGTGGCAATGGGCAGGACACATAGCTCCCAGGACTGACGGCCGTTGGGGCGGAAAGGTTCTCGAGTGGCGTTGGTAGGCCCCACAAGGTGGACCGACGATCTGGTGAAGGTCGCGGGAAGCCGCTGGATGCGGGAGGCGCAACCTTCATTACGTCGTCCACCTCCCATCGGTTGAGACCCAACAAAGTTCTCGCCATCTTAATAATCGAGGTGAAGCTGTAACAGCCATCTGCGGCTAACAGCAAAGGCCCCTCAAAAAAAATGCGGGCGGCGCAGGACCGATCGGTTTGGAGATCCCTGTGGGAGGCCTATGTCCAACAGTGGGCGTCTCTTGGCTGAAACGATGAGAATTTGTTCTTAATGACAACACGGTATTCGAGTGATCCAAAATCTTTAAAATCGGGAACAGTAGAAAATAATTACGCACATGATTTGTATTCGTGTTGAATTCAAGATTCACTTTTAATGATTCGAAAATGCGTCTTCCGGGCTAGAGTTGCGTCTATGAACGTTTTATGCTAGTCACACGCGTGGCCTGCGCCTGTACAAGCCCGCACTGGCTGCCAGCGCTTAGGCCCAATTCTACTAATTTAAGTTACAGCCGAATCGAAACTAAACCGTTGTGATCGACCAATCGGAACGCGTATGTTGCCATGCTGCAACTGTTCGATGACGTGATAATGTGGCGTTTTGATTGGTCGATCACAACGGTTTAGTTTCGATTTGGCTGTAAGTCTGAGGCCCAATTCTACTAATACGTTTCAGCCGAATCGAAACTGAACCGTTGCGATCGACCAATCAGAACGCCACATTATCACGTCATCAAACTGTTGAATGGCAATATACCTATGCGCTCCGATTGGTCGACCGCAACGGTTCAGTTTCGATTCGGCTGTAACTTATTAGTAGAATTGGGACTCAGGAATGAAAACTGTTTATTCGAAGCCAATTGCAACCCTGCACTATAGCTGCCGTTACTTTGAAATGAAATTGTTTTATTCAGCATACGTTAGAGATCACCCGAGGTTTTTTTATACAACTAAGTTGGCAAACAAGCAGGGGGATAAGGAAAAATCTATCACAATCGCTTTAAATTTACTAATCTCTGCGGCGTCAAAATAAGACTCTGTGTCGACTGTCTGACCGAAAATAGTAACGGATGCACTTTGACTGTCAAAATTAAATGCGATCGCGATAGATTTTTGTTACACAATCACGGGGCAGGCTGCCCACCCACCTGATGGTAATTGGCTACAGTCGCCTATAGTACACGTGGTTCTTGTAACAGTTGCAAATCTCCAACCCCAGGAACACCAATGTACGTTGCCAATATGCGACATAAGATGCCAAGCCGCTGTACCGGGTATTTACTGCTGTCTTACTGAAAAAGCTATGACACAGGCACCCATGCAGACGACTCTGGTACAGAGTTTTCTTCTGGTACGAGTACCTACCTGTGTTGCGCCGCATTGATGGGCTTAGTATGTCACGGCTACATAAAATAGACGATAAGTTCGCAGTTCATATAGCTCTTCAAGCTTACAACATCAAATGGGCTCAGCACTTTTAAATTTAGAACCGGAAATGGAGGTTCCAGCTGGAGCGATGGATATCATGACTGGTATAGTAGATGAGACCACTCGGCATTGATCTGGCTATCCGGGGTTCGATTCCGCCAGGGCAGAAGGTTTTCTGCTTTGTTTGGTTGGTGGTGTGTTTTCTAAGTCCGCCTGGCTAGCACCACCGTTTCATTCGTATACAGAAGTGGCAAGCGGAACGTTAGCGGAGCCAAATTTTTTGTAATGTTCGTGTTGCCATGGACAATGCCACACAGAAACCGCCCGCGGGAGCGGCGCGGCGCAAGTAAATCGCTTACCGCAGTTCTGCTACCGTCCCGCTTCCACCTCTGTGTGTCAAGAGCTTAATCATCATAATATTAATAACGTTATTGTGTTCCGACTATTAGAGGTAGATAAGATAGTCGGTTAATCGCTTGTCGAGGAGTGTAGGAGAAGCTCGCTCCCATCGCTTAACATCGGGCCCAACGTTGTAGTCGTGTCTCGATAGTTTTTCAATAAAACTGCTATTGTCACTTTTATATGCTATTTATGCATACTACAATTTCTTGATAAGGCAATAGAAATATGTTTCAAAAACCAATGCTATTGAAACGTTGGTGGTGTGGCATCATAAATATTAATGCACACTAGCGACCTTATTAATAAAATTTTCACTCCTTGGATCATCCTCGGATTAGTTGCTTGTTTGTTTGTTTTGTCTCCGCACATGTCGGTTGTCATATGTCAAAATAAGACAAAACATGTAATAACTAAACTGAGGATGATAGAAGGAGTAAAATTTTTATTAATAGGACCGTAGCAGAATAAGGCCCCTGGTGAGATGCAAGCAACGAGCTGTTGTATGTAATAAAACTGTTTTCGCTCGGACCCTGGCCATATAATTCCTATCATATCTATAATAAAATTTGTATTTCGATTACATCGGCACATTTGAGTTCCTTCACCTTCAAATACTCTTAAATTTTTAATTTATGTGCGCAAAGGTATATTTTACTTAGAGAGACCCTCAATTAATTTTAATGATAATGTGAGCTGCGTTCCGAAGGTTTTTGCAAATGTCGGTCTGAACAGGGTATCGAATCCGCCTGATTATTTAGAAGACGAATTGTGTCCTGTGTTTTGGGATAAGTTATCAATTTTTTTTTCTATATACTAAACTAACAGGAATTTGTAGAATTGATGTGTACAACATTGTCAAATAAAAAATATTTTTTTCTATATATATATATTAAACTAACAGGAATATGTAGAATAATGTGTACAATATTATGAAATAAAAATCTCAAACTCTTTGTGCTAAAGCGTTTCTGGGAATTTATTAAAGTTCCACGTTGAACTGCTGTATCTACCTATTACAAACACAAAACGCAATGTATCAGAAGAACTTCGTAGCAGACAAAAGAAAAGTATAGAGTTAAAATATGGTTATGTAGTGCCATTAACAGTGCATAAATTAATGCATGGCCAATTTGACCAACCTAAGGGAAATCTTAAATGGCCTGTTGTCACATTATACTACTTAGAATTCTCCTAAACTAAGAAGAGATTGGTGAAATTGGCCGTTCAAGCTTCTTTTACAAAATGCTTAGTAATTATAATCTGCTATATACCTAACACTGAAATTGTTGCTACAACAATTTGCAGATTACAAAACTTCGGGAGGATTTGATGAAAGCAAAATATGTAGCTGAAGATGAACGTATTAAGAGAGAAAAGTACGAGGCAAAATTAAAAGATTTGGAAGAACAACTATACAATATTTGCCGCTCTGACACGTCATCGCTTAGTAAGGTACAGTGTGAATTATAATATTATGTTAATGCGGCAGCTACCCAAAAATTTTTCATTTATTGTTGCTAATATTATTAACTGATATATTAATTTTTATGAGTGATTATTTAATCAAATAATTTAATAATTAAGAAATATACACAACATTACTATTTAGTAGTTACCTAATTTTAGACACACGAAAAAATCAAAATTATATTGTATAAGTGAAAATTGGTAACAGGGAGTTAAGTTAAGATTTTGATTTAATAAGGTTCAAAGTTCAAACGTGGTTAAAGTAAGCGTGGAGGAATTAGAAAACTTTTTGAAAAATACTTTATTTGCAAATGCAAAAATTTAAAGGCGAAAATTCTTAAATTATAAATTTTACACAGCAATCAAACCGATAAAAATTGCCGGTATTACGACGTGAACACTGAAAAGCCAAATCTTCTTGGATTAAGTAATGGAAGATAATTCAACAATTTGTCGTTTTTGTTCAATCGTTAGGTTTATAGAAAACTCAACGAGAATGAGACCAATTCGATGAAAACACAAATCAGAGAATTGAAGGATGAACTAGACGAACTGAGGTTAACGCTGGCAGAAAAATCGGAGCAACTGCAGGAGTATAGAGTTAAGGTATATTTTTGCTTCTATAAATAAACGTTACGCGTAAATTACCCGAAGCTGTTAAACTTGAAGATCTTTAAGTTATGTTAGAGTCTCTTTGTTCAGAGCCAGGCAATATACCTTTCCGTCCGCAATTCAATTGCATTGTTTTTATTTTTCCCGTGGGAACTCAATGTAGAACCAAAAAGCAGAAGCATTCAAAAAAGTCCCGTTGAAAACGTTACAAAGTTTTTGTGTGATACGCGAATATACTTACAACAAACTTTTAACCCATATTTCACCCTGTTGACGGTTGAAACCTCAGAAAAAAAAACTCACTAGGGTTCATGATTTTAGCATCAAACCTTCAACCTATAGGTATTAAACCCCTTAGAGATTGAATTTCCATTAAGCCCTTTCTTAGTGGATGTTATCGTTATGAAACGATCCTGATGGCCAAATTATACTTATGTCTTGCGTTAATAGTTCAGGTTCGGCGATGAGTCGGGACATATAATTTTATGCAATATGGGAGCATGACATTTTACTATTATTATTATTATTTAAAATCAGTTAATTCAAAAATCACAATACATCACCACTATTTCTTACAATATTGACTTTTTTCTCTTTACGCTGCTCATTGTATTTGTTGAAATGAGTAATGATTTTAGAGCGAAAGTGAGGGTTAGTAACATGTATTTTTTGAAATATATTGTCAGTAGAAATATCGGATTTGAAATATATAAACAATTTTCGTATAAGTACATAAAACAATATAATGTTATTATACAAAATGTGTGTTTCATGTTCCTAGTATCTTCAGGCTCAGCAGCAGGTAGCAGAACAAAAGAGGCAGCTGGAGGCTCTGGAATATGATAACAAACAAGTCTCTGAGCAAGTTCAAATGGAGATTCAGAAGATGAAGGTACATATACTTTTAAGCAACATGCACATAATTGCATTAATTTATATAACTTCTATTAGAATCTCGGTATCTACTTTGGACCTCAACACAAATAAAGTTAACAAAAATCTTAATCTCAAAAGAAATAAGATAAACGTGTATTTTCATGTCTAAATAATCGTATTTAGACATAAAAATACATGTTAGTTTTACAATTCTTGTTTTACATTACGTGTTTACATTAAAATGTAAAACAAAAATTTTAAAACCAATAACAATTTAGGGTGGAATGTGCGTTTATAAAAGGGCCAAAGGGGCCAAGGCTCAGCGGTGATTTTCGCCCTAGACATTCCTTTTTAAGGTTCCGTAGCCAAATGGCAAAAAATGGAACCCTTATAGATTCGTCATGTTTGTCTGTCTGTCTGTCTGTCCGTCCGTATGTCACAGCCACTTTTCTCCGAAACTTTAAGAACTACACTGTTGAAACTTGGTAAGTAGATGTATTCTCTGAACCGCATTAAGATTTTCACACAAAAATAGAAAAAAAGCAATAAATTTTGGGGGTTCTCCATACATAGAACTGAAACCCAAAAATTTTTTTTTCATCAAACCCATACGTGTGTTCTATCTATGAATAGGTCTTCAAAAATTATATTGAGGTTACTAATATCATTTTTTTATAAACCGAATTGTTTGCGCGAGAGACACTTCCAAAGTGGTAAAATGTGTGTCCCCTCCCTGTAACTTCTAAAATAAGCGAATGATAAAACTAAAAAAAATATATGATGTACATTACCATGTAAACTTCCACCGAAAATTGGTTTGAACGAGATCTAGTAAGTTAGTTTTTTTAATACGTCATAAATCGTACGGAACCCTTCATGGGCGAGTCCGACTCGCACTTGGCCGGTTTTTTTTCTCAGGGGAAATGCGTGACCGCACTGTACCCGCCATTGGCTAGACGGCGGGCGAGTGTGGGGCTCTCCCGGCAGAGGGCCAGGCCTATCCACTAAAACCCCCTGGTGTTCTCTCTGCCCTTTAGGGCACGTGTTTGTAGTAGGGTCTACAATGCTATACCACTAATAATATACAGGGTTTAACCCTTTAACGGGCAATTTTTTTTTGTGTGATAATGAACATTTTTTACATGAGGTTTAGTTAAGAACTGTATAATTATTATTATGGACCTTAAAAAATTGAAAATTGACTACATACTTGTGTTTTGCGGATTTGTCTGTAGGCCGTGGTTACATATGAACCGTGACTGTTTAGGGAATAAGACAAGTGGCTACATATTAGGTTGGGGAAAAAGTCTTTTCGCATTATAGTATGTATAAACTTGTAATAAAATCTCTTTGGCTATACTATTTGTATCTGGCTGGTTTTGGTATCATTGAAAGTTTAAATTTTAAAGAACATAATTCCAAATTCAAATTAGGAAAATGTGTGATTTTCATTTGTTTTTCGTACTGCTAAGATGAGTGAATCTAATGAAGAAATTCGATACATTTTAAAATTTTACTACAAAAAAGGTAAAAATGCAACGCAAGCCGCGAAAAAAATTTGCGATGTTTATGGACCTAGTGCAGTGTCTGTGAGAGTAGCACAAATTTGGTTTAAGCGTATTCAATCCGGAAATTTTGATGTCAAAGATGCACGTCGCTCTGGTCGCCCTATTACAGATAAAATGGATGCCATTTTTGAAAAAGTGGAGCAAGATCGGCATGTCAGTAGTTACGACGTAGCTGAAGAACTGGGAATTGACCACAAAACAGTTTTGGCGCATTTGAAAAAAACTGGGTACACAAAAAAGCTCGACATTTGGGTACCTCACGAGCCCACTGAAAGAAACCTAATGAACCGTGTACTCATTTGTGATTCCTTATTACGACGTAATGAAACCGAACCATTTTTGAAGAAGCTGATAACTGGTGATGAAAAGTGGATCACGTATGACAAGAACGTGCGAAAAAGGTCGTGGTCAAAGGCCGGTCAGGCTTCACAGACTGTGGCGAAACCCGGGTTAACTCGCAACAAGGTGATGCTGTGTGTGTGGTGGGATTGGAAGGGCATTATTCATTATGAGCTGTTACCACCAGGCAGGACCATCGATTCTGAACTCTACTGCGAACAACTGATGAGATTAAAGCAAGAAGTTGAGAGAAAGCGGCCGGAATTAATCAACAGAAGGGGTGTGGTTTTTCATCATGATAACGCTAGACCTCACACATCTTTAGCCACTCAGCAAAAATTAAGAGAGTTTGGCTGGGAGGTGTTAATGCATCCGCCGTATAGTCCTGACCTTGCACCTTCAGATTTCCACCTGTTTCGGTCTCTTCAGAATTCTTTAGGCAGTGTCAGGTTAACATCACGAGAGGACTGCCAAAACCACTTGTCGCGGTATTTTGACCAGAAGTCCCAAAATTTCTATAGCAATGGGATCATGTCCCTACCTACAAGATGGCAAAAAGTTATCGAACAAAATGGTACCTACATACTTTAGTTAAATGTAAATAAACTATATTAAAAAATGTTTTGAATTTTCTTAAAAAATGCGAAGAAACTTTTTCCCCAACCTATTATGTGAACTATGGCCGTTTGAGGAATAGGGGAAGTGCTATAAATCTTCTATATAAATAAAATGGATCTTCGAAATGTATGTACGCCCATAACTTTCGAACGACTGAACCAAATTGGATGATTCTTGGTTTAATGTATTCGTTATTGTTAGGACAAGGTTTGTATAAAAGAAAATATTTGAAAAATTATTACAGGGAAAAATAAATTAAATTAAAATATGCTCACGTAAAAGTGACGAACTTGACAGATTGATATTCAGGCTACTGCAAATCTATGGTTTCTTACACTGTTGTATTGTCAATAGGTTTTTTAGTATACGCGTGCGGGACCGGAGCGGGCAGCTTGTTAAGCATAAAAGTAAAAAAAAACCAAATAATTACATGTTTTCTATAAGAAATCTAATGTGTATTAATTTAACTATAATAGTAGCACGTGCAAAATCAATATAAACACTTATGCATTAGGCAGTCTTGAGTTTTTCATTCCGCTGGAATGACTTTTCAGTCTGATTGTTTTATAATTTACTTAATTTTAAAAAATATTTAGTATAGTATAATATGTAATATAGAATTTAGTCTTCCTACTGCCCGTAAATGGAGTCTTGGACTTCTCGATTGAATACTTCTATCTATCACGTTGCAAAGTAAGCAATGAAACATGGAATACCACGAGATTCTTCCCGTAGCAACACAGTAGAGAACATAGAAACAATAGAAGGCATGTTAAGATTTAACTCTTTCTCTAGGATTGTATCGAGTTCTTAGGTTTATTTACGAGGCATAAATGTATTCAGAGGACGAAGCTTAGGTCCTCAGGGTCTGAGAAACAGCCAACTTCAGTGTCTTCATCGTCAATTTCTATGAAAATGACTTCGAACACCTCTTTATTAATCGCAACCAAATTCAATATTTTATTTCTAGACATCTAAAATAAACAAAGTTAATACTAGTATGGTACAAAAACAAGGGATGAGTATTTTTTCCCCTACTTATAAAATTATTTTTATGAACAAAATTGTCTCTCAAAAAATGCCCGACTTTTTTAGACAAAACATCTTTACCCAAAAACTTTTGTTATATATTTCTAACTTCTTTCTTTTGTTATAGATTTATCTTAAAATATATAAAATATACTGTCTAAAACAATAAACGCGTAGTCAGAAAAATATAAAAGAGAAATATAAGATTCAACTTATTATGACAATCGAAAACTATCGTAAAAGTTGCCTAGACGTACTTGTCATATTTAACACGTCATAGAGTTTTATTCAACATGTACCTTACATGTAAGATTTATATATTAAATTGATGGAAAAATCATAAATTAAATTATTAACATCAATGATCAAAAATCATGAATTAAATATGCAGAGAACACTGTATGCGTGCAAATCGGAATAGGTATCTAAACGAGCAGAGGGTACAAACGTAACCACAAGTATTTGGCTCTATTGCGCAAGACATTTGCAAACTTTAGACCTGTGGTTGTGTTAGTGTATTAAGTCCGTTCAGGTATTAATAAAAAAATACGTAAGAGTTATTACAAGGGTAATAGTTTCTTTAAAATCCACCTTACCGCGAGACATGTGATGTGGTTACAGCCGCCATACTAATTTTGCTTATGCCCTATTAAGTGACGGTGTCCCTTTTCTTTTAACAGTGAGTTCAGACAATGGTTCTAATTTGAAAATCACTGAAATTTGCTCCCGAAAAAATCATTAATTTTCCACTTTTTTATTTTTTTCTAAATTTTGTGGTGTTAAAATAACTAATAAAATAACTTTGCAATGTAAATCGTATAACATTTCCATCATACTGAGTGCGGAATCAGCTGTTTGGGTCATCGAACGTCAACGCACCGGTGTGAGCAGAACAAAAATGATGCCATCGCGCCATACATTGCGTAACGTGAATTAAAATTAAAAATGAAAACTCCTTTTTTCCCCTTTAAAAGCTTTTCCGGGAAAAAGAAACATCGGTAAACATATATTAACATTGGTCTGAACTCACTGTTAAAAGAAAAGGGACACCGTCACTTATACCTGGTATAAGTTAATTATGTGACATAAAACAATTTTTAGTAAAAAGCAATTTACTATTTTATGTCTAACTATGTCAAAGAAATTTTCAAAGCTCAATAAAATACATTTAGGGGCGATATGAACTAGTTGTTTACGTTTGCTGCGTAGTTTTCGTAGCTCAGCTGGAACAGCTTGATAATAATACGCTTTTTATGTTTTCCCGGCATTTCAATTTTTCTATTCATAAGAACCTTCTCCGTAATCCAACAAACACCTACTTAAAAATAAGAATCAACTGAAATGGTCCACCCGTTCTGGAGTTTGCGCTCAGTACCACATTTAACGAGCCGTTTTTTATTATATAAGAGATAAGCCCACGATAATAGCCCAATAAAATCCCAACACTACTATGGTGGTATGGTTAAGTCCCACCCTACCTCCAGGGGTATAGCCAGGGGTATGGTGGGTCCGCAGTGAAAATGGACCGCAAAACAAACTCCTTTTCAATTTTTTGATATTAAGGCCTCAGAATTCACTGTTTTTTGGGGCGGATGAGTCTGATGCCAAGAGGTTAAATTGTCTAGGCTGCCTACTTGGTTAGGCCATAAGCCTCGGGTCCATGAGCGGTTATAACGCCGGTGTCCCCATACCCGGTTAAACCACCATCCGAAACCTCTCCGCCCCCGATGGAGGTACGTTCGGAATCGGAAGGTCAATTCATCAAACCCACCCTGTGGAGCCAGGTCCAGCAGTATAAACAAGCTGGAACTTCACGAAGGGAGGGGTTACCAGATTTAACTCGTTTGTGACTGCCCAGACGGGCGATTCAGGTGAGGGCCGATATTTCCCAGTCAGATGTCGGCTACCCCTTCCCCAGCTATAGCACCCCAAGCCGAGATTAACTCGCAGTAGCCCCCTTTCCTTAAACACATACCACATTATATAGATTACTAGCTGTGCCAGCGAACTACGTTTCGCCGTATATTTTTTACCCGTTTTTGCAACATTTGTCATTGATGCTCAGCTCTTATTAGTCGTAGCGTGATGTTATATAGCCTAAAGCTATCCTCGATAAATGGACTATCCAACACAAAAAGAATTTTTCAATTTGAATCAGTAGTTCCTGAGATTAGCGCGTTCAAGCAAACAAACAAATAAACTCTTCAGCTTTATAATATTAGTATAGATAAGATATAATATTTAACTAGAAAAAAAAAATTATACTTAACAAGCTTATACAACGTGTTACAAAAATTCCCTTTAAAGAAATTAATGGAAAAGTTAATACGGCATTCGACCCTAATAAGCTGTCACCTCAGTCAATCTGAATTGGTATAGACCTTTAATTATATGTATACTATATTACCGTGCCTTAAGGCGCTTCTTCCCGTTTTCGAACAATTTCGATTGACTGTACCGCCACAAATATTCAACATACAGTTCTAAAATTCATAATATGTAACATCTTACCTATTTCTGCCGCAAAGCAGTAGTGCTTGCATTGCTGTGTTCCGGTTTGAAGGGTAAGATATGGCAGTGAAATTACTGGGTACTGTGACTTTACATCTGGTGTCACAAGTTGGCAACGTACACTGTGGTTCTTGTGGGGGTTGCAGTTTTGCTGTGAATCTCACAAGAGCCACATGTATTATAGGTGACTGTTACCACTTACCATCAGGTGGGCATAGGGCATGGATACCGGTATACCGAAATACCGGTATACCGATAAACATTTTCGGTATTTTGATACCGGTATTTGAGCATAAAATACCGTTATTTCGGTATTTCAAAAAAGATATATTTATTTTCGCAAGGGTGTTTAAAGACTATGCGGAACGCTCGATTTCTATGGTTCATAGTGATGTTCATACTGCTGATGAGTTTTCATTATGACAATCACGAAAAATCTCGATTATGGAAAAACATCACAAAATCAACTACGCAAGACACTGCATGCATATGTAGTATTTAGGTGGTATTTAATGATACTGCTTTCAGTTGTTCGTCGAATGAATTACTTCTACTAATAAATTGCTGTCGGCACTCGTGCACGTACTGACACAATACAGCAGAAACAATACGTAAGCGCTCTGCTCTGCAGCGGCAATCACACCAACCAACATCATATACTCGTATCTTTCTCTCCCATACATTGACTAGTGCACGGCCACGCTGCAACCCTCCCTCAGTTCTGCTGTTTTCATTGAAGCGAGAACACGTGCCAGTATATAGTGAGCTTCATAGCATGACAATACTTTAACAATAATTTTGGAGTCCATTTAAGTGTGAAAACATCGTCACCATGAACATTGTGTGAGTAGTGTGGTGTTTGTGTCCTGTACAAGTGCAAACAAATAAGCTGAGTAAGTACTTTAACTTTTCAGCGACATAAGAGAGATATTCGAAATTATTGTTAAATGGTTTCTTATCATTAGAGAATAAGACTGATTTTAATACTTATTGCCATATTTGTGCCAATGAAACAATATACATAATTCTAAGACCACACCGTATTTTCTTTAGTATTCTTCCTCCTCCTTGAGTCGTATTCCTCAGTGATGAGGGTCGTGACCTCCCTTCTGTATCACTTTCTTACGTACGGTCTTTCTCCATCTGTTTCTGTCTCCGGCTGTGTGGAGGGCGTTGTGGATTGTGGAGTTAAGAGCGGTGCGGATCTGATCGGACCAACGCCATTGGGCTGCGTCCACGAGGACGTTTCCCATCAACTTTGCCGGTCACGATGAGCTTCTCGAGGTTGTCACCGTCTTTCCTTGCAATGTGACCGAAGATTTCTAGGATTCCGCGTAGACACTCAGATGATAGCCGCAAGGAGATTTTGAGTTCCCGCAATATGGAGGCGTTAGTCCGAAATGCTGTCCACGGGATATGGAGCTCTTTCTCTAGCACCACATCTCAAAGGCGTCAATGCGTTTGCGGTCTGCAGCTTTCAGTATCCACGTCTCAGCGCCATACGAAAAAATCGAGAAGACTAGAGTCCGTACTAGTTTGGTTTTAGTTTTTACGCAAATTTTGCGATTTTCCAGATTTTTTCAAGCTGAGACCTGGCGCTTTTACCCATGCCAATTCTCCTGCACACTTCCTTTTCGCACGAGTCATCGTTACTGATGTTAGAACCCAGGTAGATGAAGTTGTCCACTATTTCTAGGTCCAGCTCGCCTGTGACTTCTAACTTCCCAGATCTATTTACCACCATGATCTTGGTTTTGAACCTGTTTATGGAAAGTCCCATCGCCTCGCTAATCCGCTCCATTCGGCCCAGAACTGCAGATATTTCCGACTCATTTCGAGTTGACCAAGTCAGAAATCTAGGCATACTTTTGGACAGCCAGCTGCGTTTTGAAAACCACATTGAGAGCTTGGTAAGAAGCTGCTTTTATAGATTAAAAGTTTTATACAAAATAAGAAATTTACTATCGGAGAAGGTGAGGATCACGCTGTGCGAATCTCTTGTACTATCCAGGCTTAATTACGGAGACCTTGTCTATGGGCCCCGTCTTCTATATAAAACCAGCCGCTTAGTTCAACGCGTGCAAAATGCCTGCAGTAGATTTATTTTTAATATACCTCCGAGAAGCCATATCACGCCATTTTTAAATAACGCATGTATCCTCAACATGGAAGCCCGCAGACAGCTACATCTGGCATCATTGATGTTTGATATAATTAAGTTCAAAACACCGGGTTACCTTTTCTCGAAACTAAAGTTTCTCCACCACAACACAACTAATTGTTTTGAACCCAGACTAGTAAGACCTCCCCTTAGTGTACACCCGCATCGGACAACAGCATTCACTGGCAGCTTTCGCTACCACGCAACAAAGTGTTGGAATAATATTCCTCCGCCAATACGAGCTTTAAAATCTAAGCAAACATTTAAAAACTAGATAAAAAATTTACTCCTTGATTGTCAAAAAAAAGGATTTTTTACATCTTGCTTAGGCTTTGAATGCTGGTAACCTTTTTTGTAAAATCATATTATTATTCCTATTCTTTATTTATTATTTACATTTTTTCTATAATTATTGTTTCAATAAATCACCAATTTCCATAAAGTATAAGATGACATGGTATTTATATGTAATATATTCTCTTTTAAATAGCACGTATATAGGTAGTTGCAATTACTAAATAACAGCACGTCAACTGAGTGTCGTATCCTTGGTTCCCTTGGATTGTAGCTGAAAATCAGCGATTTGCTCATTGCTCAATGAGCAAATATTGACGCTGAGCTATAGCCTTTTTGTGTTGCTGCAGCACACATACATAGCTTGTGACTTTGTATAGCGGACAGGTATGTATACATACTTTTATCTTTGTTTTTCTTTGTCATGTTCTACATTTTTGTCATGATTGAGTTTGTATAATAGTAGTTTTTTTCTTCATTTTTGCTTTACACCTTTTTGTATTATATTTGTTATGTGTGTGTGTCTGCAGTCCAAATAAAGTTCTATCTATCTATCTATTTGTTGCAAGGAGGGTAGTGTCATAGGCGTAGCGCAGGTTGGTGATTTTCACGCCACCAACTGTGATCTTCACGATTTTCACGCCTCCCAATTCTCGCAGGTTTTTCTCATTCTGTATTCTTCATAGACATTGAGTAGAATGGGCGACAAAATATATCCCTGGCGTACTCCTTGATGAAATTTAAAGGGTTTTGAGTTTGTTTGATCGACTCTTACGACTCCCTGACTTGAACCATACACTGTAGAGCGATGAGATGATTTGGTACTCCAAATTCTTGTAGGACCCTCCATAAGCAACCCAAGTTGATGTATCATTAGTATTCTTAATCCTATTTATTTTAACAACTCATTTTGTCTAGGGAGATCATAGATATTTTCAGTGTTGCTGCCATAAAGCGTAGAAAACTGCTTTAATCGCTCTTCCCAAACAAGAACTACCAATCGTTATTGGAGCCATTTAAATAGTAATAATAAACAGTATTTAAAAAATACCGAAATTTCGGTATACCGGTTTTTTGAAATTTCAATACCGGTATGAAAATCATTCCGGTATTCCATGCCCTAGGTGGGCAGTTTGCTTGTTTGCCAACTTTCAGCAATAAAAAAAAAAACATTTTTGAACATTTCATCAAAACATTCTTATAGACAGAAACATGATTAATAATATTTCACTCGATAGAAATAAAATCTAAAATTTAAAACTGCTGTGAATCGGAAAATACAATAGTAAATGACATTTTTACAATGACAGTTTGACTAATAGATGTGCATTTTTATTATCTAGAAAATTGCAAAAGTACAATTTTTATTTTGTACCCCAGTTTTCCAAAAATCGATTAAAACGTGTAAAAAGTAAAGTTTTAGTTCGGTCACCGCGCGTAAGCGGCATTAGAAGCTATGAAATTATCAACTTTATTACTTTGCAATACAGCAGTCGCCGTGCACGAGTAAATTTTCTGGGAAAACTCGTCTTAAACAATCAAGGTACTAGAGGTGGCGTTAATGGTTAAAAAAAATTATTAGTTAATAGTTGAATAAAAATATCGATAATTTTAATGATTGAAAATGTCAGTTGATGTTTTTATTCACATACAATATATTTGATATTCTTATTAGCACCGTTGCGGTCAATATTTTTATTAGTTCGGTCTATGGTTGAAATTATCCATACGATAATTTTATCAGTTGGTTTATTTTATCCATACGAATAAATATTACTCTCGCGTTCAAATCAAATAGAATTGAATGAATATTTTTATTCGATATGGTTGAAAATATTTATCGAATATATTTGTTAATTTCTTCTATTAGTTAAATTTAACGGTTGATAAATATATTCATCAACACTACTAGGTACTACGTTTGAATCTACGTTTGAACTACGCGTTTGAATCATTCGCCAGGCGTTGAGTGCTCGGAGGGCGTCTTATCTGCGTTCTATTTCTATTGATTTTCGTCTTGCTTTCGACGAAAATCCAAATAAATAATATCGATTTTCGTCGCAATGTTGTATTTCTTTATATCGTAAACAAAACGAAAATCAAATCAGAGATATGACTCTTGTGTTGTTTACTCAAAATAGGGTTATAGTTCAAGAATAATGATTTTATTTCTGTTTTTTGTAGGTATTTATGTAACACGTTCTATAGATTTCAGAAGTTAATTTATTTTAATTAATAGTTTTTTCTAATCGTTTTACCTCTAAATAATGATTACACACGATCATTGTTCTAATTTACCAATCTGAAGTCTAGTTACCAATGTAAGTATTGAATAGGTATTAAATTTTTTATTATATGTATTTACACAATTTACCAAGTAGTCAATAAATAAATATAGATACAATTCCTAGTTGGTAAATCTTGAATACCTACTATTTGATTTTTCGTAATATGTATTTACATAATTCACCAAGCCTTCAATATATTATTATTACTAGATACAATTCCAAGAAAAGCTCCAAGAACTAGCACCGTTGCCTGATCTCTTGAAAGGTGCACAATACGAACTGCAAGAAGCAAAGCAGATGCAACTTCTGGCTGAAGACAGCACACAGCAGCTTTCAAATGAACTGAAACGTGTCAATGAAAAGGTTTGTTTTTATTATTATTATTATTAAACACATATTAAATAATACACTGACCGTCACAGTGAAATATATAACAGCATGATTTTCACACAAACATGTTTACTTTACAGAGTCAATAATAAAGTTTATGCACCACTGCAACAATGATAGGATTAAACGAACTTACCTAAAGTGAAGTTCAATCCATATTATATGAAGTAATTAGTCCAAGGTATAACTATTGTAGTAACGCCTCCTCCCGCTACTAAATACGCGAATTTTAAAGACACCATTAAAAATATAAAAGAAAAATACACCTGGCAACTCCACCGTCACCATTGCTCTCGTTTGATATCAATCAAATTGATCTTGCTAAACATTTGGCGGTGGTGTGAAACTAGCAGCATCTGATTTTTTGCTTAATATACACGGTTATTTTTTTATCATACTGGAAAATTTTAGAGGCAGCTCGGTAGACGCTAGACGACTCATATCAATAAAAAAAAACATGTGGTAATATTTTTTAAATTTTATCCGCCAATAATATTAAATTATAGACATTGTTCTTGTTTACTACAAGATAAGGTAAGATTATGAATGAATAAAGCATTTACTACTACGGGCTTAGGAAAATGCGGCAACGTCGCATTATTAATTCAAGCAAGATCAATCTACAACTCGTTTGAAATAAGAGTTATTAGTGCACTAGACAGAGACAGTCGGCGCCGGCGCCGAGCGCCGGCGGCGGCGTTTTGTTGTTTGCTGTCGCTTGTCGGCACGAGCCGGCCGGCTTTAGTTCGCCTTTGACCGCGGCGCGTGTGAATGTATCGCGATGTCGCGCCCGCGCCTGACGCGCGGCAATCGGGCGCATTCGGAATTTTAGTTTCAAGTTAACACATCTAGCGAATACACAGACCTTACTCCGGTAGACCGTAGACTTTTACTTGTGAAGTGAAATTAAGTGTTTGGTGTAAGAAAGTGAACCCACAAACGTAAGACTTGGAAGCGAAAACTGCATTTCGAGACGTTAAACACTAACCAAAGTGATATGTTGGTGTGGTCATGTATAGTTTTAAACGTGCACGACTATGTATGAGTTAGAGGACTTCCTTTAAATTTAGAACTCTTTTGTTATTAGAACTAAAGTTGATTTAAATTGTTTCCTAGGTAGGTAAGTATTTAAAGTTTATTCCAATTTTTTAACTACGCCAAAACAACCTACCATAACCGTAATACCTACTTAGTACTGTTTGTTTTCTTTAAAAACTTTGTTTTGCCGGTCCTAAGCCCGTAAAGTAGGAAGGTGAAATTGTGATCAACTCAGTGATGACTTTGAATCGGCGACGTTGTTGCCAGTTCGCGTTCATTCAATGTTTTTTGCCTACAACTTCACTCAGTGTCCATACCAGTGCAGAATTTTTTGGATATATTAGATAATAAATATCTAATTAAACAGGTGAGTAAATTTTATTATTAATGGTTAAATAATTCTTCTACCGTGTCCTGAAGCCACCCTTAAAATAACCAGGGTGATAAAAAAATAACCGTGTATAAAATTTCAAAATATTAAAGCTGATTTTAAATCTTGTAGTCTCAATGCAGATGTAAGTTGGAAACTGTCGCAGGACATAATGTACTTCTAAGATTTGTGATGCATTGATTCATTTGTAACACATATCAATAAAAAAAAAATATATATATATGATTATATGATAAATAAATTATATTTTATAATATACATATAATCATGGCATAGTCTTATGTTTCAAATGTTGATACTTTTACCATAGGATTAATATTTTTATAAAAGAAGAAGAAACTCCTTTTCTTTGATTTTGAAATTTTTGCAGAGTTATAACTGATAGAGCTTAAGGAATCTAAGTATTTCCTTTTAGACCATTACCACTCAGGCTTACTACAAAGAAATAATGTTTCATTCAGATCTATCCAATGTTTTAATACCAAAAGTTTCTTTTTTCAAATCTTATGTTTATTTTTAAAGCAGAAGCATCGCATCAATCATTGCATTTTCACTGTTCAGCTTTTACACCAATTATCTAACTATAGACAATAGAATAAGGTCAGATGATAAAATTAAAAAATGGATAAAACGAGTTAAAAGACTATGTCTGGCAAAGCCAATGTATGTTAGCATAATGAAATATGGCATATGCAATCCTGCCATAGTTTTATATTACCTTAAGCATGGGTCATCTAGAAACCTGACATTGAAATAACCTAGACTCAAGAAAACTGACATTAAAAAACTGCTATTATTAGCAAAACCACTGCCCAAAAAGTCACAAATCCTATACATAATTAGTTATGTATTAATTATAGTTTTCTCAAATTAAGATGGCTATTTTAAGAGATATTAAAAGTTCTATGACAGCGACACTTAAGCAAGTTGTCTCTTCTTTCTCTATTTAAAGATTATTCCAGATATTTTACTTGTGAGAACTTTGTTATTGCTTTAGAAGTAACGAATAATAAAGGACCATTGAAATAAACATTTGATAAATTTATTTTAGACTTTTAAAATACTACTACTCAATCCATTAGTAGATGACTAAAGCAAACAATGGAGGAAAGTTAATCTAATTGTTCATCTTTCATATTAATATTCTATTTATTCATCACCCTCCAAACAATATGCTTCAAATTATCATGCATATAGGGCAGGATTAACTGTTTATAATATTCTAAAGGCGAATAAACATTTTCAGTAAATCACTATTTTACATTTTCGCGTGGCGATTATGTACTCTGTCCGTGGGACAGGCTGAAGGACATATATCTTTCAAAGCACATTAATGTTTTTTTTAGGGAATCGTTAATTCTACATTTTCGCGTGGCGAGGATGTAGGTACTCTGTCTGTGGGTCAAGTTAAAGGACAAATATATGTCCAGGCATATGAATGATTTTAAGGAATTGTTAATTCTACATTATCGCGTGGCGATTATGTACTCTGTCCGTGGGACAGTCCTAAGGAATTGTTAATTCTACATTTTCGCGTGGCGATTATGTACTCTGTCCATGGGACATTCCAAAGTACAAATAGGTACCTATAAAGGTAAATGATTGATTTCAGGATGTTATTACTATTACATTTTCGCGTGGCGATTATGTAGTTTGTTTGTGGAACAGACTAAGGCTAAATTATTTTTAATGTATTTGATATTCATTATTAACTTCTGTACTTACAAATATTTCACTGAAGCAAAATTAATTGAGTCTCTGTACTGTACATTGAAATCCCATTAGGTTTCAATCTGGAAAGGGAACCGAAACTTACAAAGAGTTAGATAACACATTGGGTGACATATCCCTACTATTGGATGATCTAATAAATTATCGATATTTGCTAAATATTATAATATACCACGCTAGTTAGATTGGCAAACCTTTTTGCCACGGCTGGTAGTTCTTGAAATTTATAGTTATTATATGGTTAACATGAAACTGTTCACACTAGTAAACGTTATCTACATTATGAAATAAATATTTAATGTTATTGAATACCTATTGATAGTTGTAAATAGGTACTAATGTTTACCTATTTATCAAAAACTCTAAACATCTACAATAGTTATACCTTGGACTAATTACGAATATAATGATAGGATTAAACGAACTTACCTAAAGTGAAGTTCAATCCATATTATATGAAGTAATTAGTCCAAGGTATAACTATTGTAGTAACGCCTCCTCCCGCTACTAAATACGCGAATTTTAAAGACACCATTTAAAATATAAAAGAAAAATACACCTGGCAACTCCACCGTCACCATAGCTCATTAGTTTAGAGTATTAGGTATATATGCTCCATACCTTGGACTAATTACTTCATATAATATGTTTCATGTTAACCATATAATAACTATAAATTTCAAGAACTACCAGCCGTGGCAAAAAGGTTTGCCAATCTAACTAGCGTGGTATATTATAATATTTAGCAAATATCGATAATTTATTAGATCATCCAATAGTAGGGATATGTCACCCAATGTGTTATCTAACTCTTTGTAAGTTTCGGTTCCCTTTCCAGATTGAAACCTAATGGGATTTCAATGTACAGTACAGAGACTCAATTAATTTTGCTTCAGTGAAATATTTGTAAGTACAGAAGTTAATAATGAATATCAAATACATTAAAAATAATTTAGCCTTAGTCTGTTCCACAAACAAACTACATAATCGCCACGCGAAAATGTAATAGTAATAAAATCCTGAAATCAATCATTTACCTTTATAGGTACCTATTTGTACTTTGGAATGTCCCATGGACAGAGTACATAATCGCCACGCGAAAATGTAGAATTAACAATTCCTTAAAATCATTCATATGCCTGGACATATATTTGTCCTTTAACTTGTCCCACAGACAGAGTACCTACATCCTCGCCACGCGAAAATGTAGAATTAACGATTCCCTAAAAAAAACATTAATGTGCTTTGAAAGATATATGTCCTTCAGCCTGTCCCACGGACAGAGTACATAATCGCCACGCGAAAATGTAAAATAGTGATTTACTGAAAATGTTTATTCGCCTTTAGAATATTATAAACAGTTAATCCTGCCCTATATGCATGATAATTTGAAGCATATTGTTTGGAGGGTGATGAATAAATAGAATATTACTATGAAAGATGAACAATTAGATTAACTTTCTTCCATTGTTTGCTTTAGTCATCTACTAATGGATTGAGTAGTAGTATTTTAAAAGTCTAAAATAAATTTATCAAATGTTTATTTCAATGGTCCTTTATTATTCGTTACTTCTAAAGCAATAACAAAGTTCTCACAAGTAAAATATCTGGAATAATCTTTAAATAGAGAAAGAAGAGACAACTTGCTTAAGTGTCGCTGTCATAGAACTTTTAATATCTCTTAAAATAGCCATCTTAATTTGAGAAAACTATAATTAATACATAACTAATTATGTATAGGATTTGTGACTTTTTGGGCAGTGGTTTTGCTAATAATAGCAGTTTTTTAATGTCAGTTTTCTTGAGTCTAGGTTATTTCAATGTCAGGTTTCTAGATGACCCATGCTTAAGGTAATATAAAACTATGGCAGGATTGCATATGCCATATTTCATTATGCTAACATACATTGGCTTTGCCAGACATAGTCTTTTAACTCGTTTTATCCATTTTTTAATTTTATCATCTGACCTTATTCTATTGTCTATAGTTAGATAATTGGTGTAAAAGCTGAACAGTGAAAATGCAATGATTGATGCGATGCTTCTGCTTTAAAAATAAACATAAGATTTGAAAAAAGAAACTTTTGGTATTAAAACATTGGATAGATCTGAATGAAACATTATTTCTTTGTAGTAAGCCTGAGTGGTAATGGTCTAAAAGGAAATACTTAGATTCCTTAAGCTCTATCAGTTATAACTCTGCAAAAATTTCAAAATCAAAGAAAAGGAGTTTCTTCTTCTTTTATAAAAATATTAATCCTATGGTAAAAGTATCAACATTTGAAACATAAGACTATGCCATGATTATATGTATATTATAAAATATAATTTATTTATCATATAATCATATATATATATTTTTTTTTTATTGATATGTGTTACAAATGAATCAATGCATCACAAATCTTAGAAGTACATTATGTCCTGCGACAGTTTCCAACTTACATCTGCATTGAGACTACAAGATTTAAAATCAGCTTTAATATTTTGAAATTTTATACACGGTTATTTTTTTATCACCCTGGTTATTTTAAGGGTGGCTTCAGGACACGGTAGAAGAATTATTTAACCATTAATAATAAAATTTACTCACCTGTTTAATTAGATATTTATTATCTAATATATCCAAAAAATTCTGCACTGGTATGGACACTGAGTGAAGTTGTAGGCAAAAAACATTGAATGAACGCGAACTGGCAACAACGTCGCCGATTCAAAGTCATCACTGAGTTGATCACAATTTCACCTTCCTACTTTACGGGCTTAGGACCGGCAAAACAAAGTTTTTAAAGAAAACAAACAGTACTAAGTAGGTATTACGGTTATGGTAGGTTGTTTTGGCGTAGTTAAAAAATTGGAATAAACTTTAAATACTTACCTACCTAGGAAACAATTTAAATCAACTTTAGTTCTAATAACAAAAGAGTTCTAAATTTAAAGGAAGTCCTCTAACTCATACATAGTCGTGCACGTTTAAAACTATACATGACCACAACAACATATCACTTTGGTTAGTGTTTAACGTCTCGAAATGCAGTTTTCGCTTCCAAGTCTTACGTTTGTGGGTTCACTTTCTTACACCAAACACTTAATTTCACTTCACAAGTAAAAGTCTACGGTCTACCGGAGTAAGGTCTGTGTATTCGCTAGATGTGTTAACTTGAAACTAAAATTCCGAATGCGCCCGATTGCCGCGCGTCAGGCGCGGGCGCGACATCGCGATACATTCACACGCGCCGCGGTCAAAGGCGAACTAAAGCCGGCCGGCTCGTGCCGACAAGCGACAGCAAACAACAAAACGCCGCCGCCGGCGCTCGGCGCCGGCGCCGACTGTCTCTGTCTAGTGCAATAATAACTCTTATTTCAAACGAGTTGTAGATTGATCTTGCTTGAATTAATAATGCGACGTTGCCGCATTTTCCTAAGCCCGTAGTAGTAAATGCTTTATTCATTCATAATCTTACCTTATCTTGTAGTAAACAAGAACAATGTCTATAATTTAATATTATTGGCGGATAAAATTTAAAAAATATTACCACATGTTTTTTTATTGATATGAGTCGTCTAGCGTCTACCGAGCTGCCTCTAAAATTTTCCAGTATGATAAAAAAAATAACCGTGTATATTAAGCAAAAAATCAGATGCTGCTAGTTTCACACCACCGCCAAATGTTTAGCAAGATCAATTTGATTGATATCAAACTGAGCTTTTTCTGTTAATATATGTATTGAAAGTGTGGTGTTATCTATTTATAATAAAATATCACATCTACTTGAGAGGTCAGCAAAACATCTTAATGCATAATTATGTAAAAAACAGTTCTAAGAAATTGATACTGTCTTGCTTTTACCATTTAATTACTGTCAGTTGATAATACACCTGAGAAAATTTCTAAAGAAAATGTTTAGGAAGTACTCCATATCGCAGAATCATTTTACAATATTTTTAATATACATAATCATGTTGTAATTGCCCCCCAAACGTTCAAAGTCATAAACTTATATCTATCTGAGCTCTTTAGTGTAAACAATTAAACTGCCATTCCTAATGAAATATTGAGCAAAATTACAAACCAAATTTATTTATAAGTGATGATGACTAATAGTGTGATACATTTCCTTTCTATTGCACTTTATCTTCAAGATCATATCGAAGGAATATATTTTAAAACCTAAAAATTATTTTACATTGAATAAAATTAGTAAAATCTTATTTAAAAAAAAAAAAATAAAGCCTAGCTATTGTAAACCGTTATAAGTTATAGTTTAAAATTATAATAACTAACATTTCTTATTGATTTATCAATATTTTAATCAAGTCGTCAAACATTTATTAATTTTAATTATGTTCTTTATTCAGCTTTTTTCTTAAATATATATATATATATATAAATATATATATATATATATATATATATATATATATATACCGGGTGTAACGGAATACCGCAATAATATTTAAGGTTGTTGATTAACAAAAAAAATGTTTTATGGCTATTCTTTGTATTTTTATTATATGCCTACTTTCGATTTAATACGCTGAACTGTTAAGCGTATTAAATCGAAAGTAGGCATATAATAAAAATACAAAGAATAGTCATAAAACATTTTTTTTGGTGATCAACAACCTTAAATATTATTGCGGTATTCCGTTACACCCGGTATATATTACAATATAAAAATACACCTCTTTTTTTTTTTAAATAAAAATACCTGAAATTGACTTGAGACAAATGGTTAAGGTATGTATGTACTGTATTTAACCCGCATGGTAAAAGCAATTGTATTCATACAATTATTCAAACATAAAAACTAACAATTTTCTTTGTTATTAATAATTTGGATGTAAATACTTAGTGCATGCATTAATTTAATCAAATCTATAACATGCAATCTTCATTTGAAAGTGTAGATTTTCAATAAACTTATTATCAACTTATTTTAAGGAATCATTATTTTATTTTAAAATAAATCTATGGAACCATCCTTTTAGGAATAGTAAAACTCTAGAAATCTTTGCATGGGGCCAAGCATTTCTGCTACCTATGCAGTTGTTAATTTGTTTGTATAATTATCCATTTCATAATATTTATTATTGTCTAGTGGATAATAAAGTTGATTCAAAATAGTAACAAAATGTATTACATAGTCTCTTATCCACTTTTAAAATTAATTGACCTCGGTTATTTATTCCCACGATGGGTAAAAATATGGGGTCTATGGATAATTGGTTCGAGACTGGCTGCTGAAAACAGAGCATGTTCATTCGTGACCTGAATGATAGTTGAGGTTGGCCCTCTCTCTATGAGCCCCTCCGAGGAGGATATTGTTAGAAGTTATTGCAGCACACAGGCTGCTTATTGCAACACACAGGCTGCTGGTAGGTTTTCAAACTAGAAGCAAATTTTTGAGGTTTTTATACATGGCTTATATTTTAGAATGTTTATCATTCTTTTTATGACTGTAAATAATTTTACACTTTTATTGGAGTACAAATATTCATCCCTCTTATTGCTTTTAATAGCTTCTATTAGGTCTTTTATAAAAGCATAGTCATGTTTCCTTCTGATCCTGCTGTACTGACATTGTAAACTTATTGCATTGTAATCTAAAGACATCACTCAGATATTTTAAGAAGATTGTTTGGAAATTGAAGTCAATACTTGTGATATTACAGCTATTGCAAAGCTCATTTCCTTTGACTTTATTTTTCGAGTAATTTATCTCAAGTTTTAGAAGGATATTAGGAATTTCCATGTTATGTTATGGACCATCTAACAGTTTGCAGTTTTCAAGAAACTTTATCTACATAGGCAACCTCAATTAAAATATTTTTCAATGCAATTCTTTGTAAACTTGGTCATAAATATAAACTACTCGTATATACCATAATTTCCTATAAAGGTATTTGTGCTTTAGCCTATATTCAATGAATAGAGTTCCTAATCGAGTAGGTACATATATACATCATCTAATTCATTTGCCTTGATAGGTAACGCTTTCCCACGGAAAGCAGGCAGTTTTAAAAAATATATTTCTTATTATAAAATTTTATCTAAATTAATTGTATCTAGGTCCTCTTGCCAAGCTAAATCAAAATTACGACGCATCTTCAAAACAGGTAGGTACTTACTGTTTCGACATCTTGGGTTATTTTCTTTATGTTAAGATAACCATTTTACTTTCAAACAACTTTTGACATCTTTTCTCCATTTTTATCACTGCGTATCTGGATTTTAGTTTTATTTAGATAATCACTTTGAAAAACATCAACATGTAAAATATGTGTCAGCTGCGTAGAGCGCGAAAAAACGAATGAGCTATGGTGACGGTGGAGTTGCCAGGTGTATTTTTCTTTTATATTTTTAATGGTGTCTTTAAAATTCGCGTATTTAGTAGCGGGAGGAGGCGTTACTACAATAGTTATACTTTGGACTAATTACGAATATAATGCATATGTTATTGGATAGTATACATATTCATTTATCAATCAAGCATCTCAAGGTATTACAGAAACATTTATATGTAAGAACTCAAAAAAAAATAAGCGGAATCTGTGTCTCCATACAAGTAATGTCTATCATCATCATCATCATCACAGCTCATGTACGTCCCCACCGAGGGGCTCGAGCCTCCCCTATGTTAGGGTGATTAGGCCTTAGTCAACCACGCTGGCCCAGTGCGGATTGGTCGACTTCACATACACCATTGAATTTCTTCGCAGATATATTGCAGGTTTCCTCACGATGTTTTCCTTCACCGTAGGAGCATGAGACAAATGTACATATGAAATTCGAAAACGAAAAACACATTGGTACATGGCGGTCTCGAACCCGGTCCTCCCGATTGGAAGGCAAGTGCCGAGTCCACAGCGCCACCGACGCTTTTAAGTAATGTCAATGGGGGGGTTTGAAATGTCCTACTTTATCGTACTTTTAAGGATATGGAGATGTTTCTGTAACTTTCTGAGATGATGGATTGATAGACGCACATATACTAGGTTAGAATACTACGAACAAAATTAATCACCCGCAATACTACCGGACACGTGAATAGTACCTACGGGCAAAAAAATACCCATAGTACTACTAGTAGAACCAACGGTACAACTGGGTGATTATTAGTGAATCTCTAAAAAAACGTGTTAGTATGAAACTCTTGCTCTGATATAAGTTCTTTTTTTATATAAATTTTATACTTCACAAATCGTTTGTAAATAATCTTAAATCCTCACTTTCATCCATTTTTCACTCTGTAAAATCAAGGAAAATTATAAAATAGGATTCATATTCGATTCAGAATTATCGTAATATAGATAAAGTTTTATTATTTTTTTAAATACAATTAACTCGGGTCTATTTCGCGGTTAACAATAACTATATTGACTTACTGTTTCCCGACGTTTCGGCCGAATTACATCAGGCCGTGGTCACGGGATGACTGCCGGGGCTCAGCGACGTCTTCGCAAAGCGCGGGTTTCACGACTACCCTCCGCTTGATCTTCAGAATTTTTATCAGTATCGTCGGTACCTCGACATACCACACTCACGACATCCACACACTGACGTTTTTTACAAGTACCACACTGCCTAAACTTGCTAATAACAACCGGTGTGAAGTTAGCAGCCAAAAGTAGCAGCCGATGTATAAACCGACCAATTTAAGAAGTAGTTATAAAATCTTCAAATAAAACTAGTTAATTCAGCCTTTAAAACATTAGAATATATGTCACATTGCCTAAAGAACATAAAATAAGATAAGATCATTAAAAATTCCATTCTAACACTAATATAAATGAAAATAGTATTAAATCAATGAGATGATATTTTCAAACATGAAAACTGTGGCGCCTATCAATTTGTAGGCTCTTAACTATCTTGATATGCTCAAAACCTTTCAGAAAAGCCTAAATTTATTATTTTATGATACCTATATCACCCAGAAACCAAGTCCATTAGCTAAAAAAAATCAGAGTAAATGTATGAAATATCGTGTCACAAGGCTTGTTAACGAAATCCTCCGAAACAACACGACCGATTTTTATGAATATTTTTGTGTATTTTTGGCAGGCCTCAGAATAGGCTATATTTTATATCACTAAGTGATAAGTCCGGCCCTCTTCAGATTTTTTTTGGTTAATTATTATGATGAAACGTATTTCGCGGGCACATCTAGTATATTATATAACAAAGGCGACTGTTGATTAGCTTCAAAATGATTATAGGGAGCGTACCAATTAACGACTTACTTATCAGTCTAAAACGTCTAAAAATCGTGTAGGAAAAAGTATATTTATAGTGATATTCAGGGGTTTAGATACCCGTTCAGGCTGGCAGACGTATCTTTGCAAGCGAATATCAAAATATTGAAACTGTGGTATCTGTGCCATAAAAACCAAAGCGCGTACCACTTTGTGGCCTACTTAGTATTCTAGATATGCTTATGTTCTTTTAAAAAAGCCTAAATTTATTGGAATAACTAGGGGACAAGATACTTTTATCACACAGCAGCCAAAACAATAACTAGCAAAATATTGGAGTGAATACATTCAACAAAAAACGCGAATGTTGGTTATTTTTTCAGTCGATAAAGCACATGTACCATTTGACGATTTCTTCTATAGCCTAAAACAGGTCAAAATATTTCTAGAACATGTATATTTAAAGTTGTGTTGAGGGGTTTTTACACCCGTTCAGGCTAGCAGCCGCATCTTAGCAAACCGGTACCAAAATATTGAAACTGTGGTCTCTACCATAAAAACCAAGGCGCGTACCACTTTGCCGTCTAGTTAGTGAACTAGCCATACTCAAGAGCTTTCAGAAAAGTCTAAACATTAAGGCATATCTAGGGGATTAGATACTTCTATCGCCCAGCAGGCAAATTATTATCTAGAAAAATGTGAGAGAAAACATATTCATTTTTTAAGATGAAAGGTAAAAATATTTATAGTAAAAGAAGGAAGTGTACCGCTTTAGGACTTACTCCAAGGTCTAGAATAGCTCAAAACCTTTATAGAAAATGTAAATTTGTACATGTTTTGAGAGGTATAAAATTTTATTTAGGCTAGAAGCCGCATCTTTGAAAACGAGTATGAAAATATTGAGACTGTGCTCTCTGCCATAAAAACAAAGGCGCGTACCACTTTGTGGCCTACTTAGTATTCTAGACATGCTAAAGGCCTTTCATAAAAGCCTAAATTTATTGGAATAACTAGGGGATAAGATACTTTTATCACACAGCAGCCAAAACAATAACTAGCAAAATATTGGAATGAATACATTCAACAAAAAACACGAATGTTGGTTATTTTTTCAGTCAATAAAGTACATGTACCATTTGATGATTTCTTCTATAGTCTAAAACAGTTCAAAATCTTTTTAGAACATGTATATTTAAAGTTGTGTTGAGGGGTTTTTACACCCGTTCAGGCTAGCAGCCGCATCTTAGCAAACCGGTACCAAAATATTGAAACTGTGGTCTCTAACATAAAAACCAAGGCGTGTACCACTTTGCCGTCTAGTTAGTGAACTAGCCATACTCAAGAGCTTTCAGAAAAGTCTAAACATTTAGGCATATCTAGGGGATTAGATACTTCTATCACCCAGCAGCCAAATCATTACCTAGAAAAATGTGAGAGAAAACATATTCATTTTTTAAGATGAAAGGTAAAAATATTTATAGTAAAAGAAGGAAGTGTACCGCTTTAGGACTTACTCCAAGGTCTAGAATAGCTCAAAACCTTTATAGAAAATGTAAATTTGTACATGTTTTGAGAGGTATAAAATTTTATTTAGGCTAGAAGCCGCATCTTTAAAAACGAGTATGAAAATATTGAGACTGTGGTCTCTGCCATAAAAACAAAGGCGCGTACCACTTTGTGGCCTACTTAGTATTCTAGACATGCTAAAGGCCTTTCATAAAAGCCTAAATTTATTGGAATAACTAGGGGACAAGATACTTTTATCACACAGCAGCCAAAACAATAACTAGCAAAATATTGGAGTGAATACATTCAACAAAAAACGCGAATGTTGGTTATTTTTTCAGTCGATAAAGCACATGTACCATTTGATGATTTCTTCTATAGCCTAAAAAAGTTCAATATCTTTCTAGAACATGTATATTTAAAGTTGTGTTGAGGGGTTTTTACACCCGTTCAGGCTAGCAGCCGCATCTTAGCAAACCGGTACCAAAATATTGAAACTGTGGTCTCTACCATAAAAACCAAGGAGCGTACCACTTTGCCGTCTAGTTAGTGAACTAGCCATACTCAAGAGCTTTCAGAAAAGTCTAAACATTAAGGCATATCTAGGGGATTAGATACTTCTATCGCCCAGCAGGCAAATTATTATCTAGAAAAATGTGAGAGAAAACATATTCATTTTTTAAGATGAAAGGTAAAAATATTTATAGTAAAAGAAGGAAGTGTACCGCTTTAGGACTTACTCCAAGGTCTAGAATAGCTCAAAACCTTTATAGAAAATGTAAATTTGTACATGTTTTGAGAGGTATAAAATTTTATTTAGGCTAGAAGCCGCATCTTTAAAAACGAGTATGAAAATATTGAGACTGTGGTCTCTGCCATAAAAACAAAGGCGCGTACCACTTTGTGGCCTACTTAGTATTCTAGACATGCTAAAGGCCTTTCATAAAAGCCTAAATTTATTGGAATAACTAGGGGACAAGATACTTTTATCACACAGCAGCCAAAACAATAACTAGCAAAATATTGGAGTGAATACATTCAACAAAAAACGCGAATGTTGGTTATTTTTTCAGTCGATAAAGCACATGTACCATTTGATGATTTCTTCTATAGCCTAAAAAAGTTCAATATCTTTCTAGAACATGTATATTTAAAGTTGTGTTGAGGGGTTTTTACACCCGTTCAGGCTAGCAGCCGCATCTTAGCAAACCGGTACCAAAATATTGAAACTGTGGTCTCTACCATAAAAACCAAGGAGCGTACCACTTTGCCGTCTAGTTAGTGAACTAGCCATACTCAAGAGCTTTCAGAAAAGTCTAAACATTAAGGCATATCTAGGGGATTAGATACTTCTATCGCCCAGCAGGCAAATTATTATCTAGAAAAATGTGAGAGAAAACATATTCATTTTTTAAGATGAAAGGTAAAAATATTTATAGTAAAAGAAGGAAGTGTACCGCTTTAGGACTTACTCCAAGGTCTAGAATAGCTCAAAACCTTTATAGAAAATGTAAATTTGTACATGTTTTGAGAGGTATAAAATTTTATTTAGGCTAGAAGCCGCATCTTTGAAAACGAGTATGAAAATATTGAGACTGTGCTCTCTGCCATAAAAACAAAGGCGCGTACCACTTTGTGGCCTACTTAGTATTCTAGACATGCTAAAGGCCTTTCATAAAAGCCTAAATTTATTGGAATAACTAGGGGATAAGATACTTTTATCACACCAGCCAAAACAATAACTAGCAAAATATTGGAATGAATACATTCAACAAAAAACACGAATGTTGGTTATTTTTTCAGTCAATAAAGTACATGTACCATTTGATGATTTCTTCTATAGTCTAAAACAGTTCAAAATCTTTTTAGAACATGTATATTTAAAGTTGTGTTGAGGGGTTTTTACACCCGTTCAGGCTAGCAGCCGCATCTTAGCAAACCGGTACCAAAATATTGAAACTGTGGTCTCTAACATAAAAACCAAGGCGTGTACCACTTTGCCGTCTAGTTAGTGAACTAGCCATACTCAAGAGCTTTCAGAAAAGTCTAAACATTTAGGCATATCTAGGGGATTAGATACTTCTATCACCCAGCAGCCAAATCATTACCTAGAAAAATGTGAGAGAAAACATATTCATTTTTTAAGATGAAAGGTAAAAATATTTATAGTAAAAGAAGGAAGTGTACCGCTTTAGGACTTACTCCTAGGTCTAGAATAGCTCAAAACCTTTATAGAAAATGTAAATTTGTACATGTTTTGAGAGGTATAAAATTTTATTTAGGCTAGAAGCCGCATCTTTAAAAACGAGTATGAAAATATTGAGACTGTGGTCTCTGCCATAAAAACAAAGGCGCGTACCACTTTGTGGCCTACTTAGTATTCTAGACATGCTAAAGGCCTTTCATAAAAGCCTAAATTTATTGGAATAACTAGGGGACAAGATACTTTTATCACACAGCAGCCAAAACAATAACTAGCAAAATATTGGAGTGAATACATTCAACAAAAAACGCGAATGTTGGTTATTTTTTCAGTCGATAAAGCACATGTACCATTTGATGATTTCTTCTATAGCCTAAAAAAGTTCAATATCTTTCTAGAACATGTATATTTAAAGTTGTGTTGAGGGGTTTTTACACCCGTTCAGGCTAGCAGCCGCATCTTAGCAAACCGGTACCAAAATATTGAAACTGTGGTCTCTACCATAAAAACCAAGGAGCGTACCACTTTGCCGTCTAGTTAGTGAACTAGCCATACTCAAGAGCTTTCAGAAAAGTCTAAACATTAAGGCATATCTAGGGGATTAGATACTTCTATCGCCCAGCAGGCAAATTATTATCTAGAAAAATGTGAGAGAAAACATATTCATTTTTTAAGATGAAAGGTAAAAATATTTATAGTAAAAGAAGGAAGTGTACCGCTTTAGGACTTACTCCAAGGTCTAGAATAGCTCAAAACCTTTATAGAAAATGTAAATTTGTACATGTTTTGAGAGGTATAAAATTTTATTTAGGCTAGAAGCCGCATCTTTGAAAACGAGTATGAAAATATTGAGACTGTGCTCTCTGCCATAAAAACAAAGGCGCGTACCACTTTGTGGCCTACTTAGTATTCTAGACATGCTAAAGGCCTTTCATAAAAGTCTAAATTTATTGGAATAACTAGGGGATAAGATACTTTTATCACACAGCAGCCAAAACAATAACTAGCAAAATATTGGAATGAATACATTCAACAAAAAACACGAATGTTGGTTATTTTTTCAGTCGATAAAGTACATGTACCATTTGATGATTTCTTCTATAGTCTAAAACAGTTCAAAATCTTTTTAGAACATGTATATTTAAAGTTGTGTTGAGGGGTTTTTACACCCGTTCAGGCTAGCAGCCGCATCTTAGCAAACCGGTACCAAAATATTGAAACTGTGGTCTCTACCATAAAAACCAAGGCGCGTACCACTTTGCCGTCTAGTTAGTGAACTAGCCATACTCAAGAGCTTTCAGAAAAGTCTAAACATTAAGGCATATCTAGGGGATTAGATACTTCTATCGCCCAGCAGGCAAATTATTATCTAGAAAAATGTGAGAGAAAACATATTCATTTTTTAAGATGAAAGGTAAAAATATTTATAGTAAAAGAAGGAAGTGTACCGCTTTAGGACTTACTCCAAGGTCTAGAATAGCTCAAAACCTTTATAGAAAATGTAAATTTGTACATGTTTTGAGAGGTATAAAATTTTATTTAGGCTAGAAGCCGCATCTTTGAAAACGAGTATGAAAATATTGAGACTGTGCTCTCTGCCATAAAAACAAAGGCGCGTACCACTTTGTGGCCTACTTAGTATTCTAGACATGCTAAAGGCCTTTCATAAAAGTCTAAATTTATTGGAATAACTAGGGGATAAGATACTTTTATCACACAGCAGCCAAAACAATAACTAGCAAAATATTGGAATGAATACATTCAACAAAAAACACGAATGTTGGTTATTTTTTCAGTCGATAAAGTACATGTACCATTTGATGATTTCTTCTATAGTCTAAAACAGTTCAAAATCTTTTTAGAACATGTATATTTAAAGTTGTGTTGAGGGGTTTTTACACCCGTTCAGGCTAGCAGCCGCATCTTAGCAAACCGGTACCAAAATATTGAAACTGTGGTCTCTAACATAAAAACCAAGGCGTGTACCACTTTGCCGTCTAGTTAGTGAACTAGCCATACTCAAGAGCTTTCAGAAAAGTCTAAACATTTAGGCATATCTAGGGGATTAGATACTTCTATCACCCAGCAGCCAAATCATTACCTAGAAAAATGTGAGAGAAAACATGTTCATTTTTTAAGATGAAAGGTAAAAATATTTATAGTAAAAGAAGGAAGTGTACCGCTTTAAGACTTACTCCAAGGTCTAGAATAGCTCAAAACCTTTATTGAAAATGTAAATTTGTACATGTTTTGAGAGGTATAAAATTTTATTTAGGCTAGAAGCCGCATCTTTAAAAACGAGTATGAAAATATTGAGACTGTGGTCTCTGCCATAAAAACAAAGGCGCGTACCACTTTGTGGCCTACTTAGTATTCTAGACATGCTAAAGGCCTTTCATAAAAGTCTAAATTTATTGGAATAACTAGGGGATAAGATACTTTTATCACACAGCAGCCAAAACAATAACTAGCAAAATATTGGAATGAATACATTCAACAAAAAACACGAATGTTGGTTATTTTTTCAGTCGATAAAGTACATGTACCATTTTATGATTTCTTCTATAGTCTAAAACAGTTCAAAATCTTTTTAGAACATGTATATTTAAAGTTGTGTTGAGGGGTTTTTACACCCGTTCAGGCTAGCAGCCGCATCTTAGCAAACCGGTACCAAAATATTGAAACTGTGGTCTTTAACATAAAAACCAAGGCGTGTACCACTTTGCCGTCTAGTTAGTGAACTAGCCATACTCAAGAGCTTTCAGAAAAGTCTAAACATTTAGGCATATCTAGGGGATTAGATACTTCTATCACCCAGCAGCCAAATCATTACCTAGAAAAATGTGAGAGAAAACATGTTCATTTTTTAAGATGAAAGGTAAAAATATTTATAGTAAAAGAAGGAAGTGTACCGCTTTAAGACTTACTCCAAGGTCTAGAATAGCTCAAAACCTTTATAGAAAATGTAAATTTGTACATGTTTTGAGAGGTATAAAATTTTATTTAGGCTAGAAGCCGCATCTTTAAAAACGAGTATGAAAATATTGAGACTGTGGTCTCTGCCATAAAAACAAAGGCGCGTACCACTTTGTGGCCTACTTAGTATTCTAGACATGCTAAAGGCCTTTCATAAAAGCCTAAATTTATTGGAATAACTAGGGGACAAGATACTTTTATCACACAGCAGCCAAAACAATAACTAGCAAAATATTGGAGTGAATACATTCAACAAAAAACGCGAATGTTGGTTATTTTTTCAGTCGATAAAGCACATGTACCATTTGATGATTTCTTCTATAGCCTAAAAAAGTTCAATATCTTTCTAGAACATGTATATTTAAAGTTGTGTTGAGGGGTTTTTACACCCGTTCAGGCTAGCAGCCGCATCTTAGCAAACCGGTACCAAAATATTGAAACTGTGGTCTCTACCATAAAAACCAAGGCGCGTACCACTTTGCCGTCTAGTTAGTGAACTAGCCATACTCAAGAGCTTTCAGAAAAGTCTAAACATTAAGGCATATCTAGGGGATTAGATACTTCTATCGCCCAGCAGGCAAATTATTATCTAGAAAAATGTGAGAGAAAACATATTCATTTTTTAAGATGAAAGGTAAAAATATTTATAGTAAAAGAAGGAAGTGTACCGCTTTAGGACTTACTCCAAGGTCTAGAATAGCTCAAAACTTTTATCGAAAATGTAAATTTGTACATGTTTTGAGAGGTATAAAATTTTATTTAGGCTAGAAGCCGCATCTTTGAAAACGAGTATGAAAATATTGAGACTGTGCTCTCTGCCATAAAAACAAAGGCGCGTACCACTTTCTGGCCTACTTAGTATTCTAGACATGCTAAAGGCCTTTCATAAAAGCCTAAATTTATTGGAATAACTAGGAGATAAGATACTTTTATCACACCAGCCAAAACAATAACTAGCAAAATATTGGAATGAATACATTCAACAAAAAACACGAATGTTGGTTATTTTTTCAGTCGATAAAGTACATGTACCATTTGATGATTTCTTCTATAGTCTAAAACAGTTCAAAATCTTTTTAGAACATGTATATTTAAAGTTGTGTTGAGGGGTTTTTACACCCGTTCAGGCTAGCAGCCGCATCTTAGCAAACCGGTACCAAAATATTGAAACTGTGGTCTCTAACATAAAAACCAAGGCGTGTACCACTTTGCCGTCTAGTTAGTGAACTAGCCATACTCAAGAGCTTTCAGAAAAGTCTAAACATTAAGGCATATCTAGGGGATTAGATACTTCTATCACCCAGCAGCCAAATTATTACCTAGAAAAATATGAGAGAAAACATATTCATTTTTTAAGATGAAAGGTAAAAATATTTATAGTAAAAGAAGGAAGTGTACCGCTTTAGGACTTACTCCAAGGTCTAGAATAGCTCAAAACCTTTATAGAAAATGTAAATTTGTACATGTTTTGAGAGGTATAAAATTTTATTTAGGCTAGATGCCGCATCATTGAAAACGAGTATGAAAATATTGAGACTGTGCTCTCTGCCATAAAAACAAAGGCGCGTACCACTTTGAGGCCTACTTAGTATTCTAGATATGCTAAAGGCCTTTCATAAAAGCCTAAATTTATTGGAATAACTAGGGGATAAGATACTTTTATCACACAGCAGCCAAAACAATAACTAGGCAAATATTGGAGTGAATACATTCAACAAAAAACGCGAATGTTGGTTATTTTTTCAGTCGATAAAGCACATGTACATTAGATGATTTCTTCTATAGCCTAAAAAAGTTCAAAATCTTTCTAGAACATGTATATTTAAAGTTGTGTTGAGGGGTTTTTACACCCGTTCAGGCTAGCAGCCGCATCTTAACAAACCGGTACCAAAATATTGAAACTGTGGTCTCTACCATAAAAACCAAGGCGCGTACCACTTTGCCGTTTAGTTAGTGAACTAGCCATACTCAAGAGCTTTCAGAAAAGTCTAAACATTAAGGCATATCTAGGGAATTAGATACTTCTATCACCCAGCAGCCAAATCATTACCTAGAAAAATGTGAGAGAAAACATATTAATTTTTTAAGATGAAAGGTAAAAATATTTATAGTAAAAGAAGGAAGTGTACCGCTTTAGGACTTACTCCAAGGTCTAGAATAGCTCAAAACCTTTATAGAAAATGTAAATTTGTACATGTTTTGAGAGGTATAAAATTTTATTTAGGCTAGATGCCGCATCATTGAAAACGAGTATGAAAATATTGAGACTGTGCTCTCTGCCATAAAAACAAAGGCGCGTACCACTTTGTGGCCTACTTAGTATTCTAGACATGCTAAAGGCCTTTCATAAAAATCTAAATTTATTGGAATAACTAGGGGATAAGATACTTTTATCACACAGCAGCCAAAACAATAACTAGCAGAATATTGGAGTGAATACATTCAACAAAAAACGCGAATGTTGGTTATTTTTTCAGTCGATAAAGCACATGTACCATTTGATGATTTCTTCTATAGCCTAAAAAAGTTCAAAATCTTTCTAGAACATGTATATTTAAAGTTCTGTTGAGGGGTTTTTACACCCGTTCAGGCTAGCAGCCGCATCTTAGCAAACCGGTACCAAAATATTGAAACTGTGGTCTCTACCATAATAACCAAGGCGCGTACCACTTTGCCGTCTAGTTAGTTAACTAGCCATACTCAAGAGCTTTCAGAAAAGTCTAAACATTAAGGCATATCTAGGGGATTAGATACTTCTATCACCCAGCAGCCAAATCATTACCTAGAAAAATGTGAGAGAAAACATATTAATTTTTTAAGATGAAAGGTAAAAATATTTATAGTAAAAGAAGGAAGTGTACCGCTTTAGGACTTACTCCAAGGTCTAGAATAGCTCAAACCCTTTTTAGAAAATGTAAATTTGTACATGTTTTGAGAGGTATAAAATTTTATTTAGGCTAGATGCCGCATCATTGAAAACGAGTATGAAAATATTGAGACTGTGCTCTCTGCCATAAAAACAAAGGCGCGTACCACTTTGTGGCCTACTTAGTATTCTAGACATGCTAAAGGCCTTTCACAAAAGCCTAAATTTATTGGAATAACTAGGGGATATGATACTTTTATCACACAGCAGCCAAAATAATAACTAGCAAAATATTGGAGTGAATACATTCAACAAAAAACGCGAATATTGGTTATTTTTTCAGTCGATAAAGTACATGTACCATTTGATGATTTCTTCTATAGCCTAAAACAGTTCAAAATCTTTCTAGAACATGTATATTTAAAGTTGTGTTGAGGGGTTTTTACACCCGTTCAGGCTAGCAGCCGCATCTTAGCAAACCGGTACCAAAATATTGAAACTGTGGTCTCTACCATAAAAACCAAGGCACGTACCACTTTGCCGTCTAGTTAGTGAACTAGCCATACTCAAGAGCTTTCAGAAAAGTCTAAACATTAAGGCATATCTAGGGGATTAGATACTTCTATCACCCAGCAGCCAAATCATTACCTAGAAAAATGTGTGAGAAAACATATTCATTTTTTAAGATGAAAGGTAAAAATATTTATAGTAAAAGAAGAAAGTGTACCGCTTTAGGACTTACTCCATGGTCTAGAATAGCTCAAAACCTTTATAGAAAATGTAAATTTGTACATGTTTTGAGAGGTATAAAATTTTATTGAGGCTAGAAGCCGCATCTTTGAAAACGAGTATGAAAATATTGAGACTGTGGTCTCTGCCATAAAAACAAAGGCGCGTACCACTTTGTGGCCTACTTGGTATTCTAGATACGTTTTAGGCCTTTCAGAAAAGCCTAAATTTATTGGAATAACTAGGGGATAAGAAACTTTTATCACACAGCAGCCAAAACAATAACTAAAGCAAAATATTTGAGTAATTACATTAAATGGAAAACGCGAATAATGATTATTTTTATAAATAGATAGGTACATTTTTATTTGCACAATACAACACACGATTAAATACAACAAACAAAAACAAAAACTATCACAATACAACAATACAAACAATGGAACAATGTATAAAATATGCATTTATAAACGCATTTACTGTGTTGTACGACCGTTGTGTGCTGGAGTGGTGCAAAAGGGCTCACAGCTCAGCATACGATTTGCTCATGCAGATGAGCAAATCACTGGTATTCTGCTGTAGCCCAGAGGTTCAAAATGAGATATCAAAAAGCCAAAACACCTTCCGATGAACGTTTAAAATCGAAAAATGTTTACAAAATATATTTAATATCTACATATTCATAATTTATTCAATATATTGCATGTATGTTTAAACACATACAAACATATTACATATAAATATAAGATTGATACGTTTGTTAAAAGACACTTACTACCAGAAAAATAAATATTTGAAGGATACCTATTAGATTATACATACGAAAATGTGTGCAAACATAGGTCTGATGATGAAACCGATGAGTTCGTTGCACATATGAACAAGAGTCAACTAATGTACACATTTGCGTATCCTTACATTACACGTTGGCACTACGGTCACGAACAAGCTAAATTCGGAAATTTCTCAATAAATACACATCAGGTATACCCAATCGCTGTTTTTCAAGATGTGATTTAAAAAGTTTTTTAAATATGGGTTTCGAGGTTGATATACCTAAAGGTGGCGGTAAATTGTTCCAGCACTTGGCCGTTTTATGCGGATGGTACTCCAGTAGGCAACGTCTGGCTCTGGTGTTAGGCCTAGTATGATAAAACTTTAGTTTTGTGTAAAGATAACTCGGTTTTTTATATTTAAGTATATCGTACAAGAGGCTCGCAAGATGAAGGTGCCTACGCGAACTCATGTTGAGCAGAGAAGCGTCGTTCAAATAAGGTGTGATGTGACTCCTAGGTGGTATATGGAAACAGAAACGGCAACAAGCATTTTGAACACGTTGGATTAAGCGACGTGATCTCGAAAGCATACGCGGCCCGAAAACTATATCACCGTAGTTTAGCTTAGACAAAATCAACGCCTCACATACCCTAACACGCATATCTTCATTGAGATAATTACGAATTCCATATAGCACCTTAAGTCTATAAAATTATATGAGATTCGTAACGCAAATGGCTATCTATGACTACACCTAAATCCCTAGCCTCCCCCACTTGCTCGACCATTTGACCACCCATCTCAATGCCAGGTTTATTCCTCAAAATTTCGCGTTTTTTGTTGAATGTATTAACTTCAATATTTTGTTAGTTATTGTTTTGGCTGCTGTGTGATAAAAGTATCTTATCCCCTAGTTATTCCAATAAATTTAGGCTTTTATGAAAGGCCTTTAGCATGTCTAGAATACTAAGTAGGCCACAAAGTGGTACGCACCTTTGTTTTTATGGCAGAGAGCACAGTCTCAATATTTTCATACTCGTTTTCAAAGATGCGGCTTCTAGCCTAAATAAAATTTTATACCTGTCAAAACATGTACAAATTTACATTTTCTAAACAGGTTTTGAGCTATTCTAGGCTATGAAGTAAGTACTTAAGCGGTACGCTTCCTACTGTTACTAGAAATATGCTTTATCGACTGAAAAAGTAACCAACATTCGCGTTTTTTGTTGAATGTATTCACTTCAATATTTTGCTAGTTACTGTTTTGGCTGCTGTGTGATAAAAGTATCTTATCCCCTAGTTATTCCAATAAATTTAGGCTTTTATGAAAGGCCTTTAGCATGTCTAGAATACTAAGTAGGCCACAAAGTGGTACGCGCCTTTGTTTTTATGGCAGAGACCACAGTCTCAATATTTTCATACTCGTTTTCAAAGATGCGGCTTCTAGCCTGAATAAAATTTTATAACTCTCAAAACATGTACACATTTACATTTTCTATAAAGGTTTTGAGCTATTCTAGACCTTGGAGTAAGTCCTAAAGCGGTACACTTCCTTCTTTTACTATAAATATTTTTACCTTTCACCTTAAAAAATGAATATGTTTTCTCTCAAATTTTTCTAGGTAATAATTTGGCTGCTGGGTGATAGAAGTATCTAATCCCCTAGATATGCCTTAATGTTTAGACTTTTCTGAAAGCTCTTGAGTATGTCTAGTTAACTAACTAGACGGCAAAGTGGTACGCGCCTTGGTTTTATAGTAGAGACCACAGTTTCAATATTTTGGTACCGGTTTTCTAAGATGCGGCTGCTAGCCTGAATGGGTGTAAAAACCCCTCAACACAACTTTAAATATACATGTTCTAGAAAGATTTTGAACTGTTTTAGGCTATAGAAGAAATCAACAAATGGTACATGTGCTTTATCGACTGAAAAAATAACCAACATTTGCGTTTTTTGTTGAATGTATTCACTCCAATATTTTGCTAGTTATTGTTTTGGCTGCTGTGTGATAAAAGTATCTTGTCCCCTAGTTATTCCAATAAATTTAGGCTTTTATGAAAGGCCTTTAGCATGTCTAGAATACTAAGTAGGCCACAAAGTGGTACGCGCCTTTGTTTTTATGGCAGAGAGCACAGTCTCAATATTTTCATACTCAAATAAAATATTATACCTCTCAAAACATGTACAAATTTACATTTTCTATAAAGGTTTTGAGCTATTCTAGACCTTGGAGTAAGTCCTAAAGCGGTACACTTCCTTCTTTTACTATAAATATTTTTACCTTTCATCTTAAAAAATGAATATGTTTTCTCACACATTTTTCTAGGTAAGGATTTGGCTGCTGGGTGATAGAAGTATCTAATCCCCTATATATGCCTTAATGTTTAGACTTTTCTGAAAGCTCTTGAGTATGTCTAGTTAACTAACTAGACGGCAAAGTGGTACGCGCCTTGTTTTTATAGTAGAGACCACAGTTTCAATATTTTGGTACCGGTTTGCTAAAATGCGGCTGCTAGCCTGAATGGGTGTAAAAACCCCTCAACACAACTTTAAATATACATGTTCTAGAAAGATTTTGAACTGTTTTAGGCTATAGAAGAAATCATCAAATGGTACAAGTGCTTTAGCGACTGAAAAAATAACCAACATTCGCGTTTTTTGTTGAATGTATTCACTCAAATATTTTGCTAGTTATTGTTTTGGCTGCTGTGTGATAAAAGTATCTTATCCCCTAGTTATTCCAATAAATTTAGGCTTCTATGAAAGGCCTTTAGCATTTCTAGAATACTAAGTAGGCCACAAAGTGGTACGCGCCTTTGTTTTTATGGCAGAGAGCACAGTCTCAATATTTTCATACTCGTTTTCAAAGATGCGGCTTCTAGCCTAAATAAAATTTTATACCTCTCAAAACATGTACAAATTTACATTTTCTATAAAGGTTTTGAGCTATTCTAGACCTTGGAGTAAGTCCTAAAGCGGTACACTTCCTTCTTTTACTATAAATATTTTTACCTTTCATCTTAAAAAATGAATATGTTTTCTCTCACATTTTTCTAGGTAATGATTTGGCTGCTGGGTGATAGAAGTATCTAATCCCCTAGATATGCCTTAATGTTTAGACTTTTCTGAAAGCTCTTGAGTATGTCTAGTTAACTAACTAGACGGCAAAGTGGTACGCGCCTTGGTTTTTATGGTAGAGACCACAGTTTCAATATTTTGGTACCGGTTTGCTAAGATGCGGCTGCTAGCCTGAACTGGTGTAAAAACCCCTCAACACAACTTTAAATATACATGTTCTAGAAAGATTTGAACTTTTTTAGGCTATAGAAGAAATCATCAAATGTTACATGTGCTTTATCGACTGAAAAAATAACCAACATTCGCGTTTTTTGTTGAATGTATTCACTCCAATATTCTGCTAGTTATTGTTTTGGCTGCTGTGTGATAAAAGAATCTTATCCCCTAGTTATTCCAATAAATTTAGACTTTTATGAAAGGCCTTTAGCATTTCTAGAATATTAAGTAGGCCACAAAGTGGTACGCGCCTTTGTTTTTATGGCAGAGAGCACAGTCTCAATATTTTCATACTCGTTTTCAAAGATGCGGCTTCTAGCCTAAATAAAATTTTATACCTCTCAAAACATGTACAAATTTACATTTTCTATAAAGGTTTTGAGCTATTCTAGACCTTGGAGTAAGTCCTAAAGCGGTACACTTCCTTCTTTTACTATAAATATTTTTACCTTTCATCTTAAAAAATGAATATGTTTTCTCTCACATTTTTCTAGGTAATAATTTGGCTGCTGGGTGATAGAAGTATCTAATCCCCTAGATATCCCTTAATGTTTAGACTTTTCTGAAAGCTCTTGAGTATGGCTAGTTCACTAACTAGACGGCAAAGTGGTACGCGCCTTGGTTTTTATGGTAGAGACCACAGTTTCAATATTTTGGTACCGGTTTGTTAAGATGCGGCTGCTAGCCTGAACGGGTGTAAAAACCCCTCAACACAACTTTAAATATACATGTTCTAGAAAGATTTCGAACTTTTTTAGGCTATAGAAGAAATCACCAAATGGTACATGTGCTTTATCGACTGAAAAAATAACCAACATTCGCGTTTTTTGTTGAATGTATTCACTCCAATATTTTGCTAGTTATTGTTTTGGCTGCTGTGTGATAAAAGTATCTTATCCCCTAGTTATTCCAATAAATTTAGGCTTTTATGAAAGGCCTTTAGCATGTCTAGAATACTAAGTAGGCCACAAAGTGGTACGCGCCTTTGTTTTTATGGCAGAGAGCACAGTCTCAATATTTTCATACTCGTTTTCAATGATGCGGCATCTAGCCTAAATAAAATTTTATACCTCTCAAAACATGTACAAATTTACATTTTCTATAAAGGTTTTGAGCTATTCTAGACCTTGGAGTAAGTCCTAAAGCGGTACACTTCCTTCTTTTACTATAAATATTTTTACCTTTCATCTTTAAAAATGAATATGTTTTCTCTCACATTTTTCTAGGTAATGATTTGGCTGCTGGGTGATAGAAGTATCTAATCCCCTAGATATGCCTTAATGTTTAGACTTTTCTGAAAGCTCTTGAGTATGGCTAGTTCACTAACTAGACGGCAAAGTGGTACGCGCCTTGGTTTTTATGGTAGAGACCACAGTTTCAATATTTTGGTACCGGTTTGTTAAGATGCGGCTGCTAGCCTGAACGGGTGTAAAAACCCCTCAACGCAACTTTAAATATACATGTTCTAGAAAGATTTTGAACTTTTTTAGGCTACAGAAGAAATCACCAAATGGTACATGTGCTTTATCGACTGAAAAAATAACCAACATTCGCGTTTTTTGTTGAATGTATTCACTCCAATATTCTGCTAGTTATTGTTTTGGCTGCTGTGTGATAAAAGTATCTTATCCCCTAGTTATTCCAATAAATTTAGGCTTTTATGAAAGGCCTTTAGCATGTCTAGAATACTAAGTAGGCCACAAAGTGGTACGCGCCTTTGTTTTTATGGCAGAGAGCACAGTCTCAATATTTTCATACTCGTTTTCAAAGATGCGGCTTCTAGCCTCAATAAAATTTTATACCTCTCAAAACATGTACAAATTTACATTTTCTATAAAGGTTTTGAGCTATTCTAGACCTTGGAGTAAGTCCTAAAGCGGTACACTTCCTTCTTTTACTATAAATATTTTTACCTTTCATCTTAAAAAATGAATATGTTTTCTCTCACATTTTTCTAGGTAATGATTTGGCTGCTGGGTGATAGAAGTATCTAATCCCCTAGATATGCCTTAATGTTTAGACTTTTCTGAAAGCTCTTGAGTATGGCTAGTTAACTAACTAGACGGCAAAGTGGTACGCGCCTTGGTTTTTATGGTAGAGACCACAGTTTCAATATTTTGGTACCGGTTTGTTAAGATGCGGCTGCTAGCCTGAACGGGTGTAAAAACCCCTCAACACAACTTTAAATATACATGTTCTAGAAAGATTTTGAACTTTTTTAGGCTATAGAAGAAATCACCAAATGGTACATGTGCTTTATCGACTGAAAAAATAACCAACATTCGCGTTTTTTGTTGAATGTATTCACTCCAATATTCTGCTAGTTATTGTTTTGGCTGCTGTGTGATAAAAGTATCTTATCCCCTAGTTATTCCAATAAATTTAGGCTTTTATGAAAGGCCTTTAGCATGTCTAGAATACTAAGTAGGCCACAAAGTGGTACGCGCCTTTGTTTTTATGGCAGAGAGCACAGTCTCAATATTTTCATACTCGTTTTCAATGATGCGGCTTCTAGCCTAAATAAAATTTTATACCTCTCAAAACATGTACAAATTTACATTTTCTATAAAGGTTTTGAGCTATTCTAGACCTTGGAGTAAGTCCTAAAGCGGTACACTTCCTTCTTTTACTATAAATATTTTTACCTTTCATCTTAAAAATGAATATGTTTTCTCTCACATTCTTCTAGGTAATGATTTGGCTGCTGGGTGATAGAAGTATCTAATTCCCTAGATATGCCTTAATGTTTAGACTTTTCTGAAAGCTCTTGAGTATGGCTAGTTCACTAACTAGACGGCAAAGTGGTACGTGCCTTGGTTTTTATGGTAGAGACCACAGTTTCAATATTTTGGTACCGGTTTGCTAAGATGCGGCTGCTAGCCTGAACGGGTGTAAAAACCACTCAACACAACTTTAAATATACATGTTCTAGAAAGATTTTGAACTGTTTTAGGCTATAGAAGAAATCATCAAATGGTACATGTACTTTATCGACTGAAAAAATAACCAACATTCGCGTTTTTTGCTGAATGTATTCACTCCAATATTTTGCTAGTTATTGTTTTGGCTGCTGTGTGATAAAAGTATCTTATCCCCTAGTTATTCCAATAAATTTAGGCTTTTATGAAAGGCCTTTAGCATGTCTAGAATACTAAGTAGGCCACAAAGTGGTACGCGCCTTTGTTTTTATGGCAGAGAGCACAGTCTCAATATTTTCATACTCGTTTTCAATGATGCGGCATCTAGCCTAAATAAAATTTTATACCTCTCAAAACATGTACAAATTTACATTTTCTAAAAAGGGTTTGAGCTATTCTAGACCTTGGAGTAAGTCCTAAAGCGGTACACTTCCTTCTTTTACTATAAATATTTTTACCTTTCATCTTAAAAAATGAATATGTTTTCTCTCACATTTTTCTAGGTAATGATTTGGCTGCTGGGTGATAGAAGTATCTAATCCCCTAGATATGCCTTAATGTTTAGACTTTTCTGAAAGCTCTTGAGTATGGCTAGTTAACTAACTAGACGGCAAAGTGGTACGCGCCTTGGTTATTATGGTAGAGACCACAGTTTCAATATTTTGGTACCGGTTTGCTAAGATGCGGCTGCTAGCCTGAACGGGTGTAAAAACCCCTCAACACAACTTTAAATATACATGTTCTAGAAAGATTTTGAACTTTTTTGGGCTATAGAAGAAATCATCAAATGGTACATGTGCTTTATCGACTGAAAAAATAACCAACATTCGCGTTTTTTTTTAATGTATTCACTCCAATATTCTGCTAGTTATTGTTTTGGCTGCTGTGTGATAAAAGTATCTTATCCCCTAGTTATTCCAATAAATTTAGGCTTTTATGAAAGGCCTTTAGCATGTCTAGAATACTAAGTAGGCCACAAAGTGGTACGCGCCTTTGTTTTTATGGCAGAAAGCATAGTCTCAATATTTTCATACTCGTTTTCAAAGATGCGGCTTCTAGCCTAAATAAAATTTTATACCTCTCAAAACATGTACAAATTTACATTTTCTATAAAGGTTTTGAGCTATTCTAGACCTTGGAGTAAGTCCTAAAGCGGTACACTTCCTTCTTTTACTATAAATATTTTTACCTTTCATCTTAAAAAATGAATATGTTTTCTCTCACATTTTTCTAGGTAATGATTTGGCTGCTGGGTGATAGAAGTATCTAATTCCCTAGATATGCCTTAATGTTTAGACTTTTCTGAAAGCTCTTGAGTATGGCTAGTTCACTAACTAGACGGCAAAGTGGTACGTGCCTTGGTTTTTATGGTAGAGAACACAGTTTCAATATTTTGGTATCGGTTTGCTAAGATGCGGCTGCTAGCCTGAACGGGTGTAAAAACCCCTCAACACAACTTTAATATACATGTTCTAAAAAGATTTTGAACTGTTTTAGACTATAGAAGAAATCATCAAATGGTACATGTACTTTATCGACTGAAAAAATAACCAACATTCGCGTTTTTTGTTGAATGTATTCACTCCAATATTTTGCTAGTTATTGTTTTGGCTGCTGTGTGATAAAAGTATCTTATCCCCTAGTTATTCGAATAAATTTAGGCTTTTATGAAAGGCCTTCAGCATGTCTAGAATACTAAGTAGGCCACAAAGTGGTACGCGCCTTTGTTTTTATGGCAGAGAGCACAGTCTCAATATTTTCATACTCGTTTTCAATGATGCGGCATCTAGCCTAAATAAAATTTTATACCTCTCAAAACATGTACAAATTTACATTTTCTATAAAGGTTTTGAGCTATTCTAGACCTTGGAGTAAGTCCTAAAGCGGTACACTTCCTTCTTTTACTATAAATATTTTTACCTTTCATCTTAAAAAATGAATATGTTTTCTCTCACATTTTTCTAGGTAATGATTTGGCTGCTGGGTGATAGAAGTATCTAATCCCCTAGATATGCCTTAATGTTTAGACTTTTCTGAAAGCTCTTGAGTATGGCTAGTTCACTAACTAGACGGCAAAATGGTACGCGCCTTGGTTATTATGGTAGAGACCACAGTTTCAATATTTTGGTACCGGTTTGCTAAGATGCGGCTGCTAGCCTAAACGGGTGTAAACACCCCTCAACACAACTTTATATATACATGTTCTAGAAAGATTTTGAACTTTGTTAGGCTATAGAAGAAATCATCAAATGGTACATGTGCTTTATCGACTGAAAAAATAACCAACATTCGCGTTTTTTGTTGAATGTATTCACTCCAATATTCTGCTAGTTATTGTTTTGGCTGCTGTGTGATAAAAGTATCTTATCTCCTAGTTATTCCAATAAATTTATGCTTTTTTAAAAGAACATAAGCATATTTAGTATACTAAGTAGGCCACAAAGTGGTACACGCTTTGGTTTTTATGGCACAGATACCACAGTTTCAATATTTTGATATTCGCTTGCAAAGATACGTCTGCCAGCCTGAACGGGTATCTAAACCCCTGAATATCACTATAAATATACTTTTTCCTACACGATTTTTAGACGTTTTAGACTGATAAGTAAGTCGTTAATTGGTACGCCGCCTATAATCATTTTGAAGCTAATCAACACTCGCCTTTGTTATATAATATACTAGATGTGCCCGCGAAATACGTTTCATCATAATAATTAACCAAAAAAAATCTGAAGAGGGCCGGACTTATCACTTAGTGATATAAAATATAGCCTATGGCCTATTCTCAGGCCTGCCAAAAATACACAAAAATATTCATAAAAATCGGTCGTGTTGTTTCGGAGGATTTCGTTAACAAGCCTTGTGACACGATATTTCATACATTTACTCTGATTTTTTTTAGCTAATGGACTTGGTTTCTGGGTGATATAGGTATCATAAAATAATAACTTTAGGCTTTTCTGAAAGGTTTTGAGTATATCAAGATAGTTAGGAGCCTACATATTGATAGGCGCCACAGTTTTCATGTTTGAAAATATCATCTCATTGATTTAATACTATTTTCATTTATATTAGTGTTAGAATGGAATTTTTAATGATCTTATCTTATTTTATGTTCTTTAGGCAATGTGACATATTTTCTATTGTTTTAAAGGCGGAATTAATTAGTTTTATTTGAAGATTTTATAACTACTTCTTAAATTGGTTGGGTTATACATCGGCTGCTACTTTTGGCTGCTAACTTCACACCGGTCTAATAACAGGGTTCCAGGTAGTTGATAAACGGTATCCATCTTCCCGGTTAAAGTTTTTATGTTTTTTAATTTCAACCGCTTCTCGTGCTTTATTATTATCAAAAACAATGTCAACATTTCAGCTGGTTGCCTCTGTTACCAAACTTTATCGCGAGAAATCCGCGATCAAAAAGCTCGTGCAAGACAACAAAGATTTGAAAAAGACGATTGAAGACAAAGAAAGTGAAATGAATGAACTGTGCAAAGTCCTTGACGAATACAAGTGAGTAACATAAAATGGATAAAACATATAAGCACAGGTATTTCAAAATAATTTATTGTTGATTTCTGATTAAATATCTAAGTAATTAGTTCTATTAGACACCAGTGAACACAGTTAATAAGAGTTAATTAAGAGCGTCGGTGGCGCTGTGGACTCGGCACTTGCCTTCCAATCAGGAGGTCGGGGATCGAGACCCGCCATGTACCAATGTGTTTTTCGTTTGGAATTTCATATGTACATTTGTCTGATGCTCCTACGGTGAAGGAAAACATCGTGAGGCAACCTGCATACATCTGCGAAGAGATTCAATGGTGTATGTGAAGTCAACCAATCCGCACTGGGCCAGCGTGGTTGACTAAGGCCTAATCACCCTAACATAGGGTAGGCTCGAGCCCCTCGGTGGGGACGTATATGAGCTGTGATGATGATGATGATGAACACAGTTAATAAGATAAAAAAATGTTCATGTGTGTTACAAACAAATTTGCACCTCAACCTGCAATAAAAGCAGTAGGTAAGAAGATAACAAATGAGAAAATAGAAATTTTTTTTTTGGTGCCGAGTAATTATACCTCAGGTTGTGTTCGAAGTTCGAATCAATTTACTTACTGCAAAGTACAAATTATTATTGGGCATCAGGAATTTATTGGTAATAGTTGGACTCGTACGTAAAGGAAGTTTGAACTTAACCATACAACCAGCTTTAATCGTGAGCGTGTATGAGTGAGTGACAGATTTTTAGTAAGCAAGCCACTTTATTCTTGCATAGATCACATGATGTCATGGTGTGGATATAATCGACTGTACTACGGACTCGTGATAGCTTTGATAAAATTTTAGATGCAACGTTGTTAGCCTTCAAGAGAAACTTGGGTACCAGGAGTCTAGATACAACGAAAAGGCAACGGAGTGTGTGCAATTATCCGAACAGTTGGATGAAATGAAGAACGAAGCCACAAGATCCCTGAACAGGTGCAAAGACAGATCCAAGTCGATGAGGCGCTCTCTACAAAGTCAAATCGCTGAAATGGAAAGACAGCTCGTGCAAAGTCGCGCTCTCTGTTGTGCCACACAGAAGGAGAGAGACGAGGTATGTATGACACTTGTTCAATGTCAATCCGAGTCACGCTCTCTGTTGTGCCACTCCGAAGGAAGAGACGAGGTATGTATGACACCTGCTCAATGTCAATCGGAAGTCGCGCTCTCTGTTGTGCCACTCAGAAGGAGAGAGACGAGGTATGTATGACACTTGTTCAATGTCAACCCGAGTCACGCTCTCTGTCGTGCCACTCCGAGGGAAGAGACGAGGTATGTATGACACCTGCTCAATGTCAATCGGAAGTCGCGCTCTCTGTTGTGCCACACAGAAGGAGAGAGACGAGGTATGTATGACACTTGTTCAATGTCAATCCGAGTCACGCTCTCTGTTGTGCCACTCCGAAGGAAGAGACGAGGTATGTATGACACCTGCTCAATGTCAATCGGAAGTCGCGCTCTCTGTTGTGCCACTCCGAAGGAAGAGACGAGGTATGTATGACACCTGCTCAATGTCAATCGGAAGTCGCGCTCTCTGTTGTGCCACTCCGAAGGAAGAGACGAGGTATGTATGACACCTGCTCAATGTCAATCGGAAGTCGCGCTCTCTGTTGTGCCACTCCGAAGGAAGAGACGAGGTATGTATGACACCTGCTCAATGTCAATCGGAAGTCGCGCTCTCTGTTGTGCCACTCCGAAGGAAGAGACGGGGTATGTATGACACCTGCTCAATGTCAATCCGAGTCACGCTCTCTGTTGTGCCACTCCGAAGGAAGAGACGAGGTATGTATGATACCTGCTCAATGTCAATCGGAAGTCGCGCTCTCTGTTGTGCCACTCAGAAGGAGAGAGACGAGGTATGTGTGACACTGTTCAATATGTCAATCTAATTTGTAATTCAAAAATATCAATCAGAGTGCTTTTACCAACCAAGTTTTTGACAGTTTTGGACGCAAACATGATGAGCTTAAAAATACTATAGCCGAAAATAATTCGTCACTAACTTCGAATGCTTTTGTAAAAAAAACATCCCATGTGACCTTTGGGTAGTAAAGTGACAAATCTACAGTGCAAATGGGGTAGAGCATCAAAATAAATAATAGAAATATAAACATATTATATTATTTCGGCTTTCACCTACACCCGGTACAATCAATTCTAGTTCTATGGAGACATTTGCGAGTACATCGATTTGTGGATTTTTAACCGACTTCTTAATTTGATGTGTATGTTTTTTTTCTGTGTATGTTACGCGATTACTTCGCCAATTGTAGACGGATTTTAAAAATTCTTTCTGTATTCAATAGAGTATACTCTCGAAGTGGTTCCATTGTCACCAAAGTTAGGATCTGATCTTGGAATCCCACGAAAATCGAGGGAAACCCTTAAATTTTATAGGTACGTCCAACGTGTTTCATGTTTTTCCGAAGCCGAAGGCACGTATTTGCATCTAGTAGTCATAAGCCGAGCTGATGGTGGAGGGATCCTGCACTTTTTAGAAGTTACAGGTTAGTTTTTTTAAATACAATAGGCACGTATTATTAGCACGTATAGTGAATTTGGTGAGTTGGTATTCCTAAAAAGATCTCATTAACTAAAAATATAAAAAAAGAAATTACAAAACATCAAAACCGAGTTCAAAAGCACTGAAATGTTTAAAATAATATAGGTAAGAATAGGTATAGACAACATAACATTTCTATATTGATGTCGGTGCCAAAGGTTGATCTTCTAGAAAGCCTTAAAATTTGGCACCGATTGTACCACTTAAAATTTTTCATTTTATGATTTTATAACATTAAGATAGTAAAGTGAATGTAAGTAGCTATTTTATTATTTAAGGCTAAGTAGCGTTACTGCCGTGCACATTGCCAATGACAGCAATGTCGTCGAACGTAAATCACTTAAAATAGTCTCTGTTGCATTTAATGCAATCACAAAACTAATGCACGGCCTCTTTAAAGCAAGGCAAAACACCCGATGGACTCTAATATGATTTTGATTGCATTCCATCAGGACGTTAGAAGCGAGATGCTAAAAGGGGAGGGGAGATAACTTAGTTATTGCTCGGATATAATATTGCCATAAGGTTTCAACAAGCAAATATTGTTTTTCATAATTATTTTATCATTATCATCAATACCTAATCAAATTATCACCATTATCATCTACACATTACTACGCATATAAAAATGCTGATTATGCCGTTACTTACACTCGTATCTATAGTCAAGTCAAAGTAATTACTTGAGTAAAAGTCGTTATTTAAGTTGTGATTTTTATACAATAAACGAGCTTTTTATACAATAGACGATTTGAATGAAGTGAAGAATGTTATGCTCATCAGCTAGTGCAGGTTGGTGAACTTTAACGATTGGAAATACACCTGAGTGCAACGGCTTAAGGCGCATAGTGCTTCCAATGACCTTGCGTCGATCGTCCTGCACTGATTACATAGGAGTGAGTGAGTGAGAGTGAGGGGAATATTTAAGCAAACCTTCACGCGTAAGATGAATTATTTCAATAAAAAATTAATAAAGGCGAATAAGAAAAATCTAAAAAGACCATCCCCTAGAATATTGTTCACTTTATTTATTGAAATCGATAGTATGTAATTTAACCTAATATTTACGAAGCGATTAGGTTTATAGTTTTAAAATCGAGGCATGTTTGAGTCACATTTTAACCAAGTTTTAATTAATTTATCAAAAAATTAAAAAGACCATCCTCTAAAGAATGCGTTGAATAATAACATATCTTTTATAAAGACTTTTTTATTCAATATTTATGAAGAGAACCGGTTTTTTCTGCAGTGATTTTTTATGATTGACGTTACTATGCGCCTTAACTAGCCTTTTGAAAAAACGGAGGATCTCGAGATACTAAGTTTTTGGTCACCCATCTCGTGACGGACCATTGCGAAAGCGTAATCGCCCTTATCACGGGCCGGACGCACGAACTTCTGAGCCACCGAACGCAATAATAAGACAATTTTTTTATTGTCACAGTACGTATTGTATAAAAATCACAACTTAACGACTTTTACTCAAGTAATAATTACTTTGACTTTTTTTTTTAAATGAAAAACGTCGCCCCACACTAGGATTTTCTCCTGTGTCGTGGGTGCAGTTACTCACATAGAATTTCACATGCACATACGCCCAGACCGGAACAAATTTCTGTAGGCCATACAAAACATTTGTCCCGTACGGGAATCGAACCCGCGACCCGTTGCGCAGTAGGTGATCACTCGACCTATGCGCTAAACGCGTCGTCGACTTGACTTTAGATACGAGTGTTAGTCTCGCTAAAACTGAGATTTAATTTTATTTTCCTTCGTTTCGTGTTTACTTCGTTTTAAATTTTTGTTCCCTGGAAGATGCGGCCACCCATTGGTGTGGGACGTAACTTGTGTAAATACGCTGGCAGCTTAGAGCAAAGGCTGGCACCGTCACATCATCCAGGAACAGAAATCGGGGCTGCCGCGGCAGCGAGTCTGCCGAAAACCTCTAAAGGCGAAAATATAGTACACTAGTTATTTGTTTTAGCCTTTTGGGGTTGAAATAGGGTTAGGTATTTGATTTAATATACAGTCAGATTTAAAGTTTCGTTTGGAAAATGAGGGTAGACTTCGCGTTTCGAGTGTTTATTTATATCTCTCAACTGTCTAGGTGATACAAAGTTCATCGGCTCAGCAAGTCTCTATATACTCAAAAAAATACAAAAAGACTTCAAAATCACTTTAAAATTAAAAAATAATATAAGAATACAGACCACTATACATTTCTATATGGATTCGGTGCTAAATTTTAATACTTTAAATGAGACTTCACTGACAGCGGTGAGTGGTAAGAGTGTTTTTTAGATTAAATTTTAGTTTTATAATTAGTTCTTTCGAATCTATGCAGGTATGATAGATATGGTAGCCATATGAATCGAGCTGATGATGGAAGGATTAGGAGCTAGAGGCTTTTTAAATACGATTACAATAGGTACGTATTTACCCTTCATGGTATTCTTTCAAGTCACTTTGGTGAGCTGGTATTAAATTCACTGAAAACATAAAAATACAAGAAATAAAAACCGGCTTCAAAAACACTTAAAAGTTAAAACTAGTAAAAGAATACAGACAACATTACATTTCTTTTTTAAGTCTCTTTCAAAGTTTTAAAATTTAGCACCGACTTCAATATAAAAGTGTAATGTATTCTTACATTATTTTTAACTTTTAAGTGTTTTTGAAGTCTTTTAATAGTCTCATATTAAAAAGTCTTAACTTCGAAAGAAACACGAATTACGTTGGACGTACCTATAAAATTTAAGGGCTTTGCTCGATTTTCCTGAGATCCCATCAACAGATCCTGACATAATGGGACCACCGCAGGAATATATTACAAAAAGAATTATGAAAATCGATTCACTATTATCTACAAAAAATATACGCATCAAATTGAGAACCTCCTTCTTTTTTGAAGTCAGTTAAAAATATGAATTCCCATTCGTTAATTTCGCTGAAACTCAAAAATGGCTTGACGAATTTGAACATTTTTTCCTTTTATGAGCTTTATTATAGTGGTCCTTTATAAAGAAAAATAATGGCGAAAATCCTTAAAAAAAATAATATAAAGTTAAATATAAAGTAATAATAGTAATTTTGTTTGGAAAATGACGGAAGATAAATTTTACTAGTCAGGTAGTATATGATATAATATAAAAGCTATCATAATTGACCTAACACTCAAAAGTTACCCACTCCTAACTCTACTAAGTTTTTTTTAGAGAATGTATTAGTCTGTGGATTCTGAAGTTCCAAAATTAATTGATCAATGGATGGTTCATTTTCTACTAGGTATAAATGATACAATCGTACTTTTTCTTAAAAGCATGACACATGATATGTGTTGACACATGATTGTATATTAAATAAGTAATATTATCTTCCTGGGCCGTGTTCCTTTTCGCGATTATAGTGACCAGCAGCACTGTGAGCGCGCTAACAGGCGGCCCGTTTCGCGACAACAGCGTTCACGTTGGATGTGATGACGTCATTGACGTCACGACAAACAACGTTTACAGTGCTCAGGCCGAATTCGTCAGCACCGTCAAATGTCATTGTCGAGTTGACATTTTGTTTTGGTTCGCTAATTCGACGGTTGAAAATGACTCTGTATTTGAATTGAAGACAAAAATAAGCCAAATTCCTAAAAATTGAATTAAATATAAGAAAAAATGACGACATTAGAATTACCCGTTTTTGATGAAGAAGAAAACAAAGTAGTTTACCTCAAACTGTCTCCTGAAGACGCTAAAAGAGCAGAAAATGGTAAAAAATAGGTACAAGGCAATGAAAAACTGCTAAAGCTTGAATATCACAGAAAATAATTGAAATTACGAGTTAAATTCTTTTTGAGGTTATATTTGTTTTGATATTATTGACATAAGGGTGCTCACGATCGTTCCGAGACGATAGCATTGGCATCATTATCGCGTCTATTGATTCGGTCCGGGCTTGAGCAGTCTGAGTAGTGTGAGTAGTGTAATCTCGAAACGGAACGGGACCCTGGTGAGTCGGTGGCGCTGTGGACTCGGCATTGGCCTTCTAATCGAGAGGTCCGGGGTTCGATCCTGCTGCCAGGTACCAATGTGTTTTTCGATTTTCGAATTTTATATGTACCTACATTTATCCGATGCTCCTACGGTGAAGGAAAACATTGTAAGGCAACCTGCATACATCTGCGAAGAAATTCAAAGTTGTACGTGAAGTCGACCAATCTGCACTGGGCTAGCGTGGTTAACTAAGGCCTAAACACCCTAACTTAGGGTAGGTTTGAGCCCCTCGGTGGGGACATATATGAGCTGCGATGATTATAATTATCCTTCTGAGACTATTCTTTACGAAAATACAATAATGTGTGTATAATAATTAATTTCAAACCCCTGGGATCATCCTCGTAATCAACATTTTTAATGAAATATAATTTTATGATAAAATTTTATTTCATCGTCGGGCATTGGCGATCTTGATTACCGCCGCCTAAAACTTTTGTTGACTTTTTCGTTGTAGTATAGATCAAAATAAAAATGTTTCATCCATTTCCACCCTGAAAAGATATTTACCTTAAAAAAGGAGATTTTGCAAAACATGTTAACACAGAATGATGAATTTGAATATCTACCTAACATATTAGTGTCATAATGTTCAACGTCATCATAATAAAATGTTTCAGGTACGTCAGCGTATGTTAATCCAGTTGAATGGTCTGCAAGAAAATTTTGAAGTAGTAGAAACACGCCTCAAGACTTTCCAGAATCAACTTGCCTCCATCAAGAAAAGCTTCGCTTCTCTCTTCGGTGACGACATAGAAAACGAACTCAGCAAGCTGACATTCAATTGAATTCATGTTAAATCGACCATTTATTTTTCTATATTTTTTGATATGTAGCGTTGATAAAATACATTCCGTTTACTATTTTTGTTTGCTTAATTTTGTCTTTATTATAATTTCTGAAATAAAACACGTGCTAGTGTATGCGGTTGATTTGTTTATTTTGGTCGATTTATAGAAAAATGACGACTTAAAAGTGGGGCAAAGTAGTGGGACTACGAGTATTTACCCCTTCAGCCATATTGATAACTGATTGTATGATAACTGGTTATTTAAGAAGACATTTTTTCACCGTTTAGGCTTTGTATAAAAAACTAAATTGATGACTGTTAAAAATTAGAAGTAATATCATGATATCGAATGTTTATAATGTTTAAACACAACTTGAACATGTGTATTATTTTGGGGTGGCTACGAAGAATTTATATTTTTAGGGATCCGTACCTCAAAAGGAAATAAAAATTATTAAAAAACCTTTTTTAAATACAAGCTTTTAGTACTCGTCAATACGAATCAAACGAGCCCAATCTCGATGAGGTTGTGTCGTTTTATTGCGGAGCTCTGTTGGAATTTTGTAAAAATACGTCTTTGTTGTTCGTATATTTTATTTGAAGTAAGTATGTCAGTCAATAATATTTTGATTAGTACAGTAGACATTAAAAAATCGAATATCAAAAATATGCCAGTACCATAACACGCCCCCATAATCAAAATACAATTATTGACTATTAAATATCAATGCAACAACAAAATAATACTAGTACAAACACAGTAAAGAGCATACTATCTAATTAGACCTAGGCTAACACAGCATCTCTTATGGGCTGTTGCTTGTAAGCTTTTAGTCAAAACATCAGCCGGCATTTGACTGGATTCCATGTATGAAAGAGAAATGGATTTGTCAGAAACCTTTTCTCTCACAAAGTGATATCGCGTATCTATATGCTTCGTTCTGTTATAGTGTACCGGGTTCAAGGCTAAGTTTTGTGCACTCTGACTATCAGTAGCAATATTTACACAATCTAACTTACCAAATTCACCAGTAATCTCGTTAATAAAGCGTTTTAGATACAAGGCTTCTTTGACAGCATCCGTTAAGGCCATATATTCGGCTTCTGCGGACGATAGCGCGACGGTTGGTTGTTTTCTAGCCGCCCATGAAACTAGACCTCCTGCTAATTTAAAACAATACCCCGTATAAGATCGTCTATCTATCTTACAATTCGCCCAATCCGCATCAGCACAACCCTTTAAAACTTCACTGTTTTTCGTGTAATGCAAGCAATATTCTATAGTACCCTTAAGGTATTGTAGAACTCTCTTTGCAGCTAGCCATTGAGACTTATCATAACAAGTATTAAACTGACTTAAATAACTAGTTGCAAAAGCAATATCAGGACGACTATTTACAGAAAGGTACATTAAACTACCTATAAGTTGTTGATATGGATAAGACTGATCAGTTTTCGTAGTGCTTACCTCTAATTTTGTATTTGTCATAGGTGTACTACAAGTCTTACAGTTTTCCATACCAAACATTTTCAAAAGGTTCAAAATATATGGTTTCTGATGAATCGTCACATCACTATCATTATCTCTGATAATATTTAAACCTAAGTAACATTTTAAATTTCCCAAATCTTTCAATGTGAAATAATTTTGTAAATTTTGTTTGATAACGTCAAACGTCTTGTCATTTTGATAGAACACAATTAGGTCATCGACATAGACAGCCATATAAACTATCTCGCTATCAAATAGTTTTGTATAAACACAAGGCTCAGAAGGTGTTTTTGTAAAACCTATTTGAGACAGTGTATCATTTAATTTAATGTTCCAGGCTCTTGGAGCTTGTTTCAAACCGTATAACGATTTTTGTAGAAGACAAACCTGATGTTCACGACCTTTTTTAACATAACCCTCAGGTTGCTCCATGTAAACATGCTCTTCTAGATCGCCATTTAGAAAAGCTGTTTCAACATCCATATGCCGCATTTTTAGATTCATTTGCGCAGCCAATGCAAATAAAGTTCGCAGTGATGTGTGTCGTACTACTGGTGCGAATGTCTCATAGTAGTCCACACCAGCTACCTGACTGTAACCTTTAGCTACAAGACGAGCTTTGTACTTTATGATGTTCCCATTAGAGTCCCTTTTTAGTTTATAGACCCACTTACAAGAAACAATTCTCGTGTCAGGTCGATCGACAAGCTTCCATGTTTCTAAATTCATTAGTGAATTATATTCACTATTCATCGCTTCTTGCCAATTCACACAATCCAATGACATGATAGCCTCTGAAAAAGTCTTGGGCTCATTAGAGTCATCACATGAAGCTACATAGGTAAGGAAATCGGGAGGTTTTCTATCTCTCGTTGGATATCGAGAGTTCTGCTGACTTGAATCACGGATGACGTCAGAACTCACATCTAATGGCTCCGAATCAAGGTACTCACTCCCATGTTCCTGAGCTTCTGTATCATGAACTGTTCCCACAATACTCTCAGAATGCTCTCTAGAGTAGACAGGTTCAATCATAATTTCACTATTTTGCGGACTTCCTTTATTATTGAGAGAGTCAAGAAACATTAAAACTGGCAAAGAAACATTACCATTCGTAACAGTGTTTGAAGATGTAACAGCTTTTAATGTTGAAAAACATTCTTCAAAAAAAGTTACATCCCTAGCTTTAATTACTCTCCTGGGGCTGCTAGGATCCCTAAAGATATAGCTATGTGGATCATCCGTATAGCCAACAAAGATTACTTCTTCCGCCTTTTTATCAAATTTCTTTCTTTGACAAGAAGGAATTTGAATAAGAGCCCTACAACCAAATACTCTTAAGTGAGATAAATCAGGTTTAGTATCAAACCACATCTCATGAGGTGTACAATATTTAGGTAACGATCGATGAGGGGACCTATTTTTAAGATAAACAGCCGCTTGAACTGCATCTTGCCAGTAAGCTTTTGTAAGACAACTGCCACTTAACATCGATCTAGCCTTTTCAATGATTGACCGATTTGTCCTTTCAGCAATGCCATTTTGTTGCGGACTGTACGGTACAGTTGTTTCGTGTTCGATTCCCAGCGAAACAAAATAATTTGACAGTTCTTTATTGACGAACTCGGAACCGTTATCGGTTCTAATTTTCCGAATTTTTGTGCCTGTTTGTCTTTCGACAAATGTTTGAAAAGCACAGAACTTATCTTTGACTTCAGACTTTGAAGCAATAAAATAAGAAAATATTCTCCGACTGTAATCGTCTATAAAGAGTACATATCGACTACCTTGAAGTGACTTTTCAGGCATTGGTCCACAAAGATCAGAGTGGATCAATTCTAATTTAGAAGTCATTCTAGTATGCGGTAAACTTTTAAAAGGTTTTCGCGCTTGCTTACCTTCAATACACGCGATACATGGTGATTTATTTACAACCTTAAAATCTACACCTATATTACAGTTTTTTAAATGACTCATACCTATTCTACATAAACGTCCTAAGCGCTTATGCCATAGCTCATACCTATTAAGAGAGTCAGAGTGCACATCATATGCCGTATTGATGGAAGTATTTACTGTACAATCCAATGAGTACAAACCATCACAGGACGAACCATGTAGAACCGAATCACCTGTAAAAGAGAAGGTATCTGATTGAAAAAAGTTACAGCCATCTCTATCAAAAAGAACAGAATAACCTTGATCAACAGCCGACTTAACCGATAATAGGTTAGACTTTAGATTAGGTACATATAATACATTTTTTAACTTATTTACAACATTATGACTACTTTTTATTGAAATGTCACCAACACCATCAACGTTAATTTTTGTGCCATTTGCGATCGTAACTTTTCCTGAGCTTTTAGATTTAAGATTATCAAACCAATCTAAACTTGACGTCATATGTTTAGTAGCACCTGAATCAACATACCATATGTCCATATTTGAATCATCTTTGACTCCTAGGGCATTATCAGAATTACTGGAGCTGGAAGATGTTGTCTTTTTCTTTGTCACAGACTTCTTCTTGCGTAATGGACAATCAGGACGCTTATGACCTGGCTCTTTACAATCATAGCACACGATCTGTTTTTGCTTCAACTTCACGCTCTTAGCCTTTACAGCAGTAAAAATTTCAGCAGTAGCATCAGTTTTATGCATTTCATTTAATAATTTTGCCTTGACTAAATTAGTGGAAACTTCTACATTACTGTTCTCCAATGCCATTATAAGGGGATCATAGTGTGAAGTTAGATCACCTAACAGTATAGCTGCGACAGATGCGTCATCAATATTTTTGCCGATGTCTGCTAATTCTTGTGCAGTACACAACACGGCATTAATATAACTTTCAATGTCACTAAAATTAGCTAGGCTTAGACGGTATAATTTTCTTTCAAGAGATAATCTGCGCCCCATACCTTTATCCTCGAAGGTGTTTTGCAACAATATCCAGGCCTCAGATGCCGTCTTTGCATTCCTGGCGTGAATAATGGCAGCTCCATCTAGGGTCAAGCAAATTTTTGAAAGAGCTTTCCTGTCGTTCCGTACCTTTATATTTGTGGGCGTCGTATCACCATCTGGATAGCCCTCAATGGATTCCCACAAGTCTTCATGGATTAGGTAGTTTCGCATTTTAAATTTCCAAATGGGATAACCTTCCTTATCCCGAAGTAGAAAGGATGGAAGTGATGACGAGTTTGATCTATAGTTAAAACTTGTACCAGACATACCCGACGATGTATCTCCTCTTTCGGAATTCGACATTTTTGGAAAATTATCTCAGACTTCTTCAAAATATATTGGCAACAATTTAAACCTTTTAAACGTATATAAAATATCGTGCTGATAACGTTTTGTTGGAATTTTGTAAAAATACGTCTTTGTTGTTCGTATATTTTATTTGAAGTAAGTATGTCAGTCAATAATATTTTGATTAGTACAGTAGACATTAAAAAATCGAATATCAAAAATATGCCAGTACCATAACAAGCTCCTATGGCCATCTTCCAGCTCCAGCATTAGGTCAGCTCCATGTCATCATAATATTGCATTGTCACGCGATATGCATAGGCGGGTAAAATTATATAAAAGTGAAAGTAAATAAAAGCTTATAATAAATTATTTAAAAAACCCTTTTAAATACAAGCTTTTATATCATCATAATATTGCATTGTCACGCGATATACTTATGCATGCAAAATTTCAGCTCAATCGGAGACTAGGAAGTGGGTCAAATTTAACTTGCAAGATTTCATTACAGACACCGGACAGGTGAAAGTAAATAAAAGCTTATAAAAACGGAACCCTTATACGATTACTTCGTTAACGGTCTATCCGTTTGTCTGCTTAGACCTTTTTCTCGGGAACACATAGAGACATCAGAAGGGCAATCGCACTATTTGCTAACCTCTTAACCAAAACTGATGGATTTATTTTTTTATTGATGAGTCCATGCCAAAACCAAATCGTTATCTCTCCTATATGATTTGACGTCTGACAGCTGTCAAGGTATTGTCAAAATGTATGGGAACGGAAACATTTCAGATCTGCCATGGATCTGCCCCCTAAGACATAATATGCCGCACGCTATAACTTTTCCGCAGTCGTTCCGCAGAAAAATGTGTGGAAATGACATTAGCCTGTGACAACCTCGCGCTATTTTTTCCGCAGCTAATGTCATCTCCATACATTTTATCTGCAAAACGACTGCGGAAAAGTTAGCGTATGGAATTTGTCTAGGGGACTGGTTAAAACGTTGTAAATAGAGCGATTGCGCCTCTGACTGAAGCTTATATCAAACACTCAGGTCTATGGCGTCTATTAGCTGTAAAGAATCATACTTGTTACACGAACCTGAAAAAAAGACGGACGGAACGTTGTTGAATTAAGAGGCTTGTTCTAAGAAAGTGAAGCATGCAAATGGCAGCACTTGTAGTGCGTGTGTTGCTCGTCGAGAAGTGACGGCGGTTCGACTGACTGACTGGTGCATCTGTGTGAGTGTAGGTCGTGTACTAACAAATGAAATTGTAGGACCATGCATGCTTCACATTTGTTTAATGCAACACTACGTCCGTATTTTTTGTAGGTCCATGACATGTAAGTCAATGCCATTAAAAGATATGACCGCTTATGTCACATATTTATGTAAATTTTGTGATTTTACAAAGGAATCAAAGCTTAGCCTATAGGGTCTTCCCGTTGACCTAGAACTATTTAAGAAGAAGTAAGGTAAGGCACATCTTAAGGAAAAAATCTAAAAACAGTAAATATAGTAAAGAACATAGTAAAGAACTTAGATAAGTGTATGCAGAACCCTCGGTGCGCTAGTTCAACTCGCACTCGTCGAGTTTTTATTGCAATTATCGCTCGTTTGTTATAATATGCAAGTGATTAACAGCAACCATAACCGAAGATTCTTCACGCACGCGTACAATAACTTAATTACATGAGATTTTTAAGTGTTAATTTATTTTGTTTTGACAATTCGAATATTTGTTACACTCACTCGGCGTCAAAAGTACGTACCTATAATTCCATAGAATTGATCCATTATTCACCATCCAGATCCACCATTTCATCATCGGACAACACTACGTTTTGAGGGTTTCCATCCTCATGTGGTGGACATTCCACCCATTCGTACCAAGTGATTCGCTTCCTCATTTATCATGCGAGTTGCGAGGTTATGGAATGATCTTCCCACGTCCGAGTTTCCAACTAAATATAATTTGGGGATTTTAGGGCAAAAGCAACTAAGCACTACTTGAGTTTCCGTGCTCCACCTTAACCACATCTTCGTTTTATATCAGGCAGACTGTGGTCAAATGCACTCAAGTCTACCTTAAAAGAAATCAATTTGAGATGAACATTTAGTGAATTCCCAGCGCGAAATGATCATATCCATGTAACAGATCAAATAACACTCTCTGCCCCCGTAGCATGAAACCCGACACACGATAGGAGGGATAAAACGATAACTCGATTTGAACTGTCAAAATATTATTGGATATAAAGGCTATATTTAAATTTTATCGACATTAATATATAAAAAATGCCCAAAATAACAATACTAATATCTAAAACACACTCAAAATATCAAGATAACTAGAAATTTTAACATCTTTTAACAGCTTATATCAATATCGTTTTATCATAATCGTGTTTAAGGGGGTCATGCCAAGGGGATTGATTTAGTAGCAAATTAGGTACTGGAATTACCTGAACTGGAGACGAGATTCCAGAGTAGAATACATCAAAGGTAACATCAAGTATGGGTCATAGGCACTCAGAACTCGTACAGTGAGACAAAATTTACTTTATGTCGATGAAGAAAACACAAATTATTCAAATATGTGAAACCACGCGTACCTTTGACAGGCACGCCTACATGCCATCTCTATATAGGTACTTACCATTTTTTTTCATTTCCGTGGTCATTATCATAAAACTGAACCTATGTCTATGTACAATGTTTTATTAATTAACTAGCTGTGCCCGCGAACTCCGTTTCGCCATCAAAATGCTTAAAACAGTGTTTAGATTTTTCCTCCATTTTATTCCATAATGATTCAACTTTATTCTGCCTTTCTAGAGCAGCGGCCATTTGGAAATTAACAAATTAAGACAATTATCGTAGGTTCGTAATGCTCTAGGTACTCTTCAGGGCCTTTCATTTAATACCCATATTGCTGGGTTTGAAAACGATCTTTAATCCATTTTTTGAACGGCGGCCATGTTTAATTTAGGGCAATTTTCCTAAGTTCATAATGCGCTACTCTTTGAGACCTTTTATTTGATACCCATATTGCTAGGTTTGGAAACGAACTTTTATCCACCTTTTTTGAGCAGCGGCTATGTTGAATTTATGTCAATGTTTCTAGGTTCATAGTGCTTTACTTATCAAGGTCTACTTTCATTTGATACCCATATTGCTGGGTTCGAAAACGAACTTGTATCCTTTTTTTAGCGGCGGCCATGTTGAATTAAGGTCGATTTTTCTAGGTACCTAATGCTCTACTCTTCAAGGCCTTTCATTTGATACCCATATTGCTAGGTTTGGAAACGAACTTTTATCCATTTTTTTTTGAGCGGCGGCCATGTTTTATTTAGGACAATTTTCCTAAGTTCATAATGCTCTACTCTTTGAGGCCTTTCATTTGATACCCATATTGCTATGTTTGGAAACGAATTTTTATCCACCTTTTTTGAGCAGCGGCTATTTTGAATTTATGTCAATTTTGCTAAGTTCATAGTGCTTTACTCGTCAAGGCCTTTCATTTGATACCCATATTGCTGCGTTTGAAAACGAACTTTAATCCTTTTTTTAGCGGCGGCCATGTTGAATTTAGATCGATTTTTCTAGTTACCTAATGCTTTACCCTTCAAGGCCTTTCATTTGATACCCATATTGCTAGGTTTGGAAACGAACTTTCCTCCACCATTTTTGAGCGGCAGCCATGTTGAATTTATATCAATGTTGCTAGGTTCATAGTGCTTTATGCATCAAAGCTTTTGATTTGATACCCATATTGCAGGGTTTGAAAACGAACTTTTATCCTTTTTTTTTGAGCGGTGGCCATGTTTTATTTAGACCAATTTTCCTAAGTTCATATTGCTCTACTCTTTGATGCCTTTCATTTGATACCCATATTGCTAGGTTTGGAAAGGAACTTTTATCCACCTTTTTCGAGCAGCGGCTATGTTGAATTTATGTCAATATTGCTAGGTTCATAGTGCTTTACTCGTCAACGCCTAACGCCTTCATTTGATACCCATATTGCTGGGTATGAAAACGAACTTTTATCCTTTTTTTACGAACTTTTATCCTTTAGGACAATTTTTCTAGGTACCTAATGCTCTACTTTTCAAGGCTTTTCATTTGATACCCATATTGCTAGGTTTGGAAAAGAATTTGTATCCACCTTTTTTTGAGCGGCGGCCATGTTGAATTTATGTCAATGTTGCTAGGTTCATAGTGCTTTATTCATCAGAGCCTTTGATTTGATACCCATATTGCTGGGTTTGGAAACGAACTTTTATCCGTTTTTTGGAGCCGCGGCCATGTTGAATTTAGGTCAATTTTTCTAGATACCTAATGCTTTACTCTTCAAGGCCTTTCATTTGATAACCATATTGCTGGGTTTGAAAACGAACTTTTATCCATTTTTTTGAGCGGCGGCCATGTTTAATTTAGGGCATTTTTCCTAAGTTCATAATGCTTTACTCTTCTAGGCCTTTCATTTGATATCCATATTGCTAGGTTTGGAAACGATCTTGTATCCACCTTTTTTGAGCGGCGGCCATGTTGAATTTATGTCAATGTTGCTAGGTTCATAGTGCTCTACACATCAAGGCCTTTCATTTGATACCCATATTGCTGGGTTTGGAAACGAACTTGTATCCACCTTTTTTGAGCGGCGGCCATGTTGAATTTTAGGCGATTTTCCTAGGTTCATAATGTTCTACGCTTCAAGGCCTTTCACTTGATACCTATATTGCTAGGTTTGGAAACGAACTTTTATCCACCTTTTTTGAGCATCAGCTATGTCGGCGAATTTACGTCAATGTTACATTAGGATCAAGAGTCCCGTACTCCCTCTACGCGTAATACTTTTAATAGTTTTAAATGGATGAAAGAGTTTGATTCCTTAGTCATAATGTAAAAACATAATATAACACCTTTCAAAATGCCTTGAAAAGGGCATCTTCATTTTTCAACATTTCAAATATTGTACCGATTTTGTGAAAATTGGCCAAAAATTAAACCAACCTACAAATTTTATATTTGTGACGTGATATTGTCATAAAAAATGCTATATACATTGGTTGTATGGCTTGATCCTTTTTCCTTACCACCACGGTACTACATAAGAAAAATACAATTTAAACTTCTTGGTTGGCAAAATTCAGATGGGCACAGCCAATAACAGAAAAGATTTTTTTTTGCAATATGTAACAGACTTGTCAAAATAATTTCACGTGCGCCATGTTGATTTTCTACATACTTGTCATCAAAAATTTTATATGGTATTTTTTGAATAAAAATAAAAAGTGAATTTAAGCAAATGAAATTATGCCTAAATGTTCTTCTGGAAAATTTTAAGCATTGTGGTGTAAGCCATATCAAATTCTGTCCAGTAGTTTCGGAGATCTTTCCGGACAAACATTTGTACCCCTACGATTTTATTATATATGGAGATTCTTTCACTAAAAATAAAAAGTGAATTTAAACAAACGAAATTATGCCTAAATGTTCTTCCGGAAAATTCTAAGCATTGTGGTGTAAGCCATATCAAATTCTGTCCAGTAGTTTCGGAGATCTTTCCGGACAAACAGACAAACAAACAAACAAACAAACAAACAAACAAACCAACAAACAAACAATTTTTTTAAAAACTATTCTATCGTGTTCTGCTAATGATTTTAAGGCGACCTGTGTATTTTTTTTCTTAATATTTCGCAATTACAGATTTTTGTACCCCTACGATTTTATTATATATAGAGATAAAACATAATATTCAGTCACGGAGTTTGAATATTTAGCAGGTTGGAGTTTTTCGATTTTATCGTGTTATTACGGCAAATGAGACGACAGATATTGTTGTTTCAGTCTACCTTCTTACAGTAATCAAGTAACTTATAAATCTCATCAACAACATAAATGTGAAATGCGGGCTAAGTTCAATCTATACTAATATTATAAAGCCAAAGAGTTTGTTTGTTTGAACGCGCTAATCTCATTAACTACTAGTTCGAATTGAAAATCTCTTTTTGTGTTGGATAGTCCATTTATCAAGGAAGGCTTTAGGCTATATAACATCACGATATTGTTATTTTTGGACATTCACACGAACGAAGTCGCGGGCACAGCTAGTATAAAGTAAATGCGTCGTTGTTGACTTCGCCGACAAAAGAATTGAGATCTATGTGGGTGCCAAGTTCTATGAAATAAATCCTGAAAGTTTTGTTACAAACAGAACAGTGTCTAACTTTAGACAGCGACCGTTAAATTCTTTGACTGTACCTATTTGGCCCCTTATTTTTTCCCATAATACTTATACATTCAATGTTTTAAATAATTTTATGAGCTTTCATCACCACAGCACATATACGTCCCCACCGAGGGGCTCGAGCCTACCCTATGTTAGGGTGATTAGGCCTTAGTCAACCACGCTGGCCCAGTGCGGATTGGTCGACTTCACATACACCATTGAATTTCTTCGCAGATGTATGCAGGTTGCCTCACGATGTTTTCCTTCACCGTAGGAGCGTCAGACAAATGTACATATGAAATTCGAAACGAAAAAGACATTGGTACATGGCGGTCTCGAACCCGGACCTCCCGATTGGAAGGCAAGTGCCGAGTCCACAGCGCCACCGACGCTTTAACTGACTTCAATGTATTCAAATATTTGGTAAATTCATGTTTATATATTATTGTCTTCAATTTAAATACACATCTATAGGTGTGTAATGTGTAAATGTTATTAAAGCGTACGTGTTGAGTTTAATGTGATGCTGACTGTACGAGGGCCTGATGACGCTTCTTGTGCACAAGTAATAGAGCTCTTGAAAGGCTTAGGTACAGTTGACCAGACGTAAAGCTTTACATTGGCATTACGAAAACGCCGCAATACACGTACGAGCGATATTAGAGCAGCCTAGATAGGTACATTATTTATTTAAACTATTTTTAACGATATGATTTAATCGATAATGAGATATTATTGTAGATAGAGACAATGCACAATTATAATAGTACACTATTGGGCTCGATGCCATGCAACATCGCGTTCGGCAACCGCTCAGCCAGCAGGCCTATTCTCTAACTACGGTTGGTAACTAGAACTGTCATTTTTGAAAGAAACTTTATATCCATTACTCGTTTTGTGATCTTATGTGTTACGTCGGTGTTCAAGATAGCAGTAATGGATGTTAAGTTTCTTTCAAAAACAGTTGACAGTTGACAGTTCTAGTTAGCAACCGAAGTTAGAGAATAGGCCTGCTGATAGGGATTCGAACACCAACCTAGGATTTCTTGCCGAGGACCGCCACCCACTAGATGACACCGATAAAAACATTGGTTTGTGATATTTTTAAAGTTTGTCGTCATTATATCGTCTATTGTCAAATTATCTACTGGATTGTTCTATTAAGATCATCGTACCTAGTCAATTGCACAAAGAACCGTAATAAGCCATTATTAGTCTTTATTTTCGTTCTCTGTCGCTTCGCTTGCATGCATCAAATGTTGCGATTACGTATAGTGCAGCCGTAATGGCGAGTTATGCTAGGGTTGCCAGATGTCCAGATTTCGATCGGACTGTACGGTTTTCTTTACGTTTGTCCGATCGAGAAAATGTTTGCAAACCGGACAAAGATTCCATCTCATGCAAACGAAATTGTATTAAAAGCGGTGGCATGGAATAAATAAATACTGAATTAGATTTTTTACGGTTTATTCAGCATTCTAGACCAAGTCGTTAACGTAGAAAGTTAGTGAAGTAAATAGTAAATCTTGTTTATAAATAAAAAATAAAACCGACTTCAAGAACCACCAAATAGTCAGAAATATTATAAAAATATATACAACATCACAGTCTTATATGGAAGTTGGTACCAAATGTTAAGTACTTAACTATATTATTATTAATTGTTTGTCTTAAAAAATCATTGTGAAAATAATTGAAAAGTCTTTTTGTTTGGATTCTTATATAATTTATGATATTTGGTGTTTTTAAAATCGGTTTTATTTTTTTGTAATTTTTTTTGCAATCTTTTTAGTTAAGTTAATACATTGCGTATTACAATCGGAGTCAAGGCGAACACCAAAATAACTTAAAATAAAACACCTTTCGCTCTAAACGCTTTTGAAAGAATTATTCCCGAACTCCTAATCTACCAGAAACCTTCCATCATAAGCTCAGTAACATGACATGATGACTACCAGACGCAAATACCTGAATGTCTTAAGAAAATATGAAACACGTTGGACGTGCCTAAACGGGTTTCCCTCGATTTGCCTGGGATTCCATCATCAGATGACATGGTGACAATGGGACCACCTCGGGAGTGTACTACTCTTTCGATTACAAAAAGAATTTTGAAAATCGGCCCTCAAATGGCGGAGAAATCGGTGAACATACATAAAAAATAGATACAATCGAACATAGAGCCTCCTCCTTTTTCGAAGTCGGTTAATAATTAAAAACTTGTGCGGTTTTTCATTCCAACGCATCTGGCAACCCTAAGCGCGGCGGGGCAATCGCGAATCGCGTCTTTGATCGCGTCGCGCCCTTGCTCGACTGGAGGCCAGCTCTCAGCTCACCTCGCTTAATGTCAGCGCACAACGACCTTTCTGTTAAGCAAACCAAAACCTTATTTTTATATATATTTTTTCATTCAATGCGCCTATGTGGCTCACTGCTTTGCTCTCGATCTCGAGCAACCGGTTACGAGATTATTTATGATAGTGTTTTTTTTAGATACGTCAATCGACTTTATTTCCAGACAAGGAACTACTTTTTGTGTTATATATTATTAGTGTTAAGTGCTAATTATCATAGTGAATTAATGGTTAGCGCAGTAGGAAGTATTTTTGAGTAGGTAGGTAGGTACCTGAGTATGGAAAAAATAATTCAGTCGTCAATTGTCAGGAGACCGTTTGATTGGATTATTCAATAGGGCCCTTTTAAAAAAAATAATACGTTTGAATTAAAATTTGAGAAATCAGAAATTCGCCATGTTGAACGAGATCGGATACGTACCCTTGGGACGGAGCAAATCTTATTACAGGTGCGGCAGTCGCTCCGGAGTTGATTGGTTCGTAGACGGCATACCTTTTATTCTTTAAATTAATTTATAAAGTATCTAATGTACAACGTGAAACCTTAAAAGCACCACTGAAAATTCTAGTTCCAGTAGAAACAAAGATATCTATTATTGAGCTTTAATACTTTGATTTTTTGACCTGTGAGGTCAAAATTACGCATACCTACTACTTGCGTGTTACCTAAGATACCAATGTAGAAAATTGCCTCTAACTAACTAACATGGATGGATGTGATTTAATTTTTGTTTCCCATCCATTGCTTTATGTTAATTTATCTTTATCTAAAATTCCCGTGTCACAGTGTTTGTTACCAAACTCCTCCGAAACGGCTTGACCGATCTTTATAAAATGTATGTATATTCAGTGGGTCTGAGAATAGGTCGTAAACTATTTTTTATTATGGCGAAAAGTAGTTCGCCGGCACATCTAGTCTAATATATAAAATTCTCGTGTCACAGTGTTTGTTACCAAACTCCTCCGAAACGGCTTGACCGAACTTTATGAAATTTTTTGTGTATACCTATTCAGTAGGTCTAAGAATAGGTCGTAAACCATTTTTTATTATGGCGAAACGTAGTTCGCCGGCACAGCTAGTCAATCAATATAAATAACCATGTTTCTTTACTAATTCGCAATTTTTTCTTTCATAAAAAATTATATGCGAATAATGATTTAAGCAAATTGAATTTAAACCAACACAAAATGCTTAACGAGCCTTTTGATTTTAATGTAATATTATCAACTATTGTACAAAATCACCTCTAACATTCATTGCTATCTTCTTCTTCTTATATAAAAAAATGAAACGCTGTGTGTTAGTCTCGCAAAAACTCAAAAACGGCGAGACCGATTCTTACGAAATTTTCTGTGTGTACTTAAATAGGTCCAGAAGGTTTAAACGTATGGTTATACCCGGTAGGTGGCGCTGGAATCGGGCAGGACAACGTCTGCCGGGCCCACTAGTTCTGAATAATAATGAATATTGACTATAAAATCGATCATTTAGTGTCTAAGTCATTTAGTGACTAAGAGTGTTTCAGGTGATGAGTTTTCACATTTTCAGTATCGGCATCAGGTTTTGTGCCCTTAAAATTTATATTATTGTTTGATGTCTTCTATTTTACACTGCATTCCCTTACCCTTTGAGGCGAAATAAAACAAAGAAATCCACTCAAACACATATATTTTCTGTTTGATTTTTACTTTTTTGGTGCTCCATTTTTTTATTTGTCGTGTTTTTAAATTATAAATAATACTAGTAGTAAGTTAAGGTCTCGCTAAGCAAGCGCAGCGTCCTTAAATGGGCAATCAGGAGGGCTGCGCGGCTTCTGAGGCCCGGGCAATGAACTCGGCAATAAATAATACAATAAAGGTACAAAAAGATATTCAACGAAGTACCATCCGATGGCTTCACTCTCTCAATCACGCTACACACACGCCAAAAACAGTCTTAATCTACAGTATCACTAGCTATACAGGAGGTGGCGAGGCCACGTGCACTGATCTATTGGTGTGGGGAGGGTGATCACTCAAAGTGAGTGCCCTTGAGCTTCTTGACGGCGTTGGTGAGATGCAGCATCTCGGTGTTCAGCTGCCAGATGAGCGTCTCCAGCTTGTCGACGGTGTCGAGTACTTCGACGCGCTCGGTGTGCGGGTTGAACCGCACTTCGAAAGGCCGCGACATGGTTGATACCCAGCGTCTGAAATAACGAACGGAAGGTTACGAAAATGAACGGAATGAAATGATTGACATCGCTCGATGCAAATTAATCTAATCCTTGTATGGTCCTCACCTGAACTTATCTTTAGCGTCTTCAAAACTCTCAGCAACGTAGTAAATTGGTTGGTATTCCTGGTCTTGGTAGGGCTGAACGGAGGTGGACGCAGGCTCGAACGGCCTGAGTTCTGGTTTGTCACTGAGAGCGTGCAGCAGTTCACCGATAGACGACAACAGAGCCGCGCCATATGCCTTCAATTGTTGGTTTTCTTTGCAGAGTCCGAATTCCACAGTAAACCAGTAGACCTACAAAAAGAAATAGCACATATTAAGTGAGTGCATATCACACAAAACACTGATATTCGCAACCGCCATGCATAATATTGAAAGGTCGCAGAGCCTTAAGCTTACAAGATTCAATTCATAATATAGTTTATATTATAATACAGAAATATATTGCGCATATTACTTACTGTGGAGAGCTTTTCAATTTCCGCATCGGAAGCGCCGAGGGATGCCAGACCAATTTCTTGAGAGAATTGAGCGAAACTGGGATCTGCTAATAGAGGGATGTGGCCAAGAAGCTCGTGAATGCAGTCACTGTAATAAAAATTATTCATTTATTTCTCACGCAAAATGATAACTAGACATAGGGTATTTGAAACATTCTATTGTAGCATCGCGACATTTCTTTTTAGGTACCCTTTTCAATTTCTGATTTATTTTTATGCACCCTTTTTTTTGTTTTGAAGAGTTCTTTAAGAGTTCTTTTCAGTACAATGGTTCTAGATTTCTGAACCACGATAAATATTAGGTTGGGGAAAAAGTCTTTTCGCATTATAGTATGTATAAACTTGTAATAAAATCTCTTTGGCTATACTATTTGTATCTGGCTGGTTTTGGTATCATTGAAAGTTTAAATTTTAAAGAACATAATTCCAAATTCAAATTAGGAAAATGTGTGATTTTCATTTGTTTTTCGTACCGCCAAGATGAGTGAATCTAATGAAGAAATTCGATACATTTTAAAATTTTACTACAAAAAAGGTAAAAATGCAACGCAAGCCGCGAAAAAAATTTGCGATGTTTATGGACCTAGTGCAGTGTCTGTGAGAGTTGCACAAATTTGGTTTAAGCGTTTTCAATCCGGAAATTTTGATGTCAAAGATGCACGTCGCTCTGGTCGCCCTATTACAGATAAAATGGATGCCATTTTTGAAAAAGTGGAGCAAGATCGGCATGTCAGTAGTTACGACGTAGCTGAAGAACTGGGAATTGACCACAAAACAGTTTTGGCGCATTTGAAAAAAACTGGGTACACAAAAAAGCTCGACATTTGGGTACCTCACGAGCTCACTGAAAGAAACCTAATGAACCGTGTACTCATTTGTGATTCTTTATTACGACGTAATGAAACCGAACCATTTTTGAATGAAACTGAACTCTACTGCGAACAACTGATGAGATTAAAGCAAGAAGTTGAGAGAAAGCGGCCGGAATTAATCAACAGAAGGGGTGTGGTTTTTCATCATGATAACGCTAGACCTCACACATCTTTAGCCACTCAGCAAAAATTAAGAGAGTTTGGCTGGGAGGTGTTAATGCATCCGCCGTATAGTCCTGACCTTGCACCTTCAGATTTCCACCTGTTTCGGTCTCTTCAAAATTCTTTAGGCAGTGTCAGGTTAACATCACGAGAGGACTGCCAAAACCACTTGTCGCGGTATTTTGACCAGAAGTCCCAAAATTTCTATAGCAATGGGATCATGTCCCTACCTACAAGATGGCAAAAAGTTATCGAACAAAATGGTACCTACATACTTTAGTTAAATGTAAATAAACTATATTAAAAAATGTTTTGAATTTTCTTAAAAAATGCGAAGAAACTTTTTCCCCAACCTATTATGTGGCACCCAACCCAACATAATGAAATTAAGTCGCGAAAAACCATAAATATATTGTATCTTATTTCGTAATCACACGCGAATTGAACTGATTTACAAATAAAATTACAAGGATTTATTCCGTGATTTCCGCAAAATAGACTTGTCAAGGTGGTTGTCATGTTATTATCGATTCTACAGTCATAATAATTATCTGTATTGTATATTTTCGATATATAATATGCGCAGCTCGTTCGGCTAGTTTTGCAATGTCCGTGTTATAGCCATGAACATAATATGAATGTCAACTTTGACTGAGTGATAATGTGAGTGATTTAATATAAAACATACTTACGGTTCAGGGGTGTGGAATGGAGAGTTGGCGTGACGCACGTACTGCGTGGACTGGAACACGCGGAAGGCCAGGGAGGCCAAGAAATCTCGAGCAGTCAGGAGTCCGGCGGCTGGGCGTAGCGTGAACCCGGTGTGTTGTCTTAGGAAGTTGCTTACATCCTCAAGCTGAGGAATACGATGCGGTACAAATATATCGGCCTCTTGAAGCTTTCCAAAAGCCACTTTGTATTCCCTGCAAGCGTGCTTCGGCATCAAATCCAACACTGTGTTGAACACTCTCTGCCAGGTGGCGTTCTCGGATTCCTTATAAGCGATAGACGGAATCGGGTCTCCGTATTTGTAGGCGAACGCTATATCAGCGATTTGCTTCCTGCGCTCTCTGTATTCCTTATCGGCGAAACCTGGGTGGTTCATGTCTAAGTCTGGTTCGTATTTGGTCATCAGATGGTTGCAGTTGTCGAGATCGGAGGCGTGGCACGGGAACCATGGGGTCTTGCTGGAGATGTTGTTTTCGTTCATTAGGTTCACTCCGGCGAAGGCAGTGGACTGACGAAGAGATCGAATGAGTTGCAGGAGGTTGACGCGCGACATGCTAACTTTGACCAGAGCGTCGAACTGGATTCCGGTTACTTGGGAAGGGCGTGTTTCGAGGTGCTGTACGCAACCCTTGTAATTGTCGATGGTTTTAAGAATGCGAGCCAGAGAGCCCATGCCGTCGCGCATACGTAACAGCAGAGCAGCCTGTTGAATAGTTTGTTCAGCTTCTGCTGATTCACTAGCGGCATTCTGCAAAAAGACTTCTTCTTCTGTCAGCGTATAATCTGTAATAAAAAAGTTGGATTGAATTTACAAACTCTCAAATGAAAATAATGTTAATCACAAACATGATACGGATTAGCGTTAAATCAAGCATTAGTTACTGACCATCGTCCTTCTTGGACACATCGTCTCCTATATCTGCATCAGCTATAAAACAAACAAAATAAAATAAATAAAAAGGGTTAACACAAAAAAAAAACATAAAAGGATTAAAAACGAAAATTACCAAGCTGGCCGTTTTTCGTATCATCTTGTTGGGTGCCATCTTCTACAGTTGGTGAGTTATCGTCATTTCCAATAGAAACTCCATCTTGGATAAATTCAGAGTCCAAGCCAGAGTCTAAATAAGAAAAAAAAATAAAGAAAATGAAGAAAAACCAAAAATTACCAAAAAAATATACAAAAACTGCGAAAATAATATTTTAAGCGTTGATTAACACGCTCGGTTCTAACTGAGCTCTCCATCTAAACTGGCACTTAAATGCGATGACATAAATAAAATTTTAATAATTCCATAACACTGCTGTTGACGACGGATAAAATTGAGTGCTTTCCGATTTGAAACTTTTGTCCACATAGAGCAAATAGGAACTTCATTGATGAGTGATGACAAACTATTTCTCTGTAAGCGTGTTGGTTATTTACCATTGGCGCGGGCGCGAGCCTCTTCCAGAACGCTCTGTTTGGTCTGTTTGACAACGAGTGTTTCAAAGCGAGCATCATCGACTAGAGAACGACGCCTGGACGGGTAGCCGTTCTGTAACAAAAAAAAAACATTTTTAAAAATCGAATACACACCTACATCTTTAATCTCCAAGTGCTTTGGTTCTTTTCAGGAATTTATTGAGCCACAGAAACAAAGCCATTAAGTTTCCGAGCCCAACTGGACTGGACTACCTCACCGAATACAAAGGGAGTGCTAAAAATATCGGGATTTTCTAAATCCTTATAAATATAAAGTGGTCACATCGCATTATATTTCATGTGCGAGCAGGAATTGCTTTTACGAAGTTCCTAAGCTTATTTCCTGAGCGTGGTCGCGTAAAGTGCTCCCATTACACCCGCTCCCACCCCGTCGGAAGCGCTATATTGCTGAAGAGATTTCACAAAGGAACGCCAGTTTCTGGACCGCTGCACTCGAATGAAACTAATTGCTCCTACTTTTGTTCTTTGGACAAGTTTCTTGCTCTGTCTCGCTTATGTCTTTAGTAAGCCACCGAGATGATTAATAGTAATAACTGTTTGTTACTTTTCCATTATCCAATCTCTCTAAATTGATTGAGAAAAATGACGCGTTTTCCTAAGCAATCAATTGATAATTACCGCAGAGTAATTTACAACGTGTAGTGGCGGTGATGCGGAGCGCATCTGTGGGTGCGCGGGCGTAGAGACCTAGCATTTTCCACTAGAACGCTCGCGCCAGCCTATGTGTGTCAAGGGTTACGCTAATCGCTCGCGAATGTTACCTAGATCCTGTGCCTGAGTCTTTAAGCGAACGGTACCCGCCGAAAGCTCGTAACAATGCGAACGAAACTGAGTTTGTGGCCGTCAATTGAATTACGGAAATGTTGGTGCGGTGCCGTGAAGTTAAAGGTCTGTCTAACTGGAGCGGGCTGGACTCGGAATCCGGTTGATATAGCCTTGGCTTGTCCGAGTGGCCACTTCACCGTTCCAATCGGTTGGCAGATAATTAAGCGGAGCCGGAGCGGGCCGCCCGCTGACCTGCATCCCTTCTACCTATTATCCGAACCGAAAATGAATTTAAACGACTAATTTGTCAACTTTATTGTGACGTTTGATGTCTAATAAAATTCACCGCGTAACGCCCCGATTTTATAACAAATTAGCTGACCCGGCGTACTTTGTATCGCCATGTTTTTTAACTAAATTACTGAAATGTTTGTTTAAATTATTGTCATTTTTATACTACACAAACCTTGTCCTAACAATAACGAATACGAAAAACCAAGAATCATCCAATTTGGTGCAGTCGTTCCAAAGTTATGGGCGTACATACATTTCGAAGATCCATTTTTATTTATATAGATAACATACATAATATTAGTCATTATTTTAGAAAGAAATATACACCGTGGTCGGAAACTATAGGTAGTTGACCGTGGTGAAAAATCTTCTGGTCAAGGGCGTAAGATGACCTCAATATTGTTGTAAACAAATTGTGGGTCCTTTGTTTTTTGCGTGTATGCTACTGATCAAGACCGGAACTAATTGCCGATCCGCTCAAACCAAGATAGTGTTTAATGAAGGCAAGGCATCAAGTTGGAATTTCGGTAATCGTTACCTCTTTGTGCATTGGCACGCAAATAAAACGATCTAGTCGTGTCACATGATTGAATTTGAACGATTCTCTCGGAGTGTGACGGGTGAGTATCACACCTCTTTGCATTTTGACCTTCGATGTTCAAGGAAATTAAATCGTACAGCTGACGATTGTAAAACAAACGTTAATCAGAAATAACACGTTAGCTACAAACTCATTTATCGCACAGCATTGTATAGTACCAATAAACAAAGCATTGCATTCAGAAACAAGCATTTACTAATAGAACAAAAATTAGATGCACATTGTTATTTTATCATTAAAACTCTGTAAATTCAAATTCGCCACAATCGCTCAAGCTCGCTAGATCTATAAATTCATCATGTACACGAAGTATAGTAGCTATAGTCAATGTAGAAACAATAGATTGACTAGAGGTAACGATTATTACTCAATACCTTGACTATTAATTGATAATTAGTTTTTGATTATTCTCGCTAGCTAATAATGGGGCTGTGTTTACTCTATATATCCTGGGATTATTTTGCCTTCTTTAATGACACCGGGAAAATTTTAGACAAAATGTATGCGGCCTGTCCCAATTCTCCAGATCTATTACGCTATAATTTATTAGACGATGATTAATCTGGTGTCATCGTATAAGTATCGATGTATTTGTGAATAAATGTTCACCCAAATATAATAAGATTACGCTGTCACCGCTTGACAGGTAATGTTTCCCGAAATAGTAACCTTTCTGCAATTAGGCAGCGAATTAGCAGTGGAACAAATGAACGCTGGCTTTTTTTGTCTCCTCGTCTACTTTTTTACGTGATTTTGTAGTCTAATTCATTAACACTTATTTCTGAGATTCAGATGTTGTATGGTGTTGTTAGTAGGAACTTAGATTATTTAAATACTAACATCTTCTGTTTTATTAGCTTTAACTTTTGTTAGTTCTTTGCACAAGGTCTATGAGCAATTTGATTGCCTACCATGAAGTAGTATAGCGATTTGCCGAGATGACGTGCAGTTACGCATAGAGGTCGCGTGGACAGCGACCTGTAGTCACGAAATTATTACTTAATGCCCATTGTTGTCATCTACAATACAACCATCATGTTGCATGCATTACGAGTGCAGGAGATCGCAATCTTCGTAGGTAATTAATGATTTGTCAATGCGTTAAATGAGCTGTGTAAAAAAAGCGATTTGTACTAGCCTCCGATTTTCCTTTTCGTATGCAAAAGGTCCCCAAAAATGGACGGTAATTATTAATTTTTACGACTTGTTTAACTGAATTCAACCAAAGGCAAAGTTTACCGGACTTCACTTCCGATATATCTTTTACAAATAAAAGGGATGTTTGTATACAAAGTTCCTCAAAAATCCGATGTCAACATGATGCATTAGTGCATTCAACCCGAGTTCATTTTTGGAAATATTTTGTTTGCTATTAACATCGTATTTCTGACCTGAAAGAGCACTTGTGATTTCGACCAAAAATTTTCATGGACGGTCACTTGTTGATGTACCAAACTATTAACAACAAATTTCGCCACACTTTATCAAAACAACAACATTAGTTCACATAGACCGTCCACAAAAACTTCAAATCCCAATCGCGGCTGGTGCCGCCGGCTCCACAGTGCACAGTCCTGGAAGTCCTCACCTCGATGCTGTAGGACTTCTTGATGGCGAACATCTCGCGGTTCTTCTGAGCAGCTGCGACGGCCATATCTTCGAGCTTTGAACACACCACTGGGTATCGCCTGAACTGAAGTTCACTGCGCGCTTAGCTAGCGTAAGTCTACAAGAGAGCTTTACGTCTCGACCACGGGCTGGAGCCTGTCTGTCTGCGACTATAGCTGTCGGACTACTAAGGCTAACTAAACTTTGGATTGCAAACAGACCAATGCATGATGACTGTTCGTAAGAACAGTTTAAATAGTGTTAGGCGCGCGCCTCCCACCCCGCGGCGCCTTTCGTGGCGCATGCGTCATCGCCGCGCCCCGCGCGCCGCTCGCGCTTCCCCGAGAGTCCTTACGTCAACCCTTGTGGACTTTCCACCCTCATTTTCCTGAGAAATAGTTTTAAGATTAAATTTTTAGGTGATTTTAAACTAAATATAACAATTGATATCTTGGTATTTTTAATCTTTTATGTATGTACAAAAGTTGTGAGGTTTAAACTATATTCCGGATTAAATTGAATTTGAACTTATATCCTTTCAACACAGTGACTGATATAACTAAATGCTTAACACAGTGAGTGATATAACTAACAAAAGCTGTGAATTTTATTGAATTTCTATATATCTTATCGTTTCACTTATTCTATTTCATCATAGTATCTTAATCGGCTGTTCCGCCTTTTGGCTAATAAATTGACTATGAAGCCTAAACCGTTTTTTTTTCAAGTTTTTAAAGGTTGTTAATTAAATTTTTAAATTATTGATAGTGATTCTTGTGTTTTTTAATTAGTTAATAAATCGAAATAAATGAGATTGAAGGAGCATTTATTTTCTTCCTTTAGATAACTTAATAGTGATGCAAGTACCTATTTAATAGTATGTATTATAATGTATGTATACACATACACATATAAATATTAAGATATATGTGTGTGTGTGTGTGTATATATAATTTTGTTAGTTTCTATCGTATTATATTGTTTAATCAATTAATTACTTCATCTTTATTTTAAATTTGTATTTCTTCTGCATTACAATATTTCTAAGCATTCAGTGACGTTGGTAGGAAGAGATCCTTTTAAAAATAAGTCCACCTTTGTGCACCTTTATGCGATTATTAAAATAATTTCTTTTAATAATCGCATAAATTACTAAGGTACTCGAAATAATGTCAGAACATGGATTAATATAAAAATGGTCAATAAACAAAATGACAAGTCTAATTGGGTTCTATGTGTGTAACTATATGATAGTTATCTATGGCTTAATAATTGAGGACATCCAGTTAAGTCATCTTGGAGCATAGTTAGGTATTCCGTTGAGGCAGGAGCTCTCCTGGTGTGTTTTAGCCTTTTTTAACTTCGCCTGGCAAGCTGCTAGTCACTTTTTTGTGACTCTGTCCGTACAATAATAGTTTTCACAATTTGCTAGTATACGAGTATATCCATATCCGGATCTTATTTGGCATAAAAAATTAGTAATTTTCGTATGATAGGATTTTTAAATTATAAGCTATGAAGTGACGAGTTATATTTTTATAAAATGTGTGGCCAGTATAATAAATATTATCCAAATGTAGAGTAGAGGCGACTCTGTCAGGTAATCACAGCAAAAATCGTGAAAATTTTAATTTAATCATGACACGTAGATTCAAACAAATTATTGATTTAGTACAAAATTCGGGTACTCTGAATTCGAAGCTAAGCAATACCACAGATACTATAATACTACGCAATACGCATGCAATAACGAAAGAAAATCAACGTTTCATTTAAGAAATGTAATCACTGTATCTATGCACATTATTTTTGCATTAAAATTTTCTATTAGATGGTAACGGAAAATATTTTCGTTGTCGCCTCGTTTTAGGAAATACTAATGTGAGTACTGGGTAGGTACATTGGAAACTAATGTGACGTCCTATCGGGGAATTCAACAAGCCTATTTGTTGATGATTCACCTTTGATATTCTGAACGAATGCTGGATATTCGAGTCGATTCGCGGTAACACGTGTTTGTGTTGTTTATTTTGTTAATAAGCCGTTAATGACATTGTAATTAATTCACTCATGTCCTACTGTCTTCCTTGGAAATCTCAATGAAAAAGGGCTATACAAAATTAGTTAGATTAAAGATTTAAAAAAAATAAAGTATTAAGAAATTGTGTTGGTATTATTTGTAGTGCGCGAAAGGACGATACTTACAGTCTGCGGAGAGCAAAATAATTAAAAGAAATGTTGAGCTCTATGTATTTAAATTAAATTTCTCATCCGCAATAACAACATAAACAGAAACTATTCAGCGTGCACTTAACTGTCCTAAGTTTTTATCTTTTAGCTGTGTTATGATACGGCTCAGTGCGCACTTCTATTTATTTATTAGAAACAGAACCAACACAAATTCACAGAGAGCTATTTAGAGTTGAACTAAAATCCACTTCATATAATAATAGTTAACCGAACAATACATTTCCTTGCGCGTTTTTAATACCGCACTCTTGGTCGTGTCGTATTACGGATCCTTGATTGTATGACCTTACCTCAGGAAGTGAATTATTTTAACCGCTCTAGATGCAGGATATAAAATATATCACTATGTCAACACATATTGTGTGCGGTTTATCTACTAAAACGCTAGCTGCCTTCTTTGTAAATACCGGCATCATATCCGGTATGGGCAGCTAGATCATTTTTGGAATTAGTATAGGTACTTAGTTGTAGAGTAAATAGTAGGCTTACAATAAGATTTGATTAAAATTATCATTATCCACTTAATTTAATTATTCCGGTACATTTGTAATGCTGACTTACACAACTGCGACCTTTAATGTGTAGATCTTGTTCAAAAGTAACTCTTATTTGATTTCGAGATACATAAGTTTACCATGACAGTGCTAATTAATGGAAATGTATATTATTTACATAAGTAAGTATTAACTTCCGAATCAATCAACGCGATGTATTGGGTATCAATTAGCTCGTAATAAATGTAGATTCATTTTGTCACTAAGATGATTATAGATTATTTAAAAAACATAGCCTAGTCCTATTGGTTCTTCCATTTACAAGTCGAATATTTGCTTTGTTGCTATTAATTGTTTGAAATATGTATTCATGCGTTTCGAATAGTGATTTCGTTGAACTGCTTTGTAGAGTAACTTTGTAATTTGCTATCTACGTTTTATGCAACCTTCACTCGTTCTATTGTTGGTATAGATATTTGTATGTTTACTGGTGACACTGAAGCAGCCATCGGTAGCAGTAGGTGACAGCTGAACAGGAGCGCGTGTCAAGTACAGTTTGCAAAAGTTGGTTGAGAAAAATAAAGAGATAGGTATTTATTGCATTCGCCTAAAAACAATAAGCTATGAGTAGACATTGTATTGGATGCCAGTATGTGTAAAATTTGCTTTAATCACGAAATAGGGATGTTTGATTTTTTCATAAATAAATTTTTTCTTAGTATATCATTGTCAACACCAATTGTTACTGAGTCAAAACAACACATTTTAAATTATTGTCTTGATTGTAGGATAATCTAATTTAAATATTAATTTGAATGGACTAGAATCACCATGAACATAGCAAAAAAAGAGAATAATGCCGATAGAAAATAATATGCAAGGCCTAAACTATAACTATAAATATTCAAAGGGTGCTTCTACTGGGAGCATGATAGCGATTTTCAATTGAAGCGTTTATATTTATTATTGTCATGAAACAGCTAATTGGTGATTTTACCTTGATAGTATAATATTTCTTACTAACTCTCATCATCTAGCTTTAAGTACTCAGCAGTAATTAGATCTGTTAACAAGATATTTAATTATATTGCGATAGGAAGCATTTAATGATTTCTCACGACTTTCTGTGATTTATTTTGTATATTCAGCAGCAATGATAGCATCTCAAGATTTCTTACTTAATTTGAATTCTCACGGGACACTTTTTTGTCAAAATGTAGTTAATAATCACTAATCTTATATATATAAAAAAGGAGAAGTTCCCATCTATAGACGCACGCACAGCCCTAACCGCTAATAATTGGAGAAACGTGAAATTTGGACAGTGGTTTTAATTCAAAATACGGATGCCTACTGAGAAGGGATTTAAAAAAAAATTAACCCTAAAGGGATGAAATAGGGGTTGCAACTTTGTATGGAAAAATCTTAAAATTAGCACCGATTTTAAATTAATTGAGATTCATGCTCTTAAAGACATTTCATTGAACACGCGTTTAATGGTTTATTGGAATTCACTCCATTAGGGTGTAAAATAGGGGTTGAAAGTTTCTATGGAAAATATTTAAAATCTGCTCCAATTTCTATGAAATTTATTATCCTAGCTCCTAAATATCGATAACAGTCTTCTATATAATAGGCTACAAAATAATTTTTCCTACGGGAAAATATAAAATTCCCACGGGAAAACAATAAAAGCCGCGAGCGGAAAGCTAGTGCAAATATAAACACATTTATTCGTTTTGAACTATCTTAAAATGTGTTCTTTTTATAAAAAGGACAATGTTAAAGAAAAGTTTAAAAAAACTCTCAAATAAATAGGTTGAAGGCGATTTACGGAAATCTGTAATTGGAAAGTTGGAATAGAGTACAAATTAATTAATTAAGACGAAACACTAACAGCTCTATGCACCAAGTTTTACGTTTAGGCTTTTTCTGATATTTTTACGGACACGGAAAACGTAAAATTTCGTGCAACCGGCCTTAAGGGTGGAGAGAATACAAAATAGATAGTTGTGAAATGTATTGTTGTCGCGCTGTGCCCGAACAACCGAGTATGGCGCGATAGAGACAACTACAGTTCGAACCTGAAAATAGACGTTTCGTACTAGGAACTAGGATGCTTTTCTAAAACTAGACTGATTTAATTGCTTTTTTCATCAAAAATTAGAGGAAGGCTTTGGCTGTGTTTCTATGTTTTGCTTTTTCATATATACCTAACCTCGGCAAATTTCCTTGCTGAACGTTTGATTACGGCGGAAAATCTGGTAAATTTTTTAGGTTTTTGAAGGTTATTACTCTTTTTCAAATAATTAAATTAAGGAAAAAGGAAAACATAGAAACATGCTAATAGCGGTCATAGATATTTTTCGAGAAAAAATGCTCCGTTGCAATTTTTTAGGAAGAAAACGGATTTAATGTAACGCTTGTATGGAAAAGCGGTCCTTACAATTTCGTGTTAAAATGATGTGGAATTTGATCCCCCAGGTGATTTTAGTAGATAAAAATTAAAAACAGACTAGATAAATTTAAAAACAGACTAGATAAACATCTAGCCAACTGTAACAACACTAAATGAAAAGTATTGACTAGTTGGATATAGGCTTATCAGTTGTTTCAACTGCCTGCTTGTTAACAAATAATAATAATAATAAAAATGTGAAATTCGATCACCCAGTTCATATCACCGAGTATAGGAGATGATATCACGAAAACAATATTGTTATATTTTCACAAATTTTACTCTACAGTCTTGTGATTAAAACTCTATATAGAATCATACGTTGCGTGCGTTGAATCGCGCTTCAATCAATCGATAACTTTTGAGTTCGGGATTTAAGACCACAAACCAGTAATTGCGAAAAAAAAAAAACGTTTATGCTGGAATCATACCTGTTTGGTAGTCATTTACTTTAAAACAAGTATTTCTATTCTTATTTCCAACTCATAATCATTATTAGAAATTTGTTGTTTTTTTTAATTTAAGCTCAATTTATCATATTATCAGTTTTTAACAAAGAAAATATTCGTTATAAACTGAGATGTATATAATGTTTAACTGATATTTACAGGCTGATTATATTATGTAACTGTAATTGCTAAATAGAATTGTAATTTAAAAAAAAAATTATAAACATTACAGCTATGATGAACGGCGTCATGATAAAACTGCTCACAATACCAGTATGGATATAGATTTCTTTTTAATTTAGTTAGCAACAGAAGTTTAATAATCAGCCCCCTGAGGGTAAATTATTGTCAATGAGCCACCGCTGAACTGAAGCTAGACCATTGCGTTCGACCAATCAGAGCTCTACATTATCACCTCAACCAATCGTAAGTCAATATAATATGCGCTCCGATTAGTTGATCGTAACGGCTAAGTATCGATTTGGCTGTAACTAAAAGGGCGTTACAGATAAGCACCGATTTGCATCATTTTCAACATTTTCAACGCGTTTCATTACTACTTTTGGTGTTAACTTTTCGTGCTGGTTTCGTGTGTTCCATTTAAATATTTTTGCCACGAAAAGTTAGCATCAAATACCCAGGCTAATAAATGGGTTCTCGATATTACTTTTTGACAGCTTGGAAATTTGACGTGTGAAATCTTTTTTTCAAGAATCATAAATATTTTTCAGAGTATTTTAAATAATAAATTGAAACAAATTTATATTCTTAGCCGTTTCTGATTTGTTTTAAGTTAATGGACTAATTAAGTGAGGTTTTAAAATTCAGCACGAAAAATCAGTTCCTACCGTTTCATATGTAACAATTTGAGCGGCTAAAAAAGTTATCATTTCTTAAAAGAAACGCAAAAGTAGGTTAACATCAGATTTTAGCACCAGCAAAGTGGTGATTCTAATCTGGAACACGCCTTAAATTAGTAGAATTGAGCGATGGCTACGGCGGCCAATCTCAACAGAGACAAGCTACGCGTGACATTACAGTGCACATGCAGGTGTCTGCGCAAACACACGTGTGCACTCTGTTCCTTTACTCGCATAGCTCCGAAGGACGGTTAGCCGACAAAGGAGCTCGAGAGGTTTCACATTTTTGCCCACCCATCAGACCTAACCACGCCAATGTTGCTTAATCTTAGAAATACCAAGCTCCTCAAACTGAGATGTAACGCTGGCAGAACGTCAAGGCTTACGCATATTGTTACTTCCACAAAAACCATATCGACAGGAAAACCCTGTTGAAATTTTGTTTACCCACGCCATTATCCTCCTGCATGTTTACCTGTACGCCTTAATGTGGCAAAGGAAAAAGTGGTACTGCCGATGACACAATTAATCGGGCAGCCTCAGGTAATTCACACAGACCGGCGAGCAGTGTGACACACATTTGATGACATTGAGCGCGTCAGGTTTTGACGTCACTTACGAGATATGGGTTTACCGTTGATAGGCTCATTAGCACAAACACCAAATGTATGTAAACACAGTGACGTATTTTCGTCTCCTCTGAGAATCAAACTCGTAACATCATACGCCTACTAACTCCATGTTATGTAATAAAAGACCTGTTGCTCGCGCTCATTTGACGCCGACAAAAAGTTTGTTATTACGAAATATTCCACCATCAACAAGCTATTTGATAAGAAAACAAGTAATGCAAATCTTTTTTGTGAATAAATATGATAAAAACTTCGCATTAAGTTTTTTCTTTGGAATGGAACGATTATTTTTTTAATTAATCCATTTGGCGAGTTATTATTAAAAAAAAACTAGAAAATAACTTATCTTGATTTTAATCGATTTCGTTCTACGTGTCTTGTGTGAAGTTCGTCATTGGCTAATGATAAACATCATAACTTTATCAAGGAGGAATTGTGACCATTTAATTAAAGCACCAAACTATATTATTATTAGGGGCATAAATTAGATTTTTTTTTATATAGGTACAACACGAAAGTTCTTGGTTTTCATCTCGCCCGATAAGACGATAAGGCTGAAAATGTGCGAGCTTCACCTGGACTCCTCAACAACTGAGGAACTGGTTGTCTTACCGCTAATTGTCGGAACATAACATTGTTGTTATTGTTATTATGGTGACAAAATTAGTAAGGCGGTGGTAGCTAGCCAGTCGGGTTCAAAGCCCTTTTTTACGAGGTGGAATGTTGTTGCGCACCATACCTGCCGATGGCTAGTCGACAGGCGTGTGTTCCCCTGCACTGTGCAGGGTTTACCCACTTAACCACCTCGACGCCCATCTTGTCCTTAAACGGGGTAATCCGGGGAATTAAACGAAGCAGATAACTTCTGCCATGAGGAATCGAACTTCCAGATAAACACCGGCTGGTCACAACCACTATACCACAGACGTTACAGCCTTGAGATTTTTATTTAATTATCTTTGGAAAGCTTTATTTACAAAATAGTTAACGTAAATAGTTATTTATATGCCAATTGCAAATTTATCCAATTACAAATTGGGTTAATTGGGTAAAATGTATGTCTCGAATAGAGGCTTAGTAGGGATATTTTTTGTATCGTGCGATCAGATCGGAAGTTCAGAAAATATAATCTATACTAATATTATAAAGCTGAATAGTTTGTTTGTTTGCTTGAACGCGCTAATCTCAGGAACTACTGATTCAAATTGAAAAATTGTTTTCGTGCTGGATAGTCCATTTATCGAGGAAGGCTTAAGGCTATATAACATCACGCTACGACTAATAGGAGCTGAGCATCAATGACAAATGTTGCAAAAACGGGTAAAAAATATAGGACGAAACGTATTTCGCTGGCACAGCTAGTGTTAAATATTTTAATACGTGCTGTAGTATTCAGCCAATGTTTCAATCAGTTTAGGGGGAGTATGGGAGGTTTACCAAGACAGGAGGGAGGATTTGAACCGCTTTTTAAAATTATTTTTGAAAAGCGGTTCTAATTTTATGAGATCATAAAATCTATATGATGATTGGTAACTAGTGAGTCGTAGGATAATCACAAGTAGCTTCTCATATTGCATAAAATCTGGATTTTTAGTCTGTGAGAGAGCAAAACGATATTTCGTCGTTGTGGATTACGTAAATTGCCAAATTTTAAGAGAATTAAGATAACTGTTGCGTTTAATGTGGTACGTATTGTATGTTACTAATATTGTGTTACCAGATAAATGTTGTTTAATGTCAGCTTATAGTGTTTTAGGTGGATTAATTAAAAGTTAAGTTAGTGGTACGTGTGTAAAAAAAACGATAGTTTTATTTACATTTTTTAACTTGCCATTTTACAAATAAAACGAAATCTTTTCTTATTTGAAGAACATAAATATTGCAATAAATACCCCATAGAAAATGCAAAGAAATGAAAAATATATAACTTCGGTTGTAGGTAGTAGGACTAGCAGAATCTTAAATATGACCTGTTAGTCTTTTAACTAAAATACAATTTATATTGATAATAAAATACAAAACATTGATATTATTTTAGTAATAGTAGCTTAAGTCTGATCAGTGATGCTAAATTAAAAAAAATATGAAAAAATAAAAAGTAAAAATAAAAGAATAAGTAACATACTTAAACTCCGGTGCTTACGACAACTAGAGATACTTCAGAGGCGTTATACGAGTAGAACCTCATAATTTTACAATTGTTTTTAAACTAAATTTTACCGTGAAAATTCTTTGTTTCCTTCGCAGTTAAAGCTACGCTAAGCTAATCTAAAGCTTAAACTATAAATCTAAAACTTAAGTAAACTAGCTTAAGCAGATACTAAAACTAATAGATTTTTTACCCCTATTTCACGTATTGTATCTTACGGGTATACTTTTCCGAAAGCCTTAAACACAATATTAACTCATTCCTATTTTTGATCCTGAATTCAAAGTTTTTTTATATTAAGCTTCAATAATAACGTTCTATACTAACTTTCAACCCCTATTTTATCACTTAAGGGGATGAATTTACAAAAACCTTTTCTTATTAGATGTTAGCTTTAAAAAATTACCTACTGGACAAATTTCATTGGTTTAGTCAGTCAGGACATGCAATTTTATACAATAGAAAGAGTGAAACCAACAATACACACGGTTCATATTATAATAATTTCATCACACAAATAAACATCAATCAATTATTGTGATTTTCGAAATATCGAATACCTAATCCGTATCGTAGCGAAAGAGTGATCGTGGAAGATCATATTTAAAATTTGCGGTCACAAATGTAATGATATTACTAGCTGCAATATACGTTTCCTTTTGTATTGTATCTGTGTAAACTTGTATTATGTGATTTCGTTGCGGTCTTCACAGATGATGATACCAGGGACGTGTGTTTTCAACTTGTAACAAATTGAACTACACGTGTCTACACGTGTCCATACGAGAGAAATTAGAAAAACATACCAATTAATCTTGTTTACTTCCTTATTATGGTGCAAAAAGTTCAATTGTCTGAATCAAAGTAAGAGGCATACATGTATTAACTGTTTACTATAATTTTTAGACGTTCTTTCATGTTTTATTTTTCTGATGTGATTGTTATGCGTCTATCTAGTGATTTTACAAAAAATAAAAACCGACTTCAATAACACTGAAAAGTTAAAAATAATATAAGAATAGGTACAGACAAAATCACACTTGTATATTGAAGTCGGTGCCAAACGATGATCTCCTAGAAAGTCTTAAAATTTGTCACCGACTTCAATACAGAAGTGAGATGTTGTCTGTACCTATTCTCATGTTATTTTTAACTTTTCAGTGTTTTTGAAGTCGGTTTTTATTTTTTGGAAAATATTTTTTATTTTTAACTTTTTAGTAAATGAAATCTTTTTAGTGAGTCTTTTTTTAAATAAGATCCCATCGTCAGATCCCGACTTTGGTGGCCTTGGAACCACTCCAGGAGTATACTCTATCGAATACAAAAAGATTTTTGAAAATCGGTCCGTAATTGGCGGAGTAATCGCGTAAAATACACACAAAACACGTTGGACTCACCTAAAAATTTATGGGTTTTCCTCGATTTTTATGGGATCCCATCGCCAGACCCTAACTTTGGTGACCATAAGACCACCCTTGGAGTATACTCTATCGAAAACAAAAAAAAAATTGAAAATCGGTCCACAATTGGTGGCGTAATCAAAACATACGCATCGAATTGAGAACCTCCTCCTTTTCAACCGAAAAGGTGTTAATTCGATGCGTATGTTTTTTTTGTGTGTATGTTACGCGATTACGCCACCAATTGTGGACCGATTTTCAATTTTTTTTGTATTCGATAGAGTATACTCCAAGGGTGGTCTTATGGTCACCAAAGTTAGGGTCTGATGATGGCATCCCATGAAAATCGAGGTAAACCTTAAAATTTTCAGGTGTGTCCAACGTGTTTTGTGTGTATGTTACGCGACTGCTCCGCCAATTGTGGACCGATATTCAAAATTCTTTTTGTATTTGATAGAGTATACTCCTGGGGTGATCTTAGGGTCACCAAAGTCAGGATCTGATGATGGGATCCTATGAAAATCGAGGGAAACGCTAATTTAATTTATTTAATTAGGGTTTCTTTCACTAAAAAGATTTCATTCACTAAAAAGTTAAAAATAAAAAATATTTTACAAAAAATAAAAACCGACTTAAAAATACTGAAAAGTTAAAGATAATATAAGAATAGGTACAGACAACATCACACTTCTATATTGAAGTCGGTGACAAATTTAAGACTTTCTAGGAGATCATCGTTTGGCACCGACTTCAATATAGAAGTGTGATGTTGTCTGTACCTATTCTTATATTATTTTTAACTTTTTAGTGTTTTTGAAGTCGGTTTTTATTTTTTGTAAAATATTTTTTTTTATATCTAAACCTTAAGTGAGAAAGCATTCATTCATTCAACCAGTTTGTCATGTATCGCCTGAATATTGAGTTTTGTAATGCCATTTAGGTATATTGAAAAACGAAAAGAGGTGTGATGTTTGCGTTTCAGGAAAAAAAAGTCGTCCGTCATTTTTGAATCATTACTAGAAGTGAATCTTGAACATGAATACAAATTATGTGCGAAATGATTTATCTACTGTTCCCAAATTTAAAATTGTTTTGAATCAACTCATTAATATAAAAAACCGACGATTAATCAGATGTAAAACGGAACGTATATAGGTTACGTTTATTCTACTTTGTAGAAATCACAAAAGAGTGGGTAAGTAAGGCCACTTGCAGAATTCACGGAATGAATTCAAAAATTGCGAATTTGAATTCTATTGTTACAAAAATGCGTCTCCTGGACGCAGTTACTAGCGATGAGACCTGTGGTCTCAAGATAATATTTACTTGGCTGCATTTTGAAGTTTAGTATTTGTCATGGTTTTTTTACAAGCTTTTATTTACTTTCATCTGTATCTGTGATGAAATCTTGCAAGTTAAATTTCACCTACTTCCCGGTTTCCGATTGAGCTGAAATGTTGCAGGCACATGTATATCGCGTGACCAAAGACATTATAAGAGATAGACCGACAATACGCGCGGCCTCTAAGAAACCCCCTTCAACCACAACAGCGGTCAGGCGGCCGCTACTCATACTGTATTTGTACTGCATTCGACTGTCGAGCGCGCGTCAAGTTATAAAAATACTTAAACATGCCCAAATAACTTCGTTTTGTAGTGTAAAAAACGAACAGTAATAAAAACTAAATCACATTGTAACATTATTTATTACCGATGAGTCTTAATTATGCTTATTTATTTAGCTATTATCATATCAAAATTGGTTGAAGGGGACTTCATACATTTCGTTTGCATTGTTGGTCTACTCTTATAATGTCTTTGCGCGTGACAATGCAATATTATGATACATGGAGTTGACCTGATGCTGGAGATGGAAGGTGGCCATAGGAACTCCGCAGTAACACGACACAACCCCATCGAGTTTGGGCGAGTTTGATTCGTATCGACGAGTACTAAAAGCTTGTATTTAAAAAAAATTAACATAATTTTTTTTTCCTCCCGTCATTAAACTGTCAACATCAAGACGTTAAAAAGTCGCGATGCCACAATTTTATATAAAATAATTTTTTTATTACAATATTGTTCATGAGTATAGAAGTATTGTTCGACAAATCGTTACCCGCCAGACGTACGAGTGACATAACTTTTGACCGGCACCACATCAGGTAATCTTAATACAGGGTGGGACCAGAAACCGGAGCCAAACTAAAAAATGGAAGCTCTATAAGTCACTAGTATTTGTATCCTTATGTTCCCAACTAATTTAAACGAAAAGTGTAGTTTTTGATTTTTCTAACCAACTTTATCGTATATTCAATGTAATGTCATCAATAAGTCTGGAGCCTATTTACGAACGTTTTAGCCAAATCCAAATCCTTACAGTCCCCATATGTTTTCATATTTGACAGCTGTCAAGGTGTTGTCAAGATGTATGGGAACGAAAACGTCTCTGATTTGGTGAAACTGTTCTAACTTATGCCCTTCTGTTCAAATTGCTTGACACTTTTTCACTAGAAGAAATGAATAGACTAAGGTCGAATTTCACCAAAATTTAAATAGGTGGTTATTGTTTACTAACAACCGTTTTTGACACTTATTGTATGAGTAAAATGTCAAAAACGGCTATTAGTTCACTATGACCGCCTGTTTAAATGTTGGTGAAATTGGACCTTAAGCTTTTGCATTGTGCTCTGTATACATCCTGTACAGTATTGACAACGTTAGCGACAAAGTTAGCGCTAATATCGTTTTGCAATAATAAACTGACCATGAATCATAACTTTAAAATGTTGTTGTGTTATTAAATGCATGAGTTTTAGATAACTAAAATCATTTCAGAAAAGTTGCTTATGGTCCATAGAGTCTCCATTTTTGATATTTGCACTGGTTTCAGGCACTCCACTCAATGCAGTAAGGAAAGTAAGAGAAATATATCATTGTGATTTGATGTGGGATTGAACTATTATACGACGCTTTGGGTAAGTACAGTGCGTACGTACTGTCCCACGCTAAAAAGGTCTTACTGACTTCATATTTTTTTTGCCACTTCATCTGTACAAATAAATAAAATTGAAGTGTCTGTTTGTAATCAAAATAACAAGTTTTTACTAAATGGAAATGGATGCATATCGGGTACCAATAAGAAAAACACAATAAAAAAAAATATATATAAAATTTTCTGTCCGTCTGTTTGTTCCCGCTAATCTCCGGAACGGCTAGACCGATTTGACGGGAATTTCACTAATAGATAGCTAATTATATAAGATAATTTTACTAGTACTTCATGTTGTTACAGAAGAGGTGTAGGTATACTTAGAGACATATTTTTTAATGCATGGTCAACTTTAACAAATAGCACGATTATGAACTTACTCGTATATATGACGAAGTTGTCAAATTGTTTAAACTTATATCAGGTTTCAAGAGCTCCGTTTTGGATATTCCAAAATATGTATACATAAGACTTAACAGGACCTGTCAAAAACGCATTCTGTCAGCGGCAGGATATATTCAAGCAATTTGACAGATAAACTTATAATTTATTAACATTGTCCCTTTGATTATATACTTGTCCGTGTATCACAAACTCTACATTTAGTCTGTCAAATTGTTAAAAATAAACATTAAATTTTTAGGCAATTTAAAAAAAAAAAATATATATATAAATTATGAAACCTAAATGATTTTTTGTCAGGTATATTGATACAATTTTCCATATAAATGTATTTTTATATATATTTTGACCTATTGACATGATCGCACAAGATGCCCATCACGAAATATTGTCGATTAAATTGTGTCAATCTCTAGTTTAAATAAAATTCATATTTATTAAAAAAAAATTCAATTAAAAACGATGAAATTTTATTAATAGATAGAAGCTTTTATTTACATTAAAGAAGCGTGACTCTTGCTTGCTTACATGTGCGTACCTATATAAAGGTGTTTACAAGTTTATTAATATTATATATATCAGTACATGCACCTTGCAAGATAACTGCATAGTTAATAGATACCGTTTGTTATAAGTATATAATAGAGAAGATAGTTCCAAAAGTTTAAAATATAAATACTCGTACAGTATAATCGAAAAATTTCCCAGCAACAGTTTGACAGCATACCTACTTATTAGTCAAGCATGTTTTAAAAATACTATCCTTAAGCGTGCATGTGATTACATCTCAACCAGCTCGGGAAATCACCTCCAGTATAAAATGTCTCGGCGATAGTTTGACAAGTGGGTAATAATGATTACGCACGCATGTCCCCGATCCTGCCGTCATCCGCCGCGCCGTCCTAAGCCGCCGCCCCGCAGCCTTTCGCAGCGGAATTTGCTGGCGGGTATTTCCAAGCAAACTCATATTTAGACCACTTAAGTGTAGTTAATTTTTACTTGCTCTTTCTGCACCAGCAATGCCATATCGAATCTATGCTGAACTTGCTTATTTACTTTTTACTTATATTATAAAGCTGAAGAGTTGTTTAATTGTTTGTTTGCTTGAACGCGCTAATCTCAGGAACTATTGATTCAAATTGAAAAATTATTTTTGTGTTGGGTAGTCCATTTGTCGAGGAAGGCTTGAGGCTATTATAACATCACGCTTCGACTAATAGGATTCGAAGATCCATTTTTATTTATATACGTTAATTTTTTTTCCTGTTATAATTTTTCAAATATTTTCTTTTAATACAAACCTTGTCCTAACAATAACGAATACATTAAACCAAGAATCATCCAATTGGGTGCAGTCGTTCGAAAGTTATGGGCGTACATACATTTCGAAGATCCATTTTTATTTTATAGATAATCTGCCCCTGTAGCACGTCCAGCAAAACACGATATGATAAAGCGATTTATCGCGGTGAACTGTCAAAATACGACGAAACCCTATTGTATTTTGACAGTTCACCGCGGTAAACCACTTTATAATATCGTGTTTTGGTGGACGTGCTAGGCGCTGGGTTTGGGAAACGCGGCTTTACCAATGCCACGCCCGAAACAAGTTATCTGTAGGCTGCTGGGACATACTATCTGCGTCACAAAACCGACAAATCAACGTAATAATTGCGTTGAATTGGTAATTGCTTACTAGGAATCCCCAAGCGTTTCTAAGTAATACATCCTTCCTGCGTAAGTCGTTGACTTTTGGCTTTTAAATTTTGAGCGCGTGCTTTCCTGAACTTGTTTTTAGGGAAAAGCGTTTGCAAGCAATACCAAGAAACGAAAAATTATTACGATCTAGTGCTATATTTGGACACCAATAGTCGATTTTTACAACGTACAAGACTGACTACAAGGAGTAAGGCTTCACATTGCGCTTAATTTTGACCAATATTCTGAATTAAGCTCATAGAATGATGCCTTAATGATGAAAAGCTGTTGCATGTTGTCTTGTTAGCAGATTTTAAAGTTGTGACTTAATTGAATAAATGTATGTAATGTGTTATATAAAAACTTATTATGTGTAGTACGTCAAATTAATTATTATTTATAAAAATTATCTACAATAGGATAAACTTTAAAACTATGTAATTGATATTATCTTCCATCATTTGAAAGCTTCAAAGTGCTCAATTCTCACCGGATCAGGACTTATGTGAATAAACAGCGAGAAATACTATGTAGTGTAAATTATATCACAATTTATTACTTAAGTAATTACATACTATAGGAACAAACCTCTAAGGGAAGTTGTCAGTTTTACCTTTACTACAGAAATTCGTAAATTACAAGAAATAAAAACTCGATTGAAATCAGTATTTGCAGCAGCAAACACAGAACTTAAAATTAACCCTTCTACTTCACATCCGAAGCGGGAATCCCCGGTCATTAACAGACTGTCACACTCTACTTTGTGATTTCTTAGCGCATATACAGCAGAATTTTCCTGTTTGATTTTATACTTCGGTAGTATTAGCCTGGCTTATTTTGCGCAAAAAAATTGTTGTCAGATTAATTTTGAATTAACAAGTTTTCGCAACTTAACTAACCCAGACCCAGTAGTCTTAGGCATCTTATCAGACAGCAATTAATAAAAACGACAAATTAATACATTGCTGCTACATTTCAATGAATTGTTATCAGAAATATAATTGCGGTTCGTGTCTGTGGTTTGAAATCAAATAAATTATTTAAGTATTTATTAATTTGCTTAGGCGACAACATCAAACGGCCAATGTAAATCACTATGATCGTTCTTGACGCACAGCGTGCACACGCAGTTGCTCCAAAATGACATAATTTTTACGATTTCATTTATATACTTTATCGTCACATCTTAAATGTCAATGCACGAAAAATATAGGGCATTAATCATATAATAAAAAATAGAACAACCCATTCTCACGTATAAAGTTCATTTATACGAGTACATGACTTTTTACAATTTGTGAATTTTGTGCAATTCGAACTAAATGGACTATTATAGGTACACCGTTAATAAACGCGCAAAATTGGAAAAAAACGCCAACTAGTTAAAATTTTATTTATGGACATACATAGTTTAAATAATAATAAATAGGTACTTTATTGCACACAAAAATATAAAAACAGAAAATTTTCAAAAGCAACACAGATGTGCAACACAGGCGGCCTTATTGCTAATAAGCAATCTCTTCCAGGCAACCTTGGACCAGGGAAATACATAAAGGATATACAATCGGGGATGGGTGCAGTTGTAGCTAAATATGGACAATGAAGGACTAATTTAGCTAAGGATTTAAGGATAGGAAGTGATACTTAAAGGACTGCAGCGTACGAGCTCTCATACTCTCAGGGAGTGAGTTCCATAGCCGAACGGTATATGCGGGAAAAGAGAATAAAAGAAAATCAGTACTGTGAGGTGGAATATCAAGAGTTAAATTAAAATTCGATCGTAAAATACGACTCGAAGAAGCGGACCGAAAAGAGAACTGTGGCTTTAGATATTATGGGGAAGTTGGAAAAAAACAAAATATTGTTAAGTAGGGATAAAACATGTAAATCTCTGCGCTGGCGAATTGGAAGCCATTTAAGTTGAGAAAGTAAGAAACATGGTCAAATTTACGCAGATTAAAAATAAACCTAATGGCCCCATTTTGTAGATGTTCCAAATTGTCTAGCAACTCCTCCGATAAACCCGCCCAGGCGGCGTCAGCGTAGTCAATTAAGGAGAGTAGGAGTGATTGAGCTAACACTGTTTTTGTAGCCATTGTGAGAAAGTTATGAAATCTATTGATAGAATAATATGCGGCAAACAGATTCTTGCGAACAGCCTTAACCTGAGGTCGGCATGATAGGCACTGATTAAAAACTATACCTAGATTTCACAGATTTGCTGAATGAAATAACTGTTCCATCAAAGATCACTGCTGGCAGCAAACTGTAATCAATACGTGAAATGAAATAGGAACTGCCGATAATGATTCTCTGTGTTTTGTTTGGATTAATAACAAGACCGTAATATTTACTCCAATTGTTAATTATACTAAGATCAGAGTTGGTTATCAAGATAGCCTATGAAAAATCTGATAGTGGGGCTTGCGTATAGATCTGCAAGTCATCAGCATACAAGTGATAAAGACATGAAAGTGATTGCGTAATGGAATTTATGAATATCGAGAAATGAAGCGGAGACAATACGTCACCCTGGGGGACACCGGCAGCGATAGTGCACTAATCGGACAAGTAGTCCTCAATGTGTATTCGCTGCCTACGTTCCAACAGGTAACTATGAAACTAGTCAATTACGGTAGGAGATATGCCAAGAGAACGTAGGATACCAGTGAGCACATTAAAATCCACTGAATTGAACGCATTGCTGAAATTGCATTGCTGAATTCCATACCCTGGTGAATTTCGTGAGTGATTTTAGCTAAAGCAGTCGTCATGCTATGACCCACGCGGAAGCCGGAATGTAAAGGATTCAAAAGTTTGTTAACATTGAGTAATCTGAGAAGTTGACGATAGTCAAGTTTTTCAAGTACTTTGAAAAGGAACGGGAGAATGGTAATAATGGTAAAATCAGAAAAGGAGCCAGGATTAATTTTCTTTAGAAGGAGAACAACAAAAGCATCCTTCAAGACAGAAAGAAATACACCTGACGCGATGGAAGAATCTCTCAACCGCCACTAAAAAAACTTTTGCGTAAAATTTTCATACAAAATGTACGGGAAAAGTTTTTTGCAATTTGTGGCTTTTTGAGTACTCCAACGATAGTTGGTCCCATAGAAGTTTTTGATCAGTATTAGAAACAGGATCGATTGGCATCAAAAAATGTTTTTATGTAAAATGGCTGTTTTCTTGCTAACTGTAAATTTTTTTGAAAATCTGTGAATGGGGATCAAAATTCCATAAAAAATATGGATAGTCTCCTAAGATCATTTTCGTGTAGCTGCAACGGATAAGGTACTTCTCCTTACTGCCCCGCTGAAAGTTTCCACCCTGTATGTGAAAGATAAATGAGGTCGTGGTACGAAAAAGCGTCCACGGAAAATTGACCATGCTTGCTTACCATGTTAGGCGAAGACACTATTATTAGGTAGACAAGAGACGGGGAGTAATTAGGAAAATGATGTGTTTCCTGTAGAGGAAGAATATGTAGATTGTAAGAGTTTACTAATGAGGCCAATTTTTGGGATCGGGAATATAAGAATAGTATGTGCAAAGGCTGGAGTAAAGGTTTCAATGAGTTGCTCAAAGGAAACAAAGTAGTCTACTCTTAGGGATTGACTATAAAAGACACTCAGGAGGATCCGAGTGTGAGACAAAAAAATGTCAAGAAAAAGATGCTCAGCGGTATTGGGAGGCGGTTGTGGAGAGTGACTGAGAATAGTGTAGGAAAAATTAGCACGAAGATAAATCGCCACCCCTCCATGCAAAGAACTTACCCGGTCGTTTCGAATTAGGTTAAAACCAGGAAGTAAGAGGTTGAAGGTAGCCGGGGACTTAGGAAAGTTTCTGATATAAGAATGACGTTAATATTCTTATTATCAAGCGTAAGCATTATCTGGGTAATGAGAAGGAATGCTCTGTGCATTTAAGTGTACTACATTGAAGTTCTTCACAACATCGCTGAACGAATCATGTAAATGCTCATCGAGAGTTTTATCGATGCTACGAAAACTGGAGTTGGAAGAGGGAGAAGACGAGCAGGATAGGAAGAGATCACTATCGTTTAACGAAACGTCCATAATAACATCTATCGTAAAATACAAAAATAAAAAAACTATAATAAATTAAATAGTGAAAAAAAAAATATGTAAAAGTATAACTAAACAAAAAACAGAAACAACAACATGCTCAAAAACGGTGTAGCCTAGACAATATACAGAAAAAAAAGAAATTGACGTTGACATATAGGTTGTAATTTGTAGTTGACATTACAAATTATTTATAATCCTTAGCTGATCTATACTAATATTATAAAGAGGAAAGATTTGATTGTTTGTATTGAATAGGCTTCAAAACTACTGGACTGATTTGAAAAATTCTTTCACATTGAGAATCCTACATTATCTTTGATGCACATAGGCTGCAAAATTATTTTTCATACCCCCATCTCGGAAAGAGTATTTTTGCTATTCGATATCTGACCGCCAAAGCCGTTTTTATCCGCTTGAGGTTAAAGTAAATTTGAATTTAGAACATCGCGTGCACTAGGTATGTGATTTCAAAACATCATTAAACCTATTTACTTCCATCTCCATGGTATACAACTTTGGTTATCATACAACTTTTTTTAAATTTGTTAAAAACTCAGACTCTGCACCTCCTTGGTGTACTTTTGTTTTTAATTTACTTTGTTATATTTCCTCGCTGAAGAGGGATGAAAAGTTACGTGTTGCACTCGAGTGCAAAGATTTTTCACCTTGTGCTCTTTTGATTCCCTCGCTAACACTCAGGATTCTAATTATTTAGAATCCTTCGCTTGCTCGGTCATCAAAGTTGAGCACGCGATTGAAAAGCAACTTTGCACTCATGTATAACAAATAACTACGAAAAAATATAAAATTCCCACGGGAAAACAAAAATACCACGGGCGAAGCTGCGAGCGGAAAGCTAGTCATATAATATATTAGTAACGCTTATTAACGTTTATTAATAACGTTTTTTAACGTTTATTAATGTATTAACTTGCAAATTTATCAATATTAATGAAATGTTAAGAAAATAAATTGTCATGTTAGGTAATTATTAATATGGACTATGTATGAAATAAATTGATTTTTTTATTAGTCTGTAACATATGTTTACTGATTATGCTGTCTTTGTTTTTTTTTAAAGTACCATCAGTCCTTTTATCATAAGTATTTTTTAAAAACCCGCATGTATTACCCGTTAACAATTCTTACTATTCAGACCAGCGCAGCGACATTGCTTGGGGAGGCATGGAAGGTCTTCGATTTCCGCGAACCGTGGTTTCAGGGTAAAGGTCAGATATGCTCCTTAAAATGTAGGTAAACCAGCACAATTCGCAATAAGCATTGATCACTAGCTATATGAAATCTATTAATTTTTCTGTTAAATGTTAAACAAATCATAGACCTGTGTTTTGCTTTATAATAATAAAAGACTTCTTAGATAATGCAAATTAAAATTAAATGAGGCTCGCTACGTCACTAACATAGCGAAAAAAATTAACTTAGGTGTCATCTTATGCAATGTTTCGTTGCAATTTGTTGATCACGTAAGTAAATAAGAAAATTCTAATATTTTTTAGTTCTCCACTAAAATGTAGAATTTTTTTCATCACAGCTTCGTATGCACATCTAGTATTATATAAATTCATTTATTATTTATTTAGTTATTGGTAAATTACACATACTTTGGGACATTTATATTTAATAGTTACTCTTATCATCAGTGACATTGTTTAATATTATCGTAATTTACAATTTTACATAGTGTTAATGATTTGAGAATTGTATATAAAAGTCAATTATTATTATTATAGCCTCTCTTTTTTTCCATAATGAATGAATTAAAAAACAAATATATCATCGGATAATAATAACATAATTGGTGCATGCATAACATAACATAACATTACGGCAGATACTTTGATTATTAAATTACAATTGCATAATAAATACTCAATTATTATTACGTAATTCACATTACATAGCCTGAGCACTTGGTTTTCTTTTAATTAAGCACGTCTTATCTACAATATAAATAACTGCATCTTTTGAAGTTTTACGCACCTTGAAGAGATAAGCCAATTCATATAAACCAACAACAAGTAGTTTAACCAACAAGAAGATCCATTACATTAGGATAACCATGTCTTACTTAGTATTAGGGATCTATTGATAGTTTACCCGTTCGTTTAAAATTGTGTAATACATAATACGAGTATGTACCTACAGGTTGATAAACCACTAAGTTGGACCACAAGTGCATTGAATGGAGAATCTGGAGTAGGTTTGCCACCCTTTTTTTCCAAATAAATTACATTGGACTTAAAAGGTTAAAAAAGAAATATATTGTGTCAAAATAAAGTACTAGTTATTCCACTTTATTATTAAGCTAAAAAATATATTTTTCGTTATTTCTAACAACTTTATTGCATTTTACATTATTTTATTGCACTTAATCAATCAAACAAAGCAGACTTTTTTTTATAAAAACCTTGACATGACAATGTTGACATTTGCGGTTAAATTGAGTTTAGGAATGAGCTTCTGGGGACCTCTACATAATCTGTCGTTCTGTGTTACGCAAACATTTTTACAATATACTCTTATTTGTATATTTAATGTTAAATAAATTCTAGAGAAATTAAATCACGCAAAATAAAGTATTTTCGCGTACTTTATCGTTGGCATAAAGTAAAGACTACAATTACCCGAAATAACGTAAAATACTTTATTATAAAGTACGTGTGGCAGCCCTAATCTGGAGTGGAGGATTTCTATATATATTTTAATAAAACCAAAGTTATGTTTGTGAAATAATATATTATTGTAATGTTGGCAATTTAAAAGAGGAGACAAAAAAAAATACCTTCCGAGTTTCTTGCCTGTTCTTCTCGAGAAGGCTCTCCCAATTTCCGAACAGGTGTAGAGTCAACTTTTTTTTTTTCATTTTACTTGTATTTGCATATATCTTAATTATGGTTGAGATGTATGTACATACAAGGTTTAAATAATACATAGCTTATCTTGACTTGTTGCATTTTTTTAATTAATTTATTGATTAAATAGAGTTTTGTAATTTGTTGACGTCAATAAGTGCCTGAAAGGTCTATGTTGAATAAAGATTTTTGAGTTTGAGTTTGAGTGACCAAAGATTGCTTATAAAACTTAAGAGTGGATTACCTAGATAAGTCATATAGGTAGACCACGTGTATATAAATAACGATTTAATCACTGTTCATATTGATTTATTTAATGAATATTTTTAATAATTAATTAATGCATTATAGTTTATACAGTATGCACAAAAACCCTGTGAACCCATTTAGGACCAAGTTCAGAATCGACATGCGACGGTTTTTATGAATGTAATTTTTGTAAACTTTTCATAATAAATATGTAATCATAAATATTTTAAAATTAACATCGATTACTTTCCACTTTGTGCGCCAGTGGCGCCCCATTGTCTATGATCATATAAGGAACATTTTAAAATTTAACAGTTTTAAAAGCAATCTAATTGTGGACATGATTTGATTAATATTTTTTTTATTGTTACTACTTTTTTGACAAACTCAAGCAATATATACTCAAAGTTCAAAAAGTTGTACCTGTATCTAAATATACAACTTCTATGACTGAACATTCTATGTCAGTCGAGAAAAGATGAATTCAGCAAGACACACCTACAAACTAAAAACAAATTAATCCTAACAAAAAGTTAAGCAAAGGATTTTCTTAAGTAAGCAACATCTAGTATGGTACTCGTATCTTTAAGGATACCGTACTATGTGGCTTACTTAAACTGTCTCTACGACGCGAATCAAGATTCACAGATAAAAAAATTGTCGTCGCAATGTAAAAACGCCAATTGTGCTGCTCAGCTCATTATTATGGCCCGATTGTAATGATCTAAATTATTTTCGTATTCCACCACGTCAACTAATAAGTAGGTAGTGCCAAGTAATACTCTAATTCGTCCTCTCACGTAACTAGGCAAAAGAAAAAGGAAACTGTTTAAAGTCGGGGAATTTTGTATGGTAGCAGTTTAAAGATGTAAGAGGAAGGAAACAATAATAAATATATGCACTTAATATCGTAGTTGTTCTATGATTACAAATGACTGAAAAAAATTGAACATCGATTTTTTGAAGGATATGAGATCATTTGAGGAAAATGTGTTTTCTCAAATATGCTATACGATATACGAACATATTTTATATAACCTTATTTGCGTCGTAATTGCAGTACTGAGCCAAACGGCGGCCAACAATTTCTTATCTGGCGTGCTTGAGCGGCCGGCAATGTAATTGGAGAATGGGACGAACTTCTTTAAGGCTCTAACATTACTACTAAAGAGGCAACTCACTTAGGTTTCATTTAAATTTTGAACTGGCACGACAAAATATTTATGCTCTGTTACATGAATTTAAAAGAAAAGTAATTTAACAAAAATTAAAAACCGACTTCAAAAACACTGAAAAGCTAAAAATAATATAAGAATAGGTACAGACCTAATTCTCTACCTAACAGACAACATCACACTTCTATATTGAAGTCGGTGCCAAACGATGATCTCCTAGAAAGTCTTAAAATTTGTCACCGACTTCAATATAGAAGTGTGATATTGTCTGTAACTATTCAGTGTTTTTTAACTTTTCAGTGTTTTTGAAGTCGGTTTTTATTTTTTGTAAAATATTTTTTATTTTTAACTAATGAAATCTTTTAGTGAAAGAAACCCTATACTATATTGAATTAGGGTTTCGCTCGATTTTCATGAGATTCCATCATCAGATCTTGACTTTGGAATATACTCTATCGAATACAAAAAGATTTTTGAAAATTGGTTCACAATTGGCGGAGTAATCGCGTAACATACACACAAATTACGTTGGACACACCTAAAAATTTAAGGGGTTTCCTCGATTTTTGTGGGATCCCATCATCAGATCCTAATTTTGATGACCATGGAACCACCCTTGGAGTATACTCTATCGAACACAAAAAGAATTTAGAAAATCGGTCAATTGGCGGCGTAATCGCGTATCATACACACAAAAATAAAAACATACGCATCCAATTGAGAACCTCCTCCTTTTTTGAAGTCGTTTAAAAAAGGAAGTCGGTATTTGAGCGCAGCTTTATTATATTTATTGTCTATAATAAGTAGATAATGGTTGTTTATTTATTATATTATTGTATAAAATGAGTTCATCGAGTCCGAGATATTTTAACACCGCCCGAAATTGAAAAAGCGGTAAAGGTATTATTGTCAAAAAATCGCCACTAAAATCGAAGTACCTACATAATACCTACTTGGAAACGTAAAAAATATAATATTCAATCAACAAATGAAAAGAAATCTGAATCGCTGTCTAAAAACATTTTCTTGGCGTATTTTGGTGAAATCGCTACGAAAGTAAAGCCAAATACTATTTAAGTAATTGATCAAATTTATACGTCAATTTTATTTTATACGCGGCAGTATATACTCGTACTATTAATATTTAATTCCAATGTTAATGTTGAATTTTTAAGTCGCTAAAATTTAACATCGTTTGGAATGTTTTATTTACTTTTATCTTAGTTCATAGTGCAGACAGCTCCGACATGTGATACTCGTATATTAGGGATAGGTAAGTATGTCTCGTATATACCTACTTCGTATGGCTCCTGAAGATTTCTCATTAACTAGGAAAACTGACAATTTATTTCGTTGATTCAATGTTACATTAGCTTAAAATAGTAAATTGAAGAATTTATCTTTGAAGTTGTCGTTTTACAATACTGCCCATATGAAATGTAATTATGTGTTGACTTTGCTAGTGAAATAAAATTCACGTAAGTTCTAAATTTATACGTAATTATGTATGACTTTGCCAGTAAAATGAAATTCACGTAAGTTCTAAATTTACACTAAATTTAATTTTAGAAATATGCAAATCCATTTTCTAATTCAGTCATTTCTTTTATCTTTAGTGTTTTGTTTTCACTATATTTGTATCTTTTCATCTGCGCTGAACACGATGAAACAAAAGAAGAAGAAAAAAACACGATGAAATACGATTAATTATAGAATACGAATTACGTCGCGGGATCAATGCGACACAAACAGTTCGTGTACCGAGTGAAACCGCAAACGAACGTACGACTCGCTATTGGTTTGAACGTTTCCAGCATGGAAATTAAGATCTGAAAAATGAACTCCTCGGTCTTTCAAAGGCTATTTAAACAATGACTCATTAAGGACAATAGTGGAAGTTGACAATACTCAATCTATAAATTGCATCAAATCTGGTCCATTTTTGTCAAATTGGCAAGGCAAAAAAGTTTGATAAAGGGGTGTCTTATGGTGAACCAACGATTGCCAGCGCGTCGAACGCATTGGGGTCTGCCTGACGTTGCTTAACAGACATCTTTGGAAAAACTGTTTTTTTTTTCATTACGTTGCTTAGATCTTAAGTTCTAAGTATGCCCCAGATGAAAACTTAGCTCGAGAAAAGTGATGGCCATTTTTTTGTGGTCTACTGCCGGCGTGATTCATCACAGCTTCTTACCAAATTGCACGAGCATAACTGCGGATGTGTGTTGTAAGGAATTAGACACAATGATGGAGCGTTACTCCTACATGACAACTTCACACGGAGGAACTGACGGTCTCTAAGCTACAAGAACTAGGGTTGGAATATTAGGTCATCTACCGCACCTACGACTTTGTGTCACCAAACATCCACTTTTTACATAATTAAGACAATTTCTTGACAGGAAAAAAGACCAATAACCTATAGGTAGTATAAAATGCCTCTGATGAGTTTGTTGTTCGTTTCTTCAAAAAGGCCTTTGAAAAATTACCGCTGCGCTAGAAACGAAGCATCGATAGCCTAGGTGCATACTTTGATTAATAAATAAGATCAATTTACAAAATTAACAATCATATTTATGAACAAAACAATGAAATAGACTACGACTTTTTTAATAAGTTAATCGAAAAAAAATTTTTGAATACCCGTCGTTTCGATGGATGGTTAGCTTAAATAGAATATACCAGAAGGTTAGATAGCTAGGGTTAAAAAGAAATCGTACGGGTCGTTTTTCCATACAAACGTAGTGCCCAGTTTCCTTCCTGGATAATGCCAATAGCTTTTCTATTTTTTCCAAAAAAATCAATTACCATGTTCCTATGTTTTCATTTTTTTATTAAGATAATTATTTTATGAGATATAAACCTTCAAAAACCTGAAAAATTGGCCTGATTTTCTGCTATATTCAAACAACCAGCAATCAAATTTGACGAGGTTATATGAAAAAACAACACTGCCAAAGGCTTTCTCTAATTTTTAACGCAAAAAGTAATTAAATCGGTCTAGTATTAGCGGAGAAAACAGGGGACTACGAAAAGTATATTTTGTGTACTTTTTATAGGTATTTTCGGTCCGAGCTGCAGTTGTCTCTATCGCGCTCAGCAGGACGATTGTTCGGGCACACAGCGCGACAGCAACACATTTTACAAATACCTTTTTCTGAATTCTCTCGACCTTAGTGTTGCCTCTTAACGGAAATAAAAAAAACTATATAAAAAATAATGGTCAACCTACTACATACTAACTATGTAACATTTTTGTATACTACAAGTTAATTTCATGGGTAAACGATATATTATGATAAATAAATCCGAGCCAGGTGAATTAGGTTTTAATTACTTTATAATTGAGTACGAAACAAAAAATGGGAAGAAATATTGTTCAATTAAATACGCATTCTAATCTGATTTGAATCATAGGTTTACTGTTTTACGGTGAAACCGCAGTCTTGCGTTGTATTGTCAAACATTATGAAATGTGATTCACGCTTATCTAGAGTTAATTGTGATGATTTTTTGTTTATTAATAAACCGATGTTGGGCTGTGCCCGCGAACTACGTTTCGCCTTAATTTAGTTTTTCCCCAACATCTTCAACAAATATCGGTAATGTACACAGAAAAAAAATACAAAATCTTTACAAATTATATACTAAAACCTTCCTCGAGAATTACGCTATCGAGTGGTGAATGAAAGCCGCTTGAAAATCGGTTTTTGAGTTTATCGCGAACAGACAGACAGACAGACAGACGCGGCGGGGGACTTTGTTTTATAATTTGTAAGGATAAGGCCTACGGTGTATCTATAGTTAAATAATGAAAATTATAATAGAAACTATGTGGGCTTGAAGTGTAATTTCAATTTTTATTACGCTCGCGTTTGGCGTGACAATTTTTTTTGCGACTTTCAAAGCTGTCTTATTATTAAGTTATTATCAAGAGGGATGTACTGTGCCTGTTAAAAGTGAAAACCCTGGCGACACATAAAATTAATATTTTTTGCAAAAAATTCTATGGCAATGTTAGACAATACACCGCAACACGCGTAAAAGATGAAAAGCCAATTGATACTGTGTCTATTGATTTGTCATGTAATTTTTCCATTGATAATTTAGCGACACCAGTAATTATATTTATGTCCTCGGGGCGTGTCACTCAGCTTCCTGGTGGCCTTAGATGTTTCTGTCTTCCTTTTAAGATAATATTGGATATTTGAAATACTCCTGAAACAATAATAATTGTTGTGTAACATACAATTATCAACAACAATACGATGTGTGCGTAAGAAACATTTACTCGCTAAAGATAATAATAAAATATCGCACAAAAAATAAAACCCGACATATAAAATATAGGTAAAAAGTCAAACATAATAAGAGCACATACAATATCACATTTTTTATTTTGAAATCGTTGCGGATGATCATGCATGACTTAATTGGCACCGACTTCAAAATAACAAAATATTCTTATATCATTTTTGTCCATTTTGTGTTATTGAAGTCGGTTTAAATTTTTTTGGGAAATATTTTTTTTAGTTAATCTTTTTAGTGAGTTATATACCAGCTCACCAAAGTAACTTTACACAAGAAAATGAAGAAAAATTTCGTCTCGGGCGGGATTTGAAGACGCGTCTCCACATACCGTGTCACCTTGACCACTAGGCCACCGAGCTCTTACCAGCCCCGACAAAATTATTAGCTGTATTGATCTTCTTTATTCTTTATTCTCTGTCAACTCGCCAACACAATTCAAATCCCGCCCGATATGATGTTTTTAGGGTTCCGTATCTCGAAAGGAAAAAACGGAACCCTTATAGGATCACTTTGTTGTCCGTCCGTCCGTCTGTCTGTTTGTCAAGACCCTTTTTCTCAGCTGAAGCTTTTTATCAAGCTGAAATTTATATCAAATACTCAGGTCCTACACTGTCCCTTGGAGCTGTGAAAAATCAAACTTCTAAACCAACGCAATCAAAAGATACAGCCGTTATGCCGCAAATTTCCGCAAATTTTCGACACTCGCGAGGGAATACTTTCCGTGAACTCAGAATCTTGAAATTTAGTACGAAGTAACGTCTTATAGCACAGATAAAGGAAAAATAAAGGAAACTTTTATACCTACCGATTCGCACTTGGCCGGTTTTTTTTCTTATTGTTTTGTCAAGTAACATATTTTTACTATGTGAAGAATATTAGAGCTCCTTGCTCGTCGTCTCTGACCTTTTTTCATAAAATGTAGATTTTTGTATTCCTTGTTCCCCAATTGGAGCAAAGTGTGTAATGATCACAATATTTGCTTACCAAGTTTTGCTACATATTATGAAGTAGATTTAAAGTACGCTTGATTACGTATTTCGATTCATTTTTATTTTGATCTTTTTTACATCATTGAATGACGTGTACTTCGTTAATTTTATCTGGAGAACTCTTTTTCTCTTAATATTATTAACTTAGGTACTTTATATATATGATCAGGATAAAGTTATTATACTGTAAAATATATGATCAGGATTCAGTACAAAAATCTTCGAAACCATTTTACAATGCCCATTCTAGATATTCAATCTGTTCCATTTTTAGCTTTTTCAATAAAAACCGGACTTGGGGTTTATATGGTTACCGTAATACAATAGTTTAGAACTAGTTTAAGGTACGCAACTAAAACGTAAACGAGAATTATTTAGTTTGAATATCGCATGATATGCAATTCATTTATTAATTTAATTATTATGCTAAACAACATATTTACACCTGATTGATACTAAGCAAAGAATGTTAATAATCCTTACTGTAAATAGGCGAAGTATGAATATTTTGCCGATATAAAGTGCGTTATATACGTTAAACGCGTAGGTTTCTAAAACGGATTATGATCGTGACATATGGTAGCAATCAAGGTCAAAATCCCAGTGTTACTACCTATTACGAACAAGTGTTTCTTATCTTTATCTTCGTTAAATAAAAATATATGTATTAGTTCCAAGTAATAAATAAAGAAAACGCAATTAAATCTATTGTTTACGAGATATTGTTTAAAACAATTCATAGTTGCATGCCAGCAATACTAACGGTGTATCTGAATCGAAGTCTATCTGAGCATCGCCGTCGTTGGCGCTGTGGATTCGGCACTGACCTTCCAATCGGGAGATCCGGGGATCGATCGTGCCATGTTCGATCAATGGATTTAATGCCCGACCCATTTCGTTGATATATTGACTTTGACAAAGCATTAAGGTAGAACATAGACCTAGTTACGTCTAAATAGAGTTTGCGAAGACGTCATAGCAACATTCGTAGGTGTTCATAAGATGCCATATTGCTTTACGATATTCAACTTACAAATTAAATTCCTTTACTGTACCAATGTGTCTTTCGTTTTTTGAATTTCATATACATGCACATTAGTTCGATGCCCCTACGGTGAAGGAAAACGTCGTGAGGCAACCTGCATACATCTGCCAAGAAATTTAAAGGTGTATGTGAAGTCGACCAATCCGCACTGGGCCAGCGTGGTTGATTAAGGCTTAACATCCTAACTTGGGGTAAACTCGAGCCCTTCGGTGGGGGACGTATATGAGCTGCGGTGATGCTGACGCGATAATGGCGATGAAGACTATCTCTGAAGACGTCACGTTGCTGAAGGGGCCGATATTGGGGGACGTGATTAATTTCTATGTTAAATTTTCATTTTCTTATTAACGTGTTAATGGAAACCTGAAACTATTTTGTTCAAAATTTAAAGTTGGTAGAATCGATTCCAGTAATAAGAGATATGGGCCTGATTTTATTTATTTAACAAATCTACCACGCTTCTTCTTAAGTTTACTTAAGAAGACTGTGAAGTGCCAATTCATGGCTCGAGTATGCACTTTCAAAAATGCAGTTTGTTACACACCGCATAGAGTTGAAAGTCCGAGGTAAGTGCTTACATTTCTTATTGAAATATTGTTTCGGACGATAACGGTTTTACCCCCCTAAACCTTTACGAAATTAGACACTTTTGGTCTTATTAGATTCAGTATACCTTAATCTATGTTTGTACGTTTTGCTTTTTTGTAATTCTGCATAAGTTATTTAAAAAAAAGATAAAAATGCTCGAAGTAGTTTTTATGTCTAAAATATAGATATTTAAATGCTAATTATTTATATTCTGAGCAATATTACTTCAAAATCAAAAAGGACAAACCTAGATCTTCATTAAATCTACAAAATTTCAAAAAATTATGAAAATTGAACTATGTAAAGAGGGAGAAAACCGTTATCGCTTTTTGTATGAAAATTTACAGCTTCACAATCCTATTGTTTTATCGGCGGCGGCGCGAAGCAGTAACGTCGTCGTCGTATCACTCGCAGACGAGTGACCGACCTATGATTTTTATGCAACAAACACAAACAAGGAAATATCTTCGTAAATAATCCGCATTTTTTTTTCATAATTTATATAATTCTTTTATAAAAAATAAGTTGGGTTGTCTGAGGTTTTGCCTTTGACCTAGATCTTGTCATTGACCTACAAACAAATAGACTTCGCGTACGCGCTCCAAAAGTGGCCTTTTTTTACCCAGTTAAAAAGATGTTACATCTACCGCAGTGGGAGTGGGGCCCGACTGCCGTTATGTGGGACTCTCCCCTAATGATCCATCAAAATCGCATTCCCGATTCAGATTCAGTATGATACAAATCCAATCGCTTGTCATAATATGGTGAGATTGAACACCACAATAATGTCAATACGACTTAAATTACATTGTTTATACATGTATTGACATTTCGGAATTTTACGGACACATTTTTGGATATGGATTTAATTTTACTGGTTTGAGATACATAAAGCAGCTCATGAAACACGCGTGTATTATAGCCGAGGCAAGCATCACAGCGTCCGGCAATACTGCACTTGTCGGCCGCGCCAGTAATGTACTATATTTTTTAAAAGCTAGTGGTAATATTATTAAAGACATCAACGAACTACATGATTTTTATACCATTATTTAGTTAGTCTACAAATTAACAATGATTTGTGTTATTTAATCGAAAAATTCAGTTGGCATTTTTCCTTACAAATGTGTTGAAAAACGTCGTACGATATACGTGCGTAGGTATATTGATTATATACACTTGGCTTTATTATGTCCTCGCCTTCGGCTCGGGCTGAAATTCCGCCTCGTGAGTTAATCAACATACCGCATTTACTCGTATATCGTAATGTACTAATATTCTATAGTTACAGCAATAATTGCCATAAGCCCTAAAATAATACAAATACATCAAATAGAAAAATAGATGGTGGCAATAATTAATCTTTTAATAAATAATGAAGTAAAAGAAATCCTTGTAAAGTAAATCTCTCAAAACATTAATGTCCACATTAGATAGAACTGAATAGAAGAATTCTACATCTATACAAGAAATGAAGATTACAATATGTATTGAAAATGTAGCCAAAAGGTAAAAATATTTTTCATTACTCATACTCTGAAAGTAGGTCTGAAGTTGCCTGAGGAGCGGGTTGAAAGTAATACTTTTCAGCCCTAGGGAGAATCACTTTCAACTGACAGCTGCTGTCAAATTTTAAAAAAGAAAATAGTTCTTTTTCACATTTTTATTGAACCATGTTCCAACTTTCTATACAGCCACTTAATTACAGCGCGGTAAAATTGAAATAACAAGTATGTAAAGAATATATTTTCTAAATTACTTTATTATAATTTATTTTTAACTATTTCTTTAAAATAACATAGATTTGGGCAAAATATTTACCATTCTTTAAATTATGAAAATGAAAAATAATGGCTGAATAGCTGGCCGGCCACAGAAAAAAAACAAACAAAATAAGCGAGAAAGCGGCAACGAGATTTTCGTTTGTTTTTTTCCATTTGTAGAGTTTTGTTAATACTTCCGTATAGCAGAGATTTGTATTAACTGTTAATTATATTTGTATAACATTGTGTTAATAATTAACACAATGAGTTAGTCTGATTCAGGTGATCTTATAAGAGAAAGCGGGCTAAAGCAGAAGTTGTTGATTTATGTAAAATAAAATTTACTCGTTTTTTCTTTAGCTAATTCATTGTTTTATTTTTACTTTCCTTGTATTCGTAATGAAAAGCACAGTATTTACCTCGGGTTAAAGACTTATTTAGTCCCTCGAACAATTGGTGCCCTCGCTACGCTCGGGCGCCAAACACCGTCTCGGTACTAAATAAGTTACTTTCACCCCTGGGGTAACAATGTACTATTATATTATAACAAAAAAACGACATTAAAAATACTCCTTAAATGCAAAATTATGTGTATTAAGGTTCCTTACTGCGATTTCATTATTATTATAGTTAATGTTGTGTTAATGGCCGTTGAATTGTACCCACTAACGTATAAAGAATGTTCAACGGCCAAGTCACACAACATTAACTATAATAATAAAGAAATCGCAGTAAGGAACCTTAGACTTGGCACGACTTTGTCTAGATTTCATTACTTTGTAGAGATAAACAAGCAGCTCCATCGAGACTTGGCTAGTTTTTTACAGAATGTTTTTGATGGGATTTCACTTCTTTTTGTAGTAACGTGAACTTATTGATTTATTTTATTAGATTTTCTGGATTTTTGCAATGACAGTCGATTTTTTTATGTACCAATAGTAGAAGGGGGCATTACCATATCTCTAATACAGCTGAGACCAGCTGAGGGTTGTTCATCAGATACTTCAGACCTTCGATTTTTGACATCAAATGAAGCGGCCCACCAAGTTAAATATTTTTTGTAAAGGCGGTACGTCGATATCTCTAATATGGGATCTTGTGTTTTCTAATCAGGGTCACCAGGTACTCCAGATCTTCGATTATCCTAGTTTTTATAGTTTTGCCTTTATGTGGCCATTAAACCCTAAGTCTGTACCAAATTTCAGCTCTCTGAGTTTATGGGAAGTACTAGTTCTATTTTGATGATCATGAGTGAGTGAGTGAGTGTCTGTTATAAATGCGAAACTTTGCTTTCGCTTAACTTCGGAACTAAATGAATTACAGACTTGAAATTTTGGATTTTAAGTATGTGATTATAACTTACTGGATGACGAAAATTTCTGCGTTCTGGTGTTATCCAGAGGTTCTCAAATAGGGGCCTGAAAATGCGTCGAAATGGTTCCAGTAAAGGATGGTACGGCAGTGTTTGTTTCGCGCTCGACTTGGCGGGGGCACTGCCGTGCCCCCAGATTATTGCTCTAGCTTTTCATCTTCTTTCTATTAAGTCATTCACTTGCATTATCGTCAGCATCAGTAATAAGTATTTTAAGTAGGGAATTATTCATAAGCAATTATTGGTTTCAAAGAGTTAGAAAAGTTCTATTTGGTACTATTTTAACATAATTTCATCACAAATCATGGATCGATTAATATTTCATATTTGGATTTCGCTGATAAACTAATATATCATTCTAGTCACTTAAACCAGTTATTATAAAATTTGTTTAGTGTGTCTTCTTGATTATCTATCTTGCTGATTATTTATTAAGTAGTAAATCTTGCTGATTATTTATTAAGTAGTAAATAAATATTAAGTTCTACAGCTACCTGTGACAATCCCTGTCCTTTTTTGACCCGGTTGTACAAGATTTTAAATCTACCACAAGAGATCGGGGCTATCTCTTGTGGTAATGTTGTCCCCCGCTATTCAGGGTCCATCCATTAAAAAACTTCCGGGGCTTACCTATTGTTAGTCCAATCGTGGGGGGACTTGGGTTCTGGGAAACCCAGGTCACCAGTTTATGACAATCCCTGTTCAAATTTAACTCAGCTTAATTTTCATTCACACAAAACGTTGGTATAAAATACTGATTCTAGTTTGATTGATAATTTGGGTTAAATAAATAAACAACTTTGATTTGCAAAAGTTTTTGCAAATATTCGTTATTATTATGAAGAATTATTCGTCAAATAGAATTTACTATTAGTTCAACCAATACAAGGTACATTGCTTATAATAGGTACCTACTAGAGCTCTGAAAAACTTTATAATTTATACCTTTAATAACATTAGTGCTAATTACCTAATGTTTACACCTATGACATGAAAATGTAATAAAAATCAAACCAATCTTGGCCTAAAGCTCGAGTGACTGAAGTTAATCCTATTTAATTTATTATTAGGAAAAAAATAAGTAAAACGGTTTTATTGACAGTAAAGATAATAAATAAAGATGTAGATAACGTACTAAAAACTAAAAACATATTCAGTAGGTCCAAGTTACTAGTCATCACACCACTCTCCTCATTAATCTAGCGACGACGGCCATATTGAATTACAATTTTATTCTACAAGTAGATCTCTTACATTTGATGCCCATATAGAAGGGGCTGTATAAAAATATGTTCTGTATTTTTTTTGCAGCGGTCATCGTGGATTTGATTTTTCATAAAGTACCTACTGTTTTCTGCAAATCAAGCCCCTTCATTTGATACCCATATTGCGAAATACGAGGGTTGTACAAAAATATGTTATTCGCCATTTTGTTGCAACGGCCTTTTTTGATTTACAAAGATACTAATTAAGCACAATTGCATTGTCATCCGAACTAAATGTGTATTCAAATCAATCGGACATTAGTAAGTGGGTCAAATTTAACTCGCAAGTTTTAACCTAAACAAATAAGCACACTGGGCAAGCTAAATCAAATCGTTCAAAAAAGATAAAAATGGGAAAGCCGGTGCAATTGCAGACGAAGTAATGATGATGAACAACTGCACTCTAGATTAGAGGAAATACATCCTGAAGAAGGGTCGAAATTTATCGAGCAGCCGCCGTCCCGGAGAGTCGCCCAGGCACATCATCTCTGGTTGTTCTCAACATGTTAATTATGTATTAAGTATTTGCACACGCACAACCCAGTGATCAGGATCGTTCACCAGCAATTTGCCGCTCGATAAGACCTGGGCGAGTATGAAACAAGTACTATAAGTCCACATCAGATCTCGTTCTTAAAACGGTCGTGCGATGATTTTATTGAGTCGCCCTATCATCACGGAGAGGGCGGACTTATTGTATTACTTACAATAAGCCTAATATCGTGGCGGATATTATACCATCCCTCAGTACGAGTATATCCTGAAAGCTAGGGATACAGAAGGCGGAGATTCCCGACACGTCACGTATTGTCCTGAAATTTATTTCCCCTCAGCCCTAACCAGCACAGCGGTGGTAGCTTTGGCATTATTTCGCTACCGGCAGCACTCTTTAGATTTAAGGTTTTTATTATATCTTTGTAGAAATGTTATAAGCTAGTTGTCCGCCCCAGCGTCTCATGGAAAATCTTTCAACAATACAACATTATAAGAAACCATAGATTTGGATTAACCTGACTGCCAATATGTCAGTTGCATTACCTTATTAAGGAAAATTCATAATTTTTTACATTTTTGTATAAGTTTTCAATAATTTTCTTTTATACAGACCTTGTCCTGATAATAATAAACACAACAAAATAAGAATTAGCCAATTTGTTTTAAATAGATAAGATATAAGATATACCTAAGAAAACTGGATGAATATATTCATCAACAGCTCATATACGTCCCCACCGAGGGGCTCGAGCCTACCCTAAACTAGGGCGATTAGGCCTTAGTCCCCTGGCCACCACGCTGGCCAAGTGCGGGTTGGTCGACTTCACACACAACCTGTAAAGAAATTCTTTCTTCACAGGTGTGTGCAGGTTTCCTCACGATGTTTTCCTTCACCGTAAAAGCGTCGAATAAACGTACATATGAATTCAAAATTTGAAAACACACTGGTACGTGGCGGGGTTCGCGCTGCCTCCCGATTGGAAGACGACAGCCTTACGCACTACGCCATCGACGCTTTTTTTTAAATATATTCATAATAATTTTATTGCCTTTTTATATACTCTTAAATAAATAAAAAACTACGTTGGGCGTAATGCTAGCTAAAAACACACAGCAAAACTTAAATGTAAGTAGGTATAAAAGATAAAACCCTGAGATGGCGTGCGAGATGTACATAATACTGAGGACTTATAAGAACTTGAAACTGAATTCTTCAAATACAAATAAAGGGACAGCAGACAATAAGAACTAATCAACATTATTAGTATTTTCTGCACACAACAAATAGAAATAAAAACATAAGAAGCGTACGAGTATATCTTGTAACCACCTAAATACACTGCACATCTGAAGGTAGATACGACATCACCCATCATTGAAGTCGGTGCCAAACGATGATCTCCTAGAAATTCTTAAAATTTGTCACCGCCTACAATATAGAAGTGTGATGTTGTCTGAATCTATTCTTATATTATTTTTAACTTTTCAATGTTTTTGAAGTCGGTTTTTATTTTTTGTGAAATATTTTTTTTAAAATTTTTAGTGAAAGAAACCCTAATTTAATACCAGCTTCGGTCAGCTTGCATGATCAGATCCTGAATTTGGTGACCTTGGGACCACCCCACTCTATCAAATACAAAAAGAATTGAAAATCGGTCCACAATTGGCGGAGTAATCGCGTAACATACACACAAAACACGTTGGACACACCTTAAAATTTAAGGGTATTCCTCGATTTTCATGGGATCTCATCATCAGATCCTAACTTCGGTGACCATGCGACCACCCTTGGAGTATACTTTATCGAATACAAAAAGAATTTTGAAAATCGATCCATAATTGGCGGCGTAATCGTGTAACATACACACAAAAAAAATACGCATCGAATTGAGAACCTCCTCCTTTTTTGAAGTCGGTTAAAAAGCGATAAGTATGATTATTCAATGTAAATTCACGCATTTTTGACATGCCGACCACACTGCAGATTGCATATTGTGTAGCCCTCAGAATCAATTGGTTCATAATTATGCGCTAATCTTAATATTGTGCTTTTAGGACCTTTTGCGTCGAGTCCGTTATAGCGATGCCCAGTAGTTGTTATCTCTTTTGCATTTGTTTTCGAAAAAAGTCGTCATAAAGAGAAGCAAAAAGTATACGTACGTGTTGTTGTGCATGTGTCCATGTGATGTGGGTCATTAACCCGATAATGTGGGCGCGATATGTCTAGGAAGTGCATTCAATGGCCGAAAGCGTGAGTAAAACCTGAGTTGCAGACGGTGTCATGTATTTTTCGCATCGCACACTTGTACGCCGACGGCTTGACCCACATTCTGTGCGTTTGTCTGGCCGGGTCTCATACAGTTGATCGAATGTAAACAACTCGACAATCATAAATATGGTTCGCGAATTGTGATGTACGCAACTATCCTTGGTTCTACTTAGTTAAATTATTCGCAGAGGTTGGCTAACTAAACTAAAATGTACATTGGGTAACGAATTGTCATTTTTTGGGGTTTTGTGGTAGCATTCCTTAGATTCCATCCATCGCCATTTTTGATGTGAATTCAATATGTATTGTGATACCTATGTGATAGATAAAAATATTGATAGCCAAGTGTAATATAACAAATTTCAAATAAAGATAATCCATTATCAAATAATAACCCGTGATATACATTAAATAAACTTAAGGTGATCAATCTAAATGGGTCAGTAGGGAGAAATCAAAGACTATGAGAGATAGCAAAATCTGTTCTTAAGAACCATGGCGTCGATTATAGATTTAATAATAATGGCATTGAATTTTTTTTAACTCTCATACACAACCGGGAATCGAACCTGGTCAATATTCTGTAAGTAATCGCATGCAGTATTTTTGTTATTGTTTTTTTGTATAGTTGTTCCTGTGAGTATAAAGACCAAATTTTGCTATGAAATCTCATGTAAATATTAGATTGAAATGCCCATAATTTAAAAAAAAATCAAAATGTCGTCATAGTTCATCAATATAAATCATTTATTTGAAGAGACCACTTATGCATATTTTTTCTGCATCGATATTATGCATAACAAATTACTTTTATTTAAAATGAGAACACATTCGTTCAGTGGGCGAGCCAATTTATTTACAATTTTAAAATACTTAAATGAAATAAAAATGTTTTTTTTTTCAATTATTTAAACAAGGTTCCATTAAAAACGTGTTCCTTGTGACTTATGATTCACGCCATCAACAATAACAACGAAAAATCTTGCAAGATTTATAACATTGTTTACAGAGCCATTTTGACCAGGTTTGATTCCCGGTTATACAATATAAGAGTTAAAAAAAATTAATGCCATTATTATTATTAAATCTAAAATCGATGCCATGGTTTTTAAGAACAAATTTCGCTATCTCTCATAGTTTCTGACTTCTCCCTACTGACCCATTTGGATTGAACATCCTGTCTGTTCGTTCCAATTGTTTTAAATAATGATTTATTTTTGTAAATTTGCATTTTTCTTACTCTTTTTTTGGATATTTACCTACTCTAGAATGCATCTGCCTGGCAAGCTATATAACTTACTCACTAGCAAAGGATCGTTGTCTGTCCATTTTACAATTAAGAAAAAACACATATATCTTTACACAATTCAGCAAATCACTTATTTTTTAATTAATTGTTTCACTCGTATCAGACTTTGGACACTAGTAAAATATATACTAAAAACAATATACTAAAAAAACATCAAACACTGGTAACTAAAACGCCCTCTAGTTCTATTTTCAACAGTTGGCATTAAATGACTGTAACTGGTTAAGTCACAAATAGTAGCTAAAGATTCGGGACGTGCAACGCGTCAGCTAAGTACCACATAAACGAGTCGAGAATAGCAGATTTTACAACAAGTGCACAAAACGAACCATTTTTATCCGCGACTAGGCGAGAGCTGATAGTAATGTCGAGGATAAAATGGTTTTGGTGACGAGCTATAATCTCTGCTTTCCACTTCGATTGCGAGGAAATAAAACGTCAGTTTCTCAAAACATTTCTATATGTCTTAAAAAACACATAAGGCTAATAAATTAAAGCAAATATAATAAAATAACAAATTCTATCCATGAACTTTATATTGTGTTTGGCTGTATGGCCTATTTTCTTTGCCTTAATATAGATACATTTATGTATGAGTAGATGTTAGTGCACTTGTGCACAAAATTCGATTTTGTGCAGTCAATATCCTGCACAAATAAGTACTTTCAGAGCATGAGAAGTGAAAACAAATTTTTAAAAACATTGAGTCCCACTGACATTTTGGTCACTGGTGGCGGATGATGGTTCTTCAATGTATACTGAATTCGATGATATACCCAACAGGTACGTATAAAAAACTTTTTAACAAAAAAATTGAACCGCCGAAAAAACTAAAAAGCAAAACACTGAAAAGTTAAAAATAATATAAGAATAGGTACAGACAACATCACACTTCTATATTGAAGTCGGTGCCAAAAGATGATCTCCTAGAAAGTGTTAAAATTTGTCACCGACTTCAATATAGAAATGTGATGTTGTCTGTACCTATTCTTATATTATTTTTAACTTTTCAGTGTTTTTGCTTTTTAGTTTTTTTGGCGGTTCAATTTTTTGTTAAAAAGTTATTATTTTATATTTTATGTGACTTTCGTCTATCAATTTTACAATCAGTGAGTGAAACATCAATCATCCCCCGTTTTTGTACCTTTAGGGTTGGAATTTTTCTTCTTTCCAATAAAAAAAGAATCATCAAAATCGGATCATTCTGTAAAAAGTAATGCGTGGTCATTGATCACAATTAGTGAGTAAATCAACAATAATTTCCTGTTTTCCTAACTTTAGGGTAGGAATTTTTTTTCAAATTTAAATGGGACCACCCTCGTGGTATACCCTTTCCAATAAAATAAAATTATCAAAATCGGAGTTCTCTGTAAAAAATTATGCGTGATACATAAAAAAAAATACGCATTGAATTGAGTACCTCCTCCGTTTATTCGTCGGTAAAAATATAAGATGAACTAACGTTTCGCTTTATTTAATAAGGCTCAATACTCAAAAATTTCTGGTGAGGGCCACCTAGGGGTATAGAAAATAGCCTATGACCTCTGGATTGCCAAATAAAAATTCATAAAAATCGGTTCAGCTGTTTCGGAGGAGTTCGATACCCAACACTGTAACACGAGATTTTTATATAATTAGATGAGAAAAAAGACGCTGTATATTATTTCTAAATCTAATGCTAGTTATGTAGCTCACTTGATATTATGATGCTATAACAAAAAGGGAATTAACGCCGAAATATTTGCTGAGCTTTATTGAAAAGCTTCGCCGGGAAATGATTCAAGATCATCCATAATGTGTGGCTGACATTTATTGCGATGTCGCTACTTCGGCGGGTGTAACCGGTGTTAATGTATTTTGATAAATTGATATTTGATATTAACTATTTTCTGTAATAACAAACTTCGCAATAAATCATTGCGTAAATAATGGCGACTTCTCAATAATCTAAATGCTTTTTATGTACAAATATTGAATATTTAAAAAGGGTTATTTAGATGACTGACAGACAAACAGGCGACTTTATGCAGCAGACCTACATCTAAATGTAAACTAGACAATTTGAAAAACCATTTAGTCTAGTTGAATTTATTCATATTGAAAAGCTGTGTAATTAGTGACTCGAAAATTTTTAAAGATTAATTACATTGTGTAATTAATCTTTAAAAATTGTTGAGTTATTTAGTTATTTAGTGAGTTATTTAGTGTATGGAAAATTTCAGCTCGATTGGAGTAGTAAAAGTGGTCGAAAAATTGATTGCAAAATTTGAAAGTGGCATCCAAAGCGAGTCGCATAAAAGCGTGAAAAACGTGTAGAGTCCGTCTATCAACGTCAATCAACCAAATTTGATTTCAAAATAATTAACATATTTTTTGTTTACTTTACCGCTATTAGTACGTGGATGTTTTTTGTTTGCATTGCACAGGGTATTTACTGAATCCAACGGCGCAATGCCCCGACAACGGTCTTGGCCTTCGTCTTGGAAACAGCCACATTACTAGTATCTACACAGTAAAAAGTTATGATTCTTCTTTCTGCATTAGTATGATTTTGAAGTAGAATCACATGGTTATTTTTAAATTTCGAATACACTAACGTTGTAAAAATTTTAAGGGTATACGGGGCGACAGGGTAACTCTAGCTATTCCTTGAAAGGGGTCATTAGCAACAAATTGTCCAGTGAACAAGGGGTCAAAACTGGATGGTTACCGAGTTGTGACGGTTCTTCGACCATTAATTGTTACCAAAAACCATTAATTGTAAAAACTACTCGACTCTAAACATTGAATTGATACTTACCTGAAAGCTGAAAAATTAGTGATCATTTAAAAAAAAAGAATTGCCCAAAACATACATAATCTCAGAAATAAAAGGACTTTAATAACAATAATTTTGATTTTTTGTAGTTTTTACTAATTAGTACGCCAAACTCCATACAATTTTTTTCCAATAATTTACGACGAAGTTCGGGAAAAATACAAAAAATAAAAATTATTGTTACTAAAGTTCTTTTATTTCTGAGATTATGTAAATTTTGAGCGACCGCTTTTTTAAATGATCGTGAATTTTTCAGCTTTCAGAAGAGTATCAGTTCAATGTTTAGAGTGGAGTAGTTTATTCCCAATTATTAGTTTTTGGTAGCAAATCAGTAAAATTCAAAAAAATCGAAGAATCGTCACAACTCGATAACCATCCAGTTTTGGCCCCTGGTTCACTGGACTTAATTTGTTGCTAATGACTTCTAGTATAACTCCTTTCAAGGAATAGGTCGAGTTTCCATACAATACAAGTAGTCATACTTAACCCTTTTTTATTTCGGGGGGAATCCCCGTGGATACCTTGCAGGTACAGGGCTATGTTGGACTCCGACGAAAAGGTTACTTGCCGACCTACCAACTACACTACCCCGGGGCTCAGCAGCTCGCCAGGTAGGGGGGGAAGAGGAAGTTGCACTCTGGTGCATTTATTCCCGTCATACCCCGCCCGGCATTCGCCCGTAGCACGCCGCTCTCTGATTGTCAGAGATATGGGGGATCTGAAACACCCCACGGAGCACCTCCATCGTCGCAGGAGCACCTCCATCGTCGCAGGGGCACCCCATCGTCGCAGGGATCATAGTTGACTCTGTGTGGTTTCAAATGTTAATACAAGTATTGTCAGTGAACGCGCTAATTTAGTTTGTGGTTATAATCAGTACCAGCATCACCAAGCATGGTACTCGTAGGATCTATCTATATTTTAGTATCGTCCATCCAACCATATTAGACATTTCAAATATATTGCATTAAAACTGCTGTATTAATTGATAATATTAGGTCCTTACATATGAAATTGGCGTTTTGCCGTACTGGCCACTTTGATCTCAAATATGCCGAACCAGCCAAACCATGCCCCAAGCGAAAATTGACTCCAAAAAAGTTGTAAACAAAACAATTGATTGGAAAGTTCAAAATAATTAAGGAAAAAACAAGTAAATTATAATTTTCAAAACATAAATACATGAGTAAATAGCTGTATAAATTTGATTTTGGAATTCCTAACCATAGAGGAAATATTTGAGATCAAAGTGGCCAGTACGGCAAACGCCAATTTCATAGGTAAGGACCTAATAATTAAAATGCTTCAGAAAATTAACTGCCTTAAAAGGACATTCATTAATGATCTGTGACCGTGATTCCAATTTAATAAATAGTGCTAACTCGTTAATAATTTCAAGGTATGAGTATCATCATCTCATATATTACGGAATTCGAATTCTCGTTTGCTTCATAAAGTATACTCATGACTTAGTTAAATCTTCGTCAATTTAAATTCTCACTCTACTAAACGTCTTATATGTGTTGTGCAACTTAATGTGCCACTTAATTCAGTGATGAATTCATAAGCTTTCACGTAAGTAAATAGTCAACTCAAGAACAATGCTGTTGAAGCTACAGTACAAACTTAATTTGATGGAGGTGTGTGTGCTCGTTAATAAACTGGTTTTTAGTAGTATGTGGCTGCGTGATTTTCATTTCATTTCATTACTCCATTACTTTCATTCCAAATTTGAAAATGTACGAGTATATCTCACGTGGTATTCCATTTTCCATTGATAAAAAGGGACTTGGTTCGATTCGATTGGTAACCGATGGAGCTCTGTGCCAGAGTCGTCTGCATGGCTACCTCTATTTTACCTATTTCTGCTACCAAGCAGCGGTGCTTGCATTGCTGTGTTCCGGTTTGAAGGGTAAGTCGGGCAGTGAAATTTCTGGGCACTGTGTCTTGATAATCTCATGTCATAAGTTGGTAATTAATTGTAGGTAGTCCTTGTAGGGGTTATAAATTTTGCAGGAGTGTAAGACGAAGAGGGCGGCAATTTGTCCGCCTTCTTTCTCCTGATGGTGACCAGCAGGACCCGGGCCGGAAACTCGAGTCCTGCATTGCACAGGTCACTGTGAGTCGTCGAAGCTCCAAATGCCCAGGAGCGTCGGTCGCTGCATTTAGGGGAGATGAGTGGGGCCTGCCATAGGCGAGCAGACTCTGACGAGGTTGTGGAAGTGTGCGAAAGGGTTCCCATGGCCTTGTCTGGTGGCAACGTGTCCCTCCCCGGTGTCCCCTCATTATCTGTTGATGGGGAGGATGCGGTGGTGATGGACGTGCCCGCACTAGACTAATTCACGTATTTTGCAATAGTCAAAATGTCGTTAACGTTTAGAAGTCGTCATATTGAAAAACAGTCATAAATCCGTATTCACGTGTCATTTCGATAGAACGATTACTCGATAGGATCGCAACTCGGCGATTTGTCAACTATTTAATCTTGAAGTTGCCATTACAATTCTACCAAATAAATTCAAATAATTTTTGTTGATGAAAACATGCAGAAATGTTGATTATTTTGTAGAATGATGTTTTTTTATCAAATCAAATCATAATGCACCTACATGACTTTCTGCAATAAATCTAAAAAATTACGTTAAGTTCTGTCATTTTATGGCTTTATTGGTAAGAAATTTGTTGATGACCAATAAAAAAAAATGCGTATGTCAGTGTGTGTCATTTTCTATTATTTAATTTTGTAAGTTTCGAGTTTGTTTGTATTTTGTTATTTTGTTGTGATAGTTTCATAGCGTCAGACATATCAAAAGGATCTATTGAGCTGTTCCGGAGCTCGTTTCGACATCGGTGCCTGTCTCTCTCATTCATCATCATCATTATCATCATTATATCAGCCAAGAGAAGCCCACTGTTGGACATAGGCCTCCCCTAAGGATCTCCATACCGATCGGTCCTGCGCCTCCCGCGACCTTCACCAGATCGTCGGTCCACCTTGCTGGGGGCCTACCAATACTGCGTCTCCCGTACGCGGCCGCCACTCGAGGACCTTTCCGCCCCAACGGCCGTCAGTCCTACGAGCGATGTGTCCTGCTCACTGCCACTTAAGGTTTACAATTCTTTGGGCTATGTTGGTAACTCTAGTTCTTCCACGGATCTCATCATTTCTGATGTGACGTAGAGAAACCCCGAGCATAGCTCTCTCAGACCCATTGTAAGCGGCCACGTCTCAGTTCCGTATGTCATCACTGGCAACACGCACGAATTGAAGACTTTCGTTTTTCGACACTGCGGTAGATGGGCCGTCTCTCTCATTGGCTTGGTCCAAAAGTAAGAATCGTAGTCCCAAACTCATTTTTTTACGGAAAAATGCACACAATTTTAACAAATTATGAACTTCTGTTTAACGACTTAGAAATCGTTTAATTTGACGTTTAATCGCTCACATTCGATCAAAGTAAACGTCAAAATAATAGGTGAATACCGCGGAGGCAACGATCGAACTTCGATTATTGTACGTGAATACGCTTATACGAAATCGACTTAAACAAAATCGTGCGATTAATACGTGAATAAGAAAAGTGACTTCAGCGATCAAATCGCTTGCATATCGTTGAAGTTTTATTACGTGAACTAGCTGTGCCCGCGAACTACGTTTCGCCATCAAAATGCTTAAACCGTGTTAAGTTTTTTCCTCCATTTTATTCCATAATGCTTCAACTTTATTCTGTCTTTCTTGAACAGCGGCCATTTCGAAATTACGTCAATTTTCGTAGGTTCGTAATGCTCTAGGTACTCTTCAGGGCCTTTCATTTAATACCCATATTGCTGGGTTTGAAAACGATCTTTTATCCATTTTTTTGAGCGGCGGCCATGTTTAATTTAGGGCAATTTTCCTAAGTTCATAATGCTCTACTCTTTGAGGCCTTTCATTTGATACCCATATTGCTAGGTTTGGAAACGAACTTTTATCCACCTTTTATGAGCAGCGGCCATGTTGAATTTATGTCAATGTTGCTAAGTTCATAGTGCTTTGCTCATCAGGGCCTTTCATTTAATACCCATATTGCTGGGTTTGAAAACGATCTTTTATCCATTTTTTTGAGCGGCGGCCATGTTTAATTTAGGGCAATTTTCCTAAGTTCATAATGCTCTACTCTTTGAGGCCTTTCATTTGATACCCATATTGCTAGGTTTGGAAACGAACTTTTATCCACCTTTTATGAGCAGCGGCCATGTTGAATTTATGTCAATGTTGCTAAGTTCATAGTGCTTTGCTCATCAAGGCCTTTCATTTGATACCCATATTACTGGGTTTGAAAAAGAACTTATATCCATTTTTTTGAGCGGCGGCCATGTTTAATTTAGGATAATTTTCCTAAGTTCATAATGCTCTACTCTTTGAGGCCTTTCATTTGATACCCATATTGCTGTGTTTGAAAACGAACTTTTTCCTTTTTCTTAGCGGCGGCCATGTTGAATTTAGGTCGATTTTTCTAGGTACCTAATGTTCTACTCTTCAAGGCCTTTCATTTGATACCCATATTGCTAGGTTTGGAAACGAACTTTTATCCACCTTTTTTGAGCGGCGGTCATGTTGAATTTATGTCAATGTTGCTAGGTTCATAGTGCTGTATTCATCAAGGCCTTTCATTTGATACCCATATTGCTGGGTTTGGAAACGAACTTTTATTAATTTTTTTGAGCGGCGGCCTTGTTTAATTTAGGGCAATTTTCCTAAGTTCATAATGCTCTACTCTTTGAGGCCTTTCATTTGATACCCCTATTGCTAGGTTTGGAAACGAACATAATGTAAAAACATATAACACCTTTCAAAATACCTTGAAAAAGGTATCTTCACTTTTCAACATTTGAAATATTTCAAAAATTGTACCGATTTTATGGAAATTGGTCAAGGATTAAACCAACCTAAAAATTTTGTATTTGTGACGTGATATTGTCATAAAAATGCTTTATACATTGGTTGTATGGCTTAATCCTTTTGCCTTACCACCACGGTACTACAGAAGAAAAAGACAATTTAAACTTCTTGGTCGGTGAAATCCAGATGGGCACAGCCATTATCAGAAAATTTTTTTTTTGTAACAGACTTGTCAAAATAATTTCACGTGCGCCATGTTGATTTTCTACATAACATCGAAAATTTTATATGGTATTTTTTGACTAAAAATAAAAAGTGAATTTAAACAAATGAAATTATGCCTAAATGTTCTTCCGGAAAATTCTAAGCATTGTGGTGTAAGCCATATCAAATTCTGTCCAGTAGTTTCTGAGATCTTTCCGGACGAACAGACAAACAAACAAACAAACAATTTTTTTAAAAACTATTCTATCGTGTTCTGCTAATGATTTTAAGGCGACCTGTGTATTTTTTTTCATAATATTTCGCAATTACAGATTTTTCTACCCCTACGATTTTATTATTGCCCGTAAAGGTCAATGTTGTATAAAGTTTTTGGAATTTTGAATTTTTATTGTATAAAAAGTAGGTTTTGAATTTTCAAGAATCTAATCGACTGTAATAATATTTCCTCTTTTTACTTATACATGTATATGTACCTAGTCGTCTAGTTCATTTACGAGTATATTCATAAGACTGACGAAGATTTAGTGACGAACATTCAAACACCATTTAACCTATTTAAAATGAAGTTTGTCGCAAATATAGTGAACATAGGAAGGGACGTCAAATAAAATATCTTTTTAGGGAAGTTTCTCCTTATGGGACTGAGTAAGTAAGGTAATGTGATTAAGTTTGTAATATTTGGACTAAAATCGTATGAAGCTATTGATAATAATTACTTACACTTGAAAATGATCTGCTTTAACAGTTTATGGGCTGAAAATGTGGATGACTTATTGAAATAGGAAAAGCGTTATGCTTAAAAGTTAAAATGTAAGTTGGTAGGCTTCTAATTACAGTAAGGAAGGAATTTAGTAGGTTGTGTTGTGGGAACTCCGGCCCTTAAAGCTGTCATAAAATTGAGATAAGTACTCGTCACTTCTTTATTAAGAACTACGAAATGATACTATAGCGTGATTTCACAAAACAAGTGAACCTAAAGCTGCTAAAATAGAAGTACATAGTACATGCAGAAGAGACCGCAGATGGAGAGTTAGTATTACATATCTATCTTTATGTATAAAAATCTCATGTCACAATGTTTGTCTGTGATAAACTCGGAAAATACTTAATCGATTTTGATGAAATTTAGCTTACTGTTTGTAGTTTGGTCCAATTTAAAAGATGGGGTAGTTTTTTACCTCGATTATTGACCACAAAATTTATTATAGCGAAACCTTGGCGAAACATAGTTAGTTTATTATATATATATATATATGTACATATAAATTTGTACAAAGAATTGTTATTATTTTTGTTCAGTGATGCATTGAAATAGTTTAAAAATATTATAAGAAACATTTGTAAATGTACCAAATGATGACCAATCCGCATTTGTATGTAGGTACAGCATGTGCCGTACGTACATAAGTTCTCGGATCTGTCAAGAGCAACACACGCTCATAATTGACATAATGTTTGATTTCTATTTCGCTGGCTGAGAGCCAAATATATATTTTGATTTTAGGTTTCTTATTTCTCTAATCAAATAAATTTACATTTTTACTTCTAATTAAATAACCCTTTTGTGATAAAATCTCATGAAATAATCAAGGCTTTTGCATCATAGCAAAAAGCTTTGACAAATTAGGTACGCTCATTGGTCACGGTTGCCATCGAGTGGAATTACCTACTTTAGCATTGTTTCTAGAAAGATCTGTCGTCAAAGTTTTTTGTCAACGTTCAAACTGTGAGTACCTATATCCGCCTGTGAGACGGCTATGGTTAGCGCTGATAAAAAAACCTTAATTATGAGTTTCGTGCGGGTTTTCTGTGACGCCAAATATTAAAAAATCCTAAAATTTAATAACATGACAAATCAAATAATGTTTATGTCGAGTCAAGAGTTCCTCATCATAAGATATTAATACACCTATTTTACACTAAACACGTGGTTTACGGTCCTTTATTAAAGTGAAACTTTTTTTTACATCGCATCAATTTTTTTTCGCCAACCTATCGCATGTCGCATTACAAAAAAACATTTTACTACTTCATATAGGTCAGGATTGGTTTGTGCGTTAGATCTTCGCGGCTTTAAATCTGTGTGGAAGTGGTTCGATTTTAGGGCGTTATTTTACATAAACTTGTTTTTTCATTATTTTGTTTTTTTTATTGCTTTTTTGTTTTTATTTATTTAAAATTTTCTTTCCAGAAGAAAAAGATTTTAAGTTAAAATTAAAAATTTTATCGAATAATTTTCCGTAAATTTTCAGGTTAATGCCTACGATCCGCAAAAAAACTTTCACTTCCATTCCATCGTGGTTTCATAAAACCACACAATGATTTTTCTAATTACAGAAGTCTTTAATTCAAATGTTATAAAAGGTAGATTGAAGGTTTATTTGCAGTTACATCACATATAATATTAGAGATCGCACATTTTAATTGTGTAACACATATTTTACACACATTATGTGTAACACAACCACCGTAAATGATATCATCAACAGCTCATATACGCCCCCACCGAGATGCTCGAGCCTACCCTATACTAGGACGATTAGGCCTTAGTCAACCACGCTGGCCAAGTGCAGTTTGGTCGACTTCACACACAGCCTGTAAAGAAATTATACCTTTACAGGTGTGTGCAGGTTTCCTCACGATGTTTTCCTTCACCGTAAAAGCGTCAAATTTATGATATCTATTTATATAAAAGGTGAAGTTCCCATCCCAGACGCACGCACAGCCGTAACAGCCAATGGTAGAAACGTAAAATTTGGACAACTGTTTTAATTCAAAATGCGGACGCACACTAAGAAAGGATTTTAATGTTAACCCTGAAGGGATGAAAAGGGATTTTTTTAATTAGCAACGATTTTGATAAAACTTGAGATTCATGCTCTTTAAAACATTTGATTGAACACGTATTTCATGGTTTATTGGAATTCACCCCCTTAGGGTGCAAAATAGGGGTTGAAACTTTCTATGGAAAATATTTAAAATCTGCTCCAATTTCTATGAAATTTATTATTCGAGCTCCTAAATATAAATAACAGTCTTCTATATAATAGGCTACATAATTATTTAACGGGAAAATATAAAATTCTCACGGGAAAACAATAATAACGAAGCCGCGAGCGGAAAGCTAGTATAAATATTATAATCAATCTATTTAATTATTATTATTTTGATAATTTTGTTTATTTGACGATGTAAGTACCTGTCTGAAATGTTAGCTAATTATTATTGCATATATTGTGTATTGGATAGTATATAATTTAATTTTTGAAATTTTTTGTAAACCATTGACTGTTGTTAATACGTACATTATTTTTGTGGTTATGTTCCTTGACTAGCATGTTGGCAATTTGGGAAACTGTAAGTCAACATGTACACTGAATAAATAAATAAATAAAATAAATAAATAAATAACATAATCGGTCAAGATTTGTCAGTGCCCGCGGATTACCGGATTGGCAGTTTGTGCAATGAGGTATGGATAGTGGTTTATTTTTATACAACAAAGTTGGCAAACAAGTAGGCTGCCCACCTTGCCTTGCCTTGCCCGGTAATTTCACCGCTTGTTCAACTCTTTAAACTGGAACACTGCAATGCAAGCTACTTTGCGGCAGAAATAGGTAAGACGGAGGTACGCAAGCAGACGACTCTGGTACAGATTAATCTGGTAAAAGCGTGTTATGCATAGTAGTATCTACAGCGTCAATTTTAATGCACCTGCAACCTCGCAGGATTAGATAGCTAACATAATAAACAACAACGTTATTTCTACGACTTTTGATAATTCGTTAGCTTTTACTTTCATACAAAAATAAATTTAAATTTAATATACTTCTAAAATGTTTGTAACTCTACTCGCATCACCAGAATTACTTAGGACAGTGCGCGAGCGTAGCGTCACAGTTTAGCGTCGTCTTTCGTCGTCAATTATAAATGAAAAATAGACTTATCAATGTCACGACAGAGCAATAAAAACTTGAAAATTGATTTTTTTTTCAATTTATTTAGTTATCTTAAAACTCGTCAAACAAACGTTCTAGTTAATGATGTTAGCTATAATCCAGCGAGGTTGCAGGTGCATTATAATTAACACTGTATAGACACGCCAGCTCCCCTAGACAAGACGTATTTCGATAATCGCTAACACAATCGCTGGAAGGAAAATGTATGCAATTTGACATAAGCCGTCGCTTAGCTTTCGAGCGCAATTGTCAAATCTTATACATTGTCCATTTAGCGATTGCGTTAGCGATTATCGGAAGACGTCTTGTCTAGGGGCGCTGGGGCCTTATGATCGCGGATAGGTTAAAACAACATTGAAACAGAGACAGCGCTCTTGCTGCGTATAGCGCCATCCCGCTCTCAGTGTGGTTTTATTTAATACTAGCTGTGCCAGCGAACTACGTTTCGCCGTATATTTTTTACCCGTTTTTGCAACATTTTTCATTGATGCTCAGCTCCTATTAGTCGTAGCGTGATGTTATATAGCCTAAAGCCTTCCTCGATAAATGGACTATCCAACACAAAAACAATTTTTCAATTTGAATCAGTAGTTCCTGAGATTAGCGCGTTCAAGCAAGTAAACAAACAAACAAACAAACTCTTCAGCTTTATAATATTAGTATAGATTGTTTTGAGCGATCATGGTGAGAGGGCAGGGGATTGAACTAGATAGTTTGAAATTCGAGGCGCCGAAATGGAAATATGGTGTTTCGCATACGCTGCGACGCTAATAAATAGCTTCAGAAGCTTGCACAAAATGTAAGAAACAAAATGCTGTTAAAAGGTTACCACAAACTATATAGCTCTTTCTTCACTATGGGAGTGGGACCTCTAAGCGTAGTGATACATTCTCCGATCAGTGAGGAAGGGTCTCTAGGTACCGAACATAAGATTTAAACTTCTTTTCCTAATTTCAAGCAAAGTCCAGTGGTAGAATCTAAAAATCGTTGTCTGTCACATCTAGCAGAACTTACGTCCGTCCTTAACTAGAAACTAAAATGCAATTGAAAAATTGAATTATAAGATCTCCATACTCGTACTCGTCGATAGTATTGGCTCGAATTCTAATCATAAGATAGAATCTTTTAATTAATTGAAAGTAATAAAGATACATATATAATTTAATGATCAAATTAGCATTTTCTTCTTTTCCCATATTGATAACTGAACCAACTCTTAGCAAAAGTAAGTTCGTGCATAACGCTCAAATCAGAAATGTTTACCGAATAATTTCCTTATCACGAGCAACTGATTGATTTCCACAAAAAGACATATTAACATGATTTTAAATGACTTCTCTATTAAATCTTCTAAGTCGTCTGCTACAATTTGTACAGAGCTTATCACAAATAAAAAAATAAGGTGCGAATTAAAATAAAAGAGTTGTTTAAACTTAGTCTACGGCACAAGGTCATTGGCAAGTGGTGCGTGAAATGTCTTCTGCTGAATCACAGCTAGATTTACACATTTCATGCGAAAATTACAGTAGAGCCAAATTATTTTCCTGTCTTCGACCTCAGAGATAAATTGCTTCCTTGACCAGATCCAAACGGTAGATCCACTGGGCGATACCGTCTGTTATTCGTCCAACGATTAAAGCTTCTAATTTGGTACAAGGCATACTTAAAAGTAAATAACAACCTTATATAAATAGTAATTCATATTACAATGTTAATGTAAATTAATGCTATGATATTAAAATTTGTGCATAAGCATGATATATTGTTGAATAATATTTCTTTAAAATACATCAATATGATCATTACTCATGAGGCTTATATGTTGCTGTAATATTAAAAGCAATAAGTATTGATAAATTGCTTGTAGGGTGAACGTTACCGTAAAATATAATGTAGGTAACATTATGTGATTCCTTAACCTTTAAAATCTTTTCTATTAGAGTAAATCCACCAGGATCCCCCAGCCCGATCCCCTAGGTACCTATTCATTACATTGCATGACAAAATGGCGCCAACTTTTCTACCACTTTAAAAGTTTCTGTAATATATTACGTATCCACCGAACTGAGTTCCTCAGTTGAAAATCATAACTGTAAATTATTCAATAAAGTGATTTTATCTCTTGCGGTTTCGGCTTAATTAGAGCGGAGTGCCTGAATACGTCACAAATTGCATTATTTCCGAGTTCCGCTTGCCCGCTCTAACTACAGCTGCATTGGTCGCCGAGTACGTATAAATCGGACATGTGTAGGGTTGCCAACGTAAATCATGGTAGGTAAAACGACATGTTTTTATACAAGATGTGTAGATAATAGGTAGGGGCAATAAACGCTACATCTATTACTTCTCTTAATTCGATTAAAGTATTATTGATGATATTATTTATATGTAGCGCGTCTGTCATTTGTGTAAAATAAACACAAAACAAAACATATGTTTTGAAAACACGTAAACAAGCGCAGGAAAGTACACAGAGCGGCGAAATAAATAAGCTTGCAACAGAAAGGTAATGTTTACTACTGATTTCTGAATTTTAGTTTATTGATAAAAACTACCCCATTCAAATTCTGAACTTGAATTACATCCCAAGTGAAATAAATGCATTGTGTAAACAATTGTCTGGTAAATTATAAATCTGAACTTGGCACCCTAATAGATATCAATTCTTTTGTCGGCGAAGTCAACAACAACACATATTGAACTTGGCTTTACTTTCACATTTATGTTTTGGATGGGATATAGTTTTCACATAACTCTTCTTAGCCAAATGTTTAAAGCAAGATAAATTAACTAAAGTCACAACAAACCATTAGCGGTAAGATACTTTATACAAACCTATTACAAAATATAATATTTATTTTATTTTATTCTTCTGGTAGATACAGAGTTATTACGATTCAAGATATACACTGACCTTCAAAAGTAAGTACCACACTTTTAAAATTGCAATAACTTTTAAAGTAGGCAAAATATATTTCCAAAATAAAAAGTATTAAAAAGACTAATGTATAAAAAACTTCCGAGAAACCTGACGAAATGAGTTGAAAATGTTTTTTGTTTCAATCCTTTATCTTTTGTAGTTTAGGGAAAAATTTAATTTTAAAAGTGTAGTACTTACTTTTGAAGGTTAGTGTAGTAGTACGTGTAGTTACAGAAAACCTTCATAAGCTTTTTTTTACAGGTAGGAACGTTTCACCATAGCGGGGCCTCTAATGTGATCGCAGCTGTCTCCTAGAAAACTTTTAATAAAGAAGTGTAATTATGTATTTTGATAAATAATTACCTCTATATTCTTTTATTTTAACCTTCTACTAAATAACAACAATTTAAATTATAATATTTTTTAAAACATCGATGTAAAATAATGGATGCTGCTTTAAAAATACATCCATTTTCTGTTAATTGTTTTATTGTTGCTATTTTATACAGTTTATTATTATTACTCTGTGGACAATATGCTAACAGTTATTATTACAACTAGGAATAGGTGATCAGAATAAATGAATATTAATGATTCCAGCTGCGCTATGCAAGTTGCTATGAGACTTCGTAATTGTTCGTCTCTAGTTATTTTATAAAACAAGTACTTACCTTCATTATAATGACATTTATCGATCAAACATGACCGTTTGAAAGCTGTATGAATTAATACGAGTATGTAACATGTGCTTACTGATAGAGCAATTTGTGTATAATTATGTCATTGAGTGTTAGTAATCAATCCTTAACTTATGAAGCTGACAGCCTCTAAGCATTATTGTTCACATAATTAAAGGTAAGTATGGGGATTTGAACGCACTGCGTCTGAATTATCAAATATTTATTAACTACTATCTACTATTTTCCTACTCAAAAAATGTATTTAAATCTGCTATCTATAGAATTGTTAAATCTTGACATCATTACATAATAATAATAATTAATTAATACACAAATAATAATTAGAACATAAATAATAATTATAATTCAATATTGACCACATCCTATTCTATTCTATTTATTTAATTTACATAACTTTAATTTTAATTTTAACCATAATGGAAATTTTAAAATTGTAAGTATTTTTATTACAATAATAATTTTCCATTATAAGTTGCCATGTAAGCCAACACTAATTTCCTTATCTATAGTGGGTTTTAAACTCCTGTGTATACGTAGCTGAGTTGTTCTCTAACACTCAAACACCTAACACATTCTTACACAGACACACACACACACACACACACACATACACATACATGCATACACACGCGAAAATAGCACATTAATTTGTTTTTATTTGTTTTTTTTTCTGTTTTCAAATCTATACCTTTTTAAATTGTTATATACCTACTCTCATGCCTGTATACACGGTTATTTTTTTATCACCCTGGAAAATTTTAGGGACGCTTCAGGACACATCCAATATTATAAAAAAAAAATGAAATAAAAAATTAAAAAAAAATATAAAAAAAAATAAAAAATCTCTAAAAATGCTGCTCTCAACTAGTGCGGCATTTTTTGTATTTTTAAAAAAAATTATATAAAATTAAGGAAGGGGGTTATTTTTTTTATTTATATTTAAATCATTCTAATACCATGTCGTGAAGCGTCCCTTAAATTTTCCAGGGTGATAAAAAAATAACCGTGTATATTTCTAGTGAACAAAGTAAGTTTCCGTAATTGGCTTGTGTACAGGAATAATTTCTTTTTTAATAATATTTGAACAAATTTACGCTGTGGAAACTGTGTTTATTATAAATAAATAAAATAAATAAATAAATATTTATAAGTATAGGTACCTACATACATCAAGGTATATCTCGTTATTAAAAAAGGACGTGAAAGTAGATTTATTAATATTGAGAACAGTTACCAATAACGAATAAGCTTTAGCCCAAGTTTCATTAAACTATCCCGTAGAGGTCGATTTCTTTGAATAAGTATCATTATCATCATCAAATCAGCCGAGTGACGCTCATTGTTGTACGTACTGTACATTATGCTATTTATGCCAATAAAAGTATGACTGTCAGGATTTATAAATGCTTTATGTATGGGTTCTTGGTGGACTAAGAACGGAACAGTAAACAATGTCTTGGGGTGTCATTGTAATTATTTTGTTTTTAACCAAGTATTTTATTTCAAGTTGTCTGTTTTGCCAGCCCTACCGCATACGGCGAACAGCCATGCAGGAAATAATGACTACAAAAGTCTAGCCTAATTTAATTGTTCTTGTTAGAAAGACGATTGTAATTCTGGGTTAGGCTAGGGTTTAGTGACACCTTTTTATTTATTAAAATACTATTTTACAGATTTAGTGGATCAAGGGACAACTTTTTTGTTATGTCGTCTTGTTTTCAAACTTTTGGCATTTTTGTACCTTACTTTAAAATTAAATATTGGTCTGGCATTGGCAGGATATTTTAGTATCAGAATAAAGCCATAGCTATATACGCAGCGTTGGTAGTGGTAGGCCCTCCACAAGATGAAACGACGATATGGTTGTAGATCCTGGGAAGCTACTGGATGCCGGTAGCGCGGAGCTGATTGGTTTGAAGATTGTGGGACGTTAACTGTCCAGCAGTAGGTATCTATCGACTAATACGATAATTACATTGATAATATTAATTCATCAATCAATAAGATATAAAAATGGATACCTTTCATGACGGGTATAAGAGGTGTTCCAGATAACAGCTTATACCTAAGCCACCCTCACTTGCTGGCGGTACACCAAGCGAATCTATTAGTGAGGCATTAGTGCTTCCCAACAACTTCTACCAGTTCAGCATAGCGGGAGAGGGTTTTTTGTGCTTTTCGGTCACTTGAATTAGCACCCATAGGATTCAATACCCAGCAATGGACATATTTTGGTTGAGATGGTAATCTCTATCTATACCTATAAAATGCTTTGTCCTGAATGACTGACTGACTGACGGATCAACGCACAGCCTAAACCGCTGATCGTAGAGATTTGAAACTTGGAGGCTGTGTTCTTTGTATGATGTAGGCGTCCGTTAAGAAAGGATTTTCCGAAATTCTACCCCTAAAGGGGTGAAAAAGGGGGGCAAAGTTTGTATGGGACAACTAGATTCCTTGGTCCAATCTACTTTAAATTTTGCATAAACATTCGTTAATAGAATCGATGGATAACATAATTCGTATTTTATTGAAATTCATCCCCTAATAGGGTGAAATGGGGTGGTAAAATGTGATTTCGACATTATTGTCGTTTTCATGGTTTTTTGTGTCGTAGATTACGAAAATAACATCGATATCAAAATCCAACATGGCGGACGCAAAATACCATCATCCCTTGATGGGGTGCAATGGAGTTGAAGAGATACGATTCTGTATTAATTATCTTAATCGTATTTAATATATGTATAATAAAATCGTAGGGGTGCAAAAATCTGTAATTGCGTAATATTAAGAGAAACAATACACAGGTCGCCTTAAAATCATTAGCAGAACACGATAGAAACGTTTTTAAAAAAAATGTTTGTTTGTTTCCGAAACTACTGGACAGAATTTGATATGGCTTACACCACAATGCTTAGAATTTTTCGGAGGAACATTTAGGTATAATTCCATTTGTTTGAATTCACCTTTAATTTTTCGTGAAAAAATACCATATAAAATTTTCGCACAATAAGTAGAAAATCAACATGGCGCACGTGAAATTATTTTGACAAGTCTGTCACATAGTGCAAAGAAAAACTTAATCTTTTCTGTTAATGACTGTGCCATCTGGATTTCGCCAACCTTAAAATTAAATTGTCTTTTTCTTATGTATGACCCTGGTGGTAAAGCAAAAGGTTCAAGCCATACAATCAATGTATAAAGCATTTTTTATGACAATATCACGTCACAAATATAAATTTTTAGGTTGGTTTAATTTGTGGCGACTACGCTTAACAGTTTTCCGCACACATGGACCTAGCCTTAAGTGTTTCGCGTTGCCATGGAGTTGTTATTCGGTTAATAGATCTTTCCTTGGTTTTGTATATTGAATTGTAAACTTGCTATTATTATATGTATTATACTTGTAAATATCAATTTAACGTCTTTGATTCGAATCCCGAAGTTAAGAAGAAGTATCCCACAATTGGTGACCTTCCGACGAACATCGCAAAGGAAATATTTCATAGTGATGGCTACAGCTACACCTACCAATAGAACTGAAGAAGACGATGCAAACATTTGTCGGGTTGCAGTAAAGGTACCACCTTTTTGGCCAGACGAGCCGGCATTATGGTTCGCACAATTAGAAAGTCAATTTTCTATCGCTGGAATAAAATCTGACAGTATTAAATTCTACCACGTTATTTCCAATCTCGACTACAAATACATAACCGAAGTCAAAGATATCATAACGCAGCCGCCCGAAAATGATAAATATCAAAAACTGAAAACAGAGCTCATTTCAAGATTGTCGGCAAGTCAAGAACAGCGCGTACGTCAGCTGCTAGCGCACGAAGAGCTCGGTGACAGAAAACCGTCTCAGTTTCTGAGACACTTACGCAGCCTAGCTGGATCGGAAGTTCCTGATGAATTCATTCGTTCTTTGTGGACAAATCGCCTACCAAGTCATGTACAAGCTATCATAGCAACTCAGTCTGACTGCAATCTGGAGAATGTAGCAAAATTAGCCGATAAAGTCAACGAAATTATACAACCTCAACCGCAAGTAGCTTCCACTTCAAATATAACATCGCCGGACATGGATGACCTGAAACGCCGAATCGACGAGTTGTCGCGACAAGTTGCTTCATTGACCGCTACGCGTTCCCGCTCACAGTCTCGAAGACGTCATGCATATGGAAATTACCATCGTTCCCGTAGTAGCTCCGCACCCAACGGCAAGAAGCTGTGCTGGTATCACAAAAAGTTTGGTAACCGCGCATCGAAGTGTCATCCTCCATGCTCCTGGAAAACTCACTCCGAGGAAAACGACAAGGGCAGTCAGTAGCGACGGCCGATGACTGCCTCTCTAAAGGCCGTATTTTTGTGACAGATCGTAAGACAAAATTACAATTTCTTATAGACACAGGTTCTGATTTGTGTGTTTACCCCCTTAACAAGCTACATAATAGGCGCCTTCAAAAAACGAATTATGAGTTATTCGCCGCTAATGGTTCTACAATAGCTACATATGGATGGGTATCGTTAAGCTTAAATTTTGGATTACGCCGTGATTTTAGCTGGCGTTTCGTGATAGCTAATGTCACCAAACCGATTATAGGCATAGATTTTTTGTCATACTATAATTTGCTGGTAGATGCGAGAAATCATCGATTAATTGACAACATCACATCACTCACAGCTTTTGCCTCACCTGTCACTTCATCGAGCGTTTGTGGGATTAAGACTTTCACAGGCTCTTCACCGTTCCACGAGCTTCTGTCACGGTATCCGGAAATCACACGGCCAGCTGGCAACCCGGAGTCGCGAGAGGTCAAGCATTCGACTCTGCACTACATCCGGACCACCCCAGGTCCTCCTGTCTACTGCCGCCCGCGACGCCTGGCACCTGACCGACTTCGAGTAGCGAAACAGGAGTTCGAGGAGATGGTAAAATCAGGTATTGCTAGACGCTCAGACAGCTCATGGTCTTCACCGCTTCACATGGTACCTAAAAAAGACAACACCTGGAGACCATGCGGTGACTATCGCGCCCTCAACTCACGGACCATACCTGACCGTTATCCACTTCGTAACATTGCTGATTTTTCTCATAACCTTTACGGATGCACTATATTTAGTAAGATCGATCTGGTACGTGCTTACTTCCAAGTACCTGTTGCTCCTGAGGATATCTGCAAAACTGCAATCACTACACCGTTCGGACTTTTTGAATTTATGTTCATGAGCTTCGGACTTTGTAACGCTGCTCAAACATTCCAACGTTTTATGGATGAAATATTCAGAGACATCGATTTCGCATTTCCATATATTGATGATGTTTTGATAGCTTCCAGAAGTCTCAGCGAACACCTGGAACACCTGCAGGCAGTTTTCGAGCGGATACGTGAACATGGCATACTGATCAACTCTGCGAAGTGCTGTTTTGGCGTACCTGAGATTGAATTTTTAGGATACACCGTTTCTGCTAATGGGATCAGGCCTACACCACAGAAGGTCAGTGCTATCCATGATTTTTCTCGCCCCAAAAACATCCGAGAGCTGCAGAGATACCTTGGGATGGTAAATTTTTACCGACGGTTTATTCCTAACGCAGCGAGAATTCTAGCACCTTTAAATAATCTTCTGGTTGGCACATCTGTTAATGGCAAGACACCAATAACCTGGACTCCTGAGCTCCTGCAAGCCTTTGAAGACAGTAAGAACAGTCTAGCTAACGCGTGTCTTTTAGTTCACCCAAACTCTCAAGCAGAGCTGTCACTCGTCACAGATGCCTCAGATATCGCAATTGGTGCAGTTCTACAACAGAAAGGGGACAACGGCTGGATGCCTTTGGGTTTCTTTTCCAAAAAGCTCAACACAGCACAAAAGAAATATAGCCCTTACGACCGAGAACTCTTGGCAATATACGAAGCAATAAAATATTTTAGATTTATGCTAGAGCTCAAGCCTTTTCCAGTTTTCACCGATCATAAACCTATCGTTTCTGCCTTCAAGAAAAATTCTTCTAGCTGTTCTCCACGACAATTTCGATATCTAGATTACATTTCCCAATTCACCACTAATATCAAATATATTTCAGGACATGATAACATCGTTGCCGATGCACTTTCACGCACTGAGGCCATCAGTTCACTTGACCTGAATCAACTAGAACAAGCGCAGACCTTGGATGATGAACTGGTACGTTTGCTCCAGGGTAACACTTCGCTGCAATTACAGAAGATAAGCATTTCTGGTTGCGGGAAGGAACTATTCTGCGATACATCTGGTAACTCACCTCGTTTATACTTACCTGCTAGTTTCCGTCGTCAAGCTTTTGATGGTATACATGGCATGAGCCATGCAGGTGCCAGATCTACCATTCGGCTGATGACGCAACGATATGTTTGGCCACATATACGCAGGGATTGCAGGAATTGGGTTCGTACTTGCATTAACTGTCAACGGTCAAAAGTCTCCAGACACACGCGGACACCAGTAAGCGAGTTCACCCCGCCTACTGAAAGGTTTGCTCACGTCCACGTTGACATTATCGGTCCTCTTGCCATGTCTCATGGTTATAAATATTGCTTAACAGCAGTGGACAGATTTACGCGTTGGCCGGAAGTTTTCCCTATAGAGGATATTCAGGCCAGCACTGTTGCTCATGCTTTTCTCAGCGGTTGGATCTCTCGGTACGGATGCCCTCTTAAAATAACTACTGACAGAGGCAAGCAATTCGAGTCGCATTTGTTTAAAGAACTTTCAAAGATCCTGGGCTCAAATCACATATCAACAACAGCTTATCATCCTGCGGCTAATGGGTTGGTTGAGCGTTTTCATCGACATCTCAAAAGTGCTTTAATGTGCCATGACGACGGTGATTGGTATGAGGTTCTGCCTATAGTTCTGCTGGGGATACGGAGTGCGTGGAAGGAGGATTTATCGTCATCTTCTGCTGAGATGGTCTTCGGAGAGACCCTACGTTTACCTGGTGATCTATTTCTTTCAACTCCGCAAGAAGTAACAGATCACTCAGATTTTTTATCTCGTCTCCGTTCACATATTAATAAAATAAGGCCTACTGTTGTTACGAGACACGGTGTTAATAACAACATATTTGTTCACCAAGACTTGAACACATCTTCACACGTCTTTATACGGCAAGATGGAGTTAAAAAGTCTTTGCAGCCTCCTTATTCTGGGCCTTATGAAGTAGTAGAGCGTTCGGAAAATTTTTTCAAAATAAATATTAATGATAGAATTACTACTGTTTTTGTCGACAGATTGAAACCGGCTTACATCCTAAATGAGTCGCAAGATCACATGACGACGAAACCGCGTACTTCTATCGCTTCTCCACCGTCGAAAGATACAGTTGTTACCACTCGCTCCGGCAGGATAGTAAAATTTAATCGTTTTTATCGACACTAGGTCTCCGGGGGGGCTGATGTGGCGACTACGCTTAACAGTTTTCCGCACACATGGACCTAGCCTTAAGTGTTTCGCGTTGCCATGGAGTTGTTATTCGGTTAATAGATCTTTCCTTGGTTTTGTATATTGAATTGTAAACTTGCTATTATTATATGTATTATACTTGTAAATATCAATTTAACGTCTTTGATTCGAATCCCGAAGTTAAGAAGAAGTATCCCACAAATTCTTGACCAATTTTCTCAAAATCGATACAATTTTTGAAATGTTGAAAAGTATTTTGAAAGGTGTTATATGTTTTTACATTATGACTAAGGAATCAAACTCTTTCATCCATTTAAAACTATTCAAAGTTATAGATTGATATTGATAATTAAAAAAAATATCTGACTGCAATGATTCTGGGTTACGTGTACGGGACTCTTATCCTAATATCTAAAATGACGGATCACATTTTTTTGGATACACCTAAGGAACATGGATATCGAACTAAGGACCTAAAGAGTAGAACACATTGAACCTAGAAAGTTTACCTAATTCGACACGACTGCCAATAAAAGTTCGTTTCCAAACCCAGCAATATGGATATCAGATGAAAGGCCTTGATGAGTAGAGCACTATGAACCTGGCAACATTGACGTAAATTCAACATAGCTGCCGCTCAAAAAGGCGGATAAAAGTTCGTTTCCAAACCTAGCAATATAGGTATCAAAATTAAAGGCCTTGAAGCATTATTAATCTAGAAAAACGCCAAAAATTCAACATGGCCGCCGCTCAAAAAAAATGGTTAAAGTTCGTTTCCAAACCCAGCAATGTGGGTATCAAATGAAAGGCCTTAATGAGTAGAGCACTATGTACCTAGCAACATTGACATAAATTCAACATGGCCGCAGCCCAAAAAAGATGGATAAAAGTTCGTTTCCAAACCTAGCAATATGGGTATCAAATGAAAGGCCTTGATGAGTAGAGCACTATGAAAGTAGCAACACTGACATTAATTCAACATGGCTGCCGCTCAAAAAAGGTGGGTAAAAGTTCGTTTCCAAACCTAGCAATATAGGTAGGTATCAAATCAAAGGCCTTCAAGAGTAGAACATATGAATCTAGAAAAATTGCCCATAATTCAACATGGCCACCTTTAAAAAAGGTGGATATAAGTTCGTTTCCAAACCTAGCAATATGGGTATTAAATGAAATGAACTTTAGAAAATCGCCCTAAAGTCATCATGGCCGCTGTTAAAAAAAAGGAATAAAGGTTCGTTTCCAAGCCCAGCAAAATGGGTATTAAATGAAAGGCCTTGAAAAGTAGAGTACTAGGAATCTAGTAACATTGATGGAAATTCAACATGGCCGCCGCTGTATAATGGCGGATAAAAGTTCGTTTCTAAATCCAGCAATATGGGTATCAAATAAAAGGCCTTGATGAGTAGAGTTTCATAGTACTCTACTCATCAAGGCCTTTTCATAGCGATATTGACGTAAATTCGACATCGCCACTGCTCAAAAAAAGTGGATTAGAGTTCGTTTCTAAACCTACCAATACGGACATTACATGAAAGGCCTTGAAGAGTGAACCTAGGAACACTATGAACCTAGGAAAATCGCACAAAATTCAATATGGCCGCCGCTCAAAAATAACGGATAAAAGTTCATTTCCAAACCCAGCAATATGGGTATCAAATGAAAGGCCTTGATCAGTAGAGTACTATGAACGTACACTATAAACGTATTGACGTAAATTCAACATGGCTGCAGCTCAAAAAGGGCGGATAACATTTGCTTTTCAAACCCAGCAATATGGGTATTAAATGAAAGGCCCTGAAGAGTACCTAGAGTATTACGAACCTACGAAAATTTTCCTAATTTCGAAATGGCCGCTGCTCAAGAAAGGCACAATAAAGTTGAATCATTATGGAATAAAATGGAGGAAAAAACAAAACACTGTGTTAAGCATTTTGATGGCGAAACGTAGTTCGCGGGCACAGCTAGTATATAATAAAATAGTAGGAGTACAAAAATCTGTAATTGCGAAATATTAAGAAAAAAAAATACACAGGTCGCCTTAAAATCATCAAAAGAACACGATAGAATAGTTAAAAAATATGTTTGTTTGTTTGTTTGTCCGGAAAGATCTCCGAAACTAATGGACAGAATTTGATATGGCTTACACCACAATGCTTAGATTTTTCCGGAAGCACATTTAGGCATAATTTCATTTGTTTAAATTCACTTTTCATTTTAAGTTTAAAAATACCATATAAAAAAATCAACATGGTGCACGTGAAATTATTTTGACAAGTCTGTCACATAGTGCAAAGAAAAATTTAATCTTTGCCATAAATTCAAAATGGCCGTCGCTCAAAAAATGGATAAAAGTTCGTTTCCAAACCCAGCAATATGGGTATCAAATGAAAGGTCTTGATGAGTAGAGCACTATGAACGTAGCAACACTGACATAAATTCAACATGGCCGCCGCTCAAAAAAGGTGGATAAAAGTTCGTTTTCAAACCTGGCAATATAGGTATCAAATGAAAGGCCTTCAAGAGTAGAGCACTATGAACTTTAGAAAAACGCCCTAAATTCATCATGGTTGTTGTTAAAAAAAATGGATAAAAGTTAGTTTCCAAGCCCAGCAATATGGGTATAAAATGAAAGGCCTTGAAAAGTAGAGCACTAGAAATCTAGCAACATTGATGGAAATTCTACATTGCCGCCGCTCTAAAAAGGCAGATAAAAGTTCGTTTCCAAACCCAGCAATATGGGTATCAAATGAAAGGCCTTGATGAGTAGAGTACTATGAACCTAGCAATATTGAAGTAAATTCGACATGGCCACCGCTCGAAAAAGGTAGATTAGAGTTCGTCTCCAAACCCACCAATACGGGCATTACATGAAAGGCCTTAAAGAGGAGAGCACTATGAACCTATAAAAATCGCACAAATGTCAATATGGCCGCCGCTCAAAAAAAACGGATAAATGTTCGTTTCCAAACCCAGTAATATGGGTATTAAATCAAAAGTCTTGAAGAGTACCTAGAGCATTACGAACCTACGAAAATTATCCTAATTTCGAAATGGCCGCTGCTCAAGAAAGGCAGAATAAAGTTGAAAATTATGGTATAAAATGGAGGAAAAAACTAAACACTGTGTTAAGCATTTTAATGGCGAAACGTTATTCGCGGGCACAGCTAGTAAGAAATAAAGAAATATTTATATAGATGAAAGCTTTCAATCTTGTACACTCACAGAAGTAATATCTATATTTTATCTGCTAATTGATCTAATTAAGCACTTACTGAATTTAACAGTTCGATCAGAGATTGGCGTAAAGTTAACTATAATGTGTTAGTTAAAAGCTGCAAATACCTATATTTCCGTAGGTAAAATGGACAAGGCCGTTGTGTGTTGACCTCTGTTTAGTTAAAATTGAACGGACATAATCGTTTACTTTATTTATTGTTCCACTTTTTGTTGTAATAAGCTGTATAGGTTTAAAATATGAAGTTTGTATAGTATAAATTGTATCATAATCTTTGTTATTCTCATCTTACGTCTTGCGATGTGTCTTTAAGAATATTAAACGACTGCTAACTTGTCCTATTATGTTCTACGGCTACCTTGTACAAAAAATGTAATTAACTTTTCGGGTGACAATAGTCTAGTCTCCTAGAATGCCCAATATTGATAAAGAGTCCAGTAATAGGACTGTTTATCAATATTGGATAGTTATACTCGTATGCTGCAGGCTTTCTTGCACAGCAGGCTGTTGTCCCCTTCCTTCTGCCTTGTGACGGACGGAGGAGCTGCTGGGGGGGTTTAGTGGGTAGGCCCAAGGTAGGCCCGGTCCGTGTTCGTTCTGGGGAGTCCCACATATCCTCGTGGTTTAGCTCGACCACTAGGAATGTGTAATATGTGTAAATGTGTGCGCGCCTTTACACATTGTGATACACAGCGGAGCGAGCGAAGTAAACGGAGCATCAAACTGCAAGCATGTTGCGCGTTTTCTTCTGTGCTCACTTGCACGCTGCAGGCTTGTTTGCATACTTGTTTGCATGCTTATAACACACTCGGCTAAAACTTAAATTTGCTATATTTATTTAATAAACCTCGATGCCAATTGTTAACCTTAATTTTTTTGAGACAAGAAACGACCTTGAGGTACTTTCACGTAAAAAATAGTTTAATAGTTGGTCACCCTTAGTAATTAATAAATTATCGAAACGCAAATTGGAGTAGTGCTCTTAATATTGTCTACAAATCTAAATAAGTATCCGCTGGTTGAAATACACTGCCAAGGTATTAATTTCTACTCGAACAAATACATTGTAATAATCGGACATGTCCAATCGAAATCGTGATCTCGTGATCCATAAGCCGGTAGATATATATTTCTTATCAAAAATCATGTTTCCTCCCTAGCCCAAGGCCTAACAAAATCAGCATGATATGTGGTAATGTTATTCATTGGCAAACAAACTTAATCGCTCGTACAAATTAACACGCAAGTGCGATGAAATGTATTTGTTTTGTATAAAAACTGGGGGCTTAGACAAGTGGCAATCGTTTCATAGCGAAACGATAACTAAATTCGACATCGTCTCTGAGACTACAAAGAAATTCCTGGCCAACGTAAGGATTAGCGATCGCTGTCTCGGATTGTTCTTTCTGTAAAGAAAATAACATATTGGTTGTCTAAGTACTCAAAACGGAGAAATGGATGAGAAATGGCAAAATAAATTATGAAAATTAATATTTTCAATTCATTTTAATGAAAAATGAGTTATTTTGAGTATTAAGTATATGAAAGTTACGAAAAAACAATTCGCTGTTTCATCGATTCGTTGCGAATCAGTTTGTCTACCAAATTACTTATCGATGACTTGGATCGGTTCGCCACGTTATTGAGCGCTGGCATATGTCAATCCACTACATTTTGTTCTTATCGAACTTCGTTATCGTTTTTGAATTGTCACTTTGTCTAGGCCCCCAGAGCGCAAAAACTCTCTGGGACAGATCAAAACGTTGTCTTTACATTTTTCCATCTCTTTAGATATTATCCTATTATTATATCCCATTGATACCTTCATCACAGGCGTCAGGCTTTCTTTCTATTAATAAGTTTAGGTGATATAATTACAAGATATCACTTTATATAAGAGCGTCGGTGGCGCAGTGGACTCGGCACTTGCCTTCCAATCGGGGGGTCGGGGTTCGAGACCCGCCATGTACCAATGTGTTTTTCGTTTCGAATTTCATATGTACATTTGTCTGACGCTCCTACGGTGAAGGAAAACATCGTGAGGCAACCTGCATACATCTGCGAAGAAATTCAATGATGTATGTGAAATCGACCAATCCGCACTGGGCCAGCGTGGTTGACTAAGGCCTAATCACCCTAATATAGGGTAGACTCGAGCCCCTCGGTGGGGACGTATATGGGCTGTGATGATGATGATGATCACTTTATAGTGTAGACTACAAGGGTCATACGAGTATATAGTAACTGAACCCGTCATCGGCATTGGTTCTTACAACACAATTACTGTTGTCCAAGTCGGATTAAATTAATGATTAATGTATACGTTACGTGTACAATAAACATTCCGCTATTGTAAGCATACATAACAAGAACGACTTATTAAGTTAACTAGTGAATCACCAGGCTTTGCATGATTTATTTCTTGATGGTCCTATGATTCTGTCCGCTGTTGGGCTTACCGAGGTTTAAAGGAAGATTAACCTTGGTGACCAATCGCATCTGGTAGCTTTTGAGCGGTTAAAACCTAATAGGGTAGTTGACTCATATCAAAATTTATTAAAATATTGTTTATTTCTAACAGTATTTGGCATAAGGTTCCACAATATACCGATTTTAATAAATAACAATGAATGATTACTGTAAAATTTTAATTTGAAAATGCTAGAAATAATATTTTTTTATCTCACGCCGTAAACGCTTTGATATCCTGTGGTCAGGGCCGTGACGTCACTCATATAGTAAACAAAGAAATGTCAAATTTGATTCAACAACTCGTCGATTTGCACTATTCTTTCCTAAAACTGGCAAAAAATCGTCCAAGTCTCCGTTATTATATTTGTAAATATCGTAAATTATTTGTATTAATAGCAAAATCAACCATTGATGTTGGATTTGTGAGAGCAGATAGTACAAATCTTCCGAAAATAGACAGATTGAAGGTCAGGAGATTCTTTGTGTATCGCTCTAAACAATATAAGTACAGTTTCAATACTGTTATAATGAAGAACAGATTACAAGTGTACTTGTCAAGATTGTCACGCGGCAGAAGAGAGTTGCAAACATGCATTTTTGGTGTGGTTGCACCATCACAGTGAGGAGCTATTTTGTACAGCAGTTGAATGCTATTGGATAGAATTCTCTCAAGTCTCTCAAAAGTCAAATAAACACTAAAAGTATTTACTTCAAGAGAAATGTTGAAAAGAAAACATCAGGATCATGTGTCGAATACCAGTGTAGTACTGCAAGAATTTGTAAATGAACATAAAAAAGAGAAAGATTGGCAGTTGTTCATTTGTCAAGCATGAAGAAAATTACTGGGAGGAAAAATATATATACATTCACAGACACAGATTGTGATATATTTCTTAAAAAATAAAAGACCTCTTCAATGAAGTAAGAATAAAGTGCATAGAAAACTAAACCACGAATCATCAATACAGAAGTGCTCTTTAGTTCGAGCTTCGTTATAAACAATAACAGCTTCCATGTGCTATAAAGTCAGCCAGTGCATAACATGATGGTTCTTTTGTTGAGAAATCTTGCAGACACCTACGAGTATAATGAAATGTGGATAAAAGTTGAAAGATGAAGATTTGGGTTGAAATTTGCAAAATGTGACCTCATTTCTGATTAATACCCTGTAATAGTCTATTCAACAAACGGTATCCATAAAATTAGATTAATACAAAATTGTCATGCTCTTTTACTGAAGAAAATGTTAATTATCAAAGATGTTGCTAGCAGTATGTAATTTTGAAAACATCCAAAAGGTGACAATATTAGCTATAATAGGTATTTGTTCTAACAATCTGTATGTCAAAAAACTTATTGATCAAATAGTGCCATTTTGGAAACTATACTACTTTTTTCCTAAATTATATGAAAGTATTACTTCATAATAAATCACTTTACTATTATTTTGACTTTTATTACCTGCGACCTTAAGGCAATATATACAAATTAATAAATTTGATCTAACTCTATTCAACCTATTTGTACTTTTGGAACATACTATATTTGAGTAACAATGGTAAATATGAGCAACAAACCTATAAAATATTATAAATCTTTTAAGGTGTAACAGAAAAATAAAACACATGTATTTCAAATTAAAATATTTTGATTCAACTTAAACCTTTACAAGTCATTATTGTCAAATAAACATAAAACATTTTTTTTAGTGAAGAACAATGACTAATGTAGTACAAAAATTTATTATGTCATCTTTAGATGTTAGTTATGTATAAAGTAAAGAAAAAAAAATTCTTTATATTATTTATTTAATAAGAAGGGTCTTGTAAATTAAGAAGAGCACAGGCTGACAACACAGCAATCACATTTAATATATTTGTATACAGCTTTAAAATGGATAACTTGCATATTCTTGCGTAAGCTGTTCTGAAATTTACCAGCCATGGTGGCCAGCAGGTTTAATCAGTGAAGATATAACATCTTTCAGTTTTACCAAACTGGACCTATTTACTTCTAAGGTGCTTTGGTATATGAATACTTGAGTTATTTTGTTGACATAATGTTGTTCTAGTTGACGGGTCACATTTTGATGTTGTGGCTGAGCATGCACTGCTTTGTATTATGTTGCACAACTTTTACTGCCTTATCAATCTCGTTGTCAAGAGGAGAACAGGTTAGTACACAATAGTTCTCATTAAGTAACCACTGAAAGCAACAAATTTTAATTAGGTACTCAGTAAATTCAAGTAAAAGTTGTTTAGATAAATATATTAATTATGAAACTTTGATATTTTTGTTTGTATTACATACTTTTTAATTAATATTCAATTACATCATTATTCAATTGGACATATGTACATATTCTTTTCTTTGAAACATCATCTAGTGTCAGTGTATAACTTAGATTAAATCAAAAAGGCGTGAATGGTCAAGTTTTCTCTCAGTTTTCTGGTCAAGTTCAAATTTGGTTGGTCGGCTGCAGTCAGTTTTCATTCTAACTGAAAGATAAAAATTTAATTAATTTACATACAGATTTGATTTTACATACAACCTAAAAACTTCTATTTTGTTTAAGTTGAAACTGAAGTACCTACACAGATTGAGTTATTCAGTTGTAGTACTTACATTAATGTGATTTTCGCAAAAATACATTTCAGTTTCAGTAGATAGTTACAGGATTTCTTTAAGCGAGTGTTAACCAAATATTTCGCATGTCTATATCACTGGGTACGTCTAATCCACAGATTTCCTGGAGGTAATTCTATATTCTTGTTCTATTGTCCCGTTCCATATACAGTTTTACTATATTTTGTGATATTTAATAGAAAGCATTGTTTTTGTGAGGTTATTTCGCCCCCGTGCTTTGTTTACTATAAGACTGACGTCATTGCCACAGATAATGAACAGACTATAATGGCTGACCGTGTTTTCGGTCCAAAATTGAAAATCTTAATTTAAAATAGATTTTTTGCACTTTTTAGCCATCGAAAAAAATAATATTCATGTGCTATGGTCTAATACAACAATTATGAACATTTTAAGCCCTACTTTAAAAAAGGGTCAACTAGCCTATTGTAACTCTGGTCTTAATAGAAAATTATTTGTGACTAGCTGTGCCCACGACTTCGTCCGCGTGGAATAGTAACTTTTGGCAGCATTTTGATTTTTGTAGGCAATTTTCTTTAAAGATCTTGATAAAAAGTAGCCTATGATATTATACCTTTTATAATTAGCTATCTATAAGTGAAAGTCCCGTCAAAATCGGTCCAGCCGTTCCGAAGATTAGCGGGAATAAACAGACAGACGGACAGACACACACACAAAAAAAAATTATTTGTGTTTTTATTATTGGTACCCGATATACATTCATACCCATTTAGTAAAAACTTGTTATTTTTATATTACAAACAGACACTTCAATTTTATTTATTTGTATAGATTGGAATAAATGATCTCAATTACGAGTAGAACCCAATCCAATTTGCTCACAAGAACAAATGTGGGATACACATATACTACTTTCATTTTCTACTTAGTAACCTTAATAAAATTTAAAATAATCACAAATCTGTTATGTAAATTAAGCCATTACATTCAGATAACCCATACAATTAAACCCGGTCGCGGTGTTTAAAATTTTGGTAGCAAAATAATTTACACACAAAGTCTGGTCAGGGAGTCGTCACTTTTACAACTTTTGCGCCTAAGTGCGGATTTTGTCGCAAACTGTTGTTAATAGTTGTTATAGTATTCATGCTAAATTACCAAAATGTGACGAAAACAAATTCGTTTCAATGCTCTGATTACCACACTGTTACTACTTTACACCAACAAGAACCAAACAATATGAATGACTTGTGTGTCATTATGTTTACATTTTGCGTGCATATTGTGACTAATTTTGTGTTTCAATTGAGACTTAACAGTGTGCACAATATTTGACATTGTTACGAAACTTACTCATAAATTTTAAATTTCTAGAGCATTCCTATTTCACTAATAAATAGGTCAGTGGTTGCCAATATTTTGTGATACTCTAAATTTAATGTCTTCATATTTTTTGCCTATATTATTAACACTACAGCAGGTTTAAGTTCCTAATTCCTTGGTTTCTTTTATCTAAAAATAACTAATTTGAGTAAACATAAAACTACAAAAAATAATCAAATATTATATTTATGTCAGTAATATTAGGAACCATTGTAAGATCGTTATAAGCAGGTATCAAATAAAATGTAACATAGTTAATAATCCTAAAGAGCTTCAAGTATTAGTAGAATTGACGGCGTGGTTAATTATTAAGTCATTTAGAAATATTTTTCATGATGGCGTTTCTTTTGATTGAGCAGTTGCAGTAGGTTCATCTCTTTCGTCTATATGCGGCATTTTTTCATTTTTTATAATTGTTTGTTGCTTCTTCATCTTTTTTATTTGATAAACATCTGTAAATATATTAATAGATATATGTAATTAATAATGTATTGAAGTCTGCTTTATACCCACTAACACGCACAAGAACCATAGACCCAACATGTGACATAAGATGTAAAGTCATGGCACCACGGCACCTTGTAATTTCACTGCCATATCTTACCCATCAAACCGGAACACAGCAATGCAAGCACTGTTGCTTTGCGGTAGAAATAGGTAAAACGGAGGTACCCGAGAAGGCGACCCTGGTACAGAGTCTCAGTTACTTTACTCTGGTATACTAGAAAACAAAACCGGATGCTTTGTTTTCTAGTATACCGGAGTATAGTACACCGGCGAGAATTCTGAACCCCGTAGTAATAGCTTTTAATATTAGTTGCAGTAAGCTCCTAGTTAAGCTATACTGTTTGATCTTTGGACCGTTCTTATGTCGCTCGTAATAGTGGCGGGTTTCATAGTGTACATACGAGTATTAAGCTTGAAAGCTCGATAGATAAATTATTTTTGTACATCACAAATTAAAATTTACAAAACTATTTCATAAAAACAACGTACATTGAGCGGCCTTATCGCAATAAGCGATGTCTTCCAGGCAACCTTCATAATATCGTACGCATTTCTACGATACTTTCTCGGTGCATTCACAAGTAAAAGTACCCCTAAGCCAAAGTACTTATTTATGATAATGTTTGTAACGACTGACATTGAATTTCGGCGTCAGCCATATTACAATTTGTTACTGAATAGTTCACTTTGTGTCGCAACTTTGCGACCGCCTGAGACACTATAATGTAGAGAAATATTAACAGTAAAAACATTAAATGTGCTTTAAAAAATACAATTTCTGGTAAATAAATATATTTGAACACGTTAGCGTTTTTAATTTACAACAAGAAAACCTATAATTTTAAGAAAAAAATAAATATTTATTATTAAAGAATATGCTTACCTATTAATATTTAGGGGCCGCTCTTGTTTTTTAGCACTTTTTTTTAAATTATTCGACAAATTAGCTTTCGCACTTTGTTAAACACTAAGCTGACTGTCAACATGCCATAGGATTTACTTGAGTGCTAAACAACAATTACCTACATCCATGGACTTAATTTATTAAATCCATGCCTACATCATAAAAATGCCAGTCTATTTATTTGACGTGTATGGTAGAACATCAAACTGTCATTTGATACATAAAACATTCACTCTTTAGCGGTCTTTAGTTCATTGGAAATAAGTCACAATCTGGTAACATATTTCCACAATTTTACGAAAACGAATGTTACCAAAATACAACCATTATTTATGTATAATATTTCGACTATTCCCCACTTTTGGTCGCCACGTGGTCAATAAGTAGTCACAACAACCGAATTTGTTAACTGTGTATAAAAATGATGTAGTAATTGTGAGTAAACAACTACTATAACGACTGTATGGGAACGCTTCCTAGCTTACGAAGTTCAACAGTGAACATTGCTAGACGCTGTGGCTACGTGATCAATTTGATGTTTCCAGGAACAATCATGTCTAGATCAATGGCGCATTATGATTATAAATCACCTTCAGCTTTGTGGTTCCATACTTTGCATTATGCGGTAGAATTAACATCGTGACACCAAACTGAGCAAAAAAATTTTAACATACGACATTTAAGTGCGACAATTTCGGAAATGGATCTAATGATTCTATTGAAACAACATTTTAGACATTGCTGGTGACAAATACCAATGGCGAGTGAGAAGATAAATTAACTACAATATTACTAGTTATATTTTCTGTTTCTATTTCTTTTGTCCAAGATACATATTATTAATTTTAGTCACTAACATAGTATTAAAACATTTTTGTTACCAAACCGCAATGGACTGTAAAAGGGCTAAAGAGTTATTATTATTATTATAATATTGTCCGCCGGCGGCTTTTGACCCGAATCTGCATGTGAGTCGTAAACTTTGCTTTGAGGGTCAAGTGTCGAATCGTATAACTATTTTGAATCACAAATTTTAATCAGGAATTAGACATAATTATGGTGTGGTCATACTAAAAACATCCGGCTTCCGATATCTTTCAATTTAATATTATGCATGACATTGCCCTAACAAGATCGTCCATAGTGATAACTTGGATGATTCAGTAAGTTTGTTGTTAATTTATTAACCTTACTCATTGACGTAGTTAAGAGGGGGGGGGGGGGGGTTGGAGTCCGGACACCCCCCATTGAAACATTCACTAGATAGAATAAACTTTTCCTTCTAAGTATCAGTATACAGTTGGCACATTGAAGTTTTAATTTGGACCCCCCCCCCATCGAAAAGTACACCAACGCCTATAACCTTACTCGTCTCATAATTATTACAAAATCAAATATAAAAGTCCCCAAGTTAAAGTAAATTAGCAATGTATAAATACACTGACCTTCAAAAGTAAGTACTATACTTTTAAAATGAAAATTTTCCCTAAACTACAAAAGATAAAGGATTCAAACAAAAAACATTTTCAACTCATTTCGTCAGGTTTCTCGGAAGTTATAGTTTTTTTATACATTAGTCTTTTTAATACTTTATATTTTGAAAATATTTTGCCTACTTTAAAAGTTATTGCAATTTTAAAAGTGTGCTTCTTACTTTTGAAGGTCAGTGTATTTCGATCTATAAATAAACTTTGCTTAAAACTATAACATATTTTTTAAGCTCCGCCCTTATTCAGAGGTTATTTTTGTTTTGATTACATCAATATCATTACATTTTATCGCTGTGATATAACACTTGGGTTGTAATTGCAAAATTTTAATCGATTTAAACTTTGTTAAAAATTTTGTAAAACGCAGTGAAATATTTTTGACACATGATCATAAATTTGTTTTGCCTTTGCAATGAAAAATTCAAAAGTGTATGTTTTGTACATAATAAACCGTCAGTCAGGACAAAATTCAGTGTGAATATTTTTTATATATATGGAAAGATAAATATTCCTAATTACTTAAAGTATCGATCTACCTATTGTAAATGATCAAAATGTTAGGTGAGTCACAAAATCGTAAAAAATAGTTTCAAGTTGGTAATAAACGACACGGGTATGATTGACTCTTACGGCCTTACAAATAAAATGTTACCTATACACGGTTATTTTTTTATCACCCTGGAAAATTTAAGGGACGCTTCACGACATGGTATTAGAATGATTTAAATATAAATAAAAAAAATAACCCCCCTCCTTAATTTTATATTAATTTTTAAAAAAATACAAAAAATGCTGCACTAGTTGAGAGCAGCATTTTTAGAGATTTTTTTTTATATTTTTTTTAAATTTTTTAATTCATTTTTTTTATTTTTTATATAATATTGGATGTGTCCTGAAGCATCCCTAAAATTTTCCAGGGTGATAAAAAAATAACCGTGTATATAATGTATGAGGATAATCCCCGGAATAATTTATTCTGTGTTTTGTCTTGTTTTAGCACATGTCAGATGTAATATGTCAAAATAAGACAAAACACGGAATAACTATTTAGAGGTTATTCCTAGGAATAAGTTTTTTATTTGTAAGGCCGTTATAGTATATCTCAAAAAAGAATCTTTTGAACATTATGCTAAAAAGCTGTCCAAATGCGAGTTAGACTCGCGATGGTTCTGTAGAAACTTATCTAAATATATAACTTTATAACAACATGTTATAGGGTTTTCAGATTTACGTGCTATAAGAATTTGCTCCTGCTATCGCCAAATTTTATGATTTTCCGAGTAGCTAGATCGCCGAGAAGTACCATAAAAGTTTTGATTCAGTTGTAAAATCGCAAAATTTGCGAAAATATACATACAACATAAATATTCACATCTTTTGATTGCGCTGACTTACAAGTTTGACGGTTGAAAGAGACCCGAGTATCTTTCTTCTTCTTCTTCTTCTTCTCATATATAAAAATGAAACGCTGTGTGTTTGTCTCGCAAAAACTCTGAAACGGCTCGACAGATTCTTACGAAATTTTCTGTGTGTTTGAATAGGTCCAAGGAAGGTTTAATGTACAGTTGGACCCGGTAGGTAAGACAACGTTTGCCGGGCCCACTAGTTTGATATAAATTTCCCTTCTGACCCATTGTTATACTGTTTAGTTATACTGGTGTCCCCACTGAGTACGCTTGAGATAAAAAGTTCCTATTGGGCTAGTAAAAAGCTCTTAAAATATTATTTAAATTCAAATTTATTGGGACAACCACAATATGGTCTCTAGAAAATGACTTATCGTTATCAGTCGTCGTCGTGTACGCCTTCCTGAGGAAAGGAGCCTTGACAGACATGCAGACATTCGGACGAACGAAGTGATCCTATTAAGGTTTAGTTTTTTAACCGACTTCAAAAAAAAGGGGAGGTTATCAATTCGATGCGTTTGTTTTTTTTGTGTGTATGTTACGCGATTACGCCGCCAATTGTGGACCAATTTTCAAAATTCTTTTTGTATTCGATAGAGTATACTCTTGCGGTGGTCCCAATGGTACCAAAGTCAGGATCTGATGGTGGAATCCCATGAAAATCCAGGGAAATCCTTAAATTTTATAGGTACGTGCAACGTGTTTCATGTTTCTTCCGAAGCTATTCAGGTATTTAGGTCTGTTAGTCATGAACCGAGCTAATGATGGAAGGATCCTTAACTTTTAGCAGTTAGAGGGTTTTTAAATACCACAGACACGTACTGACCCTTTTTAAATACAATAGGTAGGTACTGACACTTTGAAAGATACAGATAAAAATAAAAAAATACAAAAAATAAAATGAAAAGTTAAACATCTTATATTAACAGACAACATCACAATTTCTATATTGAAGTCGGTGCCAAACGACGATCTCCTAGAAAGTCTTAAAATTTGACACCGACTTCTATATAGAAATGTGATATTGTTGTCTGTACCTATACTCATATTCATCATCATCATCATCATCATCATCATCATCATTTCAGCCAAGAGACGCCCACTGCTGGACATAGGCCTCCCCCAGGGATCTCCAAACCGATCGGTCCTGCGCCTCCCGCATCGGCTTCCCGCAACCTTCACCAGATCGTCGGTCCACCTTGTGGGGGGTCTACTAACGCTGCGTCTCCCGGTACGCGGCCGCCACTCAAGGACCTTTCCGCCCCAACGGCCGTCAGTCCTGCGAGCTATGTGCCCTGCCCACTGTCACTTAAGGTTTGCAATTCTTTGGGCTATGTCGGCGACTCTAGTTCTTCTACGGATCTCTTCAATTCTGATGCGATTGCGTAGAGAAACCCCGAGCATAGCCCTCTCCATTGCCCTTTGAGTGCCATTGAGCCTTCTGATGGAACCCATTGTAAACGGCCACGTCTCAGTTCCGTACGTCATCACTGGCAACACGCACGAATTGAAGACTTTCGTCTTAAGATACTGCGGTAGATTGGCCGAGAATATGCTGCGTAGCTTCCCGAACGCTGCCCAGCCGAGTTGGATTCGTCGATTTACCTCTTTCTGGAAGTTGGACTTACCGAGCTGAACTATTTGTCCCAGGTAAACATATTCGTCAACAACTTCCAGTGTAGTGACGCCAACCTTCACAGGAGTGGGTACTACATGGGAATTCACCATAATTTTGGTCTTGTCCATGTTCATTTTAAGACCCACTTGTTGGGAAACTCTACAGAGGTCTTCGAGCATTGTGCCTAGATCTTCCACGGTCTCAGCCATGACCACGATATCATCGGCAAAACGAAGGTGAGTCATGTACTCGCCGTTTATGTTGATGCCGAGTCCTCTCCAGTGCAAAAGCTTAAATACATCCTCCAGCGCAGCAGTACTTTTTAAGTTTTTATTCCTTTGAGGGACGGAACCCTAAATGAACATGCAGGATAAGTCATTGCCTATAACTAGTTGTGTTGAATATTATGAATTCACAGGTAACTATCAATTAATAATTACGTGTCATATAAGCTATATAAGGGGCTTGCGACAATTTATACTGTTGCCGTGTACGCTTTTAAACGTCGCATAAAAACAATTTAGTTATAATGAAACCCGCCTTTGTCCAACTCTTAGTAGAGTAATAATTATTTTGTGGTTGTTTTTATTGTGCACAATAAAAACATCTATCCACCTATATCCGTCTTATGATCTAGTGGACTGAATTATAATGTGTAATTTAGATCACGTAGGCACCTTTGTAGAGTACCACGATTTTTTTACACTTCTTAATTTGCGTTGATTAATAATGTATTAAGTTCTCATAAATTATTGAAGCGACATTATGTTTATCGTGGATTTCTTAGTATTGTCTGAATAAATATCACAGATTGCCGTGGTTCTCAAACGTTTTGACCTTTGATTATTCGAAGTGAACATTGTTCCTAAAGTAATTAAAAAACATTTCGCTCCGTTCTTGAATGAGACTGTTACCGTTACTCAATTTAAGAAGCTTTTCCAGAAATGGACACGATGTAATTTTGAAAAACCAGTGGGTAACGTGTGAATTTTACAATACAAAACGGATACATCATCGACGTTATTGCAGATATGATTAATTATAATTGTAAATAAATTCAATTTGCGATTGGTAGGTACTAATTGACCTTGGCCCTCGCAGTTGCGGAAGCAATGAATATCGCAGTAATCGATTAAATAATTACTACGCTTTAATTGGGATAAGTACAGAGTCAGTATGTCTAGAGATTTTCTACTTTTTTATCTTAAGTTTTGCGCGTTCTCCGAATATTTTAATACAAAAGGAAGCGCTTGGCCTTCATCTCACATGGTAAGTGGCGATAAGGGCAAAGGTTGAAACGAGCTTCACCTGGACTCCTCACAACTGAGGAAGTGGCTATCTTCCGTCTAACTGTTCGAATACAATAATGCTATTAACATTCTTATAATAGCGACAAACTTAGGTAAGACGGTGATAGCTAGCCAGGCGGGCTCGGAAGCCCTTCCACCAACCAAACCGAGCAGAAAACCTTCTGCCCCCCAGGGGAATCCCCCCTGGTTGTCTCAACCACTAGACAATGGAGGCGGTGTAATATTTTTTTTTAAATATAATTTTACCAGAGATGCCTTGCCTATTCCTGCCGAGCAGCATTCCTGCCGAGCAGGAATGCTTGCGTCGTAGTTTCATAACAGCTCAAATACGTCCCCACCGAGGCCTTGAGCCTGCCCTAACTTAGGGTGATTAGGCTTTAGTCAACCAGCTAGCCCAGTGAAGATTGTTCGACTTCACATACACGTTTGAAGTTCTTCGCAGATGTGTGCAGGTTAACTCGCGATGTTTTCCTTTGATAAGGTAGACAGACACCGACATGTTGTAGTGCATGAAGGGCAAGACAAGCAGTTGAATTATTGGGTACAGTGGCATCTTATGTCACAAGTTGGCAACGTATATCGGGGTTCTTGTAGGAGTTGAAGATTTGCAAGTTTCTCGAGAACCACATGTACCTACTATAGGTGACTGTATCCACTCATCTGTAGTCAGCCCCCCTAGCACGACCATCAAAACAAGATATGATAAGGCGATTTATCATGGTGAACTATCAAAATACGATGAAAGCCTATTGTATTTTGACAGTTCACCGCGATAAACCGCTTTATCATATCGTGTTTTGGTGGACGTGCTAGGGATGCAGGGGCAGCTTTCTTGTTTACCAACTTTGTTGTAAAATAAAAGTAGGTTATAGCTACCTGGTTGTCTATAGAATAGCTTAGCTTGGCTTTTAGAACTAGGACTTTAAAACAGAAACTTAAGACGAAACACTAAGGCCTAATGGCTCATTTCTAATAGCTAAACAAAGTCCCACAAAACTATTGCACAATTTGTCTGTAAGATCGTATGTGTCTGATGATAACATTGCCAATCCACGTAAATAAAAAAATATTTAACAAAAATAAAAAACCGACATCAAAATACAAAAACGTCAAAATAATATAAGAATATCAACATTACGTTTTTAATATTGAGATCGGTGCACCGACTACAAAATGAGAAATGTGATGTTGTTATTCTCATATTATTTTTGAAATTTTTTTTTAGTCGGTTTTTATTTTTTCATAAATATTTTTTATTTTAATATTTTTAGTGAATTTATATCAGTTCACCGAAGTACGTACATATTGTATTTAAAAACAAGCCTACCTAACTAACTCCTAAAAATCAAAGATCCCTCATCATGCTCGGATCATGATAACTAAAGGCAAATACCTGGATAGCTTCAGATAAAACATGAAATACGTTGGACGTGCCTATACAATTCAGGGCTTCTCTCGATTTTCCTAGGATCCTTTCATCAGATTCTGAATTTAGTGACAATCGGACTAATCGGGAAGTATCTATACCCTCTCAAACAAAAAAAGAATTTTCCGGTCAATAAATGACAGAGATGTGTGATAATAAAGAACATATTATTAACCGACTTCAAAAAGGTGGAGGTTCTTTGTTCGATGTGTATGTTTTTTGTGTGTATGTTACGCGATTTCTCCACCAATTGTGGACTGATTTTCGAAATTCTTTTTGTATTCGATAGAGTATACTCCTGGGTCCTTGATCCTGAAAATCGAGGGACACCATTAGATTAATTATTAAAGAACAATTCCATCTCAAGAATTGATCATTGGTTTAATGTGAACAACCTGTCTCTTAATGAAGGGAAAACAAAATGTATAAAATTTGTTTTACCCAATGTCAAAGAGGTTCACACCACTGTATAAAAATTCTTAGATCTGCAGCTCACGCTGTATGGAAAATACGTCAACTGACTGATGTTGATACAGCAAGACTTGAATATTTTTCATACTTCCATAGTGTGATGTCGTATGGTATTTTGTTGCGGGGAAATGCCGCCGACATTCAGATCGTTTTTGTATTGCAGAAAAGGGCTATTCGAGCTATCTATAACCTTAAAATGAGAGATTCTTTGCGAGAAAAGCTCAAAGAAATTGGTATTATGACAGTAGCGTCGCAATATATTTATGAGAATCTAATATATGTTCGTAGGAATATTCATTTATTTTGTAAAAATAGTGATATTCATTCAGTTAATACTAGACAAAAGAATATGTTAGCTTTACCAAATACCAGGCTCCAAAAATTATTATTCTTTTAGAGGCCTGTGTATACGTTTCTACAATAAAATCCCAAGTTGTATACAGGAACTTAGCTTAAACAAATTTAAAGATGCAATCAAAGATGTACTTATTAAAAAAGCATATTATAAAGTGTCTGATTACATGATGGACAAAAAAGCTTGGGCACGAACTCTCAATTCTATTATTAAACAATGTACTGCGTTTTGTTTCAAAGAAACGTTCAGTGAGAGCAATGTATAAGCTAAGTTCACGCACTTCTCTCAGAGATAGCTTATACTTATAATGTGAATTAACACATCTATTCTTGTAATGGAAGTTGAGCTCAAACTTTTGCTTTGAGGTCAGCTTCCAATTGACGACTCTGTAACAAACCAAATTGTAAACGGCGGTTTAAAAGAGGAGTTAAAAAATTTTGACCTTTCGATTTTCTTGCCTGTTCTTCTCGAGAAGGCTCTCCCAATTTACGAACAGGTGTAGAGTCAACTTTTTTTTTCATTCCTACTTGTATTTGCAGATATCTTGAGTATATTCAGTATGTATGCACATACAAGGTTAATATGATTTCTTTAAATTAGATTGTTTTGCTTTGTTTTGACGTCAATGTCAGTCAGGCACTTGCCTGTAGAGGCCTATGTTGAATAAAGATTTTTGAATTTGAATTTTGAATTTGAATTTGTACGTCCAACGTGTTCCATATTTTTTCCGAAGCTACGTATTTGCATCTGGTAATCATTAACCGAGCTGATGATGGAAGGATCCATAAATTTGAGGAGTTGGAGGTTAGTTTTTAAATACAGTAGGTAATGAGGACGCGTATGCAGTTATTGTCAGAGGAAATAACTGTTAATTCTTAGTAATGAAAGCCCATAAATGTAAATAAACAATAAAAAAGTAAAGTGTATTTTCGTATTGTATATATAAACAATGTAAATACTTGGAACAAAAAACTCCCATTAGTTACATTAAATCTAATTTCCCAAATAATGTAACTACTAGGACTAAAACTGTCCATCTAGTTACATCAATGTAACTCAGAATGTAACTACTGGGAACAAAGCGGCACGTACTACCAAGTGAATTTATTCACGGTATTAAAATCACCAGAAAGCCCTCATTTACTAAATAATAAAAAAAAACAAAAAATTTAAACCGACTCCAAAACACTGAAATGTTAAAAATAATATAAGAATAGGTACAGAAATCATCACATTTCTATATTGAAGTCGGTACCAAACGATGATCTCCTAGAAAGTCTTAAAATTTGCCACTGACTTCAATATAGAACTGTGATATTGTCTGTACCAATTCTTATATTATTTTTATTTAACTTTTCGATGTTTTTGAAGTCAGTTTTTATTTTTTGTGATATCAGTTAAGAAGATACTTCGTTTGTCTAACATACCAGTAGTAATATTTCAATTTTCAATATTAGTCTCATTCATAAAAACTACTTTGAAACATGAAAAAAATTATTCGAGTAGGTAGGAGCGTCGGTGGCGCTGTGGCCTCGGCACCGGACTGTGCTCCGAGTAAAATCGGGAGGCCCGCGATCGATCCTGCCATGTACCAATGCGTTTTTCGTTTCACAAATTTCATATGTACATTTATCTGACGCTCCTATGATGAAGGAAAACATCGTGAGGAAACCTGCATACACCTGCGAAGTAATTCAAAGGTGTATGTGAAGTCAACCAATCCGCACTGGGCCAGCGTGGTTTGACTAAAGGCGTAATCGCCCTACCACAACTGGTTAGGGTAGGCTCGTGCCCCTCGGTGGGGACTAGAGATGGGATTCTACCCGGTAAAAACCCAAACGTGGGAAAATTCCCGGGTAAATTCCCGGAAAATTCCCAAATCGGGTAAATATTCGGGTTTTTTCATTAAATACGCACATATCTAGTAACAATATGATTTCAAACATAAAATTCAAATAAAGAATAAAAAATACAATTAATGTTCTCAATACGGTCAGAGTAATAACACCACTTAGATTATTGATAGGTCTTTGCGCTGATGCGATGACCTATCAATAATATCTAAGTAACACCATTTCTAAGCAATATGCACACGCACGCTACGCTGTAGTTTTAAATCTCATTCTTTAACTGCGTGGAGATTACTATTTGCTATTTTACTTATGAGTTTGAGATTTTTTTTACTTCTGTAATCTATACAAATAAATAAAATTGAAGTGTCTGTTTGTAATGTCAAAATAACAAGTTTTTACTAAATGGGTATGAATGTATATCGGTTACCAATTACAAAAACACAATTTTTTTTTGTCTGTCTGTCTGTCTGTCTGTTTGTTCCCGCTAATCTCCGGAACGGGTGGACCGATTTTGACGGGACTTTCACTAATAGATATCTAATTATAGAAGGTATAACAGGTTTCTTTTATCAAGATCGGTCCAGCCGTTACTATTCCACGTAGACGAAGTCGCGGGCACAGCTAGTTTTAATATAATAATCTTTAATAATTCGTACAAAGCTTTTGTTCTAAGCCATAAATACTTCCACGCTCGTGTCGTACGAGAACAAAGATTCATTTGATCTTGCCGGGGTAAAGGTTTGAGCGAGAGACAAAGAAGTCGCAGGTAGCCTTTTTTTAAACAATACAGAAATCAATAAACAAAATATTTCCGCTTTTGCATAACTGTCATGTGAACGCTAGGTGCCATAGCAAAGGCCTTGCATACCTGCAGTGCAAAAGGCGTGCCACCAGGATGACGCCCGACTAAGAGGACACTCTGCATCGGGCGTACAGGGAGGTGAACAAGGCCGTCAAGACAGAGATCTTGAGGGCCGTTTCGGAATCGTGGAACTCGTTTTAGAGCTCCTCAACTCCGACTCTTGGGGATGGCCGTACCGTCTGGTGAGGGGGAAGTACCGAGACGGTGCTCCCCCGATACACCGGATGGATGAGGGGCTCGTGCAGAGGGTCCTAGGGTCACTTTTTCCCGACCATAGACCCTTCGAGCCCCCAAGGATGGTCGCCCCCAGCGCCTCCCTGGAAGTGGAGGAAGCGGGCCCTCCCGTGTCGGACCTGGAGTTCGACCCGGTGAGGGAGCGGTTCCGGCGCAAGGGGAAGGGGAAGGCGCCGGGACCGGACGGGGTGCCAGCGAGGGTCCTGTGCCTGGCACTGGGCCCTCTGTAGGAGCGGTTCCGGGCTGTGCTCACTACGAGCATCGCCTCGGGCTGTTTCCCCCTGTGCTGGAAGCCTGCCTTCTTCGGAAGCCGAATTGCCCCGCCGATGCCCCGTCGGGGTACAGGCCGGTGGTGATGCTCGACGAGGCCAGGAAGTTTCTCCTCGCTGCCCGGCTCGTCGAGCATTTGGGGGGCCCGGGACCGGACTTGGCCGAGTGCCAGTTCGGTTTCAGCACCGGCCGGTCCACCGTGGACGCCATGGCCCACCTAAAGAAGTGGACTGAGGGGGCCACGTCGGCGGTCGAAGTTGTCGTTGCGGTGTCGCTAGACAGCCTGCCCCACGAATGCATAGTGGAGGCACTCCGTTTCCACGGAGTGCCTCCTCTGTGTGGCAGCGCATCCGTCTCCTCGGGCTGGACGTGGCCATGACGTTCAGGCCGCCGCGTCGCCGCAGACCCCCGGCGGGGCTTCGTGTCCGGGGATGAAGGTGTCCAAGTCCAGATCGAGAGCTCGATGAAATCTTGGTCTGGTACTGGATCCCCGATGGGGTTTCGAGGAGCATTTTAAGCTACTCGCCCCAAGGCTGTCTGCCGCCGCGACAGCCCTCGGATGGGTCCTTGGGGGAACCGGGCGCAGCGAGCCGTCGACTTTATCAAACTGTGATAAAGTCGATAGCCATGTACGGAGCCCAGATTTGGGCAGAGCATCTCGCCCCCCGAACGGTGGCCTTCCTGCGCAGACCGCAGAGGGTCATTGCCACCCGAGCCGTGCGTGCCTACCGTACGGTCTCTCACGGGGCGGCCTGCGTCCTAGCGGGCTCACCCCCTGAGATGTCGAGGCACGAGTCCTTGCGGCCGTGTACCGACATCGGGTGGCAGCGAGGAGTCGCAGGAGGTGGCGCGCACCAGGCACCTGGCACAGAGGGAGGCTCTTCGCCAGTGGGCCGAGACGCTTGCCCACCCAGCTGCCGGCCACTGGACGATCGAGGCAGTTCGTCTAGTCTTTTTTTTTTTTTTTCGTCTAGTCTTGCATCGGCCATTATCTGCATCATGTCGCACGGAGGGAGCAGACGCTGCATTTTCACCACTGTGGCGCTCCCGACAACACGGCCAGACACACTTTCGGAGTGCCCGGCCTGGCGATTCCAGCGCGACGCACTAGCCCTCACGCTGGGCATAGGTAGGGGTGCGCCCGTCGCGCTGGCCAGCGTCGTATGCGAGATGCTGACCGGCGCGAGGGCGTGGGAGGCTGTCGCCTCCTTCTGCGAGGATGTGATCTCGCAGGAGGCAGCAAAGCGGGCGCGAGAGGACGACCCTCCGCCGCATCGCTCGGATGCAGGCGGTTGGGTAGGAGGAGGCGCGCGTTTCTGGACGCTCGCCACCAACTCCCTTAAGCAAGCCTGGGATGAAATGGAACGGCCAGCCGACAGCCGGTTGGGAGACATTACTTTTCTATCCTTGACCTGCCCGTCTGGGGGGTCGCATTATGGCACTTGGCGACCCCTCCATAGAGTAGTCCCAGCGCTTAGGTCAGCAGTGCTGGCTCACCGTTGGGCCTGTCTCCAGGGAGTGCGCTCGGGGAATGGCTAGCGCCGATCCCGATCGTGCCTCTATGGGGGTAGAAGTTGCTGGAGGGTGGTTTAGCCAGGAATGGGGTTTATACCCGAGTCCAATGGCATATCCAAGGGGCGGCTTTGTCAGCTTTTCAGTCCCTTGTTGAATCGAAAAGAGATTCCCCCTTCCCAAAAAAAAAGTTCCATAGCAAAGATATCCACATCCTTACAAAATGACAGTTTGGAGCAATCGAAGTTAGCAAATAAAGGTGGCAGATCAATAAATTTATTAAGCCATATCTAAGTGCAAGTTGCAAATTGTTTCAACTTTGCTAAGTAGTTACATAAAAAATTAGTTATTCCGTTACATTATTAGACTACTAAATGTTAAAACCATACGAATAATTTTGAAAGTTGATACAATCATGTAAACAAATGAACAATAACATAACAGAGCTCACACTTTAACAAATAATGAAAAAACCCATCATTTGGGTTTTTTCTCTCGTAAATACCGGGTTTATTCCCGATTTGGAAAAATTCCGGAAATTTTCCCAGTTGGAATCTTTCCACCGCCCATTTCTAGTGGGGACGTATAGGAGCTGTGACGATGAGGTACTTCGAGTTTGCTGTTACCCCCCGGCGCCGTCGTTAGGATTCCGCAGCGCGCTCATTGTGACTTGGTAACACCAAGTCGAGTGCGATGCAGACATAATATGTGTGGGAGAGCGTTATCTATGGTGACGTGACATTACAATCGCACTTACATGTCCTCATAGTACTCGATTCGGTCACAAAATTCATCGTGAATGTCGCCATGAGCAGCGCGACTTAGTGTGGCGAGTTTTGTCTGTGACGTCATTTTTTCAATCTTTTATTAAACTATACACCAAGCAGTCCTATTAATAAAAATGTTTAAGCCAGCCTATTCTTGGGGCAGGCATCACTTGTTTTCTTAGCTCTAGATATTTTTTATTACAAACACTTGGAATTTTTGAAAAATACAAAAACAATAAATATCTCTGAAACCACGATATTTTCATTAAGCTCAAAATTGGTGGTAAGGGAGGCCATGATGAAGTCTATCTATAGTTACAGGTTTATCCATTATTTTAGGGACAGCCTGTATGTAACAATCGAACGAAAGATAATAATTAAAAAATTAAAAATGAAATGTAACCTGTATAGTATAAAATTTATAACCTCAACCAAACCAACCCAACTTCGGACATGGACGATTCCTTAGAGGACTGCTCAGTATTATAATTTTAAAGTTTTCAAGTTGATAAATAAACCAATTTAGTAAAAACATGAAAACCGATACAAGTTCTTGAAAATTAAGTCATCATCACAGCTCATATACGTCCCCACCGAGGGGTTCGTTAGGGTGATTAGGCCTTAGTGAACCACGCTGGCCCAGTGCGGATTGGTCGACTTCACATACATCATTGAATTTCTTCGCAGATGTATGCAGGTTGCCTCACAATGTTTTCCATCACCGTAGGAGCGTCAGACAAATGTACATATGACATTCGAAACGAAAAACACATTGGTACATGGCGGGTCTCGAACCCCGACCCCCCGATTGGAAGGCAAGTGCCGAGTCCACAGCGCCACCGACGAAAATTAAGTAAATTTATTATTTTAAGATATTTTATTTTAATCCTGTCCTCCACGTGTGTTTTTTGTATTGCCCAAATTAGACGAGTACCTACTCAAGGATACGAGGGCTTTTTCGCAAAACGTCTACTTCGCAAAATGTCTACCAGTCGTCGAGGTCGCTCGGACTTGTTGACGAACATATAGCAGGAGTGGGTAATCTTTTTTACTGTGATTGGTGATCTAGAAAACGACAGCAAAAAGGACTTGTTTTTAAAACAAAAAGCTCGCGGCAAAAAGAACGGGGCAACTGGAGTACATATTTTTTATTTCTCACGATACAAATTACATAATGGTTAGAATATTGTTTTTTGCAAGTTTAAGATTAACGATACGTTCGCGTTCTATACCTATGATGGACTATTGCTGAGTATTCTTGGTGTTTATAAGTTTACTATACCTACTTACTACTTCGACAGCATCTTCGCCGGCGTGTACTACAAGATTTCGCTTGGAAATAATAAAGTGGTTGCATTTTCATAGATGATCATTATCAGCATTAATGAAATTGCTCCAGTAATTATACTAATATGAATTCAAGGCACCAACCTGTTTTTTTTAATTCGTAATTCCATCTCTTTCGATATCAATCAAATATTTTTAAATTATTTTTTAATTATGAAGTAATGTCACGCACCGTGGCTTCTGAAATTTGTGGTATTCCAGCGTAATTTATATTATATGGCGTTAATGTAACTTTTACGAATATGATTTTACAAATTATTGACTTTTTGGATGTCAATGGAGACCATGAACTTAATAATCATGGAGATATACTTAAGATTTTTTTTAAATGCACTGACGAATTTTGTTGATTACTTTAAGCTGTTAAAGTTGTGATCATCGTTGATTCGATCGATAGTGACGTAAAAAACCGTAGATTTTATATTTTTCTTTAGAAACACTAGCTTTTTATCAGGTATAGTAGGTTCTACTATCTCGTGTCAAGCAGTTAACTGCATTAAACAATCTTTTTGTAATTCAGATTTGCACTTCTTGTACTTGATTTTTATAAAGCATACTTGTTAATGTAGTATTTGCAATGTTTTTTAAGTTCATACGTTTACTTCTGGTTATTATATGAATATTTTAAGTTGTGTTGTTCACATACTGAACAAAATAACTAAATAGATCAAATAGATTTTAAGCTATCCGAGCCATAACCATAGGAGTCTCGACCATAGAATTTATGCTCCCATGGTCATATAATGCATAAGACATGAAAATATTTATTTCTTACAAATCCCTTGAAATATTAACACTGACACTAACGGGAATATGAAGTTCAGAAAAGTAATAATTAATAAATATGTATACGTAAAAATGCGCGTTAAAACTAAAATCAAAATAAAACTGAAATTGACTCTACACCTATTCGGAAATTGGGAGAGCTTTCGCAGGAAGAACTCGCAAGAAACTCGGAATGTCTGCTTTATGTCTCCTCGTATGAATCGTCGAAAAAATTATACATTGATATGCTTATTTGAGTGTCAAATAAACTTACGAACATTATACAATAAATGATGTTCTAATGTAACATAATTTATAATTACGTAAGTCTAGTCCATGTGTGATCCCTCAAACGCTCTAATGACAAATTGCAATGGCCTTGTCTTAAGCTGAACGCACATAATATTATGTCCACGCCGTACGTGCCGAACGCGCCGCACCAGCCGCATTTACTGATGGCCTCGCACATCAAATGACCGCACATCATCAACAGCTCTATACGTCCCCACCGAGGGGCTCGAGCCTACCCTAAACTAGGGCGATTAGGCCTTAGTCAACCACGCTGGCCAAGTGCGGGTTGGTCGACTTCACACACATCCTGTAAAGAAATTCTTTCTTCACAGGTGTGTGCAGGTTTCCTCACGATGACCACAATGACCGCACGCGCCGTACAAATTTTTAGTATTGCCCACACTCTTAATTTTGAATTCCACTATACAAATGGTTGGGTCTGTGAAAAAATGTATGGGGGAGGGGGGGGGGGATATATATGATTATGTAGCATTGGTAGGTTTCGGCTTGATAGGGTATGTAAATACCCTATCATATGTGGAATATACATATGTGCAAGTAGTTCGATCCTGGTGTAGAAGGTTATTTTTATTTTTAAATAAAAAACTAATTAATAAAAATGTAATAATTTTTATTTACTCTATATATACATATTATATTCCTTTTCATTTTGCATCACTGAGTAATATACTACTACTTAATTATGTTTTTAACAAGAACCACTATCATAAGAACTTTAATTTTGCTGGATTGGATTACTTATATGTATAATCTGTCAAGAAATGATATGTTCTGGTAACTCCGAATATCACCACGCGCCGAACGCGCCGCATTATATGACGTCATCAGCATTCGTCCTTCAATACGCGGATACCTACCGCATTTTCAAAATTCGGCGCGTTCGTCGCGGTCAAATGTGCGACGTTTCATATAATTTCATACAACGAATTCCAAAATGCGGCGCATATGGCGCGTGCGGCGCAGGCAATGGGCATACGAGTATGTGCAATCAGCTTTAGTTTAGGATACACTTAGGTAGCGACCTGTCAGATTCTTTTCATTAGAGACAAAAATTGAAAGCATACTTTAGCGGCGTTACAAATAAAAAACTTATTCCTAGGAATAACCTCGGAATAGTTATTCCGTGTTTTGTCTTATTTTGACATATTACATCTGATATGTGCTAAAACAAGACAAAACACAGAATAAATTATTCCGAGGATTATCCTCGGTATAAGTTTTTATTTGTAAGGCCGTAGGAGTTTCCTAAGATAAGATAAGGCTGGCGAAATTGACCATAGATAAGTCTTTTTGACGTGATCTTTAGAGCAAATAAAAATGCAAGTCAGTGATGATTTCTGGGAGATTATTGATACTTAACTCTACATTTCCCCAAGAACTAGCCATTATATTAAGGGAGCCTGTACATTGAAACGCAAGCTTATTTTACTTTCTTGTGTTTTATTAAATTCTTGATAGTGTTTGTATAAATACGAGACATACATACTCGATTACATACAACATACATACATGCATACATACAAACATACACACATACATACTCGATTATATATACATACTCGATTATAGCAAATACCTATACTGATACTGATGAGCCAATGTTGAGATACTAAACAGTTCTCTGAGCGAGTCTCCAGCCCGTAATAATTACGATAGATGTGGCGAATCGCTCTCTTCTGTAGCCGCCGATCCCCAAACCACGTTCATAATATGACAAAATAAACACAAAAAAAATGTATTATGAAACATTTGTAACTGGTAAAAAGATGAAATGAAACGTACGTATGTATTTTTTTAAAATGTGGTAATGTGTGGGTGACGGTATATGCGGTATAGGTAACACTTAAAACTGTAGAATTTATATATAGTTTGAATACTTTTTGCAGCCTTGGTCGGTGTGAGATCAAGTCTTTATAGTGATTAGGTCAATTTGTAGACTGAGTCATTATGATACTAATCCAATCAAACGTTAATTAAGCAAATAAGTAAATGATACTGTTAAATTAAGCTGAGAATTTTATAGGTTTTCCGTAGGAGTAATTGCTTCCACGTAAGTGGGGTCAGTAACCAATGGTCAATATACGGGCGGATATCCCATTGTTAACTAAAGGCAATTTTTGTTTAATTAATAATAGACATTATTATTTTGATTAATATTGCTTACTTCATGTTTTTCGATGCGTACCAGCAGAATGTACTTTCTGTGTATAGTTTTTAGCGACTATGGAAACAAATGTGAATATTTCTTTACTCGTGTAACATTTACCATTTTCATTTATTTAAGCTTTAAGTACATTTTATGGTCAGAGGCGTATTAATCCTACATTATTTGCCAGTCCACTTTCGGATGATTCAGAGAATTTTTTAAATAAACCTAGATATATCTACCGCAACTCATAAAGTGCTAAACAATTTTAAAGCATTATTGAAGATAATTTCTTTATGAACGGCGTTAATAAAAAACATTGTTATTTTTTTAAAATTTAATTTATATAGTTTAGTTTGGAATAGGTTTTTATTAAATTACTGTTTCGATTCATGTATTTATTTATTATTTCTTCATGTACAATGAGTACAAAGGCGGATTTAATGCTATAGGCATTCTCTACCAGCCAACCTTAGGGTGATGGAGAGAGCAGGTGTGGTAGATGTACCGAAATGTATTACTAGATAAATTTTTAATGATGAACTATTTTTCAATGTAAAGGAATATATTATATAATAATATCCTAATACACAAATACCAATAATTAAATAAACAAATATAATAATATATTATATCATCGATAAATAAGTGAATAATAGTCATTGCAATGCCCATGAGATCAACCAGGCGACTGTTCGAGTTGAAGATAAATAAATTTACGAGCTTTGTTTTTGAAACTTAGCTTGGAAGTAGAACTTTTAATTTTAAGAGGAAGTGCGTTCCAAAGATGTATGGCCTGAATAAAAAAAGAGGAATGTATACGTAGTTATAATGTTAGAGTAATAAGAAGGACACATAAGTAGCTGATTGGAGGATGAACGCAGTGGTTTATCGTGAGAGGTACACAAGTACTGAAAATGAGAACTTAAATAGTTGAGTGTTGTAGGAGTATAAAGAATTGCAAATAATGTGCTTAAAGTCCTCAAGTGCCTGCGCTGTCGGATGGGTAGCCATTTCAAACGAAGCCGATGTTCAGATATATGGTCAAATTTTCGTAAATTGAAAACGAATCGAATACAGTTATTCAGAAGGCGGTCAAGTTTGTTGAGTAGATCTGCATTCAGGTCGAGATAGCACACATCACCATAGTCGATGACAGGAAAAATTAAGGTCTGTACAAGCATCTTCTTAATATCTGGAAACAAAAAGTTCTTCAATCGATACAGGGACCTTAGCATGCCCGTCACTCTGAGAAACACTAGCCACCTGAAATTTCCAATTGAACCTGGAATCAATATACAGTCCCAGATCCTTCACATTACTACTTAGGTGAATAATTTTGATGTATTCAATGAATAAAATTTTAATGTACTCAATGAATAAAATTTTGATCTCAAGTAGTTTTATCTGTTAATCGACTGAAAAATTTTGCGATAGTGACTGCTACATGTATATTGTTCAATACCATGTATGCTCTAAATTGTGCTATTATATGTACAATCCAATGTCATATCATATTTCCATTAATAATTATCGTTGAAAATCAAATCAAACAATCCATTTACGAATATAACACGCTTAGAAAATAAGATGTAAAGACATATAGACTATGAGCGAGATTTAATCTACGAGTATTACGTGTTTCAAATGTCCAGTAAGATCCATTGATGGATCTTCTTGCACTTAAGAACACTATCATACCATTTCGTCTTGCGGGGTTGGTTTCAATATTCTATCATTCAAATAGTTGGGTCATACAAATCGTTGGGTCTGTGAAAAAAATCAACGGGGACTTAGGAAAGTGGTGAATTAAAAATCAGTTGACGTTATTTTATCTCATCTTTTGATATGACATCTTATTTCCTGTCATTTAAGCAACTGCAGACGGGCGGCAAATGAGATGTTTGTGTTTATTGCTCCAGCATCACAATTGATTTCAAACTGTTGCAACATCTGAATGTATTGCAAGTAATAGAGCAAAAAAATTGGAAAGTATGTTGCAATCTTCCTACATAAAGTCGTCATAGGACTATGTAAAAAACTTTTCAATTGTGTTTTTGTACCTACATTGAGTAGAGAATAGTCGCTATAAAAACGTTACAGTACAAACTTTTTGTCTGTGAGGAAACGGAGACAAAATGTACAAAGTATGGAGACAATAAACGTTTGGCACGGATCCTTAACCGAGGAGGAATTTCCCTTATTTTAATGCTCTACGCTTATTATATATTCTGTGCTTATAACGTATGAAATCCATAAAGCATCTATTTTTCTCAAAACCTAAAGAAGGAATGTTGAGTCCTTTGCTCAATCAAGGACCAGTTTCTTGAATTAATCCATTCGTAGATAAGCGTTTCACCGTTTAATTTTCTCAGACTATGTACTGATTTGGCTTTGAACAAGACTTTTTGTAGTTTCTTTACTTAGCTCCACTGGACCTTGGCGAAGAACCCACCATTTTGAATCAATGTGTACGTTAAACAGGGAAGCGGACAATTTGGCTACGAGTTTTGACCTGGTAAATCCTACCTAGGCGAAGTCCCAATTTGGTTATACGCCTGTCTCCAGGAGGTAAGTTCGGTGAATAAGCTTTCCTGATCCCAAATGTGCTCTACATCGGGGCGGGAGAGGTTACGGAATGTGGTTTGGCCGGATTTACCCGAGCGAGACTCTGCACTAGGTCGCCTGCTTGGGTACGACCATCTTGCCTATTTCTGCTGCAAAGCAGCAGTGCTTACATCACTGTGTTCCAGTTTGAAGGGTAAGATATGGCAGTGAAATTACTCGGTACCATGACTTTACATCTTATGCCACAAGTTGGGAACGTACACTGTGGTTCTTGTGGGGGTTGCAGATTTACTTTATATACCTAATATTGATATAGATTGATGATAGATGTTACGGATGTAAAAAATTTGACATCCGCGGATGCGGTTGTGGATTATTATAGGTTCACATCCGTGGATGCGGATGCGAATTTCAGTATTTTTTTTAAGATATATAAATTTTGAGTACCTACATAAATACATGCAAATCGCTTAAATTTTAATGTGTTTCATTTAATCATATTTTAAAACTTTTGTTGTATAATAGATTTTACAACAGCAAACACGCGCAAGGCACGTGCCACCCCAGTCACGGCCACTTTCTTTTCATATCGTTACTTGTTGCAGATACGAATCCGCATCCGTAAAAGCTCCGCATTAATGGATGCGGATGCAGATGTCTGAATTAATGCAAATATTCCGCTTTTGCGGATGCGGATGCGAATATCCGCAACACCACAGTTCGGTATATAGTCAGTGTGACGTCTCGAAGCGTTCCTAAGAAAATGAACAGGCGGACAACAGAGTGATCCTATTAGGGTTTCGTTTTCCACTTGGAGGTACGGCACCTTCAAAGAACGTATGAGTCAAAAACGTACAGGTATTCATCAACGCAGAAACACAGATATAGCAGAATATAGTAAAGTTTACATGAAAATGAACCTAACAACTCCATTATCTACATAATGATAATTACCACAATATATCACACTGAATTTTTGTTGCCATTTGATAGCAATCTATTTGTAGCATGACCATCGTCGGTTTGAGGTTACAACGAAGGTTAAAGTCAAGGTCTGCTGTCGGATTCGCGGCGGATGTAGGCGCATGCGGTAGCTGTCAGAATAGACACAAAGTGAAAGTCCATTGGTTATCGCTGCTAGGGAACAAGTGCCAGGGGCCTAATTCCCCTAATCTTAACGCCGTTATCGTGTCTCGATAGCGTTTCCTTAAAACTGCTTTTGTCGTTTTTATACACAATGCCTTTTTCTTCGGGGGGAAATGCGTAACTGCACCGTACATGCCGTTGGCTAGACGGCGAGCGTGTGTGGGGGCTCTCCCGACAGAGTGCCAGGCCTACCCACTAGAACCCCCCGGTGTTCTCCCTGCCCTTATGGGCGCGCATGGTTTGTCGCACAGCGTGGACTTTCCACACTGTGCAATTTGTTCGTACTACAATTTCTTGAATAGTGTCAAAAGTTTAAATTAGTAATCGGTTAACTGATAACAACTAAGCTGTCTCTAAAAGCGATGCCATTGAAGCGATAATGACACGCCACAAACGTGTTAACGCTTGCAGAATAAGGCCCCGGGGGCCTCACCACGATCGCTTATAGTAAGGTTAAAACGATATTGAAACAGAGACACCGCTCCTGCTGCGTATAGCGCCATCCCGCTCTTGGTGCGGTATTAATATTGTTTTGGGCGGCGCTACTTTCCCGTTTTCAAACAATTTCGATTGACTGTACCGCCACAAATATAAAAAAGTGCAGTTCTAAAATTCTATGACATTTTTGAACATTTCATATAAACATTCTTAAAGATAGAAACGTCATGATTAATAATATTTCACTCGATAGAAAAAAAATACAAAGATTTTATTATTTTACTAAACTATTAAATAAGACTATTTTATTTTACTAGACTATTAAATAAGACAAAGACTATTTAATATTTTAAAACTGCTTTAAATCAGAAAATACAATAATAAATGACATAAAAGTTTTACCAATAGACGGACATTTTTATTATCTAGAAAATTGCAAAAGTAAATTTTTTATTTTGTCCCCCAGTTTTCCAAAAATCGATTAAAACGCGTAAAAAGTGACGTTCTAGTTCGGCCGCCGCGCGTAAACGACATTAGAAGCTATGCAATTATCAACTATGTATATTACCTTGCAATACAGCAATCGCCGTGCACGAGTAGATTTTCTGGGAAACCTCGCCCTTAATGTGAATAAAGGTGAAATTAAGTGTGCGCTGCTATTGAACAAGAACCGTATTCATTTTAATATACTGTTGTCGCGTAGGTAAGGCTGCTTACTCGCGCAAAGGATTAGCTTGGCAATTCAGCGTGGAAATGACGCCTGGGTGATAGGGACCATGACATGGCCTGATTTTTTGGATTTATTTTATTACATTATTTTAAGTGGTTATTTATTTTTAGTTCAGCTCGCATTTAGATTTACTCGTATATTTTTTAGTGGAAAATGTATTTATTAAAGCTAATCTAAACATATATGTATATTATACTAATAATAATCTTAAAAATATACGTATCCTAAAAAAATTATGTAAATAAAACTAATCATAACACTAGAAGCTTAATATAAAAACTTAATCTAAGCACTCGCCGCTGTTAGTGGGCAACGTTCCCAGAATACTGGCAGCATTGCCACGTTGTATGGCAATGCTTATTCTCTGGCCAAGATAAGAACCAGCATTCTGGTCGTGGGTTGCGTCTCGTAGACGGGCAGAAAGATCGTTAAATATTTTGTGGGTACTCGGTCCCCACGGTCCCAGTGTTTCAACCCCAAAGGCTCGAATATGTAACTATACTGTCCAGAGCACCTACTATATTTTCGGCTTTTGAGGTTTTCAGCAGATTCGGCCGCCGCGCCAGTTTTTATTTTAGTTTTTAGAAGATGAGAAGGTACCAGCGTATCTATATACGTAAGTAACATCCCACACTAAGGGTCGCCACATCTTCCAAGGAACCAGCGTCATACCATGTCATGCCATCAGGCCTTTTACCGTCGTCACGCATGAGGCTCTAAGCTGGCTGTGCAGTTGGCGGCGATAATGGCCCTCTGCATAATACTGTTAAGACTCACGTGGCGGGGAATTCTTCCTGCACATCTACTGCAGGATAGGCCGTGATGGCCAAATCTGTCGACATGAACGCCACACTGACAGCGGTGAGGAGCACAGCACGACGCACCTAAACGTAACGCTAATATTGCAAAGCCGAAAGAAGAAGTCCATCAAGGTACCTGTATTATTCGATGGAAATGCCTGTAGCCATAACTTGGATTCCCTTTACTAACGGCTAACCAAAACAAAATATGCTAGAAATATATTTTTATATCGTGCATGTTTATCTTTCAATAAGCTTTTTACAGATATTGATATTTTGGACCTCAGTCTGAAAATAAATAAATTTAAATCTTGTACAACTGAAGTCTAAACTTTAATTAATATTCTGCCTTACCCAATTATGTTATGTGAGTCTACCACACTAATACAAGTTTTTTAAATGACTTTGAAATCATTTTTTTTCTGATATATTTTTTTAGATTATATTCGAATTATTTACTGACATTGAATTTGATTGTATTTTTTTCTATATTTTTGATTATTATTTTTAATTAATATTTCTATTGTATTTCATTGCTTAGTCCATAATTTTAACTATATGTGAACACTTTACTGGTTTATGTGCTGTTATAAGAGTATGTAATACTTATGTGTGTAAATATAACTGATTGTGTTCCGAATAAAACAAAATAAAATAAACAAATAAGAGACGCGCACGGTCTGCGGAGCTATTTTATATTTTATAAACGTAAATATTAGCAAAATATTTTTTTTCAAATATTAATAATGATAAGGTTTGTCTTAAATGTATGTAGTGAGTGGCAGAGCAATGACCCAGAGACAATGACAGAAAAAGTATTTTTAATTGATTTTGAACTTCACGTCTTCTTTGCTAGAGTGGTAAGGACTGGAGTGGTTTTTCGTAAACAAATAAAGTATATGTAAAATAAACGCTACTAAGAATTAGAAGAAAAAAATATTTTACAAAAATAAGAAGTCGGTTCTTAAAAATATGACGCCATATTTTTATATTGCAGTTGGTCATATAGTGATTATATTTTTAGTAAATTTTATACATGCATATTAGAATTTGAAAACACCACTGGAACTACGCGTGCATAAGTTCCTATTATATTGAAATACCTATCCCCTAACCCCCAACCCACCAGAAACATTCTATCAATAGCTCAGTATCATGATTTATTATAACTACCAGATGCAAATACCTGAATATATTCAGAAAAATATGAAACACATCGGACGTGCCTATGAAATGTAAAGGTTTTCCTTGATTTTCCTGGAATCTCATCTTCAGATCATGACTTGGTAACAATGAGACTACCTCAAAAGTGTACTCTTTCGATTACAAAAAGAATTTTGAAAATCGGTCTACAATTGGCGGAGAAATCGGTGAGCAACCATAAAAAAATTAATACACTCGAACATAGAACCTCCTCCTATTTTGAAATCGGTTAATGATTCAAATATTTATTTCAGCAATCACCCAATAACTCAAAGTCAGGATGACTGAGCGACAAATCACTAAAATCAAAATAAGAGAACGACCTCCGTTAACGCTGAATATGTTTATTTCATAAGATAGAAAGGTTATGAATAAAGTTAATAAATAATGTAGAATATCATTGTAGAAATTAATGTGATTTAAAAAAAGAACAGTCTTTTGTTTTTGTAAATACTTAGGTACCTATTTCAGTCATTAAATTTTAAGGATACAACAAAACATAAAAATTTAATTACATACTTAAAAACAAATTGCAATAGTTTTGAAGTAAGTATATTATATATAATTTTAATTCTTTGTGTTTTGTTTACCTACTCGTTGTTGTAGCTCTTTGTAGTATTGGTTTGTCTATTTTTTGACAGGATTGCTGAAAAAGATTCCAACCGAAATAAGCAGCACCTATATGTGAAAATATTTTTTTATATATTGTTTTGTTTGTTTATCCATGTGTAAGTAAATGTTAAATAATTGATACAAGAAATAAAAATCCAGTTCTTACCGGAGCCTTTTGCAAAAATAAACGCCTCCGTGGCTTAGTGGCTGAGAGCACCCGGTATTGACCTGAAGTTCCGGGGTTTGATTCCCCATGGGGTAGAAGTTTTTCTGCTCGGTTTGGTTGGTAGTAGGCTGCTGAGCTCGCTTGGCTAGCTAACTACCATCGTATTGCCCAAGGCAGACGCAGCACAGGAGGGTGGCGAAGAGGGGCCCGTCACGAGCTACTGCTCGCCGTGAAGATGCCCGGGCAAGGTGCGATCAAATGCCCGAAGCCCGCACCCGCCCATGGCGGATGAAACCCTGACTGACTGACTGACTCTTGCCCAAATTTGCCGCCATAATAACAATGTTAATAGCATTGTTGTGTTCGTTGTTGAGGTTCGCTTCCACCTTCGGCCTCATCGTCACCTAATTAGGTGAGATGAAGGCCACCAGCTTCCCTGTTGTAAAAAACTCAATCATCAGGGGGGTTATTGTCTAAGAAAAAATCTATCACGAACGCCTTCAATTTGACAACCATTGCACCGTGAACACAAGACTCTGCGACGACATCCTTTTATAAAGGAGCAATGGATTGACGGCGACTGTCAAATTATAAGCGATCGCGATAGATTTTATCTTAGACAATAACCCCCCAGGCATGTATTCTTTTAATAGATAATATTACGTAGTCAAAATATACCCTAGAAGACTTCAAAAGTATATCCTTACTTAATATTATAAACGCGAAAGTTTCTGAGGATGTTTGTTACCCTTTCACGCAAAAACTACTGAATGGATTTGGATGAAATTTTGTAGGTAGACGGATTACGACAGGGATTAACATATAGGCTACTTATTATACCGGAAAAGTAAGTAGTTCCCGCGGGAAATTTTAAGGCGAAACATAGTTTGCGGACACAGCTAGTGCCTACACCATAAGATTATATTCCAAGTTTTTTAAGACTTACAACCATTATCATGTCAAATCCTGTCAATCGTTGCCTGACCTCCGACGAGTAAAAAAATAAAGAAAACAATAATAGCGACATTAAAAATGCTGATATTGTGCCGTTTAAACATTAAGATCACCGAGGCAGTTAATCGGTGATTTTATTGCTAAGGAAAGATTTAAACGCAGTAATATCCATAATACTAACATACATTATAATTGAAATTTATTTATCATGTATAGGACTGTACTTCTGCTGAAAGGATAGGGGGATATTCTTATTCGTAGGCTTGCTATTATATTGATTCTCACGTCGGTTCTCTTCGAAGTCGACGGCTGATCGGTAGAAGTTGGTGCTCTGCAGTTCGCCCTCAATGACCGCCCAAGGAGTAGCCTATTCTAGAGAGGCTCATTAAGCGCACGATTACAGCCTCCCCTTTGAGGACTGACCCACAGACTCTGTGACTAGCCATCGGCAGGAAAGGTGCGCAACAGCATTTAAAGAAAAGCTTGCTGTTATATAATGATGCTTGTATTGGCAGACGTAGCGTTGATAAGTACATCTCCCACAACACAAGTTACACCAACGATGTAGTAAAGTTTGCGGGCAATGCCGGACATGGGTAGCGAAGGATCGACCGGTTTCGAGATCTTTGGGGGAGCCTATAGGAATGATGATCCAGTCCGCTTAGGGGTCGTCCATTAATTACGTGAGATCTAAATAGGGGGAGGTGGAATTCGGAAAACATCACTATAAATCACATTGAGGGAAGGAGGGAGGTTGCAGTTACATATTACGTGTATATTTTTGTGCAAATATGCCCGAAAATGCCTTTACTTACTACAGTTTAACAATGCACCTTGCTGTGACGTGCTTTTGACATTACGTTAAGTAGGCAAACCGCAATTGAGCCAATTGAATAAACTGAAATGCGAAATTATAATTATTTGTTATGGAAAGATTACTTATTGTAAAAATAATATGTGTACGTCACACCACATTTTATTTTCAAAAGAAGTTTAATATGTACTGTTTTTTCATTTATATAAAGTAAAAAATATTTTAAAAAGATTTAAGTTTTTTAAAATAAATAAATACATGTGATGTTAAAGGAGGGGGGATAGTTTAGAAATTCACCATGTATTACTAGTGGGGGGGGAGGGGGTTAAGTAGTGGTATCGCATTATGGGCCCTACCATATGCGCCCAAAAGGGCAGGGAGAACGAACACCGAGGGGTTTTAGTGGCACTCTGTCGGGTTAGCCCGTCTAGCCAACGGGAGGGTACGGTGCGGTCACGCATTTCCTCCTGAAAAATAATGAAGGGGGGGGGGTGTTTATGAGTGATTTAAAAACTTAACGTAATTAAAGGACGAATTTAAGTATCTTAACTAGATACTTAAATTCGTTAAAACGTTGAATAAATAAAAAAAATACAATCGTTGTTGTATTCCGGTAATTACTTATGGTAAAATATCCAATCCCTTTATGGTTGAGTAGTCCCGGCGAAAGTTCGCATCATCTTCATAATAAGTATCATACGTGAGGCCTTACCGCTTGACCGCTTAGAGTAATGTCAAAACAATATTGAAACAGAGACACAGTGACGTACAGACTATGTAACGTATAGCCCTATCTCGTTCTCACGCCGTTTCAATACTGTTTTAAGCGATTATGGTAGGGGCCAAATATGCGCAGAGATGAACCTACACGTGTATTTAGTTAATGTTTGTTTTGTTCTGTTACTTCGCTGGTATTGCACTTAGTAAAGGTAATTAGTACATATACAAAGAACATTTTAATTAGCTGTGATATTTGAAAACGGAAGAAGAACGTACGGAACGTATATAGAAGATTCCACCCAGTTTCTTAAAGGCTGATGATTGAAACACTAGCATGTCTATCGATTCAACAGTGGTGTCAAATCAATTCAAGTTTCTGAAACGTACGTTTGCAAAAATGTTATTAATGTTTGATTGTTTTGATTTGCCATGAAAATTATTTCTAAGATGGTCACATTACCACGTTTCAGAAACTTGAATTTAAAAAAAAACAAATATTTAGAATTTGTTGTAAGTTTTTTAAATGTATAAAGAATTTGTCATATTTTTAAAGTTTTTACAGCAATCACGTGGCTTACAACGTTGGACCCTCGTAGATTATAGCAAATGCGACATTAAGCATAAGAAATATATATTCCTTATATTTATATAATCATAAGAAATGTTTTATGATAATAAACTAAATCAATAGAATTAATTTGATATCAAATTAAATCAATATAAAATAATCATACTTAATTAAAATAAGATCAAACTGAAATAGATATACCTACACTAGCATTTTTAATCTAAATTGAATTAAAATAAAATCAAATTGAGTTATGTTGCTTCGTATCGTGTTTATTTGTCATGTTTATTTAATACAATTGTATGCCAAATAGTGCAGTGTCTAATAGGCTACAGGTAAAAAACAAAGAATATAGTAAATAATGTTCATTGTTGTTTGTAGCTTTATACGAAGCCCTATCGAGGGAAGCGTCTCTTCACTACACTAAAGCACCTCTAACTGTATTTCTTCTCCTTGTATGGGGTCCATCATAGCATCATCGTATGTCATTCATAGCATCGTAACCTGCGAAAAATAATTTTAATAATCTACAAAAAATATATTACATAAAGTTAACACAGTAAACAGACTAAAGTTAGTTTTACATAGTTAATAAAGTTTGAGTAATAATTAGTGAAATAAACTTGAATTTTGACTTTGTAAACATTTCATCATCACAGCTCATATACGTCCCCACCGAGGGGCTCGAGCCTACCCTAAGCTAGGGTGAGGCCTTAGTCAACCACGCTGGCCCAGTGCGGATTGGTTGACTTTACATACACCTTTTAATTTTTTCGCAGGTCTATGCCGGTTGCCTCACGATGTTTTCCTTCACCGTGGAAGCGTCGGACAAAATGTACATATAACATTCGATAAACGGAAAACACATTGGTACATGGCAGGATCGAACGCCGGACCTCCCAATTGTAAACATTTGCATACAATAAAATATATATTTATACTCATAGATAGCTCATACGATTTCTGTATAAACAATTCAGTTAATCCACCTAAGACTACCGAGTGCTTGACAAATCTCTCGAAAATATTTCAATCTATAATTATGGCGTGACAAGCGTTCTAGAATCCAAAATGGGTCTAGTCTTGCCTACTAATTTTGTACCAAATTTGACAGTTCTGTTAACTGAAACATGACTGAAACAGTGATAAGTTAGCTGTCAGAAACTCAATTAACAGTTAACATTATAGTAGGGGAGCCCAAGAGGGGATTTTTGCAGTTACTCGAGCGCGTCAGATTAAGATATGAGGGATACCTTGCACACTGTAGAAGTACCTCCACTACAAAAGGCACACAGCCTTTTGTGGTGGGGAAGGGGGGGTTCATATTTTTATTATACTTCGGCTAACTGAAATCGTCAGATTATTGTCTCCCCTTATTTCCGTTATTATTTTCTTTAAAATAAAAATTAAATTGACTGCTATCATTAATACCTCTGTGATTTTTTTTCAATTTTTGGTTTGTAACTTTGTGACTCTCATACTCCCTTGTGACAGATTCGAATCGTCAGATTTTAACAATATTCTAGCGGATGGTCTTTTTAGATTTTTCTTATTCGCCTTTATTAATTTTTAATGGAAATAATCTGGGGGCACGGCAGTGCCCCCGCCAAGTCGAGCGTGAAGCAAACACTGCCGTACCATCCTTTACTGGAACCATTTTGCCGCATTTTCAGGCCCCTATTTGAGAACCTCTGGATAAGACCAGAACACAGAAATTTTCGTCATCCAGTAAGCTATAATCACATACTTAAAATCCAAAATTTCAAGTCTGTAGGTCATTTAGTTCCGAAATTAAGCGAAAGCAAAGCTTCGCATTTATGACACTCACTCACTCACTCACTCACTCATGAACGAAAGCAAAGTTTCGCATTTATGACACTCACTCACTCATTCACTCACTCACTTACTCATGATCATCAAAATGGAACTAGTACTTCCCATAAACTCAGAGAGCTGAAATTTGGTACAGAGTTAGGGTTTAATGGCCACATAAAGGAAAAACTATAAAAACTAGGATAATCGAAGATCTGGAGTACCTGGTGACCCTGATTAGAAAACACAAGAGCCCAACCAAACTATTAGAGATATCGATATACCGCCTTTACAAAAAATATTCAACTTGGTGGGCCGCTTCCAATAAAGAAAAGAAAGATTTGTAATAGTAAAAACACTACTCCTAAAAAGAAAAGAACTGTGTCAAATAAGAAAATCTAATAAAATAAATCAATAAGCTCACGTTTCTACAAAAAGAAGTGAAATCCCACCAAAATCATTCTGTAAAAAACTAGCCAAGTCTCGATGGAGCTGCTTGTTTATCTCTAAAAAGTAATGAAATCTAGACATAGTCGTGCCAAGTCTAAGGTTCCTTACTGCGATTTCTTTATTATTATAGTTAATGTTGTGTGACTTGGTCGTTGAACATTCCTTATACGTTAGTGGGTACAAGTCAACGGCCAAGTCACACAACATTAACTATAATTATAAAGAAATTGCAGTAAGGAACCTTAGACTTGGCACGACTTTGTCTAGATTTCATTACTTTTTAGAGATAAACAAGCAGCTCCATCGAGACTTGACTAGTTTTTTACAGAATCTTTTTGGTGGGATTCATCTTACGCGTAAAGGTTTGCTTAAATATTCCCCTCACTCTCTCTCACTCACTCCTATGTAATCAGTGCGGGACGATCGAAGCAAGGTCATTGGGAACACTATGCGCCTTAAGTAGTTTCAGAGTTTATCTCGGACAAACACACGAGAGAGAGATTTTTATATCATCCTCATCATCATCACAGATCATATGCGTCCCCACCCAACTAGCAAAGCGGTGATAAAAAAATTGCTTTTATCACTGAACAGTGTTACTAAAGTCGCATATTAGTAACGCTTATGACAGCTTGAGATATATGAGTTATTTTTATCTCTCTTTAGCTGTATAGGGATATACAATCAAATAGTGATATTAGGCTATGATATAAACGTTTACTGGGCTGTTTTTTACAACATATAAACTCACTAACATCGTTAAAGAATAGTTATGCTGCACAATAGGACCACATGCAGCTAATATGATGCAAAATGAAACTAATGTGGCTCCACAATTACAAATATACAGCCAGTGTTATATTAATAACTCTTGAAGCTAAACTGCGATATAGTAGTGTCACGGAAGCTGCAATGTCTCAAACATGCTTTATAAGAGTGTTTATTATCACCAGTGTTAAATAAGTTATACTGTTACTTTATTAACACTCAATAAATGTAATGCAGTATTAGCAGTGCTGATATATCACTATGATATTATAACATTTTCATCTCTAATATAACGCTAAAAAGATGTAAATCTGTTCACAGAAACACTATTACTAAGCTTCAGACAGAATAAAATGGGTTTCTGTCCATGGCCATTCCATTCTTTTAAGTTTCTTGAAATTATTTTTATTTATAAAACAGTCCACATTCATAACAACCACCATATTTCTGAAAAAAAAAACATTGAGTAGGATGGAAAGGTTTATTTTACTGCTCCTGCGGTACCCTAAATATCGTCATGGCTGCAAGATGCAGTATATCGTCTGTATAACAACACCCTTAAACTCTAACTAGTTACATAATTGTATGTCTTCACAAAAACTTGGTAAATAAATTTATATTTATTTGATAAAATATTGCTATTTAAAGGGGGGCATAAAAAATAATGAATGTTGCACTACTAATTTATCTATAAAATTACAAGCGCATGTGGAATTGACACACTAATGACTTATTACATCCACTTCTAAGATTCATAAATAAAATGGATGATGGAAACTTATTATTATAAAGATTACTTTATAATAACAAGTCCTGGATCTCACATAGATTTTACGCACTCAAATTGTGAACACAGAACAAGTGTTAATGCAGAATCACAATCACTGATATACAACTAAATAGCTCGAAATTAGTGTAGCTAATCCATTTATGTTGCTTGATTCTGATATAGTAGAATTAATATAACTGATATGACTCCAAAATTTAAGAAATAACACAGATATGTCACGAATATGTATCCAAGTAGTTCTAAGCGATGTTAAAATACAGCTACTATATCACTTAATAGCCATAAAAGTGGGGCCAAATCCCAATGATATAAGCTGTTCTATCAAACATATACGACTATTTATGTGACAGATATACAGCTATTTTTAGCACATGACTGCTAGTTGGACCGAGGGGCTTGAGCCTACCATATGTTAGGGTGATTAGGGCTTAGTCAACCACGCTGGTCCAGTGCGGATTGGTCGACTTCACATACACCTTTGAATTTCTTCGCAGGTGTATGCAGGTTGCCTCACGATGTTTTCCTTAACCGTAGGAGCGTCAGATAAATGTACATATAAAATTCGAAAAACAAAAAACACATTGGTGCATGGCGGTCTCGAACCCCGGACCTCCCGCAGAATGCAGAACTTCTATCAATATTATCTTGCATAATTTCGCGAATGTTCACTAATTTTAAAGTCCCATAATATTAAGAATTGAAGTATGTAGTACGAACAATATTGAGTAGTCGATAATATAGTGTTAATTAACTGGCACATGTAATATATGTGCATACGTAATGCTTAGAACTAGTTATAATGTTTCAAAAATATTTTTCAAATACGCATAGACCTATCGACCTACATATATATTTTGAAAAGTTAGTTATCCTGTTTTAGCATAATTTTAGTATTAATGCATATATTTATTTAAGATAAAAAGCCTATTTAGATGCTCGGTGTTCATGAATAAGCAATTATAAATACCTACGCAAACAACCGTTTTATAATAAGTAATGTAGCTATTTAATAAATTTAAACAAAAACCTGATTTTAGCGTTGCCCCATTTAAGAAGTCGTCAAATAATAACAATCTATTAATGGTCAAAAAAGATTATCTTCTAGTTTTTTTATATGTTAGTACTAGATACCTAGTATACTTAGTTCCTACTTATAATAATAATATTTTTATTTGCATAAAATATGGTTAAACAATGCTCGAAACAGTGTACAAATTAGTCCAGCATATTTTGCGAATAGGAAGCATGCACATAATATACATTTAATTCGTTTTACAATTAAAAAATTCATGCAAAGTATAAAAAATTTTAGATTTTAACCACTCAATTAATGTAATTTTTTTGAAATTGTCAGGCAAGACATTAAATATCCTAACACACATAACAGGACATTGGTTTTTATAAAATGCTAAATTTGGGGAATGTTCATCTATCTGTATTTCTTGTACTACGTGGATATATATCACTCACTTTTTTGAACATATACATACGGCCTTTCACAAAGCAGACAGATTCCAGTATATATAAGTCAGTAAGCGTCAGTATACCTAATGATTTAAACAATGGTCTACAGGATTCATATGGAGGCTTACCACATATTGCTCTCACGCATTTCTTTTGCGCTATGAACATTTTATCTTTATATGTTTTATTACCCCAAACCAGAATGCCATATCTAAGATTAGAAGCGACATAGCCATAATATGCTGTCAAAACAGTAGATAGTGCTGACAGGCAAGGCTACGTAGTGTACGTAGCCTACTTAAAACAAATCTATATCGATTTAATTTATCACATATCATGTCTGTGTGTGCCTTCCAATTGTATTTTTCGTCAATAATAACTCCTAAAAATTTACTGTTTGTCACTTCTTTTAAGTTAATGTAATCATAAGCAATATTTAATGTAAATTTTTTAGATCCGTTGGTATGAAATTGTATATAATTAGTTTTCGTCAAATTTACTTTAAGATTATTTTTATTTAGCCAGTCAATAATTATTTTAATTGTATAGATTATTTCATTTTGATAATTGTCTCTATTATTACATGTCAAAATAACTGATATGTCATTCGCATACAATATACATTGATTGTCTGTTGTAATCATGTCTGATAGGTCGTTTATGTAAAATGAAAATAACAGAGGAGCAAGAACACTTCCTTGTGGAACTCCGTATCTGTTACTTTTAAAAGATGACCTATAAGACTCTAGAATATTATTTTCATTTACACGACCAATTTCTGTACATTGCATTCGATTGTTTAGGTATGACTTTAACCATTTCCATGCTGTTCCTCTGGTACCATAATTATATAGTTTCGTTAAAAGCAGGTCATGAGACACAAAATCAAATGCACGCGACAAGTCGACAAGAAAATTCCCACTGTAGGTTTTTTAGCATTAAAGTTTTACCAAATCGAATATTGCAGTTGTAGTTGATTTATTTTTTGTGAAACCATGTTGGTTACTTTTTCAAATATTGTGTTTTAGAGCAAATGAAGTCAATCTATTTTTAATTACTTTTTCAAAGACCTTGCTAACAACTGAACTTAAAGCAATAGGGCGACAATTTTCCATTACCTTTTTAAATAATGGTTTAATAACAGTTCTTTTTAACAGCTCTAGAAACTCTCCTTTTTCTAAAGATAAATTAAATAATGAAGTGGCCACGACAATTCACGCCCACATAACTTCAATACTTTTGTGGACAGACCGTCACATCCAACTGATTTAGTATTGTTAAGTGATCGAATTATTGATATAACCTCATCCCTGAGACATGATTCCAGAAATATACTATTTGGAATGAGTTTTTTGTTTGTGTTTTCAATGGAGTGATTGCAATTTGATTTTAAAAAGTAGTCATAGCATAACCATCCGAGACTTCCGTATCGCCAATGTTGATTTTGACAATGTAATTATAGTCCTTTCCTTTATTTGTTTCACTATTAATCAAATTCCACGCTGCCTTGCATTTATTTTTTGCAGCCTGTATATATCTGTCATTACTTAATTTCTGTGATAAATGTATACAGCGTCTTAACATCTGAGAGTATCTTTTGTAAACAGATTTGGTAGCGACACCTTTATTTTTATAAAAATTGAAACGCAAATATCTTTTTGTTTTGCAACACTTTATCAAAGCTTTTGTAATCCATTTATTATGATTTTGTCTAGTATTGATAGTATTTTTTTCCATGGAAAACAAAGGTTATATAAAAGCTCTATCTACTCAAGAAATGAAGTTATTGCTACATGAGATCTGTTTCCTGTAGAGTTTTATTAAAAGTTAGTTGACGTAAATAGTTACGGAACTTAACAATATTCTCATCACTGTAATCTCTTATTTCTTTGCGATATGTGAGCAGATGAGAAACTCTTGTCACTATAGGTAAATGTAACATTTGAGCAGTGTTATGGTCTGATAAACCAAGATGCAGTAACTCACCGTCCGCATTTTCAACGTTACTAATAATATGATCAATACATGATTTCTGTCTAGTTGGTTCATTAATGTGTAATGTTAAATTGTAATTCTTTATAACGTCTCTAAGATAATGTGTGTCTTAGATGATGCTTATACTATTTGGTTGGAATTTTACATATAAGTAACAGGTTATATTTTTCGGCCATGATAGCGAATATGCATACAAAGCATAGAATTGGTATTTAGCAATAAATTAAAAACCTTAGCAAACTGTGAAAAAACTGTCTAACTACAAAAATTATAAACTGTCTAACTACAAATATTATAAACTGTCTTACTACAAAAATTATTACTGTCTAACTACAAAAATTATAACTATATATGCTATTTAATTTAAAATTGCATGCCATCTCTTTCTTTCTCTACATATTTTTGTATGGGTAATGGATATTCTATAGCGGACATGTACGATGACGTCACAGTCTATCGGATATCTCTCTCTCTCTCTCTAGTTAGCAACTTAAAAGCTAAGCTAAATATTCGAAAAACCACATGAACTTGTGCGAGGAGTTTTATATTCATGTATTAGGTCACATATCTATGGTGGTATGATTAAGTCCCACCCTACCCCCAGGGGTATGGCCAGTGGTATGGTGGGTCCGCAGTATCTAAACCTGGTCTAAAGTTAGTCTTGGTTTAAACGTAGTGCTCTTTCACTTGTGTCAATCTATATCCCATCTATAGACGCGCACACAGCCGTAACCACTAATGGTTGAAACGTGAAATTTGGACAGTTGTTTAATTCAAAATGCGGACGCACACTAAGCAAGGATTTAATAAAATAATAACCCTAAAGGGATGAAATAGGGGTTGCAAGTTTGTATGGAAAAATCTTTAAATTAGCAACGATTTTGAGAAAACTTGAGATTCATACTCCCAAAATTATTTAATTGAACACTTGTTTCATGTTTTATTGGAATTCACCCCCTTAGGGTGCAAAATAGGGGTTGAAAGTTTCTATGGAAAATATTTAAAATCTGTTCCAATATCTATGAAATTTATTATCCGGGCTTAAATAGGCTACAAAATTATTTTCCTACGGAAACATATAAATTCTCATGGGAAAACAATAATAACGCGGGCGAAGCCGCGAGCGGAAAGCTAGTAATTATAAAAGGAGAGAGATGTTCCCATCTATAGACGCACGCACAGCCGTAACCGCTAATGGCAGAAACGTAAAATTTGGACAGTTTCTTTAATTCAAAATGCGGACGCATTATAAGAAGGGATTTTGAAATAAATTTACCCTGAAGGGATGAAATAGGGGTTGCAAGTTTGTATGATTTTTTTTAATTAGCAACGATTTTGACAAAACTTGACATTCATGCTCTTAAAAACATTTCATTGAATACGTGTTTCATGGTTTATTGGAATTCACCCCCTTAGGATGCAAAATAAGGGTTGAAAGTTTCTATTGAAAATATTTAAAATCTGCTCCAATTTCTATGAAACTTATTATTCGAGCTCCTAAATATAAACAACAGTCGTCTATATAATAGGCTATAAAATTATTTTACGGGAAAATATAAAATTCCCACGGAAAAATAGTAATAGCGCGGGCGAAGCCGCGAGCGAAAAGCTAGTTATACATAGATAGAAACGGCGTCAGGTTCAAAACAGGACTATGTTTAGACCATGCCTTGTAATAAGACGGTAGCTGTCAAGTTCACATTACCATTACCTAAACAAACGCGGACGGGCGCACTATTAAGTAATTATACTACCCAGCCATGGACCAAGATCGGTTACGTTAGCTTAACTGTTGGTTGGAATGGCCTTCAATCGCTTGTTCATTGAAGGTTTTCTGTGGTGCACGTAACGTTATGTAATTCCTTAAAACAGCAATTTGTGTACAGCCGGCTTCAAAAGTAGACAAGCATTTTCAGCAGATTTAGTACCATGTCACAGCAACTATTCCTTTTATTTAGTATGGTTACAACTATATTACATTGTTAATAGTTGGTGTGATATGGTACTAAAGTGTTTATCTACTTTTGAAGCCGGCTGTACGATAAAGAAATATATCCCGGCAAAGCTATGAGTATTGTTTTTAGGTATGTTGATTTTATTAGTTGAAATTAACAAGTTCGGTTACAAATAAGACTAAATATTAAATCATAATACAATCGTCATTAATTTATTAAACACGAAGTTATTTGAAAGATTGTATATAAATTCTAATAATAACACACCACTGAACGTGCCTATATATAGCTTTAATTTATGAACCGTCAATTTATAACCGTGACAAAACGAAAAGTCTCACTCATAAACTATGACCATAATTGGGTTAGTATGATTTTAAATCTACTTTTTCATAGGGTGAATTCCTGTTAGGCAGCTCCAGTGATACGTACTCTGAGTTGACACAACACATTGTGTGAAGTTACCATAACTATCGAGGCGAGGACATGCTGAGCGCACGCACGTATACCAACAGTATGACGTCTAGACTCTTACAGATGGTTTAGATATACTTATCATAATGTGATGGTGCATATGATAAATACGTCTGTAACTGTTGTTCATCCAAGAGTCTAGACGTGGCGTACGTGAGTTCAGTAATATTTGTTTACCTTCACCCTCGCTTGTTTCGCGGAACACTATAATGTTTAACTGTTTTGTTAATAATAATAATATACACGTTATAGTACACAAAGACAAAGTACAGTAGAAATAACAACAGAAATGAAAACAGAAATGTTACTATGGGCGGCCTTATTGATAAAAAGCAATCTCTTCCTGGCAACCTCAGGAATCTATACTAATATTATAAAGCTGAAGAGTTTGTTTGTTTGTTTGTTTGCTTGAACGCGCCTATCTCAGGAACTACTGATTCAAATTGAAAAATTCTTTTTGTGTTGGATAGTCCATTTATCGAGGAAGGCTTTAGGCTATATAACATCACGCTACGACTAATAGGAGCTGAGCATCAATGAAAAATGTTGCAAAAACGGGTAAAAAATATACGGCGAAACGTAGTTCGCTGGCACAGCTAGTGGGAGATATACATACGGGGGAAGGGTGCAAAAACTGGACTGAGGCATATTATGTGTGATGGGGACAGAAAATTAGTTTCACCGAAGCAACTCATGATTCAAGGATAGACAGTGTCTACAAACTTGGTGTTTATAAGACTAGCGTGCGTGCTCCGAATACTCTCAGGGAGAGAGTTCCATAAGCGAACAGCGTAGGACGGGAATGAGCATAACAAGAAATGAGTCGAGTGGGGTAGGATATTAATAATCAGCGTGGGATTTGATGAAGTGGGCCGAAACGAAAAATGAGACTTAAGCTATGGTGGATGAAGACTTTCGATGAAATAAAACATAGTAAAGAAGGCACAAAAAGTGCATGTATATTAGTTAAGCGGGTGGCAGTTCACTTTATAAGAGCATGTTTCAAAGCCTTGAATTTCGGTATCAGGTGACAAGTATTTCGATAACTTTAAAATAAATTTGTGGCGGAGTTCGCTCAAGAGCTGAACTATCTACATCCTTCTGCTTTTCCTCAACCAGAATCAAAAAGTAAAATCGTTTCCTCTAATAGAAAATGTGGGTCAGATTCTAGGTCATAGTGTCATTATTTTCATACTCACCACACAGACGTATAAAGGGAAGGCTTCCCTTTATGTCTGTGACTCACCATCAAAAGATTAGTCCAGCGCGGTGTAAAAGCACCGCGTTGCCATATATCAAATTTTGACTAATTTACATTTAATCACTTCAGTGGCTAAGGTTAAGGTTCTGGGTGCTAGAATAAGTGTTACCATATTCATCGCTAAAAACGAGATAAACGAGGTACAGCAAGCCATATATCAAATTTGCGCGAAAAAAGAATCAGGTGCCTAAATGGCATGACCCTAGGTGTAGGTTTTGGGTGCTAGCATCAACATTTTCATTATCATCATAGCTCATATACGTCCCTGCCGAGGGGCTTAAGCCTACCCTAACTTAGGGTGGTTAGGCATTACTCAACCTCGCTGGCCCAGTGCGGATTGGTCGACTTCACATACACCTTTGAATTTCTTCGCAGATGTATGCAGGCTGCCTCATAATGTATTCCTTCACCTTAGGAGCATCGGTATATGTAGATATGAAATTCGAAAAACGAAAAATAGGTAGAGCTACTATCACGTGCTCTTAGCAGACCGCACTGGCAGACCGTCTCTGGGCGTCGATCCTGTTTTGTATGAAAAATCCACGAGTTTCTGAGAAAAAGGGTCTTGACAGACAGACAGACGGACGGACGGATGGATGGATGGACGGACGGACTGACAGACGGACAACAAAGTGAGTGACGGACAACAACCTATAAGGGTTTCGTTTTTTCCTTTCGAAGTACGGAACCCTAAAAACAAAAAATCTAACACAGGAAGAATTTCTCGTATAGGATTTGAACATGCGTGTTCAACATACTGTATTGACGCTGAAATGGGAATTGGTGCCTTTTTCTTAATTCTAGTTTTTTAAACGATACGATTTACTAAGGAGTAAAAGAAACGTCCTACTACACGTTTTCCTTACAAAAACATAAATTTAATGGATATTGTCTTAATCAATGATAAAGCGGATATAGGTAAGTAAGTATGCTTTTTTAATATCATAGCCATTAACTTGTAGCAACTAAAAATGCTTTAAATATTTGTAGATATATTTTATACACAGGTCATTGAACTGAAAATATTTCGTAACTATGATATAATAAGTGTTTTTGTAAAATGAAGTTATATCTTATTTCTAAATATTTTCGGTTGAAGGTCAAGAACTCAGGGTCAGTAAAGCTAACATCCACCTAATTAAGTCAAATTAATTAACAAGCAACGCGGAAACTGATATAAGTTGATAATTTTATTTACTTAACAGATTGTAAAACTGGAATTTTCAAACTAACTATATTTTTAAATTTACGCCGAGGTGATGGCGATTCCAATATCTTTAAGCTTCTTCTTTCTGGTGTGTGTTAAGGATATGATCTTTTAGAGTTGGGCAGATCCACTAATCCGCATTGGGCCAGAATCGAACTGTTTCTACCCAACTATCTGCATTGGGCCCGAGTTGTGGTATCACGGGACACACTCCTCATGTGTTTCTTCCACGTAGGAATGCCGTGTGTTGATGATGTGGTAATTTTTTGATGGAGAGTGTGCGGAACGAAGGGGATAGTTTGGATTTGAAGATGAAATATGGCAAAACTAATAGTATTAATGTCGGCTGGTGTAACGCTTCTGGAGCAGCCAAAATCCTACAGTGTTGTATATGTGCAACTAAGTGTAGATAGCTTCTCATGGAATTCTCATGAGGGTTACATATCCCATAAATAAAAAGCACTCCTAAATATATATAAATAATTACGACCTTTTTAACACCAAATTATTTCTGCAATATTTTAACAAGCGCCGGACATTATTATATTAAAAGCCAGCTGCTTACCAATACGGAAGGTGAAAGTCAAGGTTAATAGTGAACAACTGTGTCTAATGCATTACATAACAAAACAAATAGCATTAGGAAAAAATGCACGGCGATAAAATTGATTGCACTATACAAACTTAGGACAAAATTAATATAATAACTGAAGCAAACTTACTAATAATGCAAACTGAAAAAAAATGTGTCACTTTTTAGGTTGAGTGTCATGTTCATGTGCTTATTATCTCGACAAGTGCTCTTAAAATGAAATTCCAAATGCAAGCAATCCCTATTTAAAGGATAAAACACTCTAAAGTAGGTACTCTTGATCTAATACTATTTAAATAAAGACCCATAGGATATGTTCATAATTTTAAAATAAAACTGGGAAACTTTTCATATTTATCTCACTTGATGGTAATTAGTAATAATGTCGAAAATGGAAGCAAGCTTCATCTGGACTCCACAAAAACTGAGGAATTGGCTATATTACTCGTACCTCTAGCTGTTACTATGGTAATATGCCGATGTTTTCCTTCACCGCAGGAGAGTCGGAAAAATGTACATACGACCAAACGAAATTCGAAAAGAAAAAAAAGCACATTGGTATAAAAAAAAAATTTGAAGGCCAGTGCCGAGTCTACATCACCGCCGACCGTTACACAACACATTATTGCAAAAACTTCTAATATAAATAAATATGAATCACTGAAATGTTTGAACGCACATTTCTTCCGAATGCCTGCACCGAATGAATTCTTTTTTTGTGTTCGTTATAATAAGGTTTGTATTAGAGAATATAAAATAACTTTTATACCTGATTTACACTCGCGTCTTGTGGCTCGGCTTGTGTCTCGCGGAAGAGCGCGTGAGCTCGTCGAGGTGTTTACACTCTCGCAATGCGTTCAGGGGCTTTCGAGCTTTCAGCAATGGAGGACGTCGAAGTATTAGCGGCATCAACGCTGTGCTTAGCCAGCATATACCCTATAACTACGAAAATAATTTGACTAAATATCACTTTTTATTCTTAGGGTTCCAAATTATAGGCTCCTTTTGAGAAAGTTCATTGAAGTGTAAGGTTTCGTCTGTAGTCAATTTTTTTAAATAAAAGAAAGATGAATAAATCAATAAAGAAAATTTAATCTCGGGAAGGGATCGAACCCGCGTCTTCAACATACCGTGTTGACGCCTTGACCACTCGGCCACCGAGGTCTTACCAGCCCCGACGAAAATTCAACTGTATTGATATCTTTTGTACTCTGTCAACCAAAGTAATCTTTATTCACTCTTAATAACTACGTATCAACAGCCAACTTTGAAATATTTAAAGATTTTTAAAAAATTGGTAAAAAAATAAAGCAAAATTATAAATTTTATATGAAGCTCGCGCTCGTACGCGAGCCACGACGCGAGCCCCTTTTGACTCGTGCCCAAAAAACCGCTCCCGACGCGAGCCTTGCGAGTGGCGAGACGAGCCGCGAGTATAAATGGGGTATCATATTTTTTAAATGTCGTAATCTCAGAACAAGAACTTAGTTATTCATCTGAAGTCGCAATGAAAAGTGAGGGAATATATGAAACAGGAGACAATAAGAGATTTTGATCTTCACTCGATTTTCAATATATTGACAAAACATTGACAGATTGACGTTCAGTTGTTCCACAGCCAGCAGTTGCTAACTTCAAACTATCTCCAAACAGACCATACGTCATAATGTCAATTTATCCACACGACATAAATAGTAAAACCAGTCTTTCAGGAATTATCGCCGGGTTATACGAAGATCGCCGGATCAGCTAGTATACTATGTATTTATAGTGTCCTTTTTATAATGTATGTTCCGGCTGTTTTGTAAAATTTAGATATAACAGGAAAGTAAACGATCTTAGTAGATTATGATTGCGATCTGTTACTGGACAATTGGTCAATGACCTTTTTGAAAACACTGTTATAGAAAACCATAGCATTAAGTAAATTTTAAAAAATCAAAACCATGCAAGACTACGATTTGACTTTAAATCATTATTGAAGCTGATACACAAAGAAAAGTATTGCTGCAAGTTAGCGGATGATAAGCAAAAAAGAATTTTGACGATTCAAAAAAGCTTTCACGAAGCTTTGCTTTGACCAAGGCCACCAGTTCTGCCGTGGTCTATAATTACGGGCTCGTTATATCTTGATGCGACTAAGAACCAAAGCTTTCATCGTGAAAAAAGAATCTCTATATGATGCAATTTTTTACTCTATAGTTTTTTTGCGTAATGAAACATTTGAAGTTACATTTTTAGGGTTCCGTACCTCAAAAGGAAAAAACGAAACCTTTAGAGTCTATCCACACACATCCGGGTCGTGCCCGGGACGTGACCGGGCCCTTGTCCGTGGCAAGACCGGAGATCCGTGCCATGTCAGGGCCACCAACTTCAATCTGTACCTCTTGAGCACCATTTACGGGAACCAATATGCATTATGACGTTGTTTAAAACTGTAGAGATGCATATCATTAATAAAACTCGGACGTGCACTGGTAATATCGGTAGACGGGCGAACGTCACGGTGTCGGCCCGGGCATGGAAGCTCCGTCGCCGGCCCGGACACGGACGAGTTCATATAAAAAGTACGCAATGATATTTTTCCAAGCCACTGACGGAACACGTTCTGTCCACGTCCCGGGCACGGCCTGGAAATGTGTGGATTGAGCTTTATAGGATCACGTCACATGTTGTCTGTCTGTCTGTCTGTTCGTTGGTCTGTCAAGACCCTTTATCTCGGGAACGCGTGGAGGTATCGAGTTGAAATTAAAACTATATAGTCAGGTCTACTACAGACCTTTGAAGCTGTGAAAAATAAAACTTCTAAGTTAACGTAAAAAAGATACCACCGTGTATGTCGCGTATATTTCAACACTCTAAAGGAAATCAAAATTTATATTATACTTACTTTACGTTGACCCAATTATGAAATTTGGCAAATAATATATTTTTAAATGAGATTTTCTACCACCCATCAGATTTCCTGTCCTAACAACCAAACAGTATTAAAAGAAAACAAACAATAAACTGTTGAATTTCGTTGTAGTTGCTACCATTTCACAATTTGACTTTAAGATGTAAGTTATCTTCAAATTGATCATATTTAGATGTCTGTATTTCTAGGACATTGCGGTTGAGTGACTCTAACGGTCGTCTTTGTATGAGCTTTTTTTTACATTTTACGTGAGCACTGTATGCTACAATAAGCAGGAAATATTCGTGACAATGATCCTTATTCGAAATTTAAATTTTGCTATTCTCGTGTAAGGACATTATTATTTTCGCACCGAACAAAAAAATACGATCATCAGTATTTTTTTGTCGGTGCGAAAATAATAATGAAATGTTTTAAAGCACATACTTATGTTATGTCAATACTATGCTCATTGAATCAAATTAAATACTCATATACTGGCATATAGAAAAACTTCTCTTTTGCCATAAAAAAAATACTCATAGTTTTTAATATTATATGTAGCCTAGACCATTCTTTGATTCTCTGTAACTAGGAACAAATTGGTCATGAGTTTGTGGAAGGTTTTACTAAAATAACATGATGTACTTCCCAATGACTTGGTGACCTTTGTGCTATTGTACATTTGTTTTGAAAACCATTTAAGCAAAAATTGTTGGAACGACTTCTGTAAAAATAAAAAAATATAAAGTCCTCATTCTTACTTTGGGCTTGGAGAAAATGGGTTTTTTGATCTTAAGATCGAAACAAATTACAATTAAAATTAAAATTCATGACATGCACAAAACAAAATGAAGGTCTAAAATTGTAAAAACGTCATAACAGGGGCTCGCTGGACTTTCAATATAAACAGTTTATTCAAAAATTAATTTATCAATTAATTATGATAATTAGTATCATGATTGTTAGTAGGTGTATTTTAGTTGTTCTGGGTGTATGCAGATATTATAAAGTTCAATTCTGAATCAAAGGTAAAAGAAGAGAAAGAGAAAAAACAAACGTTTCGGTTTTGTAGGTATTTGCAATGCTACGCCTTACATACTGCGCCGGTCGCTGAAAATTGAGAATGGTGGAGTGTTGGTGTCACAGCGATACGTGATCATTAATTACACTGAGATTGGATGACGTACTACGATAATACGTCACGCTACGTCCAAAAAATGCGTCTACGATCGAATGTGAACAATATGTTTATGAAGTTATGATTATATGTGTAACGTAACGGATGCCGCTGATGAAATGAGATTTGCGGAAAGTAAACGAATGAAGTATATTTGCTTCGAGACACACGTATAGCACAGTCGGTAGAGGAAACGAAAGCGACATTAATCTTAAAAATACGGCTACTTATAACTATCGTAGGCACAACATTTACAACGTACCGTCCAAATACCTAAATAGACAAAATATTACAATTACCTTTAAAGTATAAATAAACCAATTTTATAACTAATGTACCCACGAATACAAATATATAAATTTTAAACTACACATACAATATCAACCAAAAAAATATTCTGTACCCAACAATATAAAAAAAAGGAATGGCTACAAACTAATGACTATGAAGGCACCGTAAGGATCGTAATGTCTAATATCTAGCATAATGTTCTATTCGACTTTGCCTGACAAACACACACACACGCACACAAACACACGCTGATGTTTTGTTGTTAAATATCATAATTTTGTAACTTACACCAATAAAAAATGTACCAACAAGGAAGGAACTGGCTTTTGACACACAAGTATATACTTATCTCATAAGCCAGGGTAACATTAATATTTTGTATATGGTGCAATAAATATATTTTTCATTTTCATTTCAATTGCTATGCGTTACCCTCTAACATTTAATGATGCGAGCTTGTGAGCTCGCATCATTAAAAAGGGTTGCTTCTGCGTCGTAAAATTTAAATTTATTCTAGTCTTATAAAATAAAATTGTGTATTTGTGTCTTTGCATTTTCTTTAAACGTTGTTAAAAATTTAAAAAACCGGTCAAGTGCGAGTCGGACTCGCGCACCGAGGGTTCTGTACGAACTTATCTAAGTACATAAGTTCCTAACTACGAGTATATTTACACACAGCAACACGCCAGACTTTACATGTTGACCTTGAGACAGCTCTTGTGTCACATGTAATAGCGACGACTTTCGTAATGCAAATGTAAAGCGTGACGTGTTGCTGACTGTACATATTTACGGATTCAAATTTTTTCCTTAACATGGGCCATAACACCTTGCTTCTTGCCAAAGAAAATAGGTATTTGTTAAATGTATTGGTGTCGCGCTGCGTGCCCGAACAATCGATCTGAGCGCGATAGAGACAAATGCAGCTCGGACCGAAAATACCTATAAAAAGTACACAAAATATACGTTTCGTAGTCCCCTGTTCTCTCCTGTAAAAACTAGACCGATTTAATTACTTTTTGCACTAAAAATTAAAGAAAGGCATTGGCTGTGTTTCTGTTTTGTTTTTTACATGCTCTTAATTATGATTTTGTCAATTTTTTTTTCTCTATGTTTGAATCTGGCAGAAACTCAGTCCAATTTTTCAGGATTTTAAAGGTTTATATCTCATTTAGAAATTAACTTAATAAAAAAAGGAAAACATAGGAACATGCACAGTAGCCATTGATTTTTATGGAAAAAATAGAACAGCTATTGCCATTATCCAGGAAGGAAACAGGGGACTACGTTTGTATGGAAAAACCACCCTTACGATTACCTCTTAATTTCTTCTTATGTCAACGGGAACGGATTCTATGTCAACGGGAAGTACCTTATAGGTTTTGGTTCCTTTATAAAATGCATTTGCGATAAATAAAAGACTTGAACGATTAAATCTCTTGATCGCATTAACTTACAACTTATTAAAGGAGCGTTGGTGGCGCTGTGGACTCGGCACTTGCCTTCCAATCGGGAGGTCCGGGTTCGAGACCGCCATGTACCACTGTGTTTTTCGTTTTCGAATTTCATATGTACATTTGTCTGACGCTCCTACGGTGAAGGAAAACATCGTGAGGAAACCTGCATACATCTGCGAAGAGATTCAATGGTGTATGTGAAGTCGACCAATCCGCATTGGGCCAGCGTGGTTGACTAAGGCCTAATCACCCTAACCTCTTGGCTGTCCACCACCATCTCGAGACAGCCCGTCCAGCAATGCTGTTTTTGACAGAGACGCAAATTATCTGCCCGGCCGATACAAGCTACCTTAATTACCCCGGCTACGCTCTTGAGGAGTCCTTCAAGGCAAAGGCAGGTGTTTGCTTGTTCGTCCGGGCGGACGTTTGTTGTCGTCGCCTGCGCTGTTTGGAGGAACCTTCCTTTTCCCTCCTTGTGGTACACGTCGATTTTGGCACTCATTGCAGTGTCTACGTGTGCGTCTATCGTTCCCACCGTGGTGACTTGGAGACAACTCGACTTTTTGAACACCTAAGTCGGGTGGCAGATGACGCGCAGGAGCAATTTCCTTCCGCCGAGCTGGTGTTTTTAGGGGACTTCAATGCTCACCACGAGTTGTGGTTAAGTTCCTCTAAAACTGACCATGCGGGTAGGACTGCCCACGCATTCGCTCTCACGCACGACCTGACACAATTGGTTACCCAGCACACCAGGGTACCAGATATTATCGGTCAAGCGCCCTCTTTGTTGGACCTTCTGCTGACAAATCGCCCCGACGGATATCAGGTGGTGATTCGAGCTCCACTAGGATCTTCAGATCACTGCCTGGTATCCGTCTCAGTGCCTCAGGCGTCGCGACCGTCGCCTGTGGTTGCAGCACGCCGTCTGTGGCACTATGCGTCAGCAGATTGGGACGGTATGCGGGATTATTACGCGTCTGTCCCTTGGTGGCAGCGCTGTTTCAGTGGGATGGATCCGAACTCCTGCGCTACCTCTGTTGCTGACGAGATCAGATTAGGAATGGAATATTATATTCCACATTCCAATCTCGTCAGTAGAGGGAGACGTAACCTCTGGTTCAATCGCGAGTGTGCCTCTGCTGTTGAAAACAAACAGCTAGCTTACCGCGCTTGGATCAGAGGTCGAGCTTCTAGGGATCCCAATACTAACCTACTGAAAACAGCCTATAATAATGCCACCAAGTTGTGTAAGAGGGCTTACATTAGAGCGGATGCTCAGCGCATTGCACAAGTGGGTCAGGAACTGCTAGCGCACCCTACGGGTAGCCGTTCTTTCTGGCGCCTGGCCAAAGCTGTGCAATCAAACTTCTGCCAACCCTCGCTGCCACCGCTGAGACATGCCGATGGCTCACTTGCTCATCAGCCGCAGGAGAAAGCCGACCTCCTGGCAAAACTCTTCGCGGCCCATTCCCGTATCGATGACTGTGGTGCACAACCTCCGACACTGTCCCATTGTGGCAGCACTATGCCCGATATCCGCATCAGACAGCGAGATGTGCGGGCGGAGCTACAGTCGATTGATATTCGAAAAGCAAGTGGACCAGACGGCATTCCTGCGATTGTACTTAAGAAGTGTGCAGCGGAGTTGACTCCGGTCCTGACGCGTCTATACCGTCTGTCGTTCTCTGCTGGTTGTGTGCCGAAATCTTGGAAAGAGGCCAATGTCCAGCCGGTTCCCAAAAAGGGAGATCGTTCTGATCCGGCTAACTATCGCCCTATAGCCGTCACTTCCATTTTGTGTAAAATCATGGAGAGGATCCTTAACACCCAGCTGATCCGTTACCTGGAAGGTCACTCGTTGCTTAATGACCGTCAGTATGGGTTTCGTCCTAAACGGTCAACAGGTGACCTTCTAGCGTTCCTTTTGCACAAATGGGGTGAATCTATCGATAAGCGCGGCGAGTCTGTGGCTATTAGTCTCGACATCGCCAAAGCTTTTGATAGAGTCTGGCACAAGGCTCTCCTTTCCAAGCTTCCGGCATACGGATTGCCCGCTCAGTTCTGTACGTGGATTGCCAGCTTCCTCCACGAGCGTAGAATTCGCGTTGTCGTTGACGGCTGCGCTTCGCGGTTCGTGGCAGTGAATGCTGGTGTTCCACAAGGCTCCGTTCTATCCCCAACATTGTTTCTTCTGCATATCAATGACATGCTTTCCTTGGGAAGTATACATTGCTATGCAGACGACAGTACAGTGCATGGGGGATATCACGGAAGCTCAGGGGCTGCTCGTGGCAATATTGATAGGGAGAGGCAGAATCTTATCATTGAGCTCAACAGGACGCTGGACCTCATCTCCGAATGGGGTTCCAACAATCTTGTCGAGTTCAATGCTAAGAAAACACAGGTGTGCGCGTTCTCGGCGAAAAGGTCACCTTTCCTCCCCCCTCCTTCTCTTCAGGGCACAACCCTTCACACACAGAGTAACATCACCTTGCTCGGAATGAACATTCGCTGCGATCTGAACCCCAGAGACTACATCGAATCCGTTATAACTGCTGCCTCACGGAAACTCGGTGTCCTAAACAAGGTGCGTAGGTATTTTGCGCCGGACCAACTATGCCTGTTGTATAAAACTCAGGTTAGGTCTTGCGTGGAATATTGCTCGCACCTTTGGGACGGCTCCGCTCAGTACCTCCTCGATGCTCTGGACAGATTGCAGCGTCGCGCTATTCGAATAATTGGCGATGTAGGGGCAACTAACACCCTCGAGCCTCTGCAACTTCGTCGTGACATCGCCTCTCTTAGCGCCTTTTACCGAATGTTCCATGGGGAATGCTCTGAGGAGCTCTTTAACCTTATCCCTCCCTCTCCATTCCTTAACAGAAACACGCGTAAGGGCCTTCGGAGTCATCCGTACACTGTGTCCTCCTTTTCACACCGTACCAAGAAATTCCAAGATTCCTTCTTCTGTCGTTCATCCCACACTTGGAATTCTCTACCTGCGCACGTGTTTCCTCCATCCTACAACATGGGTTCCTTCAAAAGAGGTGTGAGAAAGCATCTTTTAGGCCGGCAAGGGGCGGGCAGGTAGGATAGTGGATGTCGTCCCTACTCTATCTGTCAACTCATTTGGGCCTCTTTCACCGCTTTACATCAGGCGGGAGGAGGTCATTTGCCGGGCCTTACATAAAAAAAAAAAAAAAAAAAAAAAAAAAAAACATAGGGTAGGCTCGTGCCCCTCGGTGGGGCGTATATGAGCTGTGGTGATGAACTTACAACTACGACTTTTCTCAGCTGAAAGAAACCGTAAACCCTAGTATACTTGTTACAAATTTCAATTTGATACATCTACGCGTTTCCGCTAAAAAGGGTCTTGACCGACGACGAAGTTATCTTATAATGGTTCCGTTTTTTACAAGTTTTTAAACGGTTTTACTTAGCTTGCTTGTTTTACTCTGTTTGTTTGGGTCAAATCTTGCAAGTTAAATTTGTCCCACTTGCCAGTGTCCGATTAAACTGAAATTTGGTATACACTTTTAGTTCCGATGACAATGCAATTACGTATTATTATTATCATCACTTTTAATAAAACCGTAATATTTTACGTAAAAATAACAAGCTTTTATTTATTAATTTTCACCTGTCCCGGTGTCTGTAATGAAATCTAGCAAGTCCGATTGAGCTGAAATTTTGCATGCATATGTATATAGAGGGACAATGCAATATTATGATGACACGGAGCTGATCTAATGCTGGAGCTAGACGGCGGCCATAGGAACTCTGCAATAAAACGACACAACCCCATCGAGCTTGGGCTCGATTATATTGACGAGTACTAAAAGCTTGCATTTAAAAATGTTTTTTTTTTAATTTATATTTATTCCGCGGCACGGAGTTCACTAAATAATATAACTCCTTAGACTGTTGTAGAAGCATTCTATGCAATTGCAAACCAACGGGACAGTTTGGTTCTACAAGACTTAGCTCGGTGGAAATGAACGGCAGCCAGTTAATAATCTATCGCTCGACCACCTAATTACATGGCTGGAACAAACGATTCAGATTGCTATCGTCCGCAGTTGCATGAACTGAAAACTTAGCCTTGTTCTCTTTGTCTCAAATCAGGGCAAACGGATCAAGGCTTATATGTGCAGGCGACGAGATCCGCCGTCACGCAGACCGCTTGTGGACGCCAAGCAAATAATCCATTGTTTTTAATTAGCTCGCTGAGGTCGATCGTTATTGCAGAAACGGCGTAATACACTGAATAATACCAATGTCAAGTGCGCAGGAGTATCAGTCTAGGGTAGCGCAGAAGATCACATTAAGCGTTGTAAATAGTTGTGGGTCGTGTCATGTGGTCGTGTTACCGTAAAATCCCGAATTACGGTAAATCTTATCATTATCCAGTAAAACTTAAGATTTAGTAACTCTTAATGGTAAACAAAAAGTTCGAACTGTTCTGTGATCGTTGTTTAATCGGACATTTAATACCATCATACACTCGGTAAATGTTAGAGCTTACCACCAAAACGCGGAGAATGTTGAAATTTTTTTTAAGATGCAACCAACCTTTTTAGATTTGTTAAATATTTCAATTAATTTGTTGAATACAAAATAATAAGATATTAATATTGATTCAGTTACCATAGCCAGCGTATGCGTTAATGACTGTGAGAAGATAATATTTTACTTTTGATTGGTTTTTGGCTTTGTTTTTATTTTGAAAGTGTTCTAAATTTGTTTTATAAGTTACTAAAAATAAATAATTAGATTTAAAATGATGGGTAATTAAAAACATTTAAGTAATGAACGATTGAGAAATTTTCATATTTTAAGATAGATGTAATTAAAATTACAAATGTATTATCATAGCGATAACTATTAACAATTTGTAAGGCTCTGACTGATGGGTACGTAAATTGACAAAAATGTCGAGTAAGTTTTATGCCTAAAACCAACATTTACCAAACGTTATTTGTAAAACCTAGCATGTTCCAAACTCTAATGATAAAAACCCGAAATAATCGCCTATTATTATTATAAAATCCTTACATTTACCAATTCCTGTTGGCAAATCTTAAGATTTACTAGGAAAACAACCTAAGATTCACCAATTTACGTGCTTCTACTACAACATATTTTTTTTGTACATGATTTTGTTGTAGTTGACTGTACTGTACCAAGTACAGTCAATAGCAAGTTCAATGTCTTATCTACTTCCCGTGTAGTAGAGTTGCTAAGTTCAGTACATCAGTCATTTCCTCTCTTAGATATACGATATACATACAATAAGCGCCATGTCAAGCACATTTGCATTACGAAAAACCGCCTCTACTACGAGCGACGTAAGAGTGGTGCAAAGCTTAAACAGTATAGCTCGACGCGGCGATTACTGTACTTCTGTCAATGTGATGTGATTTCTTGAATAATTAGTGAGAGGAGTACTCTTACAATGCCATACTATAATTGGAACAAATGCGGGGAAAATTGGAACAAAAATAAAATAAATTATGCCTGTATTTAAAAACAGTTCTCCTACTCTCCTACACCATGGCCACTTTCAACAGAGACTCATATGCGTGAGAGAGAGAGAGAAAACCTGATATATAGATGTATTCTCTGCGGTCCTAAAAGGCCGCATCGCAGAATATTTTTTTTTTATGGAGGGCCCGGCAAATGACCTCCTCCCGCCTGATGCTAAGCGGTAAAAGAGGCCCAAACGAGTTGACAGATAGAGGAGGGACGACATCCACTATCCTACCTGCCCGACCCTTGCCGGCCCGAAATATGCTTTTTCACGCCTCATTTGAAGGAACCCATGTTGTAGGATAGAGGAAACACGAATCATAATACGAATCATATTATGACTCATAATACGAATAGAGTGCAATTCATCATAAGCAATTATTCTATTTGATAGCTTTGTATGAATATTCGTAAAATGGTCCACAAGTTAGGCATTGCTAAAGTGTCAATTGGGATCATTTTACGAATATTCATACAAAGGTGTCAAATAGAATTTGCTTATGATGAATTGCACTCTATTGCGATGAGTTGTACTTAATTCATAATATGATTAGTATTATGATTCTGCAATGTGGCCTTTTTAGGTTCGCTATTTTATATACCTATTGGCTTATGTGTTAGGTATCAAAGTTTCGAATACAAAATCAGCGGTACAATGCGGTAAGAGAGTGCGCGTGTTGGGGCGCGGGGAATGGACACGCAGAAATGAGTGGTGATTTTTATTTTCGAAACTTTGATTAAGTACAAAATTAGAGAGTAGCCCTGCAGGTCTAGATTGGGCGTAAGATCTTCTGCTTAACGCAATACCTGTCACAACTAGGAGCTCGAAATTATAGGCGTGAATGAGCGGGTTTCCAAATACAGCCTTTGGTAATGAAATTGTGCACTGTACGTTTTAAAGGTATAGTTTGTATGTATGATATATGTAAGAATACCCACAATTTCCTTGAAAGCTTTACTACTACTTTAACCTAAGCCAATGTGGATTAAATTATTAAAATTAAAAATATTTCTTCTGTTTTTATGTCTATCAGGGTTGAAAAATAAGACGAATTGATTAAGAAAGAAAAGTGTACTTGTCTGAAGTCAGAAATCAAATTTATTATTCCAACCATTACTTGATAGAAAACTTTTTTGAATAGTTAAAATTTTTCACCACAATATAATGTAATGTAGAATAACAAACATCAGTAATATGTAAAGTATATAATGCAATAGGAATATAATAGGTATGTATGGGTATAAATATATATATATATATATATACATATATATATATATATATATATATATATATATATATATATATAAATATGATGTATATGCATGTGTGTATTATATATAAACATATAGGATAGTTACACTTTAGGTGATGCGCAACTCACCCTATACAGATCAGAGTAGTTGGACTTATTAAGTTATAAAAAGATCAAAAAGAAAATACAGCATTTAAAAGGGCACGGGCCACGAGTCTGTGGTGATATAATTATTTAAAAAAAAATTTTTTCACCTACCCCATTCAGGACATCTTTAATCTGATAAGTTGAATGGGCACAAGAAATTTATGAACCTTAACAGAAGTACCTATCGATATTAACAAAAAGATATACCGATACCATACACAATATTTGTTTACATAAATAGTTACACACAACAACTACTTTTTACATTATAACGAATAATATCTACAAATTAACACTTTTTTTTAGGAGGTAAAATCCTTCTTACGGATTCGACAAGGGGCCAACTGACGAGGACACCCCAAGGATATGCCGGACTCGGGTAGAAAACCCCATACTCGGCTAAAAACCCTCCAGATACTTCTACCTCCGTGGAGACACAATCGGGATCGGCGTTAGCCATTCCCCGATTGCGCCCCCTGGAGGGTTGCCTGGCGCAAGCGCCAGGACTTACTTCTACGGGGGGGTCGACAAGTATCTTCAAATTCGACCCCCCAGGCGGCCAAGCTAGGGGTGAAAAGTGTCTCCCGACCGGTAGTCAGCCGGCCGGGCCGTTTCAGTCCCCAGCTTGCTAGGGGAGTTGCTAGTGGCGCGCGTCCAGGAACGCTCGCCTCCTCCTCCCCAACCGCCTGCGCCGGAGCGGTGCGGCGAGAGGGTCATCCTCTCGCACCCGCTCCGCAGCCTCCTTCTGCGAGATAACATCCTCACAGAAGGAGGCGACACTGTCGCCGCGACAGCCTCCCACGCCGCCGCGCTGGTCAGCATCTCGCCTGCGACGCTGGCCAGCGCGATGGGCGCACCCCTACCTAGGCCCAGCGCGAGGGCTAATGCATCGCGCTGGGGTCGCCAGGCCGGGCACTCCGAGAGGGTGTGCCCGGCCGTGTCGTCGGGTGCGCCGCAATGGTGACACTGCGGCGTCTGCTCCCTCCGTGCGACATGATGCAGATAATGGCCCGTGAAGCACCCGTGCCCGGTCATCATCTGAACCATCCGGTAGTTGAGGCTGCCCCGCCGGTGCCCAACCCACTCCTCCAACACTGGACGAATGGCCTCGATCATCCAGTGGCCGGCAACTGGGTGGGCGAGCGTCTCGGCCCACTGGCGGAGAGCCTCCCTCTGCGCCAGGTATCTCGTGCGCGCCACCTCCTGCGGGAGGGGCCGCTCCCCTCGACTCCTCGCTGCCACCCGATGTCGGTGCACGGCCGCAAGGACGCGTGCCTCGACATCCCACGGAGGCGAGCCCGCTAGAACGCAGGCCGCCCCGTGAGAGACCGTGCGGTAGGCCCTCACGGCCCGGGCGGCAATGACCCTCTGCGGCCTGCGCAGGAGGGCTACCGTTCGGGGGGCGAGATGCTCCGCCCAAATCGGGGCTCCGTACAGCGCCATCGACCTTATCACCGTCTGATAAAGTCGACGGCACGCTGCGCCCGGTCCCCCCACGTTGGGGAGGATCCGTCCGAGGGCTGCCGCGGCAGCAGACAGCCTTGGGGCGAGGAGCTTAAAGTGCTCCTCGAAATCCCATCGGGGGTCCAGCACCATACCGAGATACTTCATGGAGCTCTCGATCTGGACTTGGACCCCCTCCACTCGGACACGGAGCCCCGCCTGGGATCTGCGGCGACGCGGCGGCCTGAACGTCATGGCCGTCGTCTTTTTGACCGCCACGTCCAGCCCGAGGAGGCGGATGCGCCGGACGACCATCGTCGTGCCGACCGACGGCAGGTGGACCGCCTCCTCATACGTGCGCCCCTTCGCAGACAACCTCCATCTGCGGCAGGAGGTTGCCCCGCAGAACCCAGTTGTACCCCAGGTTCCAGAACAGAGGGCCCAGCACGGAACCCTGGGGTACTCCCGCCGCCATAGGCCACCTGTGGACGCGACCGTCCGCCCCCTCATACACGATTTCCCTCCTGCGAAGGTAATCGGTGATGAGGGAGCGGAGGTAGAGGGGCACTCCGTGGAAACGCAGTGCCTCCTCTATGCATTCGTGGGGGAGGCTGTTGAATGCGTTGCGGATGTCTAACGACACCGCAACGACTACCCCCCCGCCGACGTGGCCCCCGCAGTCTACCCCTTGAGGTGAGCCACTGCGTCCACGGTGGACCGGCCGGTGCGGAAACCGGTCCCGGGCCCTCCAGATGCTCTACGAGCCGGGAAGCGAAAATTTTCTCAAAAAACTTCCCGGCCTCGTCGAGCAGCACCACCGGCTACCCCGACGGGGCATCGGCGGGGCGATTCGGCTTCCGCAGAAGGCAGAGTCGCCCCACGTTCCAGACCTGAGGGAAACGGCCCGAGGCGATGCTCGTATTGAGCACCGACCGGAACCGCTCCTCCAGGGGGCCCAGTGCTAGGCACAGGACCTTCGCTGGCACCCCGTCCAGTCCCGGCGCCTTCCCCTTCCCCTTGCGTTGGAACCGCTCCCTCACCGCGTCGAACTCGAGGTCCGACACGGGAGGGCCCGCTTCCTCCACTTCGAGAGAGGCGCTGGGGGCGACCATCCTCGGGGGCTCGAAGGGTCCAGGGTCGGGGAAGAGCGACCCTAGAACCCTCTGCACGAGCCCCTCGTCCAACTGGTGTATCGGGGGAGCACCGTTTTGGTACTTCCCCCTCCTAGACAAAGCAACAATTCAAAAACGATAACGAAGTTAGTATGGGATTGACACATGTGATCACCAAATCACGTGGCGAATCGATTAAAGTCATCGATATGTAAATTGGTAGACAATGAATTGATTCGCAACGAATCGATAAAAAAGCGAAATGATTTCCGTTACATTTATATACTACTCAAAATAGCCCATTCTCCATTAAAAATGAAATGAAAATATTTATTAATCTTTATTTATTAGAATACTAATAACACATGGTGCACTGAAAAAAAGGGTCGCTTATCAAGTTGAAATTTTGCTTGGTTGAGTATAATATAATAAAATTAATCATCAACATTTTTAAAACTACAAACCACAATGATTATGAAAATCAATTTGAAATGATTAAACGCTTATTAAGTGAAACATATTCAAAACAATAAACTTTCCTTTTTAATTTTGGTGACGTCACCTTTGTTAACATTTATAATTGTTAATTCTAATAAGAGCTTTGCGTCTTGCCAAAAAAGTGATCAAGTTCTTAACAAAATCCATAAAAATCATAGTGACATCCAGAAAGTAATCCTATTACGGCCAACCAACTATACTTTTTTATAGTTTATTCATACAACGTATATAAATAAGTTGCATGAATGAAGGTAACAAATTCTTGATACATATTATCAATTTTTTTTATTGTGGTCGTTATTTTGTTTTGATAAACCAATATTTTGTTTTCTTATAGAAATTACAATTCTACACAGCGATCGCTACAATAACAGGATTGTTCGAATTGTTCTTTGGCTAGGAATTTGTTTTCATTATCCGAGAGACGATGTTGAATCTAAATATCGTTTCGCTGTGAAACGTTCGCCGCTGGTCTAGGCCCCCAGATATTGGTATCATTCTAATAATCGCTGACTCTATAATAACCTGAGGCCCAATTCTGCTAATAAGTTACAGCCGAATCGAAACTAAACCGTTGCGATCGACCAATCGTAGCGCGTATATTGCCATGCAACTGTTCGATGGCGTGATAATGTGGCGTTCTGATTAGTCGATCGCAACGGTTTAGTTTCGATTCAGGTGTAACTTATTAGCACTGTACTCATAAGAATTCTTTTCACCAGCTTTAAACTTATAAAAAAGCAACCCAACTAGCAGTCATGTGCTAAAAATAGCTGTATATCTGTCACATAAATAGTCGTATATGTTTGATAGAACAGCTTATATCATTGGGATTTGGCCCCACTTTTATGGCTATTAGGTGATATAGTAGCTGTATTTTAACGTCGCTTAGAACTACTTGGATACATATTCGTGACATATATGTGTTATTTCTTACATTTTGGAGTCATATCAGTGATATTAATTTTACTATATCACAATCAAGCAACATAAAGGGCATAGCTACACTAATATCGAGCTATTTAGTTGTATATCAGTGATTGTGATTCTGCATTAACACTTCTTCTGTGTTCACAATTTGAGTGCGTAGAATCTATGTGAGATCCAGGACTTGTTATTATAAAGTAATCTTTATAATAACAAGTTTCCATCATCCATTTTATTTATGAATCTTAGAAGTGGGTGTAATAAGTCATTAGTGTGTCAATTCCACATGCGCTTGTAATTTTATTGATAAATTAGTAGTGCTACATTCATGATTTTTTTATGCCCCCCTCTAAATAGCAATATTTAATCAAATAAATATAAATTTATTTACCAAGTTTTTGTGAAGACATACATATGTAACTAGTTAGAGTTTAAGGGTGTTGTTATACAGACGATATACTGCATCTTGCAGCCATGACGATATTTAGGGTACCTCAGGGGCAGCAAAATTGTTTTTTTTTTAAAAATGGTGGTTGTTATGAATGTGGACTGTTTTATAAATAAGAATAATTTCAAGAAACTTAATAGAATGGAATGGCCATGGACGGAAACCCATTTTATTCTGTCTGAAGCTTAGTAATAGTGTTTCTGTGAACAGATTTACATATTTTTAGCGTTATATTGGAGATGAAAATGTTATAATATCATAGTGATATATCAGCACTGCTAACACTGCATTATATTTACTGAGTGTTAATAAAGTAACAGTATAACTTATTTAACACTGGTGATAATAAACACTTTTATAAAGCATATTTGGGACATTGCAGCTTCCGTGACACTACTATATCGCAGTTTAGCTTCAACAGTTATGAATATAACACTGGCTGTATATTTGTGATTGTGGAGCTACATTAGTTTCTTTTTGCGTCATATTAGCTGCATGTGGTCCTATTGTGCAGCATAACTGTTCTTTAACGATGTTTATTTAACAGCTGTGATATATATGTTGTAAAAACAGCCCAGTAAACGTTTATATCATAGCCTAATATCACTATTTGATTGTATATCCCTATACAGCTAAAGAGAGATAAAAATAACTCATATATCTCAAGCTGTCATAAGCGTTACTAATATGCGACTTTAGTAACACTGTTCAGTGTTAAAAGCTAATTTTTTATCACCGCTTTGCTAGTTGGGAAGTTGGTATCACTTTGTGGAGCTTTATTGTAAAAAGATATACATACTTTTCCCCATAAACGAGACTTTTTTTGAAGCATGAACGTTGGAACGGCAAGTTTATTTTTATTTCTTGTGTTTTAATGGTGAATTTGGAAATTTGTTTCAAATGTGTTATATTTTTTAGAGGCATAGATCAAATTTTCATAAATGTACTGCCTGATTTCTAGATGATAAAGATTTTTTTGATTTGATATAACGTCTATTAAAGGGCTATAAAAATAGTTATAATAACTGAACAATGCTGATTGACAAACCTAGATAGATTTTTTAAATACAATAATTTATTAGGCTTAAAGCAAACTGTTGTTTTATTTTTATATTTCTATTAGAAGTTTCATAACAATTTATACGTAGCCGTTGATATGAAGCTTGTATTTTTTTGTTAGTCTTAAGTGAGTGCTCGAGTATACGTGTATTCTGAACAATAGCATACTTTGTGGCGGCAAGTTGGATCACGCGTTCGCTATTTAGGCCAGGCTTAATACCATAAAAAGTTTAGTCTTGCACGTAGGTATTTGATGCACATTCAGGCTAAGGTCTCGGAAACCACCCATCGGTCAAGTGCGCACGCGGCTCACGACTTCAACTCATACAAGTTCACTTCATTTTATAATAATGCACATCCCAACATAAGTAGAGGTCCAACTGCGATACTAGAATTGAGAAGTTGGGGCTCGCGTTATTTCAAAGGATCCGCTTCGCTAGTCTGCGACTTATATGTCGTGCACGTCGTCTTGTTTTAGATAATGCAATAACATTTTTTTTTGCAACTAACTTTACTTATTTGCCAAGTGATAACCCAGAAAACTGAGTTGCTTGGAATAAAAAACATTTTAATGTCACGATAATTATAACATGATCTCCTTGATCGACTCTACGTTAGAGAAGTATTTTTACGTTGCGGTATTCTGTTAAATTGACACACAATAACGAGTAACTTATCGTAATTTGAACGATCTTGTGTCCATCTACAATTTTGTCTATTGATCACTACGTGTTTTAAACATAATCAAAATGAGTATTATGTAACGATACAATCGTGAATACTTTTGTAAAAAAACACCAACAAAACTTCTTTGTAAAAGGATAGAGCCAAGCTCGCGTCTAAGCCGTATTGAGAGTCACGGTCTGTTGATTTAGATCCGCGTACCTGACTACATGCACGCGCGTTTCTTGATGTTGTGTTATTGTCATTAGATCCTTAGCCAGAGATATCTCAAGTAAAAGTAGGTGAGAACCTCAAACAATTATACAAAAGTAGATGTTCGCGAGCCCCGTTTCGCTCATAGAAGTGTAATAATGGTTTTTATTTCGTAGGTCCTGATCCTGACCTTCCTTTTGCCTGTTCTTTTAAGAGAAGACTCTCCCAATTTCCGTAAATGGTATAGAGTCAACCTTTTTTTTCATTTTACTTGTATTTGCATACATCTTAATTATAATTATGGTGTGTATACGTACATACAAGGATTAAGTAATCATCAACGGTTAAATATTAGATTCATTAGATTTTTGGTTGATTAGATTTGTAAGTTTTGTTTGACATCAATAATTGCCTGTAAAGGTATATATTGAATAAAGATTTTTGAGTTTGAGTTTGTGGGAAATTTGGTGTGAAACGTAGCTGATGTGTTAATCCGAGCGTGGAACTGTTAGCTATAAGATGCGGATTTTCATCAAAATCAATCCTATGGATCATTTCATACATTGTTCCTCAGAAAATTTCGCAATTTTATATATTATACTATTATAAGCATTGATTTACTACCAAACGTAGATAGAGCACTTCATACAAAAACGCGCTTGAAATCTGTCACCTAATCGACTATACATTTGTACGCTGTTAAATAGGTAGTTGAATATGCACACCCGAATTAAAATTACCATAAAGAATGTACCGTATTTATAGAATTCAACCTTATTCTTTATTATTACGGCAACTATTTGAAGTACAACCGTGTGCAGTTACATCATTTCATACCTAGCCACATTAAATTTGACGTTTTAGTAATTGCTACAAGAAAATATCAACTTTATGCTCTCAAACATAATGCTCAAAATTGCTTATCCAACGCATGGAAAAGAACTGCACGAGGCCCGATTGAGCAGTTCTTCACCGGCCCACTTTTCGAACGTTCATGCGTTATCTACGTTTGGTAGTAAATCAATGACTATAAGCTATTGGATCATGTGCATACGAGTGGCATATTGACAACGGCAGAGGCTACTAGATAAAGAGGCGATCGCACTATTTATAACGTATTAACCGAATCGGAGGCGTTTCCGTTCCTATATATTTTGAAAACACTTTGACAGCTGTCAGATGACAAATTATATGGGAATGGTAACGATTTGGTTTCGGTTAAAAGGTCGACGCCAGATGAATGATTAAAAAAATAGGTCCTCAGGGGGCCTAGACAAGTGACAATCGATTTATAGCGAAACATTATCTATATTCGTCATCGTCTTTGAGATAACAAAAATTAAATTACTAGCCAACGTAAGAATTAGCGATCGCTGTGTCGAATTGTTCTTTCTGTAAGAACACAACATATTGTTTATCTAAGTACTCAAAATTAAGAAATGGAAAAGAAATGGTAAAGTAAATGATAAAAATTAATATTTTCTTTTAATTTTAATGAAAAATGAACTATTTTGAGTAGTATATGAAAGTTACGAAAGAACAATTCGCTACTTCATTGATTTGTCGCGAATCAATTTGTCTACCGACTTACATATCCATAACTTGGATCGATTCGCCACGTTATATGGCGAAGGCCAATCCCAATCCCATACATTTTGTTCTTATCGAACTTCGTTATCGTTTTTAAATTGTCACTTTGTCTAAGCCCTCTGAACGCGTACAGCCGTCGACATGACGTCGGTGATGGCCGTCGACATAGGTGGCAGCTCAGGGTGGCAGCCGTCAACGAGTCGGCGACAGATGGTGACAGCAGCGTAGCGGCAGCTACTCGTACCGTTGCCGCATTAATTTTGAACTATATTGACTTCTGAAAATCCAAAGTGGAATTAACACACTGTTAATAACTACATTTCAGCATCAATTTTTAAAATCTTTACACATTTTGCCAAAAATGGCTAATAACAAAGCAGTAAATTTAAAAATCTATATTTATGACTTTGCATTTTCTTGAAAAATGCTAAATTAACTGATAAATAAATCAATCAATCCATGAAACTATTTTACGGCGGGCACGATTCGAACCTGAGTAAACCACGTGCCGCGTCAACTTTTGAAAATGAAGTTATTACTTTTATTATTGATGTATTTACTTATAATAACATTTTATCGAGTATCTTATCCATATTTATATTAGGAAAGTCTGTTATCTCTTCACACATTAAACCGCTGAACTGATTTAGATGAAATTTAGTATAGAAATAGTATTATGAGTACCGGGAAGGAACATAGGATTGTTCTTTAGGGAATCAATAACCGCTGAATCGATTCAGTTGAAATTTGGTATGGGAATAGTTTAAGTTGTAGTAAAGGATATAGGCAGATTGGATAAAAAGTAAGCTACCCAAATTTCTAATTCCACGCGAACAAAGTTGCGGGCATAAGCTCGTCTCTATTATAATTACTTTTCCTAAATATTTTACATTTAACCTTTTCTTTGTCTATTTAATTTATTATTCATAAATTCATATCTAATTTAAAAATAATATAATATGTATCTACATATTATTATTTCATTTAAACATAACTTCTTTTATTTTGTCTTTGTATTTTTTTAAATTCTTTATTGAGATTGTAATAATTTTAGATTCTGATTTAATAATATATTCGTTCTTGTCACTGCCAACCATAGCCTCATTTTAGTAATTACAGTCCTTATCCCTAATAATAGTGCTCTCCAATTTAATGTCAAGTAAACTGTTTTGTAATGTAAATTGTATTTTAATTAAATAGAATTACCTAATCTAAATCTAAGGTGATTTACACTTAGCAGCAAATGCAGCAATATTTCGAGGAAGAGAAATAATTGAAGGCGCTAATGCAACCTTTCCGCTATACAAAACCAAGCGAACTCTGTCTATATATTTGGCGCTATTTTTATAAGCTAATTATTGTAAGTGTAGTTACCTGTAATAGTTCAGCTACCGTTCTCAGTAATGCCCGTGTCAAGGAGACTTCCACTATAAAGTACAGCAATTTAACTCGTTAGATTTTTTAGTCTCCGTTATGGTTGCTGAGATAGATGTAATAGGTTTTACCTAGACATGGGTAGAGATGAATAATTAAGTTGATGGTTTTATAATTTATCGATGTCCAAACTCTAATTATGTGACACTATTTAACACCTAATCGTAATGATACTTATTGTAATGAGTTCATTTGCTTTGAATGATGTGTAATAGTGTATGAATATAGGCACATTGCCTATGTTCTTCAAAAATGTTATCCATATTAATAAAAATAATATTCTGTACGGAAATAGAACCATGGTGGAACATTGAGGGGCAGCTATCACTAAATCCATACTAATATTATAAATGGGAAAGTGTATGTGTGTGTCTGTTTTTTGTCTGTCTTTCACGGGAAAACGCAGCGACAAACTGACGTGATTTTTTAAGTGGAGATAGTTGAAGGGATGGAAAGTGACATAGGCTACTTTTGTCTCTTACTAACCCCCCACTTTCCTAAAATGGGGGGTGGAAGTTTGTATGGACCATTCCGCAATTTTCAAGGTAGAAAGCTAAAAATTGGTATGCTGACTAATTGTGACTAACAAAAAAATCGTGCATAATTTTTTTTAATCCGCCCCCAACCCCTTAAAAGAGGGGGGAAATTTTATATGGGACTTTTAGCAGTTTTCAAGGTAGGAAGCTAAAAATCGGTACACAGACTCTTTTACCAACGAAAAATAGCTGCCTTTATTTTCTTTGGAAATCTTCCGTTGTCTGGGTGAGAACACATAATTATGGCAATTAGGCCGTTTTTTTTGCTGTTTCTGTATGTATTGTCATTGTTTGTGTTATTTCATTGAAGCAAAATAACAAGTTTCTATCCATCTAAATATCTTTTTGTGTAATACAATACGCCTTTTGATTATTCACAAATCCTAAAATATGTACAATAAATTAAAATTTTGATTTTATTGTACACCTTTTGGATTTGCCCCATTTTGGAGCACAAACAGAAGCCGGTAAGGTAGTTCTCAAGTTATGGCGTGACCAAGGGAAATAAGGATCCATTTTTTATATAAACATACGTTTCAAAAAGCTCAGCACTGAAGATTCCTTATTTTTTGAATAGGGATTTTCAGCTTTCGGTGGGAATTTTCAAAAATCCTTCCCTATTGGGCGCCTACAAGCTAATGAACCCATTTACAGAATTTTGTGCTTTGATTCCTCAGTCAGTTACTCACCAAAGCTTTTTTTTATAAATACAGATTTTGGGGAAGGTTTGCTTTCTCGACAATTGCAGGGATTTGCAGGGCTGGTTGTATGTCATCATCATCATCATAGCTCCGCCCGCGCCCCGTGCCACCCACTGGCTTCACCCACCAGTGGGTGTAGGGGTAATTCCTGTCATACGACCCCACCGATGGGTTCGCTCGAGCCTACCCTATGTTAGGGTGATTAGGCCTTAGTCAACCACGCTGGCCCAGTGCGGATTGGTCGAGTTCACATACACCATTGAATTTCTTCGCAGATCTATTGAGGTGACCTCACGATGTTTTCCTTCAGTGTAGGAGCGTCAGACAAATGTTCATATGAAATTCGAAAAACGATAAACACATTGGTACACGGCGAGCTCGAACCCGGACCTCCCGATTGGAAGGCAAGTACCAATTGTTAAGCTATAATTGATTGATTAGTCTGACCGGTTTCGGTCATGGCGACCACTTCGACTCCTAGCCGGTGATTTGGCGCTCATGCGCCCGAAGATGACTTATGTAGCTGAAGAGTTTGTTTGTTTGTTTGAAAGCGCTAATCTCAGAAACTACTGGTTCGAAATAAAAAAAATATTTTTGTGTTGGATAGTCCATTTATCGAGGAAGGCTTTAGGCTTTACAACATCGCGATATTGTTATTTTCGGATATTCACGCGAACGAAGTCGCGAGCACAGCTATGCCGTTCATATTTCAGGATTAGAAACATTTCTGAATTATCGGATGCATGCAAGAACAGTCCTTTCATTTGTAACCCTTTGGTTTTTATTCCGAAACTAGCGATTGGCATTACTTGGAAAACATTTTTTACTTCTCACTTCTTATTTTATGTCTGGTTCATTATTTAACTGGCAGAAAATCAGTACATTCAATTTTCAGTTTCTTTTTTGCAAGAATATCACAAGTTTTCTCAAAATCATCAAATAAAACAAATACGTCGTAGCTTTAATATTGATTCATGCTCGTCAAGATCGTAAACTATTTTGCATACGTCGATAAATATAATTAATGTTATATGAATTGTATGTTGTGTAGTGGCGTGAAACCGATAAACACTTTTAATTCCTGTATACATAGGAAACAGAGAGATTCGTGACCGGAACTGTCTATGGGACCTCGTTATCTCACAAACGGCAACGTGTCCGAAGGTATTATCTAAGTAATAATCAATATTGAATACCAATCAAAGCATAATGTGAAATTTTTTGAAGTTACAGCATTTCTAGACATACTTCGATCAAAAAATTGGTAATTTATCGTGTTATTTGTCCGATTATTTCATGATCTATGAGTAAATAAATCATTAAAGAAATCAAATTAATACTGATACTCCTTGTGTTAAGAGATTAAAGGCAGAATTAAAATTCATTGTAATATACAAATGTTACTATTTCGAATGAATAAATTTGAACAAAAAATTTAATTATTTTTCATTATTGCAAATGCTTTTAATACAGTAATTCTATAGTACTAAATACTATATAAGTGGTGATTAAAGCTTGTTTATGCATATACGTTTATGATTAATGTAATAATAATGCTCTTTTAACATTGACATAAATTTCGAAGTCATTTCATCGCTTTAATATCGCTTAATAAAATACGTATTGGTCGAGACTGCGTACATATTGGCTGCTCTTTAACGTTGTGTAGACAAGGACACCATAAATAGCAATAGGAGAATAATTTAAATCGCCTCCATGGTCTAGTGGTTAACACCATCGAGTGTTGGTCGGGAGGTCCGGATATCGATTCCCGATAGGGGCAACATTTTTCTGCTTGGTTTTGTTAGTGGTAGGTCTTCTGAGCCCGCCTGGATCTACCAACGTCTTACCTAAGTTTGTCGCCATAGTGACAATGTTAATAGCATTGTTGTTTTTCGATTATTAGAGGTAAGATAGCCAGTTCCTCAGTTGTCGAGGAATCCAGGTGAAGCTCGCTTCCAACTACAGCCTTATCATTACTTGCTATCAGGTGAGATGAAAACCAAGAGCTTCTTTGCCATAATATGTGAAAAAAATATTTTAATATTTATAGTCTGCGGTTTTAAAGTTCATCTGTAATAAATTTCCTAATCATTTCGAACCATAATGGTAAGCATACAGGACACTCATTTTGTATTAAATTAACAGTTGCACGATAAGCAGCGTGTGATCCGTGCACATATCAGAATATTACCTAACATTACGAATGCTCCAGCTATCCTGAGGATAGGTTTTAACAACTAAACACGTGAAAAAGTCATGTGTTGATTGTGTACATATATTAAAATAGTCCTGTTGACGTAATAAACCGTATGTTAGGCATAATTATATTTATTTTCATTACGTTGATAGACAAGCTATCATTTCTATTTTACCAGTGATGATTTTGATTTTCGCTGTCAATCTAAAAAACTACTACAAATGTCAAGTTTCAAGCAGGTGACTGTTTGTCACATCCATGAAGCAAATTTGCTTCGTGGTCACATCCTATCGTGATAAAATACTATTCTTATCCTGGTGATTTTCTTACAATAGTAATTTTATTTTCATAATTAAAAAACATTTGATACTTAGTAGGTATATATATACATTTATTATGACAAATTAAACATGTTATATACCATAATTTGCACCAATTTATTTAAACAATAACCTTTACCTAAGTTGATTTTTTTACTATGTCAATAGTATATTGAGTGGGCGTTTTCATTGCCTGACAGACAACAAATCAATTAACCTAATTATTGCTGTAAAAAAATTTAACAATGTAAACTGTTTATCGCACCGATCGCTCAGTATTCAAAACGATATAATGATTTATTGCAAAGTTCATAGCAACGGTCACAGTAGGCAATAATAGTTATTTTACAATTTATGTCGTTTTCAAGCTTTATTCGCAGAATACCAGATTCTCAAAACACCAGATTCTCAAAATACCAGATTCTCAAAATACCAAACATTTGTTACGATAAGTAAGAAACTTTTGAGACCTAATCTTTATAGTTTTACAATAATTACCAATGACAGGTGGATCACCAAGGCCTTATAAATACTACTATTTACAAACCTAATATTTGAAAAAAAATACCATAAAATAATTGAAGTCTAATTTCTTATTATAGACCTAGAAATATACAAGATACATCGGTAGCTGAGTCTATGAAGCAATAAATAATAATATAACTACACTTTTGTTAAAGATAAAATGACCTATCATTGTCATTACAAGCGGTGGCTTTTTTAAGTATCAGGAGAGTTATTGTCCAAGAAAAAAAATATCACGATCGCTTTGAATTTGTCAACCATTGCGGCGTCAATACAAGACTCTGTGTCGACTGTGTTATAAAGAATAGTGATGGATGCCCTTTGACTGTCAAACTCGAAAGCGATCGCGGTATCAGATAGATTTTTGTTACACAATCAAGGGGCGGCTAAGTTCATGGTTCTGTGTCCAACTTAATTGATTTAATGAGTCAAATTCTGAACGACGATTGAGGAAGATTTTGCTACGATATTAGACATTGTTTTTATCACGATTCTTCAGTCTTATGCGCAATAATTCGACTGACGCACACCTCAAATGATATTATTTTCTTGTTTCAATGTGCGAACTAAAAATAACGCTAGAGGCAGGCGAATACTAAAAAAATTGTATAGAAAGACAAAAACTGTGAGTTAATTGGACGCAGAGTGCCATCTAGGTACAGCTAAATATCGATCGGATTGATTATGACTAGGTATAGTACGAAGGCATTCACTTAGGAATTGACGAATTTAAAAATTCAACCCCAATAAGGGTGAAAGTTTGTATAATACTTTGTACTAGGACTAATAATAAAAAATAAGTAGATATATACGTGTTTTGAGTGTTTTTGGTATTTTCACGCTTATAGAGTGAAAAAAGTGTTTAAAGTTTTTGTTAGAGTATCGTTATTTTTGAAGATAGCCAGATAAATAAGTTCATTAAACAATAAAGCAAAGAATTTTTGGAATATTTGCCCTTTATAGGGGTAGGGGAGCGGCCGGAAGCTAGGTTTTTTATGCACCTTCGGTATAACAAGCTTCTATTAACTTTCACCTGTAACGATGTCTGTAATAAAATCTTGCAAGTAAAATTTGACCCACTTCCCGGTTTCTGTCTGATCTGAAATTATACACGCATATGTGTATCGCGTGACAATGCAATATTATGATGACATGGAGCTGATCTAATGATGGAGCTGGAAGATGGCCATAGGAACTCTGCGATAAAATGACACAACCCCTTCGAGTTTGGGTTCATTTGATTCGTATTGACGAGTACGAAAAAGTTTATTTTTTTGTAATTTTACTTGTTTTTAGAGTAAGATTTATTAGTGTGGAGACCTATTACATTTTAGTGTAACATTTTTAACACCTGTCACATCCATTCAAGAGTATTGGGAGATGATATTAGACTTCAAAACAAAATACAACGTGGAAAAGCTTTTTGAACTACACCCTCTAACGAGCGTTAAGGATTATTAATTGTATGATGAATTCGTCACTTGTGCTTAGAGCTATGAATAAAAGTGTGTATGTGCATGTGATATTCTATGTTCGTAACTGCACCACGACACAGGAGAAACTCCTAGTGTGGGGCGACGTTTTTTAAAAAGAAAAAAAAAAGAGATTGAAAACTACACTAATCGTTGGTTTCTTCATGGTCCTACTGAGGGGCCTAGAAAAAGTAACAACAAAAAAATTGAGAAAAGCACAAAATGTACGAGAATGATTCGTGATGTGGAATCATTTCCATATAATTAATTTGGTCTTTTCTAACTTCGGTATAGTTTTTGATTTGTTCCTTTGCCCAGAACCCCTGGTTACTTAGCCCATTAGCGAGAGTATGGCAAGGAGGCCCATTTCTTCCTCGTCTAATGTAAAACCCGCATCCAGAAGTGGTACGAATATGGGTTGAGGTACTGATGATGAGTCAGATCTGGACATAATTTAGTACAAAGAGCCAACGAAAGGGACCATTTGAAATATATGTAAGTATACTATCTTTAAGCTCAAAGCTTCGCCCGCGTAATTTTAGCTATTCCTGGTGATTTTTCCCGTGGCAATTCTGTATTTTTTCGTAGTAAAAACAATTCAAAGTACAAAGCAGAAGCTTTTAAAAAAGATCCCTTTAAAACACATTAGGCTTTTATTAATGTGATAATGAAACAAAACAAAACAAAAATTCTAACTATTTTCAAAAAAGAAACTATTGATTACGCGTACACTTTACAAACATTTAATGCTTCGAGCTTCAAAAATTAGGGACTTACAAAGTTTCTTCTTTACAACATATTATGTATAAACATTCAAACCCCTGTTCACCTTGAGGGTTCAATTGCATAAAATTCGATCTTAGCTGACATGTCCTATGTATATTAGAGCAGCATCCACGCAACGTTGGTAGGCCCCCCACAAGGTGGAGCGACAATCTGGAGAAGGTCGTGGGAAGCCGCTGGACGTGCATGGGACTAGCAGGAGCGATAGTTTTATCCTATGGCCAACAGAGGGCTTCTTTTGGCAGAAATGTTGATGATGATGATGATGTACTTTCCTTAAACATGTTCATTTCAAATAGTTTTCGGGATTTCGTGATACTATTAAGAAGGTGAACGTCTTACTTTCAGAGATATGATCACTTTTAGAAGTAAATGATAGAGTTAATAAACGGCAGTTTGATATCTAATTTGTGTTTTATTTCATTAATTGAACAAAACATTCATTGCCCAACTGGTACTACCAACTGGTACTACCACGGGCATTTTATTTTGCCCGTAGTTCTATCAGTAGGACTAAAACAATAAAATAATTACATTATATGGGCATTGGACCTACTGTTCGGGTAGTACAGTCATCGCCAATATCATTGAGTTTATTGGTTCTGAGGTATGGGTAGCCATACCAGAGCCCCATTTCTTAAAACATACATACTAGCCTTATTAATAGTAGTATGGTAACCATAGGAATTCCGCAATAAAACGACACAAACCCATCGAGTTTGGGCTTGTTTGATTCGTCTTGATGAGTACTTTGGTTTTTTATTGTTTTAGAATTTAGGCGAGCAAACGGCCCTCCTGATGGTAAGTGGTAACCGCCGCCCATGGACTTTGCCCATATCAGGGACATAGCCAAGCCGTTGCCTACTTTGAATGCAATACTCTTCTTAAACCTCGCTTGAAAATAGATATGTTATAGCGCTCGGGAAACACAACAGCAGGAAGTTCAATCCAGAGCCGGACCGTACGTGGTAAAAAAGAGCGCTGAAAGGGAACCGTGCTAGATGATATTGCTTAAACGGGATTAACTGTACTGCGGTGCCGAGTGGTACGGTGATAAAAAGGTGACCAAGTTGAACAGTTCCTCGGAGCACTCACCGTTGATCCTAGTTGGTCGTTGGTCGCCCTTGGTCCTAGATAATATGCTTAACCCCATCAATTTTTTTGATGGGGTTCCTCAATATGGGTATCAAATGAAAGAGCTTGAATTGTAGAACACAGTATATTATGAAAAACAATCAAATTATTATTGATTTATGGAATAAATAACTTATGAACTCTTTAATTTTGTACAGTAGAACCAGGAAAAAAGTACCTACTCTTATTACGCCTAGTAGAACTATGGGCAGTGATACTTGTCCCTAGTCCTACTGATAGAACCACGGGCAAGCAAAAATGCCCGTGGTAGTACTACCAGTTGAACTACAGGTAATGCTACTTGCCCATGGTCCTACTGATAGAACCACGGACAAAATAAATTGCCCGTGGTACTACCAGTAGGACCACGCAGTAGGACCACGGGCAACGAATGGATCAAAATACATTCAGTAGCTACGACGACATTTACAGGACATAAAAAACAAGAACGTAATTTACGTCTTCTAGACATTGCCGCTGCTAAGTACTTCAAAGAGGTTTTGCTGCCGTGTTGACTGAAAATCAACACTCCTCACGGCGGCCGTATGCTGATAGGCTCCTCCTATCGCCTGTTGTTCTGTCCGTCAGCCCAATAAGCTCTCTCAGATGAAAAAGGCGCGGCCCTGGTAGCCCTTTGGTCATTAGGTCAGCTTCAGTTTTTTCAGTCCCGACAAACTTTAGTTCAATTTTCTTGTCTAGAACACAGTCTCTTATAAAGTGAACCTTCATGTCAATATGTTTTGACTTTGAGCTTACCATAGAGCTTGAACCAAGTTTTATGGCGGCTTGGTTCTTTAGCAGCCTCTGTCAATGAAACGTATTCGGCGTCGGCCATAGATAGCGCAACCGCTCGCTGCTTTCTAGATGCCCAGCTGACAGCTGCTGCAGCATATTTAAAACTGTATCCTGAAAAGGATTTTCTGTCTTCTTTGCAGGCAGCCCAATCAGCGTCAGCCATTCCGAACAATTCTTTGTTTGTCTTTTTATATTGCAGTCCCACGCTTTTAGTACCCTTTAAATATCTCAGGATTCTCTTTGCACACTTAAAGTGTTCTTCTTCATAATAATAATTAAATTGTGACAGGTAACTTACTGAGAACATTATATCTGGTCTTGTAGCAAAAGCAAGATACATTACTGTACCGATGAGATTTTTATAAGGATGGTTATCCCCCCCTTTATTGGGGTTCTTCATGAGACAAATACCAGGTTCAATAGGTGTCTTTGAGACCTCGCAATCTGATATACCGAATGTTTTGAGACCTTTTTCTATGTATGACTCTTGACACCGTTTGATGCCTTCATAATCTTCTTATATATAAAAATGAAACGCTGTGTGTTTGTCTCGCAAAAACTCTGAAACGGCTCGACCGAGGTCCAAGGAAGGTTTAAACGTACAGTCCACCTTTCGTTGATATGTACACGCATGGATCTGCAAATCATGCAAATCCAATCTTTTTGAGTTCAGTGTCTAGTCTTTTAAACCACTGACGTCCAGACTGTTTCAGTCCGATAAGCGCTTTTTCTAGTAAACAGGCTTTTTCACCTTTTATATTTCTAATGTCGTCGAGCATCTTTCGGGCTTGATGATATACAGTGAGATCTTCTTTGTCACTTTCATCTACCATCACCTCTGTTACATATTCTTCTAAATAGTCAGGAACGCTCATTGTTATTTTTTCGTCTAGTTCACCATTTAGGTATGCTATAGTTACGTCTAATTGACATAAGTCTAGGTCTTCCTCTAATGACATTCCTATAACTGTTCTGATTGAACTTAATTTTGCAACAGGGGCGAATGTTTCGTCGTAATCTATATCTGCTTTTTGTGTAAAACCTTGAGCTAAAAGTCTAGCTTTTTTAATTTCATTATTACCTGAACCAATTTTCTTTTTCAAAATCATTTTAAAACCAATCAGTGTCATATTATTCTCTTTAGGAACTATTCGCCATGTACCGTTCATGATGTGTGCTCTAATTTCAGATTTTATAGCATCGTGATAATGTTCATCATCATTTTCGTCACATTTGTGCGATTGTTCTGCTATATAAGTATCAAAATGCTCATCGGCTTCATTTTGGTTTTAGTTGTCATCAATTCGTACATAGTCATTCATCCATGTTGGCGGTCTACGTTCTCTTTGAGAACGGACATTAGGAATTTCAATTCCAACCTCGTTATCTGTATTTTAATTTTGATTAGGTTCATTTCCATCATAATATTGTTGTACAGTTAAGTCATTCAATTAAAATTCTATCTCTTTGACTTCTGTTTTGCTATCTTTGTTTATTCTCTTTGTTTTCATTTTCGACAAGACTCGTAATTTTCATTTTTGCAGTTATAATACATTTCATTTATTACTTTCACGTCTCTACTTATCATTATGTTATTTTTCTCGGGTATGAAAATACGATAACTTTTTGCATTTGACGTAGCCCATGAACACACCAGTGACGGATTTGGGTGTCAGCTTTCCTCGTCGTGTTTTTTGGAGCACAAAAGCTTTGCTTCCAAACACTTGGAGATGGTTTCCCGATGCTAATCTTCCTACCCATAGTTCGTACGGTGTACTACCCTTAAGTAGTTTGGTTGGACTTCTATTTACAAGGTAATTTACAGTATTTACAGCTTCAGCCCACAGATTTTTGGGGGCGTTTGCATCTATAAGCAAACATCGAGCTTTGTCGAGTAGGGACCTGTTTTTGCGCTCAGCAACGCCGTTTTGTTGCGGCGTATATGGTGCGGTTAGACGTCGCTTTATTCCGTTTTCCTTTAGGTATTGATCGAAGTCTGTATTTCGGTATTCGGTCCCATTGTCAGACTGCAGATTTCGTATTTTTAGTTTGTGGTAATTTTCAACTTCTTCTTTGTACTCTTTAAATAGCTCGAACACCTCATTTTTATTCTTCATAAAGTGAACATTACTGTATCTCGTATAGTCATCGATGAACGTGACATAATACTTTGATCCGGCCAACGTTTCTGTTTCAAACGGGCCACAGACGTCACTATGAAGAATTTCTAACGGTTGAGTGCTATTTATGAAGTCATTTTTGGGAAATGGTAATCGTGTCATCTTGCCTTTGATACACGTTTCGCACGTTTCCAGCTTGACATCCTTGAAAAGGAGCCCTCGTAATTTTTCATCTTTTGCCATTTGTTTCAGGTCTTTCTCGTTGATGTGGCCTAGTTTCTTATGCCATATTATCATCTCTGAATCGACTGTTATGGATTTAGCCTAGTCTTCGGATCCACTACTTTGAATGTAGTATAAGCCATCGGTTCTTTGTCCTTGTAGCGATATTTCGCCATCAGGTTCCACAATATAGGCTTTATCTTTTTCGAAAACAACTTTGTTGCCTCTATCGGTTATCTTTCCAATTGAAAGTAAGTTTGGAGAGAGATTCGGCACGTACAAGATTTATTTATTTATTTATTCTTTGGCACGGTAACAAAATACAAATTACAATAACCTTATAAAATCATTGTACATAGAAAATGTTGTTAAATTTGTATTTCAATAACTACCGAGCACAACTTTCGACTTAAATATGTCCAGCTAGTTAATTAAAACAATCTAAGTGTCATTAGTCCTTACAGAGAACCATAACTACGCTTTCCGACAAGCTTATACTTTTAATAAAGGATCTAATATTTTGATGGAATATGTCAAGGTCTTTACAGAGAAGATTGTACTTTCTACACATACGTAAGAGTGGAGTATTTTGTGTTACATTATTACTGGCTAATGGGACATGAAAGAGAAGTATCATTTAGATAAGATATCATTTAGATCGCATAAATAATTGTTTAGGCGCACCTGTGCCATTCCCTTTTCTTTGACTGGCGTTGTATGGTCATTTGAAGCTAATTTTACAGAGCCATTATCTTCGGAAATATATATAAATGTTTGTTTATTATTTGTCATATGTGACCATTGATTTACTACCAAACGTAGATAACGCATGAACGTTTGAAAAGTGGGCCGGTGAAGAACTGCCCAATCGGGCCTCGTGCAGTTCTTTTCCATGCGTTGGAGCAACAACGCGATAAACAATTTTGAGCATTATATTTGAGAGTATAAAGTTGATATTTTCTTGTAGCAATTACTAAAATGTCAAATTTAATGTGGCTAGGTATGAAATGATGTAACTGCACACGGTTGTACTTCAAATAGTTAAATCGATAAATACGGTACTTTCTTTATGGTAATTTTAATTCGGGTGTGCATATTCAACTACCTATTTACCAGCGTACAAATGTATAGGTAATCGATTAGGTGACAGATTTTAAGCGCGTTTTTGTATGAAGTGCTCTATCTACGTTTGGTAGTAAATCAATGTATGTGACGTACATCCGCTGTCTAAACACCACTTCGTATTTGACATATTTACATTATTGACATTAAGACAAGTGTAGAAACTTTTTCGCTGTTCCTTGTTGTCTTTGTCCTTTTTGTTTGAACCTTTCAAAGGAGTTTGTATCTGTTTCGTCTTGGACCAACAAGATTCTGTATTATGTGATTTTTTCTTGCAAAATTCGGAGAAAAATGAGAAGCTTTCTACTCAAAGAAAAATTTGTTTTTCTTTGAGTAGAAAGCTTCTGATTTTTCTCCGAATTCTGGTTGCTCAACATTTTGTCTTGCCTGAGATTCTTCGAAAATTTTTATTTTCAAATCTTCAGGGCTTGGCAGTATATCTCTCGACTCGATAGCTATGCGAATTTAATATGAATTCGGCAAACTATACAAAATCATTATACTAAGCAACTCTTTCGGTATTTTGATGTCCATATCTTCGAGTTTGTCTACTATGTCCATGAAGTTGTTTAAATGGTCACTTATGTCCTCATCTTGTGTCATTCTTTTGAGTACTAGCTGCTTTAGTAACGTAGCTTTTCGAGCTGGTCCTGTACTCTGGTAAGTAGCCTTTAGCTTATCCCATACCGCTTTTGATGTTGTATAGCTTTTGATTCGTTTTAATTCGGAGGAGGATAACAACAAGATAATTTCGGCTTTGGCCTTCAAGTCTTCTTTGTTATATGCCATCCTGGCTGCTTCATCCGCATTTGTTTGCAGGGTTTTCGCACCACTTATAATGTCCCATAAATCGTTCTTGATGAGAACCGCTTGTGCCTGAATGCACCAAGTGTCGTAATTAGATTTTGTCAATGTTTTGACATTTACAAGGCTGTTTGCAGCTAATGCCATTTTTAACTTTTATTTACACTTTTATACATACGAAAAAAATATTTTAGGTACGTGGATTAACCAGAACTTTGCTTTTATTTACACTATGTAACGCTCTACTACCACTTGATAGAGTTAATAAACGGCAGTTTGATATCTAATTTGTGTTTTATTTCATTAATTGAACAAAATACATTCAGTCGCTACGACGACATTTACAGGACAAAAAAACAAGAACGTAATTTACGTCTTCTAGACATTGCCGCTGCTAAGTACTTCAAAGAGGTTTTGCTGCTGTGTTGACTGAATATCAACAGTAAAGAATTTAACCAGAAATGCTTCAAGGAAAATCTACTATCACATAAAATGCTAACAGATCATTATTTGGTGTAAAAAACCAGCCTTCATTAATTTGCAGCAAATGTAGACCGACCGCGAGGTGGTTATTGCGTAACTCGAAATTAAAAAGTCCAATGGCCTTTTCAGAGGACCGCGTCTCGTGTTAATTGACGTCATAATGTATGGGTGCACGAATACAACGTCATGTGCCAAAAAAGTTATTTCCCGTTGCAAATTTTGATGACGCCATCCGTAGAGGTTTTCCGTTTTGAAATCAGATCGATTAACCTACGTTATCGGAAATAGGATTGAAAATTTGAACGTTTGATACTCAAGTAACAGTATGAAATTCAACCCCAGTCAATATGCATTATCATAGACAGACTTTCTGTGGTGTTTGCTCTTTGGTTTTAAAATCGTGCTGTACTAAAATTTGTGGAGTAATAGAGATTTTAGAGTTTTAATTTGAAAAATATCCTAAAAAAGAAATAAAATTATTATTTTAAAAATATCCGAAAAAAGAAATAAAATGATTATTTTGAATGAAAAATGAAATAAAATTATTATTTTTAATAATATTTTTTTTATTTCTTTGTAGGATATTTATCAAACTCAAATTTAGAAATCTTTCTAAAAAAATCTTTAAATAATAATTTAAATCTTTTTTAGGATATTTTTAAACTAAAATTTCAAAATCTTTCTTTAATATAGACCTTTACATGCACTTATTGACGTTCCAATCACACCACAAAACTTAATTAAAATGTAACAAAACTAAGATAAGCAGCCTTGTATGTACATACTCGTACACCCCCAATCATGATTATGATGTATGCAAATACAAAATTTCAAAAAATCTTGACTCGACACGTATCTGGAAACACACGTATTAAATTACTTACCCACAGACTTTGTAAATTTATAAGGTATGTCAACAAATATTAGTATAATATTTAATTTTCATTGCTGGACGACAGTGTATCGGTTCCGCTGATATCTTGACGCTAATGAAAGACTAGTCTCGAGGAATTAATATTATTACAAGGTATTATTAGAGAGTATGTATGTAAAAAATCATATCAATAAAATAAATCTTGAAATTAATGTAGTCAAGTAGACCTTACAAACATAAAATTAAAGATTTACCATTATATTACGTTACTTTTTTATTAAATTTATGTTTTAGTTGACATAATTAGTGTGGTTATGTCCGCGTCTGTAGAAATTTATTGTGCTACAGTCAACAGCATATCGGGCAAAATGACATTTTCTTCAATCAACTTTGAACTTAACGTTATTCTGTTTAAGGGTCAGAATCATTAAGAGAAATTTGTCAGTTTTGGGTAGCCTGACGTTCTGATGTATGTACAAAATATTTTAAAAATTGTTGAGACTGATTCTCTTTATTGATTTGTATCTTTGTTAACTAGTGAGGAAATTTTAAAGAAACAGTACAATACAAAATATCACTTAATTATATTATTCATAAGAATTAATTTGTTTTCATTTTATTTAAGAAAAGTTATCTAAGATTGATTCCACGTAGATAAAATTCCACCACAAATATGTTAAATATCTCGCACTGTCAAACAGTTATCAAATCTCATGTAGAGCCAAGCTTCTAACTGTACACGCCCTAACTCTACAAGCCCTGACTTTAGAAACTCTACAGCCTAGTCAAAATAATTATGTGGCTTGACCGTTTCGCTACCGTCACATGGGCGTAAGGTGAAAAATTTAAGTTGTTAAACTATTTTTTTATATTTCAACTAAATACTCAAAAATATATAATCCAACAAAAAACGTTAACATCATAACCGCGAATTAAAAATATAAAAAAAACATATACGCTCGAATTGAGAAATCTCGTCCTTTTTTAGAAGTCGGTTAAAATGATATTGTAGTTTGAATAAGACCCCTAAAGTGCATTAATTGCGGCAGTAGAGATAAAATGTAGAGTTTTTATTTGAGATAGTTTAGATGTTTCATTTGTTAAGAACAGCAAATAAAAAAAAAACATTTTATATAAAAAAAATTCAATCACCATCAAAAATACTGATTGCACAGCAAAATGGTTACCTACATCATAATATTATTATTTCAGCAACAATTTGAGTTCGCAAAATATTTAAATGTGGAACATTTTTATGAACGCGTTATATACGCGATATATTCATAAAAACTACTGCTGCTAACTAAGTTATTATAAGATATGCAAAAATGCACTGCAAAATGATGTAAGAGGTTTATTGTTCGGTAATATCGCACGATAAAGCTATTACATCTTTTTGCAACTTATAATATGTTAACGTTTTTTATTACGAGAAAATATAGAATTTCCAAGCGAAAATCGAAAATAACGTGGACGAAGCTGCGGGCGGAGAGCTAGGCGTTATAATATAATAAATATAGTAGTCGCTCCTGTCCTTACCTCATATGTTTATAGCGCCATCTATTACACTAAATGAACATTAATGTTAAATGTTTGACTAAATAACATGATAGCAGCACTGGCAATTAACAAAAGTTATTTACAACCAAATATTATTAGTAGATAGCTTTAGGGTAACTAGTACTTTGAATACCTCTACATTTTTTCAGAGTATAATATAATTCTAACAACTAAATACATTATGAGTAGGACTGCAAGTTAAAGCATGCTTTACTTGTAACTGCATGTTCACCCATGCTTTATAATCGCTTAGTTTAGAAACTTTGACTGAGATGGCGCTTTTCAGGGAAACTTATGTTTGGGATCGCAAAGCAGCTTTATGTGTGGTTTATCATTAATGATATAGATGTCGCTTCTAGCAAGAGTCTTTTAACTCAAACAAATAAACTAAAAAAGTATTTTGCTCCAGCTCAATGTTTTCGTTGATAGTCTAAAAAGGAAATTTAGATCTGTGATTTGAAGTATATCATTTGTATTTAATATATCTTGTTGAAATGTGAGTGACAAGTGAATATACTAAGCAGCTAGGAACTATTAGGGGAGTATATTGAAAAATTAACATGTTATTTGTGTTATGATAATTTTACCGCTCTGAGGTAAGTGTCAAAACTTTTGTTAAATCATACATATCATTTTTAAGACGTCACCCGTGTATGTAAATTATTCGATGATGAGTTTATTTATTTGCCAAAGAGGTGCATTCAGTGCATCGTAGTAAGTATGTTCAATACCGCGGCAAAAGCAATTGAGAGGTTAACGACCTCGCGTCGTATCCCATTCCCGAATTGTAGGTCGCACCCCGATGCACTCGGTTGCCGTGGTTACGGTCATCGTATAGATAGATTGCTTTCTATCATTATGACAGGATACGAATATAATGATTCAAGAGTGAATAAATAATGACAGCGAATGAATTAACGATTATTATGGTACGAAGTTTATTCCCGTATAAGCTTTCCACTTTCTTTTGCTCTTATAAAATACAAAATTTTGGTTTCATTTATTTAATTATAAAAATGACTTTATTTTCTAATCTTCCATTGATCCTGAACACCCTATTAAACTTTTTGTCAGCAAAAAATAGAGCTAATGTAGCGCTCTATTATGTGTTTATTTTGTAAGAATTTTCAAGGTGTTTTTATAATTTTTAACATTTTATGTAATTTAGTACCTATTTATTTACGTACCTAGCTTAACTTTTATTTTATAATATAACATGCTTTAATATTATCACATTTTATAAGCAAAAGAGCATGAATTTGTATATGTTGTGTTGTCTTTCTACCATAAAATATTTGTAAAAGTGTTGTTAAAATAATAAAAAAAAAATTTTTTGCTTTATATTTGTTTGAGTAGCGTCATTTTTAAGGGTTCCGTAGACAACAAGGAACCCTTATAGTTATGCAATTAACGTCTCTCCGTGTGTCTGGCCGCGGTTAAACTCAGAGACTATTAGCACTAGAAAGCTGTAATTTGGCATGGGCATTATGTTAATCATGCCAACAAAGTCATACAAAAATAAATAAAATTAGGGTACCTCCTCTACATGTAAAGTGGGGATGATTTTTTTCTTGTTTATTCCATGGTGAGTAGTATTGCTGTGTGGGTCTTTCAGAGATATTCTGAGCGTGTGAACATCATTTATCGATTTGGCAATCCTATTGTGAAAAGTGCAATTTTTGGATAGAGTCCAGTGTCCGAGCCTAATTATTGCTTATGGATACTCGAAAAAATGTACAGTAGCATTACATTAACAAAATTAAAAGGAAAATACCATCAATTAATTGTAAATAGCATAGACGTTGTAAATAGGTACAAACTTGAAGAGAATGAAAACATTGCCTCTACATCGGTTCGGAAGTCGTGAGAGCCTTTACAAGAATAACAGGCAAAAACACTGTACGTCTCCTCTCTTAAATTGCCAACATTACAATATTGACAAATCTCATAGCTACATGATTGCATTTATAAAACTTTTTGGAGTGATAGATACAGTAATTCAAATCAAACCAAACACATTTATCTACTATGTCAGTTACAACGTATAAGAAAGCAAAAACATAAATAATGTTGAATTCGGTTTTACTAATGATGTCGGCGACTAAACGGTGGTGCTTTTGATGGGTAGTCTAGTCAACTTAACTCCTAGGGTGTACTTACCTAGTAGATTAGAGATTCCTACAAATATCAATTTATAGCCAATCAATACGCACGGTTCGCGTTCCCAGCTCGTGAAAAAGAAAGTTCGTTTCCGTGGAAGCACAGTAGTGAGGATGAGGATCTGAAATCAGCAGTGCTAATAAAAATACTAATTTCAGCTTTCATTTAAAAGCTGACTTTTCAACTTTGTTGCGTGAAAACTCTTCCAAGAAGTAGGCAATTGTTGTTTTTTTTTCATTTACCTTATCTTCACACCACAGCTCGTAAAATATGTTCACACCGTGGGACTTGAGCCTACTCTAAGTTAGGGTATTTTTAGGCCCTAGTCAACCACGCTGGCCCAGTGCGGATTGGTCGACTTCACATACACCTTTGAATTTCTTCGCAGATATATGCAGGTTGCCTCACAATGTTTTCCTTCACCGTAGGAGAACCTTAATCTCAACTAGCTGTGCCCGCGACTTCGTCCGCGTGGAATAGTAACGACTAGACCGATCTTATAAAAAGCCTATGTTATGCCTTATATAATTAGGTATCTATTAGTGAAAGTCCCGTCAAAATCGGTCCAGCCGTTCCGGAGATTAGCGGGAACAAACAGACAGACAAAAATTTTAAATTGTGTTTTTGTTATTGGCACTCGATATACTCGTACATTCATACCCATTTAGTAAAAACTTGTTATTTTGACATTACAAACAGACACTTCAATTTTATTTATTTGTATAGATTCGTATCGTGTTGACGTAGGTAAGCCTGAAATGTCTACGTTGAAAAAAAATTACTTCAGTTAGGTATCCATGAGACCATTAAGATAGGTAGGATTATAGCGTACCCTGTAATGAGGATCTAGATTGACTGGTGGAGTACTCTTAGCGAATGAGGTCGCCAGAACTCGGTACTTCAATGATAGGGAACGTTCAGTGCATTTGTGCTGGCACCCGTGGGCTATTGTGGCGAAGCGGCTCGGCGAAATTGCACCCGCAAAAGTCACTATTGTCATTCATCACCAGGTGGGTCGTTGCTTGCCATAAATCGTATATACGAAATTTTTCAACACATATAAAAATGTCATGTAAACCGATCTCGATGAATTTGAACCTAAATGATAGAGGAGGTCTTTTTTCAATTTTTGTAATCATATTTTCTTGAAACTTAAATGCCTATTAAATGGCTTAGCTATTAGGGGATAATGGGGATCGATTTGTATAGGCAAATCATAGTTTTTTTGATTTATTATTAAAGTAAAATTCACTCGTAGGTTCTTTAGCTGATTCATGATTTTATTTTTACTTTCCTCGTATTCGTAATGAAAAGCACAGTGTGTTTATCTCGGGTTAAAGACTTATTTAGTCCCTCGAACTATAGGCCTCTCTACGCTCGGGCGCCAAACCCCGCCTCGGGACTAAATAAATCACTTTCACCCCTGGGGTAATAATGTACTATTGGTAAATCCACATTTTTTTATGTATGAAAATGTTAGCACTGTATTATTTGAAGTTATCACAAAAAAATGAAATCACAAAATTGAGTTTCCGGGGGGCAATGTCGCGAAAATGCCTTTGAAAGCAAATAAAGAAGACCATCAAAAATCTACACATAATACTAACAAGACAAGACAATATGTTTTCTATATATTTTGCTTCTTTTTATCTGAAAAACTAAATTATTTCAAAAGAAATTCTTAGTAAAACTGACTCCGAGTCCGAACATTTCACACAAACTCATACGTAGCGAAAATATAACGTAAACTGTTGACGTGAAAACATATGCATACATATTTGAAATACATTACTAGCGCACACACAATTTGAGAAAACTGTACTTGCCATAGGTAGGTACTAGTCGTTCATATGATGAAAAAAAACTATAGCGTATGTCCTGTAAATGTAATATATTATTGCGAAATATTCAATTTTCGATATTCTTTGCGTGTTCTTTTTATAAATAAATATGTACAGATTATTCTTATATTCACATGGATATGGTTTTTATAGATGTGGAAGAACGCCCGCTCTGCTTTTTTCAAACTTTCAATCGAATTTTAACTCTATACTATCTTTGTGGCTAGGTACAGTACATGCAAAAAGTTATTTTTCCCAATTTAATGAATTCGTACTTAATCTAAAAATAGGTACCTCAAGACGACTAATATATTTAAAATCACTAAACTTAGCAGTTTGATGAATTCAATTGCCATTATTATTTTCTGACCTAACCGAACCTAATAAAAACTCTATTTTCACGATAGCTCACATTTTTTTATTTTTTTTAGAGCGGATAATTATGGCGGAGACACAAAGCCGGACCCCGGGTGTGATACGCAGTACCAAGGACTATGTTCGGGCTATTACGTCCACTCCTCCATCCCCGGACGGTGGGGAGGAACCCAGCGCTTCCTCCCCGGTGTCCACCATGTCTGGAGACGACGATTCCCCGACAACTTCGACGACAAGGTAAGTGTTATTAAGAAAAGATATAACATGACCCAGTTGGCCACAATAGGCTAGATGACAAAAAATTTTTTTTTGCCTTAATAGAAGCTAATTCATATAATAAACAGAAAGAAAAAATCGGTTTTCGAATAACTATAAAAACAACCAAGATAAGGTATTAAAGATTTTTCTCCATCTCTTTCTAGCAAAACGACAATTTACAAGTAGTTTATATGGCCGTACTGAATTATGACGTCACGGTTGATGTCGGATCTCTCTGTCTAATCGCCTTCAACTTAACAACTTAAAATGCTTGTATCTAATGTATTTCTTAGACGAATTTAAATCTAATTTCACAGGACTGCATCTTTTTCCGCGGTATTTTAATATTTAATGACGAGACGTAAAAATTAGAATTCAGTCATCATCCCAATTCTTAGGAGAATAATAGTCGTGTCTCGAGAGCGCATTAATAAAATCGCTTTTGTCATTTTTGTACGCTTTCTAGGTTCAATTTATTCATGCTATAGCTTCGTGGTAAGTTAATAGTGACTGAATTGTAGCTGGTTATCAATAACCTTGCCAAAAAACAATGTTATTGAAGCGTCATTGACATACCATAACGCGTAAGATTAGCAGAATTGCGCCCCTGGATACCTAGGTGACAATATTGTCGTCATGACTCATGTAGATAATATTAAACTTGGACTATTTACCCAACAGTGTGTTCCTATTAATTAAGTTTGCTATAGTCAATTCAGAATAATGTTTTTTAAAAGTCGATAGTTAATTATTTTTATAAAATTTTTTTTAAACATCAGCGAAGTTTAAGGTAGAGTCGAACACCGAGGGCTCCGTAGAAACTTCCATAACTTCCTAACTATGGACATATTTCCAGTTTTCAGATTTTTCCTTGATATAATTCTATTAGACCTTGCTTCTTGCCAGATTTAATGATTCTAGGTAGGACAACGGGAATTATATACAAATTTTGTGATTCCCTTGAGAGTGTCGCAATTTACGTTTTTTGCGGCATTAACGGCCGATTCTGTTTTTTAACATTAATTTAGAAGTTTGATATTTTCACAGCTGCAAGCGACTGTAGACCTGAGTATATGGTTTTAATTTCAACTCAATGCCTCCACGGGTTTCCGAGATAAATGGTCTTGACAGACAGACGGACGGACGGACAACCCGTGATCCCTAATGGGTTCCGTTTTTTTTTTTCATTTGTGGTACAAAACCCTAAAAACATGTAATTAATAATTATTAATTTGATAACACTTATTAGATCTTTATTCTTAGAGTATGTAAAATGTGAATGAGTACGTGTACTCATGTTAATTGTTTTGAATGTGTTCTGGGGCCGTACCATGATCACTCATCATCATTACAGCTCATATACGTCCCCATTGAGGGGCCCAAGCCTCCCTATGCTAGGGTGCTTAGGCCTTAGTCAACCATGCTGGCCCAGTGCGGATTGGTCGACTTCACATACACCATTGAATTTCTTCGCAAATGTATGCAGGTTGCCTCACGATGTTTTCCTTCACCGTAGGAGCGTTGGACAAAATAATGTGTCCATATGAAATTTGAAAACGAAAAACAGATTGGTTCATGGCGGTCTCGAACCCCGGAGCTCCCAATTGGAAGGCAAGTGCCGACTCCACAGCGCCACCGACGCTCTTATGATCGCTCATAACATGATTAAAACAATTTTGAAACAGAGACCGCTCTTGCTGTCAGTCCGCTCTGAAGTTGTCCCTCCCAGTAAAACAATAATTTAAAAATACACTTTTGTTTTTTTTCAATTTATTTGTTTTTAATTCAGTATTTTTAAACATAATTCACAACTAAAATCGTAGTTACTGCACTCTTTGCCAATTAATTTCTTTCACAATGATGAATAAAGTCAATAAAGAAAATATTTCGTTTCGGGCGGCATTTGAACCCTCGACACATTCAATTTGAACTTGAAGGTGTCTGGAGACGCGATCAAATCCCGCCCTAGACGATTTTTTTTTCTTTGTTGATTTTATTCATCATTGTTAATTTTTTTTTTAAAGAAAGTGTAAAGTTCTATGTAAAAAATAATCTCACAATGTCAATGTCATTTTTGCACGTGACATTTGCAAGTATCTTTGGTCATTGTGCAATTTGTGCATATACACAAATTAAACAAAATAAAGGACATAGGGCATTTTTTAACTGGCTGCCTAAAAGTCGCGAACAAAAACCAAAATACTTTTAGATGCTGCTGCTTTCATCTAGATTTCATTTTCTGTAGTTATTTCGATTTAGATCAATGGACAAACGGAAAAAATCAGTGTTTAAATCGCGTGTTGTGTACGCTTGCGCCAGTTGACAGCGTTGCCAGAATGTTACTTTTGTAACATTTTACATTAGGTATTTTTGTCCCTTTCATGTTACCTCCATGTTGCCCGACTCAAAATGTTACTTTTAATTACTCATACTCTGAAAGTAGGTCCGAAATTACCTGAGGAGCGGGTTAAAAGTAATACTTTGCAACCCTAGGGAGAATCACTTTCAACTGACAGCTGCTGTCAAATTTAAAAAAGAAACTAGTTCTATTTTCACATTTCTATTGAACCATGTTCCGACTGTCTATACAGGCACTCAATTGCAGCACGGTGTAAAATTGAAATAACATAACGTTATGTATTTAAGAGGGCACAGTACCTACTACTAGCGCCGCCATTCGTTTTTTATTAATTATTATAAATTAAAAACGTTTCTACAAAAAATAGATCAGTCAATTACTCAATACAGTTATTTCAGATTTTTTATACTATTCAGGCATAGATTAAATGTATAGGAATAATCATAATCTGAATTATTGCTCAAAGTGGCCACTTTGAGCAATAATTCGGATTATGATTATACCTATACAATTAATATATGCCTGAATAGGTCAAAAAATTTGAAATATTTGTATTGAGTACCTAGTTGACTGATCAATTTTTTGTAGAAACGTCTTTAATTTATCATTTAAAAAACGAATGGCGACGCTAGTAGTAGGTACTGTGACCCCTTAAAGAATATATTTTTTAAATAATTTTATTATAATTTACTTTCAACTATTTCTTTAAAATAACACAAATTTGGGCAAAATATTTACCATTTTTTAATGATGAAAAAGAAAAAAATTATGGCTAATGAGCTGGCCGGCCACAAAAAAAAACAAAATAAGCGGGAAAGCGGCAATCCGATTTTTATTTGTTTTTTCGAGTTTTAATTGTTTATTATTCCGTATAGCAGAGATTTCATACAAAAGAGAAGAGGCAAAAGCAGAAATTGTTGATTTATTAAAATTAAAATTTACTTATATGTTCTTTTGCTTATTCATGTTTTTATTTTTACTTTCCTTGTATTCGTAATAAAAAGCACAGTGTTTACCTCGGGTTAAAGACTTATTAGTCCCTCGAACTATAGGCGTCCTCTCTACGCTCGGGCGCCAAACCCCGTCTCGAGACTAAATAAGTTACTTTCACCCCTAGAGTAACAATGTACTATTTAAGATAAAGACTAACCTAACTACTTTTAGGAATCATGCGACGACCGCGCGTAAAAAGCTGTCATTTCGTCACCCGTTGTGTGATCTGTTTTGTTATCTCCGCGTATCTTGTATTTGAATGCAGCAGAATAAAAATATATGTTTTTCAATTATCATACCTTTATCTCTTTTTGATTTTTGCAAGAAAACAAGTAAAAATAGTACATTGTTACCCTAGGGGTGAAAGTAATTATGTATTTAGTGCCAACAATAGTTTGAGGGACTAAATAAGTCCTTAATCCGAGGTAATTGTGCTTTTCCTACGAATATAAGAACAAAAACATGAATAGGCTAAAGAAAAAATGAGAGAATTTTATTTGAATAAATCATTAACTTCTGCTTTAGCCTCTTAAGAAATCAGGCATTAAATCCATATCTGAATCAGATGAACTCATTGTGTTAATACAAATCTCTGCTATTTGGAAATTTAAACAAAACGCAACTTGAAAAAACAAATGAAGATCGGATCGCCGCTTTCCCGCCTATTTTTTTTTTTTTTGTGGCCGGCCAGCATTCAGGCATTATTTTTCATTTTCACCATTGAAAAAATGATTAATATTTTGCCGAAATCCATGTTATTTTAAAGAAATAGTATAAAGTAAATTATAATAAAATCATTTAAAAAATATACTTAATATGTACTTATTCTTTAATTAATATTTATCCTTATGTTATTAAAATTTTACATCGCTTTGTATTTGAGTGATTGTATAGAAAGTTGGAACATGATTTGACAGCTGTCCGTTGAAAGCGATTCTCCTTAGGTCTGTAAAGCCCGCTACTCAGGCAACTTCAAACCTACTTTTAGAGTATGAGTAATGAAAAACTATCTTTTTTAATACTTTTATGATCATTTTCGGGCTAATCCTAGAGGCTATTACTTATACATCCAGCCAAATTTTATTTTTGTTCGCCGTGGGTAAATGTCATGAATAGTAAAATGCCCAATGACCTTTCGCATTTATCCTGGCATAGTCTATCAATATAGTTTTTTTTTTCATTCCAAGGTACTGAGCCTCCATTAAGGTGGGTCGATTTTCTGAAAATTTGGAATTTGCCATTTAGTCCGTTTGTTTTGATAACTTTTAAGAGATTTAACATAGACATTTAAATTGATAGTTCATAATTAGAGTTTCATCGAGTAGAGTTCGTTTACTTTTTTGTTAATGACCCTATGTCTTTTCCAACCAAACTTATGAACTTTCGCTTAGAACACATTTTGTATACTTATTGTGGAACTGGAACTTCATAATGGTAACTGTGAGAAGCGATACCTAAGTCCGTCCTTAACACATCTTGATGAATCAAAATGAGAATTTTATAAGTTATTGTAATAGTCGTGGCGATATGAGTGTGATTACTTCGCCTTGCCTATACCTTATCTTAAGCTCGGGCACCACCTGCGTAAATGTTAATGTTAACGCCTGCGTCGTAATATGCCTTATTGAGTGCGTTAAAAATAACGACTTAACACGGTGGCCACATCTGAGGAGTTCGATACAAAATCTATTAACGTCTAACGCCTATAACAAATGCCGCATATAAATTAACGCGTTACGCCGTTGGCCACATCTGTGTATGAAAAAATAATATTCACTGGTAGCTTGCATTTTACACAAGACACTCGTTTGCGCAGCGCCTAAAGTACAGTAAGCTTCTATTCAAGCTTGCTCCTTTACACTACGAAAACCGCTACTATTACGAGCGACATAAGAACGATCTAATGATCAAACTATGTAGTAATACTTGTAACATCCGTTACAAGTATTACTACACTCGGACAAAACTGACTGTCGTATTGAAGGCGGTGCCAGAGTGGAAAAAAATGGCTTAGTTACTTAGTGTACTCAGATATATCAATGCAAGACTATAACATGTTTTAGACTAGACTTAGTTCTTAATATTTTTTATATATACCGGATGGAAAAAAAAGACCGTGGTTGGAGGAAAAGTACCTTTAATATTGATGGAAGCAAATTTTACTGAAAGGAAACATTCCTTCATTTTTTAAAAATAATTAAAACTTCATTTAAAGATTTTTGAAAAATCACCTGCTTGAGCCGGGAATCGAATCGGTGAAATGTAAAAAAAACATGCTGTAGTTTACGATACCAACTGAAAGAGTTATTCATAAGGATCAATTTCTTTTAAACAACAAAGTATCTAAAATTAAAGAAAACCCAAGACATTTTTTTTATTGTAAAGCCCATTCACAGAAAATATTGAACTAATATTTGAAATATTCAATCAACTCAACATAAAAGACGACACGTAGCGAATTCAGTCGAAGAATACGTCTGTGCATACGTGAAAATAGGTCTCATTAGGTCTCTCATTTAGAGTAATTCATAAGTTAAGTGAACAATTTTCTTAAGATACTGAGTAAGCTTTACAATAAAAAAAATATTTTTCTTGGTCTTACTTTAATTTAAGATTCAATCTTTTTTAAAAGAAGTTGATCCTTATGAATTACTCTTTTGGTTGGTACCATGAAATACAGGATATTTTTTTGTCACATTTCACCGGTTCGATTCCTGGCTCAAGCAGGTTATTTTTCAAAAATCTTTAAATGCAGTGTTAATTAATTTTGAAAATAAAGGAATGTTTCCTTTCAGCGAAAATTGGCATCATCAATATTAAGGGTACTTTTCCTCCAACCACGGTCTTTTTTTTCCACCCTGTATATATTTAATAACATGTTTGGATACGTAGTTATTGGCAAGTCTCTATCCAGATCTTCACATGGTAACAAATTATCCCCGAACCGTAAAATACCAAATATCATAAAAGCACAAAGCATCCAAGTTCACTAAGGCGTACTTTATGACTTCTACCACACAATACATATTCTTTAGATTACCAACATTACTTGTGCGGAAGATAGCAATCAAGTTTTATTGAATACCTAGTTATGTTGCCATGGACGGAACGTGTGCCAGACTTCTCTGTTGGCACACAATTCTGAAGGCTGCTGGTGTTAGGCGATTGAAAGTACCTAATAAGTAGACCGCGTTATCGGAGGTGCAATTTGGTACCTAGGTGGAAATTCTTAGAGATGGGTAAAAATAATTTTGAAATATATCTATATCGATACTTTCTCTCTACCGTAATGCTGTCTTAGACAAAAATTAAACATGCTTATTTCGTAACAACTGACAATATGATTAAAATGAATAGGTATAAGTATATCAACATTTTTAATGTTTATCAATAAAAATATTTCACTAACTAGCTTTCGTCTCGTCTTAGTCTAAAATTTGTGTTTTTTTTTTGGGAAAAACCTTATACTCTATATCAAATCGCCATAGTACGCGTTTGCCATTTATTACATCGGAAATTTAATGCATCTTGGAGCATGTTTTCAGTTAGTTGAAAAATAAAATTAGTTTCACATAGAAAGTATTTAAATATAAATTTAAAACATTATTTTCCTATTACAGCGGCTTGAAGACGAATTACGAGAAATTAAAAACATGAACTTTCTGCCGCAATCAATAATTGTTTAAAAAAGTATCGATATCGAAATCATAAATATTTTTATTATACCCATCTCTAAGAACATCTAGCTACCAAATTGCTTCTCCGATAACTTATAAGATAGCAATAATTTTTATATATTTTTATATACCTACAATATGTATAATGGATATTGTGTGTAGTTAAGTGTGGATCATAACAGCTCATAATATATCCCTACTGAGGGCCTCGAGCCCACCCTATGTTAGGGTGTTTAGGCCTTAGTCAAACACTCTGGCCCAGTGCGGATTGGTCGACTTCACATATACCTTGGAATTTCTCAGATGTATGCAGGTTGCCTCACGATGTTTGCCTTCACTGTAGGAGCGCCAGACAAATGTACATAATTAGAAAAAAAAACAAAAAACATTGGTAAGTACATGACAGGATCGAACCCCGGACCTCCCGATTAGAAGGCCAGTGCCGAGTCCACAGCGCCACCGACGCCGTGGCTGTGGATGCTAGAAGCAAACTTCATGTCAGTCTTCGATTGCTAATAAAAGTTGTTTTTTTTGCCGTACGATAAATGAATAATCGCAAACGAATTTGCGATTCGTTGCCAGTGAAAATATATTGAATGACTATCGCGCACACGAAGGGGGCCGGTTGCAATATAGGTCAATTCTAAATGTATAGTTGCTAAATGATTGGAGCTGCGTCGGAGTCATCTTGCGCTAATATTATATAGCTGACAACAACTTGTTCAATAGCCTGGATATTTCTTAAAATATCTGGATTTTCTTGCTGGGAGATAGAATCTCGACATATTTTGTATAATATGGAACTAATGTCAACTATCTTTTGTTAGTCACCAAATCCACATAAAGAAAGAATATTTAAACCGGCCGTTAAATAAAAATTCACACAACGTATGAAGAAATTCATAATATAGTATAGTATTCTCGGTGGCAAAAAGCGGTTTCATAGACATTGATTCAAACCCTCGACTAAACCACCGACAGCGTGTTTTGTGATGAAAGATAGCAAAGGGGGTAAAAACTAGTCACCTACTGGACCAAAAGCTCCGCCTGTAATATCCTGCTAATTGTGTGAAAAAGGGCAACAACATTCAAGCTCGGAATGTTACACAGCCGAAAAAAATTACTCTCAAGGAAGGTTTGATTTTATCAAAACGTTATCAAATGTTTTATCAAAATGATAATTTGTTATTAGTTAATGATTTTATCAAATGTTTATTCGATTTGTATGACGTCACTGCTAAAGGGTGCCGAAGTTTTAAAAAATGTCTTCTATGTGCAAAACGTCACTTCATTCGATTGTCCAGACTACGAAAACAGTAAAAATTCCGAACGAGTTGAAGTCAGAAAACGTCGTAGAATTAGTACATTATTCCAAATTATTATGATTGATTAAGTATAAAATATCATAGAATATCAATAATAAAAAACAGATCCAATAAAATAATACAAATGAAAAAAAAAACATCAAAATAAAGCAATCATCAATTTTTTTGTGTATTTAAATGTATTCAATGTAAGAAAATGACGTCCATTATAAATTTGGAACAGACTTCGATATAAAAAATCGGATGATTATTTGTGTTTTAAATTATGATGTAATTTTTCATGTTTTATGTTTATTTTTATTCTTCGTAAAATATATTCAATTTAAAACTCTTAAATGAATTCGACACGTGTTTATTAAAAACTAGCTTTCCGCTCGCGACTTCGCCCGCGCTATTTTTGTTTTCTCGTAGGAATTTTTCTCCCCGTAAGAAAATTAGGCAGCTATGTCCTTCCCCTGGTCTTGAACTATCCCTATACCAACTTTCATCAAAATCGGTTCCGTAGTTTCGAAGCCTATTCAATACAAACAAACAAACAATCAAATCTTACCTCGTTATAATATTAGTATAGATATAGACTAGCTATGCCCGCGAACTAAGCTTCGCTTATATTTCATGGATGGAGATTTCTCAACTTCCTGTGGGTACTTTGAAAAATCCTTCATATTTGGGCGCCTATACATAAGCCAACAAATCCTTTTCCGAATTTCATTCTTGTAACTCCAGTAATTTGAGATCTACATTGATACCTCAGTCAGTCACTCACTAAAGCGACTTATAAATAGATATGTGATCTGAAATACTAAACCAAACCAAGAGTATTTAAACATGATTTGTGATTAGTACTATATGTTGTACATCAACTCTGTATATATGTATAGATACATATTACAATGCTAGTTACTTAAGATGCAAAGACGCAACTCACATTAGTCGCAAGAATGACTTATTGACGTACAACTGCTCACATCACTGGGTTATCGGAAGCTGGAATTATCTCCGATACGGCTGCTAGCTCGCACCTGTGAAAAAGTACTAACCTTAGACACGTAACTGCATTACTCATTGCACAGAGACGATTTTCTTTAACTGTTTGTTACACTTATGAGGATGTTGAGCAAGCGCTTTATTACTAACCTACCATAATAAGCGATGACGACTTTGTAATTTATGGATGTTTAAACGGAACTGTATATGGTTAAGTTAAACAATTTTATGTTTGAAAATTGTCGTCTCGTATTTGAAAGTGATTATGGTTTTTGAGTTATACGTTAAGTGTAGTCACTTTCATCATTGGCTACTTTCTCAATCACAAATGATATTTTGTTGAAATAAAAGAGTCTCAAGACAATACCTGCTAATAATTATAGCAATTATTCTTCACGTTATCGGTACTACTTTTGAAACCAAATTTATAACGAATGTGAACCTTACAACCTTTCATAAAACGGGTGCAGCTTGGGTATAACTTGCTATTTGTTGATGTTGATATTGTTGGTAACTCTTGTGAAGACAAGTAAAAAAATGTTTGTAAAGTATGATAGAAAGAATTTTGTTTTGTTTGTGAGGTACGTGAGCGTCGGTGGCGCTGTGCACTTGCCTTCCAATCGGGAGGTCTGGGGTTCGAGACCGCCATGTACCAATGTGATTTTCGTTTTTTGAATTTCATATGTACATCTGTCTGATGCTCCTACGGTGAAGGAAAATATCATGAGGCCGCCAGCATACATCTGCGAAGAAATTCAATGGTGTACGTGAAGTCGACCAATCCGCACTGAGCCACTGTGGTTGACTAAGGCCTAATCAATCTAACATAGGTTAGGCTCGATCCCCTCAGAACGTATATGAGCTGTGATGTTGTTACTAAATCACGAAATACGAAAAAAAATCGACATATTTTGATCTTTTTCAGCACAACTTAAAGAGACAGTAGATCCGAGTATTTCAGGAACGCGTAGAGATATTACCTATATTTCAGTTCGATATCTCTACGCGTTCTTAAAAAAAGAGCTTTGACAGACAGACAGACAGAAGAACAGACGAACAACGAAGTGCTCCAATAAAGGTTTCGTTTTTTCGTGTTGAGGTGGGAACCCGAAAAACTATAATTATAAAATACTCCAGTAAAATGAGCATTCAACCACGAGATGGAAATAAATGAGCTGCAAATTAGTGTACAAATCTTTTGTTTTGGCATTCTCGCATAATGACCGCATCTGTTCGTCCTTTTAAAATGTCATTATATTATTTGCCAGAAAATTACGAAAGCAAATCACAAAAAATACCGGCCAAGTGCGAGTCGGACTCGCTCATGAAGGAGCAGTAAGTAATATAATATTAAAGTTCTTCTAGTTCGTTGAAACTTTGATCGATGTCTTAATAATAGTGTATTTTTTTTCAAATCAAGTTATTGATAAGTAAACATTATAATTAGGTACCTTAATAATGGGATTTTTATTATTGGAAAATAATGGTTCACGATTTATGCATAAGGTTTATGTTTATGAAATTAATTTTTTTTATTTTTTTATTTGAGTTGATTGAATGAAAGGTAAATTGCTGTTTACGATTTATGACGTATTAAAAAAAAACTACTTACTAGATCTCGTTCAAACCAATTTTCGCTGGAAGTTGGCATGGTAATGTACATCATATATTTTTTTCAGTTACATTTTACCACTTTGGAAGTGTCTCTCGCGCAAACTATTCAGTTTAGAAAAAAATATATTAGAAACCTCAATATCATTTTTGAAGACCTATCCATAGATACACCACAGTTTGATGAAAAAAAAATTGACTTTCAGTTCTAAGTATAGGGAACCCCCAAAATTTATAGTTTTTTTTCTATTTTTGTGTGAAAATCTTAATGCGGTTCACAGAATACATCTACTTACCTAGTTTCAACAGTATAGTTCTTATAGTTTCGGAAAAAAGTGACTGTGACACGGACAGACAGACAGACAGACATGATGAATCCATAAGGGTTCCGTTTTTTGCCATTTGGCTACGGAACCCTAAATAGCAACGAAAAGTTTTTAAGCAAGTAGGTAATTAATGCAGGTAAGATCAGCGAAGGCAAGCGGAAATACATACTGCAACATTGTATATTTCCATGGAATTATGATAATTTACACTCAAAGTGTTTACGAAAATTGGGTGTTGGCATAATTGCGTTTAACAGCTAAATTAACGGAAGTAGTTTGCGTATTTTTGGTACCTGTAGTTAAATATTTTCGAATTATTAATAGATACTTTTTACTGCACTACATAACGCAGAAGCTCAAAAAATTACCTGTTGTAATTCACACGTTAAGAAGTTGTTAGTGTGATACTCAAACAAAAAACAAGATTTCCAGCCCTATTGCACATTTCGAAGGTAGGAATTTTCAAAAACGCTTAAAAAACACGTATTTGATAATTTATAATTATCAGTTAAAATAAAATTTCTTGGTTCTAGCTTCCAAAATAATGAACTTCCATACAAACCTTCAACCCCGTTTCCACTCCCTTCGGGGCTGGTACCACGGAAAACAAACGGATTTTTCGATACCGCGTAAACACGAGTTTACTTATTTCTAATTATTGGCTACATAACAAAATTTAATGCTTCTAATTTCAAAATTGACCGAGTTTCATACAATTTTCAACCTCTAACTTACAGTATAAAATCAATATCCTCTCATAATTTCAAACTTTTATTATTAATGGCTTAGAATTGGAGTGATAATAATATGTCAGTAGTATGATGTCGTATGGCATTTTGCTGTGGGGAAATGCTGCCGATATTCAGTGTTTTTTTGCTGCAGAAAATGGCTATTCGTGCTATTTATAATCTGAAATAAAGAGACTCTTTGAGAGAAAAATTTAAAGAAATCGACATAATGACAGTTGCGTCATAATATATTTACGAGAATGTTATATTATGTCCATAAACACATTCATTTATTTTGAAAAAACAATGATATTCATTCAGTGAATACTATAGGCAAAAGAATATGTTAGCTTTACCAAAATTAGGCTCAAAAATTTGATAGTTCTTTCAAAGGCCTTTGTGTAAGTTTCCACAATAAAATCCCAAATAATATTAAAGCACTTGATTAAATTTATAGTCACAATCAAGAGCGCACTTATGAAAATAAAACATATTATAAAGTGGCTGATTATGTGACAGATAAAACTGCTTGGGATTGACAAAAAAATGTTATAATTGATGTTCAAAGGGTATTAAAACTTTGTGATAATGGAATAAATGTCATTAATTTGAGTAACTGTTCCTCTCACTCCGACAGGCATTTCTATATTATTTTTTGAAAAATAAAAATGTTTGTGAAAAATATAATTTGTAATGTTGGCAATTTAAAAGAGGAGACAAAAAAAATACATGACCTTCCGAGTTTCTTGCCTGTTCTTCTCGAGAAGGCTCTCCCAATTACGAACAGGTGTAGAGTCAAGTTTTTTTTTCATTTGACTTGTATTGGTGTGTGTCTACATACGAGGATTTAATAATTAGTTAATTATTCCGCCTATTCAATACAAACAAACAAATGATCAAATCTTTCTTCTTTATAATATTATTAGCATAGAAGAATAATAGGATGATAGCTAGCTGAGTCTTGTTAGCCCGGCTACGCGATTTTGTGGCTCAGTTATTTGTAGTACGTTGGAGCAATGCAAGCCCAAACTTCCTTATGTAATAAAATTAAAATATCATACACGAAAAATTCGAGAAACTCGGTTAGGATGTCAACAAAGATACACCACAACGCCATCTACTGGATGGTCACCCAACCTAGACAATCAAGTGATTTTTTTTTGTTGTGTCAATAAATTAGCTTACACCGCCATCTGTTGGAAACTGTTGGAACTAACAGATAATTACAAATAATTTAATTCGCGATAACAAATAGGTTTTTTAAGTTGGACCGAATTACATACAGCAAGCGAAATTTCATCAAAATCGGTCATTTAGTTTCTTAGTTTATCCCGGACAAACATCGTGACGTGAGATTTTTATATATACAGGGTGTAAAAAGACCCATAATGAAGCCTGCGTCTATATGCATTCAAACCATTAAAATTAACTTATATAAAAAAATATTGATGGCAAACGAAATTTATTTTTTGGTTTTAAAAAACAACTGCCGAAAGTGCTACGCAGTGTTTTTTATAGTGGGTCTAGCAAATTACTCCATTCCACCTGATGGTAAGTGGAAGTGGGGTCCAAATGCGAAGATAGCTAGTGCAGGAGAGAGACTACACGTTGCACTAGCCACCCTCACCTTGCCAACCTGCAAGGTGCTTCTTCACGCATCTTTTAAAAGACCCGGGATTGTAAGAGGGAGGGAATACGTGTGCTGGCAGTGAATTCCATTTTTTGATTGTGCGACAAAGAAATGAGTTACCTAATTTCTTTGTACGCGTTGGAATGGTAGTCACAGTAAGACGGTGATAGCGCAGACCAGCACGCGTAGTCCCTAAAAGGAATGGAGAGGAAGGGATTAGAGAAAAAAGCTCTTGAGAGCACTCGCCGTGGTAAAAACGGTGTAAGGTTGTGTGTTGATAGATATAATGGTTGAAGTAGTGAACGTGTAAAGGTAACTTCGTGGAAAATCAGAAACCCAGAAAGTGGTGTTTGCAGCGCGTAATTTAAAAAGAATTAGGTAGATAATTGAAAAAACCGGCCAAGCGCGAGTCGGACTCGCCCATGAAGGGTTCCGTAGGATTTATGACGTATTAAAAAAACTACTTACTAGATCTCGTTCAAACCAATTTTCGGTGGAAGTTTGCATGGTAATGTACATCATATATTTTTTTTAGTTTTATCATTCTCTTATTTTAGAAGTTACAGGGGGGGGGGGGGACACACATTTTACCTCTTTCGACGTGTCTCTCGCGCAAACTATTCAGTTTAGAAAAAAATATATTAGAAAACTCAATATGATTTTTGAAGACTATCCATAGATACACCACACGTATGGGTTTGGTGAAAAAAAAATTTTGAGTTTCAGTTCTATGTATGGGGAACCCCCAAAATTTATTGCTTTTTTCTATATTTGTGTGAAAATCTTAATGCGGTTTACAGAACAGAATAGAATAATTAGAGTAGCGAGGAATTTAAGCTAATCCAAGACTGCTTTATCCTCGAGGAAAATACTCTACTTTTCGCACAACCTGCAAGAAAATAGAAACAAATATGTAAGGAAGGATCGCACTGAGCCAGCATAGTTGACTTAGGCCTAATAATAATAAAATAACTTTATTCTCTCCACACAAATAAGATTAATAATACATGTACAGTAGTGTATTAACTATACTACAACACACAGGTACTGTAGGAACATACTTCTTACATTGGTACATAGCAAATATGGAAAAGTGTAAATAATGATGAAAGGAATGAACAGTGATCTCGGAGAAGGAGGCAGCGGAGCGGGCGCCCTCTCGCCGCACCGCTCCGCGCTCTTCTACTTAAGCAACTCCCTTAAGCAAGCCAGGGATGAAATGGCCCGGCCGGCCGACAACCGCTCAGGAGACATTACGTTTCCATCCCTGGCCTGTCCGTCTGAGGGGTCGCATTATGGCACTTGGCGACCCCTCCGTAGCCAGCGCTTGGATCAGCAGTGCTGGCTCACCGTTGCGTTGGGCCTGTCTCCAGGAGGCGCGCTCGGGGAATGGCTAGCGCCGATCCCGATTGTGACTCCATGGGGGTAGAAATTGCTAGAGTGTGAGTTGGTAAATCATACTAACTTTTTCAAATATTGTAAATTGACTCTTTCTAAGGGAGTATTTAACTCCCTTTCCACTTTTCGGGTATTTTTGTAACACAGTGTATAGGTAATGTAAAGTTCGCACTTTAAAACGTCATTTCTATATCTGGGTTGACACAAATTTCATTCTTTTTTTAAATATTTTAAAGAGCCCAATCATGTAGTATTCATGAAAATCACAATATTGTGTGCGCAAGCGCGATCGGCTTATAACGTATATGGGCTGTACGCTGCATACATTTATTTTCCTTTCAATTCTAATGAATAAATGATAAGTTTCTACAAAATTACTCTGGCTGTTCAGTGAAATAAATTTTCTGTTGGATGAAAATTTGATATGCAATATCGGAGAGAAAATAACCTAATATATAAAATTCTCGTGTCACAGTGTTTATTACTAAACTCCTCCGAAACGGCTTGACCGATCTTTATGAATTTTTTGTGTATATTCAGTATATCTAAGAATAGGACGTAAACTATTTTTTATACCCCTAGGCCTAGGTGATAAGGGTTTTCTCGGACAATTATTATGATGAATCGTAGTTCACAAACACTAACTAGCCTATCTTATCTTATTCAGTATATTAAAAGAGAAGTTTCCATCTTTAGACGCACGCACAGCCGTAACAGCTAATAGTCGAAACGTGAAATTTAGACAGTCGTGTTAATTCAAAATGCGGACGCAAACTAAGAAGGGATTTTTAAAAAATTTAACCCTGTAGGGATGAAAAAGGGGTTGCAAGTGTGTATGCATTTTTTGTAAAAATTAGCAACGATATTAATAAAACTTCAGATTCGTGCTCTTAAAAATATTTCATTGAACACGTGTTTCATGGTTTAGTGGAATTCACCCCTTTAGGGTGCAAAATAGGGGTTGAAAGTTTCTATGAAAACTATTAAAATCTGCTCCAATTTCTATGAAATTTATTATTCGAGCTCTAAAATATAAATAACAGTCTTCTATATAATAGGCTACACAATTATTTTACGAGAAAATATAAAATTCCCACTGGAAAACAATAATAACGCAGGCGAAGCCGCGGGGGGAAGTTAGTCTAATATATAAAAATCTTGTGTCATGTGTTTGTTATCGAACTCCTCCGAAACGCGGCTTGACAGATTCCTATGATTTCTTTTGTGTATATTCGGTAGGTCTGAGAATAGGCCGTAGGCTATTTTTTATACCCCTAGGTGATAAGGGCGGCCCTCTCTATATTTTTTGTCAATTTTTATGTTTTTACGATTTGGCATCACAAAGTATTTATAACCTAATTTTCACCCATCCACCACCAACCCCCATTTTCAATAACGATATTAGTAATTTTACTGGCGAAGCGTTAGTTCGCGGACACAGCTGGTATGATATACTAGCAGCATAGCTGGTGACAAAACCTACGAGGTTAGCATTAAAATCACTATTGCGTGCAATTTAATAAGAGCTATTAGATACCTTGCTTGTGAGGTGACACATTAGGAATGCAAAGTTGGCTCCATTGATTTCTAAGGATGTCGAAGAATTCAATTGGCCGGTAAGGTCAAGATCATGTCTATAATATCGTATATCGCGAAGGATGACATATACTGTCATCCTTCGCGAAGTACATCGTTCCTGAACACAACCCGTTATTTTTCGATGATTTTATTTGCCATAGCTAGTATCAGTGCCGTAATATCAGGTCTCCAGCTGTGATATTGCCGTTTAGTAAAAAAAATACTTTACAAACTTATCTAATTACATACGTTCCTAACGATGTGCATATTAACGCGGTTTTCAGATTTTTGAAACGAAGTTACGTATGGGACGTTGCGAAGCTACAGGGGCTCAGCAAAAAGTATACGTTACAAAAAAGCGTTACTCCGTCCGTCTGTCTGTCACCAGGCTGTATCTCGCGAACCATGATAGCTAAACAGTTGAAAGGAGACGGTGCATCGTGGGCCAAAATGTAACAGCATGAAATATTCTTTATTTTAACTCTTATTACATAGTAGTTATATGTTAGAAAAATCAGCCTTATCCGCAATCTGAGAAAAGAGAAAATCAGGTTTAAAATTATTGATAACGAATGCTGTAATCGATTAAATTTTATTTCCAGTGATAATAGTTTTACGTCAGGTGAACTATAAATAATATTTTTATCATACTCTCACGCACATTAAACATCAATAATTATAATCTATCTTGTCCTAAACAATGAAGAAGAGTTCCATAAAATGAATATCTATCTGTAATCGATTATTCATATCTTTTATATTAAATACTTGAGCGTCGGTGGCGCTGTAGACTCGGCACTTGTTTTCCAATCGGGGGGTCGGGGTTCGAGACCCGCCATGTACCAATGTGTTTTCGTTTCGAATTTCATATGTACATTTGTCTGACGCTCCTACGGTGAAGGAAAACATCGTGAGGCAACCTGCATACATCTGCGAAGAAATTCAATGATATATGTGAAGTCGACCAATCCGCACTGGGCGAGCGTGGTTGACTAAGGTCTAATCACCCTAACATAGGGTAGGCTCGAACCCCTCGGTGGGGACGTATATGAGCTGTGATGATGATATTAAATACTTTGGGGTCAGTGCTGTGAAAAAAAAAGAAAATGTCAGATGTCACTTGACTCGTTTGCTTCGTTTCGTTCGCAAAGTTTTGAGTGTGCTCTTATTATTATTCGATTTTTCTACGACCTTTGCTATTCAATACGGATTTCAGTGGTCTTGTTTTTCTTGTATGACCTTTGCTTTCACACCGGACACCGAAAACCCGCTTACACACGATTGTCTTTGGCAATCTTGTTCCTGGACTTCCCGCTCGGCCTTTCGATTGGATACCACACCATGAATCGTTGTACAAATTGCAATATAGCGTTAGATCGCTGTAACGCAATAGGCAACAGAATTTTAGATAATGATGCCATATTGACTGTGTTTCGTCTTTATTGGCGTGCACCTTAACCTGTAAGTTAAGTCAATACATAAACCTGTAATGTAATTAATAATCTTTAATTTCTCAGATCTGAGATTGCCAATTTTGGACAAATTTTCAGAAACCGTTTAATGTCCTACTACCTTTCAAATAATACCACTTTCATTGTGTTACACCCTAGGCCCAAGGTTCTATGGAGGGTGATCCGTCTCCTTTTCATAGAGATGTATTTCTATTGCCGCTATAACAACAAATACAAAAAAAAATATTTTACAAAAAATTAAAACCGACTTCAAAAAAGTTAAAAATAATATAAGAATAGGCACAGACAACATCACACTTATATATCGAAGTCGGTGCCCAACGATGACCCCTAGAAAATCTTAAAACGCGACTTCAATATAGAAGTGTGATGTTGTCTGTGCCTATTCTTATATTATTTTTAAATTTTTTGTAAAATAATTTTTTATATGTAACATTTTTTTTGAAGTCTGTTAAAATTCCCTATCTCAAAAACTAATAAACCGATTTTGATGAAACTTGCAGTATTCCCTAAGTTGAACAATACCTAGTACAAAAAAAATACTTAAATAGGACTTGTAGTTCCGGAGATATGCGAACACAAACATAAAAACATACTGATATAGACTAACATAATTGTACAAAAACTGGGCAGTTCTGGAAATATTACATACATACGGGTCGAATTGATAAAAATTTTACCCCTTGGATCACCTCGGATTAGTTACTCCGTGTTTTGTCTTGCTTCCGCACATATCGGTTGTCATATGTCAAAACCAGACAAAACACGGAGTAACTAATCCGAGGATCATCCAAATTAATAAGGCCGTTAAGGTATTGACCTCTAAGGTATTGACAGACGGATAAACAGACAATGAAGTGATCTTCAAAGGGTTCCGTTTCCTTTTGAAGTTCGGAAAAGTTCCGTTATTTCTTATACAGTAAATTGGTAAAAAAAACGAGGTAAAAATTAATTAAATAATTGTGTCGACCTAATTCACCAAGTAACGATAGATTTGCTGAAGTGGCTAGCACCGTCTTCAATAGGTACAAATACCTTACGGATACGCAATGGTAAATGAATTTGAACAGTGCCGGTGTCGCCTTGCTGACCATGAAATACTGCTGGCCAATAACTATTGAACAGCTGAACGCATTTTCATTAAATAAAACTAATAAGTCCGCCGAAGACTTATGCAACCCGAACGAAATGTCAACTTTCAAAGTAGACTCTACACGCTGTTGATAATAGCTACAGTAAGCGCCATGACAAGCTTAACATTTGCACTACGAAAATCGCCGATATTACGAGGGATATAAAAAGGGTCCAAAGGTCAATCAGTATAGCTTGACGCGACGCTTACTGTACGTTAACATCCAATTTAGACATTTTACAGATTTCGTGAAAATTTATTAGGAATTGAAAAACTCTATATTACCTATGCGAAGCTCCAATTAGTAAGTACTAACCCTCCCCCTCCGCCTCCGGCCGCGTTCGTATTGACCTCACGATTTTGCCAGTTTTGTTTCTTCCCATTCTCTCGTGGATATTGAAAAAAAAAGCGTAATACAGTTCTAGCATTTTCATCGCTCTACGTACGTCATTAGACGAATACATATATTCGTTCTCTGTTTTCTTCCCTTTAGGGTTAGAATTCCAAAAATACTAGCACTTTTTATGTTTCTGTGTAATTAGTACCTACCATTCTTAGCAATTATGTGATTTACTACTTTATTAACGAAGTTTTGCCCATTCAAACTGACATCCCCATCTTTTTCATTTTCAGCTTCGCAAAACGATGTAAAAGATAATTTTAAAACATAATTATCAGTTTTTGTACTTCTAAGTCTAAAAATGACAAGGGGATAGACATCTGTATGACAAGGTTTCATACAGACGTCTATCCCCGGTCTTACCTCTTTCGGTGAAGATTTCCCAAAATTCCGTTCTTAGCTGACGTCTCCTACTCGTAGTCTACATGTATTCCAAATTTAATCTCTATAGGTCAAGGTACCTTTTGAGATTTCGTATCACTCACTTTACTCAAGTCCACGAGCATTCTTTCTATGTGTAAAAAAGAACAACCCTCACGATGAGATCAATCCTGAAATCTCAATAAATATTATAGCTGCTCCATACATATTTTCGTTGGCTAGGTTAAGAAGTTTTGTATGAAACAATTGATTTTTTTCGCGATTGCAGAGTTGTTCCCATAATAAAAGTTCACATTGATGGTCTGAATATCCTCTTCAAATATCATCACATCTTTTTGTAATAAACTTATATATATATATTGATTTAAAAACATTTGTATACCTATGTACAGGGATCAGTGTACTTTTGAAGCACGAGTCAAATTTTTGTGTTCTTGCTCAGACAAGCAAACTCAACAACTTTTACTATGGGACCAATCCTGAAATCGCTAAAATATCAGCTGTCCCTACATCCAGGTTCATGAATATTATACATTTGTATGAAACAGCTGATTTTTTTCAGGAATTTCAATCTTGATCCCATAGTAAAAGTTGTCCAGTCAGCTTGTCTGAATAACTTTATATATAAAAAGTTTATATATAAAATCCCCCAAAATGTTATTCCTTAACGGCTCATCATCGCTGTGATCATCATTAATATGTCATAGCCAAATATAGCTAATGGGCTTTTATTTTGTCCAAATAAAGTAACCTCCCCATAAATTGGGAACAGACAGAGAGATAAATTTAAACTCTAAACAACTTTTTGCACGCTCCACCTTAAACTTGTACTACGTTGCCCTATAAAGACAACAGAATCAAAACCAAGTATGTATGCTAAGTTTACGCTCAATGCCAATGTCAACACATTATGCGACCATTAATTGACCTAGTTATGTTAATTGACAATGAATAAAAATGCAATTGTGCAACGTATACAAAACGGCATTATCAGTTGCTGGCCAAGTGGCCGCGGGTACCTGTTGCGGCGCGAATGAGTTCGCATCTCGCTTTATCGCGCTGGAAATAAGGGCTAAAAATGGCAGTGAGTGGCGCGTTTGCCCGTACCATGGTAATAGTATATACAGTATGTCGACTCGGCTCCTGTTTGAAATTTTATACCTACGGCTGCTCGGCATCGCTTGGTGCGTTGGCCCGCGATAGGGCTGCTCGCTTCCACTAAAACACCGACCGCGCGCTGCGTTGGGGCCCAATTCAGCTAATAAGCTACAGCTGAATCGAAACTGAATCGTTGCGGTCGACCAATCGGAGCGCTTATATTGTCTTTCAACTGCTCGATGACGTGATAATGTGGCGTTCTGATTGGTCGATCGCAACGGTTCAGTTTCGATTCGGCTGTAGCTTATTAGCTGAATTGGGTCCTGGACTCGTGCGTATGCGAACTGCGTTCGTGACTGCCCTTGTAGATATGCGATCCGAGTGCGACCCCAGATCGAGGCGCGTAGACATAGCGTGTGTTTCGATCGTTTCTATGAAGTCGGTCTACTGTATCTACTATTACCATGCCCGTAATGCATCGCCAGATAAAGGATTTGCAGTTTGTTTACAAGTTGCATGGGTAGCGCGGAGACCGGGCGGGGCGTTCAGTGCGCGCACGATGCGCTCGCCGGTGCACGCGTGCATTAATACCGCGAATTAGATAAGCGACACCATGGCTGATTGGTCGCTGATGGAGCGCGAGTGGCATCCCAACCCTTACGACCCGTATCAGTACTACGGCCAGTATTGCCAGGGGCTTCCTCCGCCGCCATGCTTGCACCAGCACCCGATGCCGCCGCCGCCGCAGCCGCCGCCGCCGGCGCAATCCTACCATACGTCTTACTCGCCTCTCTGCTACAACCCATCAACATCTCATCTTCAGCCGTACAACCCGGCACCACCAAAGCCGTAAGTAGTCTCGACAATAGCTCAATTTATTAAAAAAAACAATATAACATTTTTTTTCAACGACTTTTCTCATTTGACATTTTGACATACCTAACTAATACGAGTAAGATGTAATTTTTAATATTGGTATTAATAATTACAATTACTCTTTTGCATTAGAATTAGAAAAATCCTAATCATTTTTTTATAGTAGGTATTAATTAAAGATAATTATTTGACAGTTACTTTTATAGTATCTGAATTCTCCTTTTTGAGATCAACATAGCCATAACTATGACAATTACTAAAGCCCATAAATTATGCTCTAAATATTTGTAATACTAAGGTCCAATTTCACCAATATTTAAACAGGCGATTAGTTAACTAACAAACAAGTTTTTGACATTTCTCTCATACAATAAGTGTCAAAAACGGTTGTTTGTTAACTATAACGGCCTGTTAAATGTTGGTGAAATTCGACCTAACATGGTTACATTACTAACATGGTGCCCAAGAATTTCTTATTTTTGCGTTCTCAAATATGATTTACAATACAGTCTATTAAAAAAGTCACGATCCCATTAGATCAATAACCACATTAATAATATTACATATAATCACAACAAAGTTAGTTGAGATATAAATAATAAAGTAGGTAATTGATAACCACTCTACTTAATCGTAATTAATTGTCATTTATATCAATAAACATATTTTTCTCGTGTTTTAATCGTGTAAACAAGCAAATTAAATAATTTACATGATGTTTGTTCTTTTGCAACCCCTAATGAAAAAAGTAATTAACAGGCAATGTATAGCATTAATATTTTATGATACTAAATGTAGAATTAAACTAATGTAGAGTGGCTTCCGTCAAACTGCCTAACATAATAATGCATCCATTGTAAAATCCCACTCTCGTAATATCAGCGCCGATAAAGAATTTCAAACTTTAAAACCGCTTTGTTAGTTCAGAGATGGACAATGTTTTGGCTATTATAGGAATAAAATGCCCCTATTGTCACAGTGTATCGCTGAAGTGAACCAAATTGGTATCTACGATGCAATAAACATCATCACCTCTCTTTACTCGGCAAGTCTTATTTCCGCAATTACGTAAGTATGTCTTTTTTCTGTCAAAATAAAATTTGTACTGATCAGCTTTCAGCGTTTTAAACGCGTTTACGTGTTTAAAATTTGTAATTTAACAACCAACATCTGACAGAAGAGAATCTACAGTAGTCTCTGTATTTTGAAAATTATTAATTCTTAAATGTAATGCACCTACACACAATCAGAATATTGTAATGGCCCTGTCTTGCCTTAATTCCCATGCATAATAAAACAATAATAAGTGTAATAATAATAAAATGGAAATTGTGATTGTACCATCTCTTTTTAAATTTACTACGAATGGTATTATTGTTTAAATTGTATTTACTACAAATTAATGAGTGTTTCTTCCCAAAATAATTAATAAATAAGATTTTGCCTTGTCCCGCATAATTTCCGCGTCAACCTTTAGTCTCTTTGATATAAGTCTTTAAAAACCTTGAAACATATCCTTTGTTGCCCGTGGTCCACCTGCGTAGTTCACCTGGGTGTACCATAGGAAAAAAATATTTCCCGTTGTTCACCGGAACGTCCATATGTTTACATCGTAATAATCGTGTTTGTTTGTTAATGTTTATCACTATTTCCAACTATACCAAAACAAAATAATAATAAATTACAAAAATATGACACAATATCAACTTTCTCAGTTTGATTTAGGTGCTGCAAAACAGTATTTAATCCGACTTCAAAATGGAGAAGGTTCATGTTCTAATGTATATCTATTTTTACGTATATTCACTGATTTCACGGCTAATTTTAAACCGATTGCCAAAAATAGTTTTGTATTTGAAGGTGTCACTGTTGTCGAGGAAAACCCTTCAATTTCATAAGCACAATCAACGCGTTTCATGTTCAAGCTATTCAGGTAGTCATTAGCTTGAGGTTTTTTTACCATGCTGATCTGATAACGAAAGGATCCTTGGCTTTTACGACTTAGGGGACAGTTTATGAAATATAATACACACCTAATGACCCTTTCTTTCTAGTTACTTCGGCGGGAACAATTCATTAAGTATTGTTTAGATCGTAAGTAGTATTCTTTCAAGCTATTAAGGTGTTAGGTGTAACACGAGCTTGACGTAAGTTCTTGTTACTTGCACAGAGGCACGCGCCCTGCAAAACAACCATTTGAAAATAGAACTTGAACCTCTTCATTGTTTGATTTAGATTATTTTTATTTGATGTTACTAAGCCGATGATGGGAGGTTTCTTGTACATTAGGAGTGTTCTTAAAATATAATGGGAACGTGTTGAAGTAGCGCAATTGTATTTCTTTAAGTGATTCATTTTTACATATTTCACGCAATCATTGAATCTATCGCCATGAAATTTTAATGGTTTCTTCTGAAACTTGAATTATTTTTGTTTTTAATGAAATGCTTTACAAGAAAAAAGATCTTGCCTTGTCCCGCATAATATCGCGTCAAACTTAGTTTCTATGATAAGTCTTTAAAAACCTCGAAACATGTGTTCGTTAATAAAAAATAAAAATTGACTTCAAAAACACTAAAAAATAAATAAGAATACATACAATATTATTTTCGTACTACAGTGTTTTAGCAATAATAAAACAAATTAACGTTTTAAGAACTAACTTTTGAAATTACATAGAGATTGGCAATGGAGTCAATGTTTATGTAACAGTGAAATTTACATAAATAGAAAAGTTGTTCGCATGCCAATAGCCTATAGCTTTTCTCGATGAACTATCTAACACAAAAATAATTTTTCAATTTGATTCAATAGTTCCTGAGATTAGCGCATTCAACCAAACAAACAATCAAACTATATTTATACTAGCTATAGTATAATATAGTATAGTATATAATATATAGTTATATTGGACTTCGTCCGCGTGGTAGTCTTTTTTTATTGATTCCATTTACAAACCCAACTCCCCCGCCCCCCCCCCCGCCTTTCACACTTTTAAAGAATGATTTCGGGGATAAAGACTATTCTTTATCCTTCCCCACAACTCAAACTAGCTTCATACCAAATTTCATCTAAATCGGTTCAGCGGTTATTGATTCTCCATATAAACTTCCACCCCCCTTTCCCCCTTAAGGAGTAATTTCTGCGATAAAAGCTATCCTATGTCCTTTCTCGGGCTCTAGACTATCTGTGTACCAAATTTCATCGGTTCAGTAGTTTTGGCGTGATTGCGTAACACACGCAGACAGACAGACTTACTCTCGCATTTATAATATTAGTATGGAGATAAATATGGTGGTTCGGCATTTCTGTTCTTTACAAATCTATACTAATATTATAAAGCTGAAGACTTTGTCTGTTTGTTTGTTTGTTTGCTTGAACGCGCTAATCTCAGGAACTACTGATTCAAATTGAAAAATTATTTTTGTGTTGGATAGTCCATTTATCGAGGAAGGCTTTAGGCTATATAACATCACACTACGACTAATAGGAGCTGAGCATCAATGACAAATGTTGCAAAAACGGGTAAAAAATATACGGCGAAACGTTAAATGTTTAATAAAATTATCACACTGTCATATGCCTTCCTCGAATAATAATTTTTTGATAAATCTAAGCCTAAAGCAGCGCGCGCACTTGGTCGCAAGCGGCCAGCGGCCGCGGCGGCCGGCGAGATCATTGCGACCTAACTTGCGACCCGGATTGGCCGCTGTACTCCGCGACCACTGAGATTCAGAAGATTGTAGGATCGTGCGCGAGTGTGCGCGCGCGCACTGGCCGCGGCGGGCAGACGTGTTACTTGTTTACAGAGTGTGTCCAAATTAAATCGTAAATTTTTTTGACACAGAGAGGCTTATTTGCGAGTTCGAGACTAGAAGGGCATTGTGGGATATACATAACGGCGACGACTATTCAAACCGAGACATAAAAAGGATATTGTGGGAGGAGATCACAAAAATATTTGCTATAAATGAATAAAAGGAACTTTGTGCCAAACCAACCAATGGGATTTTCTGAACTTTTCTTCCACAAATCCCCATCATGGGCTCTATGAGCCCGAAGTGCTTCGAAGCACTCTGTACGCGGAACTAACAATTTTGATCACAGTTCTGGCCGCTTACTTGGTCGCAATGCCGGCCGCTGCAACCTGGCCGCTAGTGTGCGCTTAGGCTTATAAATATAATATGCTGCAGGGTTTTGTAAATATCAGAAAATATGATGCTTGATATCTCCCATTAATAAAATCGTTTGAATTCTCTATTTTGGATGGTTCCAAAATATTTTCTATTTAGTTCGCAGCTTAGCTTTGGCTATTTCATGCCTATGCACCTTGAAATAGCCCTTGATCAATCACTTAAGCCGAACCAATTAAAACGTTGCGTTGAACCAATCAGATGTCCGCCCGTCTATCACGTCTTCGAACATTTCGGCAATCTATGCTTCTTGATTGGTCGAACATTTTTTAGAATTTATTTTTTAGGTTTTTTAATGCTTCCCCTCTGATCTTCAATGGTTTGTATAATCCTGACAGCGTATACGTTGCCTTTAGGAAGTACATTTTTTATGAAATCCTTCTTGCACTAAAAATCGCGAGTGCCATCAACCACAAAGTACCAACTTGCACCTTATTCGAACTTGTTTCTGCGTGTATTGTATTTAACGAGGACAAATATAGCATCCCATATGTGAAAATTAGAACGCAATCGTAGTAATTAATAAAATTGTATTGCATTTTTCTTTTTAGTTGCATTTTCTTCATCCATCGCCTTCTAGTTTAAATAGAGGCGGAAAAAATAACTATAACTTTTGTTTCCTACATAAAATCCACATATATTATTGTAAGTGAAGCGCAGGATAAATTAGATGAGGTTCATAGTGTGTTGCGAGATGAGTTTAACTCCTTGCGGGATAGATTGTATTGCGTAACATTCCGAACACGTTTTATAGAAATAAAATTAAAGCCATGTCTTCAAACTCCTATTTGACGATGACTAAGTTTATCTTTTTGTGTTTCCTCTAGACTGGTTTGATCTATAAGCAATATGTTAGCTTATTTATTATTTTCATAAGTCTACAATTTTTTTGTAACGTTAAATATGAGGTTTTTTTACATTTGTGTTATAAAAAAAAATTATTTGATTAAATGCACCTTTTTTCATCCGGTAACAAAAGGTTTTATTACCGGTTTCTACTACAGGGAATGGAGCCCGCCGTCGGTTATGCACTATTCGCAATCACTGTGTGTGTTGAGGGCGATGCTGCCTAACCATGCCGAGCTTTTCTTAAGAATCGGGAGTGCCTGCCGAATGCCTTTAGACACCCCCTCAGCACAGCGCGTCCACGCGTCCTTCTGTGCAAGCACTCACAAAAGTTGGTCGCTGCCTTGTAGCACGTCCCGCTGCCGACTATAGCTTTGACAAGAGCCGGTAGCGAGAGGTCACCGCCGACACTGGTCTCGAGGACAGCGCGCTATGTTGCCTGCATCGGACAGAGTTCCAGCGTGTGCTATGCGGTGTCCTTCTCCTCTCCATATTCGAAGCATCTCAGGGTGCCTTTCCTTCAGCTATGCCATGAAGGTACCCGCTGAAGCAACCATACACCTATAGGACCTCCGTGAGCCGGAAAGACAGCACCTCGTGTTACCATGCCATCCACTCCCGTAGCACGGACCGGGCCGACTCCCGCCGGTCAGCCTAAAGGCCAGCGGTAAGCTTTTAAGTGTTGCCCAGTCTTAGTCTTGCAGTCTTGCGAGACTCTTGCTGCAAGACCGAATCCTACATGGGTCAGCATCTTGTATGGGTCAGTCTTGGTGTTGGTCTAGACCAAGACTGATTTTGGGCAACACTAGATCTTACAAGCACTCGAGTCACCTATTCAAGATTTGGCGCTGTTTCACCACTGCTTTAGCATGCACTGTGCACCTTTCTCAAGGTGAAGGTGAATCTTTCCCAGGACCGTACCATCGTTCACCACCGGAGGGAGACTATGTACCAGGGTCGTGTGCTTGGGTACCTCCGTCTTACCTATTTCTGCCACAAAGCAGCAGTGCTTGCATTGCTGTGTTCCGGTTTGAAGGATAAGATATGGCATTGAAATTACTGGGTACCGTGACTTTACATCCTAAGTCACAAGTTGGCAATTCTTGTGGGGGTTGCAGTTTTGCTGCGAATCTCACAGGAACCACATGTATTATAGGTGACTGTTACCATCAGGTGGGCAGTCTTGTTTGCCAACTTATCTGCAATAAAAAAAACCCGCGGCGGTGTGCCCACCAAGACACACACCGCCATGGCTTGCTCGCGCACCATGGTGTTCGCGGAAAAGCCTTATTTAAGGCCACCAGGACATCTACCGCCCAATATCTGTGAAGGAGAGGCGACATCGGTCTTCTGGACCGACCACGTACGGCAAAAGCCTGTTTGGCCTAGTGTTTAGTGTCTAGTCCAGTAAGAGTCACCGGCTCAAATCGATGTTGCCTATATTTTCATGATATTTTTTATGAAAATTTAGTAGTTTAAAAAAATAAATTTAATCTGTGTAATACATGAAAAGCTCATGTCACAGTGATTTTTTATCGAACTTCTCCGAAACGGCTCTACCGAATTTTATCAAATTTTTTGTGTATATTTGGTAGGTCTGAGAATAGGTCGTAGGCTATTTTTGTACCCCTAGGTGATAAGGATGATCATCTCCAGATTTTTTTGGACAATTATTATGGCGAAACTTAGTTCGCAGGCATAGCTAGTATACATAAAATATAAACAAAAATACTACTTAAACTTAAAGACAAGGAAAACTTAATTCGTTACGAACAACACACAAGTTACAGAAAAACACAACGGTTTTTAAAACACGTATATTACATATTTTATCTTTATAAGTTGTAAGTAGTGTCATGTATTAGGTCCTTACATATGAAATTGGCGTTTTGCCGTACTGACCACTGATCTTAAATATCCCCTCTATGGTTTGGAATTCCAAATTCAAATTTATACAGCTATTTACTCATGTATTTGTGTTTCGAAAATTATAATTCACTTGTTTTTTCCTCAATTGTTTTTTTTTTCTTTTCGTCACTCAGTCAACTCTCTCACTTTACAAAATGGAAAACTTGAAATATCGCGCTATTTACGAGTACGAGTTCCACCGTGGCACCAGTGCTGCAGAAACGCTCGAAGGATTAATGATGTGTATGGCGACGGTGCCGCAAAAGAAAACACAGTGCGTTTTTGGTTCCAACGTTTTCTTTCTGGAAATTTCGACCCCCGAACAAGCCCCGTGGACGGCCGGAGACGGCGTTGCATTACTCAACCGGCACAATAATGAAGGGATTTTAAATCGAATCATTACTTATGATGAAAAGTGGGTCATGTACGATTATCGGAAGTGCTCATCGCAATGACTAAACCCTGCCGAACCAGCCAAACCATGCCCCAAGCGTAAATTGACTCCAAAAAAGTTACTTGTGAGCGTTTGGTGGACTACTGCTGGTGTCGTTCACTACAGCTTTCTTAAATCTGGCCAAACGATTACGGCAGATGTCTATTGTCAGCAACTGCAAACCTTGATGGAAAAGCTAGCTGCTAAACAACCGAGGCTGGTCAATCGCTCTAGGCCACTGCTGCTTCATGATAACGCTAGACCACACACTGCACAACAGACGACTACCAAATTAGAGGAGCTTCAATTGGAATGTTTAAGACATCCACGGTACTCTCCGGACCTTGCTCCAACAGATTACCATTTTTTTCTTCTTGAAAGGGAAAAAATTCAACTCCGATGGGGCAGTCCAAACCGCCTTCAAAAAATTTATTGATTCCCGTCCGAATGGTTTTTTTAGTAAAGGTATCGATGAACTACCTATGTGATGGCAAAAGTGCATAGATAGCAATGGTACATACTTTGATTGTATAAATATATTATATTTTAAGAAATCGACTTTATGTTCCTCCCATACAAAACGCCAATTTCATATGTAAGGACCTAATATTTACTCTCCCAATTATTAGAAATGGTTTTCTTAGCACGGATGAACTTGTTTTGCTTTTGTTTGTGTATGCTTACGTTTGATACGTAGGTATGGCTTTTCTAGGATAATATTTCTGTGTTATAAATCGGATTCCTACCAGTTGACGTGGTAGTAAAGTAACACAGAGTCGCAATGTTCTAAGATTATAGCCTTAAGGTTAGCACCTTCCGCTTTCTATCGTATTTCACTGCCATTGTCTTACGTAAAATGATCATTGAAAAGTTTTCCGTTATAAACTACCTGCTAGCTATGCCCGCGACTTCGTTTGCGTGGATTTCATATTTTTCCCCGTTTTTGCAACATTTTTGACTGACGTTCAGCTCCTATTGGTCTTAGCGTGATGTTATATAGCCTACAGCCTTGCTCGATAAATGGACTGTCCAACACAAAAATATTTTCTCAATTTTAATCAGTAGTTCCTGAGATTAGCGCGTTCCACCAAACAAACAACATACATACAAACTCTATAATATTAGTTACTGGTTTTATATTTGTGACTTTGAATTTAAAAATTTGGAAAAGACCAATTGCATTGATTTATTTAATTATATATATAAGAAAACCTGATGTAAAAAATCGATTGCTTTTAAACTCAAGTCTTATCATTATCTTGAGAGTACAATGGAGAATTTAACGAAATTTCTCAAATACATTCACAAGCGGAAATACATTATTATCACAGGTAAGCAATTCCACCAACTATTTTGTGGTGCTCGAGCACCTCTAGATATGATTCTTGCATTTTTAAGATCTTGAGCAATACTTTCTCCTAAACAAACACCCCTTAATCTTAAACTTAAATGGCTGGGGAAGGGTAAGTCCAGTCTGACGACCACCAACCGAAAGGTATGTTCCTCGCATAGTCACCCGTCACATGAGTTTAAATCAATGAGGATTTTTAGCGGAGTATTTTGACGTGGTCACGGTTCGAGAAATGGGCCTCATATAACGCACCAAAAATTCTGTTACTGTTTCGTATTTACGTTACAAACATTGTGAAATAAACAGACATGGAAATTATTAATTTTGTTTTCATTAGATAATCAAATTATTTATGTAATTAGGGTTCCGCTCACGGCTTCGCCCGCGTTATTGTTGTTTTCCCGCGGGAATTTATATTTTCCCGTAGGAAAAATAAAAAACCCGACAAATACTAAAATTAGTAATAATAAAGATATATGTAGTACAGTGAGCTCCTTATCAAGCTATACTGTTTGACCTTTGGACCGTTCTTATGTCGCTCGTAACAGTGGCGGTTTTCGTAGTATAAATGTATAGCTTGAATAGGAGCTTCTGCCTAAGCTCGTTTCAAACCGCTAGGCATGTTCCAGGGGCCTTATTCTGCTAGGTTAATGCATTTGTGGCATGTCAATAACGCTTCAATAGCATCGCTTTTTGAGACAGTCATTTTTGGTTAACCGAATACCTACTAAATAAAACATTTGTCACTTTTGAAAATGCGCATAAAAGCAACAAAAACAGTTTCATTGCAACGCTATCACGACGCGACAACGACGTTAAGCTTAGCGGAGTTAGGCCCCAGGACGGTTCTTTCGGGAAGACTTTAAGCGCCTTCGTGATCTGGTGGTTAATAGCATGGCCTAGTTTCATATTTATACGCACAACAATTTAATATACCTTAAGTTCCCAACGCACTACAGTAAAAATGAATTGACATTATGCGTTTCTTGATTCACATACCTATCCTGAGGAGGCCGTGATAAAAATTGCGGTTGACATGAAATAAAAATAATGATTGGTAAACGAATCACTGATTTTGAGAATTTATGAAGAATATTTTGTCCTCAAAAACACCTTTGTTGTAAACATGTTGCTCTTAAAACACTATTAAACAACGTCTTTTTTAAACTTTTTAACCGACTTCGAAAAAGGACGAGGTTCTATGTTCGACTGTATCTATTTTTTTTATGTATTACTCCGATTACTCCGCCATTTGTAGACCGATTTTCAAAAGTCTTCTTCAATTGAAGTCGGTTCCAAGTGCCAAGAAATGATCACCTGGAATGTCTGAAAAAATGAAAAAAAACAATTAATATACCTACTTAGTTACTTTGGCACCGACTTCAATATAAAACTGTGATGTTGTATGTACTCTAAAAATTATTTATGACTTTTGGGTGTTTTTTAAGTCGGTTTTGTTTTTTGTAATTTTTTTTTGTTATTTTATTAAAAGGACTTTTATACATTTGTGATTTTGCATTTTCTTTAAATATGGTAAATAAATTGAAAAATAAATAAATCAACACATGGAAAGTTTCGCCTCGAGCGGAAATCGAACCCGCATCTTCAAGATACCGTGTTGACGTCTATACGACTGGGCCACAGAGTTTTTACCAGCTGGGTAGAGGTGGGCTCTTGAAAACGCAAGCTTGATTCACGCCCGAGATGAAATATTTTTAACCAACTTCGAAAAAGGAGGTTTTATGTTCGGCTATATCTATTTCTTTTTATATATGTTCACCGATTACTCCGCCATTTGTCGAACGATTTTCAAAATCCTTTTTGTAATCGTAAGAATATACTCTCGGAGGTGGTCCCATTGTCACTATGTCATGATCTGATAATGGGATCCCATGAAAATCGAGGGAAACCCTTGAATTTCATAGGCACGTCCAACGTGTTTCATGTTTTTGCTGAAGATATTCAGGTATTTGCATCTGGTAGTCATCATATCATGTTACTGAGCTGATGATGGAAGGTTTCCGGTAGGTTAGGAGTTCGGGAATTATTCTTTCAATACTGTTTAGAGCGAAAGACGTTTAATTGTAAGTAGAGCACAATTTTAACATATTTTAACACGACATTTCTGAAACATTTCCAGGTTTGTGGCTGCAATACGGAAATTCGTACCGAAAATTTCTACCTATCTCTTTTTCACCAGAGCAGCGAAATGTCTTAGAAATGCAGATTGTATTTTTCTTAATAAAAATGTTAACTTTGTGACTTAACATTTAAATTTAAATTTACTTATCAGTGATCCAGTCTGGGTAATTTAAAATGATGTATGTTACTATCAACTTTTATGAGTTTGAAACATTGATTTTAGAAGGTGCCGAAGCCAAGTTTGTAAAACTGTCATCCTCTATCTGATTTCCTTTATTATAAAGTTTTTAAAAACATTTCCGTAAGATAGTTAATAAAATCTGAACGCATTGTCACGTATGCTACGCAGTTTTCCACGCTAAAAGCTCTTCTTAAGAATATGGTGGGCGGTGACAGGCCTTACGTTAACGAAGACATGTATCTTCCTAGACATATATCGTACTAAACATATATAAATACATATACCTATCCTAAAAGTGTTGTAAGTACCTACATATTATTTAGCTATACCTATTAGGATATACGAGTAACTATTCTTTTCTGTGTAGAAATTATTTAAAACAAAAAACCACGCACAAGCTAACCTTCGTGTGGAATTGAGATATTTTTTGAAAAGTAATCATGAAAAGGTTTTGACACGAAAATATTACCGTGGTTGTGATAAATTTTCTCATTTCATAATTTATTTTGGACGTACATACAGTTAAAACAAATAATGGAGCACTATTAAGGCTTAAAGTGGGCGCGCCTCCTTGGACGGCAGACGGTCGTTTGCAGTGCCCCCTTGGACCTCCTGTACTGCTCGAACAGGTGGTCCTCCCCTCCTGCGAGTTCCGGATGCGCCGTCTCCGGCAGGTTGTGCGTAGGTCCACCAGGTTCTTAGACCAGCAATAGGCCACGTGACGGTCCTTCGGAGTATCTTTGTGTCACTATCCAAGGATTTACATAATCTATATATAGGTATATAAAAGGAGAAGTTCCCACTGACAGCCGTAACCGCTAATGGTAGAAATTTGAAATTTGAAACCCTGAAGGGATGAAAATAGGGGTTACAAGTTTGTATAGAAAAATTTTTTCATTAGCAATGATTTTGATAATACTTGAGATTCATGCTCTTAAAAACATTTCATTGAATACGTGTTTCATGGTTTATTGGAATTCACCCCCTTAGGGTGCAAAATAGGGCTTCAAAGTTTCTATGGACAATATTTAAAATTTGCTCTAATTTCTATGAAATTTATTATCCGAGCTCCTAAATATTTTTTTAATTGTGTCTAGCTACGCTACATAAATATTTTAAGGTTATCTCTTGCGTCACGGTCTTGGAGGCATATTGCTTCTATATAGGGTTGCGGCGAAGCGCCCTGCCTGAAAATCAGCGTTTTTGTGTCGGAGACGCAAAAACATTAGCTGAGGTAGGGACCTTTTTGGCTTACCTGCAATTTTTTTTAAATCATCCTTTTCTTTTCTCTTTGTGTGACCAAAAAAATATTTCTTTTTTCTTTTAAATATAAATAACAGTCTTCTATACCGGGTGTAACGGAATACCGCAATAATATTTAAGGTTTTTAATTAACAAGAAACATGTTTTATGACTATTCTTTGTATTTTTATTATATGCCTACTTTCGATTTAATACTCTTAACAGTTCAGCGTATTGAATCGAAAGTAGGCATATAATAAAAATACAAAGAATAGTCATAAAACATTTTTTTTGTTAATCAACAACCTTAAATATTATTGCGGTATTCTGTTACACCCGGTATAATAGGGTACAAATTATTTTTCCTATGGGAAAATATAAAATTCCCACGGGAAAACAATAATAACGCGGGCGAAGCCGCGAGCGGAAAGCTAGTATAAGTACAATAATTAAAACAATCATAAAAGTCTGCCGTAGAAAATCACGGTGCATAAGACCGGCGTCACGAATGTTAAGTCAAATTGATGTCACCAGTAGTGGCGGGTTAAATTGTCCAACATAGATAATTTTAGAAATTCTATTTCAAATGACCTTGACAATAGAAATAAGACCATTTTAACGATAACGTTATTATAGCATTATTTTATGCTGGCGCCAATGTAATTAGAATAACACTAATCAATGCCGCTTATCGCATTACGAATAATAATTTAAAAAATTGATGATGATATAGCTAACTATCGTGGGCGTCAAGTGCACAAACTGTTATTGTATTTAGGTATTTAGAAAATGCATTCAATATCGTTTAACTGCTCGTCAACTAACATTAAATGTATACATAATAAAAAGACCGACATGGAATATTTCTCGCGCTTTTTTAATAGCTCCATAGCCAAGCCGCAAGCTACCCATGCTAACATAGTCGTCTAAGACTTATGGCGTTATTGAAAATTTAGAATTAAACAATTTTGGAATTCCTCGTACAAATAGTTGGGTCTGTGAAAAAAAATGTCGGGGAATTAGAAAATAAAATTTTACAATTACGAATTTTCAATGATGCCGTAACTTTTATATGACTACGAGTATATTAACGTGGGTAGGTTTCGGCTTGATAAGGTACGTATGTACCAAACATCGTGTATATTAATCACGCCGACAAAGTAAAACAAAATTATGATGTTTTTTTTAAATCGTCCCTATACTTTACATAGAACCAATACTACCTTTTTAGGGTTCCGTAGCCAAATGGCAAAAAATGTAACCCTTATAGATTCGTCATGTCTGTCTGTCTGTCTGTCTTTCCGTCCGTATGTCACAGCCACTTTTCTCCGACTATAAGAACTACACTGTTGAAACTTGGTAAGTAGATGTATTCTGTGAACCGCATTAAGTTTTTCACACAAAAATAGAAAAAAGCAATAAATTTTGGGGGTTCCCCATACATAGAACTGAAACTCAATTTTTTTTCATCAAACCCATACGTGTGGGGTATCTATGGATAGGTCTTCAAAAATCATATTGAGGTTTCTGATATAATTTTTTTCTAAACTGAATAGTTTGCGTGAGAGATACGTCCAAAGTGGTAAAATGTGTCCCCTGTAACTTCTAAAATAAGATAATGATAAAACTAAAAAAAATATATGATGTACATTACCATGCAAACTACCATCGAAAATTGGTTTGAAGGAGATTAGTAAGTAGTTTTTTTAATACGTCATAAATCCTACGGAACCCTTCATGGGCGAGTCTGACTCGCGCTTGGCCGGTTTTTTTCGAAAGGAATGCATAACCGCACCATACTCGCCGTTGGCTAGACGACGAGCGTGTGTGAAGCTCTCCCGGCAGAGAGCCGGGCCTACCCACTAAGCCCCCCGGTGTTCTCCCTGCCCTTATGGGCGCGCGTGGTAGGGTCCACACTGCGACTACTACTACCAACGCGCCCGGGCGAGCCCAACCTGGCTGGTCGAGCTATTGCCAAACGGGGATTGCCCTATCACGCCCAGGATTGATTGAACACCAGGGCAATCCCCAGACGGAGGGTCTTACGGCGGCGTACACGGGGCCATCCGTGCACGCAAGCCTCCATGGCAAGGCCATTAGACGGACATAGGACATCGCTTGTGCGAATACCCGCCTTCGCCTGTGAACCAATACTACCCTGGATTCAATGTCGGCGCCGGTCAAAATGACGATAAAATTTCGTTTTCAATAGCAATAAAATGAGGATCACGTGATAGGGCTTGAAGAGTAGAGCACTGTGAACTTTGCAACATTGCCCGAAATTCAACAGGGCCGCTGCTCAAAAACGGAGAATCCTTAAGGTGTTATTCATAATCGTACCATATACCTTCGATAGCTATTACGCTCTTATAATATGTTTTATCTTTGTCATTTTTCATATTGAGTGACAGAAACAAAACACTTTATAAGCTTGTTATAACTTCGCCTGCTATTATGAATAAGGCCGTAAGTGTTTTCGCAGATACAATCTAAATCCAGGGGGCCTAGGCAAAGTGACATTCGAAAACGATAACGAAGTTCGACAAAAACAAAATGTATGGGATTGACATTTTTAAAAATTATATTTTTTAATAATTATAATAACTGCCATAGATAACATTATAATAACTGATCAAACAACTTAGCAAAGATTTTAAATGTTCAACGACTTTTATTTATGATTGAATTGCTATGCTAATTCTTTATCCGAGGCAAGCTCCTGCCATTCTGCAGAAGCGCTTACCAGTCGTGGAGACATTTCTTTTAAAAACTTCTTCTCGGTAGAAGTAGGACTCCATGGACCTACAAACTATGCATACGTTAAAAATAATATTGCATATTTAAATAATTGAAATTTTAAATATATAAAATTTCCTAAACAGTTTTAAGTAGGCTGAATAAATATTATGACAGACCGATTAAATGAGTATTATGCATGACCACTTTTTACGACAGTATTAACTTGTCTGTGGCGGATAATTGATGGCTCAAAGGTCATTGTCACCAAGCCAAAACACAGGAGTAAAAGATTACGAGTACTATGAATGGCTCTTTGAATATTATATATTTATAAATAACACCAAAACTGCATTTATGTTGAAAATTTTTATTAAAGTATTATTTTATTTAACTTTTGTTTACATTACTGAATTAAAAACATTGCTTGATACACGTGAGGAACTATCAATTGGCTTGTGCTTCTCGAGCCGCATGGGGACTTAATTTATTTGTTGTTTTTTTTATTCATTGGTCATGAGTAGGCACTTGGCCTCATCTCGCCTAATGGTAAGCGCAGGTGGAGTCTGAGGTATTCATTTAGAGCCGATTCACCCCAGGTTGTAGTCTGATGGTAACACAGAGGGCATCATAGAATTCCATTCCTTCGCAGTCCGCATTATAAAAGTGACAGCAAAATGCTATAGTTATGATTATTACACTGACTTATTTCGCCACACTACTCGTCGTACTTTTCATCAAAGACTAATTTTATTTTTTTAACACTAGCGTTTCGTACGCGTAAACGACTCGATTTTGGGACGCTTTCCCCAATTCTACTTTCACATTAAAAACTGCCAATCTTTACAGAATTATTATTTTCATAACTCTAAATTATTAAGAGACGTATTTCGCAAGCAAATTTATTTCGTGGTTTTCGTATTAACTTTCATTTTAGGGGTAAAAATTGAGTTTATCAAATTACATCTTTCTGTGTATTTAAGCATAAGCATAAGCTTACATAAGCTTTTCTTTCATAATTCTAAATTTAGAAATGTAAGACTTCTCATGCTTCACTTTACCCTTTTAAAATATGAAGTTCCAGACATTCTACCTTAGTGGAGATATACAGGTGATCAACTCCTATATTTTTACACCTTCAAAATTACGACTTATTTATAAACTGTCATCCCCATTTTCGCCTCCCAAATGGACGTAATTCCAAAAAAATGAAACAAATCGTTTTTTATGTTACCAATTAAAATTGGTGTGCGCGTATCACAATATCATACCTACTTCTAACTCCATAAATTACGAAGTTTCATGAAACTTTCCACCCCCTATTTTACTCCTAAAAAATTTTGACTTCATAGATTAAAATAGTAGATTACCCAACAAGTGAAAAAAGGTGAATTCTTTTCGAGGCACTAAGTTCCTCGATCCGCTCAGGATTCTCTTCTAGAATCCTTCGCTCCTCGATAGGATGCAAGAGTCGAGATGATTTTGTTTTCACGTGTTAGGTACTCTACTTTTTATCATTGACTGCGAGAAAATTATTACTCCTGAAATTTTATACATATTGAGGCATATTCCATACAGCCAGTTATTTACTTTTTGGTGGTTTTTAGTACGTTTTTATAGCGAGAGTGTGCAACCTCTTTGCACGTTTTCCTTTTTTTCTTACTATAATCCGTATATTCGCGCATGTTCCAAATTCGATTTTTTTATTCACTCCGTTAAACAAAGAGCGTTTTATTCACTGTTTTTGAAGAATCGCGAGCCCTTTGTAGAGTGTCAAAGGTAAAAAGTATAAAATGTGCTTAGTTTGAATTAATGAAGTACTTCTGCTTTTATTTATGTAGATAAAATGATACGAAGCGCGGTGACAACAAAACTAACTGTACATGATTTCTATTGAGTTCATCTTATGTTGTATGTATCGTGGATAAGTCCACTATTAATAAATCCATGGTATGTACACAGTGTTTGTTATCGAACTCCTTCGAAACGGCTTAACCGATTTTTATCAATTTTTTGGAGTATATTTGGTAGGTCTGAGACGACCACGACCAATCGTGGGCTATTTAATGTTGTACGCTTAATTGAAAGGGTTTGACCTCCTATTTTTTTGGACAATTTTTTTATGATTTGGTAATTGGTATCAAAAAATATAACTCTTAATTTTCACCCTTCTACCACCAACTCTCATTTTTTAATAGCGAAATTAGTATTTTTACTGACGAAATGTAGTTCGCGAGCGAAGTTGGTCTATTAAAAAACCCCACGTCACGATGTTTGTCCGGAATAAAGTCCGAAACTTCTTAAGCGATTTTGATGAAATTTGGCTTACTACGTGTAATTTGGTCCAACGTAAATGATAGGATAGTTTTTATCTCGATTTTAAATCTCAATATTTATTATAGTGTTTAACTTTATGATGGTGAAACGTGGTTCGCGAGTACAGCTAGTTAACCATAAGGTATCTGCCATTTTGTGTTACAAGAAAATTGTAAGGATTTTCGTTCCGATCCCATACACTTTGTTATTTCATTCCACTTAAAAGTTGGTGCATGCTTGATACGGCTATAAATAGCGACTAATCTATTTATTGTTACTTACGTTAGACAGAAATAGCCAGTCAGTGCTTGCTCGTCTAATCACATTCATTTATTTAAGAGCCCCTTTATCGTTGGCTCAAAGTAAAATTAAAAACGTCTCAATAGTTGCCTTCAAGAATCACATATTTCATAGATAAGGCATTTGTGTTATAGAGTCTGACTAATGAAAGATGAACCTGACATTTTTTCAAGTAGCAACACTGATACAATGTCCCCATGTAGTTTAGTTCAACAAGGTGATTTTGATACATTGTAATAAACAATTTCATAATATTTTTTTCTTAATTTCTGTCGAAATATTACAGATATTAAGTAATTTTAACATTAATGAAATCCAAATACAGCGATGTCTTATAAAAGGTTCATTGTTGGAAGTTCATTTAAACTAAACATTCCCTAATATTTAATTTTAAAAAAGTATCAACTCCTTTTTTTCCTACTACCTTCTGTAGACAGTATTACCAGAGCTTGAATTTTTGAATTTGCCGCTTTTTTCCAAGCTCATGTTTCGTGTGCCAGACTCTATTTAGGGCATGGAATACCGGAATGATTTTCATACCGGTATTGAAATTTCAAAAACCGGTAAACCCAAAATTTCGGTATTTTTTAAATACTGTTAATTTCTATTTAAACGATTCCAATAACGATTGGTAAGTTTTGTTTGGGGAGAGCGATTAAAGCAGTTTTCTACGCTGAAACACTGAAAATATTTATCATCTCCATAGAAACTACAAAATGAGTTATTAAAGTAAATAGGATTAAGAATACTAATAATATATTAACTTGGGTTGCTTATGGAGGGTCCTACAAGAACTTGGAGTACCAAATCATCTCTACTTCGCGCCCTGTATGGTTCAAGCCAGGGAGTCGTAAGAGTCGATAAAACAACCTCAAAACCCTTTAAATTTCACTAAGGAGTACGTCAGAGATGTATTTTGTCGCCCATTCTATTTAACGCCTATGGAGAATACATAATGAGATGAACCTGCGAGAATTGGGAAGGTGGCACAGTTGGTGGCGTGAAAATCACCAACCTGCGCTACGCTGATGACACTACCCTCCTTGCAGCAAATGGGTCGGAAATGTCTGCACTTCTGGGCCGAATGGAGCGAATGAACTTCATCTTCCTGGCTTCTAACATCAGTAGCGATGGCTCGTGCGAAAAGAATGTGCGCAAAAGAAATTGACATGGGTAAAAGTGCCATGTCTCAGCTTGAAAAAACATACCGGTATCCATTCCCTAGTTATATTGGTATTTCGTTCTTTGAAATTGCCTTAATATGCCAAAGTGAGAATATAATTAGAAGAGCAATTAGATGTCTAAAAGAAATAGTAATAAAGTATCATTGTGGAACCGTCTTCTATAAATTTGGTCTTTTACTTCGCCCTGAGGTGCACGATCCGTTCCGTCGAGTAGAACGCCATGTTAGAAATTTCAAAAAACACCCACAGCCGTAGAATGATTATTAATCTGCCTTATCCGTCGCCTCTTAACGCTCTACATCACACTTAATTGTGACATAGTTTTTGAGGTAAAAGTTCTCCTTTTATTTCATACCACCTGTCTTGCAAAAATAACTACTCAACTCGCTTAACTCAATCATTACTGCAGCCTATGGAGGCTAGCGTCAAGTGCCACTTGTTGCAAAGGCTTATATCGTTAGAATTTCTTATTAGGTAGCTAATTACATACACCTACACATATATACACACAAAAAGGGAGAAAGAGAGAAAAAAAGAGACACTCTTCTAACATACATAAACACAAACGCAGACAGACACATACACTCACAATCGTCTCAGATAATAAGTAGGTATATGACAGGCAATGACAAACTATCACATTCGTTATAGCCTAAAATTGTATATTTTAGTCATAAATTAAATACAGCGTATTATTTAAATTGCGCAAGACCTAAATATTGTTTGTTTAGAATGGAGGGTAGAATCCAATTCCACTGATAAAACATTTTTGCATCAAAATAAAATTTTAAAATACGTCGCTTTTTAAATTTACCTAATTCTGTCGTATCTAATCGTATTCGCAGTCGCGCGACCATAGAGCTTCAAATTTGCAAGATATACAAAAAAACAGAAAGATGGACATATCTCCCTAAATAATCCGCGAAAATTTAATTTATTATTATATTAAAAATAAGTCGGGGTGACTAAGGTTTTGCTTTATTTATTTATTTATTTATTTAATTAAATTAACATGTTTATTGGATCTAAGTCTATAATCTATATATTTTCTATAATATATAATATAAAGCTCGAAATTATGTACTGTATTACTTAGTTAAACCAGCCTAACTAAGTTGCATTGAAATATGAGTGATCTATAGCAGCATAGACACCAGTTGTACCACTGTACAGTGAGCGTCAAAATGATCTAAGCGTTCAAACCTTCCAAAAGTATCTAGAGATTTGACAAAAATCAACCTTATCTCAAAACGTAGAGATGCATTTTCATTTGTTGTTTGAGAACAAATAACAACAAAAGATAGTACACCTTAAAGTATTTGTGCTAAGAGTGATTTTTGCCAAAACTTTAGATACTTTTGGTAGGTTCGAATGCTTAGATAATTTTGACGCTGACTGTACCTATGTGGAAAGAAATAAATTATTCTTTTGGTTTGATTTGATTTGTATAATTTCCAATTCCATAAAATTTTAATTCCAACAGCGGTCATCTATTGCAATATCATATCCCTTGCAACTAGTATGAAAAAGAAAAAATATAACAAAATGCACTGTGTGTTCAAGCTTTAGTTTTTAGTTCTATGCCAATTTATGTCGAGCTTATGTACTTGTATCTACGAGTATGTGTTATCTACTCTAAAGAGATAAAATATATGTCATGCGCTATGATTACTAGATGACTCGGGAATGTACAGTCAGCAACACGTCAACTATGCCTGTTGTATAAAACTCAGGTTAGGTCTTGCGTGGAATATTGCTCGCACCTTTGGGACGGCTCCGCTCAGTACCTCCTCGATGCTCTGGACAGATTGCAGCGTCGCGCTATTCGAATAATTGGCGATGTAGAGGCAACTAACACCCTCGAGCCTCTACAACTTCGTCGTGACATCGCCTCTCTTAGCGCCTTTTACCGAATGTTCCATGGGGAATGCTCTGAGGAGCTCTTTAACCTTATCCCTCCCTCTCCATTCCTTAACAGAAACACGCGTAAGGGCCTTCGGAGTCATCCGTACACTGTGTCCTCCTTTTCACACCGTACCAAGAAATTCCAAGATTCCTTCTTCTGTCGTTCATCCCATACTTGGAATTCTCTAACTGCGCACGTGTTTCCTCCATCCTACAACATGGGTTCCTTCAAAAGAGGTGTGAAAAAGCATCTTTTAGGCCGGCAAGGGGCGGGCAGGTAGGATAGTGGATGTCGTCCCTACTCTATCTGTCAACTCATTTGGGCCTCTTTCACCGCTTAACATCAGGCGGGAGGAGGTCATTTGCCGGGCCTTACATAAAAAAAAAAAAAAAAAATCTGTTCATCTGCATTTCAAAAACCGTCACTATTACGAGCGACTTAAGAGTGGTCTCAATGACAATGGCGTGTTGCTGTTTGTACATAATTATACAAGCTTTCCTAATAATAGGCAAAGACCCAGAACTATACCCAACACGTCAAAGAACAAACATTACTTTCCAAAAACATTCGTTCAATCCGAAACCTTTAGTTTTGTAAGCAACATGATGACCAGAGATTATTCAGTATATTATGTATAGACCCAGAACCATACCCAACAAGTGAAAGAACAAACGTTACTTTCCAAAAACTTTCGTTCAATCCGAAACCTTTAGTTTTGTAAGCAACTTGATGACCAGAGATTATTGAGTATATTATGTAAAGACCCAGAACCATACCCAACATGTCAAAGAACAAACATTACTTTCCGAAAACATTCGTTCAATCCAAAACCTTTAGTTTGGCAAGCAACTTGATGACCAGAGATTATTCAGTATATTATGTAAATAAACAAATTTATTATTTGTGTGGGCGGTCGAAAGAAAAAACAAGACTATTAATATTTCTAGCTACAAAAGGCCAAGCAACGTCATTATGAAAGGTTATGTTGGACCACATGGGGGAGAGTGGGGTAGATTTCCTCAATGTTACACGTGCAGACTGTGACCATCAACTCTGTGTATTAAATCCTTTTTTAATATTGCTGATTGGCAACAGAGATTCCACAAATTATCTAATCGTATTGTGAACCAAATGGTAAATACATGGAAAACATGACGCTCCAGAGATATGAAAAGGGATAATGATGCCAATCTTTCACTTAACAACTATATCGAGACATAAACGCACACGATAGAGTACTTGAATGGATAATCAGCGAAATTACATTCAGACAAAACCGAATGGGCCCAAGGAAACTCTGTTCATACAAAATGTACTTAATATTATTGTCGTCATTCACGAAATGAATATTTCACCCACATTTAATGCTATTTTGGTGCTGCCACTCTGAACTAAAATAGCTTGAATTATAAAATTCAGGATGAGTCTATAAACGTGTATGTTCAATTCTAATAATAATAATAGGTAATAACTACACGGGGCTCGGGGCTCCAGGCAATCCTAATTTAATAGGGACTGTAAATATATTATAATGATCGTATGTTAGTCGGCATTTGGTAATGTTCCTCTCGAAAGGCGTCTGACGCGCATAGTGCACAAACAAACAAACAAATTCGTTTATTTGCTCTCTTAATATAGCTTCATTAAAATCGATTATTCTGTTAAATGGAAAGTATATTGAATTCATATAAGAGCGCGTCGCCTCGCCTCCTGTAGCACCTTGATGAACCCGCCCTGCATCTTTGCATGCATGCATGCATCCCATAATCATTGCAACATTTGCAACACTGTCAGTAAAATATAACAAAAAGTCATACTGCCGCGCTAACGAAAACCGCATTAACTACCTTTTATTGTCTGCACTAACTGTAGATGATATGATGCGTTTTTGGTAGATATAATATTAATTGATATCTAAGTTAATGCGTTTATAAAAACTGAAAAAGTGGGTTTTAATAAAAATATTGAAATGGTTTCTATGGGAAAGTTATAGAGCTCGTTTTCCTGATTTCAAATGTATATAACTCTATTCCACAATAATACCTACATAATGCGTTCTTCCTAAGCGCGGCAGCATATTAGTCTAGGTAAAGGCACATAGACAATAATAAATTAAATTTCTTCATTAGTAATTTTTATATACAGTTAATGTTTATTTTCGCATTATAATTGCAATTGATTCACAAATGTATGGAGATCGTATCGATTCATTCAATTAATCGATAATCGATCAGAAGGTCACTTCACTTTGAACTTGAGACTTAGAGCTGTCAAATCTGGCATATTAAAGTAGCTCGACTATACCTATTGAAAGGGTCGTCAATTAGTAATAATTAATTCGGTACCATTTGGCCTGCATTTGGTTTTCCATATACTCCTGTTTCGATGCAAATTTTTGAGGTGTCGTTCACTATAAGCGCACATGTAAAAGACTAGCATTCCGTTCGCGGCTTCGCCCGCGTTATTATTGCTTTCCCGTGGGAATTTATATTTTCCCGTAGGAAAAATAATTTTGTAGCCCATTTAAGCCCGGATAATAAATTTCATAGAAATCGGAGCAGATTTTCAATATTTTCCATAGAAACTTTCAACCCCTATTTTGCACTCTAAGGAGGTGAATTCCAATAAACCATGAAACACGTGTTCAATGAAATATTTTTAAGAGCATGAATCTCAAGTTTTATCAAAATCGTTGCTAATTTAAAGATTTTTCCAAACAAACTTGCAACCCCTATTTCATCCCTTTAGGGTTAATTTTTTTTTAAATTCCTTCTTAGTGAACGTCCGCATTTCGAATTAAGACATCTGTCCAAATTTCACGGTTCTACCATTAACGGTATGGCTGTACGTGCGTTTATAGATGGGAACATCTCCTTTTATATATAGATTGGAAAAAAAAATATAATTTCAATTTTCACTTACACAGCAAAATATATGCTAACTTGTATATATTTCGCGCTGTACCATAATAAGATTTAAAATCATAATGTTTTATATATTATAGTAGAATATTATTTATTTTATACGAGTAAAACATGTGATTTTAAATCGTATGCTTAAGCTCCTTTTCAGATTCGCAAGCTTACAACTTTTACAAGTACCTATCACAGTGTACACTCGGCTTTAAAAGTAGATAAACACTTTAGTACCATGTCACACCAATTATTAACAATGCAATATAGGTGTAACCATACTAAATAAAAGGAATGGTTGGTGTGATGTGGTACTAAAATGTCCATCTACTTCTGAAGCCGACCGTACATCGCCAGTTTACTGACGAAGATGTTTAATCACAATACCCAGTAATTTTATTGAATGTCCTACTCTTCGGACCGGTATACTCATATACTGTCATGAAAACATCGCTGCTTTACTGCAGAAATAGGTTAGAAAGAGATAGCTGCGCAGACGGTCGGAAATTAGCTTACGCTAAAAAAATTGTAATAACGAGATGAAAGTTATTTAATGTCTTGTAATTTAGTAATGACACATTACATTATTACTTATTTGTTCAAGAAAAAATAGTGTCTAGACAAGGAATAATACTGGCGGCTATTTTTATTTTGTGTACGTAAAAAGGTAATTGTGGAGGTAGCCCTGATCAGAAATAATTATTAATAATACCTAGGAGTACAGTAAGCGCCACGTCAAGTTTTACACTTGCTCTATGATAATAACCGCCGCTGCTACTAGCGACATATGGATAGTCCACAGTAGTATACTTTAAGGCACTATTTTCCCGTTTTCGAACGATTTCGATTCACTCTACCGCCACAGATATAAAAAATATAGAGTTCTAAAATTCATATATGACATTGTTGAACATGTTATCTAAACATTCCTAAAGACAGAAACATGATTAATGATAATATTTCACTGGATAGAAAAAAACCCAAAGATCACTCTGTTCAATATTCTTAAACAGATATGAATCAGAAAATACAATAATAAAGGACGTAAAAGTTCTAACAACAGTTATCAAGTATGCAAAAAAAGTCACCGTGCACGAGTAGATTTGACCGCCTCCGTGGTCTAGTGGTTGAGACCACCGGGTGTTGATCAGGAGGTCCGGGGTTCGATTCCCCACGGGGGCAGAAATTTTTCTGCTCGGTTTGGTTGGTGGTAGGGCTTCTGAGCCCGCCCGGCTAGCTACCACCGCCTTACCTAAGTTTGTCGCCATAATAACGAAGATAGCCAGTTCCTCAGATGTTGAGGAGTCCAGGAGAAGCTATCTTCCACCTTCGGCCTTATCATCACTTACCATCAGGTGAGATGAAGGCCAAGAGCTCCTTTGTCGTATGTAAAAAAAAAGATTTCTTGGGAAACCTCGCCTTAAGCTATAGCTTGACGCGATACTTACTGCACATATGGTTACCAGTAAAATAATGTATTTCTTGAATCAGATTTATAAGTAACTAGCTTTCCACGCGTAGCTTCACGGGCGTTATTTACGTTTTCCCGAAGTAAAAGCAACTAACCGCTTCTGTTTTATAGTTTGAATTGCTATTGAAAAAGTTCTGCTAAAACATTAATAAAGAACCTCCTGGCCAAATTTTATCACATGTATTAAGAGTATATAACTTTGGCTTACGTATGAAAGCTTTCGAGTTCGCTTCACTAACTACCATCATAATTATTTAAGTTTGTCAACATAACAACTATTGCTGTGTTCAGAATATTACGAATATGTTGGGAAGCAAATTATTTGGTCGAAAAATCTCGGTGAAGTTCGCTTCCAATTTTGAATTTATCGTGGCCTGACTAGAAGATGGCTACGTCCATGTGCTACGTACAGTAAGCGCCAGGTCAAACTTTACAATAAAAAGTTTATGGAAAAATGATTCTGAACTAAAATTTATAGCTCCATGTTGGTCACTTGTATAATAAATTACTCTTCCGTTATTATTAACACATAGTGTTATTTTTTGTATTGTAAGCCTGACACCAACAGCTGCCGATGCAGAATGTGTTGGTGAAATATCTAATTCTTAATACTCAGTGTTTATTGACCACGCGCTATTTAATCTTCATAATATGCACTGCACCGACATTACCGCTTGAATAATTCGCAGGATGTTTATATAATAATTTGAAAATAAGTCAAATGATATTTCCTGCATACGATACATGGTAAAGAATAATTACATACTCATTAATGTTTCAACATCTTCGTCGTTATCTTCAGCAGATTATTAATAACGCGAAGTGAGGCGTTAAAGTTGAGAATGAAGATAATATTCAAAGAGTTTCGAGAATAAAAAATACAAAAAGCATATTATAATGTAATTAGTTAATAACTGTCTGTTGTCTGACGCTCCTACGGCGAAGGAAAACATCGTGAGGCAACCTGCATACATCTGCAAAGAAATTCAAAGGTGTATGTGAAGATATCCAATCCGCACTGGGCCAGCGTGGTTGACTAAGGCCTAAACACCCTAACTTAGGGTAGGCTCGAGCCCTTCGGTGGGAACGTGTATGGGCTGTTGTGATGAATAACTGTCTAGCATTAACGATAAAAAACCGGCCGTGTAAGTTTGCCTCGCGCACCGGGAGATAATTTTATTTTGTAGAAATGACTGCGCTAAGCTAAGACACAGTTTTTTTCATTATATATCGTGATGAAAGTTAACGCTCTTTTTTCAAGAGACGTGTCCCCATTAAGACGTGTTTTCATTACTATATTGTAACTAGGTATAACAAGGCGATAATGGTTTTTGCATAAATAAAAGTGCAAGTATGTAAGCTGGTACCTATCGCGAACGCATAGCGCGGTTTTGATGCCAAGTTTTAAATATAGATTGCCCCTCGCCACCATTTTCGCTGCAGTCTATAGCCAAGTCACATGTGAAAAAGTTCATTTTTTTAAGAGAGTTTATATCTTTAGTTAATTACAAACGATGATTCCTGACAATGTCAAAGACAGCAACGGTGGACGGCTAGGATTTTACCTAGTTCATTGGTCACCGTGGCCGACGAATGAATTGACGAATGTCATAGAGATAAAAGACCTGCCTGTATCACATTAACGCTTGCTATCAAGGTTTAGGTCGCATTGCACCTAACTATGACCTGAGCACGTATGCCTGAGCACATAAACCGAAATAAAAGACGTGGAAAATGAAAATAACGTCAATTGAAACATGACAGTCGGATGTTGATTGCGGAAACAAATGTTTTTTATTTAAATACGTAATATGCAATTATCATATACATACAGTTCTAAAATTAATATATGATATTGCTAAACATTTTACCTAAGCATTCTTGCACACAGAAACATGATTAATAATATATCACTCCATAGAATAAAATCCAAAGATCGCTCTGTTCAGTATTTCTATACAGCTGTGAATCAGAAAATACAATAATAAAAGACATTAAAGTTTTACCAATAGACGTGCATTTTTTTATTGTCTAGAAATTGAAAAAGCACATTTTTTATTTTAAGTATACCCCAATTTTACCCAATCGGCCGTCGAGCAGTATAAGTACTACTAGCTTTCAGCTCGCGGCTTCGCCCGCGTTATTAATGTTTTCCCGTAATTTTATATTTTCCCCTAGAAAAAAGAATGTTGTAACCTATTATATAGAAGACGGTTATTTATATTTAGGAGCTCGGATTAAAAAAATTCATAGAAATTGGAGCAGATTTTAAGAGGGCACAGTACCTACTACTTGCGCCGTCATTCGTTTTCTATTAAATATGATAAATTAAAGACGTTTCTACAAAAAATAGATCAGTCAACTACTCAATACAGATATTTCAGATTTTTCCGAATTATTGCTCAAAGTGGCCACTTTTAGCAATAATTCGGAAAAATCTCAAAGTGGCCAGTAAATAGGGTGGGTAAATTATACGTATTCAATGAAATGTTTTTAGAGTATAAAGCTCAAGTTTTATCAAAATCGTAGCTAATTTAAAGATTTTTCCATACAAACTTGCAACCCGTATTTCACCCCTTCAGGATTATTTTTTTTAAATCCCTTCTAAGTGCGCGTCCGCATTTCGAATTAAAACTGTCCAAATTTCACGTTTCTACCATTAGCGGCTACGGCTGTGCGTGCGTCTATAGATGGGAACTTCTCCTTTTTAGATAATAATGTGCCCGAGTATGTTTAATTTTATTGACGAGAAACGATTTTTTATTTATTTTTGCTTTTAATAGCTTTTATTTTTTTTATACGTTTAAGTATTATTAGTCAGTACCATGTAGTATGATTCAACATAATAAAGAAATTTGATAGAGGGGGCGTTTTATTCAGGAGCTTTACAATTTGAGTAAGATAAAAAACCAGATTTTTGTTAAAAATTATCTCACTTTTCATTTTATGCACACGCTCGAGTAGGTATTTCTAATTTATTATTGTGCTTACTACGTTGCCATAGATCCTAGAGTTTCAGTAGTAAACAATTTTTTTAAATGTCATTAAAATGTGTAAAATTTCTTGAAAGTTTTTAATACGTTTTAAATCGATAAAATTAAGCATATTATTTTCACTCATTATAATATGTATACATTATGAAGACTCATACCGTAGGTAAATATTTTATTTTTGTGAACATTAACTTGAGTTAATAAGCATAACTCAATATTTGGTGACAGCAGTGCATTGCCGTTGCCTTCGCTATCGTACGATTTTCTACTGAACTTACTTATATCAAAATAAACTAGTACTTCTAGTGTCCTCTTCTTTTCGGAGGGAAATGCGTGACCGCAACCTACACTACACATGCCGTAGGCTAGACGGCGAGCGTGTGTTGGGGCTCTCCCGGCAGATGGCCTACCCACTAAAACCCCCCGGTGTTCTCCGTGCCCTTTGGGCACGCTAGGTAAGGTCCACACTGCGACACTACTACCCACGCGCTCGGGCAAGCCCGACCAACTAGTCGGACTGTCGCCAAGCGGGGACTGTAGCCTGAAAACACCAGGGCAATCCCCAGACGGAGGGCTATACGGCGGCGTGTACGGGGTCAACCGTGCACGCAGACCTCTACGGCAGAGTCACGAGACGGGGCATCGCTTGTGCGAATGCCCGCCTTCACCTGCCACTCCTAGTGCCTCTAGATGGCACTTGTTCATAATTAATATAAAAATATATACTTACTAGCTTTTTCCCGCGACTTCGTCCACGTGGAAATCCTATTTTTATTGATTCCCTTTACAAATTCCACCCCCCATTTTACACCCCTGAAGAATCATTTCGGGGATAAAAACTGTTCTTTATCCTTCCGCACAACTCAAACTATCTGCATACTTTTCATCTAAATCAGTTCAGCGGCAGCGGTTATTGATTTCCCATACAAACCTCCACCCTCCTTTTCTCCCCCTTAAGGGGTGATTTCTGCGATAAAAGCTATCCTATGTACTTTCTCGGGCTCTAGACTATCTGTGTACCAAATTTCATCGGTTCAGTAGTTTTGGCGTGAAAGCGCGACAGACAGACAGACGGAGTTACTTTCGCATTTATTATATTAGTATGGATATTAGTAATTAGTATAATTAGTAAGTATGGATTTACTTTAAGCCGTCTAAGCCGCTACACTCGTGAATAAAATCCGCAACATTCATTTAAGAGATGTAAGGCTACGAAAACAGAATCAGTATTATCATAATAAGGCTTTTTTAATGAACAATAAGTTTTCGACTTTCTACATAATGTTCTACCCATAAGTCCACCCTTCGAAATGTGATCAATACTCGAATAACCTTAAAAATGAATATCAACAAAAACAATCTGCAACGAAATTATAAAATAAACTCTACGCTCACTCCCACTGGCCATTTCAACTAATTTCATAAATTAACTTTAATTATATCTATTAATCAATTTTGGGCCTTTGCCAAATTGCCGACAGGTCCTCTTGAAATGCTCAGAGAAACTAATCGTTGTTTCAGTGAAGAATTTTAACGCCTTAACGTAGTCACTACGTTGAATGTTGGTTATAGTGTAGATGTGACTTGTCACCAACACCAAACTTATTTAGTATCAAATGATTTCAAGGTGTATAACAATTGGTAACAATCGCGTATCAGAGCCATCGCGTGGCACCGAAATATATATTCGCTAGACTGCACAAAAATAATTCGCGATCATTCTTATATCTAAAACGATACACGTTGATCGCCGATGGAGATAATATGTCTGTAGCCAAAGTACGAGAACATTCGCTTTCTTTTCGTTAGAAGTTATCAAACGGCAATGTTTTTTTATTGATATTAATTAAGTTGGCAAACAAGCAAACTGCCCACCTGATGGTAAGTGGTAACAGCCATCTATAATACACGTGGCTCCTGTGAGATTCGCAACAAAACTGCAAACCCCACAAGAACCACAGTGTACGTTGCCAATTTGTGACATCAGATGTAGTCACGGTACCCAGTAATTTCACTGCCATATCTTACCCTTCAAACCGGAACACAGCAATGTAAGCACTGCTGCTTTGCGGCAGAAATAGGTAAGACGGCGGTGCCCATGCAGACGACTCTGGTACTGAGTCTCCCTCCGTATGGGAATGATACCAGATTACGAATCATTCGATACTTTCTAAAGGAACGAACGAGGATGATACTTTTGCTACAGGCCCTTGAAAAGTCTGGACCGGCGCGGCGGCGCTAAGATGTTCTATTTAGTATAACAATGTCCAAGCGATTGTTACGAGTTTTCCAAATGAGATCGGTAATGCTCCTTAGAACGAAGTGGGTTGGGTTGCTTGTGCCAAAGTACTAATGCGTGTATCTATGTAGTTCCACCGCTGCCTGTCATAAATAGAACGCTTCCAACGTTGACCTATGCTACGATAATAGCAGATGTCGACGTCGTTCTTAGTTTGCATTGTATTTGTTATCTAGGCAAAGTTCGATATATTTTATTAATGCTTGGATCAATGCTAACGGCCGGTTGTACCAAGTGTTACGTTTTGCAATAATTTGAATATTGCATTTGATTTTGACGTCAATAAGTGCCTATCTCCTACCTGGGGAATCACCATGATCGTTTATAGCAAGGTGTAAAATAAGATTGAAACGGAGACACCGCTCGTGCTGTGTATAGCGCCATCCCGCCCTAAGAGCGGTTTCAATGTTGTTTTGAGCGATCATGGTTAGGGGGCTGCAGTGAGCGCATCATACCTGCGTAAACAGTCCTATTTATATAAAAACTTTAGGTATTATTCACCTGTTTAACCTTCGTTCGAACTACGAGATCGATTTGATGTATTTTTTTGATTCATTAACAAACAGCTAAGACGTGTATGATCCTATGTCTGATTTGTACGTGTGTGGAATACTCCTTGTTTCAATGTCTCCGTTCCGAAGTCAGCCAGCTACTTAATAGCGGATGAATATAAATTAACTATACAATATAACTAATAGATAGATAAATAAATATTTTATTGCACACAAAAGAAACAATAACATAATACTCGTAAAACTAATGTGGGCAAAGGTGGTCTTACCGCTGACAGCGATCTTCCCCAGACAACCTGTTTACAAAACAAATACTTAAATTGATATGGCAGTGTGCCGTCATAAAAAAAATACGCAAAATTACTTTCAAAGTAATATAAATATTTATATAATAAAAATATATCAAAATATATCCAATATAATGCATGCTCTAATAAATAAAGAAAAATATATTATGTAATAATACGTTTGTAATATTGCCTCTTTCTTCTAGAACATCATCGTAAGAGTCGAGTAAGGGACTCCGTGAAGAGATGAAAAACGGTTGAAACGATTGTTTAAGGATTGAAACAATTGTTAGCAACACTCGTATGCTTCTGGTGAACACTGTGAATCAACGGACGAGCTTTGGCCACAGATTAGTTGATAGTTACTACGTAACTATTTATTAAATTATTAATAGTTACTTCGTAACTATTAACTAATTCCTGGCCATCCTTTCACGTTGCCCGCCAACCCGCACTGGGCCATCATGGTAAAAGAAGCCTTAATGCCGTTCCCGTAGGTAGGCTTTACTTAACAGCGAAGTTTGTAGCATAGCGGAATGCTACGAGGTAAAAGAAACAAACTCTTAAAGTTGAAAATATAAACAAAGAAAAAGCAGCAAAATATTAAGAGGGCATGACTAGAAAAAACTTAAAATTAACTTAAAACTAACTAAACTAATTACGAAATAAAGAAAAATATCGAGCATGGCTAGGAGTTTGAGAGTCCGGTTGCTGTAGTTCCAAGTAGCAGCAGCTGCAAAATTTTAGTGCCGGCAGGCTCAGTTGATCACCAGCAGCAAAAGCATCCTCCAGCAGTGATGGCAGCAGTAGCTCATGTAGCAGTAGGCAGTAGAGTAGATGACGTCGATTATGAAGGCGTGCGGCGCCGGCGGAGAAATGCGCAGTAGATGGAACGCTCGGAGTAGTTAGACTTGGCACTAGCAGGGAACTTGCTTCGAGGGAGGACTTGGGACGACAGTCAGTAGCAAACTGACCCACGACTTCAAGTGCTACTCATAGAGGCGATGATAGTATAATGCCCTGAAGTGCTTAACTACTCTTTAGGTCGTACTCATGGTAGAGTTGATTATAGAATGTCGTAAAGAGCTGGCCAGGGAGGAGAGAGATACACCATAGAGTTTCAAGTTCTAGCTGACACGATATTGTTGATTGTTTCTCTTGGAATGATGATTCAATATAAATTCTCAACTAGAATATTGAAAGAATAGCGATATAGTTGTCATGCCACTAAAATTGTCCAATTACGAATAACCTAAGATTGCGGTATATGGTAAATTCCCATAAATAATAATTATGTTATATATGTATGTATATAAAAATGGACTAAAGTCATAAAGACTATTTCTTTTAAATCATCCTAAACAACAAGAAAGTAGATGTAATATTTTAATTAAAGCGACAGTCTTCGATTACAAACATTGATTGATGATTATGATTGCTTTTCATTGATAATATTTAAGGTAGTCTGAATATTTTATTTATTTGAAAATTTCATGCTATATTACATACACGTGAATGACGTGAATCTATTATGCAGCAATACAGTTCATTCTCGTATAATCAATTTGTTATAAAGTTTCTGGTAGAACATATAATTATCTTTTCAACAGTATTTTATTGTTTATACGAGTCTAAAATAAGGAATACTATAAACTCTGGAAATTTCAGTAAGTAAACATAAGTTTTTAATTTGAGTGGCATTACACAGCCAGTAAGGATCCAGTGCAACTTGTTCCGGTTTCACTGAAAAAATCATTTTGACCAAAATTTAATCAGGAATTAGACATACATTTTTAACGGTGCTATTACAATACGTGGTCTAAGCATAATCTTGGTTTAAACTTAATATCCTTTTACTAGTACCTACTAATAAGGTTAGATTGAAACAACGTTAGGTTCAAACCAAGGCAAAGCTTAGACCGTATTTTTATTACAAAACGGGGTTTAAGCTTAGTTTTGGCTTAAACCTCATGCTGTTTTACTTCCAAGGCAAAGCTTAGACCGTATTTTTATTACAAAACGGGGTTTAAGCTTAGTTTTGGCTGAAACCTGATGCTCTTTTACTTTTGTTAATGAAAGTAGATATAAACAGCATCGTGCTTAAACCAGGACTGAGCTTAGACCAAGCTTTATAATAAAACGGTATAATAAGTATGTGCTTAGAGTAGTTTTCTGATTGTACATTTAGAATTATGAGCTATAACGGAATTAGATCGAAAAGAAGCTTTTAGCTCATTAAGACAAGGTCAGGTCCATAACAACTACATTTCCATCTTACTCATAACCTCGTATAGGCAAACAATAATTCATCGTCCGTAAGCTTACAGTATAACGAACAGTTATTGTATTGAAAAATCAAAATAGCACCGCTTATTATCGCTTACTCTAATTATTGTATAAACAAACACGGTTGATTGTAAATATACACGCAGGTTATACTTAAACGCGCAAAAGACTAGCATACTATTACCAATATTGAATGAGCTTTCTACAGCTAGCTGCATACGTCTTCCTTAATAAATGTTGTAGTGATACTACATATATAATACTACCTGTACACTCGAGTACCAAGAGGTCGACATGGTCAAAGATACAAAAATCCCTTCGGCCACTTTCGAAAGTATAATGTATACTCTACCAACTCTACCTTAATGTTAAGTCAATAAATTCTCTCAATCAATGTATACATTTTTTTAGCGTTGACCGTATCGATCATTTAGTACTCGATTGTACATACAGGTAAGTCGCCAAAAAAATGCGCTTTTGACAGGGGTTGTCGGTTCCTTATGCCTAATAAAATTAGAGTTCATTTTCGAGAACTGCGTTTTGGATAATCCATTAATGCCCTTAATCGATGTAGGTACACTCGAGTACAAAATGATCGATACGGTCAAAGTTACAAAAATATGTATACATTGATTGACAGACTTTATTCTCGCTCTATTATACTGGGTGGAAATAAAAGACCGTGGTTGGTGGAAAAGTACCTTTTCAACACACTTGCTCGTAAAGTTGGTCTTATTACCTTGCTTTTAGACCCGTTATTCAGTATATTAAACACGAGTGCTTTCACTTTACATAATCGCACAAGTGCGGTAATCTTAACACGATAAAATCTAATTTGTTCAAGATTGCGAAGTAAATGTATGTCCAGTACGCATTCTTAAATTAGTCGCTTTTTTTAACACGACTTTATGCGGCTGCCAATTGGAAACAAATGAACAGCCAACTACTGGTTACTTAAATATTAAATGAACAACGACATTAAAACACAAACATTTAAAAACAATTATTAATAACTATAACCAAAATAAATTATTAAAAATTCACACAAACTTGTTTTTTAAAAATTATATTCGATTTATTTAGTTTTGAATTTTGGCTGTTTGGCCCTTTTTTGTTTGCTGTATGAAGAGTTTAGCCATGCCCGTTCAGCGCGCGAAAAAAAAAGGCGCGCGGCATTTTCCCGCTATTGAAATTTTTTGCCTTTTTGTTGTAATTGATTATCTACAAATATGTCGAGTCCAAGTGAAGAAGAATCCATATTATTAACTCCGCCGGAAATAATTATGGAGGCGCAAAGCGCGAGTGATAGTTTGTTGCCGCCAAAGTCAAAGGATAAATAAGGTAGAAGGCCCAGTACTCGTCAGGTTTTGAACTTTGCTGACTTTGGAGCTGTGTTACAGTAAACCTTGTAGACTTAATAATCTAAAACTTCGATAGCTTGCTAAAATATTTATTGTAGTTTTCAGAGGTATACGTGGTTTTTAAATAAACTAAATAAATAATTTATTGTAATATAAAAAAGTAAAAAGGAGCCAATTGTACCAGTAGTCGGCAGGTTTGTCCTAGTAACCGTCATGTTGACCCAAAAGTCGTCAATGTTTCACGCAACCTTGAACTTTATTGCTATACGTTAAAGCTTCCGTTATAATCATTACGAAAAGAATATATATGTTCATTTCATTAAGAACATATGATAACATATGATGAAACATGATAAGAATATATAGGTACATGTTATTGTTATAAAGTACGTTATAGTAAAATAATGCAATATTTATTTGTTTATTTATACATATTATAAATGTAGTCTTACATATTATAAAGGTAGTCATAAAGATTGCAGATCCCAGACTAATATTTTATTATAAATAAATTGCGAAAACCAAAGAGTATATTCAATGTAAAAGTATTAATAGACATTTTCTTTTTTGAGTTTGACAAACTGATTATTGTTTCGAAAATCATATGTCGACCAATCCGCGCTGGACCAGCGTGGTTGAGTAAGGCCTACACACCCTAACTTTGGGTAGGCTCGAGCCCCTCGGCGGGAACGTATATGAGCTGTTATGACGAATCATATAATTATAGTCTTCCATATTTGTTTTAAAGGCCGAAAAACTTCCACATCCAACCTTTGTAGTATTTGCAGCGGAGCGGGCGCGGGAGGAGGACTCTCAAGCCACCCCGCTAAGTAGTTGGCGGTTGGGTAGGAAGAGGCGCGCCTTCTTAGGTGCGCACCTACTACCCTAAGCGGCCAGGAAGCATTTAGGCCCAACCGACTGCCAATCGGCTGGGAGATATTACGTTTCCTACCTGGTCGTCCGTCTGGGGGATCACAGCCGAGCAACCTGGTCACCCCTTCCTTGGCGAGTCCCAGCTCGTTTATACTGCTGGGCCTGTTCCTAAGGGGTGTATTCAGGGAATGACCAGTTTAATCCCGAGCGTACCTGCACCGCAAGTGGAAAGGTACCGGAGGCCTGTTTAGCCGGGCATGGGGTTTTTACCCGAGTCTTACGGCATATCCAAGGGACAGCCTTGACAGCTACAGTCCCTTGTAAATTATGAAGAGATTCCCCCGCCCCAAAAAATTCTAAAAACGAAACATTAGTACATGGCAGGATCGAACCACGGACCTCCCGAACATTGTACTAATCGAGTTGGATTCATCATTTACCTCTCTCTGGAAGTTGAGCTTACCGAGCTGGACTATTTGCCCTAGATAAAGATATTTGTTAACAACTTCCGATGTCGAGTATCCATCCTTCACAGGAGTGGGCACCTACTAGATGGGAATTCCACACGTTTTATATCTCGTTCACATTCATTTTAAGTCCCACTTGATGGAAATCTACAGAGGTCTTAATGACTACGAAATCATCAACTAAACGAATATGAGTCATGATCTCGCCGTTTATTTTGGTTCCGAATCTTCTCCAGTCCAAAAGCTTGAGGCGCATAACACATTGCACCGGACACCGCTCCGGTATGCGGTGCTGCGGTTTTTAATTTTGACTGGAGAATCTTAATTTGTATACAAAAACCGCGGGGTATAACACACTCGCACCGCATCACCGTGCGGTTGTGCGGCGCGCGCGACGGCACCGCACTCCCGGACGGTGATGCGGTGCGGTCCGCGGGGTATGCCACACTGTGCCGCAGTATCGTACGAATTTTTGCGTAGAAAGGACGTGCATACGCTTAATAGATCTCAACATAGATAATGCGGTGATGCGGGGCGTCGTCGTGCACCGCAGCTCCGGACGGTTATACGGAGCAAACCGTACGGTGGCATGGTTCCGTGCCGCCGCAGCCGCATGCGGTTTTCGTCCCTCCGTACACCGCAGCGGTGTCCGGTGCAATGTGTTATGCGCCTGAATTCATACTCCAATGCATCTGTGAATAGTTTAGGCGATATAACGTTGCCCTGTCTCTAACCTCGCTAAAGTAGCATTGGTTTCAAGTTTTGGTCTTGAAGACAGACTGACATAGTGATGTTTTCGTTTCAATGACTGCAGGACTTGGGTGTACAGATCAGTCCATTTCGACACTTCTGGAGTAACCTAAGCGCGGCCCAAGTCTCGACAGAATTGAAGGCTTTCGCATAGTCCACAAACGCTAAGCATAGAGGCAGATCATACTCCTCGGTCTTCTGTATAACATGCAGCAGCGAATGAATGTGGTCTATGGTACTATTGCCTTTGCGGAATCCGGCTTGTTCGGGAGGCTTGTTGTTCATGAACTGCTTGAGAGCCAAACAATCTTGTACAGACAGGTTCAATAAAAACTATTAGTTTGATATATAATATATCATATCATAGACTCCACTGGAATTAGTAGTGAATCTTACCAAACTTCCTGAGTGCTACTTGCACCCCACCAGCCCGTACTGGGCCAGCGTGGCGGGAGATGGCCCAAAACCTCCCCAAAAATGGATCGAACTACCCAAAGGCCCCAAGTGCCCGGCGGTCCCGGAGGCCATGCCGACAGTGACGGTCGTCGACCTGGCGCTAGGACCTGGGGTGCAGACCTGGGGTGAAGAATCCCTGGGCGGCGAAAACCTCCCGTCAAACGACCTTGGCCCTGGCAACATATAACGCGCGTACACTGCGGACCGAGGAGAAGCTGCTGGAACTAGAGGAGGAATTGAGCAGGATTCATTGGAGTATTCTGGGACTATCCGTAGTTCGAGTAGAGGATGAGAACATGATGGTCCTTAAATCCAGCAACCTGCTCTATTTTCGGGAGGCCGAAGACCTGTCCCAAGGTGGTGTCGGGTTTATTCTCCATAAGTCTCTAGTGAACAACGTGGTACAGATCGGAAGTGTGTCGAATAGGGTGGCATACCTTATACTCAGAATCACCAAACGGTATTCGCTAAAGGTCATACACGTCTACGCCCCGACCTTGACCCACCCCGACGAGGAAGTGAAAGATATTTATGTCGTTGTCGACATTTCTCGGACAATACACCCTTCCAAGACTCACTACACCGTTGTCATGGAAGACTTCAACGCAAGGCTAGGCAAGCGGGGCGATAAAGAGTTGAAAGTGGGGCAATTTGGAGCTGGAATCCGGAATTATCGAGGTCAAATGCTAGCCGATTACATGGAGAGAAAAGGACTCTATAATAATGAACTCTTTCTTCAAAAAGCGGCTGCATCGAAAATTTACCTAGAAAAGTCCGGATTGACAAAAAATGAGATTGACTTCATCATGTTGACTAAGACCCAATATTTAATGACGTCTCAATGATCAATTCGTCTAACACAACGAGCGATCACCGAACGGTAAGAGGCGCATTGAATTTTAACATAAAAGCGGAACGGTATCGCCTGGTGAAGTCTACGCTCCGTCCCTAAGCAATCCAGATCCAAAACCCCGAGCGCTTTCAACTCGAATTGCAAAATCGCTTTGATTACCTGGAGGACTGCACGGATGTAGACATTTATAATGACAGGGTTCTGGAAGCTGTCCTTACGGTAGGTGCAAAGTTTTGCAAACCCAGCCGTACTAAGCAAAGAAGTAACGGAGCCGACAGATAAGCTGACGGAGGAATGGCGTGGAATAGGTCTGCAGTCTTCTGAAGGTTCTCGTCGGCAACTTAACAAACAGTTCTCTAAGTGTCTGACTCGCGACATACGCTGTTTTAATACGGAACGTATTAAAGAGGCCATCGAGCAGAACAATGGCTCCAATGTGTTCACAAGTGCCGTGCTTAGATCACTCCAGAGGTGCCAAAAAGACTATCGGTACATCCAAGTGTTGCGGTCATTATACGAAAACACCACCATGTCAGTCCGCCTTCAGGACCAAAACTCGAAACCATTACCACTTCAGCGCAGTGTGAGATAGGGTGACGTTAAATCGCCGAAACTGTTCACGCTGCATTGGAGGCTGTATTTAAGATTTTGAACTGGAGAGGACTCGGCATCAACATAAACGACTCAAGTACAAGACTCAATTTCGTTTAGCTGATGATATCGTAGTCATGGCTGAGACCGTGGAGGATCTAGGCACAATGATCGAAGACCCCTGTAGAGTTTCCCAACAAGTGGGTCTTAAAATGAACACGGACAAGACTAAAATAATGTCGAATTCCCGTGTAGTACCCACTCCTATGCATGTTGGAGACTCTACGCTGGAAGCTGTTGACGAATATGTTTACCTGGGGCAAATAGTCCAGCTCGGTAAGTCTAACTTCCGGAAAGAGGTAAGTCGTCCAACTCGGCTGGGCAGCGTTCGGGAAGCTAAGCAGCATATTCTCGGTTCATCTGCCGTAATTTCTCAAGACGAAAGTCTTCAATTCGTGCGTGTTGCCAGTGATGACGTACGGAAATAAGAAGTGGCTGCTTACAGTGGGTCCCATACGAAGGCTCAAAGTAACTCAAAGGGCAATGGAGAAATCTATGCTCGGGTTTTCTCTACGTGATCACATCAGAAATAATGAAATCCGTAGAAGAACTAGAGTTACCTAAATTATCCAAAGAATTGCAAACCTTAAATGGCAGTGGCGGGATACATTGCTCGCAGGACTGACGGCCGTTAGGGCAGAAACCGGACGGTACCGGATGTATAAGGATCTCCATAGCAATCGGTATGGAGATCTTTGGAGAAGGCCTATGTCCAACAGTGGGCGTCTCATGGCTAAATTGATGATGATGATGAACCAAAATGCTTATCTCACGAGTCATGGATCTTTGATTTAAGTAAGTTTGAATTCTAATATTTATACATACTGGAATTTTAATACGATCTAGCATTTATAGATTGCTTTTCAATATGAGACCAACCTCGAAATGAAGAAAAAAAATCATCTGTTTCATAGAAAAGTTACATTGCTCGCAGGACTGACGGCCGTTAGGGCGGAAACCGGACGGTACCGGATGTATAAGGATCTCCATAGCAATCGGTATGGAGATCTTTGGAGAAGGCATATGTCCAACAGTGGGCGTCTCATGGCTAAAATGATGATAATGATGAACCAAAATGCTTATCTCACGAGTCATGGATCAAGAAAAAATCATCTGTTTCATAGAAAAGTTCAATACTTGCTCGATCAAAATGTATGTAACAGTTAATTATTTTTTGTAATTTAAAAGTAGATCCCATAAAAAAGGAAGTCTATAAATGTTACTCAACCATATAAAAATGTAATCATAATAATGAAACTGTTATACTAATATAACTAATACAAAATTTCAAGAAATTATTGGAATTTAAAAAAAGCTGTACATATAGAGATACCTACTTTTTATCTAATAATAAAACAAATTGATTCAAACGAATATCGTACTTAGCGCTCTTATTACCTTAAATTATTTAAGGTAATAAGAGCGCTATGATGGCTTAGGTACAATTTTAAGGAACGTCCCCTTATCCGTCGTTATCTAAGTATAACATTTTCTATAATGCCAATGGAAAATAAAACTTAATACCGAGAATTAAGGTAACGATGACGGGTTAAGGTACTTTTGGTAATGCTCGCTCCAGTATCCGTCAAAACTACATAAATTTTGACGAGTATTGGGCAAAACAGGAATAAGCGAGCACCAATTAATGTCACATGCAATAAAAAATTAAATTCTCACGACATAGCATAGATTAATAGGTATAGTATTAGAAAATGTATTGTACTATCTTTAAAAAATAAACACACTTGCCGTATAAATATCCCAAGCGAAATATTATGTAAAAAATAGGAGCCGGTTGTTGCTCAGTTTAGTTGCCGAACTATACCTTTTCCACATTTTTTTCTGAGTTCACACTTTTAGCACCTCGAAATTTAGACGCAATTACAATTTTAATACAGTGTTGCAAATATAATAGAACATTATATTACTGTGATTGTATTTCAATAACAATTTTTTCATTTACGGTTGGTAGAAACATTATAAGCCCCTTTTAAAGTGTAGGTATAGGTACCTGACGAGTATTGGGACACTGACGAGTATACCAGCGTTTACCTTATAATTTTAGAATAATACGTACTCTGCGATTTGTGATCTATTTTTGGTATACTATCGTAGTATATTCATTCAGCCCCCCTAGCACGTCCACCAAAACACGATATGATAAAGCGGTTTATCGCGGCGAACTGTCAAAATACAATAGGGTTTCGACGTATTTTGACAGTTCACCGCGATAAATCGCTTTATCATATCGTGTTTTGGTGGACGTGCTACGGGGACAGGATAAGAAGATTCCTGTGACAGTTCGAAGTTTTCCGTTTCATGCATACTAGTTTTCGTGATTAAAAATATTATGTTTTAAAAATATAACTTATCTCTTTAGGTTATTTTTATCAATATCAGTCTAGTTAAATATAATTATTTATTCTAAAAAAATATTTGTTTAATTAAGTACCTGTGTATTTGAATCGTGAATCGACTTTGGGAAACATCTTTAAATAGTTGACCAAGTAACATAATTATATAAAAATCCGATTTTATATTATAATGTAAGAAGAATTATAATTTATTTAACTTTAAGGGCGTCGTCAGGTACATATTTACTACAACATTATGATAGGTAAGTATTACAGAAAAATATTTACTTATATTATGTATTACAAATATTACGTTTTTTACTTGTTTTCAAGTTTCTTATTTATAACAATACGACGTCAAAACAAAATGGCGCGCGCAAAGCAAATAAAAACAAAAGTACACCAAGGAGGTTCTGAGTCTGAGTTTTTCAGAAATTTAAAAAAGTTGTATGATAAATTCGGCACCATGGAGATGGAAGTAATAGTACATTACTGCCGCGGTCTATAATGACTACTTTGCTGGTCGCGCTGATGATGGCCGACAGCGTAGCTCCAGGCCGACACAGCGCGGTCAGCGTGCAGCACTTGATGGACGAGCTGAGCCTTTACAGTGAGGACAGCAAGATCTGCAATGATGGCCAAGCTGGAAGGCCTAGAGCGTAGCTAGGCTAGCTCGAGGCAATCATAGCGTGACCAGCGAAGCAGTAATTGTGGGCCAAGGCGTGTATAGTGCTTTACTCAAAAATGCAAGTACCTAATCTAAATAAAACCAGCAAGTAATTTAAATAAAATATTAGATTATACACCGAGGGGATAAAGCACTGTTTTATGTCACGTGCGCGATATTGAATCCTGAATGTAACGAAGGACTCCAGATTTAACTCCCGAGCGCAGCGAGGGTGTCATTAGTTTAGTAAGACGAGTCCTGAGCACAGTGAGGGGTTCAAGCGCGCCCAAGACAAAAACAGCTTTATCCCCGAGGAGTGTACTCTACTTTTCTCACCTTTTGCGAGACAATAAAAAAGCAAGGCTACTAAAAACAGCGTTTCGTCACTCGACATTTTAACAGAACTTTTCTTCTATTTTGATATACTTATTTTAATAAAATCTTTGCAGTTGTTACGTATATTATTGCAGTGTCTTACAATACTCGCGGCTTTTGTTTAATTTCAAATGTGTTCCATTCAGCTTGCCGTGGCCAGCTCGATTTTAGAAAAAGTTCGATTTTCAAATTACGTTCGACGCGGCGCCGGCCCCGGCCTTCGAGTGTTAGTTGATCTATTATTACGCAATTAGACTTTAAGGTCACTGCAATAAGAACTGTGAAAAGTGAACTGAACTGAAGTGAAGTGTTGGACTGAATCTCATTATAACCCAGCGGGTAATAATGAGATTCAGTCCAACATTACACCCCGGCTAAAGCCAAGGGCTTTAATGACTTGCTTTACGTAAGGTTTGCATGATATGTAATTTGGCATTGTCGAGCAAGTGGTGTGAAAAATATATTAATTAACTAGAAGCATAACTTTGCCGGCCGCTCCTTAAAACAGAACGGCAAGGTCGACTTTGCTCAAACAAGGTTGTCAAAATAATGACCACATTACATGCATTTTTGAGTAAATAGGTTTAATGATGTTTTGAAATCACATACCTAGTGCACGCGATGTTCTAAATTCAAATTTACTTTAACCTCAAGCGGATAAAACGGCTTTGGCGGTCAGATATCGAATAGCAAAAATACTCTTTCTGAGACGGGGGGATGAAAATGGGTTTTAATTAAGATTTTTGTAAAAATGAATAATAATAAGTAATTCCTCTAATAAGTTACAGCCGAATCGAAACTGAACCGTTGCGTTCGACCAATCAGAACGCCACATTATCACGTCATCGAACAGTTGCATGGCAATATAAGCGCTCCGATTGGTCGACAACAACGTCGACCTCCAGTAACCAAATCTGATAGATGGAATAATAAAACTTGCCGTTAGTCATTTCTCATCACACAGTCTTCATCTAAAAGAAATATCCTTTTTGTTACTGTAACTTCTTGTGTAGTGTAATAATAGTTATTTCTTATACATGAGTGCAAAGTTGTTTTTAACCGCGTGCTCAACTTTGATGATCGAGCAAGCGAAGGATTCAATATTAGAATCCTGAGCATTAGCGAGGGAATCAAAAGAGCACAAGGTGAAAAATCTTTGCACTCTAGTGCAACACGTAACTTTTCATTCCCCCTCAGTTCATTTCATTTTAGAATCCTTCGCTTGTTCGGTCATCAAAATTGAGCACGCGGTTAAAAAGCAACTTTGCACTCATGTATAACAAATAACTATTCCGAGATGGGGGGACGAAAAGTTATTTATATCAGCTAGGGTTTTTTCGAGTCCGTTTCAATTTTCGAAGCTCTTGGCTTTCGTTTTACCTGATGGTAACTGACGATAAGGCCGGAGATTGCTCAATATCTGACGTACTGATAATCTCTCATTAAATAGAGCTGATTATTCAATTGTCAGATAACCTTTAACTCGCATACTTTGCGCTATATATTCTAAGTCTATGCGTTAAGGTAAAAGGCCCATTATTCGTCAGGTTTTGCACTTTGCTGACTTTGGAGCTGTGTTACAGTAAACCTTGTAGACTTAATAATCTAAAACTTCGATACCTTGCTAAAATATTTATTGTAGTTTTCAGGGGTATACGTGGTTTATAAAAAAACTAAATAAATAATTTATTGTAATATAAAAAAGTAGAAAGGAGCCAATTGTACCAGTAGTCGGCAGGTTTGTCCTAGTAACCGTCATGTTGACCCAAAAGTCGTCAATGTTTCACGCAACCTTGAACTTTATTGCTATACGTTAAAGCTTACATTATAATCATTACGAAAAGAATATATATGTTCATGTTATTGTTATAAAGTACGTTATAGTAAAATAATGTAATATTTATTTGTTTATTTATACATATTATAGGTAGTCATAAAGAATGCAGATCCCAGACTAATATTTTACTATAAATAAATTGCGAAAACCAAAGAGTATATTCAATATAAAAGTATTAATAGACTGGAGGAAGACTCTGTACCAGGGTCGTCTGCATAGGTACCTCCGTCTTACCTATTTCTGCCGCAAAGCAGCAGTGCTTGCATTGCTGTGTTCCGGTTTGAAGGGTAAGATATGGCAGTGAAATTACTGGGTACTGTGACTTTACATCTGGTCACAAGTTGGCAACGTACACTGTGGTTCTTGTGGGGGTTGCAGTTTTGCTGCGAATCTTACAAGAGCCGCATGTATTATAGGTGACTGTTACCACTTACCACCAGGTGGGCAGTTTGCATGTTTGCCAACTTTCTGCAATAAAAAAAAAACATTTTCTTTTTTGAGTTTGACCAACTGATCATTGTTTCGAAAATCATATGTCGACCAATCCGCGCTGGACCAGCGTGGTTGAGTAAGGCCTACACACCCTAACTTAGGGTAGGCTCGAGCCCCTCGGCGGGCACGTATATGAGCTGTTATGACAAATCATATACGGCCGTCTTCCATATTTGTTTTAAAGGCCGAAAAACTTCCACATCCAACCGTTGTAGTATTTGCAGCGGAGCGGGCGCGGGAGGAGGACTCTCAAGCCACCCCGCTACGTAGTTTGCGGTTGGGTAGGGGGAGGCGCGCCTTCTTAGGTGCGCACCTACTACCCTAAGCGGCCAGGAAGCATTTAGGCCCAACCGACTGACAATCGGCTGGGAGATATTACGTTTCCTACCTGGTCGTCCGTCTGGGGGATCACAACCGAGCAACCTGGTCACCCCTTCCTTGGCGAGTCCCAGCTCATTTATACTGCTAGGCCTGTTGCTAAGGCGTGTATTCGGGGAATGACCAGTTTAATCCCGAGCGTACCTCCACCGGAGGTGGAAAGGTACCGGAGGCCTGTTTAGCCGGGCATGGGGTTTTACCCGAGTCCTACGGCATATCCAAGGGACAGCCTTGACAGCTACAGTCCCTTGTAAATAATGAAGAGTTTCCCCCGCCCCAAAAAATTCGAAAAGCGAAACATTAGTACATGGCAGGATCGAACCACGGACCTCCCGATTAGCAGGCCCTCGCCGAGTCCATATCGTCACCGATGCTCGATATAACTGCTTTCTGAACATTATACTAATCGAGTTGGATTCATCATTCCTCTCTCTGGAAGTTGAGCTTACCGAGCTGGACTATTTGCCCTAGGTAAACATAATTGTTAACAACTTCCGATGTCGAGTATCCAACCTTCACAGGAGTGGGCACCTACTAGATGGGAAATCGACACGTTTTAAATCTCATTCACATTCATTTTAAGTCCTACTTGATGGAAATCTATAGAGGTCTTAATGACTACGAAATCATCAACTAAACGAATATGAGTCATGATCTCGCCGTTTATTGTGGTTCCGAATCTTCTCCAGTCCCAAAGCTTGAATTCATACTCCAATGCATCTGTGAATAGTTTAGACGATATAACGATGCCCTGTCTCTAACCTCGCTAAAGTCGCATTGGTTTCAAGTTTAGGTCCTGAAGACAGCCTGACATAGTGATGTTTTTGTTTCAATGACTGCAGAACTTGGGTGTACAGATCAGTCAATTTCGACACTTCTGGAGTAACCTAAGCACGGCCCAAGTCTCGACAGAATTGAAGGCTTTCGCATAGTCCACAAACGCCAAGCATAGAGGCAGTTCATACTCCTCGGTCTTCTGTATAACCTGCAGCAGCGAATGAATGTGGTCTATGGTACTATTGCCTTTGCGGAATCCGGCTTGTTCGGGAGGCTTGTTGTTCATGAACTGCTTGAGAGCCAAACAATCTTGTACAGACAGGTTTAATAAAAACTTATTATTTATTATATATGATATGATATATTATATATCAAACTTATTAGTTTGATATATAATATATCATATCATAGACTCCACTGGAATTAGTAGTGAATCTTACCAAACTTCCTGAGTGCTACTTGCACCCCACCAGCCCGTACTGGGCCAGCGTGGCGGGAGAAGGCCCAAAACCTCCCCAAAAATGGATCGAACTACCCAAAGGACCCAAGTGCCCGGCGGTCCCGGAGGCCGTGTCGACAGTGACAGTCGTCGACCTGGCGCTAGGATCTGGGGTGCAGACCTGGGGTGAGGAATCCCTGGGCGGCGAAAACCTCCCGTCAAACGACCTTGGCCCTGGCAACATATAACGCGCGTACACTGCGGACCGAGGAGAAGCTGCTGGAACTAGAGTAAAAATTGAGCAGGATTCATTGGAGTATTCTGGGACTATCCGTAGTTCGAGAAGAGGGTGGGAACATAATGGTCCTTAAATCCAGCAACCTGCTCTATTTTCGGGAGGCCGAAGACCTGTCCCAAAGTGGTGTCGGGTTCATTCTCCATAAGTCTCTAGTGAACAACGTGGTACAGATCGGAAGTGTGTCGAATAGGGTGGCATACCTTATACTCAGAATCACCAAACGGTATTCGCTAAAGGTCATACAGGTCTTCGCCCCGACCTCGACCCACCCCGACGAGGAAGTGAAAGCTATTTATGTCGTTGTCGACATTTCTCGGACAATACACCCTTCCAAGACTCACTACACCGTTGTCATGGGAGACTTCAACGCAAGGCTAGGCAAGCGGAGCGATAATAAGTTGGAAGTGGGGCAATTTGGAGCTGGAATCCGGAATTATCCAGGTCAAATGCTAGCCGATTACATGGAGAGAAAAGGACTCTATAATAATGAACTCTTTCTTCAAAAAGCGGCTGCATCGAAAATTTACCGAGAAAAGTCCGGATTGACCAAAAATGAGATTGACCTCATCATGTCGACTAAGACCCAATATTTAATGACGTCTCAATGATCAATTCGTTTAACACAGGGAGCGATCACCGAACGGTAAGAGGCGCATTGAATTTTAACATAAAAGCAGAACGATATCGCCTGGTGAAGTCTACGCTCTGTCCCTAAGCAATCCAGATCCAAAACCCCGAGCGCTTTCAACTCGAATAGCAAAATCGTTTTGATTGCCTGGAGGACTGCACGGATGTAGACATTTATAATGACAGGGTTCTGGAAGCTGTCCTTACGGTAGATGCAAAGTTTTGCAAACCCAGCCGTACTAAGCAAAGAAGTAACGGAGCCGACAGATAAGCTGACGGAGGAATGGCGTGGTATGGGTCTGCAGACTTCTGAAGGTTCTCGTCGGCAACTTAACAAACAGATCTCTAAGTGTCTGACTCGCGACATACGCTGTTTTAATACGGAACGTATTAAAGAGGCCATCGAGCAGAACAATGGCTCCAAAGTGTTCGCAAGTGCCGTGCTTAGATCACTCCAGAGGTGCCAAAAAGACTATCGGTACATCCAAGTGTTGCAGTCATTATACGGAAACACCACCATGTCAGTCCGCCTTCAGAACCAAAACTCGAAACCAGTACCACTTCAGCGCAGTGTGAGACAGGGTGACGTTATATCGCCGAAACTGTTCACGCTGCATTGGAGGCTGTATTTAAGATTTTGAACTGGAGAGGACTCGGCATCAACATAAACGACTCAAGTACAAGACTCAATTTCGTTTAGCTGATGATATCGTAGTCATGGCTGAGATCGTGGAGGATCTAGGCACAATGGTCGAAGACCTCTGTAGAGTTTCCCAACAAGTGGGTCTTAAAATGAACACGGACAAGACTAAAATAATGTCGAATTCCCGTGTAGTACCCACTCCTGTGCATGTTGGAGACTCTATGCTGGAAGCTGTTGACGAATATGTTTACCTGGGGCAAATAGTCCAGCTCGGTAAGTCTAACTTCCAGAAAGAGGTAAGTCGACGAATCCAACTCGGCTGGGCAGCCTTCGGGAAGCTACGCAGCATATTCTCGGTCCATCTGCCGTAGTTTCTCAGGACGAAAGTCTTCAATTCGTGCGTGTTGCCAGTGATGACGTACGGAAATGAGAAGTAGCTGCTTACAGTGGGTCTCATACGAAGGCTCAAAGTAACTCAAAGGGCAATGGAGAAATCTATGCTCGGGTTTTCTCTGCGTGATCACATCAGAAATAATAAAATCCGTAGAAGAACTAGAGTTACCGAATTATCCAAAGAATTGCAAACCTTAAATAGCAGTGGCGGGATACATTGCTCGCAGGACTGACGGCCGTTAGGGCGGAAACCGGACGGTACCGGCTCTATAAGGAGCTCCATAGCAATCGGTATGGAGATCTTTGGAGAAGGCCTATGTCCAACAGTGGGCGTCTCATGACTAAAATGATGATGATGATTAACCAAAATGCTTATCTCACGAGTCATGGATCTTTGATTTAAGTAAGTTTGAATTCTAATATTTATACATACTGGAATTTTAATACGATCTAGCATTTAGAGATTGCTTTTCAATATGAAACCAACCTCGAAATGAAGAAAAAATCATCTGTTTCATAGAAAAGTTAAATACTTGCTCGGTCAAAATGTATGAAACAGTTAATTATTTTTTGTAATTAAAAAGTAGGTCCCATAAAAAAGGAAGTCTATAAATGTTACTGAACCATATAAAATTGTAATCATAATAATGAAACTATTATACTAATATAACTAATACAAAATTTCAAGAAATTATTGGAATTTTAGAAAAGCTGTACTTACATAATAGAGATACCTACTTTTTATCTATTAATAAAACAAATTGATTCAAACGAATATCGTACATAATTTAAGGTAATAAGAGCGCTATGATGGGCTTAGGTACAATTGTAAGGAACGTCCCCTTATCCGTCGTTATCTAAGTATAAGATTTTCTATAATGCCAATGGAAAATAAAACTTAATACCGAGAATTAAGGTAACGATGACGGGTTAAGGTACTTTTAGTAGTGCTCGCTCCAGTATCCGTCAAAACTACATAAATTTTGACGAGTATTGGGCAAAACAGGTATAAGCGAGCACCAATTAATGTCACATGCAATAAAAAAATAAATTCTCATGATATAGCACAGATTAATAGGTATAGTATTAGAAAATGTATTGTACTATCTTTAAAAAATAAACACACTTACCGTATAAATATCCCAAGCGGAATATTATGTAAAAAATAGGAGCCGGTTGTTGCTCAGTTTAGTTGCCGAACTATACCTTTTCCACATTTTTTTCTGAGTTCACACTTTTAGCACCTCGAACTTTAGACGCAATTACAATTTTAATGCAGTGTTGCAAATATAATAGAACATTATATTACTGTGATTGTATTTCAATAACAATTCTTTCATTTACTGTTGGTAGAAATATTATAAGCCCTTTTTAAAGTGTAGGTATAGGTACCTGACGAGTATTGGGACACTGACGAGTATACCAGCGTTTACCTTACTTGGCGGCATACGATACTTTCATGCAGTGGAGATTGATTTAAAAGCGCAGTCATTTTCAGAAAAATATTAATACCACAAAATCTTGTAATTTCCTCACAAGTATGTTGAAAAACGTCGTATGATACACACGCGCATTGGTCATTACCATGGCCCGGTGCAGAGCGCGATGATTAAAGTGAAGCAAAAATGACACCGCTGTGTAAAGTCGCTTACGCGCGAAACACGCACGCTACGATAAAAACGCTATATGACTCACATTTAGTTGCATCAAATTGTGCGCGCCGGTTTCTATGCGTTATTATTCTAAGGGATGAATAGCTGGCCGATCAGAAAAAAAAAACAAAATAAGCGGGAAAGTGGCAATCCGATCTTCATTTGTTTTTTCGAGTTATAGAGTTTTGTTTATACTTCCGTATAGCAGAGATTTATTATAACACAATGAGTTCATGTGATTCAGATATGGCTTTAAAGAGCCCGGTAAACGATCAAACATGTTTGTCAAACTTGCTTGACAAACTTAACGTTTTCATCAAATACGACGTCAACCCAGATACTTTTCAAACACATCAAACACGTTGTTCGTTTGTCAGACGCGTCAAACACAGCCCTACACGAACAAACAAGTTTGTCCAACACGTAAATTTGACAAACATGTTTGATCGTTTACAGGGTCCTTTACGCCTGATTTCATAAGAGAAGAGGCTAAAGTAGAAGTTGTTGATTTATCTTCTTCTAATATATAAAATCCTCGTGTCACAGTGTTTGTTACCAAACTCCTCCGAAACGGCTTCACCGATCATTATGAAATTTTTTGTGTATTATGGCGAAACGTAGTTTCGTCCGTCTGTCTGTCTGTCTGTCAAGACCCTTTTTCTCAGGAACGCGTGAAGGTATCAAACTGAAATTTATATCAAATACTTTGGTCTTCTGTCCTTTGGAGCTGTGAAAAAATCAAACTTCTAAGCCAACGCAATCGAAAGATACAGCCGTTTATGCCGCAAATTTCGACACTCGCAAGGGAATCAAAACCTACAGGGTACTTCCCGTGAACTCAGAATCTTGAAATTTGGTACGAAGTATAGCACAGATAAAGGAAAAATTGCGAAAACTGTAAATTTTTACTTTTATACCTACAGGTTTGTACGGAACCCTCGGTGCTCGGATAATAAGCACACGCGCCTAGGAATATATAGAATTTAAAAAGTGATCGCAATATGTTGATTTAAACAAAAACATTTTGATCCATATCTAAACATTATCTCTTATATTATTATCTTTATCTTATATTTAACCCGGCGTGAATGAGGTGAGAAATTGTTACACCAGCTATGAGGTGGGTACGATATACCCAAAATTTTGATGTTAAATTTTTGATACTATGATTGTGTAATTAGCATTTATGCTTAAGATATATTAATAATACGATCCATTTAAGAAGGTGAGTACATTAAATATCAGCATTTTGTACAAAACGCGTTATTTTTTATTGAAATAACAAAGTATCAAAATTTTCTTTGAACAATTGGAATGATGACTGAATTCTAATTTTTACGTCTCGTCATTAAATAGTAAAATACCGTGGAAAAAGATGCAGTCCTGTGAAATTAGAATTAAAGTCGGCTTAGAAATACATTAGATACAAGCATTTTAAGTTGTTAATTTGAAGGCGATTAGACAGAGAGATCCGACATCAACCGTGACGTCATCGTTGAGTACGGCCATATAAACTCCTTGTAAATTGCCGTTTTGCTAGAAAGAGATGGAGAAAAATCTTTAATACCTTATATCTTGGTTGTTTTTACAGTTATTCGAAAACCGATTTTTCTTTCTGTTTATTATATGAATGAGCTTCTATTGAAGCAGAAAAAAATTTTTAGTCATCTAGCCAATTACAAGTTTAGGTGGTTTTACTTTCTTTCGCATAAAAATTAAGCGAAATCGTAATTTTTAGGTTAACCAGCATATGAATAGTATATTTTAATTATTGTGACTAAAAAGGAACTAGAAAGTCTTATCAAGTCATGTCATAAAACACTGAGAAAGTTACACCTACAAATCATCACAATTGCCTCACATAAAAATTGCTTGTTTACTGGCATAGGTATATACTGGCTTCTCCCATTTAAAAAAAAACATGCACATGCACAACATAACAAACAAACACTAACAAACACATTTGTATTTTCATCATGGCGTAAAATTCACATAACCAGCACAAGTTTTTTTTGAAGGCAAATAGGACACCAAAGTATATAAAATTATTCTGGAACCCAAATTAAGAGCTATTTCCTTCTGTTTTTTTTTAAGATCTTATGTACATAAGACATCTTGAGAAATTAAAAAAAATGTCAAAATCCTCTATATAACTAATAAATCATAAACTTCCAGTCTACAAAAAAATGTAACACCGACTACGAGGTCGGGTGTGACATACCCAAGCCACGTTTGTGCACCTGTATCTGCCATCGTCGCCAGCGCAATACTAAACTTGACACTGTATCTTACCCCTGGCGCCCTCACCTCCAGCTATTGCAACAACAGGACTCACATGGCAACAGTAACATTAAATAATTTCCGCTCAAAAACTTCACGGGTATGACATACCCGACCTCACTCACGCCGGGTTAATTTTGGCAGAGGTCCAAAAATAAACCTGTATATAATTAAGTGGTCTCTAAACTTAGTCTAGGTTTGAATCTCGTACTGTTTTTCTTGTGTTGATAAGAGTAAATAGAGACAGCGTCAAGAGTAAGCTACGACCATGTTTTATAATAAGACGGTATGAGATTATTTCTATAGTACATAAAATTTCGATGTTAACATATCTAAGCAATGTTTAAGCAAATCATTATAATGTACACACTCAAACAAAGAATGTAAATTAAAAAAATAAAGTAATACGAAATGTGGCGGATGCGACGCTGAATTTTTATGTAATTTTTGTTGACGTTATTAACTCGAGCTTTATGTGTATATGATAGGTTTTATGTGTGATATGAGCGTAAAAGTATTCTCCGAATGCCTTAATTGTGTCCAATATACTGGATTAAAATGATATATTCGCATTTTAATATTGTGGCATGAATACACCTCAAGTCTAGCTGGCCTTACAAGGTTGTCGTCACACGTGGATGCCAAAATAAGCCCCGTCTTCCAGGGCTAGAGTCATTACGTCGGGTGTGTCGTCTTCGTCGCGCACGTTAGTTATCGGGTAGTTTCCACAAGCGATGGTTATCCTGCCGCTTGACGATTGACTGTGTCGCGTTTGACACATCTCACTGAGCATCGGTGAAGGGTTAAGTGATCGCTTATTAATTTAACCCTGTTTCCACGCGACTTTTTCTAAGCAACATTGAGACTTTTCCAATAACGAGTTGCTTGTTGAGTTGAAACCAGATGATTGAAAGGTGATGTAGAAATATGAACTATGCCGTGTGTTGGTTGTGCTGATATTGCTGTCGTAGCGACGTCCTTTTGCGTTACGTGCTTGCAGCGTACTTAAGAATGATGTTGTTCCCTTGGATACAGAAAAGAGATGCTGCGAACAATTTTGTTGCGTGCTTTCCGTATGTATTATATTTAGTTCCGTTTTTACAGATTTTTGTTTATTTATTAGCCGTGTAAGTTTTAAAGGAATAATATAGTATACTGAAATGTCTGCAATGCTAATTTAGTTGAATATTCAATGTTGAGTGAAATGTGTTTTTGTCTTTTGATGTCAAATACTTCGTTGTGTGGTTTTATTTTGGTTTTAATCGTATAAGATTCTAGTATAATTGACAGGGTGTACATTTTGATAGTCGATTATTTTTAAGAATATTTTAACTTAATTTTTTAATAAATTATTTTAAGAATATTCTGTTGAGATAAGACGAAAATTACAAAGCCGCGGCTAAATATATGTCATCATCGTAAGCTATATTATAATTTAATAAGTTTAAGGAAGTAATTTAAATAACTAGATACTTAAATTATGTACCCTTTTGTAAATTTATATGTTACTTACTTAAGTAAATATTGCAAATAAGGCATAACGTCTACTGTTACGTTTTAGCTAGCATTAAATTAATCGAATTGTGAGTCCGGTTTCAGTATTCCTATTAAGTAGGTAGTTGTATGTTGAGACAGCTGCGAAAATGAAATTCAAAATAATCTTAATTGAAATAGGTATGTGTCTTGATATAAAGCTCCTTTGAATCACTTAAACTTTTCACCTACCACCTTTAGTTCAGGTCGTCAATCTATACTAATATTGTACTTATACTTACTAATACGAGTATTATAAAGAGAAAAGATTTGTATTTTTGTATGTTTGCATTCGAAACTCCTGGAACGATTAGAAAAATTCTTTCACTAATAAAATGCTACAATATCACTGGTTAACATAAGCTATAGAATATTTTCCTACGGGAAAATATGGAATTCCCATGGGAAAAACGAAGAAAACGCGGGTGAAGCTGCCTGTTCCTAAGGGGTGTATTCAGGGAATGACCAGTTTAATCCCGAGCGTACCTGCACCGCAAGTGGAAAGGTACCGGAGGCCTGTTTAGCCGGGCATGGGGTTTTTACCCGAGTCTTACGGCATATCCAAGGGACAGCCTTGACAGCTACAGTCCCTTGTAAATTATGAAGAGATTCCCCCGCCCCAAAAAATTCTAAAAACGAAACATTAGTACATGGCAGGATCGAACCACGGACCTCCCGAACATTGTACTAATCGAGTTGGATTCATCATTTACCTCTCTCTGGAAGTTGAGCTTACCGAGCTGGACTATTTGCCCTAGATAAAGATATTTGTTAACAACTTCCGATGTCGAGTATCCATCCTTCACAGGAGTGGGCACCTACTAGATGGGAATTCCACACGTTTTATATCTCGTTCACATTCATTTTAAGTCCCACTTGATGGAAATCTACAGAGGTCTTAATGACTACGAAATCATCAACTAAACGAATATGAGTCATGATCTCGCCGTTTATTTTGGTTCCGAATCTTCTCCAGTCCAAAAGCTTGAGGCGCATAACACATTGCACCGGACACCGCTCCGGTATGCGGTGCTGCGGTTTTTAATTTTGACTGGAGAATCTTAATTTGTATACAAAAACCGCGGGGTATAACACACTCGCACCGCATCACCGTGCGGTTGTGCGGCGCGCGCGACGGCACCGCACTCCCGGACGGTGATGCGGTGCGGTCCGCGGGGTATGCCACACTGTGCCGCAGTATCGTACGAATTTTTGCGTAGAAAGGACGTGCATACGCTTAATAGATCTCAACATAGATAATGCGGTGATGCGGGGCGTCGTCGTGCACCGCAGCTCCGGACGGTTATACGGAGCAAACCGTACGGTGGCATGGTTCCGTGCCGCCGCAGCCGCATGCGGTTTTCGTCCCTCCGTACACCGCAGCGGTGTCCGGTGCAATGTGTTATGCGCCTGAATTCATACTCCAATGCATCTGTGAATAGTTTAGGCGATATAACGTTGCCCTGTCTCTAACCTCGCTAAAGTAGCATTGGTTTCAAGTTTTGGTCTTGAAGACAGACTGACATAGTGATGTTTTCGTTTCAATGACTGCAGGACTTGGGTGTACAGATCAGTCCATTTCGACACTTCTGGAGTAACCTAAGCGCGGCCCAAGTCTCGACAGAATTGAAGGCTTTCGCATAGTCCACAAACGCTAAGCATAGAGGCAGATCATACTCCTCGGTCTTCTGTATAACATGCAGCAGCGAATGAATGTGGTCTATGGTACTATTGCCTTTGCGGAATCCGGCTTGTTCGGGAGGCTTGTTGTTCATGAACTGCTTGAGAGCCAAACAATCTTGTACAGACAGGTTCAATAAAAACTATTAGTTTGATATATAATATATCATATCATAGACTCCACTGGAATTAGTAGTGAATCTTACCAAACTTCCTGAGTGCTACTTGCACCCCACCAGCCCGTACTGGGCCAGCGTGGCGGGAGATGGCCCAAAACCTCCCCAAAAATGGATCGAACTACCCAAAGGCCCCAAGTGCCCGGCGGTCCCGGAGGCCATGCCGACAGTGACGGTCGTCGACCTGGCGCTAGGACCTGGGGTGCAGACCTGGGGTGAAGAATCCCTGGGCGGCGAAAACCTCCCGTCAAACGACCTTGGCCCTGGCAACATATAACGCGCGTACACTGCGGACCGAGGAGAAGCTGCTGGAACTAGAGGAGGAATTGAGCAGGATTCATTGGAGTATTCTGGGACTATCCGTAGTTCGAGTAGAGGATGAGAACATGATGGTCCTTAAATCCAGCAACCTGCTCTATTTTCGGGAGGCCGAAGACCTGTCCCAAGGTGGTGTCGGGTTTATTCTCCATAAGTCTCTAGTGAACAACGTGGTACAGATCGGAAGTGTGTCGAATAGGGTGGCATACCTTATACTCAGAATCACCAAACGGTATTCGCTAAAGGTCATACACGTCTACGCCCCGACCTTGACCCACCCCGACGAGGAAGTGAAAGATATTTATGTCGTTGTCGACATTTCTCGGACAATACACCCTTCCAAGACTCACTACACCGTTGTCATGGAAGACTTCAACGCAAGGCTAGGCAAGCGGGGCGATAAAGAGTTGAAAGTGGGGCAATTTGGAGCTGGAATCCGGAATTATCGAGGTCAAATGCTAGCCGATTACATGGAGAGAAAAGGACTCTATAATAATGAACTCTTTCTTCAAAAAGCGGCTGCATCGAAAATTTACCTAGAAAAGTCCGGATTGACAAAAAATGAGATTGACTTCATCATGTTGACTAAGACCCAATATTTAATGACGTCTCAATGATCAATTCGTCTAACACAACGAGCGATCACCGAACGGTAAGAGGCGCATTGAATTTTAACATAAAAGCGGAACGGTATCGCCTGGTGAAGTCTACGCTCCGTCCCTAAGCAATCCAGATCCAAAACCCCGAGCGCTTTCAACTCGAATTGCAAAATCGCTTTGATTACCTGGAGGACTGCACGGATGTAGACATTTATAATGACAGGGTTCTGGAAGCTGTCCTTACGGTAGGTGCAAAGTTTTGCAAACCCAGCCGTACTAAGCAAAGAAGTAACGGAGCCGACAGATAAGCTGACGGAGGAATGGCGTGGAATAGGTCTGCAGTCTTCTGAAGGTTCTCGTCGGCAACTTAACAAACAGTTCTCTAAGTGTCTGACTCGCGACATACGCTGTTTTAATACGGAACGTATTAAAGAGGCCATCGAGCAGAACAATGGCTCCAATGTGTTCACAAGTGCCGTGCTTAGATCACTCCAGAGGTGCCAAAAAGACTATCGGTACATCCAAGTGTTGCGGTCATTATACGAAAACACCACCATGTCAGTCCGCCTTCAGGACCAAAACTCGAAACCATTACCACTTCAGCGCAGTGTGAGATAGGGTGACGTTAAATCGCCGAAACTGTTCACGCTGCATTGGAGGCTGTATTTAAGATTTTGAACTGGAGAGGACTCGGCATCAACATAAACGACTCAAGTACAAGACTCAATTTCGTTTAGCTGATGATATCGTAGTCATGGCTGAGACCGTGGAGGATCTAGGCACAATGATCGAAGACCCCTGTAGAGTTTCCCAACAAGTGGGTCTTAAAATGAACACGGACAAGACTAAAATAATGTCGAATTCCCGTGTAGTACCCACTCCTATGCATGTTGGAGACTCTACGCTGGAAGCTGTTGACGAATATGTTTACCTGGGGCAAATAGTCCAGCTCGGTAAGTCTAACTTCCGGAAAGAGGTAAGTCGTCCAACTCGGCTGGGCAGCGTTCGGGAAGCTAAGCAGCATATTCTCGGTTCATCTGCCGTAATTTCTCAAGACGAAAGTCTTCAATTCGTGCGTGTTGCCAGTGATGACGTACGGAAATAAGAAGTGGCTGCTTACAGTGGGTCCCATACGAAGGCTCAAAGTAACTCAAAGGGCAATGGAGAAATCTATGCTCGGGTTTTCTCTACGTGATCACATCAGAAATAATGAAATCCGTAGAAGAACTAGAGTTACCTAAATTATCCAAAGAATTGCAAACCTTAAATGGCAGTGGCGGGATACATTGCTCGCAGGACTGACGGCCGTTAGGGCAGAAACCGGACGGTACCGGATGTATAAGGATCTCCATAGCAATCGGTATGGAGATCTTTGGAGAAGGCCTATGTCCAACAGTGGGCGTCTCATGGCTAAATTGATGATGATGATGAACCAAAATGCTTATCTCACGAGTCATGGATCTTTGATTTAAGTAAGTTTGAATTCTAATATTTATACATACTGGAATTTTAATACGATCTAGCATTTATAGATTGCTTTTCAATATGAGACCAACCTCGAAATGAAGAAAAAAAATCATCTGTTTCATAGAAAAGTTACATTGCTCGCAGGACTGACGGCCGTTAGGGCGGAAACCGGACGGTACCGGATGTATAAGGATCTCCATAGCAATCGGTATGGAGATCTTTGGAGAAGGCATATGTCCAACAGTGGGCGTCTCATGGCTAAAATGATGATAATGATGAACCAAAATGCTTATCTCACGAGTCATGGATCAAGAAAAAATCATCTGTTTCATAGAAAAGTTCAATACTTGCTCGATCAAAATGTATGTAACAGTTAATTATTTTTTGTAATTTAAAAGTAGATCCCATAAAAAAGGAAGTCTATAAATGTTACTCAACCATATAAAAATGTAATCATAATAATGAAACTGTTATACTAATATAACTAATACAAAATTTCAAGAAATTATTGGAATTTAAAAAAAGCTGTACATATAGAGATACCTACTTTTTATCTAATAATAAAACAAATTGATTCAAACGAATATCGTACTTAGCGCTCTTATTACCTTAAATTATTTAAGGTAATAAGAGCGCTATGATGGCTTAGGTACAATTTTAAGGAACGTCCCCTTATCCGTCGTTATCTAAGTATAACATTTTCTATAATGCCAATGGAAAATAAAACTTAATACCGAGAATTAAGGTAACGATGACGGGTTAAGGTACTTTTGGTAATGCTCGCTCCAGTATCCGTCAAAACTACATAAATTTTGACGAGTATTGGGCAAAACAGGAATAAGCGAGCACCAATTAATGTCACATGCAATAAAAAATTAAATTCTCACGACATAGCATAGATTAATAGGTATAGTATTAGAAAATGTATTGTACTATCTTTAAAAAATAAACACACTTGCCGTATAAATATCCCAAGCGAAATATTATGTAAAAAATAGGAGCCGGTTGTTGCTCAGTTTAGTTGCCGAACTATACCTTTTCCACATTTTTTTCTGAGTTCACACTTTTAGCACCTCGAAATTTAGACGCAATTACAATTTTAATACAGTGTTGCAAATATAATAGAACATTATATTACTGTGATTGTATTTCAATAACAATTTTTTCATTTACGGTTGGTAGAAACATTATAAGCCCCTTTTAAAGTGTAGGTATAGGTACCTGACGAGTATTGGGACACTGACGAGTATACCAGCGTTTACCTTATAATTTTAGAATAATACGTACTCTGCGATTTGTGATCTATTTTTGGTATACTATCGTAGTATATTCATTCAGCCCCCCTAGCACGTCCACCAAAACACGATATGATAAAGCGGTTTATCGCGGCGAACTGTCAAAATACAATAGGGTTTCGACGTATTTTGACAGTTCACCGCGATAAATCGCTTTATCATATCGTGTTTTGGTGGACGTGCTACGGGGACAGGATAAGAAGATTCCTGTGACAGTTCGAAGTTTTCCGTTTCATGCATACTAGTTTTCGTGATTAAAAATATTATGTTTTAAAAATATAACTTATCTCTTTAGGTTATTTTTATCAATATCAGTCTAGTTAAATATAATTATTTATTCTAAAAAAATATTTGTTTAATTAAGTACCTGTGTATTTGAATCGTGAATCGACTTTGGGAAACATCTTTAAATAGTTGACCAAGTAACATAATTATATAAAAATCCGATTTTATATTATAATGTAAGAAGAATTATAATTTATTTAACTTTAAGGGCGTCGTCAGGTACATATTTACTACAACATTATGATAGGTAAGTATTACAGAAAAATATTTACTTATATTATGTATTACAAATATTACGTTTTTTACTTGTTTTCAAGTTTCTTATTTATAACAATACGACGTCAAAACAAAATGGCGCGCGCAAAGCAAATAAAAACAAAAGTACACCAAGGAGGTTCTGAGTCTGAGTTTTTCAGAAATTTAAAAAAGTTGTATGATAAATTCGGCACCATGGAGATGGAAGTAATAGTACATTACTGCCGCGGTCTATAATGACTACTTTGCTGGTCGCGCTGATGATGGCCGACAGCGTAGCTCCAGGCCGACACAGCGCGGTCAGCGTGCAGCACTTGATGGACGAGCTGAGCCTTTACAGTGAGGACAGCAAGATCTGCAATGATGGCCAAGCTGGAAGGCCTAGAGCGTAGCTAGGCTAGCTCGAGGCAATCATAGCGTGACCAGCGAAGCAGTAATTGTGGGCCAAGGCGTGTATAGTGCTTTACTCAAAAATGCAAGTACCTAATCTAAATAAAACCAGCAAGTAATTTAAATAAAATATTAGATTATACACCGAGGGGATAAAGCACTGTTTTATGTCACGTGCGCGATATTGAATCCTGAATGTAACGAAGGACTCCAGATTTAACTCCCGAGCGCAGCGAGGGTGTCATTAGTTTAGTAAGACGAGTCCTGAGCACAGTGAGGGGTTCAAGCGCGCCCAAGACAAAAACAGCTTTATCCCCGAGGAGTGTACTCTACTTTTCTCACCTTTTGCGAGACAATAAAAAAGCAAGGCTACTAAAAACAGCGTTTCGTCACTCGACATTTTAACAGAACTTTTCTTCTATTTTGATATACTTATTTTAATAAAATCTTTGCAGTTGTTACGTATATTATTGCAGTGTCTTACAATACTCGCGGCTTTTGTTTAATTTCAAATGTGTTCCATTCAGCTTGCCGTGGCCAGCTCGATTTTAGAAAAAGTTCGATTTTCAAATTACGTTCGACGCGGCGCCGGCCCCGGCCTTCGAGTGTTAGTTGATCTATTATTACGCAATTAGACTTTAAGGTCACTGCAATAAGAACTGTGAAAAGTGAACTGAACTGAAGTGAAGTGTTGGACTGAATCTCATTATAACCCAGCGGGTAATAATGAGATTCAGTCCAACATTACACCCCGGCTAAAGCCAAGGGCTTTAATGACTTGCTTTACGTAAGGTTTGCATGATATGTAATTTGGCATTGTCGAGCAAGTGGTGTGAAAAATATATTAATTAACTAGAAGCATAACTTTGCCGGCCGCTCCTTAAAACAGAACGGCAAGGTCGACTTTGCTCAAACAAGGTTGTCAAAATAATGACCACATTACATGCATTTTTGAGTAAATAGGTTTAATGATGTTTTGAAATCACATACCTAGTGCACGCGATGTTCTAAATTCAAATTTACTTTAACCTCAAGCGGATAAAACGGCTTTGGCGGTCAGATATCGAATAGCAAAAATACTCTTTCTGAGACGGGGGGATGAAAATGGGTTTTAATTAAGATTTTTGTAAAAATGAATAATAATAAGTAATTCCTCTAATAAGTTACAGCCGAATCGAAACTGAACCGTTGCGTTCGACCAATCAGAACGCCACATTATCACGTCATCGAACAGTTGCATGGCAATATAAGCGCTCCGATTGGTCGACAACAACGTCGACCTCCAGTAACCAAATCTGATAGATGGAATAATAAAACTTGCCGTTAGTCATTTCTCATCACACAGTCTTCATCTAAAAGAAATATCCTTTTTGTTACTGTAACTTCTTGTGTAGTGTAATAATAGTTATTTCTTATACATGAGTGCAAAGTTGTTTTTAACCGCGTGCTCAACTTTGATGATCGAGCAAGCGAAGGATTCAATATTAGAATCCTGAGCATTAGCGAGGGAATCAAAAGAGCACAAGGTGAAAAATCTTTGCACTCTAGTGCAACACGTAACTTTTCATTCCCCCTCAGTTCATTTCATTTTAGAATCCTTCGCTTGTTCGGTCATCAAAATTGAGCACGCGGTTAAAAAGCAACTTTGCACTCATGTATAACAAATAACTATTCCGAGATGGGGGGACGAAAAGTTATTTATATCAGCTAGGGTTTTTTCGAGTCCGTTTCAATTTTCGAAGCTCTTGGCTTTCGTTTTACCTGATGGTAACTGACGATAAGGCCGGAGATTGCTCAATATCTGACGTACTGATAATCTCTCATTAAATAGAGCTGATTATTCAATTGTCAGATAACCTTTAACTCGCATACTTTGCGCTATATATTCTAAGTCTATGCGTTAAGGTAAAAGGCCCATTATTCGTCAGGTTTTGCACTTTGCTGACTTTGGAGCTGTGTTACAGTAAACCTTGTAGACTTAATAATCTAAAACTTCGATACCTTGCTAAAATATTTATTGTAGTTTTCAGGGGTATACGTGGTTTATAAAAAAACTAAATAAATAATTTATTGTAATATAAAAAAGTAGAAAGGAGCCAATTGTACCAGTAGTCGGCAGGTTTGTCCTAGTAACCGTCATGTTGACCCAAAAGTCGTCAATGTTTCACGCAACCTTGAACTTTATTGCTATACGTTAAAGCTTACATTATAATCATTACGAAAAGAATATATATGTTCATGTTATTGTTATAAAGTACGTTATAGTAAAATAATGTAATATTTATTTGTTTATTTATACATATTATAGGTAGTCATAAAGAATGCAGATCCCAGACTAATATTTTACTATAAATAAATTGCGAAAACCAAAGAGTATATTCAATATAAAAGTATTAATAGACTGGAGGAAGACTCTGTACCAGGGTCGTCTGCATAGGTACCTCCGTCTTACCTATTTCTGCCGCAAAGCAGCAGTGCTTGCATTGCTGTGTTCCGGTTTGAAGGGTAAGATATGGCAGTGAAATTACTGGGTACTGTGACTTTACATCTGGTCACAAGTTGGCAACGTACACTGTGGTTCTTGTGGGGGTTGCAGTTTTGCTGCGAATCTTACAAGAGCCGCATGTATTATAGGTGACTGTTACCACTTACCACCAGGTGGGCAGTTTGCATGTTTGCCAACTTTCTGCAATAAAAAAAAAACATTTTCTTTTTTGAGTTTGACCAACTGATCATTGTTTCGAAAATCATATGTCGACCAATCCGCGCTGGACCAGCGTGGTTGAGTAAGGCCTACACACCCTAACTTAGGGTAGGCTCGAGCCCCTCGGCGGGCACGTATATGAGCTGTTATGACAAATCATATACGGCCGTCTTCCATATTTGTTTTAAAGGCCGAAAAACTTCCACATCCAACCGTTGTAGTATTTGCAGCGGAGCGGGCGCGGGAGGAGGACTCTCAAGCCACCCCGCTACGTAGTTTGCGGTTGGGTAGGGGGAGGCGCGCCTTCTTAGGTGCGCACCTACTACCCTAAGCGGCCAGGAAGCATTTAGGCCCAACCGACTGACAATCGGCTGGGAGATATTACGTTTCCTACCTGGTCGTCCGTCTGGGGGATCACAACCGAGCAACCTGGTCACCCCTTCCTTGGCGAGTCCCAGCTCATTTATACTGCTAGGCCTGTTGCTAAGGCGTGTATTCGGGGAATGACCAGTTTAATCCCGAGCGTACCTCCACCGGAGGTGGAAAGGTACCGGAGGCCTGTTTAGCCGGGCATGGGGTTTTACCCGAGTCCTACGGCATATCCAAGGGACAGCCTTGACAGCTACAGTCCCTTGTAAATAATGAAGAGTTTCCCCCGCCCCAAAAAATTCGAAAAGCGAAACATTAGTACATGGCAGGATCGAACCACGGACCTCCCGATTAGCAGGCCCTCGCCGAGTCCATATCGTCACCGATGCTCGATATAACTGCTTTCTGAACATTATACTAATCGAGTTGGATTCATCATTCCTCTCTCTGGAAGTTGAGCTTACCGAGCTGGACTATTTGCCCTAGGTAAACATAATTGTTAACAACTTCCGATGTCGAGTATCCAACCTTCACAGGAGTGGGCACCTACTAGATGGGAAATCGACACGTTTTAAATCTCATTCACATTCATTTTAAGTCCTACTTGATGGAAATCTATAGAGGTCTTAATGACTACGAAATCATCAACTAAACGAATATGAGTCATGATCTCGCCGTTTATTGTGGTTCCGAATCTTCTCCAGTCCCAAAGCTTGAATTCATACTCCAATGCATCTGTGAATAGTTTAGACGATATAACGATGCCCTGTCTCTAACCTCGCTAAAGTCGCATTGGTTTCAAGTTTAGGTCCTGAAGACAGCCTGACATAGTGATGTTTTTGTTTCAATGACTGCAGAACTTGGGTGTACAGATCAGTCAATTTCGACACTTCTGGAGTAACCTAAGCACGGCCCAAGTCTCGACAGAATTGAAGGCTTTCGCATAGTCCACAAACGCCAAGCATAGAGGCAGTTCATACTCCTCGGTCTTCTGTATAACCTGCAGCAGCGAATGAATGTGGTCTATGGTACTATTGCCTTTGCGGAATCCGGCTTGTTCGGGAGGCTTGTTGTTCATGAACTGCTTGAGAGCCAAACAATCTTGTACAGACAGGTTTAATAAAAACTTATTATTTATTATATATGATATGATATATTATATATCAAACTTATTAGTTTGATATATAATATATCATATCATAGACTCCACTGGAATTAGTAGTGAATCTTACCAAACTTCCTGAGTGCTACTTGCACCCCACCAGCCCGTACTGGGCCAGCGTGGCGGGAGAAGGCCCAAAACCTCCCCAAAAATGGATCGAACTACCCAAAGGACCCAAGTGCCCGGCGGTCCCGGAGGCCGTGTCGACAGTGACAGTCGTCGACCTGGCGCTAGGATCTGGGGTGCAGACCTGGGGTGAGGAATCCCTGGGCGGCGAAAACCTCCCGTCAAACGACCTTGGCCCTGGCAACATATAACGCGCGTACACTGCGGACCGAGGAGAAGCTGCTGGAACTAGAGTAAAAATTGAGCAGGATTCATTGGAGTATTCTGGGACTATCCGTAGTTCGAGAAGAGGGTGGGAACATAATGGTCCTTAAATCCAGCAACCTGCTCTATTTTCGGGAGGCCGAAGACCTGTCCCAAAGTGGTGTCGGGTTCATTCTCCATAAGTCTCTAGTGAACAACGTGGTACAGATCGGAAGTGTGTCGAATAGGGTGGCATACCTTATACTCAGAATCACCAAACGGTATTCGCTAAAGGTCATACAGGTCTTCGCCCCGACCTCGACCCACCCCGACGAGGAAGTGAAAGCTATTTATGTCGTTGTCGACATTTCTCGGACAATACACCCTTCCAAGACTCACTACACCGTTGTCATGGGAGACTTCAACGCAAGGCTAGGCAAGCGGAGCGATAATAAGTTGGAAGTGGGGCAATTTGGAGCTGGAATCCGGAATTATCCAGGTCAAATGCTAGCCGATTACATGGAGAGAAAAGGACTCTATAATAATGAACTCTTTCTTCAAAAAGCGGCTGCATCGAAAATTTACCGAGAAAAGTCCGGATTGACCAAAAATGAGATTGACCTCATCATGTCGACTAAGACCCAATATTTAATGACGTCTCAATGATCAATTCGTTTAACACAGGGAGCGATCACCGAACGGTAAGAGGCGCATTGAATTTTAACATAAAAGCAGAACGATATCGCCTGGTGAAGTCTACGCTCTGTCCCTAAGCAATCCAGATCCAAAACCCCGAGCGCTTTCAACTCGAATAGCAAAATCGTTTTGATTGCCTGGAGGACTGCACGGATGTAGACATTTATAATGACAGGGTTCTGGAAGCTGTCCTTACGGTAGATGCAAAGTTTTGCAAACCCAGCCGTACTAAGCAAAGAAGTAACGGAGCCGACAGATAAGCTGACGGAGGAATGGCGTGGTATGGGTCTGCAGACTTCTGAAGGTTCTCGTCGGCAACTTAACAAACAGATCTCTAAGTGTCTGACTCGCGACATACGCTGTTTTAATACGGAACGTATTAAAGAGGCCATCGAGCAGAACAATGGCTCCAAAGTGTTCGCAAGTGCCGTGCTTAGATCACTCCAGAGGTGCCAAAAAGACTATCGGTACATCCAAGTGTTGCAGTCATTATACGGAAACACCACCATGTCAGTCCGCCTTCAGAACCAAAACTCGAAACCAGTACCACTTCAGCGCAGTGTGAGACAGGGTGACGTTATATCGCCGAAACTGTTCACGCTGCATTGGAGGCTGTATTTAAGATTTTGAACTGGAGAGGACTCGGCATCAACATAAACGACTCAAGTACAAGACTCAATTTCGTTTAGCTGATGATATCGTAGTCATGGCTGAGATCGTGGAGGATCTAGGCACAATGGTCGAAGACCTCTGTAGAGTTTCCCAACAAGTGGGTCTTAAAATGAACACGGACAAGACTAAAATAATGTCGAATTCCCGTGTAGTACCCACTCCTGTGCATGTTGGAGACTCTATGCTGGAAGCTGTTGACGAATATGTTTACCTGGGGCAAATAGTCCAGCTCGGTAAGTCTAACTTCCAGAAAGAGGTAAGTCGACGAATCCAACTCGGCTGGGCAGCCTTCGGGAAGCTACGCAGCATATTCTCGGTCCATCTGCCGTAGTTTCTCAGGACGAAAGTCTTCAATTCGTGCGTGTTGCCAGTGATGACGTACGGAAATGAGAAGTAGCTGCTTACAGTGGGTCTCATACGAAGGCTCAAAGTAACTCAAAGGGCAATGGAGAAATCTATGCTCGGGTTTTCTCTGCGTGATCACATCAGAAATAATAAAATCCGTAGAAGAACTAGAGTTACCGAATTATCCAAAGAATTGCAAACCTTAAATAGCAGTGGCGGGATACATTGCTCGCAGGACTGACGGCCGTTAGGGCGGAAACCGGACGGTACCGGCTCTATAAGGAGCTCCATAGCAATCGGTATGGAGATCTTTGGAGAAGGCCTATGTCCAACAGTGGGCGTCTCATGACTAAAATGATGATGATGATTAACCAAAATGCTTATCTCACGAGTCATGGATCTTTGATTTAAGTAAGTTTGAATTCTAATATTTATACATACTGGAATTTTAATACGATCTAGCATTTAGAGATTGCTTTTCAATATGAAACCAACCTCGAAATGAAGAAAAAATCATCTGTTTCATAGAAAAGTTAAATACTTGCTCGGTCAAAATGTATGAAACAGTTAATTATTTTTTGTAATTAAAAAGTAGGTCCCATAAAAAAGGAAGTCTATAAATGTTACTGAACCATATAAAATTGTAATCATAATAATGAAACTATTATACTAATATAACTAATACAAAATTTCAAGAAATTATTGGAATTTTAGAAAAGCTGTACTTACATAATAGAGATACCTACTTTTTATCTATTAATAAAACAAATTGATTCAAACGAATATCGTACATAATTTAAGGTAATAAGAGCGCTATGATGGGCTTAGGTACAATTGTAAGGAACGTCCCCTTATCCGTCGTTATCTAAGTATAAGATTTTCTATAATGCCAATGGAAAATAAAACTTAATACCGAGAATTAAGGTAACGATGACGGGTTAAGGTACTTTTAGTAGTGCTCGCTCCAGTATCCGTCAAAACTACATAAATTTTGACGAGTATTGGGCAAAACAGGTATAAGCGAGCACCAATTAATGTCACATGCAATAAAAAAATAAATTCTCATGATATAGCACAGATTAATAGGTATAGTATTAGAAAATGTATTGTACTATCTTTAAAAAATAAACACACTTACCGTATAAATATCCCAAGCGGAATATTATGTAAAAAATAGGAGCCGGTTGTTGCTCAGTTTAGTTGCCGAACTATACCTTTTCCACATTTTTTTCTGAGTTCACACTTTTAGCACCTCGAACTTTAGACGCAATTACAATTTTAATGCAGTGTTGCAAATATAATAGAACATTATATTACTGTGATTGTATTTCAATAACAATTCTTTCATTTACTGTTGGTAGAAATATTATAAGCCCTTTTTAAAGTGTAGGTATAGGTACCTGACGAGTATTGGGACACTGACGAGTATACCAGCGTTTACCTTACTTGGCGGCATACGATACTTTCATGCAGTGGAGATTGATTTAAAAGCGCAGTCATTTTCAGAAAAATATTAATACCACAAAATCTTGTAATTTCCTCACAAGTATGTTGAAAAACGTCGTATGATACACACGCGCATTGGTCATTACCATGGCCCGGTGCAGAGCGCGATGATTAAAGTGAAGCAAAAATGACACCGCTGTGTAAAGTCGCTTACGCGCGAAACACGCACGCTACGATAAAAACGCTATATGACTCACATTTAGTTGCATCAAATTGTGCGCGCCGGTTTCTATGCGTTATTATTCTAAGGGATGAATAGCTGGCCGATCAGAAAAAAAAAACAAAATAAGCGGGAAAGTGGCAATCCGATCTTCATTTGTTTTTTCGAGTTATAGAGTTTTGTTTATACTTCCGTATAGCAGAGATTTATTATAACACAATGAGTTCATGTGATTCAGATATGGCTTTAAAGAGCCCGGTAAACGATCAAACATGTTTGTCAAACTTGCTTGACAAACTTAACGTTTTCATCAAATACGACGTCAACCCAGATACTTTTCAAACACATCAAACACGTTGTTCGTTTGTCAGACGCGTCAAACACAGCCCTACACGAACAAACAAGTTTGTCCAACACGTAAATTTGACAAACATGTTTGATCGTTTACAGGGTCCTTTACGCCTGATTTCATAAGAGAAGAGGCTAAAGTAGAAGTTGTTGATTTATCTTCTTCTAATATATAAAATCCTCGTGTCACAGTGTTTGTTACCAAACTCCTCCGAAACGGCTTCACCGATCATTATGAAATTTTTTGTGTATTATGGCGAAACGTAGTTTCGTCCGTCTGTCTGTCTGTCTGTCAAGACCCTTTTTCTCAGGAACGCGTGAAGGTATCAAACTGAAATTTATATCAAATACTTTGGTCTTCTGTCCTTTGGAGCTGTGAAAAAATCAAACTTCTAAGCCAACGCAATCGAAAGATACAGCCGTTTATGCCGCAAATTTCGACACTCGCAAGGGAATCAAAACCTACAGGGTACTTCCCGTGAACTCAGAATCTTGAAATTTGGTACGAAGTATAGCACAGATAAAGGAAAAATTGCGAAAACTGTAAATTTTTACTTTTATACCTACAGGTTTGTACGGAACCCTCGGTGCTCGGATAATAAGCACACGCGCCTAGGAATATATAGAATTTAAAAAGTGATCGCAATATGTTGATTTAAACAAAAACATTTTGATCCATATCTAAACATTATCTCTTATATTATTATCTTTATCTTATATTTAACCCGGCGTGAATGAGGTGAGAAATTGTTACACCAGCTATGAGGTGGGTACGATATACCCAAAATTTTGATGTTAAATTTTTGATACTATGATTGTGTAATTAGCATTTATGCTTAAGATATATTAATAATACGATCCATTTAAGAAGGTGAGTACATTAAATATCAGCATTTTGTACAAAACGCGTTATTTTTTATTGAAATAACAAAGTATCAAAATTTTCTTTGAACAATTGGAATGATGACTGAATTCTAATTTTTACGTCTCGTCATTAAATAGTAAAATACCGTGGAAAAAGATGCAGTCCTGTGAAATTAGAATTAAAGTCGGCTTAGAAATACATTAGATACAAGCATTTTAAGTTGTTAATTTGAAGGCGATTAGACAGAGAGATCCGACATCAACCGTGACGTCATCGTTGAGTACGGCCATATAAACTCCTTGTAAATTGCCGTTTTGCTAGAAAGAGATGGAGAAAAATCTTTAATACCTTATATCTTGGTTGTTTTTACAGTTATTCGAAAACCGATTTTTCTTTCTGTTTATTATATGAATGAGCTTCTATTGAAGCAGAAAAAAATTTTTAGTCATCTAGCCAATTACAAGTTTAGGTGGTTTTACTTTCTTTCGCATAAAAATTAAGCGAAATCGTAATTTTTAGGTTAACCAGCATATGAATAGTATATTTTAATTATTGTGACTAAAAAGGAACTAGAAAGTCTTATCAAGTCATGTCATAAAACACTGAGAAAGTTACACCTACAAATCATCACAATTGCCTCACATAAAAATTGCTTGTTTACTGGCATAGGTATATACTGGCTTCTCCCATTTAAAAAAAAACATGCACATGCACAACATAACAAACAAACACTAACAAACACATTTGTATTTTCATCATGGCGTAAAATTCACATAACCAGCACAAGTTTTTTTTGAAGGCAAATAGGACACCAAAGTATATAAAATTATTCTGGAACCCAAATTAAGAGCTATTTCCTTCTGTTTTTTTTTAAGATCTTATGTACATAAGACATCTTGAGAAATTAAAAAAAATGTCAAAATCCTCTATATAACTAATAAATCATAAACTTCCAGTCTACAAAAAAATGTAACACCGACTACGAGGTCGGGTGTGACATACCCAAGCCACGTTTGTGCACCTGTATCTGCCATCGTCGCCAGCGCAATACTAAACTTGACACTGTATCTTACCCCTGGCGCCCTCACCTCCAGCTATTGCAACAACAGGACTCACATGGCAACAGTAACATTAAATAATTTCCGCTCAAAAACTTCACGGGTATGACATACCCGACCTCACTCACGCCGGGTTAATTTTGGCAGAGGTCCAAAAATAAACCTGTATATAATTAAGTGGTCTCTAAACTTAGTCTAGGTTTGAATCTCGTACTGTTTTTCTTGTGTTGATAAGAGTAAATAGAGACAGCGTCAAGAGTAAGCTACGACCATGTTTTATAATAAGACGGTATGAGATTATTTCTATAGTACATAAAATTTCGATGTTAACATATCTAAGCAATGTTTAAGCAAATCATTATAATGTACACACTCAAACAAAGAATGTAAATTAAAAAAATAAAGTAATACGAAATGTGGCGGATGCGACGCTGAATTTTTATGTAATTTTTGTTGACGTTATTAACTCGAGCTTTATGTGTATATGATAGGTTTTATGTGTGATATGAGCGTAAAAGTATTCTCCGAATGCCTTAATTGTGTCCAATATACTGGATTAAAATGATATATTCGCATTTTAATATTGTGGCATGAATACACCTCAAGTCTAGCTGGCCTTACAAGGTTGTCGTCACACGTGGATGCCAAAATAAGCCCCGTCTTCCAGGGCTAGAGTCATTACGTCGGGTGTGTCGTCTTCGTCGCGCACGTTAGTTATCGGGTAGTTTCCACAAGCGATGGTTATCCTGCCGCTTGACGATTGACTGTGTCGCGTTTGACACATCTCACTGAGCATCGGTGAAGGGTTAAGTGATCGCTTATTAATTTAACCCTGTTTCCACGCGACTTTTTCTAAGCAACATTGAGACTTTTCCAATAACGAGTTGCTTGTTGAGTTGAAACCAGATGATTGAAAGGTGATGTAGAAATATGAACTATGCCGTGTGTTGGTTGTGCTGATATTGCTGTCGTAGCGACGTCCTTTTGCGTTACGTGCTTGCAGCGTACTTAAGAATGATGTTGTTCCCTTGGATACAGAAAAGAGATGCTGCGAACAATTTTGTTGCGTGCTTTCCGTATGTATTATATTTAGTTCCGTTTTTACAGATTTTTGTTTATTTATTAGCCGTGTAAGTTTTAAAGGAATAATATAGTATACTGAAATGTCTGCAATGCTAATTTAGTTGAATATTCAATGTTGAGTGAAATGTGTTTTTGTCTTTTGATGTCAAATACTTCGTTGTGTGGTTTTATTTTGGTTTTAATCGTATAAGATTCTAGTATAATTGACAGGGTGTACATTTTGATAGTCGATTATTTTTAAGAATATTTTAACTTAATTTTTTAATAAATTATTTTAAGAATATTCTGTTGAGATAAGACGAAAATTACAAAGCCGCGGCTAAATATATGTCATCATCGTAAGCTATATTATAATTTAATAAGTTTAAGGAAGTAATTTAAATAACTAGATACTTAAATTATGTACCCTTTTGTAAATTTATATGTTACTTACTTAAGTAAATATTGCAAATAAGGCATAACGTCTACTGTTACGTTTTAGCTAGCATTAAATTAATCGAATTGTGAGTCCGGTTTCAGTATTCCTATTAAGTAGGTAGTTGTATGTTGAGACAGCTGCGAAAATGAAATTCAAAATAATCTTAATTGAAATAGGTATGTGTCTTGATATAAAGCTCCTTTGAATCACTTAAACTTTTCACCTACCACCTTTAGTTCAGGTCGTCAATCTATACTAATATTGTACTTATACTTACTAATACGAGTATTATAAAGAGAAAAGATTTGTATTTTTGTATGTTTGCATTCGAAACTCCTGGAACGATTAGAAAAATTCTTTCACTAATAAAATGCTACAATATCACTGGTTAACATAAGCTATAGAATATTTTCCTACGGGAAAATATGGAATTCCCATGGGAAAAACGAAGAAAACGCGGGTGAAGCTGCGTGCGGAAAGCTAGTTATTGATAAATAAATGGGCGCAAGTAATTTGTCAGCTTTATTAAAAACAAAGTACAAAAAAACCAACTTCAAAAACACCAAAAAGTAATTAAAAAATACATACAACATCACATTTTTATTGACAATTAAGTTGATTAATTTCTTTATCTTTCTGAAAATCGGCGTCAATTATTGAAAAAAAAATTTATGACAGTTGGCGTAAAAACTACAAATATAACTTGATGGTTTCATAAGCTTTTAAAAAAGGTAAAAATATTATTTACTTTTATTAGTAGTTTTTACAGAAATTAGCAAAAAGTTGCGCTGTAGGTCAAAATTCATAATTTCATCTTTGAATAAAAATTGTCTGGAAAAGACAAAAGGACGAAGTAGAAATAAAGAAAATTGCTTCTAATACATAAAAAAATGAAAAATACTAAATTACAAAATAATACTACAAGTGCTGTTCAAAAGTGTCTAAGGCTATGGTTTATTTAGATAATTTCCATGCAACTTAAAAGAAATCATGGCAGTACGTCATTATCCAGCCTTTTTGGTTGAACTGATTGAAGCAGAACGAAGTTTGCAATCCTTTTTGGATAGCAAACCTCTTTGCTATCCAAAAAGCTATAACCTCTTTAGATTGACCTAACCACAGAACTTGCATAGGTTTTGGACGTTTTGGAACATGATTGATTAGGATTATGAATGTTTCGACGACATCATTCATTTGTTTTCCTGATTGAAATTGTTTGTTAAGTTTGAAACTACTTTTGAGATTACGGACAAACTTTTGATAACAAATAAACCGATACGCTATTTTGAAATGGCTGCTTTCGAAAACGAAGAATACGCAGATATTTTGTTTTATTATGGTTTTTGTAATGGTAACGCCGCTGAAGCACAAAGAGAGTACCAAATCAGATTTCCTGATCACCGTTTGCCTCACGTGAACGTGTTTGGTGCATCCTATTAGCGCATTCGAGAAACGGGCTCAGTTCAACGACGACAACGCGATCTTGGTAGACCGGTTGTTGGTAATCTTGGTGTTGAGGACGATGATGAAATTATTCGAAGTTTCAGAGCAGATCCTACTGTGTCCACAAGGCAAGTAACAAGAATACATGGCATATCACAATCGAGAGCCTGGTTTGCCGCATCGCGTACAGCACAACTGTATCCATTCCATTACACACCAGTTCAAGCCATTGAAGAAGGTGATCCGGTGAGAAGAATTGATTTTTGCAGATTTTTAATCAATGCTGAGATTGAAGAACCAGATTATCTAAAGAAAATCCTGTGGACCGATGAATCTACGTTCGATCGCGATGGCATCACAAACAACCACAATATTCACTTTTGGGCCCCTAAAGGTCAAAACCCAAGAAAAAGTAAAGAAAGGGCTCACCAGAGAAGATTCTCACTAAATGTGTGGATGGGGATTGTACACGATAATTTAATTGGACCTTTCTTCCTGCCACAAAACCTGAATGGCACAACATACGAAACTTTTTTAAGAGAGGAAGTGAACACGCTTTTGGAAGATGTTCCGCTAGCTACAAGAAGAAATATGGTATACCAGCATGATGGGTGCCCAGCTCACTTTTACCGTGGTGTACGACAGTGGCTGGATGAAAATTATCCACTAAGATGGATCGGTAGAGGTGGCCCGACTCCATGCGAGGCGAGAAGTCCTGATTTGACGCCCTTTGACTATTATCTTTGGGGTCACATGAAAGATCTAGTCTACCCCACACCTGCGACTGCCATTGAAGATTTGAGGGCGAGGATCGTATCAGCTGCTAAAGTCATTAAGACATCACTTTCAACGCGTGTGACAGTGAGTGAGGTACGCCGTAGGCTGCGTGTAAATGGTGTAGTTTTAATTTGTCATTGTAAATGGTGTAGTTTTTTTTTTATTTTTTTGGTAACAAGTCGGAAATAATCTCAAAAATTTTAAAACCGTCGTAGCTCGATAACTAACTGTTTTTGACCCCTAGTTAATTGGACTTGTTTTGTTTTGCTTATGACCTGTACTATAACCCCTTTCAAGGACTACGTCGACTTTTCCTGGCATCCTGTATATGATTGTAATGTTGACAATTTAAAAATATTTTACAAAAAAAACCGACTTCAAAAACACGGAAACGCTAAAAATAATGTAATAATAGGTACATACAGCATCACGCTTCTATATTGAAATCTGTGCCAAACGATGATCTCCTAGAAAGTCTTACGATTTGGCACCTTCGGTGTAAGTTTACACTTCGGTGTAAGACATTGGACCTGAATTCAATGCCAGCTCAGGTCAGGCCAGATCAAGTCCAAAAGTTAAGGATCCTTCCACCATCAGCTCAGTTTATGACTACCAGACGCAAATACGTGAATAACTTCGGAAAAAACATGAAAAACGTTCGACGTACCTATAAAATTTAAGGGTTTCCCTCGATTTTCATGGGATCCCATTGTTAGATCCTGACTTTGGTAACTTTGGGACCACCTTAGGAGTATACTGTATCGAACTAAAAGATTTTTGGAATTCGGTCTACAATTGGGGGCGTAATCGCGTAACATACACACAAAAAAAACACGTATCGAATTGAGAACCTCCTCCTATTTTGAAGTCGGTTAAAAAGAAGAGACCGAGGCGTGTTTTTTTACGATAATGCCGAGAATTGCTAGAGGCTTGCGCCAATTTTGGAATACCAGAAGCCGATGACGATGGTGATGATGAATTAAGGTCATAAATCCTATTGGCGCCACCAAGCCCGCGTAAGGCTATCGCATGGCCTCCAAGTCCAAGGGACACGCCACCGTGGATTGTCGAAGCATACGTTTGTGCGACCGTGTAGCGACATCAGATGATGGCAAGGGGTTGGGGGAAACGCCTTGACCTTCATCTTCTCAGTGACCGACATCAGGCGGCATCAGGCGGCTTGAGCAGTACTAAATGCGTTGGCCCACTCAAGGATTTTTGTTCATGTTAGGAGGGTGGTTGGACACCCCTTTGCTCTTTTAACAAGTATATTAAATCAATGAATATATGACAAATTTTAAATAGTATCGATAGTTACAAGAGGAAACTATCGAATTAGTCCAGTTGGTGCGACCGTCAAAAGTTTAAACGAGTGTTTTTTTTCAATTCATACTCGTACATACACCATTGCATTATATTGCAATTGTACTAGTACTAGTATTCTCGCCAGCCTACTACTTATCTGCAATGCGCTTAGTGTCCAACAAAGTGAAAGAGTTAAATTAGAGTAGCTATACTGTAATGGTGACCTAGAAATCGAGTGTTAATATTATAAATAAATTGAGCCTCGCAAGGTGTTTTATAAGTATTGTAGGTAAATGCATGTAAATATATTACACCTTACTTTTTCAGTCAATTCGGGTGATGAAATAACAATTTCAAGGAAATCACTATTATACTTAGATGGTTTTGCTCTGAAATTTTCATGAATGGCATAACTATTGAATGAGTATAAAGGATAAGTCTACTGCTTTCCCATATTGAGGAATTTTGCAAACAACATACACTGACCTTCAAAAGTAACACTTTTAACTTTTAAAATTGCAATAACTTTTAAAGTAGGCAAAATATATTTTCAAAATAAAAAGTATTAAAAAGACTAATGTCTAAAAAACTATAACTTTCGAGAAACCTGAAGAAATGAGCTGAAAATGTTTTTTGATTGAATCCTTTATCTTTTGTAGTTTAGGGAAAAATTTAATTTTAAAAGTGTAGTACTTACTTTTGAAGGTCAGTATATATATTGATAAATACAAGACAAACTTCACCTCATGCGGAATTCGAACTATTGTCTTTTACATACCATATTGAAGTTTTATTTGTCTATTGACTAACTACGTTACATAGTATTAATAATTATACTATTAATAAACGTACTTATCAATATCCACTGTAGATAGTTTTACAAATATCGTGAAAATTGGTAAAGTAAAAGTAAAAATAGAATTTTTAATAAAAAATGCGGTGCGAAATTTTAACTATGTAAGTACATAGCACATTCGTTAGTTCCTACATTTTCCCAGGCTTTAATTTAAAAATGTGATGTGTGTATTCCTATATTATATTTTTACTTTTTTGTGTTTTAGACGTGTTTTTATTTTAAGCAAAATGTTTTTGTTTCAATCTTTTCAGTCAAATTAATGCTTGTGTATTAGATTTTATCGAAAGGCAAATACAAGTATATCTCAATATGTTTTTCGCTATAAACGGTAATAAAAGAATTATGCCAGAACTCTTAATAAGCTAATTGTTAAATTGTTGTAATTTCTACTATCAGTTCACCTGATTACTTCAAAGAATATAATTACGCGTTAATATACGTTCCCATTTTATACCATTTTTCCCATACTCTTTCGAATATAAAAAGAATTTTGAAAATAGGTTCACAATTAGTGGAATAATCGGTGAACATTCAAAAATGCTAACAGTCGAACTAAGAACTTTCTTGAAAACGATAACAAACAAGTTAAAATATTTAAAATGAACCTTTTTAAATACAAGCTTTTAGTACTCGTCAATACGAATCAAACGAACCCAAACATGATGGGGTTGTGTCGTTTTATTGCGGAGTTTCTATGGCCATCTTCCAGCTCCGGCATTCGATCAGCTACGTCATCATAATATTGTATTGTCACGCGATATACTCGTACATATGCATGCAAAATTTCAGCTCAATCGGAAACCGCGAAGTGGGTCAGATTTAACTTGCAAGATTTCATTACAGAGACCGAGACAGGTGAAAGTAAATATAAGCTTGTAATGAACAAGTAAAATTATTAAAAAAAAGTTTTTAAATACAAGCTTTTATATCATCCTAATATTGCATTGTTACGCGATATACATATGCATGCAAGATTTCATTACACACACCGGACAGGTGAATGTAAATAAAAGCTTGAAAAAAAAATACAAGTCATCAAATGACCTACATCAAATTCAATCAGTAATAAAGCTCGCAGACAATTATTCAAATATCCAAATAAACGGCGAGCAAAAGTTTCGGGTCACCTAGAAAAACTACGATTTCTCGTAAAGTAAAACGATTTTTAAGATTTCTTGAAAAGACAAAATATATGTAAAGATTTTTTTAACACACATTAAGTGAAATAAATTCTGTTATTATTACTATTTCACATATTACTTATTTCAGACGCCTATGTTACATGACAATATCGAAGTTGTTATAAGTGACCCGGAACTTTTGCTCGTCAGTGTATATTCGTATTCAAATTCCGTTTGGATAAAAGAATGGGATCTTGGCCCATGGCTTAAGACATACATTTGAGGTCACTTCATTGTTCATTCTGTCCGCTACTCATTCTATCAAACCCTTCTTTTTATGAACCCGTCTGCGGACCCCGTAAAACTAATAAAAACGTGTTTTTTATTGAACGCAATAAAGAAATATGGTAAAATAAGTAAGTGTTTTTTCATTTATTGACATACATGAACAAAATTTAAATTACAATTCCTACCACAAAAACCTTATAAGGTTTATCTGTGTAGGTAAGTAAAGTCTTCGACGCGTAAAAAGGTCTCAAAATAATTTACACTGGGCTGCAAGGAGAATGGGTCGCTAACAAAATCTTCAATTATTTCTAAAGCTTATAATAGGGTTCCGTACCTCAATAGGAAAACCGGGACCGTAAATGCGCTACTTTCCCCTTTTTCAAACAATTTCGATTTACTGTACCGCCACAAATATAAAAAAAATAAACAATAAAACATGCAGTTCTAAAATTCACATAGGTAATATGATATTTTTCAACACTCGATAGAAAAAAATCCAAAGATCGTATAACGTTGCTCTAGGCACGAGTAGATGGCCCATGATAGTTTTTTAGACCCTGATGAATGTAGCCGGTAGGTAGCACACCTACGTAATATACAACCCTAGCAAGAAAATTAGTTGCAGGATCTTTCTTGACGTTTTATCCTACGATCTCCTCAACTCACAACTCCAACGTCCAAGTTCTCAGCACATCCTTGCCTAGAGCAATCAAGCTGAGGCTCGCCGAAATATGTCAACTGGATGGTCCCGAGTCTGCGGCAATATCTAACAATAATAAAATTGGTCGCTGTGAATACTATTCCTCAAAAAAAGATCGTAAAATGCGCTACAACTGTGCCAACTGCAAAATACACTTAAGTTTGGAACATGCTATTTTGCCCTGACTGTTATGGTTGGTAAGGCTGATGACTAAGTCTACTTATTTACGAAGGTTAATAAACTTTTTTTTTTCATAAAGCTAACTAAATATTTTGGAAGATATGAAAACTTTGTGACTGGCCCATTTTTATTGTTACAAATAAGTTAAAGTCAAGATACGAAAATTGTCATTTGAAGTTGTACCTGATAAAAACTCAAGACTTTTGGATATACATATAAACATTCCTACCATAATGTTGAGCTTGCCGTATTTTCTTGCGATAATATTTTTTGTGTGCTTTCGATGAGTTATTCGTTTGAAAGCTATTTTTTATGATTTAAATCACGACGGAGCGAAATAGTCTAGAATTGTTATTTATATAGATCACTGAGCGCAGTAGACACGGAACATAAAAAAAAATTGTGTGTGATAGTTTTCTTTTCTGGAGAAGCAAAAAGAACAATTTTTGTACGGGAACTTCAGGACGTGAGTTGGATTCATACTGAACCAAGTTTTACTAGTGTTGCCCAAAATCTGTCTTAGTTTTGCAGTCTTGCGAGACTCTTGCTGCAAGACCGAGTCCTAGACCAACACCAAGACTGACCCATGCAATATTTGAGCAAGACTCTTGCTCAAATCTTGCATGGATCAGCCTTGGTCTTGGTCTTACTGCAATTAGGGCGATCTTGGTCTCAATCTTGCAGCAAGAGTCTCGCAAGACTAAAACCAATTTTGGGCAATTTTGGGCAATCTTGCAGCAAGAGTCTCGCAAGACTAAAACGATTTTGGGCAACACTAGTTTCACCTATAGTTGCATCGTCTCCTAAGCATCTTACTACAGACAATACTATGCTCAAGGAGGGTTGTCATTGAAAAAGTGATCTCCAAAGAAATAAAAGACTCCAACCCACTTGCCATTATTAAAATAAGGAGCCGGTTTGGTTGCAGTTAACATGAATAAGCTATTCCGATGCTATTGAACATAGAGCATAGGGGAGGGTCGTAAAGAAATAGATCAGATGTGATAATTTAAGGTCAGTTTGTTTTTTATAATAATTGTGAGAGCTTTTTATGACTTGAGAGGAAGGAAACCAGGAAAACATTGCCACTACCGCCCATATAACTAACTGATTATATTACGAGAATTGTCGTGTTTTTTTGCGAAAATAAAATAAAAGCTGCAGTGATAACTGCTCCTAACCATTCAGGGATCATGCTGTAAAGATTTGTTAGAGAAAAAAGAAGTTATAATTTTACATTTTGCCACTACGAGTATATTATCGTTAATTATTTGAATTGTTGTTTCTTATAAATTCAAAATGTATTACCGTGATATCACCGTTGAGAGTTTTTCAGTCTCACTAATATATTAAAAGCTCACATTTGTCTTTACCCATTCTTAAATAATTAATTGTATTGTAATACAATCTATCTACCGATCCTGCAATTATCGCTGAGAAAACAACAAGTTATTAAATGGTTCAAAGTTACTGACTTATTGAAATATTCTTTTATCCTCTCCTAAACTTTTTACAATATAATTGGCACAGTTTGTTAAATTCCTCGAAGGCTGATAATAAAAAGACCATAGGACAGATCAGCTAAAAAAATCAGCAGACCTGAATTGGAACACAAGTAGTACCTTACTCGTCCACGGAGTGGGTAAATTGGTAGAGTAAATATAACAGTGGCGATTACAGTTTAATGCACAAATAACTCGCAAGCGGTAGGGAATTTCTTGAACATCGTGACCTCATCGATTTGTGGCGGTTCCTGTGTTTAGTTCTCCAGTGGCTGTTTGCCGGATCCGTTATTAAAACGTGCCCAGCGCACTGGATTACAATGTAAATTAATCCTTCCAACGGGATGTTTGACGCGGGCAAAGTAAAACTTCATCATAGCTATTTCTAATTCAACCGTTATTGCATTGCGGTTTCAAATAACATCTGCAGAAACAATAACAAGCAAATCTACACGTCTTAATGGCGAATATTTTGTGTATACTAATCGATACTTATAGATATCCCGTTGTAACGTTGCTTTGCTATTTCGTGGAATATTGGAAGCCTGTAACTATATACGCAAATACCTGAATGTCATCAGAAAAAACATGAAACGTGTTGGATGCGCCTATAAAATATAAGGGTTTCTCTCGATTCTCCTAGGATCCCATCACAGGATCCTGACTTGGTGGCAATGGGACCAACTGGAAAGTATATCCTCTCAATCAACAAACGAATTGTCTATTCGGATAATAAATGACGGAGTTATGAGGCAACAAACATTAATTGAGAACTTCCACCATTTTAGTAATTCAAAAAAAAATTTTTACAAAAAGTAAAAACCGACTTTAAAAACACTGAAAAGTTAAAAATTATATAAGAATAGGTACAGACAACATCACACTTCTATATTAATGACGGTGCCAAATTTTAAGACTTTCTAGGAGATAATCGTTTGGCACCGACTTCAATATAGAAGTTTGATGTTGTCTGTACCTGTTCTTATATTATTTTTAACTTTTTAGTGTTTTTGAAGTGGGTTTTTACTGTTTGTAAAATCATTTTTATTTTAATATTTTTAGTGAATTGAGAAACCCTAATTAAATTAAGGTTTCGCTCGATTATCATGGGATTCCATCATCAGATCCTGACTTTGGTAACCTTGGAACGACTCTAGGACTATACTCTATCCAATACAAAAAAGAATTTTGAAAATCGGTCCAGAATTGGCAAAGTAATCGCGTAACAGACACACAAAAAAAAACATACGCATCGAATTGAGATCCTCCTCCTTTTTTAAAGTCGGTTAAAATACCGAGGATTTTCCAATTTGAGTGAATCTTTGACTGTATTCTCTTTAACTTGCAAATCAAAACAAGATCTTATTTACTTTTGATAACAACATAATTGGTATACTTCCGCTACTAAAATTATGTTTTTATTATAAGTCTTCTCTTACTATAACGAAATACATAGAGCGATGAAACCATCACGACTGGTAATACTGGCTGTGGGTAATAAGCAGCCTCCATTACACCAGATAAACTTCTTTAAACTTGAATTAACACATTTGGCATAATTTTAACGGTCAATCAATTCGTCAATAATAGTTAGTTAATATAGCAAGTAGTAAGATGGCATAGCGAATGACGTTAGCTTAAAAAATTAAAGTGGCACTCGGGGACTGCCGCGGTTAAGCTATTGCATAGCATTTTTTATCAACTTTTATTATCAACAGCAATTATAATTATTTACTCAAAAATGCATCTAATGTGGTCATTATTTTGACAACCTTGTTTGAGCAAAGTCGACCTTGCCGTTAACTTTTCATAATTGTCATTTTTATAAAATTTCTAGTTAATTAATATATTTTTTATTCAAATTACTTGCTGGTTTTATTTAGATTAGGTACTTGCATTTTTGAGTAAAGCACTATACAAACCTTGGCCCACAATGACTGCTTCGCTGGTCACGCTATGATTGCCTCGGGCTAGCATAGCTACGCTCTAGGCCTTCCAGCTTGGCCATCATTGCAGCCCTTGCTGTCCTCACTGTAAAGGCCTCGACCTACGTACGGTCTCGGGCTTTATCTCAGCTCGTCCATCAAGTGCTGCACGCTAACCGCGCTGTGTCGGCCTGGAGCTGCGCTGTCGGTCATCATCGGCGCGACCAGCAAAGTAGTCATTATAGACCGCGGCAGTTATGTACTATTATTTATTTTATTTATGTAGTATTTCTTTTTCTTTGATTGTTAACACTCGTAAAATGCCATAACGGCCGTGTTGTGGTGGTTTGCCGGCTTGTCAATTAGATGGCGCTTTTCACCGGCTACATCGCGGTTAAGAGATTGTCACAAAGCCGGTATAACTAACTTCGGTTGCTAACTAGTACTGTCATTTTTGAAAGAAACTTATCATCCATCACTGCTATCATAAACGCTGCCGTAATACATAAGATCACTTAACTAGTAATGGATATAATGTCTTTCAAAATTCAAAATTAACAGTCTAGTTAGTTAGCGAATAGGCCTGCCGGTCGGAGTAGGAGGTATTAGGTTTTTTTCGTTACGGAATTTCTTGATTCGGTCGCCGCGCTCAAAGCCCGCGATAAAAGCTATGCAATAGCTTAAAAATACAATAAGAAATAAATTAAATTCATACCAGTGTTTTTTCGTTGGTTATCGATTTAATGTTATCAAATCATCACATATAATATTTTGCAAGGCTTTTTAAATATGCATAGGTATATTGCGAAAATAATGAGAGATCCAACTACCACAGCGCAATCGTGAATCTATCCAATACTAACGATATAAAAATAATCTACAGTAATCCACTCAATGGCGTAACAAGTCTGTAAAAAGATGATTGCTTCTTGCAATGTGACTTTGCAATTATTGGATTTATTATGATACTAGCTTTACTATACGCAACTTCGCCCGCGTTGTTTTTGTTTTCCCGTGGGAATTTTATGTTTTCCCGTAGGAAAAATAGTTTTGTAGCCTATGCTAATCAGGGATAATGTAGCATTCTAATGGTGAGAGATTTTTTTAAATCGGTCTAGTAGTTTTTGAGTTTATTCGTTACAAACATACATAAAAATCTTTCAAATCAAATCAAATTAAAATGTCTTTATTTGCGGATACAGGTATGATATTTGTTTACAATAAATTTCATATGAGAACAGCCATATCCTGCCTTGTGGCATGCAAATACCTTTTCTTATCAAAGGTAGTATTATATTTCTGAGGCACAAGGATATAATGTTTTATAAAAAGATATCACTTAAATTTTATCTACATTGAAATATTAATTGTCAAGTTATATATTTAGGGTCTGTTTCACAATCAATAAGTAAGTTTTGAATAGCTTACTTGACAGATTCTTTGACATATTTTTCATATAACAACCGTCAAATCATCTGTCAAGTAAACTATTCAATACTTACTTTTCGATTGTGAAACAAGCTCTTAATGTCATAAATTGCAAAATTAAATATGTCATAATTCCGATTTCACGGGTCATTAATAAATCTTGTCAAAAATTAAAAAACCGGCCAAGCGCGAGTCGGACTCGCCCATGAAGGGTTCCGTAGGATTTATGACGTATTAAAAAAACTACTTACTAGATCTCGTTCAAACCAATTTTCGGTGGAAGTTTGCATGGTAATGTATATCATACCATGCAAACTTCCATGGGGGGGGGGGGGACACATTTTACCACTTTAGACGTAAGTATTTCTCGCGCAAACTATTCAGTTTAGAAAAAAATGATATTAGAAACCTCAATATGATTTTTGAAGACCTTTCCATAGATACCCAACACGTATGGGATTAATAATTAAAAATTTTGAGTTTCAGGTCTATGTATTTTATTGCTTTTTTCTATTTTTGTATGAAAATCTTAATGCGGTTCACAGAATACATCTAGCTACCAAGTTTTAACAGTGTAGTTCTTATAGTTTCAGAGAAAAGTGGCTGTGACATACGGACGGACAGACAGACATGACGAATCTATAAGGGTTCCGTCTTTTGCCATTTGGCTACGGAACCCTAAAAATGCTATGTCAATCACGGACCTGAAAAAAAGACGGACGGAGCGTTATTGAATCACGAGTGAAGCATGCAAATGACAGCATATTTGTATGTGTGCGTGTCGTGTTCTATGAAAATGACAGCTTTTTGTCTTACCTGGTACATTAGTATGAGTATAGGTCTTGATCTTTCCTCTTCATTATAACAGTATAGATAGTATAGATAAATCCGTATAGTTCTGTTTGCTAGATACTTTATAATTAAAATGTGTGTATTTTTACAGGGACAATCCGCGCGAGATCCGAAACAAGGCTGAAAAACAAAGGCGAGACAAGTTGAACCAATCTATTAGTCAGCTCGCATCAATGGTACCGCCGGTCGTGGCGGCGAGCCGGAAGATAGACAAAACGGGAGTCTTGAGGCTGACGGCGCATTATTTGAGAGCACACCAATACGGTAAGTTAATATGAGTTCCACAGCTATACCATCGATCAACAAAACAGTAACATCAAAAGGCGTGAATACTACTCTCTTAGGGTCAAGCACGCACACCTTTGTGACTAGGGGTTCTATTTTAAATCAATCGTTTTTTTTCATCCATGCGAGAGTGGAGACGGAGAATTCTCATATCTGAACGGCCGGCCGAACAGGTTATGTCGAACTCTTACCGACTAAACTACGCCTTTTCCCTTTCACCCGAAGGTCATTAAGGCTTCATCGGCCTCAGGAAAGGGGGCGATGCAGCGCCGTTCTAGATTACATAAGGGCACTTGAAATTGATCGGGAACCAGATGGGTCTAAAGGATGGACCCTGTCAACGATCAAACATGTTTATCAAACTTGCTTGACAAACTTTACATTTTCATCAAACAGTAGCTTAGACGCTCAAACCAAAGCTCAAACAAATTTGTCAAATATTGAACATTAATCCAGATTTCCTTTAAACACATCAAACGCGTAATTTGTTTGACAAACGCGTAAAACATAACCATACACCAACAAACATGTTTGTCAAACACGTAAATATGACAAACATGTTTGATCGTCTACAGAGGCCTTAAGAAAAATTCTATCACGATCGCCTTTAATTTAACAGCCATTGCGCGGTCAGCACAAAACCCTGCGCCGACTTTCTTTTATGAAGCGGTGATGCATGTACTGCGGTTGTCAAATTGTAAGCGAACGTGTTGGTTTTTTTCATAGACAATAGCCCCTCAGAATGGGCCGATTATGTCTGATGGGGGGCAAGAGCATTCGTTAAGCGTCGTCTTTATATACAGGGTGTAATGCAACCGCTTTCGAAAAAAGAGAACACAATTCTGAAACTGAGCAACATACGAGTACCTCAAGGAACATAATAGGGTAGTTGACTCATATCAAAATTTATTAAAATATTGTTTATTTCTAACAGTATTTGGCATAAGGTTCCACAATATACCGATTTTAATAAATAACAATGAATGATTACTGTAAAATTTTAATTTGAAAATGCTAGATATAATCTTTTTTTATCTCACGCCGTAAACGCTTTGATATCCTGTGCTCAGGGCCGTGACGTCACTCATATAGTAAACAAAGAAATGTCAAATTTGATTCAACAACTCGTCGATTTGCACTATTCTTTCCTAAAACTGGCAAAAAATCGTCCAAGTCTCCGTTATTATATTTGTAAATATCGTAAATTATTTGTATTAATAGCAAAATCAACCATTGATGTTGGATTTGTGAGAGCAGATAGTACAAATCTTCCGAAAATAGACAGATTGATGGTCAGGAGATTCTTTGTGTATCGCTCTAAACAATATAAGTACAGTTTCAAAACTGTTATAATGAAGAAGTGTACTTGTCAAGATTGTCACGCGGCAGAAGAGAGTTGCAAACATGCATTTTTGGTGTGGTTGCACCATCACAGTGAGGAGCTATTTTGTACAGCAGTTGAATGCTATTGGATAGAATTCTATCTCTCACAAGTCAAATAAACACTAAAAGTATTTACTTCAAGAGAAATGTTGAAAAGAAAACATCAGGATCATGTGTCAAATACCAGTGTAGTACTGCAAGAATTTGTAAATGAACATAAAAAGAGAAAGATTGGCAGTTGTTCATTTGTCAAGCTAGAAGAAAATTACTGGGAGGAAAAATATATATACATTCACAGACACAGATTGTGACATATTTCTTAAAAAATAAAAGACCTCTTCAATGAAGAAAGAATAAAGTGCATAGAAAACTAAACCACGAGTCATAAATACAGAAGTGCACTTTAGTTCGAGCTTCATTATAAACAATAACAGCTTCCATGTGCTATGAAGTCAGCCAGTGCATAACACATGATGGTTCTTTCGTTGGGAAGATTTTTGGTGGGAAATCTTGCAGTCACCTACGAGTATAATGAAATGTGGATAAAAGTTGAAAGATGAAGATTTGGGTTGCAATTTGCAATTCTGACCTCTTCATTTCTGATTAATACCCTGTAATAGTATATTCAACAAACGGTATCCATAAAATTAGTTATAAATCTTTTAAAGTGTAACAGAAAAATAAAACACATGCATTTCAAATTAAAATATTTTAATTCAACTTAAACCTTTACAAGTCATTATTGTCAAATAAACATAGAACATTTTTTTTAGTGAAGAACATAATGACTAATGTAGTACAAAAATTTATTATGTCATCTTTAGATGTTAGTTATGTATAAAGTAAAGAAAAAAAATGTCTTTATATTATTTATTTAATAAGAAGGGTCTTGTAAATTAAGAAGAGCACAGGCTGACAACACAGCAATCACATTTAATATATTTGTATACGGCTTTAAAATGGATAACTTGCATATTCTTGCGTAAGCTGTTCTGAAATTTACCAGCCATGGTGGCCAGCAGGTTTAATCAGTGAAGATATAACATCTTTCAGTTTTACCAAACTGGACCTATTTACTTCTATGGTGCTTTGGTATAATGAATACTTGAGTTATTTTGTTGACATAATGTTGTTCTAGTTGACGGGTCACATTTTGATGTTGTGGCTGAGCATGCACTGCTTTGTATTATGTTGCACAACTTTTACTGCCTTATCAATCTCGTTGTCAAGAGGAGAACAGGTTAGTAAACAATAGTTCTCATTAAGTAACCACTGAAAGCAACAAATTTTAATTAGGTACTCAGTAAATTCAAGTAAAAGTTGTTTAGATAAATATATTCATTATGAAACTTTGATATTTTTGTTTGTATTACATACTTTTTAATTAATATTCAATTACATAATTATTCAATTGGACATAAGTACATATTCTTTTCTTTGAAACATCATCTAGTGTCAGTGTATAACTTAGATTAAATCAAAAAGGCGTAAATGGTCAAGTTTTCTCTCAGTTTTCTGGTCAAGTTAAAATTTGGTTGGTCGGCTGCAGTCAGTTTTCAGTCTAATTTGTCAAATTTTTTTTGCGTCATTGTATATTTATGTTCCTTGGGGAAAGTTGTTCAGTTTCATAAGTAGAATCGTGTTCTTTTCGGAGCAGTTGCATTACACCCTGTATTTAATTATACTTATAGGTAAACTCTTTATTGAACAGAAACAAATACAAACATAGTACACGAAAAACAATAGTCTGTCCAAAGGCGAAGTTATGGAAGGTTTTCACCGATAAAGAAATTCAAAAGCTAGTGACTTGCCTCTTATACCACAGAACACTAGTTTGCAGCTAGTGTTGGTACTAGTTTGTATTGGGAGCTCTGCTTAAAAGCGCTTTTGAAATAATGTACTTAAGTGCTCGACCACTATCAAGAAGGGCAGATGTCTCCATGTGTCAAACTGAAAGGAATTTAAAATGTAGTGGCTTAGGTACATTTAGTAACTACGCCAGTCGTCGTAACTGGCGAAATCTATGGTTCAAGGTTAAGAGACGTAGGTTCCTCAACAACAGCGCGTCGAAAAGGGGTTATAATTATAATCCTTTTAATTAAAAACCATTTTCGCTCTCAGTGGGCATGGAACATTTCATGGGTAGCATGTGAAAAATCATCAAAGGATTTCCATTGGTACACCTGCTACTTCACATGAACTGCTATAATTCACAATTAGTGAAATCGCAGATCATGCGTATTCCATCGAAGAAGATTAATATTTAAGGATGTCACGAATTTTTTACATTTTGAGTGTCAAGCTTGCTGTGATTGATGAGGTGATTTTTATTAATTAAGAAATTACACAACAATAGCATACGTACCTACTCAAGGTGAAAACTAAATAACTAATATGTTAAATATATCATTTAAGTAGCAAATAATTAATCATTCATCGTAATTCATACTTCATACTAGAAGCAAACAGATAGCAAGTATCATTACTCGTACGAGTACAAGACAACTGCGAAATAAAAATCATTGCCTATGAAATTTCACATGTGACATCATATGAAAAAAAATCATCATTTTAGTCATTAAATGAAAATTTTCAATAAGTTGCAATCATTTCAAATTTTCCATAGTACCAATGATGGTACTATCTAATATAAATATAATCTAAATATCAACAAAATTCAATATTCCTATGGTTTTTAACAACGCAAGCATGTGCATCGATTTAGCAAACAACATTATCTAGAAAATTGTAAATCGAAATTTTATTTTTTAGGAATTTTCAAGCAGATATTAACGCAATCGTCTTTTAATTTATCTCCGTTTTTTATATTTTTAGGTTCATATTTCATTCTGCCAAGTAATAAAAATAATTCGATGCGTTTTAATAATAACCGGTTACTATTTTTATCTGGTTTCATGACTTTTGAGGTAGAAAACACAAAACAAATAAATTAAAGCAAATAAATAAATTATCGCAAGTTATTCTGTAAAGTTTTATTGAGCGTTGTTGGCTGTTGCGCCGAAGAATCTTTGTCTAAAAGATAATAATAATTATACATAATTGCATTGTCATCGTGTCTGTGGTGGTAGTGGGTCAAATTTAACTTGCAAGATTTGACCCAAACAAACAGGGCAAGCTAAATAAAACCGTTTAAAAACTATCGCTTAATACTATATGCTTGTCATAATAAATAAGAAAGTTAAGCTGCCTGAAATTAAGAGGTCATAATTATAGCGCCTTATAGTCTCTACCTACAGACCTGCATTCTACAGGTTAGTTAGAGCATACTTTTCTAGAAAATATCATTCTTTCAGACTGGAATATTTTAACTTCTTCGCGTTCACTTCGCGTTTCATTAAGTTCCACTTTAAAATATGTTCTGTATTTTACAAACAATACTATGAAACTCGACATAGCTTCGTCTCATTTTATAGCTCAAAGTGTCTCAAAGGAATGCGCTCTTTGACACGACAAAGGTTCAAAACGCATTTCATTTCTAGAATTTGTGTCAGTATAAAGTTTCGAATAATGTTGCAATATTTTTCCCGAGGACTTTTATTTGAGAGCTTGTGGCTTTGTTTATAACATTGACGAACGTTAACTATTCTTGAAAACGAATAAATTATGAACTTTTACGTCATCATAAAAAGAAGGACGACATTCGTTCTTCATTTATTTAAACCATCCATCTAATGGTTAATGATGGTTTAATGGTTTAAATAATCCATTAAATTGTAAGTCAAGCTAAAAACAATAGCAATAGTAAGGTTTGTGATTGGTATTTTAATGCTAATACAATAAACATTAATAAATTATCCCACTTAGAGTACCTAGTGGGATTATCAGCTTATCGCTTAAGCTGGACAACGTGGCGTACTAATGAAATGAATAAATTTAATATTCATATTTTTAGACAAACCCTTCGGCAAATCTGTTGTTTTTCGCTGTTGTGCACGATTACTCAGAGTACTCAGTTTGCTTGAGAACAAACAATATTATTCTCACACAAACAATCTGTTTCCCGTGCCATTGTCGTTCAATTTTAGTCGTCTCTAATGAAATCTGTTTTGTGTTTTATAACCGAACTCGACAAGATTCATGAAATATATAGCAATGAATAAGTAGTACCTACTTTTAACAAGTAAAATTATTATTTATTTGATAACATACAAGTTGAAAGCTTAAGCTTGAGCGTTCGTCAAAAGTACGCAAGACAGTCTATCTTCATTGCTCATCTTGTAGGGTTCCGTAATTCGAACATAACCCTAATGAGATTTCGAGTTTCTTACGTTGAATAAAGATTTTTGAATTTAAATTTGAAATTTGAATTTGGATCACTTCGTTGTCCATCTCTCCGTCTCTCCGTCTGTCTCAACACGATCAATCATCAAATGATATAACCGTTGATGTCGCATGTTGCGATTTCACAAGGGAATCAAAACCTATAGGGTACTTCCCGTTGCTCTAAAATCATGAAATTTAGCAAGAAGCAATGTCCTACAGCACATAAAAGGAAAACCTTATATGTTTAGACTAACTGAGCCCGCGAACTACGTTTCGCCATTATATATAATTGTCAAAAAACCCTTATCACCTAGGGATAAAAAAATAGTATACTACCTACTCTCAGACCTACCGAATATACACAAAAAAAATCATAGAAATCGGTCAAGCCGTTTCGGAGGAGTTTGGTTATACAAACACTGTGACACGAGAATTTTATATATTAGAAGACTATCTGTGCCGGCGAACTACGTTTCGCCATAATAAAAAATAGGTAAAAAATAGCTTACGACCTATTCTCAGACCTACCGAACATACTCAAAAAATTTCATAAAGATCGGTCGAGCCGTTTCAGAGGAGTTTAGTAACAAACACTGTGACACGAGAATTTTATATATTAGATAAGCTTTTACGGAACCCTCGGTGAACGAGTTCAATTTGAACTTGGCCGGTTTTTCAATAATTATATATTAGATAAGCTTTTACGGAACCCTCGGTGAACGAGTTCAATTTGAACTTGGCCGGTTTTTCAATAAGTAAAATGATCTATACCTGAACTAACATTTATTGCAAAATAAACAATCATATGTTTTAGTAATAAGTTGTTGCTTTGAACATCGTGATTGAACACCATGAGTCTTTGTATTTTCAAAATATACTTTTGACACACTTGAGATTTTCTAATTCAAGTGGGACTTGGTATTTTAGAAGCTTTAGAGATGTATAAGTTAAGCTCCGATGATACTGATTAAGTCACAAAGCTTGTGCATTTTGCGTTTGCCATGATCAGATACGCATTAGATGCTCACTGCATAAACTCAGATGATCTAATAATTGATGTATATTGCATCTACGTTACATTTTGCTAATAATGTTCTAGTTTCTCTGCATTCCAGTGCGTAATTGTTATGGGCTGGAATGCAAACACCACCCATACCAATTACATTAAGAATATTGTGTCGTGCTTCGTAATTGAAACTTAAAGTTGTGATAGTGATACTAAGTTAACTGTTAGCGAAGTTAATTCTTCTCGGAATCGGTTTAATTGTTGACTATTAATGTTGAAATTATGCAATATGTATTCTTCTGTTAGAATGTTTTAAGAAACTATGATTGGGCATTTCGTTTCCTAAAATTTAATGAGGAAATATAAATAAAAGTAGACTATACAGTTTAACCGATAATATGTCGTATACGTAAGAAGTTATAGTTAAGGTGAAAAGCAACTTCATTGTCATGTTGTGCCTTTAAAATAATAGTTTTTGAGTTATTCGAGATTTTGTCTTTTTTACAATATCCTTATACGATCTTTTTAAATTGGAAATAAACTAAACTTCCTTCTTTATTCGAGATATTGTGAAGGCGTCAACTAATAGAAGAAAATTAATGTAATCAAAATTAACAATAATTTGGCCAGAAACTACAGCCCCTTTCATAATAATGGTCTACAAATGTGTAATTTTTTCCGAAATTCAAATTCAATTTTAAATGATCGAATCTAGATATTGTTAAAAACAACAAAAACTAGAATTTATTTAATTTATTTTAGAGTATTACATGACTTTTGACCTCATCTGTAACGTCTTAACAAGAATACGTCACATTAACAATAACACTTTTTGACTAAGGTTGAATTTTACCAACACTTAAACAGGCGTTTAAAGTTAACTAACAACCGTTTTGACACATATTGTATGAGTAAAATGTCAAAAACTTGATTGTTAGGTAACTAACCGTCTGTTTAAATATTGGTGAAATTGGACCTAAGTCTTGTCTGAGGTCTTGTCACAGTATATAACAACATCGAAATGTTCAAATTCTACCAATATAGATTTTGTATTATTTAATATATATGTTTACTGATCTAATACACTTACATATATAATGTTGACAACTAACGGAGAACACTGTGACTCATGTAATTAGAATATTAATTTATGATTATGATGAACATTAAAAAACAGATATACACTCTGATATACCTACATGATGCAAGTATATACAATGTTATACAAACCATAAAATTTGTATACAGGACAGGATACTTTATCTCAAAAAAAAACTAAAATATTTAGTAGGTACTTCTTCGTTGCAACGAGTTGTCTGTTATTAGACTAAACTTGTAGCATTACTTCTAAGCTAATATTATTATTTTAAAGATTTTTTTCAAGTGGTAACAGGTGGAACTACCTGCATTAGGCGTTAATTTGATTAGTATTTTAAACTTAGGATAATGAAACTAAGTATACTAACGATCATCTGTCTCCATTAAATACGGACGCAGCCAATATACTGGTGCGAAGTACAAATCTATTCCTGGTACGCGCTCACACATTCTTGAAATCACTTTCAATAGACATAACGGTCTACTCATTTTCTGCTATATATTAAGGATAAATCATCCATCACAGATACTCGTTTCATTTTCTGTTTGATTCAACATTTTATCAGGCCCCAGACCATCTTGATACGTTCAGTTTGAACCGATAGAGACTGCATGCTGCACTGCATAAATATTCATGGTCGAGCTTATCTTAATTATTCTTACAAAACATTCAGGCAGAGCGAGGAAAACGATCACTTGATAAGTCAGATCAAATTATTTCTCTTTCAATTTCGATTTAAAATATGTCTTATTAAAGTCGACTTCTGCTGCCTGTCCTCGTGTTGATAGAGCATTACGCTTTATTTATCATCCGAAATGTGTAATGTGCTTTAATAATTATTGATTTAAAAAAGATCACAAAACTTTAAACTATTTTGTAATAGGTGGTTTTTGTTTTAAAATTATTTGATTCCATTATTGGTTTATTTTTAATTCAAATAAAAATATCTGTGTAAAATAATGTGAATTTGATATTTTCTTTGTTATTTGTATATACGATAAATACTTTCTTTTAAAACGACAATACAAGTATACCGCTTAATTGATCCAAGTGTCTATTGTATCTGCAGAAATTCAATGCAAATTATCGGAAGAGTCGATAAAAAACCGTCGACACATTCATTCAGATTCATAATTGCGATCATTGTTACAATGAAATTACCTTTCGAAGGTGAACACCTATTCTCTCCACCTTTAATTATTCAGTATATTAATTTACTTTATTAGTATGTAATGCACGCAAATAAATTAACTAGATATTGTGTGAGATATATCGTGTATGTTTACAATTATTTATCGGGGACTGCAACTAACGTGAGTGTCAACGGGGCACGTGCATTACCATATTGACCATGCTTCAAATGATCATACCATTTAGCTGAACGCCACCACTTTGTGAAATCTTACTGTTAGTGACCGTTGACGACGCGAGTTCGATCCCTGGCCGAAACGAGATTTGTTCTTTATTGATTTATTCATTTTAGAGTTTATTTTTAAAGAATATCCAGTCCCAAATATACTCCATTGATTAATATTGAATAACTGTAACATTTTCAGATAAATGTTAACTCACGTCACACTTCCATATCCACCAAAGCCTAAAAAATACCTACAAATTAATACAAACCACCTAAAAATATATCTACAAAATGTACAACTCGCGTGTCTCCCCTGCGCTCACTCCTTATTTTTTGTGACATTAATTGTAGAATTGTCTGATTCATATTAGGTACAATAGTTTTAAGATGGCCGTAGGCACAGTCACGATAATATATTATTACTGTGACTCAATCTAACCTCCAACTAATATAAAAGAGCACACGTGTCGTAGGGGATGCCAAGCGAACTTGAAGCAACGCTGGATCATATCGAGTATAATGCCTACCGAAGTCTGAGATATTAATCCGTATAAGCTTTCCATTCGCCGAAGCCCTTTTGTATGTATCATAATAGCAGTATCATACTTGTAATCCCAGAATCTACATATAAATCTAGAAAAGCTGTGAGTGCACAAGATTTTCATCCTCAATAGCTGTAAATGAATTACTTAGATGTTGGACTTCGTTGCTTCGTTAACTATGGAGCTAAATATGTAGCTAAAAATATGTAGTTAAATCACAATTATATAAATTATACCAAGTTTATAAATGTAAACATGTAAATTTAATGTGAAATGGTTTTTTCATTGGCAAGCAAAAGAAACAAAGGTCCGAGCAGCCTTGTAATTGGTAATTTATTAAATTTTTATCTGTATTTTTATTTGTTATTTATTATAATTAATTATCACATTGCTATCAATAATTTTTTTTCACTCCAAATAATTTCACCAAGGATTAAAGACTTTTTTTTAATTTTGTCAGTCACTCACTTTTAAAATTCAAATGTTTAACTTATTCGTATAATTTTCGCAAACATCTTCTACATAAATCTTGCCCTGACAATATTTAACATTAGGTATGCTACTAGTTCAAGAGAGTGAAAAAAGATTAAAATAAATCATTTTGTGGTTTTATGACATTTTACTGAAAATTTTCGAAGCATTATTCGATTTAGGGTACCTATTAAAATTGCGTTTTTAATCTTAACTTAAATCTTTTTCTTCCGAAAATAAAGTTATAATAAAAAAAAACAAAGTAAGTAATAAAAAAGAAAATGCTAAATACAAAAAAAACATAACAAACCAACTAAAAACATAATGCTCTACCCAGGATCGAACCATTACCACACGAAACAACGCATAGACCCAGACGGACTTAATTGAATCAACGCATAGACCCAGACTGACTTATTTGAATCAGTGAAATTAAAGATCTTATGTTTCTGAGTAATGCGACATACGATAAATAGAGGAAAAAATTTAAGGCTATATCGCCTTTATTAAAAAGTTTCTCTTTAAAAATGTCGAATTTCGTGCTGTTGTACTTAAGGTTATTCGCCTATAAATACATTTCAGCGATTCATTTTTATTTATGTTGATTGTCTGTTACCAAAGAGCCCATACAAAAACGAAAAAGTATAAATATGTAAGGATCAACTTATTACTGTTTCATAAAAAATAACATTTTTTTTTTTTTAAATATAGCTAAAAGCGGCTATCGTTTTGTTATAATACGTGCATTGCGTTGCGACTCGGCTATATGAAAAATTAAAAAAGTACTGGCGCGAAAGCTATATAATCTATAACAAATTGTAATTTACTTAGTATTGTATTGAATAATTATATTTTCTCACAGTCGTAGTGAAAAGTACGAATAAAATTACCTCGTAATAATACTCGTATAATAAAATTTTAGCCCCTTTTATTACATCTCTTTAACAATTTGCATATATTTGTTAGGCACTTTAACAACAAATCTTTAAAGAGGTAAGACTTAAATAAAAATGTCTCTTTAAAAAAATTGTGAAATATTTTTTTATTAAATAACAATAAATACAGCCGACGAAGTGTTTACTTTCATAGTGAATATCTATATGTTTAAACATAATTTATTACCGGCGACGTGATTCGGTTAATTACTTTTGCTTGGCTGCTTGCCAATCATTGTATAAATTGAAAGCGGATTGATATATGAAAATAAAGTGGTGATAAGTCTGTTAACGGTCAATAAGTATAGCATTGCAATTGTAGCAGGTAATTTGAAACGCACTTATCAGTTTTCTGTATTCCGCTTATATTCGATCCAACATCGGAGAATACGATTGTTGCACTTTCGTTACGCAATTATTGAGTTGCGGAATGGATGCAAGCAAGATAATCCAAATTTTACTAATACCTGGCCTCCGTCACTATCACTATCCTCTTTACGAGATAAGTACCTACTTGCCGTTCCGCGCACTCTGAGAGTGCAAAAGCTGCGCACTTGAGATTAATGCATACTCACAGTGCATAGTAACGTTTCGCGTAGCTCGAGCTCGTAGCGACATGAGGCTTCCGAATTACTAATAACATCCACTAATGCTTGGCGTTATGGTGTGATTCGGCTTGGATGCTTCAAAGTTTAGTTATTTATGTTAAGTTAAGCTTGCATTATCGAATGAATTCGTTTTAGGAAAGATATTTATGGCTACTTAAGTTAAAATAGTGATATTATAAGTGGCCACAACAGGATATTTTAGTCTTATAACGTCATGGATTTGGACACTTCTTGAGACGTACTACATATCTGTTGAATAAATTAATGTAGGTTAGTAACAATTGAACGACGTAAGCAAAAGATTTGAACAACTGTATTTATATTTCAATTTTTTCGGCACTCCTCACATCAAACATCGGAAAAAATGCTTTCCTTCTACTTGTCTATACTTTGTCATCAATATACTTTGGTTTTATTTTCTTGTTCCGTTTCTTATGTAAGTACCACAAAAGGCAGAACACAGAAAGAGTTGTAAGTACCTATTACTGGCTTGCAAAATATTATTGTCATCTCGAGAGAGACTGTCTGTGGAACATCCCATCTAATTCTGCAATGGACCTAAAAGATACTTAGAATAATAAAACTCAAGTAGGCGTGTATAGGTTAATTTTGTTAATTTGTTATTCGTCTAAAATCACTAAAAATGACTAAAATCGGCCATGGAACGTAAATTTCCTTAGGTGCTCGTTTTTTATACATACGAGTATTTCGTTTGTATAAAAAACGAGCACCTAAGGAAATTTTTAGCTATAATCGTAATAATATATTATGTTAGAAGTGAATTCTGGGAATTATTTCATACATTTTTAATCTTTTATCAATATACTACTTTGCCCTCGCCCATTACAGTTACGCGAGGTCGGCATTCCTATTACACGGACGATTTATTTCGCTGGTAAGCATTGTCAGTGGACAGGCCTAGCTCCCTCATGTCTCTTCGGACATTTGTCATCCAGGTAGTTTGCGGTCTGCCTTTCCCTCTCTTTTGAGTAGACATGGAAAGGAACTTTTTAATATAATACGATCATCGAGTCTTTGCTATATATGTCCTTAATACCTCAATCGGTGCTCGACAAGTTTGTCAGTAGGTAATAGCCGCACAACTTTGAAACTGCCTCTTGCAAGAAGTAAATTTGCTACCCGGTCAATTTAAAATTTGATCTAAATAAAGATGTGGCCGTTTAAAGAACAAGTCCTTTTGCTACACATTTTTCGGAGACCTAGACTTTCTGCATAGATGGTCCTTCTGAGATCTGGACCTTATGATGATGCGGTCGTTTTCACAATGTAGTCGTTATGATACCAACCCCTCGTTACCCGCCCAGCGAATGTATACGTATTTCTGTGCTATGCAGCCTCTGTTCCTGCGTTTTCTTCGTGGCCCACGTTCCGTAGAGGAGGACTGTAGGCCTATTATGGATCTTTCATCGTATGACATGGTATACATTTTGAGTTAAGGAAGCCGTGAAATGCTTAATTTGGTATTACCGTACTACATAGATATCATCACTAAGGCATAATTTATATGATGCTATCATGATCTAGCGAACGATTGATCAAAAATCTGACCGAAAATCTTATGACATGTTTTGCACTATGATTTCACCGTGATATCAGTTGAAAACCATGAGATCGGTAATAGGCCTGCTGATAATTATCACGACGACGAAAATACTCCGTTCCCAGTAGTTAATTTTATTTTGTTTTGATTAATAAAAGGAAAAATCCAAAGGAAATAAGGAATAAATAATATTAAGTAATAATGGTAACTTTGTATGGAAAATGACTGGACCTACGCTTCTCGATTGTTTATTTATATCTGCCATCTGTTAAGGTGATACGAAGTTCGCCGGGTCAGCGTGTATAAATAGATACGTATTTCATTACGGTTAGCGCAGAGGTCGAGTGATCGCCTACTGCGCAACGGGTCGCGGGTTCGATTCCCGTACGGGACAAATATTTTGTATAGCCTACAGAAATTTGTTCCGGTCTGGGCGTATGTGCATGTGATATTCCATGTTTGTAACTGCACCCACGACACAGGAGGAAATCCTAGTGTGGGGTGTTTTTTTTTATAAATAAATAATAGATGCGGCCAGGTTATTTCTGTATAATAGTTTTATAAAATCAAAATCATTTAGGTATGTGAAAAATCTATCACTGAAATGATGTCAATTTGAAGACGAGACAAAAAAAGGTCTAACTTTCAAGTTTCTTACCTGTTCTTCTCGAGAAGGCTTTCTCAAATTCCGAACAGGAAACGGTGCCAAATTTGAACTTATGATCATCGATCATCTGCACCGACTTCAAAATAAAACAATAAGGTGGTGTATGTATTCTTGTCACCTTATATTATTTTTTACTCTTTCGTGTTATTGTAGTCGGTTTTTATTTTTTTCAAGTGAAACTTTTTTACCATCGCCTGAATCACCTCAAATTTTTTCGTCCACCTATCGCATGTCACATTACACAAAAACATGGAGATCTTTAAATTTACTCTTTCATGTATAGGTCAGGATTGGTCTATGCGTTAGATATTCAACTTTATCTGTGTGGCAGCGGTTCGATCCGTGTGGACATTGATTAGTAAATCAATGCGTGTGGAGCGTAAATTTTTTCATAAATTAGTTTTATTTTTTTATTGCTTTTTAGTTTAGTTTATTAATGAGGTTTTTTATTTATTTTCTTTTCACAAGTAAAAGAAAAATATTTCTCCGAAATTTTTCAGTTAAATGCCTATGATCCGAAAGAAAATTTCACTCACACTAGTATAATAGTATGATTTCAATTCCGGGATTTTAAGGCTCGATTTTTAACAGACACATTTTATTATTATGAGCTTACTAGGTTATAGCGGACCTAAGGTAATTTTCTAAGTCCGTAAGACGCCTCACAGATAATTTGAAGCAGCAAAGGCTAAAGATAATTGGGATATTTTGATTGCAGTGTTTGGTGACTCCGTCAATCGTGAGGATCAGCAACAATTTAGCGCCAGATCCACCCGGGCCTTGCTGTCCATACTCAATGGTTTTCTACTGACTACTACTTATAGGGGCCTCATCGTGGTGGTATCGCAAAACGTACAGCAGTATCTAGGATATTCTGAGGTGAGACAATTTATAGTAGGTATAATGTATTATTAGTTACTACTTAGGCCCTCAAATACATAAGTGATAATTCTTATCAATCAGGTAAGTCAACTGGAACAGCTTTGCATCTGATCACAGACAGAGTCCAAAAAGTCTGAGAATCAAATAAGGTATTGATACATTTTTTTGTAACATTTTTCTGACATTGTCGTAAGGAGTTCTTTATTTGCTATTTAACCTGATCCATCAACTCTTCCTTTCGAACTCCACTTAATGATCCGGTAGATAATGAATCCAATAGTTTCTAAAAGTCAGATGAGGAGGTTAATAATTTAAAATGGTTAATTAAAATAACCTCAACATTAAGGCGACAGAGAGTCGTAATGACTATTCCTTGACGTAGAGGTCGAAAAGACCACATTTGATTCTATCAAAGAAGTAGCAGTGAAATATGGCGTCAGCATAACCATCACAGGTGCATAGACTGTATGTTTGTAGACAGTATTATGACCGCTGACGTCATGAGTGAATCTATGACTGCCAAGGTAAGAAGAAATATCTGCTAGGACGTACTCTCACCGCTACCGTGGAACCCAGTGGTAGACTCATTAACCTTACAGCTGAACGAAGGGTTTTTCGCTAAATCCCGATTAAATGGTAAAATGCTGAGTGCAGGAAAAAGAAACTCAGAACCTAATCCTATGCGGAAAAAATACTATGGTCCGCAAAAGTTAAATATCTGGGGGTAATGTTAGATAGGCACACAGAATTTTAAACCTGTGTCTAACTACCTTCGGAAAAGCTAAAGTTTTAAACCTAGGATACTTTATGGGGTATTTAATGTGGTATTATACATATAGAGGTACTATCCGGTGCTAAGAACAAATCTAACCATATGTAAAGTGACAATAAAGAAGAACAAGAGACTAGTCTGTATGGCAATCACTACACACAGCATTCAACCACCCCAACGGCTCCCATTGAAAGATTCTTAGATATCACACTGCTGAACATCGTCATACGTAGTAAAGTAAAGAAAACGTTCAAGGTTACTGCTGATCTGTGGATAATAACTAAGCCCCACACGAGACACACAATTTTAAGTACTGAAGAAGGGGATAGGTTCCTGGAAATGGTCGGAACATGTTACCCAATTACATTTTTAGGGGGCTCTCCTGTATTTTGGATTTGTCTACAAAAGATAGGACTGGAATAATGAACCAGCTCCTCCTAATAGGAATTGTATGATCAGGTACACAGACGGATCCAAATGGATACCGGTACAGATGCGGAAATTTATCTCCGAGGCTTTGGAATCTTGCAGCACCGTGGGCAAGCTTGCTAGAAACCTATTGGGAGATTTGATAAGCCACTTTGGCAGCAATCGCAAGTCAACAAAGATGGGTCTGAGTAACACAGACACATGCAAAGAGAATGAGGGAGCACTGACAACTTATTGTGTTCATGCGATTCTCTAGCTCCCAGAAGGTTGTTAAAGTTATAGTTTAATTCTATAAAATATAATAAAGATAGAAAATTTCTATATTATTTATCCTATCAGAATATTTCTTTAATCAGGCACTTTATTTAAAAAAAAGATATATCTTTATATTTGGGGTATGAACCCAAAAGCTTAATTTAGCTTATTTTTAATTTTTTTTATATGTAAAAAAAATTAAAAATGGTTTAATTAAATCTTAAACAGAAATTTTAATTTAACATATATAATATTATTTACAATATTATATTATTAATAATAATAATAATATATATAATATATATATATATAAATAATTAATATAATTAATAATAAATTAAAATATTTAATTTATTTAAATAATATTAATATATAAATATAATATTTAATTAATATTAATTATTATAATTTATTATATATTTCAATTAATATAAATCCATGAATAGTGAATGTAATTTTTAATATAAATATTATGAAGAAGAAAAAAAAGAAATTATTTAAAATTTAATAATTTACTTTAATTTTTAAATATAAAAAAAAATCTATAGTAAAAAAATTATATATTAAAAAAAAAATTTATAGTTTGAATATTTTATTATTAATTTATTTTACATATAAATATTAGTGTTTTTATTTATTTTAAAAATATATAAATTAAAAATATAGTAAATAATATTAAAAATTTAAGAAATTAAGATTTAGTAATATGAAAATTAATAACAAATTTTGTGCCAGCAGTTGCGGTTATACAAAAATTAAAATAAAATTTATTAGTAAAATTGATTATTAATAAATATTTTAAATTAAATATTAAATTATTAAGTGAAATTTTAATTTAGTTAAATTTAATTTATAGTTTAAGTCAATAATTTTTTTTTAAAAACTAGGATTAGATACCCTATTATTAGAAATTTTAATTTAAGATGCTGAAATATTAGATAATTATTTATTAAAACTTAAATAATATGGCGGTATTTTAGTTTATTTAGAGGAATCTGTTTATTAATTGATAATCCACGAATAAATTTACTTAATTTAAAATTTTGTATATCGTTGTTAGAAAAATATTTATAAATAAATATAATATTTAAAAATAATTAATAAAAATTAAATCAGATCAAGATGCAGATTATAATTAAGAATATAATGGATTACAATAAAATTATTTATTAATGGAAATTAATATGAAAAATTAATTGAAAGTGGATTTAAATGTAATTTTATTTAATTTAATAGAATGATTAAAAATTAAAATATGTACATATTGCCCGTCGCTTTCATTAATAAATTGGAATAAGTCGTAACAAAGTAGAGGTACTGGAAAGTGTTTCTAGAAATACAAATTAGAGCTTAGAAAGCATTTCATTTACATTGGAAAGATATTGTTAAATCAGTTAATTTGAGGGGTAAAATTAATAAAAAAAAATAGTTCATAAAATTAATTTTAAAATAGGGGGTTTTAGTATAATATTAAGAAAAAATTTTTAATTTTATAGTGGAAAGTATAGTGATAGGATTTTGAAATATGGGTGAAAATAAATTTTTTAAAAAGTAATTTTAATTTAATGTATCTTGTGTATCAGAGTTTATTAATAATAATTTTGAGTTAAAAAATTCTCGAATTAAAAAGAGTTAATTAAGTAAGTAATTTACTGTTGAAAAATTATATATAATATTTAATTAGAAATGAAATGTTAAACGTTTTTTAAGATATCTAGTTTTTTTAGAAAAAAAATTAATTTTAATTATTGAAATTTTATAATTTAGGCGATAAGCTTTAAATTAAATAATAATATTTTTTTTTATTAAAGTTTATATAATTTAAATTTTTAATTAATTTTAATTTATTATAAATAACTTTAAATTAAAAAAAATTAAATAAAATTTAATTATTTATAAAAAAATAAATTTTATTAAATTTAATTTAAATGTAATGATAAAATTAGTATAATTAAAATAATAATTATGTAATTAATATTTTTAAAATTAGTTAAAAGGAATTCGGCAAATATATATATTCACTTGTTTATCAAAAACATGTCTTTATGGTGGATAATTTAAAGTCTAATCTGCCCACTGATAATATTATTAAAGGGCTGCAGTAATTTGACTGTACAAAGGTAGCATAATAAATAGTCTTTTAATTGATGACTGGAATGAATGATTGGATGAAATATAAACTGTCTCTTTATTATTAATTAAAATTTATTTTTTTTATAAAAAAGTAAAAATAATATTAAAAGACGAGAAGACCCTATAGAGTTTAATAAATAGGTTTAATTTAAATTTTATATAAAATTTATTGTTTAATTAGATTATTTTATTTTATTGGGGTGATAAAAAAATTAAATTAACTTTTTTTTCTTTAAAACAAAAATAATTGATAAATTGATCCATAAATTATGATTAAAAGAAAAAATTACCTTAGGGATAACAGCGTAATTTTTTTTTTTAGTTCTTATAAAAAGAAAAGTTTGCGACCTCGATGTTGGATTAAGATAAAATTTAAATGCAAAAGTTTAAAATTTTGATCTGTTCGATCATTAAAATCTTACATGATCTGAGTTCAAACCGGTGTGAGCCAGGTTGGTTTCTATCTTTAATAAAAAAAAATATTTTAGTACGAAAGGATTAAATATTTAAATTAAATTTATATTTTGAATTTTATTAATAAATAGTTAAATATTTTAACTATTTTGGCAGACAAAGTGTAATGATTTTAGAAATCATAAATATATAATTTATTATATAGATAGTAGTGTTATTAAGGGAAATTTTATTAATATTTATAGGGGGGGTTATATTGATTTTAGGGGTAATAATTGGTGTAGCTTTTTTGACTTTATTAGAGCGGAAAGTTTTAGGTTATATTCAAATTCGGAAAGGACCTAATAAAGTGGGATTTATAGGTATTTTACAGCCCTTTTCTGATGCTGTAAAATTATTTACTAAAGAATGTATTTATCCTTTAAATTCTAATTATTTTTCTTATTATTTTTCTCCGGTAGTTAGATTTTTTATATCATTAATATCTTGAATAGTTATTCCTTATTATTTTAATATAATTAGATTTAATATAGGGATTTTATTTATTTTATGTTGTTTAAGAGTAGGGGTTTATACTGTTATAGTTTCTGGGTGATCTTCTAATTCAAATTATGCTTTATTAGGGGGATTACGTGCTGTGGCTCAAACGATTTCTTATGAAGTTAGATTGAGTTTAATTTTATTTTCAAGAATTTTGATAATTATGGATTTTAATTTATTTATATATAATTTTTATCAGGATATAATTTGATTTGTATATTTAATATTACCGTTAATAATGATGTGATTTTCATCTATATTAGCAGAAACTAATCGAACTCCCTTTGATTTTGCTGAAGGGGAGAGAGAGTTAGTTTCAGGGTTTAATATTGAATATAGAGCAGGGGGGTTTGCTTTAATTTTTTTAGCTGAGTATTCAAGAATTTTATTTATAAGAATATTATTTACATTAATTTATTTAGGGGGGTATGAGTTATCTTTATTGTTTTATTTAAAAATTAGAATAATTTCATTTATATTTTTATGAGTTCGGGGGACTTTACCTCGATATCGTTATGATAAGTTAATATATTTAGCTTGAAAGATTTATTTACCTGTTTCTTTAAATTATTTTTTTTTTGTGAGATTGAAAATTTTTTTATTTACTTAATTAAATAAATTTAGTATAAATTAATAGAATAAAAATTCTTTCTTAAGTTTTCAAAACAAATGCTTAATTAACAAGCTCATTAATTATTAATTATTTAATTTTAAAAATTAAATTATCTCATATAGAATTTAATATTGGGTTAATTATATATTAGGAGAAATATAAAATAGTTAAGATTTGTCCAATTAAAATATATGGAGATTCAACTGGTCGTGCTCCAATTCATGTTAATAAAATAATTGAAGTAATTATAATTCAAAATAGTATTTGGTTTAGGGGATAGAATTGAATTCCTTGTATTTTTTTATTTGGTGATGTGAAAGGAAGAATTATTAAAATTATGATTGAAAAAATTAAGGCAATAACACCTCCTAATTTATTAGGGATTGAGCGAAGAATGGCATAGGCGAATAAGAAATATCATTCTGGTTGAATATGAATTGGGGTTACTAAAGGGTTTGCTGGTAAAAAATTATCAGGGTCTCCTAATAGATAGGGGTTAATTAAAGTTAATATAATTAAAAATATAAATATAATGATAAATCCAATTAGATCTTTAAAGGTAAAAAAGGGGTGAAATGGAATTTTATCTAAATTACTATTAATTCCTAGGGGATTATTAGATCCAGTTTGATGAAGAAAAAGAAGATAAATTATAGATATTATTAAAATAATAAAAGGTAAAATGAAGTGGAAAGTATAAAATCGGGTTAATGTTGCATTATCAATTGTGAACCCTCCTCAAATTCAATTTACTAATGTATTCCCCAAATAAGGGCTAGCTGATAATAAATTAGTAATTACTGTAGCCCCTCAAAAAGATATTTGACCTCAAGGTAATACATATCCTATAAATGCTGTTGCTATTAATATAAATAAAATAATAACTCCAATTATTCAAGTTATTTTTAAATTAAAGGATTCATAATAAATTCCTCGGCCAATATGAAGATAAATACAAATAAAAAAAAATGATGCCCCATTGGCATGAATTGTTCGGATTAATCACCCATAATTAACATTTCGGCAAATATAATTAATACTAAAAAATGCTATTTCAACATTTGCTGTATAATATATTGTTAAAAATAGTCCTGTGATAATTTGAGTTATTAGGCAGAGTGCTAATAAAGATCCAAAGTTTCATATAGATGAAATGTTAGAGGGGGATGGTAAGTCAATTAATGATCTATTAATAATTTTAAAAATAGGGTGAGTTTTTCGTATAGGCTTATATAAATTTATCATTAGTTATATATTATGATTATTGTTTAATTAATTGTTGGTCGTAAAGGGCCATAAAAAATATTTGTAATTTTTACTACACATACTAGGGAGATAAATAAATAAATAATTAATATTGTTATTATTATAAAGAAATAATTATTATATAATTTATTTAAATTAATTTTATTTTGTCTATTAAAAAATATAAATATATTTAATTTATTAATTATATCTATATTATTAATGTTAAAATTAAATCAATTTATATTGAAAATATAAAAAAAAAATATTGTGGAGATAGTGAATATAATTAGTATATATATATATATATATATATATATATATATATATATATATATATATATATATATATATATTAATAGAAATTTTAAATATATCATTAGAGGCAATTCTTGCCACGTAAATAAATAGAACTAATAATCCTCCTAAAAATGTAAGAAATAAAATATATGAGAATCAATATGTTTTATTGATTATTTCTGTGATTAAACATGTTAATAAGGTTTGAAATAGGATGATAAGTCCTATAGATAGGGGAGTTTTTAAAAAAATTATTAAAAATGAGAGATTGATTATTATAAATATGATAATTATTTTATAGATTTCAAAGAGTAGTTTAATTAAAATAATAATTTTGGTTGGATTATTGATAAAGATAATTCTTTTTCTTTGAAGTTTTTAAAGAAATTTCTTATTTTAGATTTACAAGACCTATATTTTTTTTTTTAATTATAAAAACTAACTAATGATAATTATTTTTAATATAGTTTTAGTAATTTTTATTATATTTTTTATTGGGAATTTAATTTTTGTTTCTATATATAAACATTTATTAATTATTTTATTAAGATTAGAATTTATAGTTTTAGGAATTTTTTTTTTTATTATATTTACTTAATATTGATTATGATATATATATATTAATAGTATTTTTAGTATTTTCTGTTTGTGAGGGGGCTTTAGGTATTTCTATTTTGGTTTCAATAATTCGTACACATGGGAATGATTATTTTCAAAGTTATAATATATTAAAATAATAATAATAATAATAATAATAATAATAATTTTTTATTACCAAAAATATTACAGATCTTACATTAATAGCGACTTCTGCACTAAGCCAGTAGCTTGTTTCGCAGGAGTCTTGACAATAAGCAGATGTTTTGTGGGATTATATTTTTAAATTGGGGTTAAAACAATTAATATTAAAGAATTTCACATAAATTAATTAAAATAAAATAAAAAAACTTACAATTAGAAGACGATTATAATGAAAAGAGGGGTTGTACCTACATGTGTATGAGTTGGTGTGTGTGGTTGTGTGTGAGTGGTGATTGTGTGGGTTTGTTGTACGTGAGAGCATGTGGTTAAGGGGTTTATTTATGGTATACAAAAAAGTTCTCTGTCCTAATATAGTCTAGATTCATTAACCACGCTTCAACAACTCGTTTTGCTTCAAGCACTGTTGCCTCTTTAATGTCCACCTGCCGGCAAACCGTATTGTAAATACGCGGCAAGAGAAAAAGTGGGTGGCGTTTGGCAAATGTTGTACGTACCGTAGGAACAGGTACTTTGTATACACGTTGTCGAGTCAGACGCTCATAATCAGGAGATATGCGATAAATCTTATGTATAGCTATCACTGCCCTCAGGATAAACAGTTGACGGACTCTTAGTACTTTGATTTCCTTGTACAGAAGGTCTGTGCTAAATCTAAATGGTTTTCGCAACATAACTTTGAGTACAGCGCGCTGTGCTCTTTCGAGTCCAATCAAAGTTGATTTTGCGGCCCCACCCCAAGCTTTAATGCAATAAATGAGAAGCGATTGACCGAGCGCTTTATAAACAATAGTAAGTGTATCCTTATCAGCTGAGTTTCTGAGCGTTTTCAAAACATAGACAGTCTGTCGTAATCGAGCCGACAAAGCAGTGACGTGATGCTTATATGACAGAGTTTCATCCAGCGTGACCCCAAGGTATTTAATTTTTTCTGCACGGTCAATTTGGGAGCAACCACACGCCACGTCTTGTGATATTTGCTTGCAAACATGAAACTTTAAAACCTTTGTCTGCGGAGGACGTGTGGCACGAGTTTTATGAAATGCAATGGTCTTGGTTTTTTCAATGTTAAGAGTGAGTAGGTTTCTTTGCAGCCAGTCCATAACTGCTATCATTCCCCTTTGCGCCGTCTTGAAGGTCTCATCCCATGTTTTGCCCTGAAAGAGTATAACAGTATCGTCCGCGTAGCAAATTATTTTCGCCTCATCAGTTTGTAGCTGTAGGAGGTCGCTCAGGTAAATCAGAAAAAGTGTAGGCCCAAGGATGCTACCCTGTGGCACACCAAATTCTACGGGGATCTCATCACTAACATCGAAACCGATGCGAACGCACTGCTTGCGACCCGAGAGATAGCTTTTAAACCAGTCCAGAGTCAGACCTCTAAAACCAAAACAGTCTAGCTTTCTCAGGAGTATCGGGATTGATACGGTATCAAAGGCTTTTGCGAGATCCAAAAAAACTCCTAGACAATGTCTGTTTCTATCAAGAGCTTCGGATACTATATTGTCTACCGTTAATACCGCGTCCTCCGTCGATTTTCCACGTCGGAAACCAAACTGTTCAACTGGGAGTAGCTCATTAAGTTCTAGGTAGGTAATCATCCTTTTGCTCACCACTTTCTCCAAGAGCTTTGAAAAAATTGGGAGCTAAGAAATAGGACGATAATTTGACAGATTGCTTTTGTCGCCGCCCTTGTGGATTGGTGTGACTACAGCAGTTTTCCAACCCTCAGGGAACACACCCGAAGAGAGGCTTAGGTTAAAGATGTGTGTTAGGGGTCTCAGTATCACGTTTCTAGTCCGTTTGATAAGCATTGGATTACATTTGTCGATTCCCGGGGAACTCTCTGGCTTCAAATCACCTATTAGTTTTGCAACTTCATCTTCATCTGTCGGTGTCATGAAAAAGGAGGCCGATCCGGAAGTCTGCAATTTAACTGCGGAGGCAAGGGATGATTGTGTCGCCGAAAGCTCGTGGAGAATTTTACTAGCAAGGTTTTTGCCTACACTTGTGAAATAATCATTGCAGAGATTTAGCGAAGAAGTAGAATCTATATGAATTTTACAAAGTTCCGTATTAGGGTTATGGGTCTTATTAATATGACATATGTCTTTGATAGTTTTCCAGAGTTTTTTTGGGTTGGCTTTATTATCTCTAAGTTTTTGATTTTCATATTCGGATTTCAGTTTGCGAAGCAAGTTGGTTAAAAAATTTCGGTATCTTTTGTAGGTAAGCTGGATCATAACATTAGATGGATTTTTACTGGCTTGGAGATGAAGTTTATCCCTATGCTTTTGACACCTAATAAGCCCGGGTGTTATCCAGGGTTTTAAATTAAATTTCGATCGACTTACTGTAACCACGTTGCTATTGTTATTTATAGCCGACGTAATAATTTCATTGTAAATATATGTCGCTTTGTTGACCTCTTGACAATCTTCAACGGCGGCCCAGTTTGCTGATTGAAGTTCTTCGGCAACAGCCTCAATGTTTATTTTAAATCTGGAACGTTTTCCAGAGGGCTTAGATTTTCCAATCCTAGTGGCTGTTATACAGATATAGTGGTCTGTTATATTTGCAGCGCAAACCATTCCTAACGCACATTTTGGACTGTTTACAAAACAATGATCCAGACAAGCACTTCCTCGAGTCGGCTTTGTTATCGCCGGCAACAACCCGTGTTGAGCTAACAAAGATAAATAATCAGAAGCCTGTTCATTTAGAGGTACGGAGGCAATATCAATGTTAATGTCGCCCGTTAGGATAATATCTTTGTTCCCCCGAGCGACATTAAGTATTTCATCTAATGAACTCAGAAATTTGTCCGCAGTTGTGAAGGAGGGAGATCGATAGATGCCCAGCACCAACAAATCCGAGCCAATGCTAATTTCCAGGCAGTTGCAGTCCTCGCAGGAAGACTCGATTACTGCTGCATTTCGGCTTTCTACTATATAAACTACCACTCCGCCACTCTTATTGATAAACTTGTGTGTTCGAAATGCAATGTACCCAGGCAGCTGCGGAACAACCGAACTTTCATTCAACCAGCACTCCGTCAAGATGATTAGGTCTAACTCAATGTTTACACGTTTCAGTGTTACCAGCAAAGCATCAAAGTTATGTTGGATACTCCTTATATTAAGGGTAAGCAATTTGAAATTTTGTTCGGAAGACAGAAAACTTTTGCAAGTGTCCACATTATCAAGCGATAAGCAGTCTATGGAGAGAGTTTCTTCGAGATCAATAGTTAAATTATCAATCTTAAAATTATGCTTTTAATGTGCGTATAATATATGCGAATCGAAAAAGTATATGCTTCCAGACTGCTTTCGCTTGGAATTCTCTCATCCCCCTTATGTTGAATTCTGTTTGAATATAGTGGTGTAAGTGTAATTGTACATGTATGTGAAAGTGCGTGTGGTGTTTGTGTATGTTTAAAGAATGTGTATTTGGGTGTGTCAGTATCTTAACCAAAATATATTTTACTAGGTACAGCATATTATTATCGTAAAAAATAATGGTAGGCATTAAATATACTACAGGCAGACTACCGGAAAATATTACATGCAGTTTATGCTTCCTTTGTTCCATCTTGAGACTGATTTTCTGGTCCAACTTTTTGTTCCAAATCCGACATGCTGGAGATTCGTATTGCTTGCTTGCCATCCGCTTTTCTGACGAATATTCCTCCATTGCGAACCCAACAGTAGCGGAACTCATATTCTTTAGAGCGAGATCTTGCAAGACGAAATAACTGCCGGTTTTCTTTTGTTAGTCTCTCGTTAATGTATATTGGTGTGATAGGGCCATCTACAATATTTTCCGAAGTCGTATTACGCCTAGTCTTCGCGGCTTTTAGGAGTTCTTCTCGCTTTCGCTTTCTTACAAATTTTACTACAATGGGCCGTGGTAATGCTTGTTTATTTATATGGCCTGATGTTACCTTACGTACTTTTGGGCCCACTCTGACTATATTGTTGATATCCGTTTCAGCCAGTTCAACGCCGATTTTTTTAGACGTCGTTATTACCATACTATGTAGGTTTTCATTTTCTTGTTCGGCGAATCCCGTTAACTCTAGATCATTTTCCATGTCTTCTTGTTCGCGAATAGCAAGTTGGTGTTGAAGATTATGTATAGTCGATGTGAGGTCGACTATCTCAAGCTGTGTGTTTTTTAATATTTTTGAGTGCTCATTAAGTGTTTGAGATAATTGGTCGGTGATAGCACACATTTGGTTTTTTATCTCGGTGTTTTGTTTCTTTACCTCACTCACCTCCTGTCTTAACTGTCGTAATTCGGCTAATAAAAGAGATAATTCGTCGCCTGCTCGAGGTTCTTCCGAGGGCCTTGCCGGTTTATTTACTTGGGGTCGACTTCCCCTTAGGGTGTTCACGTTTTCACATGTAAATGTGTCATTAAATTGAGCTGAAGACGAAGTAAAGCGCACTGGCGTTGAGGTATTATCACTTTTAGGACGAGTGCAGACGCAGGAGGGGCACCACCATTCGTCTTTATTAGTTTGTGAGAACTTCTTATAGGTATCCTTTGATATGTTTAAGCAAATAAGGTCATAGATTTCCTTACATTTTGAGCATTCCATGTAACACAGATCTTTAACCAATTTATCACATGCTGCGCATTTCATAGCCATTGTAAACTGTTGTTTGGAAATGCTAAGATACCGAGAGTGCGGGCAGCGCTTATAATTAGATAATAGGCAAGTATTCGTACCAATATCAGCTGACACTCGAGGTGCTGCCGTCGACTCCCGGTGTATCGTTGTGTGGTATCTTGTTCTTGTGTTTGTGAAACCGGCACTCAAATTAAATAATGATAAAATTTTTAATAATGATAATTTTTAAATAAATAATGATAAAATTTTTAATAATGATAATTTTTATAATACCTTTATGTTTAATTCAAAAAATATTTTGATTGGTTCAAATAATTATATTTATTATAATATTTATTTTTATGTTTGAATACAAAAATTAATATATTTTGTAATTTAAGATATATATAATCTTGTGATTTATTATCATATGGTTTAATTTTATTAACTTTTTGAATTTGCATTTTAATAATTATGGCTAGAGAAGGTTTCTATAAAAATAGGTATTATTTAATTTTTTTTTTATTTAATTTATTTTTTTTAATAATTATATTGTATTTAACTTTTAGAGTTATACATTTATTTATATTTTATGTATTTTTTGAGATTAGTTTAATTCCTACTTTATTATTAATTATAGGTTGAGGGTATCAACCAGAACGAATTCAAGCTGGGCTATATTTATTATTTTATACTTTAATAGTTTCTTTACCTTTATTATTGGGGATTTTTTATTTATATGATAAAATAAATTATATTATAATATATTTTATAAAGTTTTTTATTGTTGATTATTATTTATTATATTTTAGAATAATTATAGCTTTTTTAGTTAAAATACCTATATATTTTGTTCATATATGATTGCCTAAAGCTCATGTTGAGGCTCCTGTTTCTGGATCTATACTTTTAGCTGGGATTATATTAAAAATGGGGGGGTATGGATTAATTCGGGTTATAATTTTAATTCAAGGAATAGGATTAAAGTTTAATATTATTTGAATAGTAATTAGATTATTAGGGGGGTTTTATATTAGATTAAAATGTTTTTGTCAGATTGATTTAAAATCTTTAATTGCCTATTCTTCAGTGGCTCATATAAGATTAGTAATTGGGGGGGTTATAACAATAAATTATTGAGGTTATATAGGTTCTTATTTGTTAATAATTGGCCATGGTCTATGTTCATCGGGGATATTTTGTTTAGCTAATATTAGATATGAGCGTTTAAATAGACGAAGATTATATATTAATAAGGGGATACTTAGAATTATACCTTCAATAACAATATTTTTATTAGTTTCTTCTAATATAGCTGCTCCTCCTTCATTGAATTTAATAGGGGAGATTAGATTAATTAATAGAATAATTAGATGATCTTGATTAACTATATTATTATTAATATTAATTTCATTTTTTAGAGTGGGGTATAGATTATATTTATATTCTTTTACTCAGCATGGTAAATATTATTTAGGGGTATACAGATTTTATTCTGGTGTTTCTCGTGAATATTTATTATTAATATTACATTGATTACCTTTAAATTTTATATTAATAAAGGTAGATTTTTTAATGATTTGATTTTAAGGAAAATTTAAATAATTTAATAAAAATATTGATTTGTGGGGTCAAATATATGATTTGAAGTCATTTTAAGTTATTTTATATAGTTCAATTTGTTATATTATAGGGAGATTTTTTTTTAGAGGGTTAATATTTTATTTAATAATATATTTTATTATATATAATATTACTTTAATTTTAGAGTGGGAAATTATTTCATTAAACTCAATGAGAGTTGTTATAAGAGTTTTATTAGATTGAATATCTTTAGTATTTATAATATTTGTTTTAATAATTTCTTCGATGGTAATTTTTTATAGAAAAAGATGTATAAGTTCAGAATTAAACTTAAATCGTTTTATTATATTAGTAGTTATATTTGTTTTGTCTATAATTTTACTTATTATTAGCCCCAATTTAATTAGAATGTTATTAGGTTGAGATGGTTTAGGATTAGTTTCTTATTGTTTAGTAATTTATTATCAAAATGTAAAATCCTATAATGCTGGGGTATTAACAGCTTTATCAAATCGAATTGGGGATGTTTTAATTTTAATATCAATTGCTTGGATGATAAATTATGGTGGGTGAAATTTTTATTATTATTTAGAATTTATATTTAATGATTATGAGATAAAAATAGTAAGATTGTTAATTATTATTGCTGCTATAACTAAAAGAGCTCAGATTCCTTTTAGATCTTGATTACCTGCAGCTATGGCAGCTCCAACCCCAGTTTCTGCTTTAGTTCATTCTTCTACATTAGTAACAGCTGGGGTATACTTATTAATTCGATTAAATTTTTTATTGATGAATACTTATTTTATTAATATTTTATTATTAATATCTGGTTTAACAATATTTATAGCGGGGATTAGAGCTAATTATGAATTTGATTTGAAAAAAATTATTGCTTTATCTACTTTAAGACAATTGGGTTTAATAATAAGAATTTTAAGAATGGGGATGCCAGAATTAGCTTTTTTTCATTTACTAACTCATGCAATATTTAAAGCTTTATTATTTATATGTGCGGGGATAATTATTCATATAATAAATGATATACAAGATATTCGTTTTATAGGGGGGGTATGTGTGTATTTACCATTAACTTCATTATGTTTTAATATTTCTAATATAGCTTTATGTGGAATTCCTTATTTAGCTGGATTTTATTCAAAAGATTTAATTTTAGAAATAGTATTAATAAGAGAAGTAAATTTATATATTTTTTTCTTATATTATATTTCAACAGGTTTAACGATATTTTATTCTTTTCGTTTAATAATATATTTGATAGTTGATGATTTTAATTTAATAGTATTATATAATTTATATGAAGAAGATTATAAAATATTAAATAGAATATTTATATTAATGATAATAAGAGTATTAAGAGGGGTGATATTATCTTGATTAATTTTTCCTTATCCTTATATAATTTATATTTCATTTAATATAAAAATAATAGTTATTTATGTTAGATTATTAGGCATATTAATAGGTTATTTAGTTAGAAAGATAAAAATTTATTCAATAAATAAGTTTATATTATTTTATAAATTAAGAAATTTTTTATGTATAATATGGTTTTTACCAAATTTATCAACTTATGGGGTAAATTATATTTTTTTAAATTTTGGGGTTAAGTTAATGAAGAATTTAGATATGGGTTGAATTGAATTATATAGTGTTCAAGGGGTTAGAGTAATTTTCTTACTCCATTATAATTATTACCTCCATCTTATCCCAGAATGTCGGGTATAGCAAGTTAAAAGGAATAATGCTACGAGTATCTTTGAGATAGAATATCGATAACCAGGTTATCCCACCAGGAACTATTTGAAAACATATGGGTAACTCATTTGGTCTAACAGTGTTGATAGCAGTTTAAGTAATAGAATAGGTCAGAGGCAGCAAAAAATATCCTAAGAGGTTGAAATGTAGGGCTCGCAGGGGGCCCCCAATATAAGAGAACTAACATTGGATAGGACTTCGAATATGTTTTTAAATAGCTGACCCTAACAATTATTGAATTGAGATAAATAAGTAGATTTACATGATGAGGGTACTTATAATTTTTAATCTTTGCAAAAAAACATCTGAACTGCATAATTCGCGCAGGGAAATGCATAACTTATAGCGTTCCAGCAATATTATTATGGTAATGTGATTTTCGTGCTTGTCGTGGTACCTATTCCCGAAAAGCTCCAAATCTTCCTTCTTCTTTTAGCGCCAATTAGTGAGCTTCAATAAAATATATTTGATTCAAGAGAGTATAATAATAAAATACCGATTCTGTCTTGTGCTAACAAATCCAATAGATGTAAAACCCAATAGGTACATTATAATGGTAACCTACGCAATAGAATCCGTGCACTCTGTAGTGGGTGTCGCGTCGCGTGCCAAAGATGGTGAACATCACAAAAGGGTTATGACGTGAACTAACAGATGAGTAGTCTTGCGCACTTGTTAACACTTAGGTTTTTTTTTATTTCAGAAAGTTGGCAAACAAGCAAACTGCCCACCTGATGGTAAGTGGTTACAGTCATGTGGCTCTTGTGAGATTGATAGCAAAACTGCAACCCCCACAAGAACCACAGTGTACGTTGCCAACTTGTGACACCAGATGTAAAGTCACAGTACCCAGTAATTTCACTGCCATATCTTACCCTTCAAACCGGAACACAGCAATGCAAGCACTGCTGCTTTGCGGCAGAAATAGGTAAGACGGAGGTACCTAAGCAGACGACCCTGGTACATAGAGTTGCCCTTTGGTAAATTACCTATCTATATTTGCAATTTATTTATTAATTTCTGCCGCAAAGCAGCAGTGCTTGCATTGCTGTGTTCCGGTTTGAAGGGTAAGATATGGCAGTGAAATTACTGGGAACCGTGACTTTACATCTTATGTCACAAGTTAGCAACGTACACTGTGGTTCTTGTGGGGGTTGCAAATATGATGCGAATCTCACAAGAGCCACATGTAGGTACTATAGGTGACTGTTACCACTTACTATCGGGTGGGCAGTATGCTTGTTTACTAAATTAGTTGTATTAAAAAAAATGGCTATTATATACCATATCAATGAAGGTTCGTGTTCTAATAGAACAGTCAACTATAAAAAGATCGATATGGCCAAAGTTACAAAAAAAATTGTATCCAGGACCGCATCGATCTCTTTGTAATCGACTGTTCATTGTTGTAATAGTTACCTGTAAAGTGGCAAAACTCCCAAACCACTACTGTTATAATAAATAATGTTTTAATAAAATTTCATTGCAAACAATTAATAACTTACAATTCAGTGACAATACACCAAACACCGAAGAATAACATAGTAATATGCTTACTTCATGTCATTCGTTTTTTCTGTATTTTATCATGCGTGGTTAGAAATACGCAAAAGCTTTTGCTAGTGAATTTTTACTTTAACTTGGTTTCATAAGAAAAGATGGCGCCCATTTTTTCCCATTCCAACTACTCAGTTGCTAAAAACCACCTTTATTCTTTGCATTTAAATATTTAAATATAATGCTTTCAATTGTTTAAAAATTATATTAATTTAAAAAAAATATTGTGGTTAATTAATATAACTAACACATTCGCAGCTGGATCTGCTGGGTCAGAATATCTTCAACATCATTCACGAAGAAGATCGCCGGTTGATGCGCGACATGCTCATGCCAAAGGCGGATCTTCTGGGACCGAACGGAGAGCTCCTGGTCCCAGATGAACCTGAGAGCAAGAACAAACTGGCTGAGCAGTTGGCTACTGATAAGCGGCGGTTTATTGTCAGGTAAAATAGGCATCTACTCCTTGCTTCGTTCTCGAGATTAGAGTTAACATGTAGTACCGCGTAATCCCTCGCCATTCATCCACTTAATAGAAGAAATATATATTTTTTCAAATAATAGTTCAACCATTTGAAAAAAAAATTATTTTTCTAGGCTTCAGTACATTTTTTTTTTAGTTTTATTTAGACAGTTTTTTCGAAAATGCTGAGAGTAAACATGAGAAGATATCGAGAGTGCTAAATTAATACGGAAAATTAGGCGTATGAAGAAAACATAAAATTGACAATGTATGTAAGCTTTCATGACTATGTGTGAGGAAACAGTCTAGATAACTCTCAAGTTATTGTTTTATAATGACAATGATCTACTCAAATTTGAATGGAATTTCAATTTCATTTAGTACTTACCTTATAAACTTAACATCATTTAAGGGTTACAAGTCCGAACTAGGAACCCTGAATTGTTGTGCCATTTCCGTCTATATGTATGTTCGTCCGCAGCTACGCACAGAAAGTTTTAGTACCTACTACTAGAGTACTAAGAGTCGTAATTTTGCAAGTATTAATCTAGCCTAGCCGATAAGGTTGTAAAATAAAATGTAGATAGAATATTTTAGGATAATATTTTTACCCACCACGTAAAGTGGCGATAATATTTTGCAAGTTCTGCCAATGCTAAGTTAATATACTTAAAAAAACACCATAATGAATACTTTTTAAATTTTTTGTTTGACTCAAGTGTCGAAATTAACTGGTGTCTTAGAATATGAAAGAAATATCATGTAAGTTCTTGGATATAACGGACTTTGAGGGTTAAGTTTGCTATTTTTAGTTTAAGAGTAATATAACCACTGCATTTACAAAATATCTTCTTAATACGTAAATAACCTACTTAACACGTTTTGTAGAAAATAAAAAATCTCTTGGAAAAATACTTAGATAAAATTGTGATTTGTCCAAAATGGATAATAAACATGTAAGTATGAACAAATTAATCGTAAAATACGCACGTAACATTGACATTAGGACTACGGAACACTACAACGCGCGTGGCATTCACAAAGACTGCTACTAATTATGACATCTTTAACGTTAGAACTACAGTCTGAAAGTCTAAATATTTGTCTCAAAAAGAAATAGAAACTCTTAGTCCCTAGGCAAATGACAAAAATGTCCTTTACATATTTTTATATGATTTGGGTGACTAAGGGGCGATCCATAAATAACGACACACGTCAGGAGGAGGGGATCGACTAAGTGTGACAAGGGATACGACAGGTCCTAAACTTTGTGATGTCACATTTCAAAATATAATATAGTATAGGCACAGTTTTAAACTGTGGTACTACAGGTGAACCATAATCTGATGGAACACAGCAAAAAATTCTTTAATAAAAATTATAAAGCTACTGTTAATCTATAAACTGTTAGTGATCTGAGGTATTTAAATATTACAAAAGGAAATAACTTTATTTTTATTGCAGTAAATTCACCTCTATATTTGCCATCAGATTTTGGTATTAACTAAAAACTTTGAAATTGCAAAGTATGTGACGTCACACTAAAGAGGAGGCGTCTCACAAATGTGACGAGGTACAACTGGTACCACCCTGCAAAAGAAATACGAATTCAACGCATTGCAGATTTAAGAAACTCAGCCAGCGCTCCGAACCGAACCAGTACGTGACCTGCCATGTGGAGGGTACTTTGCGTAAGTCCGACCGCGCCTGCCGAGGGTACAACCGCTGCTGCCAGATGGTGCGTCGTGCTAGGGCCCGCGCTGACAACCCTTGCAACAGCGGCAATGATGTGGTATGTATTTTTTTTTCATTTCTCATATTTCGAAAGTAGGTCAGTGTTATTTTAGCTAAATATAGGGTTGAAAATAGGGTAGTTGACTCATATCAAAATTTATTAAAATATTGTTTATTTCTAACAGTATTTGGCATAAGGTTCCACAATATACCGATTTTAATAAATAACAATGAATGATTACTGTAAAATTTTAATTTGAAAATGCTAGAAATAATCTTTTTTTATCTCACGCCGTAAACGCTTTGATATCCTGTGGTCAGGGTCGTGACGTCACACATATAGTAAACAAAGAAATGTCAAATTTGATTCAACAACTCGTCGATTTGCTCTATTCTTTCCTAAAACTGGCAAAAAATCGTCCAAATCTCCGTTATTATATGTGTAAATATCGTTAATTATTTGCAATAATAGCAAAATCAACCATTGATGCAGCAGTACAAATCTTCCGAAAATCGACAGATTGATGGTCAAGAGATTCTTTGTGTATCGCTCTAAACAATATAAATACAATTTCAATACTGTTATAATGAAGAACAGGTTACAAGTGTACTTGTCAAGATTGTCAAGCGGCAGAAGAGAGTTGCAAACATGCATTTTTGGTGTGGTGGCACCATCACAGCGGGGAGCTATTTTGTACAGCAGTTGAATGCTATTGGATAGAATCCTATCTCTCAAAAGTAAAATAAACACTAAAAGTATTTACTTCAAGAGAAATGTTCAAAAGAAACATCAGGATCATGTGTCAAAATATAGCAGTGTAGTACTGCAAGAATTTGTAAATGAACATAAAAAGAGAAAGATTGGCAGTTGTTCATTTGTCAAGCATGAAGAAAATTAATGGGAGGAAAAAAAATATATATTCACAGACACAGATTGTGACATATTTCTTAAAAAATAAAAGACCTCTTCAATGAAGAAAGAATAAAGTGCATAGAAAACTAAACCACGAATCATCAATACAGAAGTGCTCTTTAGTTCGAGCTTCATTATAAACAATAACAGCTTCCATGTGCTATAAAGTCAGCCAGTGCATAACACATGATGGTTCTTTTGTTGGGAAGATTTTTGGTGGAAAATCTTGCAGACACCTACGAGTATAATGAAATGTGGATAAAAGTTGAAAGATGAAGATTTGGGTTGAAATTTGCAAAATGTGACCTCATTTCTGATTAATACCCTGTAATAGTCAGTTCAACAAACGGTATCCATAAAATTAGATTAATACAAAATTGTCATGCTCTTTTACTGAAGAAAATGCTAATTATCAAAGACAGAAAACTGTGAACAGTATGCTTAACTCAAGTATAGATGCAGATGTTTTGTGCTAAAGCGAAACTTATATACTTTTGTGGATTAAGTAATTTTGAGAACACTCAAAAGGTGACAATATTAGCTATAATAGGTACTTATTTATCAAATAGTGCCATTTTGGAAACTATACTACATTTTTCCTAATAGTATATGAAAGTATTACTTCATAATAAATCACTACTATTATTTGGACTTTTATTACCTGCGACCCTAAGGCAATATATGACAAATTTATAAATTTAATTTAACTCTATTCAAACCTATTTGTACTTTTGGAACATATATATTTGAGTAACAATGATAAATATGAACAACAAACCTATAAAAAATTATCTTTTAAGGTGTAAGGGAAAAATAAAACACATGTACGAGTATTTCAAATTAAAAAAAATTTGATTCCACTTAAACCTTTACAAGTCATTATTGTCAAATAAACATGCAACATTTTTTTTAGTGAAGAACATAATGTCTAATGTAGTACAAAAATTTGTCATGTCATCTTTAGATGTTATGTATAAAGTACGTAAAAAAAATTCTTTATATTATTTATTTAATAAGAAGGGTCTTGTAAATTAGGAAGAGCAAAGGCTGACAGCAATCACATTTGATATATTTGTATACGGCTTTAAAATGGATAACTTGCATATTCTTCGTAAGCTGTTCTGAAATTTACTTTCTTCTAGTAAGTTAATATCACTAATACTGCTTTCATATCCTGTATATATTAAGCTGACTAAACCATCAGGTAGTCACTCTAATAAATATTCAATAGTATTTGCTTTTTTATACTCGGGCCAAGTTAGTGCTCGTTAAATGACTTCATTGGGTTTTTGAATTTCATTTCTTAGCAATCTATGATTACCCTTTTATAGTTATGGTGAAACACTAGAAGTAACTTTTTTTATTGTGCTTTTGGTTAAAAGGTTTAATGAATAAATGTCATTATCATAATTTTCCTCACTTGGAAATAATAATTTTTAATAATGTCATAATGTCTGGCCAGATATAGATGGTTTGCAGCACTTTACTTCAGACAATTTATTGGGAGATGTTGCAGTTGATTGGTGGTGGGCAGCAGGTTTAATCAGTGAAGATATACTTAACATCTTTCAGTTTTACCAAACTGGACCTATTTACTTCTATGGTGCTTTGGTATATGAATACTTGTGTTATTTTGTTGACATAATGTTGTTATAGTTGACAGGTCACATTTTGATGTGGCTGAGCATGCACTGCTTTGTATTATGTTGCACAACTTTTACTGCCTTATCAATCTCGTTGTCAAGAGGAGAACAGGGTAGTACCTACACAATAGTTCTCACTAGGTAACCTCTGAAAGCAACAAATTTTAATTAGGTACTCAGTAAATTCAAGTAAAAGTTGTTTAGATAAATATATTCATTATTATGAAACTGGAATAGTTTGTATTACATACTTTTTAAATAATATTCAATTACATCATGACATCATTATTCAATTGGACATAAGTACATATTCTTTTCTTTGAACTGCGTCAGTGTTTAACTTAGATTAAATCAAAAAGGCGTGAATGGTCAAGTTTTCTCTACGTCTGGCGTTAAAATTTGGTTGGTCGGCTGCAGTCAGTTTTCATTCTAACTGAAAGATAAAAATTTTATTAATGATTTTACATACAACCTAAGAACTTCTATTTTGTTTAAGTTGAAACTGAAGTACCTACACAGATTGAGTTATCCATTTATAGTACTTACCTACATTAATGTGATTTTCGCATTTGAGTTTCAGTAGATAGTTACAGGATTTCTTTAAGCGAGTGTTAATCAATTTTAAGCGAGAGTTATTTCGCATGTCTATATCACTGGGTACGGCTAATCCACAGCCACAGCTTTCCTGGAGTCTTTGAAGAGGTAATTCCTGTTCTATTGTCCCGTTCCATATACTACAGTTTTACTATATTTTGTGATATTTAATAAAAAGCATTGTTTTTGTGAGGTTATTTCCCCTCGGTGCTTTATTTACTATAAGACTGACGTCATTGCCACAGATAATCAACAGACTATCATGGCTGACCGTGTTTTCGGTCCAAAATTGAAAATCTTAATTTAAAATAGATTTTTTGCACTTTTTAGGCATCGAAAAAAATTATATTCATGTGCTATGGTCTAAGACAACAATTATGAACATTTTAAGCCCTACTTTAAAAAAGGGTCAACTAGCCTATTATACCTATATCGCGACTCTGCGACCAAAAATTTTTCAAATAAAGAATATCACTATTTGTCATATGCGGCCATAGACAAAGTATCAAGCCCAATGAGCCCAATATAGCCGTATCGAGAGTATAAAAAAACTTATTTTTTGGTCACAACTAAAAACCTACTTATACAGCCACGCATCTAAGTAAAAAAATATTAAAAATTAACATATAATTGCCATGGCATTATAGCGCGAAAAAAGGTGGGGAAACCAATGACATCGAACACAAACATATTTTTGAAATATTAGCCTTGTTTTGCTTTCCTCATATTCGAAATGAAAAGTAGTGTTTAATTCGGGCTAAATGGGTTTCCGTTTCAGTGTTACTTTCACGCTAAATTAACGCGCCAAAGTATTTCGACTGTAGTGGGTGCTGTTCAGCCCTTATAAAACAATATATTATTATTATACAACTATGTTGGCGAACAAGCAGACTGCCCACCTGATGGTAAGTGGTTACAGTCACCTATATTACCTACATGTGATTAATGTAAGACTTACGCAAATCTACAACTCCTTTTATTAGGGCGAGGGAATCCTTTTACGATTCCAAGGGACTGAAGCTGACAAGGCTGTCGGTTGGATATGCCGTAGAACTCGGGTAAAAACCCTATACCCGGCTAAACCACCCTCCAGTACCTCTCCGCCCCCGGTGGAGGCACGCTCGGCATCGGACTAAGCCATTCCCCGAACGCACCCCTGGGACCTGTTCCAGCGGTATAAACGAGCTGGAACTTTACTTGCCACCTTCTTAACTTTCAGTTAAGACCTAATAATACATATGTACTAAAAGACCTATTACATATATCTACGTATTTTTAAAAAAAAATATTTATAAAGAAACAGAAAATGGATCTTTGCTCTGTATATAAGCAAACATACTAAACATACACCTTTAAGGGTTTATTTTATATTTATAATAAACAGGGTTTTTGTTAAAAACTGTATAATAAATTCACTTAAAAATATAAACCGACTTCAAAAACATAAAAAAAAACAAAATAAAATGAGAATACACACATCACATTTTTAACCCTCAACGGAAAAAGAGGGATGTTATAAGTTTAACATGGTATCTGTGTATGTGTCTGTCTGTGGCATCATAACCCCTAAACGAATGGACCGATGTTGATGCAGTTTTTTTTTGTTTGAAAGATGACATGATCGAGATGGTTCCTACTCGTAGTTATAGCTTATGAAGATCTGTTCAAGCGTTTAAAGATCATGAGCTCAGTGCCAAGCATTACCTGAAAAATTTTAAGAAATATAAGAACTAATGTACTAAGTCAGTCGAAATCTGGCACAAACTTCAATATAAAAATGTGATGTTGTACTTATTTTTATATTATTTTTGATGTTTTCGTGTTTTTGAAGTCGGTTTACAATGAAATATTCATTATAATTCTGAAAGGTAATTATGCTTTTAACCATAAATACCTAGTAGGTATTGCATTTTTATCACACTACTTAGATAAAACAGACAATACTTAACAAGTCAACTCCGTTTGGTCGTTAACTTGTTGATTGAAAAACGTAAAATTTTACTCCAACGAGTACATAAAGTACATTACAATCAATATGTTGGGCTTTACACCAGAAACTACAGCACAAGTAGATAGGTACATTTATTAGCATAAACATTCTCACCAGTGTTTTGTTACTGCAACTTCAGCGACCTAATTTACTCCCCTTCTTGGCGTACCGAGTTCGGTATTGTCATCATTTATTTACTAATAATAAATTGCGTTTCAAGTAATACAAGCTCTCGCCAGGTATCGGATTATAACGTTGCACGCCGAACCAATTGTACCTTGAGGAAGTTAACTGCTCACTTACTACAACGCGCTTGTTACGTCCGGTTGTTACTTAGCGAACTGCCACTCTTGCTTCATTTTATTCATCGAATTATCGGTATGTTTTTTTCATGTTTAAAACTTAGTATTGTAAAACTAATCTTAGTATGCGGGGATAAGTTGTTTGATTATTTCCCCTCTTTTCTTCAGTTATAAGCCGACCACAAACTTTTGTCGATTAGTCGCATATTATTTGATACTAGCTGTGCCCGCGACTTCGTCCGCGTTGAATAGTAACTTTTGGCAGTATTTTGATTTTTGTAGGCATTTTTTTAAGATCTTGTTAAAGCCTGTGTTATACCTTATATAATTTTCTATCTATTAGTGAAAGTCCCGTCAAAATCGGTCCAGCCGTTCCGGAGATTAGCGGGAACAAGGAGACAGACAGACAGACAGACAGACAGACAGACTAAAAAAAAATTAAATTGTGTTTTGTATAGATGTATAGATTATATGTCTTTACTCTCATTTGTTGAGTATCTGAGATGTAAGATGGGTTCATCATTTTTAAATGTATAAAAATATGGAAATCGTATCAAAAAGAACAATCTTTCAGTGGGTATATCAAATGCTCTTTTTTACATAACAAACTTAAGTGGAACATTTTACATCTTCCAGGTGTTCGTCGGTATCGTGAGAATGGCATCGGAGACCTTTATCACTGAGAGCCACATGGAGTCGTGCCGCATGGAGTACCGCACGCGGCACTCCGTCGACGGCCAGATCATCCAGTGCGAGCGCCGCATCTCCCTGGTCACCGGCTACATGACGCACGAGGTCAACGGCGTCAACGCGATGAACTTCATGCATCGGGACGACGTCCGATGGGTGGTCATCGCGCTGCGAGAGAGTAAGTTTTGATAGCTTATCGACACAGCGCTAATAGACAATTTACTTGCTATCACACTCCTCGTTCGCTGCACGGTCGATGTAATGTTTACATTTTCCTAGACAGCTTCGGATGACTATATAGTTATCGCCCCGCTTAGTCGCTCTTCATGAAACTCGAGACAGTTTTCACAACTCAGTTGGTTAGCTTCACTGTCAGTATGGCGTCATTACATTTTTCCTGCCCCCCTCATCATGATCATAAAACCGCATTGAAAGCGGGATGGCGCTATACGCACAAGAGCAGTGTTTCTGTTTCAATTTTTTTAACCTTGCCACAATCGACCATGGTAAGGCCCTGGACGATTGCTGATGGGTAGTCATCGCGCTGCGAGGGAATAAGTTTTTACAGCTCCCCGACAAAATAAATGGTGATGATGTTTAACTCTTACTGCTTGTTATTATAATGTCATTACGTCTGTTCCGTATGACATCCGATGGGTACCTACACCTTTTCCCTGAGCATCACCTTATTAACAAACTTTTAGTTTATTTTATTTATTGCACTGTATACTTACAAGATGTTTTTTTTTATATTTTCGCATATTTTACGTTGGTGTAATAGAAAAATAGAACTTGGGTAGTAAATGTGTGTTTCACGGACTAATAATAGCTTTGTATCACCGTGCTTTTATATTTTCCCTAGATGAACGTACTTATAGTATCACGTAAGTACCAAGTTATGACCTTTGACGACTAAATATAATATGTATATGAAATGAGCAATAAAACCAACCTAAGTAAATTGTAAATTTCATAATATTCTTAACTACTGAATACTATTTATTAATACATATAAACAAAACATATAAATAATCGGCAACTCCTATACAAATATCGTACTATTGTAACGAAACCAAATCTAGCTCAATGGTCGAAGCGTCTCCATTGATTTTATCTCCATGTTTTCGTCCGGTCAATTATTTGATCAAAGAAGTATTGTTGTAGAAATATGACAATTAAAAATAATATTTTAAACTGGGAAGAATTTGATTTTGACAGGAATGTCACAGGGATTTATTGAAGGGGGAACATCTGAGGGGAACATTACGGAATTTCGTGCAAGCCGGTTGGTCTTCGTCGCGCTCTTTGATTTTTCATATTTAATTTGAATTAATTTGTGTTTGCAAAGATTTGTGAATTTTGAGATATTAGTGTTTCGAGTTCGAATATCGAATTGTGAAGACCTAAAACATCGACATGGTTCGATGGACCACGGTCGGGTCACCTGACGGAGATTACGACAGACTGTGGTTTTAACTCCCTTCGGGGAGGGCGTTGTTTGGAACATATCAGCGGAGTCACTCTTTACCGACATAGTGACTCAAGTTCCCTGGTTTCTTTGGGAAGTGTTTAGCGGCGGGGGGACTGTCGAAGTGGACCCATGCCTTAATTGCACCCGTTTAGCTACGCATGGACTAAAAAAGCTGGTCCTCTATTTATATATGTATATTTACACCACGTATATAGGGTTCGTGAGCACACGGCGATCCCAATCCACCTGCCCGTGCTCGCGCATACACGAGTATAGGGAAATAGGCACACAGAGGCCCTTCTCACCTCGCTTTCTTATTCTTTTAATGTTAGGTGTCTTACATTGCACTTCGTAAGACAACGCAACACACCACTTGTTTAAATAACTAAAATGGGGTTAGTTTGTTCTTATTGAACTACACAAATAGAAGCTTAGAGATTCGGTTAGACACGGTACATCAGGTAGGGACCCTTAAGCTAAAATCATTATTATCATCATCTCCATCAATGAATTTACTGAATTTAATCAGGTTACTCCGAAGGAAACCTGCACCGTTATTCATAACCCTCTGTAAGAGGTCTGCACCGTTATTCAGGTCCATCTATAAGAAACCTGCACCGATTATTCAGGTCACTCCGAAAGGAATCCCTGCAACGCTATATTCAGGTCCCTCTATAAGAAACCTGCACCGATTATTCAGGTCACTCCGAAAGGAAGCCTGCAACGCTATATTCAGGTCCCTCAATAAGAAACCTGCACCGATTATTCAGGTCACTCCGAAAGGAAGCCTGCAACGCTATATTCAGGTCCCTCTATAAGAAACCTGCACCGATTATTCAGGTCACTCGAAAGAAACCTGCAACGATTATATTTGTTCCTAGTTTCTCGAAGAGATTCTAGTGGCTTATTCCAATATCTGAGAATATTGAGTGGATTTTGGATCATATTTTCCATTGGGCTCGACTATGAAGTCCGCTCTAATAAGAGCTTGTGTTTGATGCATTATTTGTCTCGTGAGTGAATTATTTTCGCACTGTGAAGTGGTTGTGCTTACATATAAAAAACTGAAGAGATGTGGAGGGATAATATTATATTGGGAACATTATCTGCAACGGCAACGTGTCAGAAGGTTAGGCACGTTAGTCGACTATTACTAAAAAATATTTGCTTCAGTGTCAGAAGGTTAGGCACTGGAGTTGTTCCCTTCGACGACATTTCCGACACATCTTCTTTATCTACGAATCGACGAATTATTCACACTATGGATCGGTGCCGAAATCTTGAACTCTTCACTAAAACTAAAGTGATATGTGCTATTTGAAGTGATTACTTTGTGTTGTGCAAAATGGAAATTGTGATAAAGATCTCATGTAAGTTTCATCATCATTATTTCAACGTAAAGCTAATTTTGCTAAGACATTAAATGTCTTAGACCTTAATCTCAAATGTATTGAGAATATGAACTGGTAGAGTTTCTTTCGCTCCTTTCTTCTCTACAAAACTAAAGTTCTGAAAGGTTGTAATTCTCAAGCGTAGAGAATTTTAGTAGTTTATAAAGTATGTTGGTAGGGCGAAGTAAGGTTCATTTGGAATCTTATGGAGCCCGAGGGTTAAGGGACTACCTTCCTGAAGGTATCAAAATCCCAATGTTAGCTTCAGAAAGTAAAGACGCGGTAACATACTTAAAAATCAAAACATTTGTTTTCTCATTACTGAGATCGTAAAATTCACTGAAAAGAACAGATTGTTATTTCGTTACTATGGTAGCGAGTTTAATAAGCGTTTGATCATGTTTGATAGAATAAATAAGGTATAGGAATAGTTTCGGCAATAGGAGTTCTATATCTATCCACTTGGAAAAGATCTTGGGTTACATAAGCGGTTGCAACGTAGATCCTAATAAAATCACTAGTCGATCATTGGCCAAACTTCATACAAATCAAAGCAATTTTGTGCGTTTCTTTTAAAGGCGAAAATTATTAGTAAAACTACGAATAGAACTGTGTAAAGGGGTTTTCTATTTAGGGTTCCGTTTGACGTTAGGTTGGATCGTTACAATTTGGTGCCGTGACCAGGATGAAAATAATCTGGCCGGCTTATGAATAAAATTTATCACAGATGGGAAACTTATTATTTCATGTTATAAAAATAACATTAGTTGTCATGGTGATCAGGTTGATATTGTAAATTCGTAGTAAAATAATATTTGCGCAAAATATTGCTTTGATTTGTAATTTCGTGACTTGATAGTCACAATTTGTTGTCAGTGAAATGGACAAAGTGGATAGATAGTTAGGATAGGGAAAAGAAAGAATGTCCCACACGATAAGTAACTCATTTTATAAATTTCACGTCTTGTGTATTAAACATGTTAAAAGCTAATAAATAGGACATTTCATAGTTGCGAGTTAGCTCACAATAGCACAAAATGAAAATATAACAACCCGATCTGAAATTATGGTTTCGAATTTCTTATGTTCAATTTCTTCAGGCTAAATAAATATCTGAAAACAAAAAAGTGAGAATACAATTTAAATTCTTATATAGGTAGGATAATATACAAATGTTATCTCTCACTATTAAAATTATCAATTTGTAGCAATTATAATTGTTTGATTTTGTTGACAATCAAAATAAAATGAATTATTGTTGACAGGAGTACAGACTAAATAGAATAATGAATAATGAATAGAATAAATAGTATAATATTTTCTCATAAGTTCATTCGAATAAATTAATCGATTTTTGCGAGATTTCATTTAATTAAAAAAATAGCTTGAAATATTTATTTTTTGCTTTAGAAATTCTTTATTCATGAAAAATCGGAATAAAGCGTGTTAATTGAATTAATGAATACTCTCTCAGTTTGAATAAAAAGCATATTCTGTCTTTCGATTAATTTTAAGGTAGATTTAAAACCCAAAGTATGCGTAATGCCAAAGCGTAGTTGAAACATGAAACATGCCATTCATTACACTTACAGTACCCTTACAGTACACGTAAGAAACGGAACTCAAATCATTTGTACATACAATAATACTATACGCGATTCCCAATGGAATCAACATAAAGTTGTGTTGAGGTTTGGGTGTTAATATATCACCTAAGTCCGATACGCTTAACACTTACGGCAGTGCTGCGAGGGAGTACCTCCAGTGTATCCTACATACAAGTTGGGTTTGGCGGGCACTTTCCTAGGGCAACCCTTGCCGACTATCTAGAGGTGCTCAAAATTCCTAAACTTGAACTCAAAACATGCACTACATTGTTTTAGTATTAGGTAATGTAGGAAGCGTAGATGAGTAAGCGTAGTTAACAAACTGAAAGTTAGACAGATTTGCTTTTACATTTATAACTTGACAGAGAGTAAGACAAATCTACTTGGAACTTAATCAGTAATTACATTATTCTGGACGTTTTGGAAATGTGTGTAGTCGTATATTAAAATTTGAGTTGTTGCTTATTTTGGTCACCCATCATAGGGCTGACCATAGCGAACATTGCTTAACTTTAGTTATCGTTCGCTGAGCGCACGCGTCAATGCGCCACCAAACTCCACGGAAATAGGTATAATATGATTGTCTGTACTCGTATTGTTGGTAATAATAGGTTGGTGGAATAAAATTGCGTATATTATTTATTATGCAATGATATTTGATAAGATAGTAATATTGCTTATCATTGCCTATCAAATCCAATCCAAAAAAGGAAGTAATCCAGTACGGACATAAGTTCGCCTTTACCACGCCTTTAGTTATCTTTTTCTATGTATAAAATGTGCAATAAAGAGATATACAACAGCAAAATCTCTCTATTGCGTAATGAATTGGGGGATTTATAGACTTACGTTTAGTAGAAATCTCTGCCAGTCAACCTGTTAGTGTGTAAGAGGTTGTGCGTTTTATTATTAGGAAACGCTAAAAATGATAAATTTAATACAAAGTGGGGAATATATTAAAATTGTAGCAAGGGTGGACCTAAGTTTAGGAGGAATTTCTGCCAGTCAAACTGTCAGCGCATAAAAGATTACGCGTTTTATTTTTAGGCAACGGCAAAAAATTATAAATATTATACACAGGCCTTATATAAATATAGATTTGAAAAACTAAAGACTTTTAAAATAGTTTTATAGACAGATTGGTATTATGACGGCTGTGTCGCCGAAATTTTCGAGGGTCAAACTAAACTCAGTAAAATTTTAAAGCTGTTGAGTTTGCTGGTTAGGGTGAACGCGCTTAGTCGTCGGAACTGCTGGTTTGATTTGAAGAGTTCTCTTAGTGCTGGATAGACCATGCCCACACATTCCTCGATGATCCTCGATGAATCGGGCAATATAACATCACGCAGTGATCATGCTGTTTCGCGTAAGCGGGGCTGCGGACATGCTAGTGTAAGATATGTATATAGGAAATGAAAACCTAGGTTTTAAAACAGTAATATCTGTACGGTCAACACATTAGGCAGGATAGTGTGTGAGCGTTATCCAGTACTAGGTGCAAATAAGATAATCCTTACGAGGAGTCTATACGTACGGTTTTACAATAAAAACCAGTATTAATTTTTATTAAGGAGCTTTGTTTGGGCAAATATAAGATTTCAATAGTGCATAGACTTACGGGTAGGAATTATATTGATTATAGTATAAATCTAATATGGGTTTATTAGAAGAGTTACAATTTGATGTAGGTATATCTTTATCTTTTGCTATTCTTTCGGTTTCGAGTAATTCTTGCGATCGTTCCGACAGGAATTTCTGTGTATTTAAAAAAAATACTGTAACGTTGGGAAAATGGAGACAATAACAATTTTGAAATTCGAGTATACGAGGAGCATCTCTTACACGCAGCTCCCGAACGGGTGATAGAATTTAACCCTTTGTGTTTTGGTTGCTATTTTCTTTGACATTTGCATCACTTATATTAATATAATATTGCAGTCGTTCACAAGCCCTATTGCTAAGTTGACTTGGCTAGTGAGCGTTTAGGTTTTGCATTGTGAAAGATGTTTCGAAATTTACTAAGGTGGGATGGAACGATGGCTTTAATATTAACGTAAGAACTTGTGTTGGGTCTTATTTATTGATTGCTTGACCAGGTGACACTATACTACAATGGATTTCTGTACTATTTGGTGTTAGGTTAAATAAGGTTCTTAGGCAAGTTGAAATAAAATCTTGTCTAGGACTATAATATTTACAAAAATCCATACTCTACACGCAGGGCACAGGCTGCCCTAATGCCAAATTCGCACACTATACAAGCACCAACTTGGGGAAATTATAATGGCCTAGAGGTTATTCTGGATAGGGAAGAAGGAGCAGTTGGATAGCTATCACTTATATTCCGTTGATGTTTTACCATATCTGGGACGAGACCTGTAGGTCTTTGCAGTCTCTGAGGGGGCCTTTGCACTCTACGGATAACTCCTTCTGACTTTAGTCGCCTCACAACCGGCTACTTGTCCGGATATCGGTAATAAGGAGGTGCGGTGATATTTGTTCATGCTTGTGATGCCTATTGTTCAGAGTCTCCGATGGTTTATTATGGTTTATTCAAGTTGGTTGAAAAACACACCACGCCACAAATTTCATACCTGTTAAAGCAACTAATGAATATCCATTTATTTTATTATAATTGAATTCAAAAAAAATATGATATATTTAAAAGAAGGCCATCGTGCCTTACTGCCTTATTCATAGTGGGGGGAACCAGTTCATAGACAGTTAGAAACATAACAGAATAGATAATAAATAACTGGACAAAGCATATTAAAAAGAACAAAATGGAGGCCTTATTGCCATGGACAATTTCTGTTAGGCAACCTTTATCAAACTATAGTACGATCACAAGGGATTTCATAATATTCAAAGAATATAGCACCGAAACTATAACTTGTAAGTACTCGTACATATTAGGCATACAGTAAGGTGTACAAAAGACGGACTTAGTGCTTGAAGAATTCTCTACCAATCAACTAATAACAATAAATAACAAAATTTATATTGTTCATTAAAGAAATAATATTTCTTGTTGGGAAAAATATTATGTATTATTATGAAACTGAGTCTGAAGGCTTACATCGGATTTAATTGAGTCTTGGGGGTCGTAACAGTTGAAATTAGGATTAACTTGAAATTATGCTTAGAATACGTTTACGTTTCCTTTTCAGGATGGTGACAGCGTTCGTTCTTATAGGCCATAAAGGCGGGGGGTCGTTAGGTCAATTAATATATTTTGTTTAAGATTTGAGAAAATAACAGCAAATAATCATAAAGGCGGGGGGTCGTTAGGTCAATTAAGATATTTTGTTTAAGATTTGAGAAAATAACAGCAAACAATCATAAGGACGGGGAGTCGATAGGTCAATTAAGATATTTTGTTTAGGATTTGAGAAAATAACAGTAAACAATCATAAAGGCGGGGGGTCGTTAGGTCAAAAATGTATTGAATAAAATATTTTGGTTAGGATTGTTTGAGAAGATAACAGTAAGCAATTATAGAGGCGGGGGGTCGTTAGGTCTATTAGAATTAAAATAGACATAACAGATAGTTTGCTTAGGGATCCGTAGGAAGGGAACTTAGTACAATAAATGAATAAAGTTCAATGTTCAAACTCAAAATATACATTTTGATAAAGTCTTATAAGATCGATTAGGTTAAATAACTGGTTTTAGAACTTAGAAATGACATGAGCACTGGACACTGACACGAACGTGGTGTATATACATATAATTGAATTTTCGGAGCATATTTTATGAAAATTACCAAGGTGTCGATATTCTCGAAATGTAATCATCAACTGTGAGGACCGATCGCTGCTTGTATAAATTCACGTTATATTAAAGTTAACTATAGGGTGAATTAATTTGGAAAAGGGGAAGGTTTTACAAAAATTAATGGTAAATGAATCAGAAGTTGAGTTTCATTGCGATAAAATATCTATATAGCTAGTTGGGGAATCTTTGGGGCTTTGTTATGATAGAGAGGGAAAACAGATGCATGAAGAATGTTATATGTATTATATAATATTATTTTTATTTATGAAGAAAGAACTTGGGAGGTCCAAAGATTTGTTCAACTGGTTTTAATAGATAGTAGTTTAATGGGTTGGTATCTCAAAACACGACTCTGAACAAAGGATTGTCTTCATATGTGTCTTGGTGTTAGGTTTAATTTTGTTTGGCACTAACTGCTTAGTTTAGCTAAAATTGAAGACATTTCCTTACTCCACAAGAAGCTAGGACCACTACTGAAATGACACTCTACATTTTCCTGGCTGGTTATAATTTGTCTCGGAAGGGATGTAACAGCTTATACTCTTTTGAAGTGGGATAGTAATGTTTGCCTTTGGACGTTTGGAGTGTTTCGATGTGGGGCCAATGAAAATGCTTTGTACTGCCGCTGCTAAACCAAGGCCTGGGTAGTCAAGGTAGATACATTGGACGTCATTAGGGCGGGTTTCCCACTAACAACTGGAAGTTTCTTCTCGGAGCATGCCAAGCTAGAGGGTGGAGCCTTACTAGATTAGTTCAAAAGGAGTTTGCTTTTATTATTGATTCTTGGATGTAGAGTAATCAGTTCAGGTTTAAAAACACACCACATAAAATACATTTTGAGATACTGATTTACTAAACTTATTACGTTTCTTCGTTGTTGTGTTGGAAGTTGAGATGAGTCAAATAATTGACAAGTCAGGGGTTTAAAAGTTTTCTCCAGTAAATTTCAAAAACTTTGGGGGTCGATTGTAACGAAACCAAATCTAGCTCAATGGTCGAAGCGTCTCCATTGATTTTATCTCCATGTTTTCGTCCGGTCAATTATTTGATCAAAGAAGTATTGTTGTAGAAATATGACAATTAAAAATAATATTTTAAACTGGGAAGAATTTGATTTTGACAGGAATGTCACAGAGATTTATTGAAGGGGGAACATTACGGAATTTCGTGCAAGCCGGTTGGTCTTCGTCGCGCTCTTTGATTTTTCATATTTAATTTGAATTAATTTGTGTTTGCAAAGATTTGTGAATTTTGAGATATTAGTGTTTCGAGTTCGAATATCGAATTGTGAAGACCTAAAACATCGACATGGTTCGATGGACCACGGTCGGGTCACCTGACGGAGATTACGACAGACTGTGGTATTAACTCCCTTCGGGGAGGGCGTTGTTTGGAACATATCAGCGGAGTCACTCTTTACCGACATAGTGACTCAAGTTCCCTGGTTTCTTTGGGAAGTGTTTAGCGGCGGAGGGACTGTCGAAGTGGACCCATGCCTTAATTGCACCCGTTTAGCTAAGCATGGACTAAAGAAGCTGGTCCTCTATTTATATATGTATATTTACACCACGTATATAGGGTTCGTGAGCACACGGCGATCCCAATCCACCTGCCCGTGCTCGCGCATACACGAGTATAGGGAAATAGGCACACAGAGGCCCTTCTCACCTCGCTTTCTTATTCTTTTAATGTTAGGTGTCTTACATTGCACTTCGTAAGACAACGCAACACACCACTTGTTTAAATAACTAAAATGGGGTTAGTTTGTTCTTATTGAACTACACAAATAGAAGCTTAGAGATTCGGTTAGACACGGTACATCAGGTAGGGACCCTTAAGCTAAAATCATTATTATCATCATCTCCATCAATGAATTTACTGAATTTAATCAGGTTACTCCGAAGGAAACCTGCACCGTTATTCATAACCCTCTGTAAGAGGTCTGCACCGTTATTCAGGTCCATCTATAAGAAACCTGCACCGATTATTCAGGTCACTCCGAAAGGAATCCCTGCAACGCTATATTCAGGTCCCTCTATAAGAAACCTGCACCGATTATTCAGGTCACTCCGAAAGGAAGCCTGCAACGCTATATTCAGGTCCCTCAATAAGAAACCTGCACCGATTATTCAGGTCACTCCGAAAGGAAGCCTGCAACGCTATATTCAGGTCCCTCTATAAGAAACCTGCACCGATTATTCAGGTCACTCGAAAGAAACCTGCAACGATTATATTTGTTCCTAGTTTCTCGAAGAGATTCTAGTGGCTTATTCCAATATCTGAGAATATTGAGTGGATTTTGGATCATATTTTCCATTGGGCTCGACTATGAAGTCCGCTCTAATAAGAGCTTGTGTTTGATGCATTATTTGTCTCGTGAGTGAATTATTTTGGCACTGTGAAGTGGTTGTGCTTACATATAAAAAACTGAAGAGATGTGGAGGGATAATATTATATTGGGAACATTATCTGCAACGGCAACGTGTCAGAAGGTTAGGCACGTTAGTCGACTATTACTAAAAAATATTTGCTTCAGTGTCAGAAGGTTAGGCACTGGAGTTGTTCCCTTCGACGACATTTCCGACACATCTTCTTTATCTACGAATCGACGAATTATTCACACTATGGATCGGTGCCGAAATCTTGAACTCTTCACTAAAACTAAAGTGATATGTGCTATTTGAAGTGATTACTTTGTGTTGTGCAAAATGGAAATTGTGATAAAGATCTCATGTAAGTTTCATCATCATTATTTCAACGTAAAGCTAATTTTGCTAAGACATTAAATGTCTTAGAGCTTAATCTCAAATGTATTGAGAATATGAACTGGTAGAGTTTCTTTCGCTCCTTTCTTCTCTACAAAACTAAAGTTCTGAAAGGTTGTAATTCTCAAGCGTAGAGAATTTTAGTAGTTTATAAAGTATGTTGGTAGGGCGAAGTAAGGTTCATTTGGAATCTTATGGAGCCCGAGGGTTAAGGGACTACCTTCCTGAAGGTATCAAAATCCCAATGTTAGCTTCAGAAAGTAAAGACAGCGGCGGTAACATACTTAACAATCAAAACATTTGTTTTCTCATTACTGAGATCGTAAAATTCACTCAAAAGAACAGATTGTTATTTCGTTACTATGGTAGCGAGTTTAATAAGCGTTTGATCATGTTTGATAGAATAAATAAGGTATAGGAATAGTTTCGGCAATAGGAGTTCTATATCTATCCACTTGGAAAAGATCTTGGGTTACATAAGCGGTTGCAACGTAGATCCTAATAAAATCACTAGTCGATCATTGGCCAAACTTCATACAAATCAAAGCAATTTTGTGCGTTTCAAAGGCGTAAATTGTTAGTAAAACTACGAATAGAACTGTGTAAAGGGGTTTTCTATTTAGGGTTCCGTTTGACGTTAGGTTGGATCGTTACACTATGTGCAATTGTAAGTACGATTCAAACAATTTGATTATTTAACGTAACGTAAGACATACAGTCGTTTACGTTACGGTACTTACGAAAGTAATGAATATTGGTGTAGGCAACGTATGCTTTGTGATAATAAGGTTTCCCGGTGAGCAATATTCTCCAAATATTATAATTATCGATTCTTTCAGAATTTTTTTTCCTTATAACGTGTCACATGAACGGCACGGGAACAGCTTAGCTCGAACCCAGCACTAAACTTATGTAACAAAAAGATTGAAATAATATACAAACAATCATCACAAGATCGTCAGTGGCGCTGTGGACTCGGTACTAATTGCCTTCCAATCGGGAGTTCCGGGTTCGAGACCGCCATGTACCAATATGTTTTTCGTTTTCGAATTTCATATGTACATTTGTCTGACGCTCCTACGGTGAGGGAAAACATCGTGAGGCAACATGCATACATTTGTGAAGAAATTCGAAGGTGTATGTGAAGTCGATCAATCCGCACTGGGCCAGCGTGGTTGAGTAAGGCCTAAACACCCTAACTAGGGTAGGCTCGAGCCCCTCGGTGGGGACGTATATGAGCTGTTATGACAATCATCACAACATCATGAGATAAGACTTTTATTTACTGAGTACACTACAAATGAAAATCTGGAGCTTGCGAACACACCCTTGACGAACCCGGGTATTTTTTTAGGATTTGATAGTGCGCAGATTTTCGCTAAAGAGCTTTACATAATTTTATACACCTACCTAAATAACTTGTCTAAAAATACTTAGTTACATACTTACTTTCATAGACAGCTCACTTGAATAACTTACTAGAATACAACTAAGGGTTAATAGCTTTAATATATTTTACAGAATAATTCCTTTACTAACAGTCAAGTTAACAAGTCAATAATGATGGACTATTATATTGTGATCTATGATATGATAATCATATCCAACTATCTGTCTAATTAAATATGTTTGTCTAATTCAACGCTCTCACTTGTTTATTTGATCTTGTATGTATTAAATATTATGACTGACTAGACATTGATAAATTTCAACATTTCTCTTTAATTCTGCATAACGACAGACGGTTAGTTGTCATTCTAATTTTATTGCTTGACTAGGTACCTAATTACTGATACATTATCAGTTGACACTGAGTGTCTAGATTGAGACACTAGTCTAATGGTTTATCATGATTGATAAAAGTAAGTAACAGTATCCCAGTGTATATATTTACACTCTGCGGCTTTATACAGTTTTTGCAGCGATAGAGTCACTATGAAGCGTTGGAGGCGCTGTAGACTCGGCCCTGGCCTTCTAATCGCAAAGGTTTGTGGTTCGATGCTGCGACGAACCAATGTGGTTTTTTTTCGAAATTTCGAAGATTCATCAACAGCTGATATACGTCCCCACCGAGGGGCTAGAGCCTTAGTCAACCACGCTGGCTAAGTGCGGGTCGACTTCACACACAACCTCTAAAGAAATTGTTTCTTCACAGGTGTGTGCAGGTGTCCTCACGATATTTTCCATCACCGTAAAAGCGTCGAATAAACGTACATATAAATTCAAAATTTGAAAACACATTGGTACATGGCGGAGTTTGAACCGCTTCCTTCCGATTGGAAGGCGATGGCCTTACGCACTCCGCCATTGCTTCCTTATTAATTTATTATTGTATGCTATAAATCCTTGCTTCTTGTCAAATTTCATGATTTAAGGTCAACTTGAAGTACTTATCCTATAGGTTTTGATTCCCTGTGCAATCGCAAAATTTGCGAAAATATGCGACACAAGGTTTTATCTTTTGATTGTCTCGACTTACAAGTACGACTTTTTACAGTTGAAAGAGACCGTAGACCCCAATATATATACTTAATATTATAAAGCTGAAGAGTTTATTTGAATATCTCAGAAACTACTGATTCAAATTGAAAAATTCTTTTTGTGTTGGATAGTCCATTTATCGAGGAAGGCTATAGGCTATATAACATCACGCTACGACTAATAGGAGCTGATCATCAATGAAAAATATTGCAAACGCAGAAAAAAATATATGGCGAAACGTAGTTCGCGGGCTCAGCTAGTTTGATATAAATTTCAGCTTGATATCTCTGCGCATTCCCGAAAAAAGGAGTCTTAATAGACAGACGAAAAGACGTACAGATGGAGAGACGAACAACGATTATTTTCCTTTTGAGGTACGGAACTCTAAAAAGATTTTTTTTTACAAAAAATAAAAACCGACTTCAAAAACATTGAAAACATAAAAATAGTATAAGAATAGGTACAGACAACATCACACTTCTATATTGAAGTCGGCGCCAAACGATGATCTCCTAGAAAGTGTTAAAATTTGTCACCGACTTCGATATAGAAGTGTGATGTTGTCTGTACCTATTCTTATATTATTTTTAAGTTTTCAGTGTTTTTGAAGTCAGTTTTTATTTTTTGTAAAAAAAAATATTTTTAACTTTTTAGTGAATGAAATCGTTTTAGTGAAAGAAACCCTAATTTAAAAAATTAGTGTTTTCCTCGATTTTCTATGGGATCCCATCATCAGATCCCAACTTTGGTGACTATGGGACCACCCTTGCAGTATACTCTATGAAATACAAAAAGAATTTTGGATATTGGAAGATTACTTAAAAAAGTCAATTCCATTTGTCAGGGAAGCGGAATTTTTCCGATATTTAAAAAAATTCCGCTTCCCTGACAAAATCAAATAGGTTGCCTGTTCGAAAATGTGACATCGGTAAAAAACCGTATTCCCGAAAATCGAGAATAAATGTTTACATTTCGGTGTTTCGGTCCCATATGGATAGAAATGCCAAAACATTGGTTGGTTCGAAACCGCTGATCGAGATGCAATGCAGCATCGATGCAAATGCGCGTATTAGTGTGGATGCAAATGTTTACTGAGCTAATGTTTTAGCGATACATCCGTGCAGCTACGTAACGTGCGTTTGTATCGCTACAAAATGTATGTGGGGCCAGCCAGGTGTTGGATCGTAGGTACCTAGGTGCTTTTGGAAAAGTGCCGATATGTCTGCCTCGACTTCAAAACAATGGCGGTGATTCATAGATAAAGGTGTGGATTATATAATATCACAGGTGTCTGCGATGTTGTTGCTAGTCACCTACCCATGATAATGATAGCATATATATTTCCTGCTTACACATGCAAATGAGAGTAATGCTCCCGATATTTGATTACTTAACATAGAAATTACATCGATATTAATCAATATGTAGAGTCGACCGAAAACCGCCAACAAAACAAGCGAGATAGACTCAAGATCAACATGTAAAGTCTGGCGTGGCGTGTTGCCGGTGTGTACATATGGTTTTCTAATTTGCCAATTAAATTATCTTTCATATCTCTCTCTGTGTCAACCTGAATCCACGTAATGTTTAGTAGGTCTCATCAATCGGTCTAGTTAGCGCTTTCCTCGATCCACGGTTTGCCCCTACTTTGTAAAGACCATAGCCCACTTTGATGCATTACATACTATATATAATAAATACACTTTATAAAGTTACAATAATATGAGGTCTGTACTTAATCGAGTTCTTTTTTATTTTATTGCCACCAGATTAACAGAAAAAGTGATTATGGGTATATAAAACCGAACTAATGAATATCGTAAGCTGCGATCACATAATTAAGCATTCCATAACATCGTAAACATCAAGGCGAGCTAAAAGAACTTCATCTCATTTGCACTGCCCACTACTGGGCAAAGAGTTTCCCAGGAAGTGGAGATTTTTGTGTAGTATAATCAGGATTTAGGGCGTCAGGGGACACGCAAGACCAATGCGCGTTAGTGGAAATGCGGCAGTGGATACTGTAAAGAGTTATTGAGTACCTCTTATATTAGGCTTAATAATTCTAAAGTACAAATACAGATATGCAATGAGAAGCACCTTGATATGATAAGATAAGATAAGAATTTATTCGCTATTAATGGCTTAATCCTAACACACACAGATCTTATATTAGATCTGTGTGTGTTAAGTCGGGGATTCTAATGCGAGTCCCTGAATGTGGTGCAAGAGAGAGAGAGTCTTTGGTGCTGTCTTCGGGCTCTATCGGCTCTTTTACGGACCGCTGAGATCCAATCCAGTTCTAATTACAATTCAACTTTGGACAACATTGGTATCGCGCTAATTTGTACACGAGAGTTGAACCGCAAGCGAAGCTGGATCACATTAGAAACTCTAATGATAAGAGAGAGAGAGAGAGAAAGAGGAAACAGAAAAACACTGAAAAAAGCTAAATTACAATCCAAAAAAAGTTGCGTCGCATGAACTTTGTATTTTGACAGCGGTTGCGTTCCAACTTCAAACGGGTTGCGTTCCAATTTTAAACGGGTTGCGTTCCAATCTCCTGTCAAATCATCATCGCGATACGAAATGTCATAAAAGTTGTAGTTCAGCGTAGTTTAATTTCAATCCGACTGCATTTATTTATTGCGATTGGCCTCCTGGTTCACTCCGTTCTGAATCTGCATTACTTATGTACGTAATTGTGACATAATCATGATATACATTTTACGCAGAATAACCATTTAGTTGATATCCATTAAATGTCATGTTTAGCTTTTTTTATTTTGTAACTTATTCGCATGATCGTATAAGATAAAATTGCCGTGTTATATTTTTTTGTATAAATAATGCTTAGCTTGCCTAGCGATTGAGAGTCTGCACTGCGAAATGAGAAGTATTATTTATGGATACCGAGGAAGACTGTGCAAGAGTCCTTGGCATGAGTACCTACTATTACCGCCAAGCAGCGGTGGCTCTACTACTGTGTTCCATTTTGAAGGGTATGACCAGCAGTAAAATTACTGGGTACTGTGACTTGACATCTTATGTCACAAGCCGGCAACGTACATTGGCATCTTTGTAGCGGTTGTAGTTGATTTCAAAGACTTATGGGAACCACATGTACGGTCGGCTTCAGAAGTAGATGGACATTTCAGTATCATGTCACACCAACTATTCCTTTCATTTAGTATGGCTACACCTATATTGCATTGTCAATAGTTGGTGTGAAATGGTACTAAAATGACAATGAAATGGTATGTACTTTTGAAACTGACTGTACTATAGGCGACGTGCCGGTGGGGCTGCACGTTTGTCAATCTTGTTGTATATAAAATTAAAATATAGTTTAAAAAATAAGTTAACGGCTATTGCTGCGAACATTATCAAATCTTGTGTGCTAACGCTCTATTACATTATTACAATCACAGTAGTAGTATACATATTGTTAATAGAAACGTGAACATAAATAAGGACATATACAAGGTTATTTTTTAATTATCACAAAAAATGTGTGTGCTACCAACCAACTTTGAAATCGCAAAAGAATCCGCTGTTCCATACATCTAGGTTCAGTGAATGTTGAACATTTGTATGGAGCAGCTGATTTGTTTTTTGCGATTTCAAAGTTGGTCCCATAGTGAAAGTTGTTCAGTTTGCATGTCTGAACAAGCACACAATTTTTTTGTGATAATTAAAAAATAAACTTGTATAGAATAGCATGAACGCCAAAAATTTTGAAGCTTAAAAAAATCTGAACTAACTGTATATTGTAAGCAATATACAAAATGTATACGTAGCATTTTGTATATTGCTTACAATATACAGTTAGTACAGATTTTTTTATCGAGTCAATTTTGTAATTAAGATTTCACGCAGCATGCAATTGTTGAACAGTAAATGTGCCTTATAATATTTCCTATTTACATGCCGTTTATTTATGTTTGTAATTATAATGTAAAGATTTTTAATTAAGTATACGAGCATACTGAATTCATTTTTCTTAACCGAAAACTGCTATCGCTTCATTTGATGTTTTTTCGAAATCAATTGTACGAGTATATCTCTAGAATTTATCGTTTCTCATTTCTAGTGTACGACCAACACCGATTGTTTGGCGAGTCCTGCTACCGCCTACTTACGAAGAACGGCCAGTTCATATACATGAGGACTAGAGGCAGGCTGGACGTCGACCCCAGCACTAGGGAGGTGACCAGCTTCGTGTGCACCAACACAGTCGTGGACGAAGTAGAGGGGAAACAATTAATAAAAATTATGAAGAAAAAGTTCACGCTCATGGTGAATAATAACGAGGAGCCAGTGCAGGAAGAAGAGGAGCGGGAAGAAGTGATAGATGTGAGAGTTTTTCATTGATATGTAAATAGAATGAACTGCTTGTTGAAAACACCACTGCAATCCACATTTTTTAAACACAACCATATAAAGTAAGAGTTGATATTTTTTAAATTATTAAAATAATTTTTCACACGCTACACTTACGTTAAATCCACGCGTTACGAATTAATTCATTAATGAAAACAGAGTATTAAAATCAAATATTTCTAAATTGTATATTAGTTCCTAATGCAAAACGTTTATCATTTTCAGACTAACGACCAAAATGTTTCGGTCGAAGATCCAAGGCAACTCGAAAAGGTTATATTGCATCTGGTAACCAATCTACCGTCTCCTCCGCCAACTGAAGACAGCCAGGATAACTCTCCCGACCGGAGCAGCCCATCCGGCCGCCTTGCTATTATACCACCTAAGAAAGAAAAAATTGTCAGTGCCATAGAGAAAATATACAGTGTCATCAATACATTCCCAAAGAACGCGGAACGTGCTCCAAAGCCACAAACAGCCCAGGTAGTATCAAACCCACCATCAGACATGATCGAATGTGTTTCGAATAATCTCATCATGAATTATAGCATGCAATCGACAAGTCATTCACCACAACTTGTTACTGAAACCCAAAATTTGTGCCCAGAGCCCCCATTGCCAACATTACCAAATTTCAGCAACTATCCTCAACATCTCGAATGCAATGGTAGTATGGAGTACAATACGTCAATGTTTTCTGCGTCGGTAACGAATCAAGACATGATGACGCAAGCCGCAGCCGATCCATCGACCAGTTACCCGAATGCTGTCAATATACTTGGAAACGCTACGAACTCCAACTTTACAAATGTCAACGGAGAATACAATAACGATACTTTTTATTACAATTCTATTGTTGACAACCACGGTAATGAGGCTTTTAATGAAGGGAACATAATGTTTGAGCTAAATAAGCCGAATACTGTTATTTCTGGTGTAAAGCGTCAAAGGGATTGTCCTGAAAACACCGAAGTGGAAGCTGCGTACAAGAAAAAAAGTGCAGATGATAATAAGATTGAAATGACCAATGGAACTATTCTAGACGATCTGCCAACGCTTGATACATTCTTCGATGAAACATGTGAGTGATCCTGATGCTCTTAATCTCTTTTAACCTTACAATGTTACTTAAAGCATTAAAGTTTAAACAATTTTTTTCAGTGTTCAACACATCGTTCACTCAGATGGAATCTACAACATTGGAACAGAATATGGATCCAATATTTCCTGAGTTACTGGTAAGATTTTCATTTTTATATTTATTATTACTTGATTATTTATTTTACATTAGGCTGATGCGAATGTACTTTTATATGTAATTCAGCGACTGTCCAGCAATGCATCAATAGAGTGTTAACTTGCTAGTTGACAATGCGATGAATATTATCAAAATACCATTACAACAACCAAAGCAAACTTTCTGCATGCAGCTTCTCTGGCGTTTTGTTATCTATATGATATATAGAAGATTACAAAGAGTATTCTTCTAAAATGTTAAATATTTTTTTATACTGATCCTGCTAAAATGATGAACCACTGTTTCAACCCTTTGTAGGTGAAGTTTTTAAAAATGCTACAACGTTTGTGTATGTACCTACTTATTTTAATTATTACTCATCACAGCTCATATATGTCCCCACCGAGGGACACGAGCCTACCCTAACTAATTATGTTAGGGCGATTAGGCCTTAGTCTGTGTCCTTAATTTTAGTTTGTGCCCCTATTAGAATCGGGAGGCCCGCGATCGATCCTGCCATGTACCAATGTGTTTTTCGTTTCACGAATTTCATACGTACATTTTTCTGAATTATTACTTATTTCCAATTATAAGCTTAAATACAATGTTTCATAGCTTAAAAAATAAAGAAGTTTTATACAAAACTTTTTTCTTACCCCAAATAAATTTAACAAAATTCCATCTTAGTGAATATCAACGTATTAAAAGACTAAAAGCGCTGGCCAAGCTGCATATAAAATTATAATGTTTCCGCTCGGCGAAATGTCAGGTAATGTTATTTTAATACATTACCAGCTGTGCCCGCGAAATACATTTCGCCAGTAACAATACTAATTATTTCGCCAGTTAAAATTTAATATAATTTTTAGACCTACTAAATATACTTTAAAAAAAATCATAAAAATGGGTCTTTTTTGGAGGAGTTCGATAACAAACACTGTAACACGTGATTTTTATATATTAGATTATTAAAATAAATAAATATATTATAAGTATTCATGTTTGATTATCAGGTTTCTCAAGAAGTCCAAGATATTCTACGAGAAATAGAAAATGCTCCAGAAAAGCCGGGACAACAATCGGGCTTTTAAGTTCAAAATGTGCATTTTCATTTATTCTATCTACGTTTGAGAAACTCATAATACTGAGTTACTTAATTGTAATCTAATCTAATCCATGTTTATTCAAAGATCTCGGGTATGTTTGTCAACTAATTTGGTTAACTGATAGTCTACTTTGTAATTCTTATATTTTTAAATAAACGAAATAAAAATGAGGTTTGTGCTCATTTCGAAAAATAATAAGATAAGGATAAGGTATTGGCATTTTCTATACATGTTAATGTTTATGAGTCTACTATTGATGTTGCAGCTAATAAATACATCGATGGTACCTTGGCAATGTGCCATATTTTATTTTTAAATATATGTGCGAAAGATATAGTTTGCGATTCCATTACCAAAATATAACAGATATCTTACAGAAAAAGCTATTTTTTTTATCAATTATTCCGTAGAACTAATCTCATTAGTGTTTTCTTTTATATTAAAGGGATTCTATTTTACTTTCAATCATGTTGTATGAATGAAGTTTATATTAATCGTATTAAGACTAGGTTAAGATAATCGTTAACGTTAATATTTCTTGGGTATGTTTGTATGCGACTTTTCGCTTATATTTGGTTATATAGTTGTCAAAGTTTCCTCCAAACAGTGTTGAAGCCAAATTTTATATTGCATAACAAATTTATTTTTAGATAAATGGCACTAAACAATTTTACGAAACCAGTTTTGGCTATGAGTAAGGAGTTGGTACCAGTATTGGGATTTTAATAGATCGTAATATATGATCAAAGCTATATTTTTGTATGTAATATCTTTATACCCAGCTATGCCCATCCTAGAAGTTTGCAAGTGATATTTTTGATAAAAAATATTATACAACCACATATATATGTTTTTTTTAAAGTTTTGATATGGTGAATTTATCAATAGTCTGAAGGGGCCAAATCGTAAAGTATGAAGAATAGGAATAATTGAAAATGAAAGGAGTTCATCATTTAACAAAATTATTCATTCATAATTTTAACAATAACGGAATCTTCGTTAAAATACCTATTTTTTTATTGCACCATCCGATAGTACCACTTGTGAGGTTACCATTCATTTGTATAATGGCAAAACAACGGAAGGCGTTAAATGAAATGTTTTATATTTCAATTATAATTTTAAAGCCTTCAATTAATCGTCCTGTCAATGTGACGCTAAATTTGATCCTTCGGACGGTACCCTAAGAAACCAAATTTTCTTACGAGGGGAATATTTATCTTTACTACGGTTTACGTAGTAACTATTTATCTAATCTGTACTACGGTGGTGGTGGATTCATCTAAATTTTGCCGTATAGCAGCTGCTCTGAACATTTCGCCGCTCCTTATACTTTATGGTTTGATTAGAGCACAGTTAAAAATATCACCATGTATAATTTTTGAACTCGATTAATTCAGATAGAATGGTATCTAATCTAGACTAAATTCTCACGTAGATCATAATAGTGATTAAGGAAATAACAGATTTCCGTAATTTGTTACTAGTTTAAAGAAAATTCCTTAAGCAATATGTATTAAGTATGTATTAGACGTTTATTTATTACAATGTTGTCCATACAAATATCAAATTACAGTAGGTACATTTCTTTTAAAAATTATGAAAACAACTCTATGCAAATTGAAGCCATGTTTGTTGGGGCGCGTATAAACACTTGAATGTGTATTACCTACTTAGTGACCGTAAAAGCATGTAGTTTATGACAGATGTTGTTAGTATAAAAGTACGATGTTTATTGTAGGTATGTAGTTTTGCCAAAGACAACATCGTCTTGCAGGCAATGCCACTGATGTTGTTGGAGCTTTTTGTGTACTAAGGATCGTTGCTTTCTTAAAAAATATTTTTGAATAAAGTAAATCACCTCCTAGTCATAAAAAAAAATCGTTATAACATAGTAGAATACAACATTGGACATCGTTTCGTTTTATATAATTTTTTTAACATTTCTCGCTTCGATTAAGTATTTGATGTCAGAAACAAACGCTTACTTATGTAATAGGTATTGTAATTAATTCTCCAACGTTATGTGCCTACACTTTATAGTCCATCATCAAGGAGTGATCAGTGTATATTGTTCTGTTTCATTATAATCAATTTATATATCACCAATCAGAAATCGTACCACGTCGCTGTAACAAATATCAAAGTAACGCCGAACTTCTCTGCGTTATTTGGAGGTCGTAAGATATATACGTAACTTTTTGATTGTCACTCAAAGACTGAATAATTTTAGACATGTTGATTTAATTTCATTTTAAGTGTGTACCTTAGTTTTACATGCAGCATTTTGTTCATGTATTGACTGTTTTATGTATTCGAGCCAGTAACTTTAGTTTTTAATCGCGTACAGTAAGCTCCTTATCAGGCTATACTGTTTAACCTTTGGACCGTTCTTATGTCGCTCGTAATAGTGAGGGTTTTCGTAGTGTAAATGCATAGCTTGAATGGGAGCCTACTGTACCTAGTCCTTCTGCGGAAGTATCTAGTTATGAGAGGACTGCAAAATTTTCCTAGCCACTCGGTTTATCGATACAATTTTAGCTCAGGAATCAAAAATATATGAAAGGCGTACATCGCGTTTGGTTAATATCCTAAAAAGCCGAAACCTACCTGTCTTAATATACTCATATAAAAGTTATGGCATCATTGCAAATTCAAAATTGTAAAATTAATATTGAAATCCCCCAATACAAATGGTTGGATCTATGAAAAAAAACATATGGGGAATTAGAAAATTATTTTTACAATTACGAATCTTCAATGACGTCATATATTATATGACTATTCCATTTGATAGGGTATTGACCAAACGTCTTGTATGAGTCTCATTTACTAAGAGTACCGACGACGAAGCAAATAATATAAAATGTATGGAAATATGTATTGATATTAAGCAATCCAATATGGAAATAACAGTAAAGTAAAGCATATTATAAACATTATTTGTACTACGTAGCTACTATTGGGAAGTTAACATTATTTTTCTTGCCACACTTCGCCTGCAATTTTGCTATTCCCGAATGGCTAGAAACCAGTGTTTAGTTTAAAATTGATTTTACCTATTGTCGATGAATCTCATTTGCTGCCATATTAACATGAAACCTATACATGAAAGAACACTTGCATGAAACAATTTATCTATCTATTCTTTTAAACATATAATATAGGTAATGTGAAAGGAGTAAAAGTGAACTAAATATTTGTGCAGTTGAATGGATTTCTCTACATAAATTAAGATATGGATTATTATTGTTTTGAATCATAAGAATTTAAAAATGTAAAAAATAAAATATAATACATTATCCAGTTTCACCGTTGATAGATTTTTTGACTGATTTACAATCATGGTGTAGTGTTAGTAATTATTGATGTAATCATTAAGAAAAACACTCCGTACTGCGATATATTATCATTGTTCTCGCTCAAGAACTTATTATTGTTGTAAGCTAATCGATCGATAAATCAGGCACCTTCTTCAGCATCAAGTTACTAAGTGGAAAATGTTCTTCAACTTCGTATATTCTATTCAAGTTAAGGAATATCATTACTTGTCTAGCTATGACAGAGTTTACAAGAAATATGTTGTTTTTCATGAATTACAGATTTGTTGCTTCAATGTATCTTTATAGTATGGTAAGCATAATTTTTTTCTATATATGAATGTTGCTACTTTCAGCTTAATCGTTTAATGTTAGTTTGATAAGAGTTGTTTGAATTTAGTTTCAATGTCGCTGTCATTATAGTCTATTACAGGACTTACATGTAAAAATTTATATTATTTGGATGTTAATAAAGAGGTCAATGTGAATTGTCAGTACCACGTGTTTTATTTTTTCAATTCCCTGTCTTGCAGAATTTCATTTAGATACCTATTAGATATGTCAGTGAAATTACTGGGTACCGTGACTGTACATCTAATGTCACAAGGTGGCAACGTACATTGTGGTTCTTGTGGGGGTTACAGATTTGCCGCGAATCTTACAGGAACCACTGTTACCACTAACCATTAGGTGGGCAGCTTGTTTGCCAACTTAATTGTATAAAAAACATAATTGGAAATTGAGGATTGTTTGCATAGGCACCATTGACCTACTAACAAATGGATTCGCTTCCGCGCTTAAGTGTCCAAAATAAGTAAGATACAATTATTAAACCTAAAATTTAGATATAATCGCTGGTTAAGTCGTCAGTCGTTATTAGATCGCCTTGTAACGGATAATATCAATAATATTATCAAAACGCGTAAATAACTACACTCCTTAATATCACTGTGGACCCACTATAGTAGAGTGGGAAAAGTTGATGCTTGTTGTTTTATCATTAAAATTATATTAATTTGCATATAGCTATCACTAACCTTATATTGGGGAAAAAGTCTTTTCGCATTATAGTATGTATAAACTTGTAATAAAATCTCTTTGGCTATACTATTTGTATCTGGTTGGTTTTGGTATCATTGAAAGTTTAAATTTTAAAGAACATAATTCCAAATTCAAATTAGGAAAATGTGTGATTTTCATTTGTTTTTCGTACCGCCAAGATGAGTGAATCTAATGAAGAAATTCGATACATTTTAAAATTTTACTACAAAAAAGGTAAAAATGCAACGCAAGCCGCGAAAAAAATGTGCGATGTTTATGGACCTAGTGCAGTGTCTGTGAGAGTAGCACAAATTTGGTTTAAGCGTTTTCAATCCGGAAATTTTGATGTCAAAGATGCACGTCGCTCTGGTCGCCCTATTACAGATAAAATGGATGCCATTTTTGAAAAAGTGGAGCAAGATCGGCATGTCAGTAGTTACGACGTAGCTGAAGAACTGGGAATTGACCACAAAACAGTTTTGGCGCATTTGAAAAAAACTGGGTACACAAAAAAGCTCGACATTTGGGTACCTCACGAGCTCACTGAAAGAAACCTAATGAACCGTGTACTCATTTGTGATTCTTTATTACGACGTAATGAAACCGAACCATTTTTGAAGAAGCTGATAACTGGTGATGAAAAGTGGATCACTTACGACAAGAACGTGCGAAAAAGGTCGTGGTCAAAGGCCGGTCAGGCTTCACAGACTGTGGCGAAACCCGGGTTAACTCGCAACAAGGTGATGCTGTGTGTGTGGTGGGATTGGAAGGGCATTATTCATTATGAGCTGTTACCACCAGGCAGGACCATCGATTCTGAACTCTACTGCGAACAACTGATGAGATTAAAGCAAGAAGTTGAGAGAAAGCGGCCGGAATTAATCAACAGAAGGGGTGTGGTTTTTCATCATGATAACGCTAGACCTCACACATCTTTAGCCACTCAGCAAAAATTAAGAGAGTTTGGCTGGGAGGTGTTAATAAATCCGCCGTATAGTCCTGACCTTGCACCTTCAGATTTCCACCTGTTTCGGTCTCTTCAGAATTCTTTAGGCAGTGTCAGGTTAACATCACGAGAGGACTGCCAAAACCACTTGTCGCGGTATTTTGACCAGAAGTCCCAAAATTTCTATAGCAATGGGATCATGTCCCTACCTACAAGATGGCAAAAAGTTATCGAACAAAATGGTACCTACATACTTTAGTTAAATGTAAATAAACTATATTAAAAAATGTTTGGAATTTTCTTAAAAAATGCGAAGAAACTTTTTCCCCAACCTATTATTAAATCTGAATTGGTTGTTAAAATAAAACACAAATTTAGAACACCGCTTCTATGAAGTCCCTTTGATTTCTTTATATTTACAACTTGATGACGAGTTATTTTGTATTTTAAATTAATTTCTCAGTTTTCCTTGTACCTGTGCGTTCTTCACAGTGAAGAAATATTATAGCCAAATCACGACGTGAGGAATATTTTAAGCAAAAGAAACTCACCTTGTGTGTGCCATCGTTTTACACAATCAGACATTAAAATTTTAACAAATGTAGGGATAAGAAGACTAAAGCCTTGCAAGTAAATAACTCATTACATGCCATCAGTGCTAACTACATTTTAAGGTCTATTTTGAGTAAAAATATTCGAAATATCTATTTAAAAATATGTTAGCTTCAAGTTTATGAAAATCGAAAAAGGGTGAATACTAATTGTAATAAATTGCTAGGTTTGATTTAGTTTTCACGAAAATTTCTGTTTTAAACCATCCATCATCAATCATCCATCATCAAAATGATATAGCCTATGTCACTCCCACGGTCTACACGAATCTAACGATACGTCCTTTGCTGAAATCAGTCAAGCCCTTTAGCCCTTTGGGTTGTAGCGCGTGCTATCGAAATGATCTTACATACATACATACACTGGAAAAACATTACCATCCCTCTAGTGTATAGTCGGGTAAAATATATTTCTATATTAGTCCTTTTTCTATGTATTTTCTTTCCTGACAGGGGGGTGTAAGTGCACGCCCTTGCACCCCCCTCCCGGCGCCCATGAGCAAAAGCAACACACGATACGAAGTACCAGAGGGCCTATTACCGATCTCATGGTTTTGCAAATGATATCATATGATATCACAGTGCAAAACGAAAAATACGATTTCCGGTCAGATTTTTGATCATTTGTTCATTATTTAATGATGACATCATTGAAATTATGCCATAGTGATAATATCATTGGAGATCGGTAATACAAAATGCAGCATTTCATGACTTCTTTTTCTCAAATTTATACCATGTCATACGATGAAAGATCCATAATTGACCTGCAGGAGTCGCTCTCAGGTTGTCAAGATAGTACTACCAGAGTGAGACCCTGTATAAGAGTCGTCGAGTCGTCTGCGAGTGCATGGGTACCTCTATTTTACCTATTTCCGCCGCCAAGCAGTGATGCTTGCGTGCTCCGGTTTGAAGGGTAAAGGCCCCTGTAAACTATCAAACATGTTTTTCAAATTTACGTGTTTGAAAAACTTGTTTGTTCGTGTAGGGCTGTGTTTGACGCGTTTGACAAACGAACTACGTGTTTGAAAAGTATCTGGATTGACCTCGTGTTTGATGAAAACGTGAAGTTTGTCAAGCAAGTTTGACAAACGTGTTTGATTGTTTACAGGGCTCTTTAGACAGGCAGTGTAATTACTGAATACTGTGACTTGACATCTTATGTCACAATTTGGCAACGTATACATTGGCATCCTTATGGGCGTTGTAGATTTGTAAGTCAGGAACCACATGTACTATTAGCAACTGTAACCACTTACCAGGTGCTTGTTTGCTAACTTCGTTGTATTAAAATTAAATAAAGATCAAAATAAAATTAAAGGGTAAATTAATAATAAAAACTCTCGCATTATTTACTACTTATTTTGGTTACATTGTCATTTTAAAATTACAAAAAAGACTATTTACATAGTGTACTCTAAATTTTAAAACATAAAAACTAGAGTATTTTAATTATAAATTTTAAAACATAAATAGGATGACATTGAGAGAAATTTTGTCTAGACTAATTAAACGAATAAGAGCACGCAGTTTTATCATAGTCGTGTGCCTACTAAGTATTTTACTTGATTTCATCTATATTTAAAAATGTTTTGTTAGTATTTTACAAACAGCTTTTTAAGTTATAGAAACAATTTTAACTAAAGTAGGTATTTAAGCGGAAGTCGTAGTTGGCATAATTTACTTATTTTTTGTTATTTTATGTAGCAAATGTCACCACGTCGATATGCGGTCTTACCCATATTATTTATACGGTTAAGGGTTTCCTTTTACAATTTTATTTACAAATCAGAGGCGGGTGATGTTTAGTGTGCTGCCCCCAATTTTTAATCTCTAAGGTCTCAGCGTTATGGCCGGTATACACTTTGTTTAGTTAAGTGCTTAGTGTTTAGTAGACTGTTTAGTGTTAAGTGATTAGTAGGTGGTCCATACACTGTTTAGTAAACGGTGTTTAGTTTATTTGTTCATTATATGGACTAAACACTAAACAGATCTGTCCAGACGTGTTTAGTGAGTGTTTAGTGTTAAGTGAGGGGTGAAGGCGGGAGAGCGGGAGGGGCGACTCGCAGAAAAAATAGAACGCGTTCCTATTCGCTAAACACTAAACACTTAACACTAAACACTAAACACTAAACAGAAGCTGTCCGAACGTGTTTTTTACTAAACACTTAACACTAAACAAGCCACTCGCACTAAACACTAAACAATGTGTGTACCGGCCATTAGGTTCAGAATTTAGAGTATAAAAGTACCGCATTCAAATTAAGTAAACTTTAATACAATAATGTAATATTCAACGGCCATCTTTGCATTTTTTATCATACAAATATGTTTGTTTTTCCATCCGCGCGAGCCCGAGCTAGTTTAGGTAAATTTCTCTAGTCTCTGTCTGTGTGCGTCGCTCACGCACACAAGCGCACTCGGTCGCGCAATCGGTACGGCCGCCTAGCAAAATATCGTAGATGTTAATTTTGAATTTAATAGGTGTTTATTATTTACTGTGTTATACTATAGTAAATACAGGGATGTGTTTGATCAACTTTTATTTTTACAAGCTTTTATTTAGCTTGCTTGTAGATTTGACCACTTCTCGGTTTTCGATTGGGCTGAAATTTTGCACATAATAATATGTATATCGTGACAATGCAATGTTATGATAACATGGAGCTGATCTGATGAAGGAACTGGACGGTGGCCATAGGAACTCCGTAATAAAACGACGCAACCCCATCGAGTTTGGGCTCGTTTGATTCATATTGACGAGTACTTTGGTCCTATTTATTAACCAGGGTCTGATGCTGGAGCTGGGAGGTGGCCATAGGACCTCCGCAATAAAACGACATAACCCTATCGACTTTGGGCTCGTTTGATTCGTAATGACGAGTACTTTGGTCCTATATGGTAACCAGGGTCTGATGCTGGAGCTGGAATGTGGCCATAGGACCTCCGCAATAAAACGACACAACCCCATCGACTTTGGGCTCGTTTGATTCGTATTAACGAGTACTTTGATCTTATATGGTAACCAGGGTATGATGCTGGAACTGGAAGGTGACCATAGGAACTCCGCAATAAAACGACACAAGCCCATCGAGTTTTGGGCTCGTTTGTTTCGTAATGACGAGTACTTTGGTCGAGTTTCGTAATGGCGGCCATGCGGTTACAAAATGATAAAATATAAAGTAATAGTAAAAAGATTAAAAAAAAAAGTCGCCCCACACTAGGATTTTATTTTAAAGCCCTAATAAGACGAAAATAAATTTTAATTTATTACATGATACATCTAATATATAAAATTCTCGTGTCACAGTGTTTGTTACCGAACTCCTCCGAAACGGCTTGACCGATCGTTATGAATTTTTTTGTGTATATTCAGTGGGTCTGAGAATAGGTCGTAAACTATTTTTTATACAATTATTATGGCGAAACGTAGTTCGCCGGCACAGCTAGTCTTATATATAAAATTCTCGTGTCACAGTGTTTGTTACCGAACTCCTCCGAAACGGTTTGACTGATCTTTATAAAATTTTTTGTGCACATTCGGTAGATCTGAGAATAGGTCGTAAACTATTTTTTATATTATGGCGAAACGTAGTTCGCGGGCACAGCTAGTTTTTAATAAAATATAAAAGCTTGTCGCAAGATTTACCCATTTTATAAAAAACAAATATTTTTTTCTTAGAATTACCAATTTATTTAAGGCTTACCAAGTAAATACATACGGGCAAGGTACTTAAACAGTTTTTTTTATGGAGGGCCTGGCAAATGACCTCCTCCCGCCTGATGTTAAGCGGTGAAAGAGACCCAAATGAGTTGACAGATAGAGGAGGGAGGACATCCACTATCCAACCTGCCCGCCCCTTGCCGGCCTAAAAGATGTTTTTCACACCTCTTTTGAAGGAACCCGTGTTGTAGGATGGAGGAAACACGTGCGCAGGTAGAGAATTCCAAGTGTGGGATGAACGACAGAAGACTTACCGGAGGGAGACTCTGTACCAAGGTCGTGTGCTTGGGTACCTCCGTCTTACCTATTTCTGCCGCAAAGCAGCAGTGCTTGCATTGCTGTGTTCCGGTTTGAAGGGTAAGATATGGTACTGAAATTACTGGGTACCGTGACTTTACATCTTAAGTCACAAGTTGGCAACGTACACTGTGGCCCTTGTGGGGGTTGCAGTTTTACTGCGAATGTCACACGAGACACATGTATTATAGGTAACTGTTACCACTTACCATCAGGTGGGCAGTTTGCTTTTTTGCCAACTACGTAGCAATAAAAAAAAAGAAGAAGGAATCTTGGAATTTCTTGGTACGGTGTGAAAAGGAGGATACAGTGTAAGGATGACTCCGTAGACCCTTACGCGTGTTTCTGTTAAGGAATGGAGAGGGAGGGATAAGGTTAAAGAGCTCCTCAGAGCATTCCCCGTGGAACATTCGGTAAAAGGCGCTAAGAGAGGCGATGTCACATCGAAGTTGTAGAGGCTCGAGGGTGTTAGTTGCCTCTACATCGCCAATTATTCGAATAGCGCGACGCTGCAATCTGTCCAGAGCATCGAGGAGGTACTGAGCGGAGCCGGAGTGCGAGCAATATTCCACGCAAGACCTAACCTGAGTTTTATACAACAGGCATAGTTGGTCCGGCGTAAAATACCTACGCACCTTGTTCAGGACACCGAGTTTCCGTGAGGCAGCAGTTATAACGAAATCGAGTTTTTCAAAAAAGGAATCATATATGCATTTAAATTTCAGAACTGCACAGTATTGTCATGTGTGTATGACAATGCTGTACAAAACGTTATTTATTACAAAAAAATAAAGATAATAATCAAGTTAAATTGTTTTATTGTTTATCCTAATTCTCTGGACAAGCTTTTATATTTTTCTAAGAAAATATATCTTGTAATAAATTAAAGTTTATTTACCTCTTTTAAGGCATTATAATATAAGCCTGTTTTTAAAAAAACTTTTTTAAAATTAATTACTCAAATAATACGAAATATTTTAATGACTACCGAGTTCTTTATTATTAGTTGTATCTACAAATTAATTTATATAATATACATATAATAATTTAGTAATAAACAAATATGAAATGAATATTTTCTTGTGCTCAACGCACTTTTTAGTGCATTGAAGCCATTCGCTAGATTGTAATAAAAAAATAAATTAAAGTTTATTTTCTTTTTTTAGGACATTAAAAATTTTTTTTTTCTTTCTTTTGATCTCATTTGCAATCAGCGCGTTGCACTTTAAGCGAACGTGGTAAGTGTGTTATGTCATTTTGGGGGCGCCCTCCAGCGAGGACGTCTCCCCATTGTTTCCCTATATTGCAATGTCCTTTCGCTTAAGTCTTTTTACGTAGCTGCGATCTGTGAGCTGTACTGCCAGTGCATTAGGATGCCTTTTGAGTTTGTCACCATATTTCAGTGAAACATTTAGAATCTCTTCCTTTATTGTGGGCATCTTTAGGTGCTCATGGATTTCCTGGTTGGTTACATACCACGGCACATCGCTGATGGTTCTGAGTATGACATTTTGCATTCTCTGCAAACGTGAGATACTCGAGTTGCAGGCGCTACCCCAAAGTTGGATGCCATACATCCAGACCGGCTTCAGAACAACCTTGTAGATGAGTAATTTATTGTCTACTGATAATTTGCTGTTGCGACCAAGAAGCCAGAGAAAACGCCTGTAGCGAATGTTCAGTTCGTCTCTTTTCTTTTTAATATGTTCATTCCATGTCAAGCGCCGATCAAGATGTATTCCCAGATATCGGACACTGTTCCTGTGTGGTAGGGTGGTGTTCTCCAGTTGAACAGGTGGGCAATTACCTCTACGAAGAGCAAACGTGACGTGGACAGATTTTGTGGCATTGGCTTTAATTCGCCAGTCCTGCAGCCACTTGGTTGTTTTCTTTAGTGCTGTTTGCAGTAGCTGTGAAGCCTTGTCCGGAGTCTCAGCACTAGCGAGGATAGCAGTATCGTCCGCAAAGGTTGCGACAGTGGTCTTATGTACTTCCGGTAAGTCAGCTGTGAATATAGTATACAAGACCGGTCCCAACACCGAACCCTGAGGGACACCAGCGCCTATCTCAAAGAATTTCGATGTAGCATCTCCCTCTTAAGGACATTAAAATAAAAGCTTGTTTTTAAAAATCTTTTGTGATAGCGGCCATCTTGTTTTAGTTTTTTTCATGGTGTACTGTATTTTACGAACTTTCATTTGATACCCCATATACAGACCAATATTGTGGGGATTGTACATAAAAATAATCTGTCAATTTGTGACGGCGGCCATCTTGTATTAGATTGTCTTTCAGAATATACTATATTCTACAATTCATTCTACAATTCAAGCTCTTTCATTTGACACCTAAATTGGGGAAGGTCGCACAAAAGGAATTGATGGGGTTGCGTATGGATATTATCTAGGCTAGACTCAAAGTACTCATCAAGAAAAATCATATAGGACCAAAGTACTCGTCAATACGAATCAAACAAGCCCAAACTCGATGGGGTTGCGTCGTTTTATTTTGGAGTTCCTTTGGCCACCTTTCAACTCCAGCATCAGACCCTGGTTACCATATATGACTAAAGTAGTTGTCAATACGAATCAAACGAGCCCAAACTCGATGGGATTGTGTCGTTTTATTGCGGAGTTCCTATGGCTACCTTCCAGCTCCAGCATCAGACCCTGGTTACCATGTAGGACCAAAGTACTCGTCAATACGAATCAAACAAACCCAAACTTGATGGGGTTGTGTCGTTTTATTGCGGAGTTCCTATGGCCAGCTTCCAGTTCCAGTATCAGACCCTGGTTCCCACATAGGACCAAAGTACTCGTCAATACGAATCAAACAAGCCCAAACTCGATGGGATTGTGTCGTTTTATTGCGGAGTTCCTATGGCTACCTTCCAGCTCGAGCATCAGACCCTGGTTACCACATAGGTCCAAAGTACTCGTCAATACGAATCAAAAGAGCCCAAACTTGACGGGGTTGTGTCGTTTTATTGCGGAGTTCCTATGGCTACCTTCCAGTTCCAGCATCAGACCCTGGTTACCATATAGGACCAAAGTACTCGTCAATACGAATCAAACGAGCCCAAACTCGATGGGGTTGAATTGTTTGATTGCGGAGTTCCTATGGCCACCTTCCAGTTCCAGCATCAGACCCTGGTTACCATATAGGATCAAAGTATTCGTCAATACGAATCAAACAAGCCCAAACTCGATGGGGTTGCGTTGTTTGATTGCGGAGTTCCTATGGCCACCTTCCAGATCCAGCATCAGACCCTGGTTACCATATAGGATCAAAGTTCTCGTCAATACGAATCAAACGAGCTCAAACTCGATGGGACTATGTCGTTTTATTGCGGAGTTCCTATGGCCACCTTTCAGCTCCAACATCAGATCAGCTCCATGTCGTCATCATAATATATTTATACATATGCATGCAAAATTTCAGCTTAATCGGAAACCGGGAAGTGAGTCAAATTTAACTCGCAAGATTAGACCCGAACATGCAAAAGATAAATAAAAGCTTGTAAAAAGGTTGAAGGTTTTTCGTACGGCAGCCACAAATAATAAAATTGTTAGTTATCAACTTCTCCGATTACTCCGTTAGACTTCGCGTCGTATACATACACAAATAATTACGTAACCGGGAGCTAGCTCAAAGCGACGTGCTCTCACTTCGAGTCTTGATTGCACACTGAATTTCGACGCGCCCGAGCCAAGTATTTGTAAGAAAATCGATAAATGTATGTAAAAAAATTCATATAAAAATCAATGTACGATAATTTTAAAAAAATACCACGGTGTCAGTGTTATGCTCACCTTTGTTCTATATATTTGTTAAACTAAAATATAATAGGGTTAATTAATGAAGCTAAAAATCACGAACGGTATGTGGGTGTAACCTAAATTTTAAGTAAAATGGAAGCAATTTTTTTACGAAATGGTATGTAAATTTGAAAAATGGTGACGGTGATTGTGTAAACACATAATTTAAGAATTTAAATTTATTTTTTCCCGGTCAGTTAACTGGAACGTTAACGTAAAATATCAAAAACGCTAACGGCCTTTTTGCTATTTTTCGCGCCATGGGCCCTTAAGGGCCCACCATCCGCGCGAGCCCGAGCTAGTTTAGGTAAATTTCTCTAGTCTCCGTTTGTGTGCGTCGCTCATGCACACAAGCGCACTCGGTCGAGCAATCGGTGCGGCCGCCTAGCAAAATACCGTAAATGTTAATTTTGGAAAATGTTGTTTATTAATGTGTTATACTATAGTAAATACAGGCATGTGTTTGAATGATCAACTTTTATTTTTATAAGCTTTTATTTAGCTTGCACTGTATGTATATGTAGATTTCACCACTTCCCGGTTTCTGATTGGGCTGAAATTTTGCATGCATATGTATATCGCGTGACAATGCAATATTATGGTAACATGGAGCTGATCTGATGAAGGAACTGGACGGTGGCCATAGGAACTCCGTAACAAAACGACGCAACCCCATCGAGTTTGGGCTCGTTTGATTCGTATTGACGAGTGCTTTGGTCCTATGTGGTAACCAGGGTCTGGTACTGGAGCTGGAAGGTAGCCATAGGAACTCCGCAATAAAACGACACAACCCTATCGACTTTGGGCTCGTTTGATTCGTATTGACGAGTACTTTGGTCCTATGTGGTAACCAGGATCTGATGCTGGAGCTGGAAGGTAGCCATAGGAACTCCGCAATAAAACGACACAACCCCATCGAGTTTGAGCTCGTTTGATTCGTATTGACGAGTACTTTGGTCCTATGTGGTAACCAGGGTCTGATGCTGCAGCTGGAAGGAAGCCATAGGAACTCCAAAATAAAACGACACAACCCCATCGAGTTTGAGCTCGTTTGATTCGTATTGACAAGTACTTTGGTCCTATGTGGTAACCAGGATCTGATGCTGGAGCTGGAAGGTAGCCATAGGAACTCCGCAATAAAACGACACAACCCCATCGAGTTTGAGCTCGTTTGATTCGTATTGACAAGTACTTTGGTCCTATGTGGTAACCAGGGTCTGATGCTGCAACTGGAAGGAAGCCATAGGAACTCCACAATAAAACAACATAACCCCATCGAGTTTGGGCTCGTTTGATTCGTATTGACGAGTATTTTGGTCCTATATGGTAACCAGGGTCTGATGCTGGAGCTGGAAGATGGCCATAGGAACTCCGCAGTAAAACGATACAAGCCCATCGAGTATGGGCTCGTTTGATTCGTATTGACGAGTACTTTGGTCCTATGTGGTAACCAGGGTCTGATGCTGGAGCTGGAAGGTAGCCATAGGAATTCCGCAATAAAACGACACAGCCCCATCGAGTTTGAGCTCGTTTGATTCGTATTGACGAGTACTTTGGTCCTATGTGGTAACTAGGGTCAGATGCTGGAGTTGGGAGGTGGCCATAGGAACTCCGCAATAAAACGACACAGCCCCATCGAGTTTGGGCTCGTTTGATTCGTATTGACGTATTGACGAGTACTTTGGTCCTATATGGTAACCAGGGTCTGACGTTGGAGTTGGGAGGTGGCCATAGGAAATCCGCAATAAAACGACACAGCCCCATCGAGTTTGGGCTCGTTTGATTCGCATTGACGAGTACTTTGGTCCTATGTGGTAACCAGGGTCTGATGCTGGAGCTGGAAGGTAGCCAAAGGAACTCCGTAATAAAACGTCAGAACCCCATCGAGTTTGGGCTCGTTTGATTCGTATTGACGAGTACTTTGGTCCTATATGGTAACCAGGGTCTGATGCTGGAGTTGGAAGGTAGCCAAAGGAACTCCGTAATAAAACGTCAGAACCCCATCGAGTTTGGGCTCGTTTGATTCGTATTCACGAGTACTTTGGTCCTATATGGTAACCAGGGTCTGATGCTGGAGTTGGAAGGTAGCCAAAGGAACTCCGTAATAAAACGTCAGAACCCCATCGAGTTTGGGCTCGTTTGATTCGTATTGACGAGTACTTTGGTCCTATGTGGTAACCAGGGTCTGATGCTGGAGTTGGGAGGTGGCCATAGGAACGTCGCAATAAAACAACGCAACCCCATCGAGTTTGGGCTCGTTTGATTCGTATTGACGAGTACTTTGGTCCTATATGGTAACCAGGGTCTGATGCTGGAGTTGGAAGGTGGCCATAGGAAATCCGCAATAAAATGACACAGCCCATCGAGTTTGGGCTCGTTTGATTCGCATTGACGAGTACTTTGGTCCTATGTGGTAACCAGGGTCTGATGCTGGAGCTGGAAGGTAGCCAAAGGAACTCCGTAATAAAACGTCAGAATCCCATCGAGTTTGGGCTCGTTTGATTCGTATTCACGAGTACTTTGGTCCTATATGGTAACCAGGGTCTGATGCTGGAGTTGGAAGGTAGCCAAAGGAACTCCGTAATAAAACGTCAGAACCCCATCGAGTTTGGGCTCGTTTGATTCGTAAAGAAATTGAATTAGAATTAGAATTATTCGAAATAGTAAAGAAATTGAATACAATAATTCTAGCTCAATGCGTTCTTTGCTTGATATTACAAACAAAATTAATAAATGCTTACACTAGTGTGAAATGAAAACAATAACAAATAAGTGTAAAACCATTACTTTAGTTGACGTTGAGATAAAATCGTTGGTATAGTTAGTTTTAATTTAAGCAAGCAGTTCAGTTTTGTAAAGCATTAGGCCATAGTCATAATATAACAATTCATTGCAAACAAACTTTTGCAGATCTTTCTAACACTTAAAAATCTGTTTATATATTTTTTAACACTCAAAAGAAAATAAACACACTCGTAAAAATAAAGAGATAAGGTGAATGGCCTGAGAAGCCAGAGCTAATATCAATGTTTTTTATTGCTATTGGAGGCAGATACTAATAGTGATACTACACTGTACACTAATAAATACTTCAGATCTACATTTATAACATTACAATTACACTTCTCTTGGGCATATGTACACATGTTCTAATAATTCCTATAGTAATATTTCCAACATAATGGGTCAATACGGAATACGGAAGAATCAAAATCACAGAATGTCACACAAACAAAAATATTTGAATTTGGAAAACTTTGTATTCGGAACCAAACGCCGACACAAAAAAAAACTTTAACCGATATTTCTATGGTGGTCTCGAGTAACGAATAACATAAACCTACTTAGAAATAGTACAAATCAGCCGCGGCCTGCAGGTGCATCATCGCCGGATGATCGTGAGTTTGCGGGCCTAGTCCGGCGATGCTCAGTTGTGGGCAAGGCTTGCATAGTGCTCTGCTCAAACATGGAGCGAATTAAAACCTCTTTGACCACATTTGTGACCAAAATTTCGTAACTAGTTGCGAAAATAGATTTTTTTCGCTAGTTCGTAACCAGTTGTCAAACAACTCGTTATTTTTCATAACTTTGATTTCTTCAGTTATGAAACTACACCCTTTTCTGTTTTAGTAACTTTTCATTAACCATCATGTCTAAAATTTAGTCCTCTGTCAGGATATTAATAATAGAACCATATCGGAAAAAACTGGAACGTTAATTAGCCTACCAATAGCTTCGATGCATTGAAATACTGGAGATTTTTCACGGGTGTAAAGAGGCTATCAAAAAAAAATGAAAAAAATTTGCAGAACTCGTCATGGTTTTCAAAAACTTTTGCGACGTAACCTAATCATACGTGACGTTTAAGTAGGATAAAAGGGTAAAAACATGTGTGCAATATGATAAAAAATCTGCTAGACGTTCACTAAAAAAATTATCCTCTTCCCTATTACAAATGTAAGTCACTTATACAGGATGTAACGGAACACCGAAATAACATTTAAGGGTATGTATCCGTCAGAAGTGGAAGTTCTGTAGGAAAAATATTGGGGCTAATAAAGCTATTTTTTCCATACTAAATATTTTTTTCCATACAAACTAAATAAATTATTTTTTGATCCTAAGTGTCGAAAGTCCCACATCATTGCAGCGTAACTTATTCTTCGTTACATTTATTTTGTGTTGCCTAATTCTTTAGATGGGTTGACTATGGTTGTCACTTGAAAGTTTTTGTTTTCAGTTTGAGGTCGATTAGCTCGCAAAGTATAGGTTTCAAAATTTAAGTCGAGCACCTACGGTCCATCTAATAACTTATGTACCCCTTAAATATTACTTTGGCCTCTAGTATCACCCAATAGATCTGGTCACAGCCTGGGGGATTATTGTCTAAGAAAAGATCTATTAGTAATTGCGGCATCAATACAAGACTCTGTGTCGACTGTCTGATAAAAAATAGAAATGGATGCACTTTGACGATAGATTTTTCTTACACAATCAAGGGGCTGGCCACAATAAGAGCACCCACACACAGAGGTGATAAGCGGGACGGCAGCGGAACGGAATTTTTGTAATGTTCGTGTTGCTATGGACCATGTCACACAAAAATCACCCGCGGAAGCGGCGCGGCGCAAGTAAATCGTCTACCGCAGTTCCGCTACCGTCCCGTTTCCGCCTCTGTGGATTAGGTTCTTAATTATAATGATGCCGCTATTTTAAATATCCAATATGAGGAAGAAAAACTATAACGCAGTGGAACGGGTCGCATCGCAACGCAACGCTCATAGCTTAATATTAGAAATGTAGAGTTGCTTAGCGTTGGCGGGTCTTGAGTACAGACTTCAATATACAAATTCACAGGGCACACTTCTGGTCGCCGCATTTGTCCATTATAAATAGTACTGCTGTCTTTTTATCTAAACACTAAAAATTCACAGAAAAATGAATTCAAGTGCATTTTGGCCCGATCAAATAAAATTTATAGAAGCGATCCTGGTGGAGATTTGCGATGCTACCCGACACAACGTATATTATCCTTACTGAGTATATTATTCTGTTCTAACATTAGGTAGTACATTAAATACTTCCGATATGAAAAAAATTGGCCTTTTCTGTATTATTCTTAAATATCATTCACAAGCTCAGGTGCGCCGCCTTTTCGGATCTGCGCCATTTGTGCTCGCGTGACCCTAGAATTAAAATTTTATATTACATCATCTTTACATTTAATATATTACACATTATTAATAACCAAAATATAACGAATTTCATATGTACATTTGTCTGACGCTCTTACGGTGAAGGAAAACATCGTGAGGCAACCTGCATACATCTGCGAAGAAATTCAATGATGTATGTGAAGTCGACCAATCCGCACTGGGCCAGCGTGGTTGACTAAGGCCTAATCACCCTAACATAGGGTAGGCTGGAACCCCTCGGTGGGGACGTATGTGAGCTGTGATGATGATGATGATGATGAAAATATAACTAAAAATATCTATAAAGGTAGCAGAAGTGACATGATCCCAGGACGAGGCATTGGATCCTAGAATGAGTGTTTCCATATTCAGGATCAAAAGTAGAGTAATACGAGGTAACTACTACAAAACATAATTGAAATTTAGGTGAAATTAGGGTTAATTGCCCCTGACTCCCAGTGGCATGACCATCTCCTAACAGGATTTTGTTAGATACGGCTAAATGGATTAATCGAGGTTTGGATAAAGCGGTGAATCCCGACACATAATTTAATTACCATTATGTTTTTTTTATTAATAAGGTGGCGTACGCTACGGGCCATCTGATGGGAAGCTGTTACGGATACGGCAGCCTATGGACTTTAGCAATACTGCTGCACTGCTTTTTGTCCTTTACATTTTAAGAGTCGAAATCACGCAAGCTTTTTTAAAATTAAAAAGCTTCTTCATTCTTTTTTGAGCAAACCAGTTCATTCCACATCATGTTCATGGTTATTCACATTTTTTAACACTCGTCAATAAGACCCAAGGTCCTTTTTCTAGTGACTTTTGCCCAGCTAAGAAGCTGGGCAAAAGTCACTAGGGTGCCGTAACAAAATTCAAGTTTTCTAAGTGTGCCACGACTTGAAAAACTTTGGGAATACCTGAATTAAGGTGTAAGTATAAATCGTGTTGCGGTAAAAACAACCTTTTTTTTCTTTTTTTTTTATTGGTTTGTCTGTTTAGGTTTAGGTTGTTAGTAGTCTTAAGCTAGTTACAGGTCGTGGGATCTATGGTCAGCCACCCTAATGCGAATGGGATACATGATGGGAGCCGACCAGGTCCCAGGGTGTGTCGGCCGTGCTTGCCGTTACAGCGCCACCTACCGGGTCCAACTATACGTTTAAACCTTCCTTGGACCTATCCAAATACACACAGAAAATTTCGTAAGAATCGGTCAAGCCGTTTCAGAGTTTTTGCGAGACAAACACACAGCGTTTCATTTTTATATATAAGAAGAAGAAGATAAAATAGCCTAAACACAACATGAAAAAAGTATATTTTATTAGCACACACAATACCTGCGTTCATGACCACCGTTGCTGCAATCTATCCCTCTCTTGCATGATCAATTCTGTCTCTTGTTTCAGTCGCTCTGACGCTTGATTCAGCCAGTCGCAATTTTGGTTCATTCCTTCTCGTTCTGTCTTCAGCTTAGTCAATGCGAAAGCCATATCTAAAAATAATTATATAATTTATGACGCACATATTCTTAGTAGGTATAAACTAAAAATATACATCTTAATTATTATATCGCTACTGGATAGTGTGGATATTTTACGTACATGTGTAGCGACGTATTTATATTATTTGTTATTTTTTTGAAAAATAATTTCAAAATACCCTGGAGGTCGCTTGGCTCTGAATTAATAGATGTTTCTTTATATTACCAAGGATTATAATTATTCTTCGTCTATGATATTACTATTCGCATGGCAACGCTATATTAATGCCCAAAACACAAATTATTTATGATTATTTTTAGAAGGAAGTTAGAATTTGACTTTTATATAATTTATGTAAAAGGTATTAACAATCGCTTTGCTAGCTTACGTAACTAGGTATAATTATGGTTAATAATTACGTTAAAAGCCAATAATCAATATTTTTAACTGGTGTTTTAATTTACTTTTATCTATGCCAAAAGAAACACTTGTTTACCAATTTCAGAAAATATTATTTTATATTGGAAAATAAAAGTTTTGATTTTGTGCCTATGATACTCACGGTCCAATTCGAAATAATGGGCTTCATGAAGCAACAATTCCAAGTAGGGAAAGTCGGCGGGCAAGAGTAGCTTTTTGTTGCGGAGAAAATTGAGAATGTGACGGAACATGCCCCCGTCTCGATCAATGAAGTAGTGTTGTTTCAGTGTGTCCAGTACTATCGGTATAGTTCCGTTAAACATCTTACCCAATCGGGAATCCGGGTACCTAAAAATGAAACAACATTACTCTTTTGGAACATAAAATATCTATCCTCTTTTGGAACATACACCTATAAGACTTCCCAGAGCAATGCACATCCATTCCCTTTTATATAAAATTCTAAATTATCCCAATTTTCCTGAATATCTACGCTCCCGTTTCCACCATCTACCTAGTTGTCGCCCCAAGCGTGCATGTGTCTTAAGTACACTTGCGCTTGCAGCATCAAACAGCAAATTTTTCCATAACTCCTTCACTGTCCGTGCTGCCCAGCTGTGGAACAGACTGCCAGTTGATATACATGAAAGTCGAACTATCACATCTTTCAAAGCAAAAGACAAAGATCATCCTCATTCGATCTCCTCATAAAAGTGACTATATATTAGTTAATTATTAGTTTACTATTATATCTATAGTGTATACGTTTATAATTATTTATGTAGTTTTGTAATAAGTACCTGGACTCCTTCCCGCAATTTTTAACCTCTCTTACACCTGCTAGGGTTATTTATTTATTTATTTATATATTGCATTACAAGTGTGAGATGAAGTTACACATTGTACCTTGTTAAGGCGTTGCAATTAAATATGAATAGAGAAGGGCAGACATTTAGTTTTACTAACTAGGAATTATTTAAATACATTATTATGAAGACGTGATATTGTAAAATGCCTAATTACATGGAAAATAAACAAATTGAATAAATTTTAATAAATTAAACAAGCGTCAATAAATAATATTAATATGAATGAATTAAACGAAATGTCAATAGATTAATTGGAATGCCAAAGAATAAAATGTAATGTCAATGTATTAAAATCAAATTAAATTAAATTGTATTAAATTAATTAAACTAGATTAAATCTCATTAAGTCGTTCATAAAATATATAAGTCAGTCAGTCAGGTTGGCTGATAGAGATTTCTTTAAGAGATAAGCTCGCCCTTGTACGTTACTCGCGTATATAAAAAATGTATGACAATTTGTGTACAATAAAGAATATATAAAAAAGATGAATTCGCAAAAAGTTGTAATCCGAAAATGTAGAATTTCCCACAATGTCGAATTGTTATTGTTTCGCAAAATGTGGGAATTCTTGTAAAATTGAATTTCCATAATGTTGACTTTTTGGATCGCAAAAAAGAACATACCTGCTCATACTGCAAAACTTCTTTAGGTAATTGTCAATATGAGTCATCTGTTCAACACATTGCGATTCAACATTACATAAATACATATTTTTAAGAACAAACACAAATTCAACATATAAGACGTATATTTCCCTTTGCCGAGATACAAAATTAAAACTACTGAGATAATAATATAGTAAATTAAAGTTATAGAGAGAAAAGTCGCTACATCACAAGTTAGTAGAAAATTTACCGAAGTATGACGTCATGTGACATTTCAAATCAATCTATCGCCGCAAGTTGCTGATTGTAAAAACCGGCCAAGTGCGAGTAGGACTCGCGCACCAGGTGTTCCGTACAACCTTCTATAGCTTCCTAAAATGTACATATTCCCAATTTTCAATTATTTTTAGATGTTTCTTATTGACAAATTTCATGAGTATCGAAATATACGTTTTTTGCGGCATAAACGGCCTTATCTTTTTTTACATTAACTTAAAAGTTTGATTTTTTCACAGCTTTAAGGGACTGTAAACCTGAGTATATGGTTTTAATTTCAACTCAATACCTCCAACTACCTACTACGCGTCCCCGAGATAAAGGATCTTTACACACAGACGGACGGACGGAAAACAAAGTGATCCTATAAGGGTTCAGTTTTTTTTTCCTTTTAAGGTACAGATAAGGTACGGAAGGACCTTTACTAAAAAGGAAAAATACGTGTGCATTTCAGTAATCTGATGACTGAATTCTAATTTTTACGTCTCGTCATTAAATATAAAAATACCGTGAAAATAGATGCAGTTCTGTGAAATTTGAAATAAAATCGGCTTAAAAATACATTAGATACATTTTAAGTTGTTAATGTGAAGGCGATTAGACAGAGAGATCCGACATCAACCGTATTGTTGAGTACGGCAATTTACAAGAAGTTTATATTCTTGTAAATTGCCGTTTTGCTAGAAAGAGATGAAGAAAAATCTTTAATACCTTATATATCTTGGTTGTTTTTATAGTTATTCGAAAACCGATTTTTTCTTTCTGTTTATTATATGAATGAGCTTCTATTCGCGCTTTAAATTATTCTTAAAACAATATCTACGTGATTCTTGTATTCTTTTGATTTTTTGTTTAATTCTTTGGTGTTACAAAAGTTATGTTCAAATTAAAAGATGCTGCTCATACTCTCAACCTGAACTTTAGCTACGGTTTCAACTTTGAAATCCTAAAAGAAACATCTGAAACACCTTACTGAACTGTTACATAATGTAAATTTTTACAAATCATTTTTTATTACTACCAAATACGCTTTTATCGTATACAAGCTTTCCGCTTGCGACTTCACCGGCGTTATTTTTGTTTTTCCGTGGGATTTTTTTCCCGTAGGAAAATTACCCTATGTCCTTCCCCTGGTCTCGAACTATCCCTATACCAACTTTCATAATATCGGTTCAGTAGTTTCGAAGCCTATTCAATACAAACATATAAACAATCAAATCTTTCCTCTATAATAATACGAGTCAACCATGTCACTGTACTGTAGCGCCCTACGCGCGCTCCGGGATCGTTGGGAACTAGGGCCGTTAATTTAAGCCATATATTTAGATATATATCAATTTGTTATATTACTCTCATTACAATGTGTCACGTTTTACTCTTGGTCACAGATAATTGCGGTGATCTTAAAACTATTGATGCTCACCCCTTACTCTTTCAGAATATTCTATGCTAGCTGTGCCCGCGAACTACGTTTCGCCATACTATTTTTTCCCGTTTTTGAAATATTTTTCATTGATGCTCAGCTCCTATTCATCGTAGCGTGATCTTATATAGCCTAAAGCCTTCCTCGATAAATGGACTATCCAACACAAAAAGAATTTTTCAATTTGAATCAGTAGTTCCTGAGATTAGCGCGTTCAAGTAAACAAACAAACAAACTCTTCAGCTTTATAATATTAGTATAGATTTAAAAGAGTGACATTCTTTGCCATCGAGCATATGAGGTGGAATGCGGTATCATAGACACAAGGAGGTCACTACAGTACCTACTGCGAACTGTTTTCTTTGTACTTCACGCTTGTGCTCTGCATTAAAGGGATAATAATTGAATCATTTTATCTGGCAATCGATGTCGATGGCGTAGTGTGTGGCTGTCGCCTTCCAATCGGGAGGTAGCGGTTCGAACCCCGCCACGTACCAATGTGTTTTCAAATTTTGAATCCATATGTACATTTATTCGACGCTTTTACGGTGAAGGAAAACATCGTGAGGAAACCTGCACACACCTGTGAAGAAAGAATTTCTTTACAGGTTGTGTGTGAAGTCGACCAACCCGCACTTGGCCAGCGTGGTGGAAAGGGGACTAAGGCCTAATCGCCCTAGTTTAGGGTAGGCTCGAGCCCCTCGGTGGGGACGTATATGAGCTGTTGATGATGATCTGGCAATAACAACGCCTGGTCATCAGCATAGTCCATTGCTTTGTTTAATTCCACATAATATCACGACCACTATTTCAATCCTCATCTAGGTGCGTAACGCTCATCATCGTTCTGCGCGGCCCAGAACTGGCGAACTATCTCTGGCGTGTACGATTATAAATTTGACAATCAAGCCACCTTGTGCTGGTCGCGCACAATAAACAAACAAATGACCATCGAATTAGTTTACGTACGTAAAAATAAAAAAAATATATTTAAAAAATATTAATTTTAAAATTTGATTGTATTATTTGGGGAAAAAATTCAGCGGGGTGTCCAAAAATAGCGGTGTATATAAAACGGGACAGATACACATCAGATAGATAGCATCATAAATATTTTTAAATATAAAACTGATGAAGTGTCTCGGGTTGTACACACAAAATGCTCGACTCTCTATATGTACTTAAGTCGAAGTCTATCACATAATAAACTAGGTAGCCCCGTCCCCTCGCAGTGTTACTTGTCTGGCCCTTAAAGCGCTTACAAAAAGCCAGACGCCGGAGGGAGAGGTCACCATAGGCAACCAGAAAATCGAAGAAACGGAGGCAAGCCATTCGCCACGAGACAACATTTTGTGTTTTTAGAGTTCTGCACCTCAAAAAAACGGAACCTTTATAGGATCGCGTCATTGTCTGTTTGTCTATTTGTCCGTCTGTCTTTACGAGATATCAAACTGAAGAAATCAAACTTGTAAGTCAACGCTATTAAAAGATAATGACCGTTCATGTCACATATTTCCCTTCGGCCACATTCGTAACCAAAGTTTCATAAGCAGTTTCGAAAATGGATTTTTTTTCACTGTTTCATAACCAATAACCGGTTACGAAACAGCGACAAACATTCCAATCAATTCCAAACAACACGCTATTTTTTAAATTTTTATTACTTTTTTCGTATATACAATATTGCGATTTCACAAAGGAATCAAAATCCATAGGGTACCTACTTCCCGTAGACTTAATCATAAAATTTGGCAAGAAGCACTGTCTTATAGTACATTCTTAGAATATATCTGAAAACCGTTAACAGATTTTAGTTAGGAACTTACATACATAGATAAGTTTACACGGAACCCTCTGTCTAAATCGCGCTTGCCCTATTTCACCGAGTGCATGTGCTCGGTGTCCTGTTTGAAGACTATTTTCTTTTTTAAAAAAACGTCGCCCCACACTAGGATTTTCTCCCGTGTCATGGGTGCAGTTACAAACAGAATATCACATGCAATACGCCCAGACCCGAACAAATTTTTGTGGGCCATACAAAACATTTGTCCCGTACGGGAATCGAACCCGCGACCCGATTCGCAGTAGGCGATCACGCGTCGGTGGCTCTGTGGACTCGGCACTGGCCTTCAATCGCGAGGTCCGTGGTTCGATCCTGCCATGAACCAATGTGTTTTTTCGTTTTTCGAATTTCATATGCACATTTGTCTGACGTTGTGGGGCAACCTGCATACATCTGCGAAGAAATTCAAAGGTGTATGTGAAGTCGACCAATCCGTACTGGGCCAGCATTGTTGACTAAGGCCTAAATACCCTAACTTAGGGTAGACTCGAGCCCCTCGGTGGGACGTAAATGAGCTGTGATGAGGAGGTAACGCGACCGGCCAAGTGCAATTTGGACTCGCGCACTGAGGATTCCTTTTAACTTGTATTACCTAATCTAAGTCTTATCCTAAGTAAAAAGTGATCCTTTTACTTACTACATAGGTACTTAAATACGACATCTCGCTTACTTATTATATAAAAATCTCGTTTCACAGTATTTGTTATATCAAAATCCTCTGACGGCTTGACTGATTTTTATGATTATTTTTGTGTATAAATATAATACCAAAAAAAATCATTTTGTGTATTTGATTGGTCTGAAAATAGGTCGTAGGCTATTTTTTATACCCCTAGGTGATAAGGGTGGCCCTGTCCGCATTTTTTTTTATGATTTGACATCAAAATATACCTACTTATTACCCTAAATTTTCACCCTTCTACCACCAACCCCCATTTAGACCACCCCACCAAAAATGTGACGATTATTTGTATTGTAATATTATTAACTTCTTAGTTTTTTTTAACCGCAATGAATTTTGATAACATTACTTTGTATTAGTATAGACTGACCGATCAATGGTATGATGGTAATACTGACGGTTTAATATATTTTTGGACCTTACATTATTTATTTGGAATAGATTATTATAGTATATTGTCAGCTGAGCCAAGCTTAACAGTGGCGGAATAGCTACAGTCCAACTCCTAGCGGGACACGTCGCTTGAAGTCAAACATATAGGTATAGTAAAATATATTTAAGCAAGATTAATGCGCGCAGTACATTGACACACGCCTTCACAGTTCACACTGCGGCACTGGTTCTCTGGTGGGTTATATACGATTTGCGAGCTATTTATTTTTGTGCCCCCGAGTGGGTTGATTAAAAGTACGGCCGGGTCTGCCGACTTGCGATGATCGCTTAAAACGTTATTTAGACCGCAGTTAAAGCGAGATGGCACTATATGCCGCCATAGCGGTGTCTCTATTTCAATATTGTTTTAAGGTTGCTCTAAGCGAGGATTGTAAGGGCTATGAAGAAGCAGAGGCCTGCGCGAGGGCGCGCCGCAGAGCCCGCGGCGCCGCCGCCGGCGTTCGCCCGACAGAATAACACGCGGCGCAGATAAAACAGCCTTATTTACAATCCCACGTAGTTACATAACGCGTATATAGGCTGATTTATCGAACCACCATTTAAATACGTTTTCCGACGAAACAATACTGATAATTTTATATTGGACGCGACGGCTTGACGATCGCCCGAGGATTCTGTGTGCTGGAGGCTCTTCAACTGGTTTTATACATTAAGGGATCCGCATTCTTAGCATGACGGCGGTGTTCAAATGATGACGTTACGTTTCGCTGCAAGTTCATTAATTATAACTTTTATGGGAGGATGGGGTAGTCGAATTCTTAAATAAAAATATCCTATGTCTTTTGCAGTTATTTATATAATATCTTATTTTTCTTTTTTCTGCGGGAACAACTCCGAAGTAAAACCAGCTGTTCTATACAAATGTTTGACTCGACCACGACTGAATTTAGTTTGATAGTCCCAACAAACTCTTTAAATATCATCACAACTTTTTGTTACACCTTGCATATTTGTGCTAGATATAAATAGATAAATTATTAATTGCTAACATTTTTAAACGGAACCCGCATGTTCAGATAAATTTGTCATCGGTGTACAATGTCCCCAAGATATGCAAAAAAATATTAGCCACTTAGGCGGCTGCTGTCGCGACGCGACGCCATCGTAGGCTATAATTACCATGTTTAATGGACAAAATTATTCTGAAATTATATGGTTGGCAAAGGGAGAATGAACACTGTCTTCAAATAAGTATTAAAATATAATAGTATCTACTCTCATTTTAACCACTCAAATGAAAACTAATTAGGTCTGACAAACATAATAGGCTGGAATTCTTGATTATTTTATAAATACACTGTATCTTAAATATATTAAAAAAAACATTCAACGTTTACGAAATCTATTTTTACTCGTTACTATTATTTCGTTAATTTATTTACAGAATTAAAATAAAATTTATTGCTTGAGTTGATGCTTCAAATTTATTTGCTTAACATTATAATAACCTTAGTAAAATAGGAAACGTAGCTTTTATCTTCAAGCGCAGATCCGCCGTCGAGGGCACGATGGACATGCCCACAATCCTAATAGAATTTTACGTCACAATTTCACGGTCTATTGAGATTATTTGAGAACGATAGACTGATGATATTATATCCAGAACCTTAATAAAAAACAATGAATTATGTTTTGTAAACGTCTTTGTAGAAATGCACTATCGATCTTGAGCGAGTTGATACTCTGACTCGCACTTAACCGATTTTCGGGTGGTTGTGATCCATGTGACTAGAAGCTTTTTTTAAGGACTGGATCCGATTCTGATTATCTTCGTGCATAGGTGGATTCCGCTAAAAAAGCCCAATTTTCAGATAGGTTGGTATTCCTAGTTCTACACAAATTACTCGAAACGCAGTCGTTGCTCTAATATTAGGTACTACTATCGGATTAAATTTCGATAGTTCATTACGAGTATATCGACGACTTGTCGCTAACTTCGAAAGAACATAGTTCGATAACTCATTGTTCAGAATTTAATTCGACATACAATACTTCAACAGAATTCGACATACAATACTTCGACAGAATCCTGCTTCGACATGACCTGTGGTACTTGCCATCCATCCACCCATCAGTCATAAATAACTAGACCGTTTATTTTATAAAATAGAACTACATAGTATCTTACTCTCACTTACTTTAACAGATATCCAAAAGGATTCGATTTTAAAAAAGCTTTCGCTCAAATCATATTTGAATAAAGAATATTTTTATTTCATTTTAAATACTCCTATGGTTTTGAAGAGAAACATCTTGATTAGGCTTCGAACAGCGTCATCTATATCACACACTCATCTACGTGCCATTTGCCGCTGATGTGTATGTATACAGAGGTGTTAAAACCACCAATTTGGACGACAGCATAAGAATTGTTTCAACAGCTCCTAACAGATCCCGGCCTATTTTAGGAACCGGTTCTTTCGGTTCCAAACTCAAGCCGGAACCGGGTACCTGATTTTTTCGGTTCTTTCGGGTTTTTTTGACAAATTGTAGTTGATAAGCTATGCTATCTATTATATAGATTTTCTACAATCAAAATGAATAAAGGAGAATGGATCTTAATAAAACACACTTTATTGGAAATCACATTATTTATTATTTTTATAATTATACTCAAAATTATAAAATTGTTTTTAGTATTATTTAGCAATAATCACATCTTTTTATTTAACTCCGTCATACTCGAGGGCAAAACGCGTAAGGCATGGCACAGGGGCGTGGTGGCACTTTTCTTCAATAAGGGCGACAGGGCCCACTTGAAGAACTACAGACCCATCACGCTCCTGAATCATGTATGTTCTCGAGAGTCATCACGAATCATCTCGCGCGGGTTTGACGACTTCCAGCCTCCCGAACAAACCGGATTCCGTAAAGGTTATAGTACTATAGACCACATTCATACGCTGCGGCAGGTTATACTGAAGACCGAGGAGTATAATCTGCCACTAGGCTTGGTGTTTGTGGACTATGAGAAAGCCTTTGATTCTGTCGAGACCTGGGCTGTGCTTAGCTCACTCCAGAGGTGCCAAATAGACTACAGCTACATCCAAGTGTTGCAGTCATTGTACGAAAACGCCACTATGTCAGTCCGCCTTCAGGACCATACGACTTCAACGAAGTGTGAGACAAGGTGACGTAATATCGTCGAAACTATTCACAGCTGCGTTGGAGGATGTATTTAAAACTTTTGGACTGGAGAGGACTCGACATCAAAATAAACGGCGAGTACATGACTCAACGTTTTGCCGATGATATCGTAGTCATGGCTAACACCGTGGAAGATCTAGGCACAATGCTCGAATACCTCTGTAGTTTTCCAACAAGTGGGTCTTAAAATGAACATAGACAAGACCAAAATCATGGTGAATTCCCATGAAGTACCCACTCCTGTGAACGTTGGAGGCTCTACACTAGAAATTGTTAACGAATATGTTTACCTGGGGCAATTAGTCCAGCTCGGTAAGTCTAATTTCCAGAAAGGGGTAAATCGACGAATCCATCTCAGCTGGGCAGTGATCGGGAAGCTACGCAGCATATTGTCGGCCAATCTTCCGCAGTGTCTTAAAAGACGAAAGTCTTCAATTCGTGCGTGTTGCCAGTGATGACGTAGGGAACAGAGACGTGGCCGTTTACAATGGGTCTCATCAGAAGGCTTAATGCCACTCAAAGGGCAATGGAGAGGGCTATGCTCCGGGTTTCTCTACTCAATCGCATCAGAAATGAAGAGATCCGTAGAAGAACTAGTCACCGACATAGCCCAAAGAACTGCAAACCTTAAGTGGCAGTGGGCAGGACACATAGCTCGCAGGACTGATGGCCGTTGGGGCGGAAATGTCCTCGAGTGGCGACCGCGTACCGGGAGACGCAGCATTGGTAGGCCTCCTACAGGGTGGACCGACGATCTGGTGAAGGTCGCGGGACGCCGCTGGATGCGGGAGGCGCAGGACAGATCACACATAATTATTATAATTGGATGCTAAATATTTTGTTTAAGTGCTGTTGATTCTGTTATTTAATAATAAAAAAATGTGAGAAAAGAGAAATAAATAAGTACGAGTACAACGAACGTTATCAAGACACACGGGCGCATGTCCAGCCAAGTCTGGTGTAATTGTTATTCTATTCCGTCCAACATGTTTACCCTGCAAGAGTGAAAGCGTAATACTTAACTGATTGCAATGACAATAAATATTCTCAATTAATTGATACAAATAATGATAACAATATGCATTAATATTTAAAGTTTACTTATCAAATCGGCGTCAACAAAACAACACACCCACTCACAGCGCGTCTGCCAGTTTTGCCAAACAGCCCCCCCTAGACAAGACGCATGTCTATAATCGCTAACGCAATCGCTAGAAGGAAAAAAATGTATGCGATTTGACATAAGTCCTCGCTTAGCTTTCGAGCGCAATTGTTAAATCTCATACATTGTCCATTTAGCGATTGCGTTAGCGATTATCGAAAGACATCTTGTCTAGGGGGGCAGTGATTGTTAATGTTGCCGAATCCCTTAAAAAAATATTTATTTTCTAATATTTATATAATAACGTTTTTTAATAAATTAACAGTGAAATAATGGTAATTTTGATGACTTTTGTAGTGCCAAAAATTAAAACATTGTCGATCGGTATAATGCGACGTTGAAACTGAATCCACAAATGTGGCTAGATCCACACTTGTGGAATAAGTTTTATGTCATTATGTGGGAGAGGCAAGTAAAAATAATATTATGATATGATAAAACTTGATATTTAGCATAAAGAGATGTATTTCTAAATTTATTTTAAGAAAGAACCGAAAGAACCGAAAAGACCGGTTCTCCGATTTGCAGAACCGGTTCTTTCAGGGACCCTCAGAACCGGGAATTCCCGGTTCTTTTGGAACCGGTAAAAACCGGTTCCGATGCCCTAATCCCGGAGTGCCGCTTCGTGCGATAGAGGCAACGAGACGATCGTCTCTTTCCGAAGGTCGACGTTACGACATTATTTATTGCCGGCTACTATAGAACAACTTACGCGGTGAGTGTTTCTAGAGAGGAGGTGTAAATAGTGCCACCGACGTCGATGTGAACTGGGGCGTTGAACTTGGTGGTGGGCGCTACTCGGGGGATGCCAACTATCGGCTTTTTGTCCATCGAGCTGCCATCCGGCTGCGGGCTTCCAGGCTTGGGCGCTGGCAGCATATTTGTCTCTGGAATTAGCACACAAAATTATTATAGTAAATTATTCACCGAGGGGAGAAAGTGGCCGATTTCCGACGAGGGCGTTATTTAATACCCGACTAGCTGTGCCCGCGACTTCGTCCGCGTGGAATAGTAACTTTTGTTGAAGTTGATAAACCTATGTTATACCTTATATAATTAGCTATCTATTAGTGAAAGTCCCGTCAAAATCGGTCCAGTCGTTCCGGAGATTAGCGGGAACAAACAGACAGATAGACAGACAATTTTTTTTAAAATTCTGTTTTTGTAATTGGTGCCCGATATACATTTATACTCATTTAGTAAAAACTTGTTATATTGACATTACAAACAGACACTTCAGTTTTATTTATTTGTATAGATGTGCAATGAAGAGCCTTAATACACACGAGTGTGAAAAGGCACTTACTTCTGAGTGATCTATTTATCACTGTATGCTTTATACGACACCCGAAAGAAAAATCATCGAGCTTTATATATTATAGATAATCCAGCTTTATATATTATAGATAGATTAGTTATAAAAATTCAATTTAATACTTTTGCTAGCTAGATTAATGTCTGTTTGAGACAAAGCAGGAGATATTATTGGCTGTGCTATTGGCACTGCGCTGGAGATAGGCTGTGGTGCCAAAATGGCACTAACCTGCCAGTCCTGCCACTAGCGACGCCGGTCTCGAGCACGTTAACAATGAATTTTCATATTCTTTTTTGCCCGCTCAGCACGTTAACAAAAGATTTTCATATAGTACTATTTCTGTCCGCATATTTCAATGGAATTGAAATATGCGGACACCTGTTCAAAAATAACATATTCTGGGTCATGTAAACTCTCAGAACAATAAGTAGCAACTCATTTCAAGCCTTTAAAAACAGGGAAAGAATCAATACAATCACTGATTTTCATTATCTCCCTTGTGATTGAATTAATTGGTGAATTGGTATTTGGAACACCAAATGTACTGTCACGTAGCGGAAGACTACGGGCAAAAAAAGGGAGAAAGAGGGAGGTGCTGAAAATAAAACAATAACAAAGTGAAAAGTTGTATATTTACAAAAGAAGGAAGCCAAGGGGTTAGGATTAGGAGGGCACGATCAGAACGGACTTAAAACTAACTTAAAGCTAACTATACTATATACAAGTAAAATAATAAGAATTTAATTTTGACAGAAACCCATATTATATTGTTAAGAGAAAAAAATAATGATTCTGAATCATTAAAATATGCTCAAAAATCCGCGAAGACACTAAAATATAATAAAATCAAACAAAAATTTAATCTCGACATGTGTTTACATTCGTAGATTTTCAAGTTTAAAAACAACCATTTCTTCTGTAGAGTTTTTGGCAATACAGAGAAGATTCGCGAATTTTTGACAAATATAATAATTTACGATATAATATTAAATTAAATATGATTTCAACGATGTATTTCTTACGAATTTGTTTCTATTTTCTCGCAGGTGGTGCTAAAAGTAGAGATTTTTCCCTTGGGATAAAGCAGTCTTAGTCTTTGTGTGAGCTTAAATCCCTCGCTACACACAGGAAGAACTCTATTATTGAAGACTCTATACTTTATATAGAGTCCTTCGTTACGCTAGCGATTACAGTCTACACCCGTGACATAAGACACTGCTTTATCCCCTTGGTATACTCTATTATTTTATAAATTTTTAGCGATATATTAATTATCTCCAATATTTCTTGAAAATATAACTATAGCATATATTACTAAAAATTTTATAGATGAAATAATTTTTTATATCGTTTTTGTAGTTTTTGAGCATTGCAAATACGCAAAAATGCAAAATTATCTCTACAATATTAGTGTGGATGATGAATAAGCTCCTAACAAGCTCCCTGTTTACCGCAATCTTTAGGCAAAGCGGGACATTGAAGCGAGCTTGCCTAGGAGAAGTCCATTTATCCGCGCTTTGAAAAGCTCCTGGAATTATTCGTTTATTCGGTCTACAGTTTTATATATTTAAACAAAAAAATTGTGGCAATGTAAAAAAATTTTGGCTTTAAAAGCACAGATAGCCAGGTACATAACCAATTACAGATTCACACAAAAAAATATATTTAAATATTTCATTCTAAACTTAAGACATAGAGATAGTAATTGAGAAAAAGACAGTGTACATAAGACATTTTTTTAAGTAATCCAACAGTTTAAATTTTAATAATCTTTATATAAAATACAGGTCCTCACAACATCACACTTCTATATTGAAGTCGGTACCAAACTTTAAGACGTTCTAGAAGATCATCGTTTGGCACCGTTTTCATTATAGAAGTGTGTTGTTGTCTGTACCTATTCTTATATTATTTTTAACTTTTCAGTGTTTTTAAAGTCGGTTTTTATTTTTGTGAATTGAGAAACTCTTATTTAATACCAGTTCACCGAAGGTGAAATAAAGGTTTCGCTCGATTTTCATGGGATCCCATCAATATATCCCAATTTTGGGACCACCTTTGGAGTATACTCTACGAATACAAAAAGAATTTTGAAAATCGGTTCACAATTGGCGACATAATCGCGTAACATACACAGCACTGAAAAAAACATACGCATCGAATTGCGAACCTTCTCGTTATTTGAAGTCGGTTAAAAAGAGAGTTTGAAATGTTAAATAATGTTACTATTGTATAGTAAGATAGGCATGTTAAGTCAACTGAGAAAGAGCGTCGATGGCGCTGTGGACTCAGCACTGGCCTTCTAATCGGAAGGTGCGTAGTTCGATCCTGCCATGTACCAATGTCACTTCGTTTTACGAATTTTATATGTTCATTTGTCGACGCTCCTACGGCGAAGTAAATCATCGTGAGACCACCTGCATGCATCTACGAAGAAGTGCAAAGGTGTATGTGGAGTCGACCAATCCGCACTGGGCCAGCGTGGTTGACTAAAGACTAAACATCCTCACTTAGGGCACAGAATAGATAATAGTACTACGTACAGAACGGCCACTCACCTCCCCGCACTCATTTCAAATACCTCACCCCACCCCGCACTTTGTTGTAGACATCACTGACACATACACAAGGGCGCGCGCGAACGCTCGGACGAGTAGACGCGTGCGCCGGCCGATAACAGAGACAGCGCTATGCGGGTGAAAGAGAAGGCACTTCCCGCGTCATTTCGATTGATAACCGCGCACTCAGCCCTACTAGATTCCACGCACACATTTGCGCGTGTACGAACGTCATTTGTTTAAGTAGTAGTAATAGGTAATTGATTTGCGAACGTTGTATGGAGTGTCCGGGGTGTGCTTAGGGTATGCTCAAGCACCTCGGTGGAGACGTATATGAGCTGTGATGATGAGAAAATAGTATTGACAGCGAATACACGTTCTTGACTTCAATGAACGATAATCTAAATTCTACTTCTAGCTATAACGTTATTAATTGAAATATTAATTTATTACTCGACTAAACAATCATCAAACCAGTCGCTTACACTGTTAATCATAATACTCAAGTCCCTTCTTAAGTCTACAACTACTGATTACAGCAAACTCAGCATTACAGTGCTGAGTAATATCGACGTGAAAAATGCATGTGACAAACACTCCACTATCACTTTTGCTGATGATAGAAAAGATGTGATGCGAGGGACAAACAGTTCAATGCATGTGATTGTGCTGGGTGTATTCATTAAAGCTGTTGTCATGTTCTTTTACGTATCGATAGTGCAAGACGACACTAGACTTAAAGGAACATTAATAATAATTGACGTTTCTGCAACTGCCTGTAAGAAGTTTCCAGCAAAAAAATATGGCATAAAAATTTTATATCTAAAAAACTGAATCTAAAAGACTGTAATACGAGAAAAAACTGAAAGTTAATACGAGAAAAAATTAGTCTCGGATGGGAATCGAACCTACGTCTTTTACATATCTAACTGCTGGGCAAAAGGGCTCTTACAGCCTGGACGAAATTTTAATTTTATGGATCTATTTTGTACTTTGTTTATTCACTATTAATAACTACGTATCAATGTCCAATTTAGAAATATTTACAGATTTCTTGAAAATTGGTTGAAGATAAAGCAAACTTAGAAAGTTTATATTTGTAAGTTTGCATTTTCTTCAAAAGTGATGAATATTTTGAAAAATGAAGAAATTTTTCATTTTTTTGCTCGTAATTTATTAATTTTACAATTTATTTAACACTAGCTGGTGCCAGCGAACTACGTTTCGCCGTATATTTTTTACCCGTTTTTGCAACATTTGTCATTGATGCTCAGCTCCTATTAGTCGTAGCGTGATGTTATATAGCCTAAAGCCTTCCTCGATAAATGGACTATCCAACACAAAAAGAATTTTTAAATTTTAATCAGTAGTTCCTGAGATTAGCGCGTTCAAGCAAACAAACAAACAAACACACAAACTCTTCAGCTTTATAATATTAGTATAGATTTTTAAAGAAAATGTAAGATCACAAATATAGAATGGATAAATTATATTCTTCATATTCACAAAAAATGATGACGACTCATATTACAAAAAATAAGAACGAAGCTCCAATTAGCAGCGAAATATCCAATATCTCCCTAACACTACAAGATACAGCCAAAACCCCTACATTTTGCTTCTCCGCAAACATTTAAAATCTAGCAAGCAACGATAACACTCCCCCATATGGTTGAAAATCCACAAATGACCACTGCTTAACGCACAGCCCCCTAGGCTGGACCCAGTTGGACATGCAATTATTTTTATCTTTTGAATTCATCTCGACTGTGGCCTCGTAGTGGCGAGCTATCTTGCCAGTTTCACACCTGAAGCTGTATTCACATGCTCGGCTTATGCTTTTATGAAACACACCAGCCGACTCTCAACAAACAGGAATATGTAGACCGCGCCCTTTTATCCTTGTACAAAAATGGAGACTATTTTCCGAGAGAGCCTCGTTTTTGGAACGGAGCATATTTTTACAAAGGTAACTACTCACTGGTGTATCAAGCAAGTTGTTTTGATCCGCCGACAGTTGATGGGGTGATAAAAGTAGGAATATAGGTATGGTGAACTAGGTGCAGGTACACTTATATGGGCCCCTAAGGCGTTGTGTTGCGATGCACACTCTTGCCCGTCTGGTTTCGTTATAAATGTGCCCCAGGTTGTTTGTCTGCTGCGCGACAGTCTATAGGTGGGTATTTACCCACCTTGGTAATCAACAGTTACGCAAGCAACATGTCATTTGAGATCGAAATGAATTTTGTTTTAGCAAAATTTTTACAATCTATGAATGAATCAGTCGACCAGAGTAGTTAAGTGAAAAAATCTGAATTTCATGTTTCGTTAAACATTTTATTTACGTGTGAATTTGCTTTAAAAGTCTACTGTGTTCTGCCTGTGTACTGTCCACTATGCTGCGATAGAAAACTGATGAATAATTTCATATTTCACTAAATGTAATGTAATCCTTCTAACCGATATTCGGTCACGGCGGCCAATCTCAACAGAAACTATTGTCATCTGCGCAGGAGATATAGTGCACAAGTGACTGCGCAAACGCAAGTGCACTCTCTGTTCCTTCACTCGCCTAGTCCGATGGGACGGTTAGCTAACAAGGGCGAGATCAGGTGCAGAACTCACTGTTTAACGTGCCTTCCGAAGCACGGAGGAGCTTGAGATGTTTCTTATTTTGGTTACCCATCATAGGACTGACCACAGCGAACGTTGCTTAACCTTAGCAATTGTTCGCTGAGCGCACGCGCCAATGCGCCACCAAGCTCCTCACTTCACCAATATGTGATTGAACACTTTAAAGAAATTTATTCATTATAAATAAACAAAGGTTTAGAATAGTACAAGTTTCTTTTTAACTGATTGCAAATATTGTAGGAACCACGTAGCCGTTGCAGGAGCCAGGACTATAGACGTACAGCTCGTTAAAATAAGACCAATTTTAATCTCTCAATTCCAATACTGTGTGGATCTCAATGATCATGATTATAATGAATGTATGATCAAAAATACGACCGAAAATTTTTCGCTTTGCGCTAGATATTATATGATATCACTTGAAAACCCTGAGATCGGTAAAAGACCTGCTGTCATTCAAAATCGGTTACAAAGTAGCTAAATGCACTGTCTCTTTCAAACTCTCTAAAACTTCATAAGACTATAAATACATCCTAGCTCGCACTGTCAGTTGGTCAATACGCCAGTATATTCTAAGTCCATGGTTAAAGCTAATGCTGTCACGTTCATTCACATATTGGCAGTGCAAGATGACACTAGCTAGTGTCGTATGACTGTAAAGTTGGCAAACCAGCATAGTCTAAACTTAAAGGATCATTAATGATGGACGCTTCTGCAACTACCTGTTTTATATAAGTAAAATCATTTTAAAAATATTTTTTTTAAATACAAGCTTTTAGTACTCGTCGATACGAATCAAACGAGTCCAAACTTGATGAGGTTGTGTCATTTTATTGTGAAGTTCCTATGACCACCTTCTAGCTCCAGCATTAGATCAGCTACATATCATCATAATATTGCATTGTCACGCGACATACATATGCATGCAAAATTTCGGCTCAATCGGAAACCGGGAAGAGGGTCAAATTTAACTTGCAAGATTTCATTACAAACACCTGACAGGTGAAAGTAAATAAAAGCTTGTCATAAACGCTTGTAAAAAGTAACTTCAATTTAAGAATCCATTTATCCTCTATTCACCCCACGTCAGTGAATTCAGTTGAGAGTGTATGGTTTCTTTTTGAATTATTCTTGATATATCCAAGCTCACGAGGAATTTCAACGCCTCGTCGAAAATGAGCTTTTAGTACCACAGCACTCAGGGCGGTAGGTTCAACGAGCCAAATGGATCGTTATGCTATAAAATGTATGGAGATAAAAGGAAACTCTAAGTACTCTCACCACATCTACCTAGAAATAAGTACCCTATTATATGCTATGTTATAGTAGATACTTAACAACAAATATTTTGTCGCAGTATTTCTAATGAATCGGTCGATGATTCCTTGTGTCATCTTTGTTTTAGTTTCGTAAGAATACCTATCGAACTTATCATATTCCAAATCTTAAAAAACATGAACTTTTTTAGACTTAAAACCTACTTTTACAAAATCGTAAAAAGTAAATTGGGTGCAACTTTTCATAAATGTACGTTATATGCAAATAATGTAATTTTTTTTTTGATAAAAATGGAAAATAATATGAAAATGAAATAGTTATTTGTTATACATGAGTGCAAAGTTGCTTTTTAACCGCGTGCTTAACTTTGATGACCGAGCAAGCGAAGGATTCTAAAATTATAATCCTGAGTGTTAGCGAGGGAATCAAAAGAGCACAAGGTGAAAAATCTTTGCACTCAAGTGCAACACGTAACTTTTCATCCCCCCTCAGCGAGGAAATGAAACAAAGCAAATTAAAAACAAAAGTACACCAAGGAGGTTCAGAGTATGAGTTTTTAACAAATTTAAAAAAGTTGTATGATAAATTCGGCACCATGGAGATGGAAGTAAATAGATTTAATGGTGTTTTGAAATCACATACCTAGTGCACGCGATGTTCTAAATTCAAATTTCCTTTAACCTCAAGCGGATAAAAACGGCTTTGGCAATCAGATATCGAATAGCAAAAATACTCTTTCCGAGATGGGGGGATGAAAGAGTATTTCATGCAACACTTACATAATAAGGGTTCTTAAAAGTCGAGGGTGAATGTTTCAAAACGAGGCTTGCCGAGTTGCAGTGGAACTATACGATACTAGCACTGCTGTACATGAAACGCAATGATTTAGTACCATTGCGTTTCATGTACAGCAGTGCTGAAAACGTTGCAAATCCATGCTTAGATGGAACGTGCCTCATATGAAGTAGATACGCTGTGGCTCGACTGGTTAGGTATTTTCAGCCTGGACCCGCATGTCGTGTTATCAAACGCAGTCGATTCCAAACTGCGTTTCGTCGTAATTAAGGACGTGGTTATAATATCGCTGTCGGCGACTGGCTCACTTTTATGTTATTTCTCCTTATTTTTGTAAAACATATCAAAGTTTTGTAAGTCTGATTTTTGTTGGCACAATTACGTCTTGACTTTTGGTTGTCGTTATTTTATGTAGGTAACTTAAGTTACATACCGAATGTAACTGAAAGCCTAAAAATAGGTTAGATATTAATTGTTGAGGGGCAATCGCACTATTTATAACGTTTCAACCAAATCAGAAACGTTTCCGTTCCGCTCTGGATCTTTTCGAATTAATTGACTTAAACCGAAGTGACAACCATAGGTGACATAGGTGTTCCAGCAGGCGTAGCACGGGCTGCGAAGACTGGACTCGAGTCACGCAATATCTAACAATTTCAGCGACATAATCTCTAAAAGAGTAGTCTTAAAGAGTAGCCCGGTGGCGAGTATTAAGTGGGACCGGCAGAGTGACAGGCCGACCCACTAAAACCCCCCGTTGTTCTCCCTGCCCATATGGGCGAGCATGGTACGGTCCACACTACGACTACCACTACCAGTGCAAGCCCGACCAAGTTGGTCGGGCTATCGCCAAGGGGGGATTGCCCGAGAACGCAAGGGCAATCCCCAGACGGAAGGCCTTACAGCGGCGTGCACGGAGCCAACCGTGTACGCGGGCCTCCATGGCAGGGTCATTAGACGGGCATTGCTTGCGCGATTGCCCGCCTTCGCCTGCCTATCCGTCTGCGGCGGAGAGGAGCGCCTTGGGAATCTTTGTCCCGCTCCCTCTCCGCAGCCCCCTTCTGCGAGATTACTTTTTCGTAGAAGGAGGCGACAGCCTCCCATTCCGACTCGCCGCGGAGAATGGCCACAACCATGCTCGGCAGCGAGAGGTCTCCGCCTACCAGCGCAGCGTTAAGTTCGCTGCGCTGGGGTCGCCAAGCTGAGCACCGTTCAGGGGAGTTCCGTTGCACCCTGTATATATATCGCAGTCGGATTGTATAATCCGCCGTATTACATTACGGCTAGCTATTATCAAAAACAGGGCCGTTTTTAAATGCGGCGGTTCAACGATTTGCCGGATTGAATGCGGCTGAATAAAAAACCGCCGGAATGTATTCGGCGCCATACGTCATTCAACACGGCTAGCCATAATGTCATAAAGCGAGAGATTATCCACCTCTTTAACAGTTTTTAGTTCCGATTCTTGTAGCGCTGCCTGACATAACAACAACAATAACGTTGGATACAGAAAGTGTGTTGCTAAATTGCGAAGTTATGAGTAAATTCAACAAAGAAAACGTGTTGAATATGTCGGTGAACAGTGACTTTAAGAACAATTTTCAGGTGCAATTAAAGAATTTCTATTCTTCTCAATATGGAACAGTAAAGAAATCATGGACAAAGGACCACCTACAATTTAAGTAGTAGTACGATGCGGCTAAACGTGGGCCGCCTTATTGAAGAACGTATCGCAATAACAATCCGGCTAATCGTTGAACCGCCGCATTTCAAAACGGCCCTGTTTTTGATAACAGCTAGCCGTAATGTAATACGCTGGATTATACAATGCGACTGCGACATATATTTACATTGTTTTTACTAAACTGTTAATAGTTTCTGCCCATTACACCTTTTACAGTCCACATAGAATGTTATTTACATACTCTTTTCTCCATTCTTTTTAATTGCAGACTCGACTCGCGACAATGATCAACAGACTATCAAATGAACAACGCCACCACGAAAGCCACGGATAATGAGAAAATTCCATTCTTTTTAAATTCACCCTTTGCGTCGTTGAGTTCAATTATATATAAGTTTTGTTTATTTTTATTAGCGTTTTAATAAATGTTTATATTTTATTTAACCCAGGGACTGAAATCTATCATATAATAATTTGTAAATTTTTACATAATTTGAATAATAAAACAAACTATCGCTCAATGGCCAGCTCTGCGAATCCAAAGCAAATTTCTAATGTGCGTGAACCTTATAGGAGTGAACATGGCATTAATATTTTAGCGTTACTTCCGCAAGTAAACGCAAAACCGTTCAAAATTGCAAATAGATGTTCAAGTATCGGACTCGTTCAAACATTAGTTTGTAGGCCGCTTAATTTGAGAACCGAAAATTAGTTCCCGTTTCCCATCCAATCAATCGCAAGGGGATTGAATTATAAGCGGATCAGATCAGCGGCGGTCTGGAATATTCAGCAAATCTATCAGGAAAATCAAAATCTATTCGAACAGTCTGTGACTGTCACCACTTACCATCAGGGGGGCAGTTTGCTTGTTTGCCAACTTAGTTGCAATAAAAATTGTTAACCATGTTTTGCGTTTCTTCTAAGAAATGCTAACATTTTTAGCTCCGCTGTTTTTCACAAAGGGAGCCCAACCTAAAAATCAAGATATTATTTAAATGGAACGCATAACATACGATGCTAGCCCCGTTAGCGTCAAAAGTTAATGATAAGCGATGATGCTAAAAATGTTGAAAATGCCTGCAAATCTGTACTTAAATGGAACGCGCCTCCTGTTTTGAGCGATCGTGGTTAGGGAGCTGGTGGTACGTGCTACGGTCGCCTAACATGTTCTGTGGAGTATAGACCTTTCAGCGGGGCTTGGCAGTGAGACCACGGGTAAATGGTGGCAAAGATTCGCAAATATGCAAGTTATATGGCCGATTTCACCAACCATAACTTAGCTAATAGGAAGCCCCTAAGGCGTATGCTGTCACTTTTTGTCTTTGACTTCGTTTTGTCGTCGTTAATGAAAAGAATGTGACAGCATGCCATCTAAGAGTACCCTAAGCTAAGAAGAGGTTGGTGAAAATGGCTACTAGAGACTCAATGTACGTTGCTAACTTATGACATAACATGTCAGGTCACTAGCTGCGTCTTACCTGGTCTTACCCCTCAAACCGGGACACAGCAATGCTAGCACCGCTGCGTGGGGGCAGAAATAGGTTAGATAGTAGTACCCATGTAGACGACTATGGTACCGAGTCTCCCTCAAGCAAATACGAAATGTGCAAAAAAATATTTAGCTAACCTATAGTTACATAACTTTGATGTGTGTGACATTGCATTTTCTTTGAAATTGCAAAATATTTCATTTTTCTTCATTGATTAATTGACTTTTATTTAAACATTTTGAATCGCATGTTGATACGTATCTATTACTTGTGATCGCCAAAGTATACTTTACTCACTAAAGTCAACTTTGGCTTGACAAAGTGAAAAACACAGTTAAAATCACGTTTGGATTGAATGAGTCCTCGATGACCTAATAGTCATGGCGTCAACACGGTATGTTGAAGCCGCAGCTTCGAATGCCGCCTCTATACCAATATTGTTGAATTTCACTAACGTAAAACATTGCTATAATGCGGCCATATCCTGCATTGAAGATTGGCGCGAATAATGTATGCCTTAGCGAGCAGTTAATGCTCCTACATCATGGTACAGTGAACAATTATGTTTAGAAAGAAACAGTCTCCTTCAGAAGTCGCCGACGAAAATTATTTTCAGTGCCCCTTGGTTTTTTAGCCCCAGACGGCAAAAGCTCATTCAGTATCGCCTTGTTTACTCTGACGCGATCACTTCGCTACTTGTTAGTAATCAATAATCGCCTTGAACGCGTGCCAGTAACTCCTTGAGTACGTTTCTAATATAAACCTTAGAATTTTAAAGAATCTCACACAATCATGAAATATCAAACTTACAGAATCTACGCTGATACGTTCAGTCAAGGCGTATCGCAATTTAATGATTTATTTATGGTTCCAAATTATTTTTAGTTTTTTTTGTTAGATTGGCACAACTGTTGAGTTGAGAACGGAGGTTGAGTTGCATCTGTTGTTTATTTAGACTAATATTATAAAGAGGAAAGATTTGATTCTTTGTGTGTATTGAATAGGCTTCGAAACTACTGAACCGATATTGATGAAAGTTGGTATAGGGATAGTTTGAGACCAGAAGAAGGACATAGAGAAATTTTCCTACAGGAAAAAAATTCCCACGGGAAAACAAAAATAACGCAGGCGAAGTCTCGAGTGGAATGCTAGTATTCTATAAATACAATTAGAGTTAGATCATATTTAGTGGGTATGACAAATACATCGAACAAAGAGTTTGTCTTAAATTTTGCATCGCCAATGGAATTTCGTGTTCGGAGTCTCTAAAAATATTACAGAAAGCTTACGGCGAATCGATTTTATCAAAAACACGTGCTTATGAGTGGTACAAAGCGTTCTAAGGTGGTCGAGTTGTGGTGGTAGATTTGCCTCACTCTGGTCTTCAACTGAAGCTCACATCGCAAAAGTGAAGGAAATAGTCACTGAAAATCCTCATTCAAGATTGAAAGAGATAGCCGCTGAACTTTTTGGATCTTACGAGTCGATCCGAATATTAAATAATCACTTGGCTATGAAACATGTTGCCGCTCGGCTATACTCCCAAATGACCTGAATTTTCTCCAAAAACTTAAATGCGTAAGAGTCGCTAAGGACATGTTAGAACAAGTTAATGCCGACCCAACATTCATAAAATGCATTGTACTGGTGACGAGACGTGGGTTTACGAGTTTAACATACACGCTTCGGAGTGGCGCCTTCCAACTGAACTGAAACCAAAAAAAACCACGCCAAGTCAATCAAAAGCTAAAGACTTATTCTTTGACTATCGCGGTATTGTGTACTCGTTATTCTTGCCAGAAGATGAAACGAATATTATTTGAGCATTGTGCGGCGTTTTAGGCGCATAACACATTGCACCGGACACCGCTCCGGTGTGCGGTGCTGCGGTTTTTAATTTTGACTGGAGAATCTTAATTTGTATACAAAAACCGCAGGGTATAACACACTCGCACCGCATCACCGTGCGGTTGTGCGGCGCGCGCGACGGCACCGCACTCCCGGACGGTGATGCGGTGCGGTCCGCGGGGTATGCCACACTGTGCCGCAGTATCGTACGGATTTTTGCGTAGAAAGGACGTGCATACGCTTAATAGATCTCAACATAGATAATGCGGTGATGCGGGGCGTCGTCGTGCACCGCAGCTCCGGACGGTGATACGGAGCAAACCGTACGGTGGCACGGTTCCGTGCCGCCGCAGCCGCATGCGGTTTTCGTCCCTCCATACACCGCAGCGGTGTCCGGTGCAATGTGTTATGGGCCTTAGAGAGCAAATTCGAGGAAAAAGGAATTTTGCACTGCCATAATGTGCCTTACAGAAGGCAATCATTGTGCATAAACAAGCAGTGTACAGCATGCGGAAGACATACTGTCGACCGGCGAGTGCGAGGTGTGTATAAAACTTTTGTAATCACCTCAGCGCTTCGTCAGCTATCCACATCCAAGTTTCCTCAAAAACCGTCCGTTTGCGTGAAGGAGTAAGAAACTCCCTCCCACCCCTAAAGCCTTCACATTTATAATAATTAGCGCGACTTCACAACACTCGCTCAATACAATTAGCGCTAATCGTCTAACATTCTGTTTCTGGCGATTACAAACAAAAGTGTCAATGGTATTATTTGTTTAAACACGCTTTAATCATATCGTTTTAGTGAGAGTTCCACGAATTCTTAATTGCAGAGCTTGATTTATTTATAAATATTCACATACAAGGATCACATACTAACCATTGTACAATCATAAATATGTACAATGTTGCCAATAAACTTGGTTTGTCCTGACAACTAAGTTTACATCCGACATTCGGTTTAAAACATCGCAAAACATTTTTTTAAAAACATTGTATAAGTAGTTGATCCATTTAAGTAAACATACGAGGTTGATGCACACAATTTTAATATTTGAGTCCACATACGAGGTTTTCCATTCAGTTTTTAATGATACCAACTGCATTGTCACAGGTAACAAACAGATAGCGCTATCAAGCACAACAAAACGCTCGCTACCTGCGCCCGTAGCGTAGCCTGCGGTGAACGATACGCCCCTTGCTTTATCAATAGTTTATGTTTATGCCCCGAGCTAGGCAGCCTTTAGAGGCTTTATTACCAAGCAAAAGAATCACTAGAAGTGATAAAGTACTGTACCTTAGTTTCTTCAGCTTGATGACTCTTCCACGCTATTATTAAATCGAAGTTGGGATTTTTTTGCTGTTCAGTTCCAAGAAATAAGGCTGGTAACCAAAGAGATTTAAATTATTTAATACCTCATTTAATATCTTTGGTTAAATCATAAAAGTTTTGAATTCGCAGTGAAAATTTTCCTTTAGCGTGATACCTCAGATTATTGTGAAGACTTTCGTCATTTTTTAACCGACTTCAAAAAAAGGAGGTTCTTAGTTTGACCTGCATGTAATGTATGTTTTTCGCGATTATCTCGCGTTTCGCTAAATCAATACAAGAACAATTAATATTGTACTTAAAATTTGGCACCACCTACAATATAAAAATGTGATGTGTGTATTCTTATTTATGGCTTTTTGTTGTTTTTGAAGTCGGTTTTATAAATTTTTTTTAAGTTGTGTGATAAGGGTGGAGAGAAAGAAGATGTAGTGAGTAAAAAGAAAAAAATGGATGCCTTGATTGTTTTAGCATGTAGAAAAGATGGATAAATTGCGACTGACGAAAGAAATTCATAAAAAGGCCATATAAAGAGTATTCTCATCCGACGATCTTATTGCGGGTTGAGGAAGTTAGAAGTGTGTTTAGATCGTAGCCAATAAAAAACGATGAACTCAGCCTACCCCCATGGGGAAAAGGCATGAGTTTCGTGTATGTTTTTGTTTAAACAAACAAAAAAAATACGAATAAAAATAATCAAGCAGGTATCGTATTTATACATTATTTTTTATGCAAAATTATTTTTTAGGTATCGCGAGCCATTATTCCTTAGAGCATTTAGCCTATGGAGATGGTACGCAACAAATCGCAGTACATTTTTCTGCCACATTTAGCGGGAGGCGAAGTAAACACGGATGGCATCCTACGATAATCTAGAATTCAATTACAGATACGCACACTATAAAATATTATCTCACAATAAAGAAACACGCACACATTGACAAATTAACGTGTATCTACGCAATCGCCCGCAAATCATGCCCGTGTGCTGTGTTTGAACTACCAACATAACATAATTTGCCATTTCCAGAATCTGCCATTCACCGAATAAAGGTATTTATCTATAGTAACGGCATAAAACTTTCTTCAAAATTGTACATAAATAAAAAAAGTTAATGTATATTTTATCCTTACATGTAATAGGAAACGCCATGGTTTTAAAGATTTGAGTTACTGGATCGCCTTTTGCAAAAGGAAACTACACAATTATTAACCATTTTTAACGAGCTCTTACTTCCGACACGAAACGACACCAAATGACAACGGCCGCGCGTCAACTAGTTTTATATAACGCGCATGGCCATATGGTCAACGTACTTTAATATACACAAAAAAATTCATAAAAATTGGTCAAGCCGTTTCGGAGGAGTTTGGTTACAAGCAATGTGACACGAGAATTTTATATATTAAGATATTTTAATGATGGCATGTGAAGTTCTATGTATTATAGGAGTAGATAGTAGGTAGGTAGATGGTAGGTAGTGCGTTATATATTTGGCAAGTAAGTTTGTCTGTTAAAATATACAATTAAATTTTAGATAGAGCTCGACGTTATTATTACAACCATTTCAAAATCTGTAATTGGTTCTGTGACTTATATACAAATTGTTTTGTTTAGTTTTGATAACTATTAAACTTTACTCAAAGTAAATTGCCAGCACTGAAACTCATTAGATTAGTTAAAATTAACCGCTGAAACTGAACTTTCCCGGCAGTACTTTGTGTACAAACTCTCCTTGCTCTTGGCGATGCTCGTGGCGTCTCTACGTAGATAGAGACAAAGATAAATTCCTTAATGTACATACAAAATTAGGTTGACAAAATTCATTGTAATTATAGTACAATGAGCGGCTTTATCGCTATGAGTCATTTCTTCAAGCAACATTAAACATAAAATTGGAGAAGTTGACAATAAACAATGCATAAGTTTTTGTTTCCATTAAGTATATCCCAAGGTTGCCTGCCACGAGCATCGTTAAGAGCAAAGAAAGTTTATACACAAACATTAAACACATATTATATTAGGTATATTATAAAATACTCCCACGCTTACAATATACGCAATATATATACACTTACACACGCATGCACACGCATAACAAACATATACAGTTGTAATAGAACTTACAGTGACAGATAGTAGTCATTATTTTTAGGGTTCCGTAGCCAAATGGCAAAAAACAGAACCCTTACAGATTCGTCATGTCTCTCTGTCCGTCCGTATATCACAGCCACTTTTCTCCGAAACTATAAGAACAACACTGTTGAAATTTGGTAAGTAGATGTATTCTGTGAAACGCATTAAGATTTTCACACAAAAATAGAAAAAAAGCTATAAATTTTGGGGGTTCCCCATACATACAACTTTCCATACAACATTCCCCATACTTACGCAAACTGAATAGTTTGCGCGAGAGACACGTCCAAAGTGGTAAAATGTGTGTGTGTGTCCCCCCCCCCCCCCCCCCTTGTAACTTCGAAAATAAGAGAATGATAATACTAAAAAAAATATATGATGTACTCACATTACCATGCAAACTTCCACCGAAAATTAGTTTGAACGAGATCTAGTAAGTAGTTTTTTAATACGTCAAATCCTACGGAACCCTTCATGGACGAGTCCGACTCGCACTTGGCCGGTTTTTTAGAAATCGGTTAATAAAACGTGGGACTTTGTAATTTGCTTTTTTCATAAGTATCTTCTTGATTGTAGTTTAAAATGTATTTAAACTAAGTTTTTATATATAATTTGGGGTTTTATTGTAGAAACGTCCACAAAGGCCTCTGAAGGAAAGTATTATTATTTTTTGAGCCCAGCAGTATTCGATAACGCTAACATATTCTTTTGCTCAATATATTTTTTGAAGAACTATCCATAGATAACCCACACGTATAGGTTTGATGAAAAAAAATTTTTTGGGTTTCAGTTCTATGTATGGAGAACCCCCAAAATTTATTGCTTTTTTTCTATTTTTGTGTGAAATCTTAATGCGGTTTACAGAATACATCTACTAACTTCGTTGTTTATGAACCGATTTTGATGATTCTTTTTGTATTCGATAGAGGATACTCCAAGGGTAGTCCCATGGTCACCAAAGTTAGGATCTGGTGATTGGATCCCATAAAAATCGAGGGGAGCCCTTAAAGTTTTAGGTGTGTCTGTTTTGTGTGTATGTTACGCGATTACTCCGCCAATTGTTAACCGATTTTCAAAATTATTTTTGTATTCGATAGAGTATACTCCTGGGGTGGTCCCAAGATCACTAAAGTCAGGATCTGATGATGAAAACTCATGAAAATCGAGGGGAAACCCTAATGTAATACCGGTATTAAATTAGGGTTCCTTTCACTAAAAAGATTTCATACACTAAAAAGTTAAAAATAAAAAATATCTTACAAAAAAATAAAACCCGACTTCCAAAACACTGAAAAGTTAAAATAATATAAGAATAGGTACAGACAACATCACACTTCTATATTGAAGTCGGTGACAAATTATAAGTGACGGTGTCCCTTTTTTTTACAGTGATTTCAGACCATGATCCTAATTTGAAAATCACTAAAATTTTCTCCCGGAAAATTCATAAAGTAAATCGTATGTATACCATTCCCATCATACTGCGCGCGGAATCAGCTGTTTGGGTCATCAAACGTCAACGCACCGGTGTGAGCGGAATAAAAATAATGCCGGCGCGCCATACATTGCGTAACATAAATAAAAATAAAAATGAAAACTCCTTTTTTTTCGATTTAAAACCTTTTTCGGAAAAAATAAACATCGGTTAACAAACATTAACATGGTCTGAACTCACTGTTAAAAGAAAAGGGACACCGTCACTTACTCATATACCCGGTATACTCGTATATACGTTGCGGATATTCTTCTAGTAGAAGTCAAGAACGAGCGGGAAAGACCATTCGTTGCAGAATTCACGGAATTAATATTCAAAAATAGTTAATTTTATTGAATATTAAAAATAATGTAATATTTGGAAATTCTTATTCTAATTTTACAATTTCGAACATGAATTTGAGTTTTATAGTTTTCTATCTTATTTTCGGGAGTATATTTCTCATGGTATACATACATACCGAAAACATCCCGTCCACTCGAAATACGTACGTAAGAATCTTAATCAGTAAAGGTGAATTTATTTTAAGTTTGTCGAGCTACAAACATATATGTCATTGCACATCAGTATTCAGAAATGAAAATACCAAACAAAATTTTATTAATAGATTTGTACAATCTGCGTTAGATACTCGTATATTGACATATTTTTTACGTCCCCTACGAAACTTGACTATCTGTCACAAATTTAAATCCGTTTATCCTGGTTATCCATAAGAAGCTATTTTATTCTTGGTGTTATATATATAGAACATATATATGTATATATATTATTTATACATTACAATATTTAGGTATGTATGCAGTTTATTTCATTACTAGGTTTTTTTTTATATTGTACGCGGACATCTTATATATCTATGCACTTCTCCCATTGCGGGTGAGTTGGAAGAGATTTCTATGTGAAATAAGCTCACCTTTTGTACTGTCTTCACTTAGTAATATTTCTACATATATTTTTACGGCCTTACAAATAAAAACTTATACCGAGGATAATCCTCGGAATAATTTATTCTGTGTTTTGTCTTGTTTTAGCACATGTCAGATGTAATATGTCAAACTAAGACAAAACACGGAATAACTATTCCGAGGTTATTCCTAGGAATAAGTTTTTTATTTGTAAGGCCGTTAGTGTACAATAAATTATTAAATAAAATAAATAAATAAATAAATGCATGTTACTCGCGGTTAGTGCGATTCTTACTTGAGCATTGACTTATTCTTCACGCCGTGAATAATTGTATTTCAATATGTTCGCAGTAATTTTAAATGTATAATTTTATGCAATTTTTGCCCGAGATTATCTCGATGGTGTTCGTGAAAAGTTTATTCGGAAATACTGTTTAGCTTGCGGCCATCACGAATCGTATCGGCGGTTGCCGTAGGCCATCCGTATGGAACATATTGAGATCAAAAACGAATAAAAAATTAGTACAATGTATATTGGTCGATTCGGATATATTTTTTTATTTAATCAAAAGCAATGTGTTTTAACTTTGTGCAACAACAGATCTAAAATGACGATAGGTACCTCCATCGTTTACGCTATGTCGCTAATTTATTAACTGACCGAAAAAAAGGAAATATTTTAGAGGCCTTCGTGTACGATTCTACAATAAACTTCCAACCAGTATTTAAGAATTTAGCTGAAATAAATTTAATGTTAAAATGAAGAATGTACGTACTACTGAAAAGAATATATAAAGTGTCTGGTATATTCAGACACTTATAACATATTTTAATGATAGACTGCTTGGGCTTTACAATTTTACTTTCATAAGGATTTAAGTAACTGTTCCAATCATTGTGATAGGCATTTCTATAATATACATATATATTTTACAATCAAAATAACGTTTGAATACTTTTATTGTAATGTTGGCAATTTTAAAGTGGAGTAAAAAATTAGATCTTCCACATTTCTTGCCTGCTCTTCTCGAGAATTCCAATTTCCGAACAGTTTTTTTTTCTTATTTCACTTCTTTTTGCATTCATCCTAAATCATTAAAGTGTATATAAATACAAGGTTTAAATAATAAATTAATTAAATTTTTACATTTTGTTTGTCGCCACTTATAATTTTTTATGCACTTTTCTACCTTGTACTTTGGTTTCAAAAGCTAGTCTATGACGTTATAAAGGAATGGTGTTCGAATTGTCAGTGAAAAAAATATTGAAAAGAAAATGTGTCAATTCGTCACTTTGTTCGAATACATTTTGCCTGATTCGTCAGCAACTCGAATTAAATAACTAACGAAGGTTTCCCTACCCCAACTGTACTTATAACGATTTCCTTTCTGCGTGAGGCGAATAGCCGACGCACGCGACGCGGGCAGCGGGGCCCGCGTCGCGGGCGACGGGGCACGTGACATATGGGTTGATTGGCTGACGCCTTTGTTCACGTCATCGTCTTTTGGCTAAGTAATATAATATATAATCCATATTTATCGACTGTACCCCTACGCGATCGAAATTATACTGGTGGCGGCGCTACGATAGACGGGAGTCCGTCGCGGACGCCCGCGACGGAGCAGGCGGGCGCACGGCGCGGACTTCCGCGTCGGGCATCCGCAACGGGCACCCGCTTAACGCAGCGAAAGCCCTTAAACATTTGGAAAATCTCTACTTTACATATAATCTCACTAAGAGAAAAACCTTTAGTAAAAAAAACAATAGCAAATCAATCGTAAATGATCCTTCTGTTCGATATTAATGTTATTTTACCAATATGATTAGGTACTATTAAATAATAGGTTGGGGAAAAAGTTTCTTCGCATTTTTTAAGAAAATTCAAAACATTTTTTAATATAGTTTATTTACATTTAACTAAAGTATGTAGGTACCATTTTGTTCGATAACTTTTTGCCATCTTGTAGGTAGGGACATGATCCCATTGCTATAGAAATTTTGGGACTTCTGGTCAAAATACCGCGACAAGTGGTTTTGGCAGTCCTCTCGTGATGTTAACCTGACACTGCCTAAAGAATTCTGAAGAGACCGAAACAGGTGGAAATCTGAAGGTGCAAGGTCAGGACTATACGGCGGATGCATTAACACCTCCCAGCCAAACTCTCTTAATTTTTGCTGAGTGGCTAAAGATGTGTGAGGTCTAGCGTTATCATGATGAAAAACCACACCCCTTCTGTTGATTAATTCCGGCCGCTTTCTCTCAACTTCTTGCTTTAATCTCATCAGTTGTTCGCAGTAGAGTTCAGAATCGTTGGTCCTGCCTGGTGGTAACAGCTCATAATGAATAATGCCCTTCCAATCCCACCACACACACAGCATCACCTTGTTGCGAGTTAACCCGGGTTTCGCCACAGTCTGTGAAGCCTGACCGGCCTTTGACCACGACCTTTTTCGCACGTTCTTGTCGTACGTGATCCACTTTTCATCACCAGTTATCAGCTTCTTCAAAAATGGTTCGGTTTCATTACGTCGTAATAAAGAATCACAAATGAGTACACGGTTCATTAGGTTTCTTTCAGTGAGCTCGTGAGGTACCCAAATGTCGAGCTTTTTTGTGTACCCAGTTTTTTTCAAATGCGCCAAAACTGTTTTGTGGTCAATTCCCAGTTCTTCAGCTACGTCGTAACTACTGACATGCCGATCTTGCTCCACTTTTTCAAAAATGGCATCCATTTTATCTGTAATAGGGCGACCAGAGCGACGTGCATCTTTGACATCAAAATTTCCGGATTGAAAACGCTTAAACCAAATTTGTGCTACTCTCACAGACACTGCACTAGGTCCATAAACATCGCAAATTTTTTTCGCGGCTTGCGTTGCATTTTTACCTTTTTTGTAGTAAAATTTTAAAATGTATCGAATTTCTTCATTAGATTCACTCATCTTGGCGGTACGAAAAACAAATGAAAATCAAACATTTTCCTAATTTGAATTTGGAATTATGTTCTTTAAAATTTAAACTTTCAATGATACCAAAACCAGCCAGATACAAATAGTATAGCCAAAGAGATTTTATTACAAGTTTATACATACTATAATGCGAAAAGACTTTTTCCCCAACCTAATACGTTGAAAAATATCAAGTGCCCAAATCATTTTACGCCAAATACATGTTGCACAATATTGGAAAATGTATAATTGAAATTCCCGACCTAAGCCAATAACAAACTACCGGTGCAATATCCACAGCAGCCCCCTAACCATGATCGCCCAAAACAATATTAAAACCGCACTGAGAGCGGGATGGCGCTATAGGCAGCAAGAGTGGTGTCTCTGTTTCAATATTGTTTTAACCTTGCTACAAGCAATCATGGTAGGGCTCCTGTACACTTATTTTCAGTGTTCGGATTACTTCGGATGTTGAAATCGCGCATGTTTCTGAGGGCGAAGCGAAACGTAATATACGCCACCGATTCTCGGTCGCATTTTGCGAAACACGACATTCCTTGGAAGCATCTCACAACGTTTACATTCAACTAAAGATCCGTTTATTAGTTTTGGCTTATTTAAAATTGGCAGCACAAATTGCGTTAGGTGTAACCCGGGCCTAATAAATAATAAGTATTATAATAATCCATTTATTAAAGTAACACAGACTCATTTAGGTTAGGTGTTAAAAATAACTTAAGCACTATGTTAATAAATCACAAACAAAATTAAAGAAAGAACGAATTTATAATTATTATTAAATCCGCGCTATGCCACCAGAAACTGTACAGCATCGATGAATATTTATGCAATCCAGTCGACTTGCTATCATGTTCAAGATGCTGTTGGCGCTGCCGCGCACCCCACGCACCAGGGAAGCACATCTCTTACTCATTGTTGCATAAAAGCAATTAACTCGCGCCTCCGCGCATCCTTTATCAGCAGATAAAAGAGCATAAGTGCCTATAAGAACAGGCTAGACCTAGTTTAGGTACTTAAGTAACAAACATGTAGTAGTGTAAGATTTTTTATAGAACAATAAAGGATTATTATCATTATTATTATATGTATATCGCGTTACAATGCAATATTATGATTACATGGAGCTGATCTGATGCTGGAGCAGAAAGGTGGCCATAGGAACTCCGTAATAAAACGACACAACCCCATCGAGTTTGGGCTTGTTTGATTGGTATTTTTCTCTTTACAAAGAAAGCTTTTTAACCGACTTCAAAAAAGGAGGAGGTTCTCAATTCGATGCGTATGTTTTTTTTTGTGTATATGTTACGCGATTACGCCGCCAGTTGTAGACCGATTTTCACAATTCTTTTTGTGTTCGATAGAGTATACGCCTAGGGTGGTCCCAAGGTCACCAAAGTCAGGATTTGATGATGGGATCAAATCGAGGGAAACGCTCGATTTCCCTTTCCATTAGGGTTTATTTCACTAAAAAGATTTCATTCACTAAAAAGTTAAAAATAAAAAATATTTTACAAAAAATAAAAACCGACTTTAAAAACATTGAAAAGTTAAAAATAATATAAGAATAGGTACAGTAAGCTCCCATTCAAGCTTTACATTTGCACTACGAAAACCGCCACTATTACGAGCGACATAAGAACGGTCCAAAGGTCAAACAGTATAGCTTGATAAGGAGCTTACTGTACAGACATCACACTTCTATATTGAAGTCGGTGCCAAATTTTAAGACTTTCTAGGAGATCATCGTTTGGCACCGACTTCAATATAGAAGTGTGATGTCTGTACCTATTCTTATATTATTTTTAACTTTTCAGTGTTTTTGAAGTCGGTTTTTATTTTTTGTAATTTAAAAAATGTTTTTCAAATTAATTTTTGATAAGAGACATGAATCTTTATTTTTGCGCTACTTTAGGTACATTATTTTAGATACATAATCAATTCCTACGCAAGCAAAGGCGCAGGCGACAGCTAGTTATTTATAAAATATTATTGACTGAAGCTGGTGTAGCGTTACTGTAACTTCTCCTCGCTTGGGATGAATTCTGGCGTACTTACATTCTTTTGTGCTACTCCTTCTCGAGGACAAGACAGTGAGCTTTAAAAAACAGTTAATACTCGTATAACAAGAATTCTCCGTGTTTGCAATTTCTGTTAGTTCATGTTAGTTCAGATAGATAGGCAGGCCCCTCTTACCCATTGGGCACAATGGGCACGTGCCCAGGGCCCCCGATGGACTGGGGCCCCCTAGTCCCTACTCGATTACCAAGCGATAACCGATAGCTACTCTACTTTCTCATTATACATACTATATTATATACTACTCAAAACAAAATTACAGCCACCTGTAAAATTGTATGATAAACAAACTAACATTAGGTAATCATTTCTTTGCTCATTTCTTCTCTGTGTTTGTTTATTGGTTTTAAGGTCCCGAACGTTTTTGACGACAAATAAATTAAGTGCGTACCTAATATAAATAAGCAATAAGATTATATTGAAAATCAATAAAAATAATAGGTGGCTCTTATTTTCTTTTGAATAGATATATGTTACTGTAAAAGTCCTTATACTTATTGGTAAATCTTAGGTTTTGTCAGTAAAGAACATTTTTATCCACTTTGGACCTGATGATGTCTAGAAATAAAATATATTTTAATATAAAGGTGATTTTATAGTGTATCTGTTACTGTAAAAGCCCGTATGTCAGTAAATCTTAGGTTTTGCCGGTAAATCCTACATGAGCTGGTAACTGTTAGGATTTTAAAAAGAATAGATGATCTTTCGGGCTTTTAAGACTTTGGGGTATACTAGGTTTTACCAATGATGGTTAGTAAATATTGGTTTTCGGAATAAAACAATGTGTATTTCTGTCGTTTTTCTTTTCAATTTAACTATGAGTCAGCACCTTACAAATTAATTAAGTTACGAATCCACCTAGACTGTACAAAACGACACAGTTACATGCGACCTGTAATTGTACACATTAAAACTAAACAAAGTCTAAATTAAATACTAAATAAAAAATTGATAATTATCGTTATGATAAAACATTTGTTATTGTAATTATTTTTATTTATTTTTAATCTATACTAATATTATAAAGAGGAAAGATTTGATTGTTTGTATGTTTGTATTGAATAGGTTTCGAAACTACTAAACCGATTTTGTTGAAAGTTGGTATAGGGATATATTTGGAAACATAGGGTAATTTTCCTACGGGAAAAAAATTCCCACGAGAAAACAAAAATAACGCGGGCGAAGTCGCGAGCGAAAAGCTATAGTAACTTATAAAACATAATTTTAAAACACCTTTAAAAAAACAAAACAATTCAAAAACGAAAATGATTTTCTTACAAATGCCTACGTTGGCCTGTGGTAACTGAATCATTATTTATCTTATTATTTGGTATTTTATAACCTACTTAATTAAAATATTTGACCAATCTAAAAAGTCCAACGTTTTATGCGTCTCAAGAGAAAACACTAAGGTCAGGAGAATTCAAAAATAGGATTTTTTAAAATGCAATACTACCAAACGTAGATAAAGCACTTCATACAAAAACGCGCTTGAAATCTGTCACCTAATCGACTATACATTTGTACTCGCTGATATATTGTTGAATATGCACGCCCGAATTAAAATTACCATAAAGAAAGGACCGTATTTATCGAATTCAACCTTATTCTACATTATTACGGCAACTTTTTTAAGTACAACCGTGTGAAGTTACATCATACCTAGCCACAGATCAATTGACGCTTTAGTAACTATGGAAAAGAACTGCACGAGTCGCGATTGGGCAGTTCTTCACCGGCCCACTTCTCGAACGTTCATGCGTTATCTACGTTTGGTGGTAAATCAATGCGTTGTGCCCCCAAACAAACGAGTGCGATAGAGACAACTGAAAAATACACAAAATAGACGTTTCGTAGTCCTCTATTTTCTCCTCTAAAACTTGAACGATTTAATTACTACTTATTTTTAAATTTAAGGAAAGGTTTTGGTTATGTTTCTGTGTTTCATCTTTTTTGATATAATCGCGTCAGTTTGCTGGATGTTTGAAACAGCAGAAAATTTTTGAAGGATTAAACCGCCTGTAATAATTAATGTAATAAAAAAAGGAGAACGTAGGACCATGTGCATAACTTTTTTTTTGTAAAAATAGGGCAACTATTGCAACTATCGAGGAAGGATTTCCTCTTAAGAATATTTTCAACATTGACCGTGTCTTGGTGTTGGTGGTAAGTTATTAAGTAATTAGTATAATGGTAAAAGTCCGAAATAAACAATGATCACAGAACAGTTCGGACTTTTAACCATTAAGAGTTGATAAATCTTGGGTTTTACCGGAAAATGTTAGGATTTACCGTAGTTCGGGCTTTTACAGTAAGATATACACAAAACACGTTGGAAATACCTATACAATTTAAGGGTTTCCCTCGATTTTCATGGGATCCCATGGTCAGGTCCTGACTTTGGTGACCTTGGGACTGCCCCAGGAGTATACTCTATCAAATACAAACAGAATTTTGAAAATCGGTCCACAATTTGCGGTGTAATCGCGTACATACACACAAAAAAACCAATATACGGGTCGAATTAATAACCTCCTCCTTTTGAAAGTCGGTTAAATAGTGTTTTATTATGTTCATAGGGGGCCCACTTTCCTAATGTGCCCAGGGCCTCTAATAGGTGAAAGACGGCCCTGATAGGTGAGAGTGCGAATTTTCTGTTCAAGCGCCACTTTTCCAGTCAGTTATCGGATGTTGTTTGGTGGAAATGCTGAAATTGAGTTATAAACAAAAGTTTCCGATTAGCTTCTGGATTTAAACTGTCTTAAGACTGGATTGTGAGAACAAAACAATAGTTCCAGTGAACTAAGCTCAATGAAAGTCTATTTGTTTTTTTTTATTTACCAGTGCAAACCGGTATTAATACCGGTGTAACCCGGTATTTTGACGTATCTTAATAACGAGTAAAAAGCAAGGATCAACGGGCTTCTAACGGAATTTTGTAATAACTAAAGTAACCGAAACCTTAATATCAATGTTGGCAGCACTGGCTGGGACGCCAATTGTTCCCCGCGCCGCCGCCGTCACTACTATCCTGTACGCGTTGCACGCGTAACCTTATTATTTTGTAATTTTGGTAAATATTTTGCATTTTTTGCGAGTTATAGTGGTATAAATGAACTTTCATGAACTGTCATAACTCTTTCACTGTGTTCCCCCTCCTTCCGACACCTTCATAGTGTATATTCTAACAGTGACTACAAAACCTCAAAGTGGTAATACAAAATTAATACAAAACTTAACAAGTCTCAATAAAGAATTACAGTATTTCTTAAAAGCGTTTCCCTGTCGTAGAACCCCGTGATAGTTAAATGCTTTAATATTTTCGAAAAAAATCACCTACGAGTAAATCCAGTGTCGGCTATATAGAGGTGGATTTAAGAATTCGTAAAATAATAATAATAAAGATATGCATGCCCCAAGAATTAATCAATAGTTACAAAGCACTTTTGTAAAAAACTTAATAACGCGCTATTTGACCCCGTGATCAACAATAGCACATATTTATTCATAATATGTATTTTTTTCTTTATAAATATTTCATATTTCGCTTTCATATTTTTAATAATCCAGTATGATGAACTTTTCTGATATCGATAAAACTTATAGCACTAATCCTGCATATTATGTGACCGTATCCAGCAACCCAGCTTACTTACATTAAATGTAGTCCCGAATATTAATTAAATGTATCCCGGACCAGCTAACGACACGGAATACATAAATTAAATAATCCGCAATTTGTCTGCAGCATGAAAGGAATTCATTAAAAGTGTCGGAGAAGCATCCGTTATTATAAATAGGTTAACTATCTCTTCGGGAATACGCACAAAATGAATTCATTCCGACGATGCACGATGGAGAGTTGGCAGCGACAAAAGGGGAGTAATTAAGTTCTTTTCATTATAATATACCACTTATACAAATACATTCCATTGTATGTAGATGTTAATTTTTTTTATACAATAGGGGGCAAACGTATCACCTGATGGTAAGTGATTACCGTCGCCCATGGACACTCGCAACCCCAGAGGAGTTACAAGTGCGTTGCCGGCCTTTAAGGTGGGAATGCGATCTCTTCTTGAAAGTTTGAAGGTCGCATCGGTCCGGAAATACCGCAGACGACAATTCATTCCAAAGTTTGACTGTGCGAGGCAGGAAACTTCGAGAAAAACTCACAGTTGTGGACTGCAAACTATATACGTGATGGGCATGGATTTTTTGCCTCGTGGATCGATGGCGGAAAGAGGCGGCAGGTATGAGTCCGAACAATTCCTCGGAGCATTCTCCGTAATAAACGCCAATTTAACCTTACCCTCTAAGTGGTCACGGAACTGGACTTCGCTTGATATGTCAACAAGGATCTCAATATTAGCTGAGGCAGTTAGGGAAATGCTCTGAAAGCGAGCAGATACGACAAATGGCATTTTCTTGGCGGTGAACGCCAAGAAATAGGGATGATGACTGAATTCTAATTTTCACGTCTCGTCATAAAATATTAAAATACCGTAGAAAAAGATACAATCCTGTAAAATTAGAATTAAAATCGACTTAGAAATACATTAGCCAAGCATTTTAAGTTGTTAATTTGGAAGCGATTAGAAAGAGAAATCCGACATGAACCGTGACGTCACTGTTTAGTACGGCCATATAAACTCCATGTGAATTGCCGTTTTGCTAGAAAGAGATGGAGAAAAATCTTTAATACCTTATATCTTCGTTGTTTTTTTTAGTTATTCGAAAACCGATTTTTTCTTTTAGTTTATTATATGAATGAGCTTCTATTAAATCAAAAAAAAATATTTTATATCTAGCCTATTATACGTACATTTTCACTTTTATTGAAAAATGTGAAAATATTTAGCGGAAATTATTAATGTGAATAGTTCTCGTCGTATTAGTAGTGCAGTGGTGATGCGCCGCGTCGTCACCGAGTCGACACACGACGTCGCGCGTCGTACCGTGGCACGGTGGTGTGTGCTGTGTTTGGTACGTTCGCACCAAACAGGTAAATCAAAAGTACTGTGAATTCTTTCTCTTTAGAAATCAATAACAAAACTATTAAATCAGACAATGCGGTTGCTAAAGCATTTGAGGACTTCTTCTCTCATATACCCATAGAAACTACAAGTGGTCTTAACTCATGTACCAATGAGGCTGTAGCTCTTTTAGGACAGAGTGTGGAGAAGTGCAACAAGGTGTTCAACTTTTGTCACATTGATGCTAACACTGTTTTGAAAACATTTCGTATGATCAGTACCAAAAAAAACTGAAAATCTTGGGGTATTTTGACCCATATAATTAAATCTGTAATTAAAGAACTTGCCCCGCAACTTGCGGTGATATTCAATAAATGTGTCGATGAAGGTGTCTTCCCCGACCTCATGAAAAATAGCAAGTTAATACCTCTATTTAAGTCTGGGAATCAAATCATATCATATCAATCATATCAAATTATCGACCAATTTCGATTCTTCCAGCTCTTAGTAAAATATTTCAAAAAATTATATCTAATCAGTTAACTGATCATTTCGCAAGTAACAACATTTTACATATGAACCAATTTGGTTTTACCAAAGGTCGTTGAACTACTGATGCCGGTGTTGCACTTCTGAAACACATTTTTGCTGCTTGGGAGTGTAAACAGGATGTAATTGGTATATTTTGTGACCTGTCAAAGGCTTTTGATTGCGTTGGTCACCAGACTCTTTTAAATAAACTCAAGCATTATGGTGTCTCTGAAGAAGCAATGAGACTTATTGAGTCTTATTTGTCCAATAGGGTTCAGAAAGTTGTTATTAACAAAACTGAGTCTGCTGGTGCACCTATAGTTATGGGCGTGCCATCACAGGCATCGATATTAGGACCTTTGATTTTCATAATTTATATTAATGACCTCCACTTCACTAAGAATCTGTGCGATACAGTACTATTCGCAGATGATACTTCTTTAATATTTAAGGTTGACAGAGGAAATGGAAATACTGACGTTGTAAATAGTACTCTCTCTAAGGTATTGCATTGGTTCACTATTAATAATTTATTCACGTAAAACTAAATGTATTAAATTCTCATTCCCTAATGTAAGAAAAGTGGATACAATTGTGGAAATGAATAATGAAATTGTTGAATTCATCGACTTTACCAAATTTTTGGGTATTACACTAGATTCTAGATTGCAGTGGGATCCACATATTGATACTTAGTTCTACAGCATATGCAGTTAAAAAAAAAGGACAACTTACTGATGTTGAAACGGCAAGATTGATTAACTTTAGTTATTTTCACAGTGTCATGTCATATGGAATATTACTGTGGGGATCGGCTGCTAGCATAGAAAGTATTTTTGTACTTCAAAAAAGAGCGGTTCGCGCTATTTATAATTTACGAGCAAGAGATTCTCTAAGGGACTTATTTAGAGAAATTAATATATTGACTTTAGCAGGATAGCATTTATGAAAATTTGATTTATGTCCATAAAAAAAATATAATACATTTGAAACCAATTTCCAAATTCACCATCTAAACACAAGATACAAAAATAAACTTGCCGTTCCAACATACAGGCTTCAAAAAACTAGAGGCTCGTTTATGGGGAAATGTATAAGCTTTTATAATAAGCTTCCACAAAGTGTTACTGACTTGCCATTTCATAACTTTAAAGCGCATGTAAAAAAGACTCTTATGAGTAAAGGTTACTATAAAATCAACGATTATTTGAATGATGCCAATGCCTGGTGTTAATTTGCAGATAATGAATCTTGTTGTTATATGTATAACTATTTATTTAAACAAATATTGTTTTTGGTAATTACATAGTAAGAAGAGAACTGACACATCTAATCTTATAATGGAAGTTGAGCTCAAACTGCTGCTGTGAGGTCAGCTTCCAATTGACGACTCTGTAACAATACAGGGAGAAAAAAATAGTCCAGTCCAGTACAAGGTCTCCCGCCGTAGACTTGTGAACCAATGGCGTAGCTGCTTTGACGTTCAAAAGAGATTGTAACAATCCAATTTGAATAAAAGATATTGAATTTGAATTTGAGTACTATTAGCTATTCTGTGGTACGGTGCGGTGCGCCCGCGCGGCAATTAATGTTTCGCTGTCGCTAACATTTTCGGTCCGTTTTTACAAGAACGGAACACGTCTTTGGTGGTCCGTCCATACGAGTATCTAGACAAAAACCACAGAATATATAATAGTACTTCCAAAAACTGCAAATTGGTGAATGGAGAACACGTTTGGCCCATCGGTGGCTGCCGTGAGCCGGCGTAGCGCACCGTACCGCGCTACGACGTCATATCGTTTTACAGTAATTATGCCACCCTTTTGTTTTAAGCATCTTGTAATAGCTTTACGACTTGTAATTAGAAAACTATGTTGCCAAGCTGCAAACATTTAATTACCTAACAGCGTACTTTACATTAACATAAAACCATCACAACTTTAATAGAGATGAATTTTTAGTATCAAAATGTAAGTATGTAAATTTAAGCAGGACGAATGTGTCTGAAAGGCCTACAATCTCCTTCGAAGATGCCCAAACAGCACAGGGAAAATATTTTTAAAGTTATATTTAGACGTGTACAGCAGTAAATTCGGTCTGTATATAGTTTTTTCCACAGAGCGTCACGAAGCCAAGCATTTTTCATATTGCAAATTAAAATACGCAACCCGTCTCGTCTGCTCGACCAAAATTTAGGCGTATTATGTAGTATTATGGTGCCCCTTTACATTTAATTTTACAATATCATATTGGATTATTCAATATGATATTATGAAATTAAATATAAGGTAAATAGCAAAATATAAAGTTTGGTGCTGTCCATATTGTATTTTTTTACGGTTATCTGTATTTTTTAAAATTTTATGTTCTCCGATTTCTCCGCCAATTGTTGACTTGTTATCGAAATTCTTATTGTATTCAAAAGAGACGGCCCCAGCCACGAAGTGAAATATATTAATTAAACACAAACATTCGTCCAATTTCTATAATGAAGTTGGTACTGAGCGATGATCTGACATTGACTTTTTAGTATTTTTTGACGTTTTTAGTACTTTTTTCCACTAAAGACTATCCATCATAAACTAATGAAAAAAAGTGTAGATCACGACCAGCTTATTAACATTGCAATTTCATTAAACCTCAACTGATATCTAAAGCACAATTTTTTCTAAAGTTTACAATACTATAAACATGTCAGTTATCGTTTGGCTACTTGAAATCCGAAACGAGATAAAATGCAGTGTTTATTATGCGTAACCTAAAACTAGTTTCGGCCGTACGGTTTGCCTGGAGCTGTATGCCCAAGGCAAGGCTGAAGGCGATAGCACTTCGGCCATCTATAATTATATTGATGTGTGGATTGCATCGCTATAAAGCTCACGGTATGTCGTGGGCACGTTTCAACGTTATACCGCCATGAATAATAGCCTCTTCATGTAATTATTACGGAATTAAATAAAAACTAGTATTTCAACAAAAACTTTAATAAAAATGTATCCGACAGTACTTTTAGAAGGTAAATAAAATAAAATAAAAAAGTAAATAAAAACATTTTTATAATGATTAATTATACCTTGATTTCTTATATGTTTAAAATATTTCCTATGGCGTAATATTACATAACGATACGAGTATACTAAGTCGAAAACGCTTGATTACACGAAACGTTGGATTACACCCCTTGCCCAAGGCGAGGGCGTAATGGCGCCGAGAGTGCACGGTGTGCACACGTTTCATATCACACATGCACACGTTTTCATAGCATTTTCGAAGAAAAAAAAATTAGTGTATTATTTAAATGTTTTTATTAAAAAATTAGTGAAAGTGCGACTGTTAAAAAACACTCAATAGTTTTTCATGGTATTTGCACGGTAAGTATGTTATGTTGGTATTTAATCTATACAGGGTGTCTCAGAAACAATGGATAAACCTTTAACTGTTGATAGGTTTCGTCGAGACCTCTCTAATCTCAAATTTTGACTTTAGTAAAAATATCTCGGTTTTCAAGATATTTGATAGTTTATGATTTTTTTTTAAAATGCCACTTTTGGTTGGTTTTTAATGTGCCATTTTTACAAATACGGACTTTTTCTGATTCAGTTTTTTTTAGCTTCTAACGGAATAGTTCAGCTATCAATAACAGTGGTTAAAATTGAGCTAGCTAATCACGAAGTGCTTGGAAAAAACAATGTTCCAAAAAAAATTAAACAAGAAATTATTTTTCTTCGTGTTTGGTCAGCTACCATGTAAAAAAAATGTATGACGCTCATCGTGCCCATTATCTTAAAAAAATGCTTAGTTATTCTAGTTTCAAAAAAGGTATGATAACCTATGCTTAATGTATCTCTTAAATTTTACTACTGCTTGAATAGCAAATGGTATGAAATTTTAAAAAGATTTTTTTCGGAATAATGAAATTTTAAAATTAAATTTTAATTTTTTATTAAATTTACAATAAATGTTCGAATTGGCGTCCTTGCGCTCTGATACACGCCCTACATCTTTTTATAAAAGAAAGTTTGATGCGGCGCGCGTAACCAGACGTTTTTATTTGTGCAGCTGCATTTTGTATGCGAGTACGCAACTCTGTTATTGAGGATACTGGCCTCGCGTAGACAAGGTCTTTCAGACATCCCCAATAAAAAAAATCCAAGGGATTTAGATCCGGCGATCTGGGCGGCCATAAAATAGGGCCGAGCCGGCCTATCCACCTTTGTGGGAAGTGTTGATTTAAATAATTTCTTACTACTATTGCGTAGTGAGCTGGGCACCCATCATTTTGAAGCCACATTCTCCGCCTCACTTCTAAATTGACATCTTCTAGCATGCCGGGTAAATCATTTTGTAAAAAATTAAGGTAAATTTCACTATTCAGTGTAGCTGGAAGTTCATATGACCCGATCACTTGTCCGTCAATAATCCCAGTCCACAAGTTAACTTTAAATTGAACTTGGGACCGATCTTCCCTCATCAAATGTGGGTTTTCAACTTGCCAGCTATGTAGATTGTGGATGTTGAAATATCCATCTCTCCGGCATGAGGATTCATCCGTCCATAAAATTTTATTGAAAAATTGCGGGTCCTCCCTTATTTTATTTAACATGATTCTGCAGAATGCAATCCTGCGCGGATAGTCAGCAGGCTGTAGAGTTTGGACCCTTTGAATATGGAAAGGGTGCAAAAGGTATTTTTTCAATATGCGATGCACTTTGCTTCTATTAATGCCGGTTCGACGTGCAATTCCACGCACAGAACGTGTTGAATCTTCTTCTATTTCGTCGAGGACTACTACTTCTTCATCGTCGTTTCTTTCTGGTCTTCCTGGCCCTGCACCACCAATGCCTCTTCCTGGAAGCCTCCCTTCGCAGTACGAATTATGTACCCGAGCAAAAACTCGATAGTCCGGGTGACGTGCGTTGGGGTACCTAATACAAAAAATGACGTTATTAAATTTACTAATTCATTTAATTTTAAAATCTAATTAAACACGGCGTGTGACTATTTTTAGAAGGATAACATAATGTAAGACCCATCCTGATACGTTTAACTAAAGTTGCAATAAATGTGTGTGATTTAAAAAAAATAAGATTGATTGAATTAAAGAGAAAATAAATAATCTTACCTCTCTGCGTACAGACGAGCAGCAGCGTTAGCATTTCCTCGACATTCGCCATAAACGAAATGCATGTTTGCATATTCGCGCGACGTGTACTGATGTCTAGGCATGTTCAGTGTTATGTATTGGTTGTCAGTTAGGTTTCACAGCACAAACAATATCCAAATCGTAAAGCTAGCCAAGTCCATATGATCACCAGTTGTCAATAGGTTTCACAGCACAAACAATATCCGAATCGCAAAGCTAGTCAAGTCCAAAATCACAGCAAAATGTCGTTTAAAATCATCGAAGCTCTATCGAATCTCTCGAATACAGAAAACACGCGTGGGTCACAACCGGAGTTCAGAAGGACACTAACAATCGTAACAAAGAACCCACTGATCAGACGCAGGTAAAAAAAGTCCTTCCAGGAAATTCGATAGCAGGTAAGGTTGCAAATGCTTATGACTCATGAGCTGTTAATGATAAGGCTCCTTTTTGATTGCGCATAGTGGATGAGACATGGCAGGCAGGGGCCTTTTTTTTTTTTTTTTTTTTTTTTTTTTTTTTTTTTTTTTTTTTACGAGGGGAATGCGTTTGCGCACCGTCCAAGCCCCCGCAGGGGCAAGGGTGTGTGGGACTCCGCAGCGAGCGACTACCCACTAAACCCCTCGATATGCCCTCTTTGGCGCCTAGCGCAGCCACGTCCAAAGGACGCGCCGCTGCCGAACGAGGTCGTGGGAACCCTTACAGACCGACCATAACCCCGTCCGCGGCACCTGCCCACCAATGGCGGGCCCCTCACGCCCTCTACGGCATACTCCGGGTGGTAATTTTTTACTGTGGTTTTCTTCCACGCGGCCCGACGCTCAGTGCGCCAGGCCCCCGGCCCCGCTCAGTGCGGGGTAACGGGCTTGCCCGACGGCAGACCCCACTGGATCCACCGCCGCGCACACGAGCCGAAGCTCAGCGGCGCCAAAGCGCCGACCCACCGCAAAAAGCGGCCACGGTGGCCACACGAGGTGGCCCGCCGAGTAGCACTCGGCCATCCCACGCCCCCCTCATGGGGGCCGCACAAGTGTGCCGAAGCCACACGTTGATCGGGTCAGCCTCAGTCCTTGGAACAACGACACGCCGAAGCTCAACGAGCTTGCACCGACTCGGAACAACGACATGCCGAAGCTCAACAAGGACCCGCACCAACCCGATCAAAGGGGCAACGGCACAAGGCGCAACGCGCCATGACCCGCGAGCGGGTCCCCAGGCGACACACAACCCCATCTTCAAAAAGAAGGGGAGGTGACGCCCCGCATGGCCACGTGAAGTGGCCCGCCGGGTTAAACCCGGCCACACCACGCCCCCTCCACGGGGCAGCTGTCAGACTCTTAGCCCGCGGCAGAAAATCTGCCGGGTTGCCCAGGGTGCACCACGAGGAGGTGTTCTGACATCGCACCCCGGCAGGCAGGGGCCTAAAAAACAACTCTGTGACTCGCAAACGAATGTTTACAAATAAGCTTTAAGTGCTTATTAGTGGAAAAAAAACCTTTTTTTTTTCAAATTTTCATTTTATTTGCTATTCAACCAGTCAGAAAGTCAAGAAAGCATAAACTTAATACTGGAAAACTAAATTAACCGAATAAAATTAATCCCAAAAATAATTAATCCGACAAACAATCTTTTTAAAAATTTCATACCATTTGCTATTCAAGCAGTAAGAAAAGTTCAGAGATACATTAAGCATAAGTTTATCATACCTTTTTTGAAACTAGAATAACTAAGCATTTTTTTAAGATAATGGGCAGGATGAGCGTCATACATTTTTTTTACATGGTAGCAGACCAAACACGAAGAAAAATAATTTCTTGTTAAATTTTTTTTGGAACATTGTTTTTCCAAGCACTTCGTGATTAGCTAGCTCAATTTTAACCACTGTTATTGATAGCTGAACTATTCCGTTAGAAGCTAAAAAAACCTGAATCAGAAAAAGTCCGTATTTGTAAAAATGGCACATTAAAAACCAACCAAAAGTGGCATTTTTAAAAAAAATCATAAACTATCAAATATCTTGAAAACCGAGATATTTTTACTAAAGTCAAAATTTGAGATTAGAGAGGTCTCGACGAAACCTATCAACAGTTAAAGGTTTATCCATTGTTTCTGAGACACCCTGTATATATAAAAGGATCCCATCTATAGACGCACGCACAGCCGTAACCGCTAAAGATAGTAGGGATTTAAAAAAAATGTTACCCTGAAGATATGAAATAGGGGTTGCAAGTTTGTTTGTTTTTTTTTAATTAGCAACGATTTTGATAAAGCTTGAGATTCATGCTCTTTAAAACATTTCATTGAATACGTGTTTCATGGTTTATTGGAATTCACCCCCTCAGGGTGCAAAATAGGGGTAAAAGTTTCTATGGAAAATATTTAAAATCTGCTCCAATTTCTATGAAATTTATTATACGAGCTCCTAAATATAAATAACACTTCTATATAATAGGATACAACATTATGTTTCCTACGGGAAAATATAAAATTCCCACGGGAAAACAACAATAACGCGGGCGAAGCCGCGAGCGGAAAGTTAGTAGTTTCATAATTAAATACGGTGCGGATTTGGGATAAATCTTTCTAGTTAGTGGCATTGATGGCACTTTTTTTGTCTTTTATTTTAAACCTATTAAATACAGATACAGACTTATTTAAAATAGTATATTCTAAGTCTATGCTGTCTATGACTGCAAACGATTCTGCGACTGTGTAAATTAGGCCGCCACTCGCCATAGCGCATGAATGTCAAATCAATGTATCAGCTCCATGGACTTGATCAGCTCACAAATCAACTAGCAAATCAACTAGCTGAAGTTCTTTATAACCCGTGTCCGACATAAAAGGTAGCATTAAAATTTGTTGCTCTTAGAAAATTCGCAATTTCCCTTGGTATAGAACTAAATTTCTTGATACCAATAGATTTTCCTGTTGAAAAGTTTGTGAAAGCGGTCACTTTTTGAATTCGCCGAACGTAAAGCTTCACATGTTTTACAATGCCATACATAATAAAATAGACCATGAATAGATAAATAATCGTGGTAAATTGTGTTCAATGGGGTAGTGTTACAAACATATTGCCGTAATCAATAAAGTATTATACTTATCTACTCCATCGTTCAATAATATCACAGAATTCTGATGCGGAGTTGAAAAAGACGAGAAATGTTACATTTTGTAGCAACAACATGATAAGCAACATTATTATATGAAATAATTATGCCCTACATTTTCAAAAATGTTGGTACACTCCTTACTCTAATGTTTAGTTATAAAGTACTTAATATTAACTATACAAACATTTAAATTATGAACTGACTTTGATATTATGTCCTTTTTTTGAATTAAGTACTTCTTATTCTGGATATCACCCAGGTGATCAAATTCCACATGATGTTGATTTTAGTACACAAAAATGTGGAATTTGATCACCTAGGTGACATCACCCAGGAGCTCAAAGTATAATAATCCTTATTCCGCCTGTTAAGTCAAGATGAATTTTCTTACTAGGAGCGTGTAAAGGTACTTTTACACGTACTTACTATAAAAATATTAACCTTTAGGCTCAAAGCAAATTGATAAAGTGGTTTATAGTGCATGTCCCAGATAACAAATTTAATTGCATAGTCTCACAATTTAAAGGTAAGTACGTAATTAAGGAGCGTCGGTGGCGTTGTAACTTAGCATTGGCCATCTTCTATCCTGCCATGTACCAATGTGTTTTTAGATTTTCGTATTTCATATGTATTTGCCGATGCTTCTAGGGTGAAAGAAAACATCATGAGGCAACCTGCATACATCTGCGAAGAAAGCTGTATTCGAAGTTCCGCACTGGGCCAGCGTGGTTGACAAAGGCCTAATCATCCTAACTTAGGGTAGGCTCGAGTCCCTCGCTGGGGGGGTAGGTATACGAGAGCTGTGATGAAGATTAATTAGGTTTTATACAGCAATGCTTACCAATGAACTGGACAGCTAAAGGCAGTTTTTACATACAAACTACCAAAAGTCAAGCAAACAGTGAACAACTTGCTAGACGAGGAATTTAAAACCAATTTTGTTTGTCATCATCATCAAATGGCCGTTATACTCTTGCGATCTATACCAAAATTTCGTTTGTATACCGAATATACGAATATGAAGCCATTTAGTTTTAAACTTTGCCAGCTCGCCTACTTCACTAACGCGCGCAATGTTTATTTTATAATGTCTTACACAGTGTAGTGACAATATTAATAATTGTGTATATGTATGTCTTGAGTTAAAAAATAATAATTAAAAAACCGACCGGTTCAGGTAAACTTACGTTTACTTCTACCACGTTATTTAAAATTTATAATAATTAGTTTTATTTAATCGCCTTTACCAAAAATTTATAGCACTCTCGCGCACGCACTCTCGTGAGTTAAGGCTACTTGATCACAACATACAGTTGAATCGTGTTATTGGCGAACGTAGTACACAAAAACTACTAATACAAAGGATACATACAGTAGGCGCGTTCCAGATGAGAACGGACTTACAACATTTTCAGCCTTTGGTGTTAAGTTTTCGTGCTGGTTTCGCGCGTTCCATTCATACACTTTTGCCACGAAAAGTTAGCATCAAATACCCATGCTAATAGATGGGTCTTCTGATACCATTTTATGACAGCTTTCAAATTCGACATTCAGACTCTTTTTTAATGAATCATAAAGGTGTTTCAGCGGCTTTAAAAAAATATATTTGAAATTTTAATTCAGCACAAATAATCAGTTCCTTCCGTTTCATTTGTAACAATTAGCGCGGCTAAAAATGTCAACATTTCTCATACATAAAAAACGCACAACGTGGCTAACATCAGATGTCAGCACCAGCAAAGTGGTGACGCTTATCTGGAACACAGCTAGTATAGCAGCTTTGTGTGGGCATCGTTTTGCAGCAGTGACTACCACATATTGGAAGTTGGGCCATGTCGCAAGTCACAAAAGTGGACATAACAAATTGTCAGTTAGAGATTAAATATCAAGTTGCTGTGAAAAAAATCTAACTTCATATTTGACGCAAAAAGAAGATACTGCCGTTTGTCTACTGGGTCTAGGTGTAGAGTACTAGGTGTAGAGTCTACTTTATATTTTTTTTCATTCCTACTTGTATTTGCATACATCTTGATTATATTCATTCAGATGTATGCACATACAAGGTTAATATGTTTCCTTTAAATTAGAATGCTTTGCTCTGTTTTGTTCGTCAATAAGTGCCTAAAAAGACCTTTGTTGAATAAAGATTTTTGAATTTTGAATTTTTTGAATTTATGCCGCAAAAATCGTATATTTAGACACTTTTAAGAGAATCAAAATTAATAGGGTACTTACCGTTGACCTAGAAGCATGAAATTTGGCAAGATGGAAGATCTTATAGCACATATTAAAGAAAAAAAACTAAAAAACCAGAAATATGTACATAGTGACATATACGTCAATGCGTTTAAAGCATATTTTGTCACGATTAATAAAATATTTTCTATGTGCCTAGAAATTTCAATAATTTCTTATTTGAAGCTAGATTTAAACAACCTATGGCTACCCGAAATTAATGAAAAATTATTTTGTAAATATGTTTTGTATACAAAAACTTCTGAAGCCCCTTAAAAAATTCATTGTATGTACGTTGTTTATTATTACATAGCTATTATTATATCCGTCCAAATAGATCTAAAAAAAATCTCAAATGTAATGCTTGATTGCTTACTGTACCTAAACCTACATCTTGTCTCTGAAGTTATTTTGGTTTGCGTCTTAAATAAAATTACGAGTACGTACGAATATTCAAACCTAAAGTACCGAGAGTATGTGGGCAGCAATAATCCTATCATCGAATTGGAATCCTACCCCAGACCCGCTCCATGCTTGACTCGCTGGACTGGAAGAGACAACTCCCCTCCTTTTATGCTGCCCTGTCACCCTTCGTAACTTCAAAATAATTTGACAGATAAATAAGCAAATCTCATTTAAAAGCGTTCCGGGTGCTGCGAAGTAATGAATTTGCTTTTTTATTTTATTACGATGTTTGTATAGTATTTAACAGTGTAGTAGAATGATTTCTAATATCGATAGTTTGACAGTTGAAGACATGAGAAGCTAAGTTCAAAGGCTAAAGTACAACACAGAGAACGCGAAGCTTTCATATGGATGCGAAAATTGAGAGGCCGTTCCGCCACCGAATCCACTGTCTGACGGTAAATGTAATTATAGTAAAGGTAATTAATAATAATACGTGGTAAGTTTTGAACTACATGATTCGGTTAATGTGATGAAAACTATTAAAATTATCATATTTACTGGTTATTATTAATAATTACACACTCACTGTAGTAAAATTAATAAATCAAACAAAGGAGCATAAATAAATAAAGTTTGAAGCAAGCATGCAACATGCAGTTTGATGGCCCACTCGCTTCGCTCTCTCCGTTGTGTGTGGTCGCAATGCTTAACCTAGGTAATCTACAGATTTCAGTTTTATCTATAACATTTTTCCTTGCTTTTTTTTTGCTTCCATCTCCCGACCCCAAGCAAGGAAGCTGCGCCCCCTGCAAGGAAAAAACGTACAGGATAAAACTGAAATCTGTAGGTTCCACACACAGTGTCTAACCTGCATGTAGAATGTTTACTCACATGCATGAACTGAATCAACACGAAGATGGAGCAACGTGTTGTTATAATTGGAAATTATAAATAATTACCAAAATTAACGGCAAAAGTAATTATAATAGATAATAAGGTATACCGCACTTCCTCGACGTTTTCGCAGCTCCTACGCGCCCTTTTTTAAAATATTATTACATTTACTAAGAGGCAGGTTTAATTATTAATAATTACCGGTAAAAGTGAATAATTCATTACTTTTGCCGTTAATTTTGGTAATTATTAATACGTACCGGTTAATATTTATAATTTCCAATTTAAAGATTACATGTATTCTCTTATGTATTACATAAACTAGCAAAAGTAACTAACAGAGAGTCAGTATTAACCGCATATCATGGATTTGTCATGTCAACTTTACGGTACGGGATAATATTTTGGGGCAACTCATCATACAGGGAAATAATATTTAGAGCACAGAAAAGATGCATTAGATCCATTTGCAATCTTAAATCAACTGACAGTTGCTTACCCTATTTCAAATCCTTGAAATTAATGACATTTCCTTCTTTATATATTTTAGAAGTATGTCTATTTGTGAAATGTAACCCTCAGTTATTTACAAAAGTTAAACCAATAATAGGTTTAGGCCTCCGTCCTAGGAAACTTGGCATAGAAAAACTTTATGTAGGACAGCATTAATGGAAAAAAGCTTTATTGGTATGTCATCGAGACTTTTTAATAAGGTTCCTAAATCAATACAAGATCTTGACCATCAAAAATTCAAATATGTCCTCGGTGGTCTTTTACAAGAGAAGTGTTACTATAAGGATGATGACTATGTTAACGATGTGCTCTCCTAGGCTGGTTATTATTGATTAAATGTAAAAAATGCACCTGCTTAGTATATATTGCGTAGCACTGTTCCTTTATTGTAAAATGAAATTGTGTTACATATAAAAAATCAACTTTGTCATCAGTTACCTAATTATGAAAATGTGTATACCATAAGGTAAATCGCAGTGAAACATTACAATTGTACACCACCTTTATACACATACGATTTATAACGAATAAAGTTTTTCATTTCATTTCATTTCATTTCATTCAACACATTTGACGTAACAGAAAAATAGAAAAATCATCAAATTGATAATATATCGAGTATGAGGGACGGTGTCCCTTGTCTTTTAACAGTGAGTTCAGACCAATGTTAATATTTGTTTACCGATGTTTATTTTTCCGGAAAAGCTTTTAAAGTGAATAAGAGGTTTTCATTTTTAATTTTTATTCATGTTACGCAATGTACCTATGGGGCGCCGGCATCATTTTTGTTCCGCTTACACCGGTGCGTTGACGTTCGACGACCCAAACAGCTGATTCCGCATGCAGTATGATGGAAATATTATACAATTTACATTGCAAAGTTATTTTTTGTGTATAGATTATTGTTTTTTGACAGAAGAGGATTTGTAAACGTTAACTTAGTTATATTGCACCACAAAAATTAAAAAAAAATAATAGAAAAAAACGAAATAAATTATTAATTTTCAGGGAGAAAATTTCAGTGATTTTCAAATTAGGATCGTGGTCTGAACTCACTGTTAAAAGAAAAGGGACACCGTCACTTATACCCTGTATAATATACACAAAAGTATATATTTTCAGTGAACATAACTCTTTGTCCGCTTTTTTTCAAAATATCAATTTGTATATAAGATGATCTTGATCTTAGTGTAAAAGTTCTAATGGAATTAGGAAAATGTGAATTGAATACTTATACTTCTCAGAACGAATCCGTAATAAAAGCTATTTAAGATAGAATAACTAGAAAAATTTCAATTGCTCCTTGATGTTAGCTTTATTCAATCGAATTTATGTGGATAGGGAATAATATACCTATTCCCCGTTCACATAAATAAGTGCTATGAAATGAAACGCGCGCAGAATTGCTCATAGCTACGTCAAGATTGTTTTTATGTTTTTACGTCTGTTTTTATGTTCTATTCAGTAATTGCTTTGTCTTCGAGTGGAACTTCAGTAATACCTAACTACTTCAACAAAATGACATCCCTAAGATTTTTCGAGCGCTGAATGGTGGTTCCTTCCCGTGGAAGTCGTCAGAGCCGACTCGTATAGCAGCTTTGTGTGGGCATCGTTTTGCAGCAGTGACTACCACATATTGGAAGTTGGGCCATGTCGCAAGTCACAAAAGTGGACATAACAAATTGTCAGTTAGAGATTAAATATCAAGTTGCTGTGAAAAAAATCTAACTTCATATTTGACGCAAAAAGAAGATACTGCCGTTTGTCTACTGGGTCTAGGTGTAGAGTACTAGGTGTAGAGTCTACTTTATATTTTTTTTCATTCCTACTTGTATTTGCATACATCTTGATTATATTCATTCAGATGTATGCACATACAAGGTTAATATGTTTCCTTTAAATTAGAATGCTTTGCTCTGTTTTGTTCGTCAATAAGTGCCTAAAAAGACCTTTGTTGAATAAAGATTTTTGAATTTTGAATTTTTTGAATTTATGCCGCAAAAATCGTATATTTAGACACTTTTAAGAGAATCAAAATTAATAGGGTACTTACCGTTGACCTAGAAGCATGAAATTTGGCAAGATGGAAGATCTTATAGCACATATTAAAGAAAAAAAACTAAAAAACCAGAAATATGTACATAGTGACATATACGTCAATGCGTTTAAAGCATATTTTGTCACGATTAATAAAATATTTTCTATGTGCCTAGAAATTTCAATAATTTCTTATTTGAAGCTAGATTTAAACAACCTATGGCTACCCGAAATTAATGAAAAATTATTTTGTAAATATGTTTTGTATACAAAAACTTCTGAAGCCCCTTAAAAAATTCATTGTATGTACGTTGTTTATTATTACATAGCTATTATTATATCCGTCCAAATAGATCTAAAAAAAATCTCAAATGTAATGCTTGATTGCTTACTGTACCTAAACCTACATCTTGTCTCTGAAGTTATTTTGGTTTGCGTCTTAAATAAAATTACGAGTACGTACGAATATTCAAACCTAAAGTACCGAGAGTATGTGGGCAGCAATAATCCTATCATCGAATTGGAATCCTACCCCAGACCCGCTCCATGCTTGACTCGCTGGACTGGAAGAGACAACTCCCCTCCTTTTATGCTGCCCTGTCACCCTTCGTAACTTCAAAATAATTTGACAGATAAATAAGCAAATCTCATTTAAAAGCGTTCCGGGTGCTGCGAAGTAATGAATTTGCTTTTTTATTTTATTACGATGTTTGTATAGTATTTAACAGTGTAGTAGAATGATTTCTAATATCGATAGTTTGACAGTTGAAGACATGAGAAGCTAAGTTCAAAGGCTAAAGTACAACACAGAGAACGCGAAGCTTTCATATGGATGCGAAAATTGAGAGGCCGTTCCGCCACCGAATCCACTGTCTGACGGTAAATGTAATTATAGTAAAGGTAATTAATAATAATACGTGGTAAGTTTTGAACTACATGATTCGGTTAATGTGATGAAAACTATTAAAATTATCATATTTACTGGTTATTATTAATAATTACACACTCACTGTAGTAAAATTAATAAATCAAACAAAGGAGCATAAATAAATAAAGTTTGAAGCAAGCATGCAACATGCAGTTTGATGGCCCACTCGCTTCGCTCTCTCCGTTGTGTGTGGTCGCAATGCTTAACCTAGGTAATCTACAGATTTCAGTTTTATCTATAACATTTTTCCTTGCTTTTTTTTTGCTTCCATCTCCCGACCCCAAGCAAGGAAGCTGCGCCCCCTGCAAGGAAAAAACGTACAGGATAAAACTGAAATCTGTAGGTTCCACACACAGTGTCTAACCTGCATGTAGAATGTTTACTCACATGCATGAACTGAATCAACACGAAGATGGAGCAACGTGTTGTTATAATTGGAAATTATAAATAATTACCAAAATTAACGGCAAAAGTAATTATAATAGATAATAAGGTATACCGCACTTCCTCGACGTTTTCGCAGCTCCTACGCGCCCTTTTTTAAAATATTATTACATTTACTAAGAGGCAGGTTTAATTATTAATAATTACCGGTAAAAGTGAATAATTCATTACTTTTGCCGTTAATTTTGGTAATTATTAATACGTACCGGTTAATATTTATAATTTCCAATTTAAAGATTACATGTATTCTCTTATGTATTACATAAACTAGCAAAAGTAACTAACAGAGAGTCAGTATTAACCGCATATCATGGATTTGTCATGTCAACTTTACGGTACGGGATAATATTTTGGGGCAACTCATCATACAGGGAAATAATATTTAGAGCACAGAAAAGATGCATTAGATCCATTTGCAATCTTAAATCAACTGACAGTTGCTTACCCTATTTCAAATCCTTGAAATTAATGACATTTCCTTCTTTATATATTTTAGAAGTATGTCTATTTGTGAAATGTAACCCTCAGTTATTTACAAAAGTTAAACCAATAATAGGTTTAGGCCTCCGTCCTAGGAAACTTGGCATAGAAAAACTTTATGTAGGACAGCATTAATGGAAAAAAGCTTTATTGGTATGTCATCGAGACTTTTTAATAAGGTTCCTAAATCAATACAAGATCTTGACCATCAAAAATTCAAATATGTCCTCGGTGGTCTTTTACAAGAGAAGTGTTACTATAAGGATGATGACTATGTTAACGATGTGCTCTCCTAGGCTGGTTATTATTGATTAAATGTAAAAAATGCACCTGCTTAGTATATATTGCGTAGCACTGTTCCTTTATTGTAAAATGAAATTGTGTTACATATAAAAAATCAACTTTGTCATCAGTTACCTAATTATGAAAATGTGTATACCATAAGGTAAATCGCAGTGAAACATTACAATTGTACACCACCTTTATACACATACGATTTATAACGAATAAAGTTTTTCATTTCATTTCATTTCATTTCATTCAACACATTTGACGTAACAGAAAAATAGAAAAATCATCAAATTGATAATATATCGAGTATGAGGGACGGTGTCCCTTGTCTTTTAACAGTGAGTTCAGACCAATGTTAATATTTGTTTACCGATGTTTATTTTTCCGGAAAAGCTTTTAAAGTGAATAAGAGGTTTTCATTTTTAATTTTTATTCATGTTACGCAATGTACCTATGGGGCGCCGGCATCATTTTTGTTCCGCTTACACCGGTGCGTTGACGTTCGACGACCCAAACAGCTGATTCCGCATGCAGTATGATGGAAATATTATACAATTTACATTGCAAAGTTATTTTTTGTGTATAGATTATTGTTTTTTGACAGAAGAGGATTTGTAAACGTTAACTTAGTTATATTGCACCACAAAAATTAAAAAAAAATAATAGAAAAAAACGAAATAAATTATTAATTTTCAGGGAGAAAATTTCAGTGATTTTCAAATTAGGATCGTGGTCTGAACTCACTGTTAAAAGAAAAGGGACACCGTCACTTATACCCTGTATAATATACACAAAAGTATATATTTTCAGTGAACATAACTCTTTGTCCGCTTTTTTTCAAAATATCAATTTGTATATAAGATGATCTTGATCTTAGTGTAAAAGTTCTAATGGAATTAGGAAAATGTGAATTGAATACTTATACTTCTCAGAACGAATCCGTAATAAAAGCTATTTAAGATAGAATAACTAGAAAAATTTCAATTGCTCCTTGATGTTAGCTTTATTCAATCGAATTTATGTGGATAGGGAATAATATACCTATTCCCCGTTCACATAAATAAGTGCTATGAAATGAAACGCGCGCAGAATTGCTCATAGCTACGTCAAGATTGTTTTTATGTTTTTACGTCTGTTTTTATGTTCTATTCAGTAATTGCTTTGTCTTCGAGTGGAACTTCAGTAATACCTAACTACTTCAACAAAATGACATCCCTAAGATTTTTCGAGCGCTGAATGGTGGTTCCTTCCCGTGGAAGTCGTCAGAGCCGACTCATGAAATTTACCGCAATTTTCCTCTGCGAAAAAAAATTGAAATTCGAAATAAAGCACTACACAAACCCATATTAGGCCTCTTTTTAGGTCAATATTAGGTCTCTTTTTTATTGTGGGCCTAGAAAATTCCACCTGATGGTTACTGGAGTCCAAATGTGAAAATAGCTAGTGCAGAAAAAAATCATTGTGTGGTTTTATGAAACCACGATGCAAGTGAAACCCTTTTCTCGGATCGTTGACTACTGAAAATTTTCGACGTCACTGAAAATTTAAAAAAAAATATTCGATTTAGGCCTAGGGTATTAAAATCGAGTTCTCAACTTGAATCTTTCTCTTCTAAAAAGAAAATTATAAATAAACAAAAACTAAATAAAAAAAAAATACTTACATAAAATTAAAAATGAAATAAAAAACACATCAATAAAATAAACAAAAAAGAAATAAAAAACAAAATAATAACAAAACCATTTTTTGAAAAAACAATAGCGCTCTACACCGGGCTCAAACCACTGCCACACAGATTTAAGGTCGAAGATCTACCGCATAGACGACCAACCCTGACCTATCTGAAATAGTGTAATTAAAGATCTCATGTTTTTGTATAATTCGACATGCGATAGATGGACGAAAAAATTTGAGGCGATGTAAAAAAAGTTTCACGTTAAAAAACTAGTAATAATAAAACTGCAGAAAAAATTTTTGTAAGTAAATAATAGTAGATTACCCAACAAGTTAAAAAAAGATAAATTCTTTTCGAGGCTCGTATTAATAATTGCATCTCAAGTATGAGATCGATCTTGAGATACTGTTTTTGACAGATGTTCCATACATTAAACGTCAAAACTGCAGCTCAAGATCGCTCTCAACTTTGAGACGCGTTTATTAATACGGGCTTAAGTTGTATCCAGAGAGGAGCGAAGGATTCTAGAATAGAATCGTAATTTTCTAGAATAGAATAGAATAGAGCGTAACAAGGGAGCCAAATGATTTTTTTTTCACGTGTTAGGTACTCTACTTTTTATAATTGACTGCGAGAAAATCTGTGATTATGAATCAAATTTTATTATGGGTAATACATAAAAGAACAATTAAATAGAAAACAAAAGAACTAGATATTAATTGTAAAATTTTTGAAACTTAATTATTACGTTTTGGTGGTTTTTACTCGTTTTTATAGCGAGAGTGTGCAACCTCTTTGCGTGTTTTTCTTTTTTATTACTATAAATAATCCGTATATTCGCGCATGTTCCAAATTATTTTTTTTTATTCACTAAGTGAAACAAAGGGCATTTTATTCACTGTTTTTGAAGAATCGCGAGCCCTTTGTCGAGTGTCAATGGTAAAAAGATATTGTGACTATTGTTCGTTTTTGGTTGTATTTTTTTGTAATTTGTATTTAAGTCCAAAACGTAATATTATGCGTATGTATTAACCCATCTATATTAACTAGACCGTGACGAATCAACAATTTGTAAAGTGTTACCATAGTGTCACAGAAAACACCACCGACCTTATTAATTAAAAAAAATGTTCTGTGTTTTGTCTTGTTCTATCATATATCAATTGTCACTGGTAAAAATGAAACAAATCACGTAAAAATGAATCGCAGGATGATCTTGGGAGTTTTTTTTTTTTATTAATACAACCGCAGCGGTCTTATTACAAAACCTAGTTTAAACCTGGTCTAAAGATAGTCTTGGTTTAAATGTAGTACATATATAGAGACAGCGTCAACTTAGTTCTGGTTTAAACCAGGACTAACTTTAGTCCATGTTTTGTAATAAGACGGCAGAGGTTAAAGTGGCACTCTTATTTCAATAAATGTTCTTGGTTCTTTTAACAATAAAGGAAAAAAGGAGAGAGAATATGGGAAATGTGCAATGAAACGGACAGGTTTTTGAAAGTCGTTGGCAGCACTGGTGCCCATAGACACAATCAAAACAATGGCAGCTTCCGGCAGCCGCCAGTTTGTATAGTTCTTCGCAAGTGCTTGAAACACTTGATTCTAGTGAAATAGGTATATCGCATATTTACAAACATTCTATATAAACGTGGAAAATTGCAAAATTGCAATTTACAATTGCGATGGTCGTATTTGTAATGACATTTTCTTAAAATAACACGAAACGGTTTATTTATAACCTTATCAATACTTTTTATTTCGAATTTGGTTAGTTATGTTTTTGTGGTTAGTTTGCAACAAAGCGAACAGCGTACTTTTTTGATACCTATTTGTATAGTTACTAAATTAAGCTCTCATGTTTACTATCTAAGTAGGTATAAGTTATGTCTATTTTATTGTTTTTTGTTGTAACTGTTAAATGTTTTGGTATAAGATTGTTATACCAAAGTGATATACTTGTTTTATCATTACTCATTTATTGTTTTATGCACATACATAGAAATTGAACAAAACAAACACAGGCACAAGAGAAAATATTATGTACAACGAAATTTTTTCCAGCAGTCCTGCGACAGGAAAACTCGAAATAAACAAGAGTGACATAACGTACACTAAAACAAAATTGGAAAGAAAAAAAAACAATATAACATTTTGTAAGCTACATAAGTAAAACATTTAAATATAAATAAGCTACAACACTACATTATGACAGTTATGGAACCAAAGACAGGAGATGCTCCTTAAGTCTTTTTTTAAAGGAAAAGAGTGACTCGGAGTCACGAATTTTGTGCGGGAGTGCATTCCACAATCTGACTGCGTACACAGTAAAGGAGAAGGAAAAGAAAGTAGTATTATGGGGAGTGATGTTGAGAAGAGATTTGAGGTGAGATCTACAAAGAGAACCGGGATTAGAGTAAGAAAAACGATCTCTGAGATAAGATGGGAGTTTAGGATCATAAAGGACTTTGAAAAGGAGACACAGCACTCAAAAGTTTCTATGGAGACGCATAGGAAGACACCCAAGTTCATTGCGTTGCTGGGACACGTGATCATATTTTCTAAGGCCATAGATAAAACGAATACCCAGATTACATACATGATTAAAACCAAGAGACATAGCCCACTGTTGGACATAGGCTCCTCCAATTAAGGCTTTACTCGTTTAAATGATATTTAACATGCAAAGGCGACGAACTGTTATTGTCTGGCGTATTTATGTGACACAGAGTATTGCAATGGTTCCTAGTCCGTTTCAATACGCCCATTATTCTATTCAATGCTTCCTGTATCGTGAAGCAAAATAAACTTTTCTGAAAATATGGTGTCTATGAATTCCTTGAAGACATTGAACGAGTTTCTTAATGTTTAACTACAGCACGCTATAATAATAATTCAAAGTTAAATATCCGTTTCATCCCATTGCTCCCCTACACGCTGCACTAGCTACTCTCATCTTGCCGACCTGTCCAGCAATAGGATCTATATAAATGAAGTAATGTTGATAATACAGAATGTATTTCATATTTGTATCATCATTAGAGCTCATATACGTCCCCACCGAGGGGAGCCTACCCTATTTTAGGGAGATTAGGCCTTAGTCAACCACGCTGGCCCAGTGCGTATACAGACTTCACATACACCATTGAATTTCTTCGCAGATGTATGCTGGTTGCCTCAAGATGTTTTCCTTCACGGTAGGAGCGCCAGACAAATGTACATAATGAAATTCGAAAACGAAAAACACATTGGTACATGGCGGTCTCGAACCCCGACCTCCCGATTGGAAGGCAAGTGCCAAGTCCACAGCGCCACCGACGCCCCTATTGCAATGGTTGATTTCATATTTGTATGCGCATATCAAAGTAATAGAATAAAGATACGCATAAACTCTTCCGTAAGGTTCGATTGTTAAATTTAACCCATTACCCCAACCCAGCTACGTTGTTACATTTGAGATAGTCTTTGTTTTGAGAATATCAACAAGTGAGTGATTTTTTATCCAGATCAAGGGTTCGCGCAGGGATTAATAAACACCCAGTTTCCGTAGTAACTACATATTATCTAATCTCAGTTGTTGTAAAAAATCCCCGGTTACTCATTTGAGTAATGTTCAGAATACCTAACAGTTCATTATTTGGCAACAACTCCCTGTTGGAAAATTAATTCTGTATATAGTATCTACGAGTGTATAGTAAAGCAAGTTCCGAAGAGCGAACGCGCCTAACCGCGCCATCGCGCCTTCGGGCGCAAGGCCCGCGGCGGCCATCTTCAGAACAATCATTTTGAAAATTATTTCGAGGCGACCCGAGGCGTGTGACTCAGCTAGCTAGAGGCATTCATCCGACCGGCCACAGAGGATCGCAGTGTTATGCATGGCATCACAAAAGCCTCTAATATTATACTTTAGCTTGAAAGGCATTCATAATAGGCTCGTCTTCTGGCGCCGTCTCTGAGACTACTCGCGCCCAGCTTTATCTCCGTATTCTTTGCCAGATGTACTACTTGATAAATAACATTCCATTTTTGAGTGGAGTTTCGGACGTGAATTGTGATGCTACAATACAGAAATGCTTTCGATTATCCTAAAAAAATATTATAAATGCGAAAGTAAGTTCACGCCTAAACAACTGAAATAATTTTAATAATATTTAGTATAAGGATAGCTCAATCCCGAATTTTAATAAATTCCCTGCGGACGCAGACAAAGTCGTGAGCAGTAGCTAGTTAATTAAATAAATAAACGTATTTTACTGCTAAATCATCAAAGGTTTTTTGACCTAACAAACGTGCGATTAATGTGTTGAATATGTTTTAGTGTTTTATTTATTAAAGTAGTACACTGTACTTATATAAATGTATATTATTTGCGAAATATTAAGTAGGTATATAATATCTGTGTATTTATACTACAAACTTCTTTTTCTACAGCCTCCTCGCTGTAACAGATAATTCGTACTACCGAGTAGCTGGAAGAGATCTCTGTGAGAGATAAATTTGTCGTTGTACATACATTTATAATTAATATTTTTTGTAGAATATCGCTTTACAATAGACATGACAAGAGCGTCGATAGCGCTGTGGACTCGATACTTGCCTTCCAATCGGTAGGTCCGGGGTTCGAGACAGACATGTACCAATGTGTTTTTCGAATTTTATATGTACATTTTTCCTGACGCTCCTATGTATATTTTGTAGTGACGGGAAAGATCATGAGGCAATCTGCACACATCTGCGAAGAAATTCAAAGGTGTATGTGAAGTCGACATATCCGCGCTAGACCGCATGGTTGACTAAGGGTAGGCTCGAGCCCCTCGGTGGGAACGTATATGAGCTGTTATGTTGATGATGATCACTTTATAATAAAAATCATAGTATATATGCCTTTGCGACTGATGATTTTTATACAAGTCAGTTGGCAAACAAGAAGGCTACCCAACTGATGGTAAGTGATTACAGTCGGCTATTATACTGTCAAGGAATTCAATTCGCAACCCACGTAAGGTTTAATATCGTAAAGCAATAAAGCGCCATAAAAGCTACGAATGTTGCTTTAACGACTTGACGACTAAGCATACGCAGTTTACGCATAACTAGGCATTGTTTGACATATCTATTGGAATTTTCCACCTTAATGCATTGCCAGTGTCAAACAATATGTCAAGGAAATTCGTCGGGAATTAAATCCCTTGATCGTTTATATGATTCCTGTAAGTTTGCAAATCTACAGCCCCCAAAAGAACCCAATGTACATTGCCCACTTATGAAATAAGATAACATAAGAGTGAAGCTGAAGTGAGTTGACAGTCACAACTCACTTCAGCTTGTCTTACCCTTGAAACAGGAATACAGAGATGCAAACGCCGCTGCTTGGCGACAGAGTCTACCCCTCGTAAAATCATAATTACTGTTTTGACATGTCGTTGTATATGTAGAGAATCAAGGATGAAGAAAGATGAGTGACGTGTTGCGCGTCCTTTACTTGCAGTATAACAATTATTATTACAATTAAAGTTACCCATTGATACATTGTAATAATTATAAACTCAAAAATTCAAACTCACAAATCTTTATCAATACTTATAGACCTTTATTGGTCTTTACTACACATATTGACATCATCAAAACTTAAAAATCTATTAAAATTTGAAATCTATAAAGTTATTATTTAATCTCGTATGAATTAATCTTAATTGTAATGGCTGGGGTGTATGTGTCACCCCAGTCATAACAATTAAAACGTGTGCAAATACAAGTAAAATTAAGGAAATTTTTGCTCTACACCTGTTTGGTATTAGGAGAGCCTTCTCGAGAAAAAATCGCAAGAAACTTTAAGGGTCTAACTATTTTTTCAGATTTTTAAATTGCCAACATTAAATGATTTATCGCAAACATTGCTATGACTATTCATAAACATGATTTTGAATTTATTGTTATAATATTCACATACAGAAATGCCTGTCGGAGTGATTATAGAGCGGTTACTCAAATCCAATACATTATTATACCTACATACTCTACATACATACTACATACCTACATACTCGTACCTACTCGTACTTCAAAATTGTCACATTTCTTTGTCAAACCCAAGCAGACTTATCTGTTTTATTATCAGATACTTTATAACATACTTATTTCATAAGTACATCTTTGATTCTTATTTTAAATTTGTTTAAGCCAAGTTCTATGATATTAGTTGGGAATATATTCTTGCAACGTTCACAAAGGCCTCTAAAAGAATTATGATTTTTTTAAAGCCTTGATTCAATAAAACTAAGAAATATTTTTAAATCAATTTCAAAATAATTTAATTAAAATAAAATAAACGATTTATGTTTTCAACGTAAACTAAACCCCCTGTCTAAGATAAATTCAATTTAATGTTTTCTCAATTGCATGAGTGAAATGAGCGATGTTTACCATAATATATTCAAGTCTATTATTCGTTTTTGGAAAAAATAGCGCTCCTCTTTGATATGGAATTTTAGGCACTCGTAATTTATTTTTCCAAGAAGTAAAATAAATTAAAAATCAGTACGCGAGCTCAATCTCCTTAATAAATTCTAACCATAATAAAAATAGCAGACACTTAAAAAAAACACTTTTTTAAACGAAATCATCTAGGTAGAATAAAATAAGTTATTGTTAATTAACCCACAACACTTGACCATCATTAAAATAAACAAAAACAACAAAGCCCTAACGCAACATAAAAAATCGTCGAAAATTAAAATGGGCTACTCGATAGACTCACCTTGATCAAATTGCCGGTGGGAAGTCTTCTTCGAAAGTGGAGTACCGACTTCGACACAACAAAAACGTTCTAGCTTCGGGACCCGGCTAACACTGCTCTGCACACGACCGCCGCGCATGGGGAGAAAGTACGACTGTCCTGTCCTGCGACTCCTGCCGCGAGTGGATGTCGTCCCGCGCAACCCTATCAAACTCACGCAGACTCTCCCTAAAACAAGAATCCTGCAGGACCCTATTCTTATTATGAATAGTACACGTCAGATCAGTGTTGATTTTTGACAACCCTAACCATTAAAAATATGTTTTGCAATAGCTTGCATAATAATAACACTATTCTAACGTAAGGATGACAAGAGATTACTTTTTTACGCGTTTCATTTTGCTACTTATATGTATATTGACACAATTCATTTTCGAGGAATGTTAATATCCGTCGCCAATTTTAATGAAAAATATTGATATCTTTAAGAGCCTAAATAAAATAATTTAACTTTACAACTTGCTATTCTTTATAGAGCGTCGAGCGTCGGTAGCGCCGTGGACTCGGTGCTGGCCTTCTAATCGTCGTTCTAATAATGTGTTTTTCGTTTTTCGAATATCACATGTACATTATATCCGACGCTCTTTCGGTGCAGGAAAACATTGTGAGGAAACCTGCATACATCTGCGAAGAAATTCAAGGTGTATTGTGAAGTCGACCAATCCGCACTGGGCTAGTGTGGTTGACTAAGGCTTAAACACCCTAACTTAGGGTAGGCTCGAGCCCCTTGATAGAAACGTATATGAGCTGTAATGATGATTCTTTATAACCTTACATAAAACCCCTTAAAGGTGTGTACCCAAAGAAACAGACACCTCTTATATACCTGCAACATCATGCTATGTTTTGCAAAGTTTTTAGAGGTGTTTAAATAATATTTAATACAATCGCGAATTTATTAATTTTTTATAGAAAATATTTTAGGTAAAAGGTAATAAGATTTCAGTATTTTTATATTAGGTATTAGGAAAGATAAACGCGGACTAAAATCTTAACAATTAATTATTTAGTCCTTGTATGTATGTAGGTACACTGCACCTCAACTATTTAAGATGTATGCAAATACAAGTGAAATTAAAAAAGGTTGACTCTATACGTGTTCGGAAATTAGGAGAGTCTACTTGACAAGAACTGGCAAGGAACTCAGATGATCAATTTTTTAATTCCTTTGTAAAATTCCTTTCGTAACAAAAGTAAAATTCTCATGTTGTAATATTGTCAACATTACAATATTATTTACAAAAAAAAATTATACAGAGAATTAATGCATATTGAAGTGATTAGAATCGGGGATTAATACACATTGAAGTGATTGGGATGCGGGATTACTCATAGACTTAAAGAAATACTTAAATATATTCTAACCCCCTTACTAATCAATATTTCACTCCCGTGAACACGTGTTGTTTAATATGATGTTTTCTATGGAAATGTTTAATTGAATTGATGTTTTCTGAGCAAGTGTTCAACGGGAGTGTAACTCTTATTAGTAAGAGGGTAAGTCTTTGATTGGAACAGTTACTTATTAATCATTTATCACATTTTGACCATTTGTTATCCGCAGTTTTATAACATGGCAACCCTTACAAAGTGGCGGATTACATATTTTAGTACAATCCTTCCCAATATAAGCTTCAAATGAAGAAGAGGGACTTGTGAAATACTTATCATTATGAAAAAATCGAATCTAAGATGGCCACCGTTACAAAATGGCAGATTACATTTTTTGTACAACCCTCACAATATGGGTATCAAATGAAAGGCCTTAACTTTTAAAATATAATGAAAAAAATTGATACGGGCAAGTTTCTTTACTAAGAACAAAGATTTTTCGGCAGAGGAGTTTACAAACGGGAAAATATCTTAGTAACATTTTAAAAATATAATTTTTAACCCAAAGAAATACTAATAATTAACAACTAAATATTCTAAAATATGTAGTAATTGACCACTGTTGATTAATTAAATCAACATCTTATGAGTTTCGATTAAATTTGCTTGTTTTAAAAAATGTTATTTGTAAAGTTGAATTGTTTTAATTTCAGATCTTCACGAGAATCTTATGAGGACGATTTTTCGCCTTTGACTGACATTAGCTTGTTTATTTATCACACTGTGATGTAATCAGGAGGATCACGAGACAGCTTGACAGCTTGGAGCGTTCAGGTGCAAAATTTAAACAATAAATTAATTAAATCTGACTCTTATTAATGGATACAGTTTTTAAAAATATATTTTCGTGATAATAACGTTCATTCTATAAAATTAAAACAGTCCTAAAAATTCGTCAATATCCCTATGAGACGAGATATACAGGATTATTAAGGATAGGAAGTAATAATATAAAAAGTTTGACACAGGGGGGGGGGGTCTAAAAATTACCCTGTATGTATCTCGTGTCACGTGTATATAATATTTTATTCAAATTCAAAAATCTTTCAACATAGGCCTTTACAGGCACTTATTGGCGTCAAAACAAAGCAAAACTTTCTAATTTAAAGAAAACATATTAATATTTTATGTGCATACATCCTGAATAAGTATAAAGAAAGAAACGAGTAAGAATTAAAAAAGTTGACTCTACACCTGTTCCGAAATTAGCAGAGCCTTCTCGAGAAGAACAGGCAAGGAACTCGAAAGGTTAATTTTTTAGCTTTTCTTTTAAATCGCCATTAACAATTTGGTTTTGTTACATAGTCATTGAAAGTTATAAAATACAAGCAGTATGCTTACATACAATATGTATGTAAGCATACTGCTATTATTATTATTATATATATTACCCGTACATGAAAAAGTTCAATATTCTATGTGTATTGACGAATTTGGCAATGACGAATTTAAAAAAGATAAAATTTACTTACGTCATTTTAGAGAAAAACACAAAAAAGATATGAAGAAATCAATAGCAATAATTATTTTGGCCAACGTACTCGTAAATAAAAAAATTCCAAAATTTTTCAATCGGTTAAATCCAAATATTTGTAGCAATCAAAATAAAATCATTTTTAAAAAACGATTAATAGCTGTACTTTTGGAAGAAATTGATATTACCTAATTACATTTTTGTTTAAATTATTATTTAACATTATATTAAAATAGATTTCTAGAATATTAATTTTTGTTTAAGAGCATCATATTCGCCAATAAACTGTACTCAGTTTGGCGATACTGCATGAATTCTGTAATGTGCTAAAAATGCTTGAGAATAAATAAAAAAAAATACACAAAAAAATGTTATAAACTTATGCACTAAGCAAATTAATTTATGTTGTTACCAAACATGATATATTAGTTTAAATTATGTCGTTACCAAACATGACATCTAATAACTTAGTCTAGCTAATTCCATATCGTGTGATCACTTTATAATCACTGACTTTGTAATAACCTTTGCCCATGAGTGTCTTTTTAACGTGAACTTTAAATTCTTGTCATAATATATTATAAAAATCGCTATTTTTATCAAATGTAACATAATGCTTGTGTACATAAACTAAATAAATATACTGACCGGCTAAATTTAAGATATTAATTTCTTTGAACAATTTTCTAAGTTTGTCCCTAGCCCGTAAATTATAAATGGCGCGAATTGTTCTTTTCTGTAACAGAAAAATTCTTTCAATATGAGCCGCCGTACCCCATAACAATAATCCATATTACTAGTATATATTATACTATAGTATTATACTATGGAAATAACTGAAATAAATTAATTTCGCCGTTCCAACATTAGTTAAAAGCCTTATTTTGTTTATTGCGTTACGCCGCCGAACTAAGTTTGTCAGCCAAGATTTCAGTATGTGGGTCCCATTGTAACCGTGAATAAAAATTTCTACATCCTTATTCATATTTAAGTGGGTACTAGTCTGTCTTACATTTGGCAAAGAGAATTAAATACACTTCGTTTTCTTAGAATTCAATGACAAATTATTAGTTGTAAACCAGAACAGAACTTTAGAGGGAGCATTATTTACATCGTCAGAACATAGTAGTCTAAGTACTTATATATAATAGATAAGACTTTATTACGGGCTTCACACCTAGATCAGTTCGATGGTAGGTACTGTTTTCACCAATAAGCTTTTATTTGTAATTGCTATTATGAGTCGACCGATACACCGTAAAACTGAATATCCCAGACTTGCTCTGGTATGAGACTTGAGCCACATTTCGAAATACTATTCAAAATCATCCCAAGAGAAACGTCAATGCGATCATTTTGGTAATGTGCGAGCTGGATGTCGATTCTGTAAAATTCGAACAATAGCTCGCATCTCACTTCGATATTCACGCTCACTTCGCATAAGATACAAGATACCCTTACATAGTCATTATCACGAGTTAGTAGCGATAATATCACTTTTATCGTTTTACGGACCGCAGGGTTTGTTTCGAGTTCGTGTGCGAAGTAAGCTTCGAAGTGATAAAGGAATTCCCTTTACGGAATGCCACTTCATACGTCATCCCATACTTACAATGTCAAAATCTCACGGTCACTCTAGTTCCACTCGCTGCCACGCTCGCAAGTGTAGCGCTGTAGCACAGATTACTTAATAGTTTCTAGTGACTTCGAAACTACATTCGAATTTTGAGAATGCCAATCTAAGAACTCACTGCGGAATCAGATTCGAAGTTTAAAGTGAGGTTTTACAGAATCACACTACTGCGAGAGAACCAATCACTGGCTATAATTTTGCCATCACAACATCTGGTTTATTTGGCTGTGAAACAGTAAATGTGTAGTAAATGTGTGTCTGCCGCGTGAAGCGGTTTTTTTATTTTTTTTTAAAGATTTTAGATTACTGTACGTGTTACTTCCTACTAAAGTATTCTATGTAACGTAATATTCTTAATAATAACAATAAATGTATTTTCCAGGATATGGTTAGTACTAGGTTGTTAGAGTTATGTTGTTGTGGTACCAGTTGAATGATGTTAAACGTAGTCTATGTTGCCTTGTTTAATTACGTTTTAAACATTTTAAAAATAATTTTTACCTTGTACCCTATTCAGTTTTAAAACAATGTAATAATAATAATAAAAACACACTATCGACCGGTTGCACCAAATTCACGTTTTACGATTTCGTAAAAGTAACTATATAAATATGTAAGAATTGCACCATAATCTAGTTTGAATTGTAGTTTTATTTTATCATTTACGTTTAAACAGGTTGAATGTACGGCGCAAATCATACGTACATTTAATAGTAAAACGACCCATTTTCAGGTATTAAGTTTTTACTTTTTACGAAATCGTAAAACGTAAAACTTGGTGCAACCGGCTGTTACCGTATCATTGTTATCAAAATCCGTCAGTGTCATTATTAAACAATAGCTGAGCCCGCGACTTCGTTCGCGTGGATGTCGGAAAATAACAACATGTCGTACATATTTTTCCTATTTTCGCAATATTTTTCTCGATACTCAGCTCTTATTGTGAGCGTGGCGTGATGTTATATAGCCTTTAGAAAAATGAACCTATCCAACACAAAAAGAAAGAGTATCAGTAGTTCCTGAGATGAGCGCGTTCACCCAAATAAACAAACTCTTCAGCTTTATAATATTGGTACAGATTTAGCGTTTCTTATAGCCAATTGCACTAACCTTGTCTTAGCTTAAGACGATCTTAAGTGGCATGCTGTCACATTCTTTTCATTAAGGACAAGAAGTGACAGCATTCTTTTTAGGACAGTCTTAGCTAAGACAAGGTTAGTGCAATTGGCCATTAATCCTGCACAAAATAATCTTAGTTTTCTCGTTGAATTCAAAAATCCCGATACCCATTGTAATAAAATCTGTCAAATACCCATCCATCTTAAAATAGAATCTATGTAGGTATATTAATATATTTAACTAGTGATTTTCATTGAATTTTTAGTAGCTTGCGGCGAAATTATAGGTTGGAACTGTTTTGATCTTATTTATATTTATATGGGTCTTCAAGCAAAAATGAGACGATATAAGGTTATAGGTAGATTTAACAGCAAAATCATTTCAACTCCAGATTGATGGCCTAAATAAATTTTAATCAGTTCAATGTTTAGATAACAAGGTCTGAATTTGGTACTTTAGGTACTTACCTCGTTTTTTTACACAAAGCAGGATAGTTATCTGCCTTCATCTCATCTGATGGTAAGTGACGATAAGGGCAAGGCGGTTTCGAGCTTGACTTGGACTTCTCAACATCTGAAGAACTGGCTATCTTACCTCTATATATCGGCACACAACTATGTTTTTAACAATTGTTATTATGGCGACAAACTTAGGTAAGATGGTGATAGCTAGCCAGGCGGACAGAAAAGCCGTACCATCAACCAAACCAACCAGAAAAATGTGGTAGACATTTTTCTGGTTCTCCTCCAGATCAATTCCGGTCAAACCCTTCGACCACGTAGGCTTTCGTAGGTTTTCATCACTTGATAGTCTGAGTCACAAAATTAGCAATTGCACCAAATATCGACATTGCCCGCTTCTTTAACCATACCCTGTCACTTGATACTTGAACTATAAATACCTACCATATTCATAATCATCATCATGTCAGCCAAGAGACGCCCACTGTTGGACATAGGCCTCCCCCAAGGATCTTCATACCGATCGGTGCTGCGCCTCCCGCATCCAGCGGCTTCCCGCGACCTTCACCAGAGCGTCGGTCCATCTTGTGGGGGGCCTACCAACACTGCGTCTCCCGGTACGCGGCCGCCACTCAAGGACCTTAGTTCCGCCCCAACGGCCGTCAGTCCTACGAGCGATTTGTCCTGCCCATTGCCACTTAATTTGCAATTCTACCATATTACTATGAAATAATTCTATTCAGTCACTTAAATTTCAAACGATGATCTCCTAGAATGTCGGCATCGACTTCAATTTATGAAAGGGTGATGTTGTGTATTTTATAAAATGTGTGTTGGAAAAGTTTTATATTTAAAATAAATAAAAAGTCATTAACTCTACAGTGAAAAAATATCGTTAAATACGTGTTAAATTAATATTTATTTTAAAAAATCTCAATATCTTTGTAAATAAAGGAACAATATCAGTTTATTTGTTAAGGTGGCCTTTCATGGTCTACCGACTTATTGATAGATATAGCATTATTTGAAATTGCCTTGAAAGAGAATAACGGCTAATCCGCTGGCTTCATTACGAGTTTATTTCAAAAACATTATTGATCGAAAGCCCCGGCAGCCTCCGGCGCTCACACTCATGACCACTGGGCACTGCCGACTATATCCTGGGGGTAATTGCTCACTGACCTCGTTTCAGCAGCCTCATCTATTTGTAGGAAGTGGGAAATAAGACAAATTGAAGCCGAGCAAGTGAAGTGCGATATTGCCATGCCACTGTAGATTTCCAGCTGAACAGATCACAGGCGTAGATTCTTCTAACTAAAAGAATATTTTTATCCAAAAATATTTTTCTTAATAATTTCATTCAGATGAAGCTGATTAGAAGAAGCTCCTTTAGGATGGGGGAGTGTCGTGGCGGTTTATATGAACCGTTATGCATACAATAGGTTACACGACATAAGAACAAACGGATTAATAACTTTAAGGAGTAACATAGGTTGTTCACGAAGTATCGTCTTATCTATACGTATTGAGAGCCATACTCGATGGAGCGGGTCATACGGCCCGCTTTACTCTCTGCACGGAAGCCGAGAGATTCTCAGTAACGACAGGAAACCTAGACGCATCTAGGACGCATTCCACCTGTCCCTTCCGTTAGGGGGACCGCGAGAGCTGCCTTCAACAACACAACCCTTCATCAACACAACCACGGGGGGCTCACCCCCTCACAGACCTCCAACCTCCCCTATAGTCTGCCCATGCCTCGCAACTGACACTCCTGATCTCTCTCACACAACTAGGCGGTTTCATCGCCTGCATCACCAGATGCCTCACGTGGTCCAGACCAAGTGCCCTTGACGCAACAATGCACGCCCCCAGGCTCCCTTGACGCAACTCGTACGCCCCCAGGAAGAGATCAGGAGAGGCCGAGCTCTCCGGCCACTGTTGGACACACAGAACATAGAACATAGAAACCTCTTCCAGTGTTCTGTGGTTGAACATATCAGATGGACCATACTTCATGAACTTGCACAATTCTTAACTAAGCCATCAGGCACTTACCATAATATATCCTTATATTATTTATAACCCCGCCACTTGGCCAGTTCACACTCTCACCTGCTGCACCTTTCTTCGCTCCCAGGTCTCGCCTTCCTCACCTGATCACTATGATGTTCAGAACCGAAGTGAACAAGTCACAAGAGAAAGCCACATGTCTGCCTTATAGGCAAAGCAGAATAGCATTCTTAAAATACCGACACAGTACAATACCATTATTACCACTGAGTCGACACAACGCTATTTATACTGACAAAGGAATTGGGAATGCTGCTGGTAGTATCGGTAACATTAATAATTCACAAAATTAGATTCATAATTTATTTATTACCCATAACAATATTAGAAACATAATCATTGTATCAATTTATTCATTTCGTTTCTTACCGGAAGTAGTCAGAGTATTCGCGGAACTCCGCGACACTCCCGACGGCAAAAAAGAAGAAGTTTGTAGTACAGTAAATGACGAGCCCATTGAGCATTTTTTTTTCATGCTTGAGTGGCTGCCTTCCTTCTGGCCCTCACAATATGGGTCTTCCTAATCATTAACTTCTGCTATATCTGATGAGTCATCCACCCGTGTTATAGTAGTAGACAAACTTCTGCCCGTCTCTTCAAACAGCCTCCGCCATGCTTGATACATAACTAAAGAGATCAAAAATTGTTTTAATGCTTAACGTGTAGGCGACACCAGCTCAGTATCCCGTTTATACCCATTCATTTTTTTTTAACGAAATCAAGCTCGGAATGGGAAGTATTTCCTTCAACATATCACCAGTTGGTCAGATGAAGACAAGTTACATCCCTATACATTAGTCCTATACATTCATTTCAAGTTTCTTTTCCATGGCCTGCACCAGGAAAAATTAAATTGGAAACATCTTTAACTCCTCCTACTATATACTTATCTTACTAACTCATTCTTGTACTCTATGCATTGTGGGCAATTCACCAACTTTATATTCTTCACTAGATAACCAGATCTCCTCCAGTAGGACCTCCCCAAACAAAAGAAAGTTGATGTGGTCAAAATCTCTGTCCCAATATAAGAGGTTCGTTTCAAATTTAATTGGAAAAAAAAATATTTTTATTAAAAAAACTATAATTAACATAACTTTTAGTTATGTAATTTAATATCTTTCACTTGTCTTAATGGTAATAGGGTAACAGCCACCACTGCTAATTTAACAGTACCAACTATCTATCTATAATCTATAAATATTTATCTTGATTTTTTTTTTTTTTAATATATTTGACATATTGTGCACTGTATAGGTTGCTGAGGTCTCAGAACAATAATCTGAGGCTGAGGTATAGGTACAATTTGTTTATAATAACCATGGATAGGTACGTCTAACCACTGTTAAGCATTTCTAGATGTTCAAAAATAGAAATCTACCTATCTTTCTAGGAGTTCCTTATAGGGACCATGTGTAGAAATCATTTTAACACATATTATTTTATGTAACCTAAAAAAGATATTCATTCCAAAGAACTATTAGACTTTTTTTTGTGAGTTTGCACTTTCCTTAAAAATCTAAATACGTCGAGAAACGAGCAAATCAAAACAAGAAGAAATCCTGACGCAAACGGTTCGGAACTCGCGTCCTCAACATTGCGTGTCAAAGCCCTGATCAATGTGGTCACCGAAGACCCACCAGTCCGGGCGAAATCTCGACTTTTGCCATTTTAACTTTGTAAACCCAGACACTTAACTTTGTCAAGCCCAAACAGACTATTCATTGCTAACCACGAATTGTATGCTACAAATTCGCACAGTCCACACAAGCCCCCACCGAGGGGTTCGAGTCCATCCCAACACAGGGCATCCAGGTCTCACTCAACCACGCCGGGCCAGCGCGGGTCGGTCGACCTCACATACAACCCCGAATCTCCTCGCAGAAGCACGCAGGCTCCCTACCGCAGGAGCGTCGGATGCACATACGAAAATCGAAAAGGCGAAGAAAATAAAACACTGTCACATGGCAGGATGGAACCCCGGATCCCCCGACCAGAAGGCCAGCGCCGAGTCCACAGCGCCACCAATGCCCAACACATCAATTCAATTCCACTATAAATTACGAACGTGGCATTTGTTACTTATTATTGTCATAAGATTTACACAAAACACATATTGTATCAGTAAGAAAACGCTTAAAATTATTGAAATGGCAGTCCATAAAATCAACAAGTCATCCTCAGCACATTCACTGTTTAACAATGTATATTGTTAAACTGTGTCACATTTTAGTGGGATACCTACTATGGTCACAATATAGTAACATCTGTGACCCCTCGTCCTTCATACCCACATCCATTATGATGCCAATTTATTATGCCTTTGAATTCACAATTAATTTCTTTGCCAATTAATTGTTACAGACTACACAATTCACATTTTAAGAAAAAGACTAGCGTTTGACTCTATTGCCAATGCTACGATTAATTACTTACCATTAAAAATTAGCAAAGTTTGATATTTTATATACCTGTTAATTCTAATTTATTGTAAATTAGCACTCTTCCTTTCTTCAGTATCTGTCTACAGGCACCTACAGATGAAATTGCTCTATTGCTATAATTCTGCCTTTACAATGCAAATCAATTTTCAATGCAATTGACCCATATAAACTATAGGTATAGAGATTGTCTTCAGCAATGTAACCGTTTATTTAATAGCCGCTATTCCATCTAGCTGTTTGTTAGAGATCTTGTTCACTTTATTTCATCAGATCAGAGGAAGTATCTTTAATTTTGGCTTTTTTAGTTTAGAATCAAGCATACTTTCTATACACGTTGTAAAAAACTTTTGCACCAAAGTGGTCTGGTACTTAATTCCATGACAAGCGAGTTACAATTTTACAAACAGAGCTTTTTTACTCTATTCGAAAGTATTTCACTTATGGAGTATTCTTACCAGTTGGTGCCCATGGGTATCTAACATATCAGTAGTGTACCTAATTATATTGTTAATATTTTGTATACATTTTATATGTGCACCTCATCATTTATCTAAAAATATACTATAGAAACCATCAGATATTTAGAGGCAAGCTATGTCTTTAAGCACTAAGAAAAAGCAAGAAAGGTCAAATTAAATCAAAATCAAATCAGTTTATTAAATTCGTTATTACAGGTTACAATGGTTGGTATGTTTTGGTGCTAGCATTATTTCCATGGTGTTACCTACCTGTGAAACTCAACTAATTATGGTAGTTTAAAATAAAAGGCTCAAAGTTTATCTTCACAAAAACATGATATTAACTTGCAAATGTTAAGCAAATTTATACCACCACTAAACAGTGTCCATTTACTTAGCCACTTGGTGATATTTCAAAATGTAAGTAAAATAATGTAACATGACCACACAAGGTCGAAATATTTTCAAGACTTAATCCGTAAGTGGCACTTAGAATCGAAATAACACAAGGAAGAAAAAATTCTTTGGAATAACTTGTAACATGTAGGTAATACAACAGTTACTTACCTATGTATGAGTGAATTCACTAGTTACAAATTTGAAATGTCTTGAAAATGGTACTTCATTTCCCCCCTTTTGTTTCAATCATCCCATATCTTTTTTTTAATCATTGTGGTTTTGAATTTATTTTATTTTATGTAAAAAATTTTCACAAGTATTTCACAAAATAAAGCAGGTTATCACTTACCTACAATTCCTACAAACTAATATGAGTTTATATATCTTAATATACTCATATACTTTATGAAACCGATGCAAGCAATTCTTCCATTCCAATTATAGTAACCAAATAATAAACTTTTCTTTCTTTCTTTCTTTCAAATCAATAGAATGTTATTATTGGTCAGCCAATACCTAGTTCCACTAACTTCTAAGCACTATGAATTAATCACCATTGGATTAAATACACTATGGATAGGTCAATTAACAGTCGCTTCGCATTTTAGTAAAGAACACAAAATGCATAATAATACAATAAGTAAGTAAAAACCCACGAATTTAAAAGTTTTTTAATGCTACATGGGCTTTAATTTTGGACTACGAACAAAACATAGTGTCTTCAAATTTGAGTCAACATTTTGGCTTATAATTGCTCTAAGTCACTAGCAATCGATAGTGAGCTTTCATAATGTGCCCACTTCAGCCGACTCTATTCCCCGTATATAAAACTACTCTTTGGACTCTATTTTCATTTGGCAAATAGGTGTCGGTAAAACTCCACAGTTAAACAAATTCCTCTCTTCCCGCTTTTTTTTTTTTAGTAATTGAAATATACGATTAATTTGACCATTATGTCACAGCCTTAGGCCCCACAGAACACATATACCCAAGGTTAGGCCCTCAGATCAAATACTACTAGCGGAGCTTAGGCCACAATTTGATTATTTGTTTTTTCAACACACTTGCTCGTAAAGTGGGTCTAATTTTACCGGTTTTTTTTATATACATAAGCAGCTCATAAACACGCGTGTATGATTTGTGTTATTTAATCAAGAAACTCAGTCTTTATTTATTTTTCCTCACAAGCGTGCTGAAAAGCGTCGCACAACACACGCGCGTACACTGGTTACCCACACTGGGCGCTATTACGCCCCGTGAGTTACAACCAACACACCGCACATATATATATATATATTATCCTAAAAATTTAGTATTATAAAAATTTGTCGATACCACTGACTGGTACGCACAAGCGATTTGATCATTATTAAGCAAAGACCTTTGTGTATTGCGGATGTATACAAACGAAATAAAAAACAATTATTACTACACAAGTTCCCGTTGAAAAGGTGGTAATAAAACTTGTGTAAAGGTTATAAACATTAATAAAATTTACCGAAATATTAAAACACATCGGCACCAACTTTATCCACAAAATATTGAAACGCGTTTTAGAAAACACAGCATATTTTTTTTTTAAACGTAGGAATTCAAAGAACACCTTTGAATAAAAGACAAGAACGTAATCCCGTAACTGTAATAAACAAAGACACATTTAACATTTAACACAAATAAAGGAAGGTAGATACACATAGGAGTAAGGCAGACTGATAATTAATTTTATTTGATTGCTTCGGGTAGCCCGTTTAATATCCGAACCATAGTAATCAATGATTACTGGACTCATTACAAAATTTGCATATTCAAATAATAGGTAGGTAAATTATAAAGAACCTCGTAAGTAAACGTTAACTTAACGAGATTGTTAGGTTAATCCCAAGGAGAGACGATAACTTAGCATTCCACGCGGGTGCTCGGTCTATCGCGTTGCAGAGAAGAGAGCCAAGAGCGGTGCCTGGGGCTTATGACCCAGGTGCAGGTTTAAGTGGCCACTTTATAATGCATTAACATTCACCTTCACCACCCCGGCTCCTCTCTCTGCCTAACCATAATTAATAATTATTTAATACGATTCCGTAAGTGAAGAAACTTAAACGTAAACAAATGGTCACAGCACTCACAGCAGTTCACTGGTTTTCAAAACTCAATGCCCTAACCGTTAAACGTTCGAATCACGAAATCACAGATTGGAGAGAATATATCTCAAGCAGCAGACTAAGTTTCTGACTGCCAGCGCCACCCGCGGCGCCGGTGAGATCTAAAAGTTGTCATTTGCAAGTTCCCTAACAAAATAATCCTTGTAATATTACTCCAACCTCACAAATAACACGTGGGCGAATGTTACTCCAATCACCGGGAAAATAGTAATCCAACATAACCTGTCGGGATTCTCGTAATTCAAGCCTTTTTATACTCGAATGATCCCAGCACCTCCACCATTTTATGTCGTGGCGGTTTATATGAACCGTTATGCATACAATAGGTTACACGACATAAGAACAAACGGATTAATAACTTTAAGGAGTAACATAGGTTGATCACGAAGTGATCGTGTTGTTTTTGTCGTTCGGTCAGTGTGCGATCTCATACTTAGCTATTGTTTGTTTACACAACATATCCGATATTCGGGTCAGGATGTTATAATCGCGAAAGTGACGCTGTTAAAGTGGTTGTGGCTTTGGTTTTGTTGTTGCGACTTGCAAATAAAAATCCTGTGGCGTATCTGATTGACATCGACGCTGCCGTTTGTCATCCGATATTGCGCCACTCTGGCGCTGCGGCGCGCGGCGTCGAGATCCCTAAGCTGTGCGGGAGCACAGCACGAAGACTGGATTGACGAGGAGTACCACATTAAAGACAAGATAAGTGCGTGATAGTAATAAGTTAGGAATAAGACATTGACTTTATTAGTGCTAAGTTAAGAACTTTAAGTACACTTTTAGTAGTTAAACGTTCATATTAAGTAGGTATTAAGCTTGTTGTACATATTATTATTATTTTTGTTCTATATAAACGTGTTGTGTTTGACCGCTTGGTGTTGTGTTGTGTTCCGTTGGGTGGAAGACAGATTTAATTCTGCTCTCTCCAACGGAGTCTGTGGTGGGCAGGGCCCACAACTGGAGCATGTCCGAATCGGACAATATGTCCGAAACGGACGGTGCTGATGACGGGGGGGCTGCTAAAGCCTCCAAATTCTTTAAAGTGCCCGCGGAGCCCGTTAGGGAAAAGAGCCGCTCGTCGGTCAGCGGTGGCGCGGCAAAAGCTCGTCGTGGGGGGGTATCCCCAGTTTTGCCGCTGGCAAGCGCCGGGGGGGTAGTGCTCCGTCGGAGCTCACGTGTACGTGTAAGCACGGCTAGTCCCGCTTACAGAGAAATCGCTAGTGGGACGGAACCAGCGCCGAGGAAGAGGTCGGTTCAGGGTCGTTTTTTTCAGGATCCGCTCGTTACAGACCTGGAAACTGAAGAAGAGGAAACTACGGCGCCATACGCCCCTAAGGTCCCCCGGACTAGAAGGGGTAGAGGAGGACTGACGCACGGTATTGGGCTGTCGCAGGCGAGGCGAGAATTCGAACAGCTGGAGGCCGACACTGACTCCGAGGAGTCTGAAAAGGAGTCGGAGGCTACAGATGCCCCCGTTAATAAGGGTAAAGGCAAGGGGAAGAGTTCCCCCGAGCCCTCTGCCGAGCTCTTGTGTAGCAAGGCCGAGGAGAGCGCGAAAGCGCTAGTGGGAGTGGCACGCAAGTCCCGTAACTTAAAGGGGACTTGCGTGAAAGAAATAAAAGACGCCTCGGAATCTCTCCTCGAGATTGTCCGCACTCTGGCGTCCAGGAAGACCTCGGAGGAGGTGCGTCGGCTTCAAGCTGACAATAAGCGCCTACGAGGTCAGCTGGACGCCATAGAAGGCGAAATGAAGGCCCTCCGTCGGGACTTTTCGGAGAGGACGGCGCAACGCCCGAGAGGCCGTGGGGTCGTGGCGGCCCCTGAGATTTTAGACATGGTTGAGTCGGAGGCTGTCGTCTCCGATGACGCCATAGAGGAGGAACTGCCGGAGGTGGAGCTACCGATAGCCCAAGCGCCGAAGACCGCCACCGCTGAAGGGATCTCCAAGAGAGAATTCTTGGAGTCTATTGAGTTCCTTCAGCGGGAGCTATTAGCCCAAGTAGGCACAATGGTTTCGGCCCGATTGGAGGGTCTAGAGGTAGATGGGCGCTTGATGCCGGCTCAGGTCCGGAGGCCACCACTGGCGTCGGACCGTGTGGCGCAGCCACAGCCTCAGCAGCAGCAGCCAACAAAGGCTGCAACGGCTAACACCACTCTTGCCCCGCCGGCCAATATGCCAAAAGAGGCAAGACTGGTCAGAAAGAAGGCTGCGCCTTCTACGTCCACGGCGGTTCCCTCCTCATCGGGGGCCACGGCACCCGTCGAGGCTCCCTGGACAGTAGTTAGGCGGAGCCGCAAAAAAATGGCGGTAGATGGGGTGGTGCCCAAGAAGGCTGGAACTGCTGGGGCTACCATGGCGCAAAAGGCGCCTAAACTGCCAAAGGCGCCACGTTCCCTTGCAGTGGTGGTGGCCCTTAAGCCGGAGGCGGTGGCAAAGGGCCTCACCTACGGTGAAGCTATTGCTAAGGCCAAAGCCTCAGTGAGCCTGGGCGCCCTAGGGATCGGGCCTGCCAAGTTCCGGACGGGAATAACAGGGGCTCGTATAATCGAGCTCCCGAAAGAGACATCCCCGTCTCAGGCGGACACGCTGGCCGCCAAATTAGGGGAGGCCCTAGGGGACGCGGCCAAAGTTACGCGTCCCGTCAAGACGGCGGACATCCGGGTAGTCGGCATCGACGACTCGGTGTCCGCAGAGGAGCTCGGCCAAATTTTGGCCCGGGTCGGTGAATGCCCAGCCCACCACATTAAGGTGGGCAGGGTACACACGGGGGTGAGGGGTGTCGGGGCGGCCTTCGCCTCTGTTCCCGTGGAGGCGGCAAAGCGCCTTGCTAACGCCGGGCGCATCGAGGTTGGATGGAGCTCTGCCTCCATCCAACTTCTGGAACAGAAACCCATGCGGTGTTTTCGCTGTATGGGCATGGGCCACCCCATACAGCGGTGCCCCTCCGCCAAGGATCGCAGTGGACTCTGTTTCCGCTGCGGGTCTGAAGGGCACAAGGCGGTGGACTGCATAGAGGCGCTAAAATGCGCCGTCTGTGCGGACGCAAAGCGGCCAGCCGACCACCGCATGGGGGGCATTAATTGCAACCCCCCGCCGGTCAGGGGCCGTTTGGCCCCGGTAAGGGTGACCGTAGCCCCTAAGAGCCCGTCACAACTGGCACCACCGCTAGCACCGGCCGCCGCCGCGGTCCAGGAGGAGCAAATGGAGACCACCAATGTTTAGTGGTCCCGTAAAGCTTCTCCAGGCAAATGTGAACCACTGCGCCGCGGCACAGGACCTCCTGTGTCAGACCGCGGCGGAGTGGGGTGTAGATTTGGCGACTGTGGCGGAGCCGTATTACGTTCCGCCGCAGTCGGCCAATTGGTTGGTGGCGGCGGATGGTTCCGCCGCTATAATGCGGGCGGCGCGTGGTACAGCCCCCTCTCTCATTTTAGGAGAAAGGGGTACTGGCTACGTAGCCGCCATGTGGGGGGGAATGTTGGTCGTGTCGACCTACTTCTCCCCCAATCGCAGCCGGGCGGACTTCGCGGTCTACCTGGCTGCGTTAGAAGGGGTCGTCCGGAGGACGGCCCCGGTACCGGTGCTGATCGCGGGGGACCTCAACGCGTGGTCTACTGCGTGGGGGTCCTCCAGAACCAGTCCGAGGGGTGGAGATTTGGAGTCCTGGGTTCTATCCCTGGGGCTCCAGATCTTGAATAGGGGCACCACCCCTACCTGCGTCCGGGTGCAAGGCACGTCCATTGTGGACGTGTCCTTTGCCACCCCCTCACTCGCCCGTCGAATCAACGACTGGCGAGTCGAGGAAGATGTGGAGACCCTGTCGGATCATTTATATGTCCGATATGAGGTCTCCACGGCATCCCATGGGGTCCCGAACCGTAGGGGCTCGGCGGTGAGCGCCTTTCCAAAATGGGCGCTCACCAAGCTCCGCCCGGATGTGGCGGAGGAGGCGGCGATGGTGCGGGCGTGGGCGGAAGTGCCGCCCCACCTCACCAGGGATGTCGACGGCATGGCGGATCTCTTCGCGGACGATATGAAAGTCGTCTGCCAAGCTGCCATGCCGAGGGCGCAGGCTTGCCCCGAAAGGGGACAGGTGTACTGGTGGACGCAGGAGATTGCGGACCTGCGTACCACCAGCATGAGGGCTCGGCGCGCTTACGTGCGATGTCGTAGGCGCAACAGAACTACACCCGACGAGGAAGCTGAGCTCCGTCGGGTGTATGCGGCAGCCAAGAAGGCCCTGCGTAACGAAATCTGCAGGGCCAAGGAGGAGTCCAGGGAGCAGTTTTTGCGGCTCCTGGACGATGATCCGTGGGGGCGTCCGTATCGGATGGTGAGGGGCAAGTTCAAAGCTTGTGCTCCACCCACCTCCGCTATGGACAGGGGGCTGTTGGACCGGGTGCTGAATACTCTGTTCCCTAATCCTGGTCCGTTTCAGCCCCCCAGAATGGACCCCCCGGACACTCCTCCGGAGGAAGTGGCTGTCGTAATCCCTCCCGTGTCGAACGTGGAATTCGACACGGTGAGGGAACGGTTCCGGCGAAAGAAGAAGGCGCCGGGACCGGACGGTGTCCCATCCAGGGTTCTGGTCCTCGCCCTGAGACACCTCGAGGAACGGTTCCGGGCGGTGCTGGACCTGAGTATCGCCTCGGGCCGCTTCCCCAGTCGGTGGAAAGTGGGCAAGCTCTGCCTGTTAAGGAAGGAGAGCCGCCCCGCCGATTCCCCGACTGGGTATCGGCCGGTGGTGCTGCTCGATGAGGCTGGGAAGTTCCTGGAGAAAATTCTGGCTTCCCGAATCATCGAGCATCTGGAGGACCGGGGGCCGGACTTGGCTGCCAACCAGTTCGGCTTCCGCACCGGCCGGTCCACGGTGGACGCGGTGGCCCTCCTTAAGAGGTGGACTGAGGAGGCCACGGCTCGTGGGGAGGCTGTAGTTGCGGTGTCGCTGGACATCCGCAACGCCTTTAACAGCCTGCCTCATGAGTGCATAAAGGAGGCACTCCGCTTCCACCGGGTGCCTCCGTACCTCCGCACCCTTGTGGAGGACTACCTGGATGATAGGACAATCCTCTACGAGGGTCCGGATGGTCGCGTCCATTCGTGGGCAATGGCGGCGGGCGTGCCCCAGGGTTCCGTACTAGGTCCTCTATTATGGAACCTGGGGTACAACTGGGTCCTGCGAGGCAACCTCCTTCCACGAATGGAGGTCGTCTGCTTCGCCGACGACACACTTGTTGCGGCGAAAGCAAATACGGGGGAGGAGGCGGCCCACCTTGCGTCGGTCGGCGCTTCACTCGTCGTCCGACGCATCCGCCTCCTAGGCCTGGACGTGGCCCTCGACAAAACGAGGGCCATGATGTTCCACGCCTCCCGTCGCAGGATCCCACCGGGGCTGCGTGTCCGAGTGGAGGGGGTCCGCATACCGGTCGAGGCACACTTCAAGTACCTCGGCCTGGTTTTGGATCCCCGATGGAACTTCGAGGAGCATTTTAAGCTCCTCATTCCACGGCTGTGTGCCGCCGCAGCCGCACTCGGACGGGTCCTTCCTAACGTGGGAGGGCCAGGATCGGCGTGCCGGCGACTGTATCATGGGGTAATACGGTCAATGGCACTCTACGGAGCCCCGGTATGGGCAGAGTGCCTCTCCCCCCGGACGGTGGCCCTCTTGCGACGTCCGCAGAGGGTCATAGCAACCCGGGCCGTGCGAGCTTATCGCACGGTCAGCCACGGCGCGGCCTGCGTACTTGCGGGCCAAACGCCGTGGGATGTCGATGCACGCGTCCAGTCGGAGGTGTATCGGCATCGGATTGCCGTCCGAGAACGGGGGGGACGATCTGCCCCACAGGAGGTGGAGGTGGTTCGTACCCAGGCGCAGAGGGAGGCTCTGCGCCGGTGGGGTGAGGCACTCGTCTTCCCAGCTGCCGGCCACCGGACGATCGAAGCGATCCGTCCGGTGTTGGAGGAGTGGGTTGGGCGCCGGCAAGGCAGCCTCTCATTCCGCATGGTGCAGGTACTGACCGGACATGGTTGTTTCGGTCACTACCTGCACCGAGTTGCACGTCGGGAGGAAACGCCGCAGTGTCATCACTGCGACGCTCCCGACGACACGGCCGAGCACACCCTGTTGGTGTGCCCGGCCTGGCGACGCCAGCGCAGCGAATTAAACGTTGCGCTGGGAGGCGGCGACCTTTCGCTGCCGAGCATGGTCGTGGCCATGCTCCGCGGCGAAGCGGAATGGGGGGCTGTCGCCTCCTTCTGCGAAAATGTCATCTCGCAGAAGGAGGCTGCGGAGAGGGAGCGGGAGGTAGATCCTCAGGCCGCTCCCATCCGCCGCAGACGGATAGGCAGGAGAAGGCGGGCATTCGCTCAAGCAATGCCTGTCCGATGACCCTGCCGTGTGGCCTGCGTGCACGGTTGGCCCCGTGCACGCCGCCGTAAGGCCCTCCGTCTGGGGATTGCCCTGGTGTTCTCGGGCAATCCCCCCTTGGCGAGAGCCCGACCGGGTGGTCGGGCTTGCCCGGGCGCGTAGGTAGTGGAGTCGCAGTGTGGACCTTACCTAGCGCGCCCATAAGGGCAGGAAGAACACCGAGGGGTTTTAGTGGGTAGGCCTGGCACTCTGCCAGGTGAGCCCCACACACGCTCACCGTTTAGCCAACGGTGGGTACGGTGCGGTTGCGCATTTCCCCGCGATAAAAAAAAAAAAAAAAAAAAAAAAAGGTTGATCACGAAGTATCGTCTTATCTATACGTATTGAGAGCCATACTCGATGGAGCGGGTCATACGGCCCGCTTTACTCTCTGCACGGAAGCCGAGAGATTCTCAGTAACGACAGGAAACCTAGACGCATCTAGGACGCATTACACCTGTCCCTTCCGTTAGGGGGACCGCGAGAGCTGCCTTCAACAACACAACCCTTCATCAACACAACCACGGGGGGCTCACCCCCTCACAGACCTCCAACCTCCCCTATAGTCTGCCCATGCCTCGCAACTGACACTCCTGATCTCTCTCACACAACTAGGCGGTTTCATCGCCTGCATCACCAGATGCCTCACGTGGTCCAGACCAAGTGCCCTTGACGCAACAATGCACGCCCCCAGGCTCCCTTGACGCAACTCGTACGCCCCCAGGAAGAGATCAGGAGAGGCCGAGCTCTCCGGCCACTGTTGGACACACAGAACATAGAACATAGAAACCTCTTCCAGTGTTCTGTGGTTGAACATATCAGATGGACCATACTTCATGAACTTGCACAATTCTTAACTAAGCCATCAGGCACTTACCATAATATATCCTTATATTATTTATAACCCCGCCACTTGGCCAGTTCACACTCTCACCTGCTGCACCTTTCTTCGCTCCCAGGTCTCGCCTTCCTCACCTGATCACTATGATGTTCAGAACCGAAGTGAACAAGTCACAAGAGAAAGCCACATGTCTGCCTTATAGGCAAAGCAGAATAGCATTCTTAAAATACCGACACAGTACAATACCATTATTACCACTGAGTCGACACAACGCTATTTATACTGACAAAGGAATTGGGAATGCTGCTGGTAGTATCGGTAACATTAATAATTCACATAATTAGATTCATAATTTATTTATTACCCATAACAATATTAGAAACATAATCATTGTATCAATTTATTCATTTCGTTTCTTACCGGAAGTAGTCAGAGTATTCGCGGAACTCCGCGACAGGGGAGTTCTAAAAATAATAGCACGCGTTATCTTTTTTAAGCAATAAGAGGCCCAATTATCAATTCCCTTTTTATGATTAAAAAAATAACTATATTTGTTGTTGAATCACAGATTGTGGGTTGGATGTCCAACTCCTAACAGAATCCGATATAGCTTCACCCTTTCGAGGTGTGAAGTATTCGTAACGCGTAATTCAGCGGCATACCTATTGCTGTCACCCAGGAGCTCAAAGTGGAATAATCCGTGTCCATTGCGTTATCCAATAGAGTTCCTAATTTACCATTTATTTTTCTTGTAAAAAATAAGATGATTTGACGTTTTCCAAGATTTATTTGCTGCGGTTATCTCAATTTGTTTAAAGCTCGGTAAAGGAGAAAAAAATAGCTGTGTGGATACGCCCTAACCGCGGAGCAAGGTTAAGAAATTTAACTGGAAGTTTCATGTGTATTCGTGTAAGCTAACGTTTCGTTATTCGTGTAAATTAAAATTTGTGTGTAGCAGTAATTTAAACCGTTTGCCTCACAAATTTCCCGAGCTTCGCTTCATTAAGCTGTTAGGTAATGAAAAACAATGTTAATGATTGTTTTTCTTATGTTAAAGTTCCAAAGTCTGCCTCCGACGGAAAAAACAAAGACTGCCGTCTTAAAAAATATTATTTAATAAGAGCTTTTGAGTTTCAATGCATTTCTACACCTATTTTTATTGTATTCGAATTTCGAATATTCCTTGTGTTCCTTCCTTCGAATCGTTATGAAAAATTCAATTGGGTCAAGCAATCTCGGAGGCCAAGCAGCCGGTCCTTTAAGAATACTGCTTGTTTAACGTTTGAGTTCGGAAAAGAATCAAGTCCTCCAAAAGTATTGGTAAACTATTTTGTTGGAAATGAAAATAAATGACATCAACGTCGCTGGCAGCTCAAAAGGGCCTGCCGAGAATTAAATAGTGTGGTGTGACAAGTACCTAAATCGCGAAATTTTCCGCATAAATTTGGTAGTTGTGCACATGCTGAAAACACCAGTATCCTTTTTCCCTCCAGATCCTTCTACCTCCGTAGAGACACAATCGGGATCGGCGTTAGCCATTCCCCGATTGCTAACACCAGTACCCCTTTTTTTTTCTCGGAGGGAAATGCGTAACCGCACCGTACCCGCCGTTGGCTCGGCGAGCATGTATGGGGCTCTCCCGGCGGAGTGCCAGGCCTACCCACTAAAACCCCCCGGTGTTCTCCCTGCCCTTATGAGCGCGCTAGGTAAGGTCCAAACTGCGACTCCACTACCCACGCGCCCGGGCAAACCCGACCTGGTCGGGCTATCGCCAAGGGGGGATTGCCCGAGAACACCAGAACACCAGTACCCCTAGCACAAACCACTGTCGTAATCACAGAACACAAAAGAGGAAATAGTATAGTAATCGTATTTACTTACTATTTATCGATAATCGATGTATAATATAATCGATAACGATGATATTACGATAGCTAGCTGTCGAATAAAACGATACCACCCGTCAAAAGCGAGTTCATGCTGACGATTCCCATACCTTAGTTCTCGTTAACTATAGGTACTATTATGATGACCATTGATTACCATTACGATTACGATTCTAGTTAGTTTGTGTTATTGAATTTGTTCCTAAAACGACCATTGCAGCGCTGCTCTAGTTTTCATACAAAATAATAACGCTTACGATTACCATGACCACAGCTATAGTGGTACAGTTCTGTCAGCTTTTTTTGACAAAGCTATGAGAGGACATATAGTTATATCGATTCGCAAAGAATAATTTTGATAGTTACGAGTACTTTAAGTATGTAGGTTATCAGATTTTGCCTGCGCTACCCTTTCAGCGTATTAAAAGGTCGATAACAAACAGACGCGCCCTTAGAACACGTTAAGCCGCTTACCTACTTACCCTGGAAAACAATTCTTGCCTCAATGAATTTGGACAAATAACAGTTCTAAACATAAGGAGTTCCGGAACTAAATCTATATAAATAAAAATGGATCTTCGAAATGTATGTACGCCCATAACTTTCGAACGACTGCACCAAATTAGATGATTCTTGGTTTTATGTATTCATTATTGTTAGGACAAGGTTTGTGTAATATAAAAATTACAATAATTTAAACAAACATTTCAGTAATTTACTTAAAAAACATGGCGAGACAAGGTACGCCGGGTCAGCTAGTTTTTAATATATTCAGTTTGTACTACGGATGCTATGACTTTATTTTCATTATTCTGGGGGTTACTATCGTCATCACCATCGTTATCACTTCAACCTCAATACGTAGCAGGACAAGTTGGTGAGGGGCTGTAAGGTATTGTTTCGAGTTTTTCATATCTTTATTATTTCTGAAGTTGCGGTTATCTCCCTTATTCGACTCTTACGACACACGTATTCAAAATGCACTACCTTACGGAGCTTTATAGTTAGGATTATTATGCAATTATATATCATCATAACAGCTCATATACGGACGTCCCCACCGAGAGGCTCAAACCCACCCTAAGTTAGGGTGTTTAGGCCTTAGTCAGCCACGCTGGCCCAATGCGGATTGGTCGACTTCACATACACCTTTGAATTTCTTTGCAGATGTATGCAGGTTGCCTTACGATGTTTTCGAATGTACATATCAAACTCGAAAACGAAAAACACATTGGTACATGCATGGCGGTCTTGAACCTCGGATCTCCCGATTGGAAGGGAAGTGACGAGTACACAGCGCCACCGACGCTCTACAAATTATTAGGTGCGTTCCGAATGAGCTTATGACAGCGCTCTGGGTCAACGCTATTTCGAACAGGATTCCAAATCCTTTTCATTTATGATTGATTGATTCCTGACAATTTAAAGATAAAGAATCGTGATGTTCTGTATAACTAAGTAGGTATTTATGTAAACAAATACGGTTGTATTTGGTAACGAACGACACAGTAAGAACTGACACATCTAATATTGTAATGGAAGTTGAGCTCAAACTTTTGCTTTGAGGTTAGCTTTCAAATGACGACTCTGTAAACAGGTTTGCATTGCTGGTTTTCTTTATAGTTTTTTCCCGTACAGGGTTTCCCGCCGCCCGTAGACTTGTGAGCCATTGGCATAGCTTCTTTGGTATGCAAAAGTGATCATGTAATAAACCAATTTGAATAAACTATATTGAGTTAGAATCTATGTAGTTCTATCTATATGTATTTGTATATAGGACTCGGCACTTGCTTTCCAATCGGGAGATCTGGGGTTCGAGACCGCAAAGTACCAATGTGCTCTTCGTTTTTCGAATTTCATATGTCGGTACATTTGTCTGACGCTTCTACAGTGAAGGAAAACATCGTGAGGCAAACTACATAAGTCACCAATTTAAGTTAAGTCGACCAATCCGCACTGGGCCAGCGTGGTTGACTAAGGCCTAAACACCCTAACTTAGGGTAGGCTCGAGCCCCTCGGTGGGGACGTATATGAGCTGTTATGATTATGATTAAAATTCTTTCATCTGTATTTTTTTATAACCCACTTTAATTTTCACATTAGACACTCCTTCTATTTTTCATCATTTTTAGGGTTCCGTAGTAAACAAGGAACCCTTATAGTTTCGCCATGTCTGTCTGTGTGTCTGTCCGCACTTTTACTCAGAGACTAATTAGTACTAGAAAGCTGTAATTTGGTATGGGTATGTATATTAATCAGGCCAAAAAAGGGGTGGAAAAAAAATATTGAAATAATTTTTTTTAGGGTAGCTCCCATACAAGTAAAGTCGGAGTATTTTTATTTTCTCAACTAACCCATCGTGTGGGGTATTGTTGAATAGATCTTTAAAAAATAATGTAAGGTTCAGAACACCATTTTTCGATTTAGGGATCCGTTTCTGAAATATTTGTTAGAGGTAGGTAAGTGTCCCCCTCTCTATCGGGCAAACGGTTATATATGGACACGTGAAAAAAATTACAACAGTAGTATATATAACGAAGTTTAAAGGAAAACTATCAGAGTTGAGTACTAAGTACAAACTAAAAAGTTATAGACGACTAACTTATAAAATGTACTCGGAAAAGTAAAATTTCATTGAACATTAGTACTGAATATAAATTTACGAACCGCGTGAAGTTAAGGAATAATTGAAGTTATAAAATCATTGCAGCTTTAATAATAATAATAATTCCTAATTTAATAGCTACACTGCGCGTGGCCCGACACGCACTTGGCCGGTTTTTTTTTTATATCTTGAGGTTAAGAGATTTCTGTGTTTTTATTATTTTGTCATTCCTGTATTATATAATTATGTGTCCTCAGTTAATAGTTGAGTATAAATTATATACTCGTATACTACAATGTTAGACGGCATTATTTTTCCAATGTACATATACAGCATGACGTAGTGAACACCAGCAGAAATTACCTATGTAGAAAATCATCCTAATAAATACGCTCAAACAAGCTCACAGATAACTGCTAGTCTCCACGTTACTAATTGGAAGGTGTTGGAAGGCAACGCCAAGTACGAGTAGCTCTGTAGTCTCAGACAGGTAGGTAATTAAAACAGTCTTCCTCCAGATAGCAAACGGCAAAGTTGACTCAATTAGAGCTTTCTGATTCGACGCACTTCTCTCAATACGATGTTGTTCATGGGCAGCGTTGGATTTCGTAGTATAATTATACTATTTGTACCATTATTTCATGATGTGTAGTATGTAGTATCGTAATGCCAGGATACTACGCGAACGTACCATAATTTTACCCTCAGCTCGATTGACAACTTTTCTTGGTTCGATCATTCTCCTTTTTATTATTTAACAAATAATCAAAGTATCTACCCGACAATATAAGTAAGTTATGTTCTGTATGTATATGTATGGCACCATCGAAACAGCCAGCGACAAGCTCCAGCCGGGGATTCCTTCCTTGCATAGTGTTTTACTATTTTTTTCGTTTAGTCGGCACTCGACGGGGGAGGTTAACCCACTGATTGGATCTCTCCATTTTGCCAATGACTCATTTTGCTAAAAAAACAAAACGTGGTATAATTTTTGACAAGTAGTATATTTTTCATTTCCATAGACAATAATTTTGTGAGGGTCTGAATCCAACCCTGTTCATGGGCCAATTTAAATCGCGGATTAATCACCATAGAGATCATGCATATCTATTAATTAGATCTTCGATTTTGTGAGGGGTTATATGTGGATAGTAGCTGTCTGGTTGAACAAGCTCTCTAAATAATAAGTTTTTTGTTATCATAAATAATATAATAAGAAATATAAAATGCCATTAAAATAGGTTCGTTTTTTATGGTTTCAATCGTTTGCTGTAGAAATCAAAAGTATCATTTTCAATCACTGTCAGCAGCACGCTAATATACTAAAATAAATAGTTATTTTGAACTGACTACAAAAAAGGAGGTTCTCAATTCGATGCGTATGTTTTTTGCATGTTACGTGTTTACTCCGTCAGTTGTGGGCAGATTTTTTTAAATTCTTTTTGTATTCGATAGAGTATAGCGGTATCCTGCGGTAGTTCCGTTGTCACCAAAGTCACGATCTGATGGTGGGATCCCGAGAAAATTGACGAAACCCCTTAAATTTTATAGGTACCGCCAACGCGACCCTTTGTCGAGTCAATCTAAGTAAAGTCGAACGTAAAAGAACCACAATATTTACCAGCGTGATATTTTAACGGCTTGCTGATAAATAATCATACTAGTGTTCAAGTTTACGTAATCCCGTTTGTGTTCGCTTACGTCAAAATTATTTACTGCATGACCATGACTCCAATGATCTCTTTTGAGACACAGATAAGCTTGTTTAGTATGTATTGGTTATTTCCCTAGCTCCAATATGTACGAATGTGACATGACATTATGTTGTGAAATATTAAACTTCATCGATAACATTACTTATTAGGCTTTCCTTTTATATGTACTCGTATACCCACTAGCTTTCGCCCGCAGTTTCGCCAGCGTTATTTTCGTATTTTCAGTGCGAATTTTTACCGTGGCAATTCTATATCCCGTAGTGAAAACAATTCAAACCATAGAGCGAAAGCTGGGGGTTGCATATTTGCTGCGAATCTCACAGGAACCACATGTACTATAGTTGACTCTTACCACTTACCGTCAGGTGGCCTGTATGCTTGTTTGCCAACTTAGTTGTATAAAAAAGGTAGTTGTTGATACTCACAAAAATTTCAACCCCTATTTCACATTTCTAAGAGGCGAATCTTATTAACGACTTAAATACAAATTTAATGCTTCTAGCTTCTAAAATGACGGAATTCCATACAAATTTTTAACTCATTTTAACCAAAGTTACACCCTCAAAGGGTTTTCTTAAAATTTCTTAAAATCCGTTCCTAGCTGACATTTCCTATCCAATAGTAACCTTCGCGCCAATTTATTTTGTTCCTTTTGTTTATTTATATTAGTTTCCTTGCTCTCCTACTTACTTCGTGTTTGTTTAGTTGTACATCGAACCATAGTTTCACTAGTACCATTGATGGTACTAACAATATTCATGTGGATAAGCCAATATTAACGATGGTACTGATCCTAAACTAGTGTCATTATTACCATTGATGGTACTAAGGATACAAAGTTGTTTCACTTGTACCATCAATGGTACTAGTCAATGGTACTACTGACATAAAGGCCAATTATAGGTCAAATAGTTTTCAAGATTTCGTGATTAATAAGTGAGTGTAAGTAATCGAACTTTACTTATTTGATATGGATATAATATGTGTGTGAGGGATGTGATGTTGCCGACTTGATTCCTAAAATTCTGAAGCTTGTTTTGTATTTTGTGTTAAAAGTGTTTGATATTCATCACACCATACAGCCCACACATGCACCATCGTCGATCGATCTAATCACAATATTGATTTTACTTTCTCATTTTTCTGAAATATTATCGTTTTTAACAGATTCATAATTAAAGTAACATTACTAACTAATGGCTAACGTAAAAGACAATGGACTAATCTATACTAATATTATAAAGAGGAAAGATTTGATTGTTTGTTTGTATTGAATAGGCTTCGAAACTACTGAACCGATTTTGATTAAAGTTGGTATAGGGATACGAGACCACGAGAAGGACATAGGGTAATAGTCCTACGGAAAAAAATCCCACGGGAAAAAAAATAGCGCGGGCGAAGTCGCTTTATATATTATAGTTAGAATCGTGAAATAAGAAGACACGTAACAAAAAATCTTGTAAGTTTATTCTTACATTTAAATATTATTACTAATTTTCACGACTTAAATTATACTTAAATTATTAAAACTAAGACATGATAAAATCTAGTCAAAAATATAGAGTAATAATAAATAATTTTCAAATAATTCTGCCATTATCAACTAATTTAATGTAAGTACAAGCACTTCTATTACAGGCGGCGGGTATCAAATCTGAAACAAAAAATATTTAATCGTTAGTTTCTGTATGTATACTTTGTTTCTAATAACACCATAACAGATTAAAATTGTAAATCAAAAAAGCGTATAAGTCCTAAATACTGATAATGTACTAAAAATAAATTAAAATGTATTGTATCTATAAGTAGATGAAACCAAGCTTTTTAGAGATATAAAAACATATAATTATTGTTTGTAACTTTTTGTCATTAACATAATACATATGAAATGACAAAATTTACACGTTACACGACAGTTTCGCGAGTTAAATAAGCAATGGTTTTGTGCTCCGTTCCCGTTTGTGGAGCTATTTTCATTTCATAAATTTCCTGTTCACGAGCGCAACAGAGCACACGGTATATATAGTACTCGAGTAAACAATACCATTGCAAACCACCGATTTTAACGTTAATTTTGGGCAACTTTCAAACATGTGTCGGAATTAGATTTTCATATAACACCAGTAAAAGGACGTTGCATTATATACGTGACTGGGAAGCCTTATAAACAAATGAATATTGTACCTACTACATGAATGTAAGAAAAACGTTTAAATTACTTTATATTTGTTTATATTACGAAAGAGATTTAAACTCGCAACAATGAATGATCGTATGAACTTAAAAGCCCTTGCCCTTTCCAAACAATATCTTCTTCTTCTTTTCTTATATATAAAAATGAAACGCTGTGTGTTTGTCTCGCTAAAACTCAAAAACGGCTCGACAGATTCTTACAAAATTTTCTGTGTGTGTTTGAATAGGCCCAAGGAAGGTTTAAACATAAAATTTTTGGCGCTGCAATCGGGCAGGACAACGTCTGCCGGGCCCACTAGTCTTCTTATTCTATATATATATATATATATATATATATATATATATATATAAATAAAAATGGATCTTCGAAATGTATGTACGCCCATTACTTTCGAACGACTGCACCAAATTGAATGATTCTTGGTTTTATGTATTCGTTATTGTTAGGACAAGGTTTGTGTAATATAAAAATTACAATAATTTAAACATAAATTTTAGTAATTTAGTTAAAAAACATGGCGATACAAAGTACGCCAGGTCAGCTAGTCTTCTTCTTCTTCTACTTTTTATATATAAAAATGAAACGCTGTGTGTTAGTCTCGCTAAAACTCTGAAACGGCTCGACAGATTCTTACGAAAATTTCTGTGTGTGTTTGAATAGGTCCAGGGAAGGTTTAAACGTACAGTTTGACCCGGTAGGTGGCGCTGTAATCGGGCAGGACAACGTCTGCCTGGCCCACTAGTCTTCTTCTTATATATAAAAATGAATCGCTGTGTATTAGTCTCGCAAAAACTCTGATAAAGATTCTTACGAAATTTTCTGTGTATGTTTGAATAGGTTTAGGGAAGGCTTATACGTACAATTGGTGGCACTGAATCGGGCAGGACAACGTCTGCCAGACCCACTAGTCTATATAAATAAAAATCAATGTATGTATAATGTTGTTTGTCCTCTATGCGTTCCGAAACCATTCATCAAATTGTAATGAAACTTTGGTAGGGTGTTTTGGGGACGCCCGTGAGGGTTCCTAGCAAAAAATGGCATTTACGTGGCATTGCAACGCATGCCGGGTACAGCTAGTAGTTGATAGAAATACTTATTATATGAATGGTTTTCAAAAATTGTAGAAAAAAGGATGAAATAAGTGACAGTGTTCTAAATTAAATATGGCCGCCACTCAAAAATGTCGGACCATATTTTGCTTTTAACCCCAGTAATCCCATTATGAGATACATACGGTATAAGACTTGTTGGGCGGATCCGGATCTTTCTACTTGCTGACGTTTATTGATGAATTTAGTAGATAGACTTTTGAATACTTTTAAAAATCTAAATCAGAAACGTTTTCTGAATTTTTAGAGTTTAAGCATTTAGTGGAGAATCAGACAGGCGAACGCATCAAGGTGCTACAGATAAATAATGGACGTGAGTATGAAAATATTCAATTTTGCACATTTTTAAAGAAGAATGGTATCGCATCAGACCACAGTTCCATATAGTCCACAACAAAAAAAAGTGTCTCGGGACACACCAACAGCACCATCACAGAGAAAGCAAGATCTATACTCCAGGACTCACAACTACCTCTTGCATAGTGGGCCGAAACAATAAGCACGGCGATTTATCTCAAGAATCGAGTCTCTCAATAATGAAATCCCAGCAGTGCTATAGATTTGGAAGAAAATTGGCCTTTCCCATCTAAGTCTTTGCTAGCAAAGCTCATACTTTGGTACCCAAAGAAATGTACTCGAAACTTAATTCAAAGACGAAAATGTGTACTTCTTGGCTATGCCACTGACAGGAAAACCTATCGCCTTGTGGACCCACAAAATCCTCGTGTCACAATCAACGCACAAGATGTTGTCTTCATTGAAGATAAACGGCAGTCTGTACTACCCGAACCCATTGTTAAGACTGATTTTATTTCCTCAACTCCTCCATTAACACAATGCCTTGTTCTCATGCCCATAGACGACAAGCCAGTGTTACAGACGCAAGTTCCATTGCAACTGAAGCAGACGCCTCAGAATGGGGTTGTAACTAAATGGTATACACGGTGTAAAAAGACGTATACCGAAGCCCGCGTCTACGCATTCAAGCCATTAATAAACCAATATAACGAAAAATCAAGGATGTAAAACGAAATTAATTTTTAGTCTTAAAATAAACAACAACAATAAATACTACGCAATGTATCGCGTACTTGCGTTTGGCTTGCGCGTCCGGATATCGCGACGGTGTTTGTTTCTGAGTCAGTGTGTGCATGTTAAAAAGCAAGACGAGTTTCCCGCGCAAGAGATTCCTTTTCAGTCATAAATTTTATTAAGAAATACTGATTTTTTTCATACATGTTTCTTTGGACGAAAATGATCAAAATACATTTCGAACAGTTTTGTATAAAAATCTCGAAAAATATGTTCAATTTTAACCTTGAACATCTCGGCAACTATTAATTTCACAACCATGGTCTAGCTAGAAGACAAAAACTATAGTGATGATGGGAGCAATACGCGGGTTTCGGCTTCGGGACCGGTCTTTTTACATCCTGTATAATGGCAATATCGTGGCCTTTGGGTGTTCTCATCGTGGCCATTTCATGACAATCACTAGAAACATTCAATTAATTATGTCAAAAATGTGTTTTCCGACAACTAGAATCTTTCTATCAACATTTAGTGCAAGCAGTTAGGTTGCTATAATAAATATTTAATCGCGTTCTATCGCCCAACACCACAACGAGAGTTCTGACGAGCTTTTTTCACTAGTCACACCTTCTACTTTGCCTTTATGTACAAACTATGACAAATACTTGCTTACAATGCATGTGACAGTTTCATCTTTTCACAGACTGCTCCGAAGTTAAGTTTACAGCCTTTCTCTCATAGAATTTTCATAGAAAGAAAGGCTGTAAACTTAACTTTGGAGCATTCTGTGAAAAGATGAAACTGTCATATGTATTGTAAGCAAGCATTTGTCATAGTTTGTGTAAACTTATTTAAATGTAAAAATATTTTTGGAACTCTCAATCTCTATATATATAATAAAATCGTAGAGGTACAAAAATCTGTAATTGCGAAATATTAAGAAAAAAAATACACAGGTCGCCTTAAAATCATTAGCAGAACACGATAGTATAGTTTTTTAAAAAATTGTTTGTTTGTTGGTTTGTTTGTTTGTTTGTTTGTTTGTTTGTCTGTTTGTCCGGAAAGATCTCCGAAACTACTGGACAGAATTTGATATGGCTTACACCACAATGCTTAGAATTTTCCGGAAGAACATTTAGGCATAATTTCGTTTGTTTAAATTCACTTTTTATTTTTAGTGAAAAAATACCATATAAAATTTTCGAATTGGCTTTAGGTAGAAAAACAACATGGCGCACGTAAAATTATTTTGACAAGTCTGTCACATAGTACAGAGAGCAGGTATTTTCTTCCACGAAGGAAAGGCAATGGAACTACGCCATACAGCCTGATCTTAAGTAATTGGATTTCGAAAATTGAAAGGCAGAAATGAAGTGTTTCACATAGTACAAATAAAATTTAATATTTTCTGTTAATGGCTGTGCGCCTGTGCCCAACTGGATTTCGCCAACCAAATTGTCGTTTTCTTATGTCGTACCGTGGTGGTAAGGCAAAAAGATCAAGCCATACAACCAATGTATAAAGCATTTTTTATGATAATACTTATCGAGTGACCATAAAATTTGTAGATTGGTTTAATTCTTTACTAATTTTTACAAAATCGGTACAATTTTTGAAATATTTGAAATGTTGAAAAATGAAGATATTCTTTTCAAGGTATTTTGAAAGGTGTTATATGTTTTTACTAAGGAATCAAACTTTTTCATCCATTTAAAACTATTAAAAGTAATAGATTAATATTGATAATTAAAAAAAATATCTGACTGCAATGTTCTGGGTTACGCGTAGAGGGACGGGACGGGACTCTTGATCCTAATGTCTAAAATGACGGATCACATTTTTTTGGATACACCCAAGGAACATGGATATCGAACGAAAAACCTAAAGAGTAGAACACATTGAACCTAGCCACGTTGACTTAAATTGACATGACTGCCGATAAAGTTCGTTTCCAAACCCAGCGATTGTATATCAAATGAAAGGCCTTGATGAGTAGAGCACTATGAACATAGGAAAATCGCCCTAAATTCAACATGGCCGCCGCTCAAATAAAACGGATAAAAGTTCGTTTCCAAACCCAGCAATATGGGTATCAAATGAAAGGCATTGATGAGTAGAGCACTATGAACCTAGCAACATTGACATAAATTCAACATGGCCGCCGCTCAAAAAAGGTGGAATAAAGTTAGTTTCCAAACCTAGCAATATGGGTATCAAATGAAAGGCCTTGAAGAGTAGAGCACTATGAACCTAGCAACATTGACATAAGTTTAACATGGCCGCCGCTCAAAAAAGGTGGATAAAAGTTAGTTTCCAAGCCTAGCAATATGGGTATCAAATGGAAGGCCTTGAAGAGTAGAGCATTAGGTATCTAGGAAAATCGACCTAATTTCAACATGGCCGCCGCTCAAAAAAAAAGGATAAAAGTTCGTTTTCAAACCCAGCAATATGGGTATCAAATGAAAGGCCCTGATGAGTAGAGCACTATGAACCTAGCAACATTGACATAAATTCAACATGGCCGCCGCTCAAAAAAGGTGGAATAAAGTTAGTTTCCAAACCTAGCAATATGGGTATCAAATGAAAGGCCTTGAAGATTAGAGCACTATGAACCTAGCAACATTGACATAAATTAAACATGGCCGCCGCTCAAAAAAGGTGGATAAAAGTTAGTTTCCAAGCCTAGCAATATGGGTATCAAATGAAAGGCCTTGAAGAGTAGAGCATTAGGTACCTAGGAAAATCGACCTAATTTCAACATAGCCGCCGCTCTAAAAAGAAGAATAATAGTTCGTTTCCAAACCTAGCAATATGGGTATCAAATGAAAGGCCTTGAAGAGTAGAGCATTAGGAACCTAGCAAAATCGACCTAAGTTCGACATGGCCGCCGCTCAAAAAAAAAAGGACAAAAGTTCGTTTCCAAACCTAGCAATATGGGTATCAAATGAAAAGCCTAAAAGAGTAGAGCATTATGAACTTAGGAAAATTGTTATAAATTTAACATGGCCGCCGCTCAAAAAATGGATATTGGTTCGTTTCCAAACCCAGCAATATGGGTCTCAAATGAAAGGCCTTGATGAGTAGAGCACTATGAACCTAGCAACACATAAATAAATTCAACATGGCCGCCGCTCAATAAAGGTGGATAAAAGTTCGTTTTTCTAATCTAGCAATATATGTATCAAATGAAAGGTCTTCAAGAGTAGAGCACTATAGACCTAGCAATATTGACGTAAATTCGACATGGCCACCGCTCAAAAAAGGTGGATAAAAGTTCGTTTCCAAACCTAGCAATATAGGTATCAAATGAAAGGCCTTGAAGAGTAGAGCACTATGAACCTAGGAAAATAGCACAAAATTCAATATGGCCGCTGCTCAAAAAAAACTGATAATTGTTCGTTTCTAAGCCCAGCAATATGGGTATCAAATGAAAGGCCTTGATCAGTAGAGCACTATTAACGTAGCAACATTGACGTAAATTCAACATGGCCGCCGCTCAAAAAAGACGGATAACAGTTCCTCTAAGTATGTTCCGCGGAACCCTAGGGCTCCACGATACCCCTATAAGGGTTCCGCAATAATTTAGAAAAATCAAAACACCCTCTCTGGTCGTACTTTTATTATGCTTATTAATAAAGAATACACTTTTAAAAACTATTGTTTTATTTTAGGGTTCAGTCAAGTATTTCGCTTTCCAAAAGGGTTCCGTCACCAAAAAAGTTTGAGAACCGCTTCGGGGCCTATTGGATGTTTGATGTTAGATGTTACCTGTGTTTAGTGTCCTTCGAGACCTTGATAATGCAACGATCGTGAACTAACTAACGATAACTCCAAGTTTGTGTGTTGGATGTTAGTCATCACGGCGAGTTTGCTAACCGAACTATGCCAGCAACACTATATCGCACAGTACACGTTACAAAAACGGAAGTCTCAATACATTTTAAGGCTAACCGCATAAATACGTTTTTTCGCATTCGTTTTCTGAATGCGGGCATCCGAATGCATCAAATCTATACAAAATACTAATTGACTGCCGCACACGTTCGTTTTTATTACGAACGGAACACGTTCTGTACGTACGTTTAGGTAGAATGGTAGAAATCCCGAATTAGAAGAAACGAACGTCTGCGCTACGTTCACGAAACTCCGTGTCTGTATTCCGTGATTGGATATCGAATACGGAAAACGTATTTGTACAGTAACCCCCCCATTCATGCTATACATTAACTCGACGAAAACCGCCAGTATTACGAGCGACATAAGAACGGTTCAAAGGTCAAACAGTATAGCTTGACAAGGAGCTTACTGTACGACCAGTCAAAATTGGCCAAGTTGTCATATCCAAAAAATATATTTTGTTGGTGTTACCAACACCCATTATAAAATCTAAATTTTATTCGTATACAGTTCTAATTTATTAACAATTGTTTATTTTAATTCGAAACATGAATACGATAAAGATTATTCTTGCAACTGTGTAGTTCTTTCTACTGAAGAAGAATTTATTAATATCAATAATGTCTCTAAAACAATAATTGTACTTAGTGTTTATAGTAATATGTAATGTATTTAATTTTGTGGACTGTTAGAAAAAGAGCATTACGAACCTACGAAAATTGTCCTAATTTCGAAATGGCCGATGCTCAAGAAAGGCAGAATAAAGTTGAATCATTATGGAATAAAATGGAGGAAAAAACTAAACACTGTGTTAAGTATTTTGATAGCGAAACGTAGTTCGCGGGCACAGCTAGTTGTAAATATATCTTGACTTCGACTGCACTACACGTGCTGGCCTGTGTTGTCGCCGTTTTACTGTGACTACTGTTTCAACGCGAACGAAGAAATTTTGTAACTCATTTCTATATCGCGCTATAAAATGGAACTCCCTATCAACACACGTCCTTAAAAGAGACACGAAGAAGCGCCATCGCGGCGTGCAGTCTCTCTCCCGCACTAGCTATCTTCGCATTTGGACTCTACTACCACTTAGCACCAGGTGGAAGGTCGTGATTTAGTAGGCCTTCTATAAAAAAAGAAATTAAAAGTAATAATAATAATGTCCTCCTTACCAATATTCGGTCACGGCGGCATCTTAACAGAGACTAGCCATCTGCGCAGGAGATATTATAGTGCACATGTGTCTGCACAAACGCAAGTGCACTCTCTGTTCCTTCACTCGCATAATCCAAAGGAGGGTTAACCGACACGACCGGGGCGAGCTCAGGCGTAGCGCCCACTGCTTAACGTGCCTTCCGAAGCACGGAGGAACTGGAGATGCTTCGTATTTTGGTCACCCATCATAGGACTGACCACATCCAACGTTGCTTAGACATAGCAATCGTTCGCTAAGTGCACGCTCCTATGCGCCACTTCTGCCAGAATTTAAGGTAATACTTACATAACAACACTCTACACCAAGGTGACTCTGCTGCGGGCACAACACGGCCTTGAAGCTCACCAGGTACGAGGGGTCGCAGTCTTCCACTTTCATGCAGATGCCGCCTTGCCTCACGCACGGCTCCTCCAGTGCTATCACCGACACCACTGTCAGATTATATTCAGACCCTTTAAACAATCATTATTGCATTTTAAATTCTCATCATCATTCCAGCCAGATTCGCCCACAGCAGGGCACAGCAGTGGGCGAATTGTGGCTAGCAACCCTTCACATCTTCAGGAAAACAATAACCCTTTTATGATCACTCTGTCTGTTAATAGAATCACATGTGACCCAAACGCCGATTATTTAAATAACAATGATGAATTCAAAAAATAGTGGTCACTTTTGGAAGTTATAAATTAGGGAATAAAAAACGTTTTAAGCCGTACCTACTATCTATATATCTGATATCGTAATGGGCTTATCTGTAAATAGTATATCGTACTGTAAATTCAAATTTTACTTTCCAGATATGAAAAAAATGACCCATCATACGTAATCAACGTATGATGGGTCTTTTTTTCATATCTGGAAAGTAGGAAGTTTGCGTGGTAATGTACATGATATATATTTTTTTAATTTTATCATTCTCTTATTTTAGAAGTTACAGGGGGGGAACACACTTTTTACCACTTTGGAAGTATCTCTCGCGCAAACTATTCACTTTAGAAAAAAAATATTTGAAACCTCAATATCATTTTTGAAGACCTATCCATAGATACCCCACACGTATGGGTTTGATGAAAAACATTTTTTTGTGTTTCAGTTCTAAGTATGCCGAACCCTAAAATTTATTGCTTTTTTTCTATTTTTGTGTGAAAATCTTAATGCGGTTCACAGAATACATCTACTTACCAAGTTTCAACAATATAGTTATTATAATTTCGGAAAAAAGTGGCTGTGACTTACGGACGGACAGACAGACAGACATGACGAATTATAAGGGTTCCGTTTTTTGCCATTTGGCTACGGAACCCTAAAAATGGGCAAAAAAAGGAGGACAACATTATTTCTTGCATTTTATAGACTCAGTAGATTGTTTAAATTAAGTGTTGACTTTAAAATAAGTATACACAATTTATTAATGTTCATTCCCACGATTGATTATTTACCGAAGATAAATACGGAATGCAAAAACAAACATATTATTTCGCTTTATCATTACTTATTCATTGGTTATAAATAATATTGGTACTTATCTATTTTACCGGATTATTCCTTACCTAATCCATACTAATATTATAAATGGGAAAGTGTGTGTTTGTTTGTCCGTCTTTCACGGCAAAACGGAGCAACGGATTGAAGTGATTTTTTAAGTGGAGATAGTTGAACGGATGGAGAGTGACATAGGCTACTTTTTGTCTCTTTCTAACTCTCCACTTCCCTAAAATGGGGGGTGGAAGTTTGTATGGAGCATTCCGCAATTTTCAAGGTAGAAAGCTAAAAATTGGTATGCGAACTATTTGTGACTAACAAAAAAATCGTGCATCATTTTTTTTTTAAATCTGCCCCCAACCCCTTAAAAGAGGGGGTGAAATTTTATATGGGACTTTTTGCAGTTTTCAAGGTAGGAAGCTAAAAATCGGTACACAGACTCTTTGTTACCAACGAAAAATACCTGCCTTATTTTTTTTTTTTGAAATCTTCGGTGTCACGCCGAATTTAACGCGAGCGAAGCCGCGGGCAAAAGCTAGTACTTCATATGTTTTTTCAAAAAGGTGAGAGTTGAAAAGTGAAATTTGTATTGAGTATTTTCCAACCTTTTTATAAAGCTTTTTAGAGTAAGATAAGATAAGATAAGAGGTAGGTAAGTAGGAAAATAGTCGTAGTCGTACTAGTCGTAGATAAATGCTGTAGTTCTTGATATTACAATCTCAAAAAGAAAACAAATCAAAGTACGAGTATCAAAATACCTAAAACACTTTCTCGAACAATTTCTGTCTGGACACAGATAAGATAATTGTCTGGATTATGTTACGCCTCAGATTTCCGTATTTATTCCTCGTGGTGCCGATCTTTAGAAGCTTTTAGTTCGGTTGTAAGACGGATACGAAAGTTCTAGAACCCAAATGATATAAGAAAATGCAATTACAGCGGCTGCAACCTTACTGCCTGCAACCTTACTCACTGAGCATCGTTTTATACATTTACGGCCAATTTTCCTATCGTCAGATGACATTTATAACTATAATAAATATGGCGGCTTAGAAGGTTTTCTACTCAGAACAATCACTACAGCAGTTTTCTAAGATGTCAAACTGTCATATATTTGTTCCTCGAACAAAAGTGAACTGACGGTTGGAAAATCAGCCCTAAGATAAATAATGGGCATCGGAAAACATCTATACATACAAATAAATAAAATTGAAGTGTCTGTTTGTAATGTCAAAGTAACAAGTTTTTATTAAATGGGTATGAATGTATATCGGGTACCAATAACAAAACACGATTTTTTTTTGTCTGTCTGTCTGTTTGTTCCCGCTAATCTCCGGAACGGCTGAACCGATTTTGACGGGACTTTCACTAATAGATAGCTAATTATATAAGGTATAACATAGGCTACTATTCCACGCGGACGAAGTCGCGGGCACAGCTAGTCGGAAATAATCGTATAACTTATCGAAGACAATTGACAAAAAATAGTTAAGCCCTAAAAATCATTTACAATCACAAGAGCTGTTCTATATCTTAGGGCACGGCAGTGCCATCCTTTTCTCGAATCCATTAAGGGTATTTTGTGCTGGCTAATGCTAGCATCCTGAATTTTCAGTAACATATAGGGCATAATATGGCTTAGATAATTATATTCTCAATACCACTCAATTTGAACCTTAATTTTATGAACTTATTGCCTGTCAAAGTTCCTTAGTTTTGTCACTGACTGGCTGACTGACTGACTGATCATCATAGTTCTAAGGTAGCAGACCCACAAGCTCCAAATTTTAAACATAATTGGTTTTAGCCTTTCAATTCGTAAAAGATCTAAAACTATTGCAATTTAAGTCACGTTTCAGAGATATACAAACTGCATAAGGAACTTTGTAATCCCATACCATAGTATAGGATTACAAAGTTACGTATGCATTTACTTATACAATACAAATATGACATGCAATTACAAAGTTATACTTTTGTAGATCCTGCAAATTATAACAAGGTAGGTACAGTGCACTACGAATTTAGTATTATATGTATAGATTTTATTTTTTTAATACGAGTATATGAAATGATTTGGTAATCGCACAAGCACAAGTTTACGTGATTCAAATACTAATGGTAAATAGGCCACAGTGTCAATTATGTTTTATTTACTTTGCAGGACAAGAGAATGCGACATTAAATAAAAACAAATATTACCTACCTAGTCGACTTAACTCTGAAAGTTTGGGAAGGTTGAACAGTAAATGTCTATATTCCCTCTCCCGCGACCGCTATTGTTATAAATAACATACATTTGCTATCATATTGAAATTGAGCTATTGAGAACACGCTATAACAATACAATAACTGAACGTACATACAACTGGAGAAAATTAGACCCAATGAAACTACAAGAATGGAACAAACATTAAAATTTATACCCATTACGTTTATATTTTCCGCGATGTCACTGGCCAGTGATTATTCTTCCGCAGTCATTGATTTTTTATTGTTCTTACAAATACGAGTAGTTCTTTGCATTAATAACTAAGATCTCATTTAAAGTATGTTTAGTTCAATTTTTAGGACAAAGTAATTATTATATCCATTTTCCACATGAGCTTTCAATAGGCTCTAATTACCCGAATGTGTCGGGTAATGAGAGCGAATGACTTTTTTTGGAAATCGTTATTATACCTTAATAAATGGCTGTAATTGATGTGCTTAAAATATACTTCGATAAAAAAGTTAACTGTAAATTGATTATAATCAATGTAAGAGCGTCTAATTAAAAAATATAAAAATGTTAACAAATGTGGTTTAAAGTAACAAAATTTTCCCTAAGTAGGCTCCCATTACCCATTCTCCCCTAACAGTCACCCTAACAGCTCGACTTTAGATTCGCAGCAAAACTGCAACCCCCACAAGAACCACAGAGTAGGTACGTTGCCAACTTGTGACATCAGTAGGCTTACTCTCGAACCAATTCCGACCGATCGACATTGGGATTGCGATTTTTCGGAAGCTTACTTAGCAACACTAGCGCCAAATTGGATCCGTATCTTGAGAAAATGAAATAGCACTGAGGTTGGTTCACTCAAAATCTGCGCGATACGGGTCCAATTTAGCGCCAATGTGGAAACTCGAGCGTATAAAAAATCACAATCTCAATGTCGATCGATCACAATTGGTTTAAGAGTAAACCTACAGTTGGTCATGGTGTCCAGTATTTTTACTGCCATATCTTACCCTTCAAAACTGAACACAGCAATGCAAGCAAGAAATAGGTAAGACGGAGGTATTTTTTACCCAAGCAGACGACTCTGGTACCAGTTTTACAGGGCATTGTTAAACTGTGCTGGTACAGAGTCTATCCGGTAAACCGTGTGGTACTACCGTTCGTACCGTAATAATTAATTTTTTTAGTATATTTGTTAATATTTAATTTTCTATAACATTGGCTGTATTCACGAGCAAGTATAAAAATCATCCATCACCGAGTATCTTTGTAACGCGATTAAAAATAAAGTTAAGTGTTACTTCGTGATAAAATTTGGTTTAATAAATAATCGATTTAACAAGTTAATATATAATTAAGTCAATTTCACATGACTATGTTTTTATAATCCCCTAGAAACCTAATAAACGCGCAATTTTATTTGTTGAAATAATCAAAACAATAAGCATTTCTTCTGAGCTAAAATAAAACTAAATATTCGCAAAATAATATATTTCCATTTCATAGCTACGTAGGTATATCGATCGCTTAGTCACACATTAATTAAAATAAATCTAAATCGCCCACGAAAAGTTAAACTTACTAAATTATCGTAGCTAATTACCACTTACTAAGTAAAAAAAATAACAGTATTGGACTTACGTTCATAAGGAGTATTCCGTAACTGGACTGGGCTGGCGTCAACCAAAATCGTAGCCACAGTTAACAAGAGCACACACCTCAGCAGCATCTTAAGTAATGCGATTAAAATTGTTGGTCTGATATACTTAGTATATGTATTTACTTACGTCCAGATATCGTGTGAGCGCGCTGAGAAGATGATAGCTTTATATATGCGGGAGATAAAAAAACTCGCGTTTTAATTATTTTTTTCTATTCAAACAACAATGACTCATAACTACTTAGCCCGCGAGCCAGGGTACAAATTTGGTCAATTATTTTTTCTCTGGTGATAACTTGTAAAATGCTTCAGAAAGTTACATGAAGCTCCATGAACATCAGCTGCGGTTGGTGGATGAGATAAGCAGCTGTAGCTCCCAGCACGCATTCAAAATGTTTCAAATTAAAGCTAACCTTAATTAATCTTAAAGAAAAAAAAGTCAGCTGACGTTCACGGTGCTTCTTTTTGTATGCTTGAAAAATCCCAAATAAAGTATGTGCGAAAATAGAACTATCACCGCCAAGAACTTATTTCGGTTCACACTAGCGTAGTGGGTGGAGGCTCATTTCGGTTCAGACTAGCGTAGTGGGTTGACCCGTCGACCCTCCAGTGGGAAGGTCCAGTGGGTGGACGGGTCGGGACCCTTTTCTCACACATCTCTAATTTGTTTATTACGCACCCCTTTCTAAAAAGAAAGTATCCTCCCCGCGATAATAAAACCAGCCGTGCCTGCGTGCCTGCTGACTACGCCTGCCGCTGCTGCTGGAGCTGCCAGCCGTCTGCCTTTATACCGGCCGGCCTTTCTGCGTACGCCTGCTGCTGCTACGGGAGCTGTCATCCGCCTGCCTGCTCGCTACCAACGACTACTCACCGGTCCCTTTCATCTCTCCCTGGCCAGGCATGTTATTTTTTACTTTTTTTATTTGTCTTATACATAGTTTAGTTAGTTTTAAGTTAGCTCTAAGTCCGTCTAGGTCGTGCTCTCTTAATCCTTGTCCTCCCTCCTAACCTCTGTTTTTTTTGTAAATAGATACTTTTAACTTTAATACCGTGTTCTTTTTATGAGCCTTTACTTTGCCTTACCTTTGCCCGTAGCCTTCTGCTACGTGACAGGAGGAACAAAATAAAAATGACGTAAGTACAATACAACCCAATTAACAGTTTAGGTTCTAGAATGGTTTTGAAAAGGTTCTAGAACCTATCTATTAATATCTGCTACTAAGTCTTAATAGACTCAATAATGTTATATTAACCTTACAATAACCCCCTGAGTGCAAAAAGGGCCCACGTTTTAGAACCTTTTTGAGAGCTACAGCAAAACAGTTTAAATCACAATACCTTTATTTAAGGTTAATATAACCTTCTAAAATGTTGTTGGATGTATCTTTATGATAACTAAAAACCGTTTTTAGACATGAATAAATGCTTTTACGAGACTCCCAGGTTTTAAAATGTTTCAATTTAAGATTATTTTATATTTATAATTTATAGTTTATAATATTGTTCTTTAATTTAGTAGTCATTTTACATCTACCTCATCTTTCTCAGATTCACCCAAAGGTCGACTGGCAGAAAATGCCTTGGGCATTAAGTCCGCCTTGTACACCAATGTACTTAAGAATAATAAATAAATAATTTTTTTACACATCAAGTGAATTTCAAATCTTTATTTATAATGGCGATTCCTTGTTTTAAAATGGCGAGATAAGGTAAGTGTTTGTATTCATAAAAATAATAAGTAGCTTGCTGACGTCAGGAAAATTTAAAAAATACTGCGACTGGCACTTTATTGTAAAACTTCATGGTAATAGAGCTGTATAAGAGGTGGGCCCTTCGTAAGTTAAAATTCTGAAAATATTTTAATAAAATAAAAGTTAAAAATTAAGGTGGTTGGTGATAAATCGCATACTTCTATCCATATAAAACATACATTTTAAATATATAGCATATATTAATTAATTTTGCCTTATTTAATTTATCAAAATATTGCTTTTTGTTCCGATAGATTTTTTATTTCAATAAAAAATATGGCTGCCGTTAGGAAATTACAAGAAAGAATTTAAATTAACCTTTTCAGAACTGTAACAGCTAAAAGCTAATTATGTTTGCCAAAATAAGATCTAAAGATTATTTGGCTGAGCTAGTTAAAACTATTAGGCTATTTTTGTAGTTGCTTAAAACTCGCGGAGACAACTGAAATTTTTTGAGGATGTTTCTTAAACTTTAAAATATTCTCGTAGGACTTAAATCATGCCGTAAGCTTATACAATAGCATTACTGGTTTGGGTTTTAACCACATAATCTTAATGTGTTTGTCCAGATAACTCTAATATAGCCTAAAGGTTTCATGTAGGTTTTAGAAATGACTTACAGGTGATTTTAAAATTCCATAACATAAAAAAATTAACCTTTAGATCTCACTTTAGTATTATGCTAGCTTTTCTAGAACTGAATCAGGAGTCTACGACAACTTTAAGATTTTAGGACTATATGCTCTTAAAACCTAAGTAAAAATAACGTTAATTTAAACTCTTGTTAACGGTTCCAAGGTTGTAATAATAGTCAATTAGTTTTAGGACTTATTAATCTTTCCGAAATACTAAATACGACCAGATAGCAAAACGTTAACCTTTTTATGACTCTTTTTAAACCTTGAGGTAAAGTTTACAACCGAGACCACATAAACAAAAAGAGTTGCCAACTTGGGAGAATTTAATTAGCTTATCTTCTTTCTTATATATAAAAATGAAACGCTGTGTGTTTGTCTCACAAAAACTCTGAAACGGCTCGACAGATTCTTACGAAATTTTCGGTGTGTATTTGAATAGGTCAAAGGAAGGTTTAAACGTACAGTTGGACCCGGCGTAGTAGGTGTAGGTTGTAGGTGGCGCTGTAATCGGGCGGGACAACGTCCGCCGGGCCCACTAGTTTTATATATAAATGAAAAAACAATTTTACATACCCCCAATACATTTTGCATACAAAATGCAGTTTTTTTTCTTAGAATTAGTACCAATATCGAGATCAACTTAAATAGGTAGATATTGGTGTCGATTCAGACGCACAACTTAATTTAACTAAACTGATTTGACAGGATTAAAACTATCGCCATCTTTCTTTTTCTCTAAAGGATTAAAAGAGACGGCTTTATTTTTAAGTTGTGTGTCTGAATCGACACCTTTATTTACATACTCGCGGTAAGCTTAATATTATCATAAAATTGTGTCATGTATTTAAAGCATTAAAATAGAAGCTTGTTTTGAAAAATGTGTTATACTATTAATTTTTGTTTTAAAATTTCAAAACATGCACATTAATGGCACAGTATGATTCTGGTAGGCTTATTTCATTGCCTCTAATCTATACTAATATTATAAAGGTGAAGAGTTTGTTTGTTTGAACGCGCTAACATAGGAACTACTGGTTCGAATTGAAAAATTATTTTTGTGTTGGGTAGTCTATTTATCGAGGAAGGCTTTAGGCTATATAACATCACGATATTGTTATTTTCGGACATCCGACACGCGAACTAAGTCGCGGGCACAGCTAGTACAGAAATAAAAATCAATGTTGTTTAGTTTTCAAAAATAGATGACAAAAACAAATGTATTGTTGTTTACTCACTTATCCGCGAAAAATCCAACCTTGAAATATAACTGTTTCGGCGTAAATAAACTTGAACAATCAGCAATATTGAAATGGAGTCGCATTAATTGAAAGTGTGTCACTATACGACGATAGTGACGTTGTCGTAATATTTTTCTTAATTAATCGAGATCGGTCTTGACCTTAGCATGAATTGTTTGTCACCCATCGTGGGCTAGGCACATGACTCGGGGTCGCTCAGGCGATGCGATTAGTACACTCGACTACAAAATGATCGACACTGTGAAACATACAAAAATATGTATAGGTACTCTACCAACTCCACCTTAAGAGGCTGCAACTCTGAGCTGAGCTTATTGAGCCCCACTTAAAACTTTGTTTAGCAAAACTTGTTTTATATACTTAGTTAATTAAAATTTGTCGCTAAAAATGCCAGACACCCATCAAAAACAGCTTCCAGAAGAAAATCCGAGTTGTTTAACAAAGGTTATTTTATGTTTTTTAGGGTATTAACTCGTTACACTTAATTTGATGATATTGATGTTTCATATCTTCAAATAAGTTACAAAATATTTATTTTTTCGCTCAATTTCAATTAGGTACGCACCTCGCCCGTAATCCAGTACAAACCATGTCTCAATGTCGTTGGCGTTACTCGGTCTCTTAATATTAAGTCTATAAAGTCTGTCAATCGATCTAAGTACCTGTACATAATTTTGTAACTTTGATAGTGTAGCTATGTATTTTGTACTCGAGTGTACTTAATCCATCTAAGCACAGATTTACAGCATTTTCAACATTTTTAGCATCATCGCGATTCGTTAGCTTTCTGGCCAAGGTTCCTTCTGTAAAAATAGCGCAGTTAAAAAGTTAACATTTCTTAAAAGAATCGCAAAACATTGATAACCTTTGATCATAGCGTTAAAAATGAAGGAGCTTGGTGGCGCATTGGCGCGTGCGCTCAGCGTACGATTGCTAAGGTTAAACAACGTTAGCTGTGGTCAGTTCAATGATGGGTGACCAAAATACTAAACATCTCGAGCTCTTCCGTGTTTCGAAAGGCACGTTAAACAGTGGGTCCTGCGCCTGATCTCGCCCCGGCGAGTAAAGGAATAGAGTGCACTTGCGTTTGCGCAGTCACTTGTGCACTATAATAGCTCCTGCACAGATAGCTAGTCTCTGTTGACATTGGCCGCCGTGATCGAATATCGGTTAGGAGAACGTAATTATTATTATTATAGCATGAAAAAATGGTGATGATTAAATGATATGGGGGATCAGAGGGCCTATTACCGATCTCATGGTTTTGCAAATGATATCATATGATATCATAGTGTAAAACGAAAAATACGGTTTCCGGTCGGATTTTCAATCATTTGTTAATTATTTAATGATAACATCATTGAAATTATACCGTAGTGATGATATCATTGGTGATCGGTAATACGAAATGCAGCATTTCATTAGACTTCTTTTTCTCAAATGTATACCATATCATACGATGAAAGATCCATAATTGGCCTGCAGGCTAGGGAATCCTGGTGGACTCGAAAAACAGTCTTCAACATGCCGTGTTGACGCCAATTATGCCACCGAGCACTTTTTAGCCCGGACGGAATATTTTGTGGTGATCTTTTTCGTACTTTGATAGGCCAAAGTACACTACTCACTGTTAAAAGCTCATTTTTTAAATACTTAATGGAAGTGTGGTGTAACGAGCGTCGGTGGTGCTGTAGACAGCACTGGCCTTCTAATCGAGAGGTCCAGGGTTCGATCCTGCCATGTACCGTATTTTTCGTTATTCAAATTTCATGTGTACTAACATTTATCCGACGCTCCTTCGGTGAAGGAAAACATCGTGAGGCAACCTGCATACACCTGCGAGGAAGCTCAAAGCTGTATGTGAAGTCGACCAAGCCGCACTGAGCCAGCGTGGTTGACTAAAGCCTAAACACCCTAACTTAAGGTAGGCTGGGAGCAGTAGTATGTTATGCAGTACCTTTAAGAAGTCGACCCGCAATCCTCAGGCTCCATAAGACTCAAGGAATCTCACTTTACCGTACCAATATACTTTTCAACTTCTAATTCTCAACGATTGGAGAATTTCATCATTTTAATAACCTTAATAGGGAAGGGCGAAAATATTTACCTAGGTTAATTCCTAATTCCTAGTTCTCATTCCTAGTTCCTAGTTAAGATTGTATTTCAAATTCCTAGTTCCAATTTCAATTCTAATTACCGTCCTAGTTCTAAACCTAGTCCGAGCCCTTGTTCAAGTTCAAATTTTGAGTTTAGTTCTAAGCCTCATCTAAGGCTGGGTGAAAGGCTAATCTACAAAAAGAGTTGCAATCCTTAACTTTTTCGGCTGTTCGCGTGCCACATGTGAAACCCGAACGCTAATAGATGCCTCATTAACTCGACATATTCCGAGATTTGCGTTGAACCACATGCCTATACTAACGGGAGAAGGGGTGTAATTGAACCTGAGTAAAAAGGATGGTTCCACAGGCGAGGATACAAACGAAACCATATTGTGTGTGTTAAGGACTCCTGAAATACCAGCTGTAAGGGACGTGAATACGGTAATGTGTTTTCCTTGTGGATATATCTTAATTTAATCTCACTCAATTTGAGTGTTACATTTTGTGTAATTTTTTTTAGTGAACTTGTGTTCGGGTAGTATTATTTGCATATTGTATTAGAGAGTTTTCTTTTATCACCCCAATCTGAATCCTGTTGGTAATGTGTGGAGGCGCCATCAAAAAAACATATCTGTACAATTCCCCAGGTATACAATGAATAACTTACATTAATTACCCACAACCCTGAACTTATTTCAACTTATCTACAATAGAGAGTTCCTGCCTAGTTCATAATCTTAAAGACATTTGAGATTAAACTCTGACGATTTATAGTGTTAATAAAAGTTAGTTAATAAAATTAAACGAAACTCATGCGGGATCTGAAATTTGATTTTTGCACAACACAACTATTAATTTGAATAGCACACATCGCTTAATCTTTAGCGTGGGGTTCAAGGTTTCAGCTCCGAACCGGTTGTAGACGATTCGTCGAAACGAAGATTAGGAAGATGTGTCGGAAATGCCTTATCTCACCTCCTGATACTGATGACATATTGTCGACTGAACAACTCCAGTAACCTTATGACACAAAGTATATTTTGTAGTGAGAGTCAACGTGCCTAACGTCATAACATACTATGACCGGTCTGTTCCGTCCAAAATTATATTCCGTCACATCTTTTTTTTATTTAAACGTTTTTATGAACTCATTTAAGAAATTTTTATCGTTTTTACAAAAACTTTATCATATTACTAGCTGTTGCCCACGACATCGTCCGCGTCAATTTCTATTCTTCGTTCCTATTGGTCGCAGAGTGATGTTATATAGGTAGCCTAAAGCCTTCCTCGATAAATGGACTATCCAACACAAAAATATTTTTTCAATTCGAACCAGTAGTTCCTGAGATTAGCGCGTTCAAACAAACAAACTCTTCAACTTTATAATATTTGTAAGTATAGATTATAGAAAAACATTGAACACTAACTTTGAATCGTTACTCGTAATATGATAAAAGGAAACCTAAAGATGATTTTCTAATACCCATTCAATGATAATACCACCATCACTTAGCACAGCACTTTATTTTTTTCTTTTTCTAGTTTGGGGTCTAATTATAGCCAGATTGAATTTTAATAATGCTGAAGATTATTGCGTCGGTGACGCTGCGGACTCGGCACTGACATTCTAATCGGGAAGTCCGAGTGCGATTCTACCATGTAGCAATGTGTTTTTCGATTTTCAAATTTTACATATATATATTTGTCCCGACTATCCTACGGTGAGGAGAAATTAGTAGGACTACGAGGAAACAGCCAAGGAAAACACCGTGAGGCAACCTGCATATCATCATCATCATATCAGCCAAGAGACACCCACTGTTGGACATAGGCCTCCCCCAAGGATCTCCATACCGATCGGTCTCTGCGCCTCCCGCATCCAGCGGCTTCCCGCGACCTTCACCAGATCGTCGATCCACCTTGTGAGGGGCCTACCAACACTGCGTCTCCCGGTACGCGGCCGCCACTCGAGGAACTTTCCGCCCCAACGGCCGTCAGTCCTACGAGGTTTGCAATTCTTTGGGCTATGTCGGTAACTCTAGTTCTTCTACGGATCTCATCATTTCTGATGTGATCACGTAGAGCATATAACTACGAGGAAATTCAAGGTCTATGTGAAGTCGACCGCACTGGGCCAGCGTGGTTGACTACAGCCTAAACACCCTGATGGCCGTTATACACTTTGTTTAGTCAAGTGCTTAGTAGAATGATTAGTATTAAGTGATTAGATGCTGTCTCACACTGTTTAGTAAACGGTGTTTAGTTTATTTGTATGTTAGGGGCGAAGGCGGGAACGCGGGAGAAGCGACTTGCAGAAAAAATAGAACGCGCTCTATGCGCTAAACACTTTACACTAAACAAAAACTGTCCGCACGTGTTTTTTACTAAACACTAAACAAGCCACTCGCACTAAACACTAATCAAAGTGTATACCGGCCTATATTATGGGCGGAATACACTTTGATTATTGTTTAGTGCGAGTGGCTTGTTTAGTGTTTAATAAAAAACACGTGCGGGCAGTTTCTGTTTAGTTTTAACTTTTAGGTGTTTAGTGTAAAGTGTTTAGAAGCGCTTTCTATTTTTCTGCGAGTCGCCACTCACGCACACTCGCCTTCGCCCCTCACTTGCAGCTAAACATTCACTAAACACGTCGGGACAGATCTGCTTAGTGTTTAGTAATCTGTTTAGTGTTAAGTGATTAGAAGGTGTTGTCCCTGCACTGTTTAGTAAACGGTGTTTAGTTTATTTGTTCATTATATGGACTTAACACTAAACAGAACTGTCCAGACGTGTTTAGTGAGTGTTTAGCTGCAAGTGAGGGGTGAAGGCGGGAACGCGGGAGGGGCGACTCGCAGGAAAAATAGAACGCGTTCTATCCGCTAAACACTAAACAGAAGCTGTCCGAACGTGTTTTTTACTAAACACTAAACAAGCCACTCGCACTAAACACTAAACAAAGTGTGTACCGGCCATATTATGAAGAAATAAACTAAACACCGTTTACTAAAGAGTGTAGGTCATCACCTATTGATCACTTAACTCTAAACAGTGTACTAAACGCTAAGCACTTGACTAAACAAAGTGTATCCGGCCGTTAGGGTAGGCTCGAGTTCTCCCAGGGGGTGCGTTCGGGGAATGGCTAGCGCCGATCCCGAACGTGCCTCTATGGGGGTAGAAGTTGCTGGAGGTGGTTTAGCTAGGTATGGGGTTTAAATAACCGAGTCCAATGGCATATCCAAGGGGCGGCCTTATCAGCTTTTCAGTCCCTTATTGAATCGCAAAGAGATTCCCCCGCCCAGAAAGAAAAAGGCTCGAGTTCCTCGGTGAGGACGTATATGAGCTGTGGTTATGGTTCCAATATCCCATCTATCTCTGGATTTGTTTGCTGGAGATTGAATTTTGATTTTATATTGAAACTGGCCGTTACTGGCACTCGCAAAGTCGTCTGGACATTCCGTAAATTAATAAAACCTGATGAGCCGATTGGCGAAATAATCATTAAAATCGGCCCACGCGTTTGATCTCTTACGGCCTTACAAATAAAAACTTATACCGAGGATAATCCTCGGAATAATTTATTCTGTATTTTGTCTTGTTTTAACACATGTCAGATGTAATATGTCAAAATAAGACAAAACACGGAATAACTATTCCGAGGTTATTCCTAGGAATAAGTTTTTTATTTGTAAGGCCATTAGAGTGCGATAAAGGCACAAACATTGGCTATAAGCACATAACCACTCCTTCAATACATACAATGCCTTCCGTTTTAGATTTGTTTGGTTTTGATATTCCCTTTTGTAAACTCTGCTTTTGGACTTGGAATTTAATTTGCTTCGTGCTTAGGAATTGTTGATTGTCCGCGTACTAGCCTTTTCGGTAGAGTCCTAATATTAAATCGAATAAAACTGAAATCTTTCACCGGGAGCGGAGAGGTTCCAAAGGGTGGTTTAGCCGGGTAGGGATACACCGCTGATGTACTCGAGCCCTACAGAACATCTAAGGGGCGGTTCTAGTCCCTTGTGAATCGTAAAGAAATTTACGTAGACCACATACAGATCCAAGACACACATCAAACTGCATATTGCATGCTTGCTTGCACGCTGCAGGCTTGTTTGCTTGCTTGCTTCGAACCTTATCCAAAAGGCTTGGGTAATACTAGTTTTACTCGGGTAAACCCAAGTTTACTGCATCTTCTAGCATATATTTTCATACACATAATAAACGATACGTCAACATAATATTGAATAAGAAAATATCTAACCCCCATTTATATTCCCACAGTGTTTGAAATAAAACTACAGCAGTTGTGATTTGATGACACTTATACGATATTTAATGGACATATAATCAGATTTTAGTACTTTATGATCTGGTACAATTTTTTTATAAATTTTACTGGCCTGTAAATATATAACAAAATCCATTTTATGTAACATAAGCATATAATAATAATTGTGTGCGTTTTGTAAATATTCCCTGCCATAATAATACTATTATTATCATAATAGCAATTCCACATTTTTCACCCGATGTAAAATATCCAATTAATTACTTAGTTGAAAATATGTCGCACAGTAGGTGTTACACAAAATGGAGTTTACATTTATATTTCACTTAAATAATGATTGCAACAAACTTGTTTCACAGCTTAAGTACATACACAGGTATACTGTAAATAAATATCATATTACAAAATACTAATCTCTCACACAATGTTGATACTGTAGACGCGTACTGAATAAAGGTAATTGTTTTACAAACTAATCGACAGTCGGTTTCCAGATCGGATGTTAAGGCTCTGTTTAGAAAGGGGTGATTTACGTGGACGCAACGTACTGATGGAACCTCGCTAACGTGCGAGTTGAATCGCTGCCAAATTGCCCCTGTCTTAACAGTGTCTACCAAGACCGTGTCGCTGGTTAGAAAGGGGCGACTTCGCTGCGCGAGAGTTTACGTGCGTATCGAGATACTCGGCGCCACTACTTGCGTCTCACAATGCAAATAGCGTGCGTACGCGGCGAAATCGCACGTTTCTAAAAACCTCTCGAAAATAATAGAAGTATACGTAATATTAATTGGTGGTAATATATTCACCATTTTAAATTCCTACGATACTAAAAACAGGTTTGTTAAATAAACAACACTCGTGTTATAAATATTTTTGCTTATTTGATATGGCAATACTTTATAGTCATACTAAAACTACTTACAAGTACATATTAAAACTTAAACATTATAGTGATTCAAATGGATTAATGAATAAAAGGAAGTCATTGTTTTTTAAATACAAATGCGACAAACATTCATTTAAGTTCTCGATTTAATGAGAATAGTAGCTGTTTTGGCGAACTCTATTTTGCCTTAAAAAAGTTTTTTAAGTAACTTTCAACCCTTATTTCATCCTTTGAAGTCTATACTCTCAATGAAACTTTATATCCTGCACCACAAGGTCCCATCTATTTATAACAATTTTTTTAAATCGGTAGTGGTGTAAGTTGCTCATTTGAGTTGACAGTATGAGCATCGGTAGCACTGGCGAGGTCCGGGAACAAATCTTGCCATGTACTGATGTGTTTTTCAGCTTTCGAATTTCATTTATGCACATTTGTCCGACGCTCATACGGTGAAGGAAGACATCGTAAAGGAACCTGCATATATCTGCGAAGAATATGCAGGTTGCCTTACTATCTGTGGATTTGGTTGGTTACATTTGACATTAGCTCTATACAAAAAACGTCAAAATTCTATCTCCAGTAAGCAAATCCACAGATAGGTATGATATTATTGGTACATGGCAGGATCGAACCGCAGACCTACCGATTAGAAGGCCAGTGCCGAATCCACAGCGCCAACAACGCTCTTGTATAAAATAAATAGTATCGGAGAAAGAAATATAAGAGAAATCCTTGTTTGACAGTGCGTCAGATACACATCAATACATCGATTTCTTGTGACGTGATAGATACAAAGATTTATTGTTAAGTCCCTATCATTGTTACACACAGAAGAGTAACTCGCTGATTTCACGTTCAACTTTCACGACCGACTGTTGATTTTATAGGCCTAGAGATAGATGGGAAAAACGTATTATACAATATTTTCTGTCACAAAATTAACAGAAAGTAGTCTATGTCTTTGATAGGCTTGAAGTAGGGATTGTATATAAGGGTGCGGACTGAGCATGAATAAAACGAAATATTAGGGCATCAGTTAGATAATAAAAAAATCACGTGTTTTTCTTTCGCTTTGTCGAAATAACAAAAACTACAGAGATAAGGTGAATTAAACTTAGGAGCTCGCTCGTCGGCTACGTCCCAAGTTAATAGAAAATCTACCGACATCGACGTCATGAGACATTTCAAATCAATATTCCACGCAGTAACTGTGTTGACTACCTTAAAAAAATACGTCAAATATTTATTTAATCTGCCAGATGGACATTTAAAAAAATTGTCCACTTCCATATTTCAATCTCATTAAGACAAAACAGTGATCTAATCCAGTCACTCAAACTTGGTCAACCTCGGAATGAGGGAGCTGGAAACTCGTTACATTTTGGTATACACTTCATATCATATCATACATGTACATGTTACAGTTTGGTGTACACTTCATATCATATCATACACCTTCATTTTGGCGTTGTAAAAGTTACAATATTATCTTAGATTATCTCGGTCATCAGCTCCAATGATGTTAAAATCTATTGCAATAATTGTAGAGCGCAAAGTGTGTACCTATAAGAGTTTATAGCTCATCATCTTTCCGAGATGGAACCCCTAATGTGACTCGACGGTTCCCGGAAACAGCTAGTATGTACAATTTACAACTATCATGTCTTTTGAATGTTGAATTATATGAAATATTACAATAATTATTCAATCCTTAATAAATAGATACAGATACATAAAATAGTGTTTTTTAATATATTAATTTTTGCATTTTTTTTTCTAATTATAATCCGGAATGTGTTACATGGAATGAAAGTATTTAAAAAAGTATTATTCCATTTTGTTTTATTAAACACTTGCCTGCGGTCTACCTGCTTAGATAAATTCAATCATTTTCTAATAATGTTTATGAAATCATATAAACTAAAAAAACACGTATTGTCTATGCTGCCTTAATTGTCATTACACAATAGTATGAACATAGCCACACTTTGAGGCATTTAAATGTGAACATTAAACATAACACTGTCACTTTACCTCATCCCTTTTCATCACGTCATATTTACATTGAGCAACTTCCAAAAAGGCCAAATAACAGGTAAAATTTTAACTAAGCAGGCAACAACACGCATATTAAGTTTACAGGTGCAGTCTTCCTACCAGCCTTGTCTGCGAACCCCAATCAATTTTAAAATAAGTATGAAATTACTTAATATGCCGCATATTTAGAAACGTTTAAGCGACACGTAAGCATAATACAACATTCAATACAGCATTGTAATGAAAGAATACTTAAAAATAGGATATTAATCATTTTCATGGAAGAATAAATAAATATCATACGCATACCTAACCTACAACGCCATATTCATTATCAAATAAATACATGTGAATTTCCAAGCACCTATGGCACTTGGGTATATTAATAGGAAGCAAAAAAGATTAGTTCACATTACTTACAAAAAAAGCAAATATTTTTTTTAAGTAGGCTTAAAGAGCGCTTGGTTTCGACATCGCGAGGCTGTTCCGCGAGGCAACTTCGCGTTGCGGAGAACATGCGTCTCCGCAACGCGAAGTTGCCTCGCGAGCCAATTTGAATATTGTCGTGCGCGAGTGGCCAGCGCGAGTAGCCCCACGTACGTGCCTATACACAGCTTAGGACAGTAAGAGTTTTGTAAGTAGCAACATTTTATAATAATCTATCTAAATAATTTTAAGCATCTCACTGGCCTGTTTGACTAGGATAATTTCGTAGACATTTTTTTAATAAATAAATAAGGCAGGTAATCATATTTAAATGGACACCTTACTGCCCTAACTATTACACGTCATATTACACGAAAACGTTATTAGATACTATTTTCACATATTATACGTCAGAAAATGAATGCAACACGTGCAACTTCATAAAATATACAACAGCAGCGGCAACCTTATCGCCGTAGAAAACTGGCTTGTTTGTAAAAAATGCAAGTACAAAGCAAAATAAATGGCTTCCGTCTAAAATACGTCACTGTTCAACGCAAAAGATAAAGTAATAGATTTTAAAATCGCATAGGTGATAACAATAATCTCTTTTGGCTCTGATTAAGCAGGGTTACCATTACGTAGTAACATTGATGAATATCATTTTGTCAAGGAAGTTACATCTTAAAACAGTACAACACGTCATATTATGGATCGCGATACTATGACGACGTATTTTCGATTGATATGACGTAACTGCATCGTTTCAACTATTTGCGTTATGAAATTGACAAATTCATCAACTGCGCCCAGGCAACATTTGCAAATCAATATACCACAATAAAACCCTTGACGATTGGATCGACAGATTTTATTTATTTCGGACTACTAAATTGAATCGTATAAGCAGAATAATCCACATCGAATATTTATTTATAACATTTTCGTCATATAGCATTCTTAAGAAACAGACAAATATTCATGAATTCATTATTCAAGATTCTTTATTATGCAATTGTCTGTTGCAATATAAGTACTTCAAAAGTTTATGCCGAATCAAGTTGTATAATTTCAACGGCTTTCATTCATCAACGACTAGGTTATCAGATAACATACAACACCACATTAAGAAGCACAACAAAAGTCAATGCATGACGGTTTTTGTATGGAGCATGACTCTTTTTTGTTTCGCGCAGCACTTCAAAAGTTTTTTAATTGTCATTAATCTGGTAGAAATGAGGTTATCAAAGTTTGATGTTTCAATTACTCTTAATAACTCTGATTGAGTTTAATATTCTATATGGAATACTAAGTTACAAATTAAGCAAATTTCAAGAAAGCAGGTAGCCATTATAACTACAGTTGAAATTTAAAAAAAAAACAAAAGTAGTGCGAGCAATAATAAAACCTTGGTAATTTAATTTTTTTTTATAATACATCACCAAAGTAAAGTGATAGGGTAGGGATACGTTTCGTAGTAAGTAATCTTTGAGTTAAAATATTTTGATATTTGACAAGATTGCATTTTGTGCCTAAACAAAAACACATTTTTATAACTTCTGGCATGGTCAATGTATACCAATAGAATATACGAATATAGAGTATACATTACATATAATATAGAGTATATGAATATAAAATGATTATAAATTAGACATATAACTAATGTTTAACTGTATGCCGTGACTTGACCCGATCGTGAATGGGTAACTTTATTGGTGTTATCAATGACTGAGGTTTATTATGATTGTTATATAGAATAATTTGGACGTTCCTTATTTGAGCGTTTTAAGTTTTTCGAACTACAATATTTTTGCTTTTTCGTTATGTTAGACAGGGACATTGTATGTACTTTTCATATTACTTATTCACATATTTTCTCGTAATGAAACCGTGCGATGACTAATTGCGAAAACACCACCCGTTCCCTTTTTTTGTGAGCTATTTTTATCAAAAAATAAAGTGACTGCTCTCGGAATAACTGTACTCCGAGGATATCGTTTACTTATTGGGTATGGCCATATCGAAAATTTCGTTATTCGACGTTTTAAAAAATACCCTGTGGTTGCATTAGTATATCGCATCCTAATATAAGGTTTGGGGGGGAGGGGATCCCCCCCAAGCGCGGAGAAAACTTTTTGTGAAAGCTTCGCAACTACGGGTTAATGTTTAGAATCACTGTGCACGAATTTGGGGTGGGGGGGGGAGGTATGAGCATTTGAAATTTGAAAAAACTAACCTTAAAATTAGCAGTTTCCACAAGCGATAAGTATGCATAAAGTCGAGAATACACATAAAGACGAGGCACACTCGCTTCGTTCGCTGGGCTCGCGCGCTTGGTTCATGTTCAGACCTACGCTCGTCGCTTCGCTCCTCGCTACCTAATTTTGACCCGCCTACAGTTTCTACATATACCTACATATCTACATATACATATACAATCACTGTGCACGAACTTAAAATAACGTTCCATTAGGTTCCATAGCGGTGAGGGGGGGGGGGGGGCTCGTTTGGAAGGGGTAATTAACCCCTATAACAAACAACCCCTTTCAACCCCAAAATCGGGATGCGAATTACTAATGCCCACCCAATACCCTTAAAAAAGAAATAAAATGAATAAATATTCAAGTACAACCCTATTTTAAAAACCAGAGACTCAGAAAGACCGACACAGAAAGTCTGTCTATGCCAAATCAGATTGACTATCATGACCAAGGCCAAGAACGACATTCAACTTGAAGGTTGAATGTCGTATTTGGCCTTTTCAATTAACTTCTTTTTTTTGTAACACCATGTATATTAACAAGATTTTAACAACATGGGGGTTTGATCATCCAAATATTATAAACTTTTTTCAGATTTTATCACTCGCTATAAAAAGAGGTTTGCAGACTTTCCAGACAAGCAGATTTTACTAAGGGTCCGTTCAGAAACATTTTTTTTACCTCGGAGAAAAGAATAAAACAGACATATTTATCCGACTGAGAAAGAGAATGTTTCTGAACGGCATCGATTGAAGTTAAGTTTATCGGCTCTCGGTAGGGGTTAAAATTCGCACCTATCAGTGCGAAATTTCACTTGACAGATTGTTTCTGAACGGGCTGGGTAAATCATCCGGGCACCCTCGATTTCGAAAAGTTAAAGATAAAAGATACTAAACATTGGGGTGTTTTATTTTGACGTTTTATCTGTGACATTTACTTTCATGATGGACCGATACGCACAGTAATTCAAATGATTAATTGATTCAATACTATTGTTGTGTAAAAAAGATACAGATAAATTTTGTTTTAAAATTGAAATATTATTAAAGCACAATTTTTCACTAGCGCTATGTAATAGGTATATACATACATATATTATATAGAATACTTCATAGTAGAAAAGTTCGCATAGAGTTCAATTAGACATTACATAATTAGGTAAATACGAACTAATTATAGATATGTCGACCAGCAGTCATTGTAGTATAAAATTTTATAAACATTGTCTATAGACAAAGCGCAGTTAACATGTATATTATAAATTACTACAAGCCAGTCACTATGCCCCACATATAACTAGTCAACCTTAAGCATGCTTAGGTCCTTTAAAATCTATACCGAAATAGACCTATGTGGTGGCATACGAGTCAGTCTATCATCTATTAAGGCGAGAATTTTAAAGGTGCGTTCCGAATTAGCTTTTAGTGATGAGAGTGGTGTGAGCGCTCACAACTGTTCCGAATGGGATATGGCCTTACATCGACAAATGACAGTTGGCCATTCGGAACGGTAGTTTGCGAGCTTACGACGTTGATATTAACGCCCATTAGCTTGACAATTAATTTTCAGCAATAGCACATCATTTTTGTACCTAATTATTATTTTATGTGCACTTTGGTAGACAACAGAAAAATTACTCCACTACTGTATTATTTTCCTCATCTCTCGCAATATATGTAACCGTGTCCATTGTTGTTTTCAATCGCTGACATTGACACTTGATAGTCATATGACAGGACACTCACAACAATTACGATACTCGACGTGGTCGCCGTAAACTTGTAATGTAATGACATCATCGAAGACGTCAGGTTGGATACTGTCATCGCGCTCATGGTGATTTGAAACGACTTTTACATCGATATCACCGCCATTCGGAACGCACCTTAACGTGTGCATGTTCAATATAAAATACGAAGAGTTATGATACAATGTAAAAGCCATTAGAAATTCGCTTTGATCATTGATAGAGTAAAGTATTGTCATATAATACATTAGTTACAATAGTCATAATAAAAACTAGATCGCAGACAATGTCTTTGATTGAAGTGAAATAGTGTATTTTTCATAGATTTAGATTAATAATTACGTCAGTCGTCGTCGTCATAACATTAAAGATCTAGATTTAAGGGCATATAATTTTTAAAAAAATTGAGTAGTCCTTGTCCTTATCGTGCTGTAAAATTTTAATTTTGATTAAATGGACAAAAAAATTAAAAACCCGTAATAAACTGTTATTATATTTATATGGCAATCATTTTCATAAAAGACTAATAATACCATAATAAATTCCATTAAATAATAAATAATTACTCAGATCACCGTGAAATTCATTACTCTCCTTACATTATTGTTTTAAATATGATAATAACGAATGGAAATTTTACTTATAAATATGTGTTTACATGATTATTATGTCATTGATGACTTGAGATGTAAACTTAAAAGAATATAATTATTTACGTGTATATGTTACAGGAAATGCGTGAAAACCAGGAAATGAATACACATACAATCCCTAGGAAAATCTACAGAATTCAGGGCTGATTGAGGGATATTATACAATTCCTAAACAACAATAGGAAATGTGTTACAAACAGTTTATCGCTCCAAAGCTGGGTAGACGCGAGTGTGTGAAATGTTGAGTATTGCGTGTGGACTTTTCGAAAATCGGCTATTTTTCAATTAAGTTTAGTAAGACGTATCAATGCGAGGGAATTTCTTTACAATGTTTGATGCATTGAAAAGAAATTCCTAATACTGAGCGTCATACAGTGTGATTTATAATATTAACTAATTCTTATAACGCTCTGCTGCGCGTGGTCACAACGCCCAAACAGTGACACAACTCAACACCCCATGCGTTCTAAGCTTCACCCGTAAGTAATCGATGTTTTGTTTTTCATACATAAGCCATTGTCGTTAAGGGCTTGGATAGAATTCCAAGGGAATGTATCAAATAATGCTTTCAATGAGTCTCATAAAAAGACTGAAGGTCACTCATGTGGCAATGGAGAGAGCTATGCGCGGGGTTTCTCTACGCGATCGCATCAGACATGATAAGATCAATAGGAGAACAAGAGTCGTTGACATAGCCCAAAGAATTGCAAGCCTTAAGTGGCAATGCGTAGGACACATCTCGCTGGACGGACGGCCGTTGGGGCGGAAAGGTCCTCGAGCGGCGGCCGCATATCCAGAGACGCAGCGTTGGAAGGCCCCCGACAAGGTGGACCGATGATCTGGTAAAGGTCGCGCGAAGCCGCTGGATGCGGGAGGCGCAGACCGATCAGTTTGGAGATCCCTGGGGGAAGTATGTCCAGCAGTGGGCGTCTCCTTAGTAAAATGATGATGATGTGTGCAATGCAATGTACTTCATACATTTCTGAACAATTATATGAATTCTATAGATTAACTAAGGAGTGTACAGATTTTCTAATTTCATACATTTCCTGTAACATATAAATTTTAGAAAATAGGTCAAAAATTAATTTAATAATAAATTATGTTATATTAAACTGAAAGTACTTATTGTAATAAGTTCAGATCCTACAGTGATGGTACTCCACACACCGTATCCAATGCTAAAACACTAAGATGCCATTCAATTTATAATGCCTTTGCTTTTATTATAATATTTTAAATGGCACAGAAACATACATATACCAACATACAGCAATGCATAAAACCAACTACATATAAAACAATAATAAATACTGTAGAACCGAAACAAATATTGATATAAATATCTGGCATCGTAAAATTATATAATCATATACATAAATAAATAGAACTTAGTATTCTATACCACAATATGTAAGTACAAGTCAACTACAATTTTTACAGGTTAACTGGTTTCGAAAGTCAATAATAAAAAAAGCTGTAATACCATTCATTTCAACACAATGTAATAGTGTCTTCACAACTTAACATCCACACTTATTATGAACAGCAGTTATATACATTCCCGATAAAAGGCGAATTCGCCAAAATTCTCATTCGAACAAAGATAGGAGCTTTACCAATTAAAAAATTTGGTACTAACCAACTCGACCATTCAAACCGAGGGAACTCTCAACAAACAAAGTTTGACAATTAATTCGATATTACTCGCTATCAGCAGCATTAAATCACTTTTCATAAATTGACTGATTAACAGATCTATGAGAAAAAATATTGTGTAGTTTGACAGATACAGCACGGAACAAACACAACGAGTTACATCACGCTATTTTTAAGTGAACCGTGCCAATTATTGTAAACAAACAACATTTTAAAAGAGCATGTTTACTATTGTACCCAAGTGGAAATATATTCAAACTGATAGCAAAGTATTTATGTAGTGTCTGGAACTAAGATTTTATTATGCTTTAAGCACCTTCCTTTGTTTATGCTTCAGGGACTGACAGCATGAACACGACAGATATTTGCAATATTGGGGTCCATATTTTTCCAAGACATCGGAGCTTCCTACAAGCTAAGTTGTCGATACAGCCAATGAAAAAATTGCTGTTAAATATGTCGAACGACAAATTCATTGTTTACTGATGTATCGACAATAATATTCTAATAGTGAAAGGACACTGTCACGAAGTTTAAGCACTGGTTTATTTCAGTCTACATGGAATTTCACGCATACATTCAAAAGTCGACTACCTCAAGAAACTTTGAGGAAACTTAGTCACTGCAAAAAAACTGGGTCAAGGTGATTATGCTATTTACACGAATTTCCGTCGTTAATGGACTATAGCCACCGGAAAGTCAGTGATGGAGGAGTAAGACCAAGCAATTGATAACTGCTGTAATACAGTCGTACGATTTATAAAGTCTCTCCGGACGCCTATTATGTGCCACACCCAAAAAAATTATTAATATGCACGTTTATGAGTCTAGTGGGATTGTAGGTCTGTGAAAACTAATTGCAGAGAGAAGACAATAATATTGTTGTTTACATATTGCGTCAATATATATTTGGTGTACTCTCAATAATTGTATTCATTAAGTTATATGTTTTGTATTCTTCTAACATCAAAAATCAAAATAAAATGTCATATATGACAAGATTTGAAGTACAAAAATTGTCCAAAAGCAACTTAGTTATTAATTAAGGACTTTCAAAAACCATTTCTTTGAACCACCTACCAAATCTTTAAATAATATTAATATATGTTTCACACAGATAATTTTTCACAGAAAACACAAACATACTACATCACCAAAAAATTAAGAAAAATGAAAACATAACAAAAAATTTAAAATCTTTGGCTCGATACTAAACAATGGCCTGTCATGCATGCATACATGCTAAAATTGGTTGGAATGAAATTTAAAAACAAAAATAATCTATAGCCCCATATCATATACGTAGGCTAAAAGGCCGTGCCTCCACATCCACTAGCACCATAAACAAATACAAGTACGTAGAGTAACAGGAATACAGGTTTTTTTTTCACTTATCGTAAGTATCCCAATGGCGACGAATAAATTCTTACTCGACGATTGATATTTGTGCGAAGCCAATAAGTGCTTTGTCGTCGAACGGATCCGTGGAAACTGTGGAATTCTAAAATAAAAAAACGAAATATTCTTTATTCAAATATGACTTAATATATAGCTATAGTATTATTTGAGACTGAAAAAACCGATAAGTCGATGGATACGTGTATTCGCTAATCTACATTATGCATTAAGCGTGTAACACTTCACCATATACTGGCAAATGAGGTGCAAAGACAATAGCGCATTGTCGTTTACATTTCAATGTAAGCTATGACTAAAAAGCTCATTACTACTACATCATGAACATAGAGTAAACTCACCAAATGGAATGTAAGAGCTTTTGGACCTGGCGATTTGCCACAATGTACATCCAGCAATTTTCCCAAATTCAAAGAAATTGGCTCGGCGTCTTGGGGTTCAACTAATCCAGCGCCCACCAACTCTGTAGCAATGCCTTCTGCAGAGTCTTTCCCAAGTGCAAACTCAAAACGAATATCGTTTAGCTCTCTCTTGGAGTTTCTGTAACAAAAGATTTTTTACTGACTTTTAACCCTAAAACGTTATTGAAAGTACAGTCATGGAATTTGAATGATAAGCTGGATGAAGGTTTTTTGATTTTGTTGTATTATAAAAACAAATTGGCGCTATGGAACACAAGAAACGATTAAAATATCGGTAGTTCGTGTATTAGTATTCTATAACTAAACACAAATGATCGTCAACTTCCTAAACAATTAAATTCTTTGACTGTTCCTCTCCAAATAAAAAATATTTAGCCTACAAAAGAAAAACGAAAATTTTAAGAAAGTAGAGATTTATTTTTCAACAGTCTCCTTTCAATTCCATACACTTGGCCCAGCGATGCTCCAACTTTTTTAACCCGTCCAAAAAATACGATTTGCCGAGGTCTTCAAAATAGGTCTCTGTGGCGGCGATGACCTCATCATTCGACCCAAATCTTTTGCCGGCGAGTGACTTTTTCAGATTTGGAAACAAGAAGAAGTCACAGGGAGCCAAATCTGGAGAATATGGTGGATGAGGCTGCAATTCGTAGCGCAATTCGATCATTTGGGCCATGACGACGGCGGAGGTGTGAGCCGGCGCGTTGTCGTGGTGGAACAGCACTTTTTTCTTTGCCAAATGTGGCCGTTTTTTTCAATACGGCATCGCATCGGCCCAATAAATCGGAATAGTAGAGCCCCGTGATTGTTTTACCCTTCTCGAGGTAATCGATGTAGATCACACCTTGTGAGTCCCAAAAAACACTGGCCATCACCTTTCCGGCCGATTGAACAGTCTTCGCCTTCTTTGGAGCACGTTCGCCGGGTAAAGTCTACTGTTTCGACTGTTCCTTGGTCTCTGGTGTGTACCAGTGAACCCATGTTTCGTCGACGGTCACAAAACGACGCAAGAACTCCGCCGGATTGCGTTGAAATAGCGAAAAACATGTCGCAGATGTGGTCTTACGGTTGCGCTTATTGTCTGGTGTGAGCAAACGCGGCAGCCATCGCACCGATAACTTTTTCATACCCAGTTCTTCGTGCAGAATATGATGCACTGTCTCTTCTGCGATGCCTACAGTCTCAGCTATCTCGCTAATCTTCAATCGCCGGTCTGCCAACACGAGATCGTGGATTTTTTTACGTTTTCCTCCGTAGTAGCCGTTTTCGGTGCACCTGGGCGTGGCTCATCAAAAACCGACGTGCGGCCACGAGCAAACTCGCTGAACCAATTTTTGACGGTCGCCATCGAAGGAAAAGAGTCACCGTACACAGCATCCAAGCGCTCTCTGATTTCGCTGCGCGTTTTCCCTTCCAAAACAAGAATCTAATCACTGAACGATATTGTTCTTTTTCCATTTTTGTAAAACCGACCGACACGCTCGCTTCCAAAGGCTGTCAAAACAAAACAAATGAAGGGAATTATTGAAAACTTCTTAGTAGATTTCAAAAAGAATTTACCGCACGATAGTAAAACTCTGTAAAAACAGCGCCATCGGGCGGCGAGGCTAAAGGTACAAGTCCGAGATGGGCTACAAACTGCAACCGCAGGCGACACTGCGGCTAGCGGCTGCGGTTGACCGCTGTGCTGCCTGCGGTCGTGGTTGCTTTTATTCCAAGCGCAGCCGCATGCCGCGGCTGCACAATGCATAGAACCATGCCTCAGTCACTCCGGTACCTTCGTGCGAGACAGAATGTCAGACAGCGCTACCGATAGATTACTAATGTGTCTTTTGTTGGAAGAGGAAAATGATGACTTGTGGTTACTATATATGGCAAAAAATAAGAAAAGCACCTGATCTTTTATTCAAAAGTCGAACCAAAGAAGGAAGTTATTCCACACATTATCTTTGATCAAATTATTGCGGTAATTTGGATCGGATGTATCGTAAAGGACTGGATGACCAGCAACAAAGTTAATTAATTTCTCTTCATCGTCTTCCGAAAAAGTCGACATTTTTATACGTGTGAACTCTCTGCGGTTCGCGACACCACTGGCGCTGCAGTTAGCGGTCACTGCGCGCCGCGGCCGCAGGCTTTGCGACGCGACTGCAGGCCGCAGTGTTGCCGCGCTCGGAATCATTTTCATAGAGATTCATAGAAACCGGTGGTGTCGCTTGCAGTTTGCGGCTGCAGTTTGCGGCCTGCAGCCCATCTCGGAATTGTACCTTAAGTAACAATTGAATGCCCCTCGTATTTATTTATTCTGTTTCACTTGTTTCAGTATTAACTGCTCCTGATTTGGTATTATCGTGATCACTAATAAATATATGATAAAACACGGAACATGTGATGATTTTATCTTTACATTTCAAATAATGAAGGTTATGGACACTTGTATTATACTAATCTAAGTCGATATGGCGCAAACCAGATGCACAGAAACACTCAGCAGCAAGTACACTAGTAAATAATATATTATAGTAGTGTCTAATAATTAACAAAAGAGGTATAATACTTAGTAAAAAAACCCCCGACCCAAAAAATCCCTCTAAAAAGTATAAAAATAATCTTTTTAGCTCCCTTTTATAACTTGATTAAAAGTAAAAATATAAATAGGTACTTTTAATCAAGTTATGATTAAAAGTACCTATTTATATTTTTAAGATGAGAATCGCCGCGACGGGGACCGCTATATATTATGAAGAAGTAAAATTCTATCAATTACTATGTTTAATGAACAGTTTCAAAATATATTAAATTTGATTGAGGTAAGAGTTTAGCGGTCCCCCGACGCGGTGATTCTCATCTTAAAAATATGAATAGGTACTTTTAATCAAGTTATAAAAGGGAGCTAAAAAAAAATTATTTTATTACTTTTTAGAGTGATTTTTTGGGTTGGGGTTTTTTAAGATTTTGAATTTTATTTTTATTTCATTCTTTTCAAATTTCTTATTAATTCTAATAGATACCAATTGATCCAAAACGCAGCTAATAAAAAATAGCTACCTCTTCTTGCTTGTAGCTCTTGAACTGCTAATCTGATTTTCATAAAACATACCTAAGAACCACCGCGATGAACAAGGCTTTCGATTAAAAAAACCGCACTCAAATCGGTTCATTAATTCAGGTGCTACGGTGCCACAGACAGAAAAGCAGGCAATAAAAAATAACTACCTCGTCTTGGCAAAGTGCTTGTAGCTCTTGAACTGCTAATCTGATTTTCATAAAACATACCTAAGAACCACCGCGATGAACAAGGCTTTCGATTAAAAAAACCGCACTCAAATCGGTTCATTAATTCAGGTGCTACGGTGCCACAGCCAGACACACACACACACACAGACACACAGACAGACAGGCCAAACTTATAACACGCCTCTTTTTGCGTCGGAGGTTAATAAAGAGAAGAGCGTCGGTGGCACTGTGGCCTCGGCACTAGACTGTGCCCCGAGTAGAATCGGGAGGCCCGCGATCGATCCTGCCATGTACCAATGTGTTTTTCGTTTCACGAATTTTATATGTACATTTATCTGACGCTTCTACAGTGAAGGAAAACGTCGTGAGGAAAGCTGCAAAGTAATTCAAAGGTGTATGCGAAGTCAACCAATCCACACTGGGCCAGCGTGGTTTGACTAAGACCTAATCGCCCTAACATAACTAGTTAGGGTAGACTCGTGCCCCTTGGTGGGCACGTATATGAGCTGTGATGATGATGATGATTATTAAAAAAGAGGCATGGTACACCAACAGGGCAAATACGTGCACCAGAAATTGCTTCACAGCTTTAAACACAAATGTAAAACTATGTGGTATGTGGCTTTCGCAGCACAGTGTCCAAAGGTCACTGAAAGGCAAAATCGAGGGGGCTCAGTTCACGTCAAACGAAGTTAAATCTCACAGCCAATAGGATTCCTTAGCTAAAATTGATCAACAGACATCTAATGATTTCTCACATAATCAATGACTCCACTATCCCAATATCAGTAGGACTCAACCTCCTCGAGATCCTCTCACCAGCATCACACTGATGATTTCTGACAGAGAAAGGACACCACTCCATCCAATCCACAGTTATGTCACAGAGCTGAGATCACCAGGCGATGGTTGCACCAGTACTCCACAAAACGGAAAGCCCAAAAAATGCCAATGAAGTATATTTCGCATTCTATTTCTTACTTTTCTGAGAAGTAGAGTATGCAAAAGAGTTATATTCGAATGTGAAGCAGGTAGGTACACTAAGAAACATATAGTGTTACTCAGCCCTATTTTTGATTTTACGGCATGAGTCACGTTACTGCGATAATAGGAATATTCGCTTCGAATGGTTGCAAGGCGTGTAGCCAAATCATTTGTCATATCCCAAAGACGGCCAAAGCAATAATCTTTCTATACACAATGTATTATTGATATTAAGGTCGCACAATGGTATAAATAAAACAAAATTAATAACAAATGGAACAAAACATACCATTCAATTAAATAATATAAATGTGGAATATGTGGATGAATATGAATATTTAGGTCAGACAATTTCTCCTACAAAACAAATAGAAAAAGAAATAAATAAAAGTAATAGTAACTCGTGGAAGCGCTTCTGGTCAATGAAATAGATCATGATGAAAAATTAGAAGTTGTCAGCATCTGAAAAAGGCAGAGTAATTAATACATGTATAATGCGCTTATTACACTTATCCTAAATAAGATCCTAATTAAACATACATTGCTTATTTTGATTGCATCACTTGCTTAAAATGAGCTCAAAGAAAGCAATGTATGCTGAATTAGCATCATAACTAGGACAAGTGTAATAAGCTCTTAACCCCATGCTTAACATACGCATGCCAAACATGGGCCCTAACCAATAAACTCTTTAAAAAAATCGAAGTTTGTCAAAACTCTATGCAGAGGAGTGTCCTAAAAAGAAGAGACAAAGTAAGGTTGACAGACATAAGGCACAAAACAAGAGTAACACCTGTGGCTACGGTGATAAAAAGACTGAAATGGCGTTGGACAGGTCATATGATAAGAGGCCCAGAAAAATGGTCACAAAAGGTGACTGGTATCCTAGAGGGGAGAAACGCAAGAGAGGAAGGCAGATCAGGGTCTCCACTGCTAATGTTTAAAAAAAATTCCCTGACATTCCCTGACCATTTTTCAAAATTCCCTGACCAACTATATACGATACTTTTTTTTCGAAAATCATAAAGTAGTTTTTGTTGCAATTTTCAGACCAAACGGTATCAAAAATTTCATTTTTTTAAAGTACTTACATAATTTATATTTTTAGGCACAGTATTTTTACACTGTAGAAAGTACACTGGCGAAAAAATAAACCGAGCCTTCACCCTTGAGTTCAAATGCAATTTTCTTAAAATGATTGTGTTAAATAAAAAATATATCGGCAAAAAGACTTATTGAATACTGAGATAATAAGCACAATCGCTTTTTATTAATCTTTTGAGGGTTGATTTCTTCTTCAACCTATGTCCACCCACTGCTGGGTATAGGTCTCCATTCTGCGCCATTCACTACGGTGTTGGGCTTTTCTTGTCCAGTTCTTGCCCGCTGTCTTTGTTATGTCGTCTGACCAACGAGCCGGCTGTCGACCAACGTTCCTTTGTCCTGTTCTGGGCAGCCACTCCCATTCGATGATCTTATTGCTCCACCTGTTGGTCCTGCGGGCCACGTGCCCTGCCTATCGCCGATTTCTACACGCAACGACACGAGCCACGTCGATCAGTTTGGTACGCTTGCGTATCTCCGTATTCCGGATCCATTCCCGCAGTGAAACCCTAAGTATGTGGTGGTAGTATGTAGTGGTCAACCTGCTAAACCACGTTTCCCGCAATCATTATGGGGCCTATGTTCGGATCTCTGGCCATGATTTTCATTTTCGAGGTATTCATGCGAAGGCCCACCGACAGTGACACGTCGTAATCGTAAAGTTCTTCCAACATAAGCTGAAGATCTGCAGCCGTCTTGGCGAAAATAACAATGTCGTCTGCAAATCGCAGATGAGTTAATTGCTCTCCATTTATGTTGATACCCCTATCAGACCAGTCGAGGAGCTTAAAAGTATCTTCCAAACAAGCCGTGAACAACTTTGGGGAGATTGTGTCACACACCTCTTTTAATAAGAACATGATCAGAAAGGTCGTGGAGTTTTACTTGATTTTAATGACTTTTCTGCATTGTTGCTTACTTTGTCATTGGTCTTAACTCTTCAGATTACGGTGGTCTTTGTTGTTAAAAATAGGTAATTCGCTCCAGGAAGCTATACACAAGCTGTCGTATTACTTCAATGGAGCCTTAGTAATCGTCGGATTGCTCAAATGTTAAGGCGTTTTTCGATGCAGCGCGTCTATAGAAGATACCTAGGAGCCTTCGATCGACGCACTGAAACTGACAGGCCACAGGCTACAGCCTCCGCAGATGATCGATACATACATTTGAATTTTCCGAGGAATCGTCATCAGAACGCAGTGCAGGTCCAACAACAGATTCGTGACGAACGTGGAATGCTGGCCATAAGCGCGCGTACAGTCAGGAGAAGGTTAGCCAAGCGCAATTTAACACCTCAAAGTGCTATAATAGGCTCAAAATTAACTCTAGCTCGCCGCAGAGTACGCCTTGAATTTGCTCATGAGCATATAGAATGGACACTGGATCAATGGGTGCTTATTCTTTTTTCTGGCGAGACAAAAGTGTCTTTACAGAAATAATTGAAGGTAGAGACTGTACCGTCGCCCTAGAAAACGTTACGCTCAGTGCTGTATCAAAGAAATTGTTACTTATGACGGCTCCATTATGGAGCCTCCATAACGGTTGGATGCTCCATAATCATGCGTAGGGTGGCATTTCCCCAACAGCATGAACATAGATGGTTTATATCGAATTCAATGCTCATTCACGTGGATTGGCTACAGAACGATATATCCGTGATATTCTTGAAGATCATGTGGTACCTACCTTACTCAGGATGTGTTTAAGATGAGATGTTTCTAATGTGCATGATAATGCCCTATAGAGCGAGCGACGATACGGTTAGCGCAGAGGTCGAGTGATCGCCTACTGCGCAACGGGTTCGATTCCCGTACGGTACAAATATTTTGTATGGCCTACAAAAATTTGTTCCTTTCTGGGCGTATGTGCAAGTGATATTCTATGTTTGTAACTGCACCCACAACACAGGAGAAAATCCTAGTGTGGGGCGACGTTTTAACAAAGAAAAAAAAAATGTTACGCAATATTATACTCGGAGCACGGAGCCCAATTATGAATCTTTCATCGTATGACATGGTATAAATTTGAGAAAAAGAAGTCATAAAATGCTGCATTTCGTATTACCGATCTCCAATAATCTCATCACTATGGCATAATTTCAATGATGTCAGTCATCATTAAATAATGAACAAATGATCAAAAATCTGACCGGAAATCGTATTTTTCGTCTTGCACTATGATATCATATAATATCATTTTCAAAACCATGAGATCGGTAATAGGCCCTCTGATTTGAACCCCATCGAATATTCTTGGGACGAATTAAAACACAGGGCCTAATAGATAGGGTTCCGGTTTTTCTAAACCTTATGGGCTCAGAATGGCGATAGAGGAAGAATGGAACAACATCCTCCAAGACACATTGTAAAATTAGTAAGATCAATTGGTTCAAATATGCAAGCAGTTATCCAAGCTAGAGGCGGTAACACACATTACTAATACATTGATTTTTATTGTTTTCTGATGTTTTTTATACAATAACACACCATACAATTTACTTTCAATATAAAAAGTCTATAAAATCACCAACATAAAGGTGTGTATAAACTATACGCGGCAAACCCTCGAGCATTGGTTCTCACGGCGACCGCGCGCTATGTGGACGGGGTCGCCGCGCGCGAGAGCAACGCCTAGGTACGTAAAACGGACGACTCATAGGTTTACAAGAATGAATCGCGGGCTGTTCGAGGTGGATCGCTTGCCGCGCACGGCAGCTGCGTTCTGCTAAATTATTATCTAAAAATTGGCTCGCTCGGCAAATGAACGTCTACCTCGGTCGAACATAGGCTCGCGCGGCCGCGCGTAGCTTAACGATACCACTTTTATCAAAATTGTGTTCATACATTTGAAGGAAATTGCATTTGAACTCAAGGGTTAAGGGTGGCTCGGTTGATTTGTCTGTCAAAATTATGATATAATGTGCAAACCTGGATAAAAATAATGCGATAATCCTCCTCATTTGACAATCACTGGGAAATTTGGGGACCAAACAGTGTACAATCCAAAATTTTCCCTGACTTTCCAGGTAGCCCCTCGATTTCACTGACTTTCCCTAACTGCTTTGAGCTTCCCTGACTTTTCCCTGACTTTCCCTGACTTTACAGAATGTGGACACCCTGCAGATTAGTAGATGGGTAGACGATATTAAGAAGGTGGCAGGATCTTTGTGGTCAAGGAAAGCCAGGAATAGAAGTGAGTGGAGGAATTTAGAGGAGGTCTATATCAGTGGACAAGCTAGGTAATTAAAAAAAACATATCTGAATATTATATAATGTAAAATCCTAGAAATAAAGGCTATCTTTATGAAAGATAAAGCACACTGTGCCTGACCGTATAATGTGGCCGCACGTTGTGGGTGGCTGGACTATCTGTGCCTTTGCACAAAGGCTAATATCCAGGAAGTGTCAATTCAGCCTATGCCAATGTGGGCAGAGGATATATTAGCATATTCTTCTATTATAAATACTAAACAAAAATTTTGGATCAATAATGCTTTGACAACCTATTCTGCCTGAGCGATCGAAAAATAAGGGTGTAAGGGGTTCCGAAGGGGTGTAAGGGGTTACGAACTTTATCTAACGGAACCCAAGTCAACCTCACGGTCACGCGGTGCACCCTGCTGTTCAACAGACGAGGCTCTGGCGCACCCCACCAACCCGCACTGGGCCAGCGTGGTGGGAGAAGGCCCAAAACCCCCCAAAATGAAAAATCGAACCAACCAAAGGCCCCAAGTGCCCGGCGGTCCCGGAGGCCGTGCCGGCGGTGACGGTCGTCGACCCGGCGCTGGGACCTGGGGTGCGAAGAATCCCCGAAAACCTCTCGTCAAACGACCTTGGCCCTGGCAACGTACAACGCGCGTACACTGCGGACCGAGGAGAAGCTGCTGGAATTGGAGAGGGAACTGAGCAGGATCCGTTGGAGTATTGTAGGACTATCCGAAGTCCGAAGAGAGGGTGAGGATACGATGGTCCTTAAATCCGGCAACCTGCTCTATTTCCGTGAGGGCAAAGAACTGTCCCAAGGTGGTGTCGGGTTTATAGTCCACAAGTCTCTCGTGAACAACGTGGTACAGATCGGAAGTGTGTCGAATAGGGTGGCGTACCTTATACTCAGAATCACCGAACGGAATTCGCTGAAGGTCATACAGGTCTACGCCCCGACCTCGACCCACCCCGACGAGGAAGTGGAAGCTATATATGAGGATATTTCTCGGGCAATACATGCTTCTAAGACTCACTACACCGTTGTCATGGGAGACTTCAACGCAAGGCTAGGCAAGCGGGGCGATAATGAGTTGAAAGTGGGGCAATTTGGAGCTGGAATCCGAAATTTTCGAGGTCAAATGCTAGCCGACTACATGGAGAGAGAAGGACTCTATATGATGAACTCTTTCTTCAAAAAACGGCTGCATCGAAAATGGACCTGGAAAAGTCCGGATGGCGTGACAAAAAATGAGATTGACTTCATCATGTCGACTAAGACCCGCATATGACGTCTCAGTGATCAATTCGTTTAACACGGGGAGCGATCACCGAATGTTACGAGGCGCATTGAATCTTAACATAAAAGCGTTAAGGTATCGACTGGTGAAGTCTGCGCTCCGTCCCGAAGCCATCCAGATCCAAAACCCCGAGCGCTTTCAACTCGAATTACAAAATCGCTTCGATTGCCTGGAGGACTGCACGGATGTGGACACTTATAATGACAGGAATGTGGAAGCTGTCCTAACGGTGGATGCAAAGTTTTGCAAACCCAGCCGTACTATGCAACGAAGTAAGATCTCGGAGCCGACAGCTAAGCTGATGGAGGAAAGGCGTGGAATGAGTCGGCAGTCTTCTGAAGATGCTTGTCGGCGACTCAACAAACAGATCTCTAAATGCCTGACTCGCGACATCCGCCGATTTAATACGGAACGTATTGAAGAGGCCATCGAGCAGAACAAGGGCTCCAAAGTGTTCGCAAGAGATCTGTCACTCGGTCAGAGTCTGCTGACGAAGCTGAAGACAGAGGACGGTAGAGTCATTACATCCCGACCTGGAGACCTATTTTTGAATTACGTATGCGATTTAGAAATCACCGCTGACTAAATAGTCAGCGATGACTTTGAAGTCACGAATTCCTAAATATCCTATTTTTGAAAGTCGAACGCAGAGCTGCCAACATAGATAAAGTACACACATACGTAAGGGTTCGGTTTCACGCAGAATGTAGCCGTTTTCGGTATATACCGGTTATTATACGGCTAAAAATTCATTGCAACTAGGCCAAAATATAAGAAAATACTGGTCTAAGTTTGTTTGTGACACAAATTTTAAAAAATTTAAACTATTTTTTATATTTTTTTTTTATTTTTTATTTCATTTTTTTATATAATATTGGATGTGTCCTGAAGCGTCCCTTAAATTTTCCAGGGTGATAAAAAATAACCGGGTATATTTACTTATTTGACAAATTTTAAAATTTTTTAATCCAACTCAAAATCAACACACATCAACTTCAAACTTGTCAATATGTTCTCTAAACAAAACACAGAAACGTTTCCACACTTATGACTTGTTTACGAGTGGGTGAGGGCACTCGTAATGAAATCACATCCGTGACTAAGGTAGTCACAAGTGATATTCAAAAATAAGAATTATTGACAATCGGTGATTATTAGTCACATCGGTGATTTCGAAGTCACATACGTAATTCAAAAATAGCTCTCCTGAGCTTATGGCCGAGATCGAACGCTTCTATGGACAGCTTTACGCAACATCACAGGCACCTGTTATTCCGGCTACAGACCCTAGAGCCAAATTGACCTGGCACTACACCGAAGATATCCCGGACGTCAGCCTGTACGAGATTAGTGTGGCTCTCAAACAGCTTAAAAACAACAAGGCACCGGGTGATGGTGGAGTTACAGCCGAACTCCTAAAAGCGGGTGGACTACCAGTCTGGAAAGCGCTGCAGCGGCTATTCAACTCCGTCATACTCGAGGGCAAAACGCCTAAAGCATGGCACAGGGGCGTGGTGGCACTTTTCTTCAAAAAGGGCGACAGGGCCCAGTTGAAGAACTATAGACCCATCACGCTCCTGAGTCATGTTTATAAGCTATTCTCGAGGGTCATCACGAATCGTCTCGCACGCAGGTTCGACGACTTCCAGCCTCCCGCACAAGCCGGATTCCGAAAAGGCTATAGTACCATAGACCACATCCATACGCTGCGGCAGGTTATACAGAAGACCGAGGAGTATAATCTGCCACTATGCTTGGCGTTTGTGGACTATGAGAAAGCTTTTGATTCTGTCGAGACCTGGGCCGTACTTAGATCACTCCAGAGGTGCCAAATAGACTATCGGTACATCCAAGTGTTGCAGTCATTGTACGAAAACGCCACCATGTCAGTCCGCCTTCAGGACCAAAACTCGAAACCAGTACGACTTCAGCGTGGTGTGAGACAGGGTGACGTTATATCGCCGAAACTGTTCACAGCTGCGTTGGAGGATGTATTTAAGCTTTTGGACTGGAGGGGACTCAGCATCAACATAAACGGCGAGTATATGACTCACCTTCGTTTTGCTGATGATATCGTAGTCATGGCTGAGACCGTGGAGGATCTAGGCACAATGCTCGAAGACCTCTGTAGAGTTTCCCAACAAGTGGGTCTTAAAATGAACATTGACAAGACTAAAATAAGGTCGAATTCCCGTGTAGTACCCACTCCTGTGAATGTTGGAGGCTCTACGCTGGAAGTTGTTGACGAATATGTTTACCTGGGGCAAATAGTCCAGCTCGGTAAGTCCAACTTCCAGAAAGAGGTAAATCGACGAATCCACCGGCTGGGCAGTGTTCGGGAAGCTACGCAGCATATTCTCGGCCCATCTACCGCAGTGTCTCAAGACGAAAGACTTCAATTCGTGCGTGTTGCCAGTGATGACATACGGAACTGAGATGTGGCCGCTTACAATGGGTCTCATCAGAAGGCTTAAAGTCACCCAAAGGGCAATGGAGCGGGCTATGCTCGGGGTTTCTCTACATGATCACATCAGAAATTATGAGATCCGTAGAACTAGAGTTACCGACATAGCCCAAAGAATTGCAAACCTTAAGTGGCAGTGGGCAGGACACATCGCTCGTAGGACTGACGGCCGTTGGGGCGGAAAGGTCCTCGAGTGGCGGCCGCGTACCGGGAGACGCAGTGTTGGTAAGCCCTCCACAAGGTGGACCGACGATCTGGTGAAGGTCGCGGGAAGCCGCTAAATGCGGGAGGCGCAGGACCGATCGGTATGGAGGGGAGGGTTATGTCCAACAGTGGGCGTCTATTGTCTGATATGATGATGATGATGATGATCAAAAAATAGATCACACATTTCTAGTCACACTAGATTTCGCTTAGTCTTCTAAATACTACATTGGACAGGAAACCGGATCTTCAAAAATAGACATACCACACTCCAAGCTGTTACGAAATTATGTTATTCAGTAAGCTCAATCTTGATACTTATTTTCGTGATAGCTACAAATAAATATAATATACAAACCTTAATCTTAGCACCAAACTAACGGTTTTTAGCTCCACTGGTTCAACTTTAATACTTTGCTCAGGACTTATTTTATTTTCTGCAAGTTCATTATTTTCTTCTGTAGTTTTATGTTCATTCTTATTTTCTTTAGTTTCTGATTCATTTTTAGAGACATTCATTTCTAAATCACTCTTGATGTCCTTAGTTTCCTTCTTAGCGTCTACAGTTTCTGAGTCTTCTTTAGTAGCTATAATCTCTGATTTCTTCATTGTGTCCTCGTTTTCTATTTTCTTTTTGGTGTCTTTAGTTTCAGATTCCTTCTTGGTGTCTGTAACTTCGGAATGGTTTATGGAGCCTTTGATTTCAGATTCCATTTTATAATCTTGAATTTCTGATTCCTTCTTAGTGTCTATAGTATCTGATACATTCAAAGTATTTTTAATTTCTGTTACAATTTTAGTGTCATTAGTTGGTGATTCCACCTTAGTGTCTTTAGTCTCAGATTGGTTCACATCTTTGGTTTCTGGTTCATTCTTAGTATTATTAGCAGATTCCTGAAATCATGCAAACAAATTTAACAAAAAATTATATCTATAATTATATAAACACATGTTTTAAGATTCTAAAAATCATGATAATTTACAACATATCCAGGTATGTTGTTTTTTATTATCATTAAAAGACCCCAATTGATGAATAAATAAATCAATACATAGTATGATTTTGTATTTGATTTATTAGTTATCAAGTTTATATGAATCAAAACAAAAAAAAAACAAAATTAGAGAGAGAAAAACAGTCATTGTCATAAAATACATAAATCAAGTCTAGATAAATTATTATGACAAAATAAATGAGGAATAAAAATTAGGCGTCAAAACAGGTATGTTGAAGACGCGGGTTCAAATCCCGCCCGAGACGATATTTTTTCTTTATTGATTTTATTCATTTATGAATTTATTTAGCAGTTCTAAAGAAAATACAAAGTCCTATATAAAAAATTAAAGTGGCACTCAGGGACTGCCACGGTAAAGCTATTGCATAGCATTTTTTATCAACTTAAGCAATTATAATTATTTATTTTATTTTTGCAGTATTTTTTTTTCTTTGATATTATTTCAAGTTTTTTCTTTGATATTAATTCAAGTTACACTTTTTGAGCGTGGTGACCGATAAGAAAACATTTTTCTTTTCTTTTATTGAATAAATGAGAAGTTAATATTGTTTAAAATATTTTTATTATCTTACAATACATGTAGGTTATTCAGGAATTTTTATCATTGAAACTATAGGTTTATGGTATGAAATAAGAAACATAAGTTTGAGACTCGATATCCTCTAAATATCTTGAAACCCGGTATCTTTGGGTACGCAGATGATAGCACAATTACAGAGAGATATACATCCGATGCTAAGACTGGGAAGATCGAAATTGAGCTGCTCAGAGTGAACATGGTGGAACGCGTGAACTCGACCCTGCAAGTTTCGGACTGGGGGGAAGCTAACAGAGTCGAGTTCAATGCTTCCAAGACCCAAGCGTGTCTTTTTAGCTCCAAGCGGAACCCGTTCAACTTGGTTCCCACATTCCGAAGTGTACCCTTGCCTTTAACGGACCATTTAAGCCTACTGGGCATCGACCTCTCACCGAACCTCAACTTTGGGCGTTCTATTGAGGCGAAGGCGGCTACTGCACCTAAAAAGCTTGGCATACTCTCGAAGGTTAAGCGGTATTTCACGCCGGGGCAGCTTCTTACACTTTATCAAGCACAGGTCCGGCCGTGCATGGGATACTGCAGCCACCTTTGGGACGGCTCTGCTAAGTATCAGCTATCTGCCCTTGACTCGGTGGAGCGCCGGGCGAAGAAGTTGATCGGTGAAGACACTCTGAAAATTTCGAATTTCCAGAGTCTTGAACACCGCCGCGCCCGTTTATCGGTTTTTTACAGGTTACATTTCGGAGTGTTCCCAAGAGCTGTTTGATCTTATTCCACCATCTCCCTTTTACTACCGAGGCACCTGGAGAACGGCAAAGACCCACCCCTAGGTAGTAGAAATCCACTGCTCCGTACGAAACGTTTCGCTTCCACTTTTTTAATGCGTACTGCAAAGGAATGGAATTTTTTGCCGTCCTCTGTGTTCCCACCTCATTACAACCCGGGGTCTTTTCAGGACTAGAGTGAGTCGGCACCTAATGAGTAGGCACGCTCCACCTTAGTCCCCACCTTTGCTTACCATCAGGCAAGATGAGGACAAGTGTCTACCCATAATCTATGAAAAATAAATCTGGAAAATACCGTGTCATAACACCGTGCCGAAGTCTGCCGAACTGAAACGACGCGACGTTAGACGATGCACGGCTTTCAACGCCACACCGCTGTACCGCAGGCCTATTCTCTAACTTCGGTTGCTAACTAGTACTGTTATTTTTGAAAGGAACTTATCATCCATTACTGCTATCATGAACGCTGCCGTAAGACATAAAATCACTTAACTAGTAATGGATATAAAATGTCTTTCAAAAATGAGTACTAGTTACCAACCGTAGTTAGCGAATAGGCCTGCCGGTCGGAGTGGGAGGTGTTAGGTTTTTTCGTTACGGAATTTCTTGATTCGGTCGCCGCGCTCAAAGCCCGCGATTAAAGCTATGCAATAGCTCAAAAACAAAGTCAGAAATAAATAGTGCTGTTTCATTACTGAACAAATCAAAGTTATCAGACCAGAAAAATAACGGGGTTTGATAACTGGGTTCGAAAAAGTGCAAAAAAAAATCCATTTCCGCAATCGGTTATGAAACTTTAGTTAGGAATGTGGTTATGTCGCCAGAGGAGATAGAAAGCTTTTTGGAATCATCCAAATTTATCTAACTACTAGGGACTTCAGGACGTCTTTTAGCTGATAAGAAGATATAACTCTTTTTCCCCCATTTAACAACGTGTTTACATCATAAAGAAATAAACGCGACTCCTACCCAGGGACCGGAAAACCCGTTTATTTGCTTAAGACGTTCGAAGGGGTAACCCGTTCGCATGGTACGCCATTGGGCTCGGTAAGCCATTCAACAGGACTCCCAACAATAACATTAACCTGTAAAATAGGGGTTACCCTAACCACAACAAAATTTACCGCTTACTTAATCTCAAAGGTTTTCGGTGTTTATGCGCCATACCCTAACCCGAACAGTAAGCGGACTGTTCGGGTTAGGGTAACCCTTTCCCCACACGACGCACACCGAGCGATTGAAGTAGCATTGCGGGTGCAATAACTCCGAAGTTCAGTTGCGAACCTTCGAGATATAGTGTCTTTAGACATTAAATGTTACTTACCTTTTATGCGGTGCGAAAGCAATCTACATGCGTTATACGTAAGATCTAAAATAACTTGCACCAAACAACTCTTAAAAGGGTAACCCATTTGGGGATTTTTGATGTTGGTAAGCGGTAACCCAAATTAATTTAACCGTAAAACTAAAGGTTTGAAAAAACCCAGCGTTTTAAAAATACCCCATCTAAACCCATGGGTTGCCGGCTATAACGGTAACCGGGTCCGGTCCCTGCTCCTACCTCAATGTACACTACAATTCGGTTATGGACGCTAGCACTGACGCCTTTTACTCACAATGTAAATCTCCCCTACAGAAAATATTGCACAGTTTACCTTGACAGTTACATCAGTGTCACTGCCACTTGAGTCAGCTCTCTGTAATTGATTCATAGGCCTATTATCCTCGACGTCAGGACGTTCTTCATCTGAATCTAGTGTATCGCCGCCTTCCTCCTCATCTTCACTCCACACCCAACCCCCAGTCACTGAACGATGTAGCCTACCAGAAGTACCTGGCTGTTTTTTGCTTGCCTAAAATTGCAGTATATTGTTTTTTTTTTGTATTGGGAATTGGACCTAATGACAATATTTTATAAAGCAAATTAAATATGTTATAATAGTGATTTTTTAATTATTCAAAATCAATGTTTACCATCTTTTTTCTAATCCAAAACTATAAACCAGGAGAGTTATTGTCTAAGAAAAAATCTATTGCGATCACTTACAATTTGACAGCGTCCATCCATTGCTCCTTTATAAAAGGATGTCCACGCAGAGTCTTGTGTTACGGCGCAATGGCTGATGTGAAATTGAAGGCGATAGTGATAGATTTTTTAGACAATAACCAACCCGTATTAAAATTTAAGCAGGTTTATGGTTCAACCCCAAAGCTTAGTAAGCAAGATCAAATGTCTAATTTTAGCATTATGTGAAAAATGTATGAATTTCATATATTACCTTATGAACTCTAGTTTCCATAGTTGGGCCAATAGCAACCAAAGTTTGTGTCAAGTATTTTTTATCTTTGGCCTTCCTAAAGAATGGATGTTTAAGTAACTCTGTTGCTGTGGGCCTTTTAGATGGATCTTTTTGTAAACAGTCAACAACCATTTTTCTAAAAGTTTTACCATATGCTTTGTACTGTTCTTTTTCATCGGCGCCTAGGGATGATAATAATTGTAAGAAATTAAAAACACTTTAAAGTAACCAAAAACCAGCCAAGTGCGAGTCGAACTCACACGCAGAGGGTCCTGTACAAACTTATCTAAGTATATAAGTTCCCAACTATGTACATATTTACGGTTTTCCTTATCACTCACGTTTTGAATATCACTTTTGTCAGAAATCAAACTACATACCTGTATCTAAATTTGGAGGTTCGTTTTGTAAAGTTAACATAAGCACTTTCATTGGAGGATATTTGTGGTATGGTGCTGTGCCTGTTGCCATTTCTATTGCTGTGATCCCAAATGACCAAATATCTGCTTTAAAATCGTATCCATGATCCTAGAAAATAAAATAAGTGGATACTTTAACATATGTATACTTTTTTTTTCTTATAGAATATTTTATACAATAGCTCCATTATAAACATTGCGTTAGAGCACTTACAAAAAATGAGACTATTTTTACTTTAAATGAATGCAATCGTAAATCATTTAATCATTACTTTTATTTTTGCTATGAAGCATTCAGAACTAATTTGCCTGATATGAGAACTGTCACCGCCTAGCCTAACAACATTGTTGTGTTCCGACAGTTCGAGGTAAGCTAGCCAGTTCCCTAATTCTTGTGGAATCCAGTTGAACAGAGCTTCCACCTTCGGCTTTATCTTCACTTACTATCATGTGAGACAAAGGCGAAGAACTTCCCAGGTTCGTATAAAATATTACATGCAAGGCAACTTCGTAACATAATGGTCACGTGACTACCCTGGCCAGGCTAGACTTAATATTTATTTTGAAAATCGTTATTAAGGCGCTATATCGATAATATTGGTGATTTTTAATGTAATGTCATAGGTAACTGAGAGAACTTACAGATCTGAAAGTCAAATATGTGTTTCTTTATATCTTTAACTAGTCACGAGCAGAACCGGAAACGCGATTTAAAGATTTTGCCTCAATACTTTTTATTTTTGAAATTACCTCTTAAAAATAACAATATTCAGGATTACTAGTAAACGGTGTTAGGTATTCATTAAAAAGTTCCTTAAATAAGTAGCCATCATCAGTATCCAGAATCGTACAGAAGCATTTTTTTCGAATCATTATAGTTATTTTTTAATAAAATAATTTGTATTTGTGTTACGTCGGTAATTTCTAAACGATCTGATTGCATGCGGGCGCAACGCATTCACGACTTTGGTGACATTGATATAAAGACTAGTTACTTGAGCACGGGGGGCGCCCCGCGTTTACGTATAGACCACGCCTCCCATTGTTTGATTCATTTTCGATATAGCGCCTTAATTAATTGAATTAGCTTTAATTTTATATCGCTTCTTAGTTGTGTTTTCTTAATCCTTTGCTTCGTTTATATAATATAAATATATTTTAGTCTTTATTTGACCTCTCTCTTAGCTCCTCCTTTTCCTGAACCCATAGCCTTCCGCTACGATACAGTTATGAAAACCGGACTTACTTGCTCCATAACTTCAGGTGCCATCCAACAAGGAGTGCCGACGAAAGTGTGTCGTACTTTTTGCCTAGATAAATCTTTGTCGGTGGCCAGCCAAGCAGATACACCAAAGTCCGCAATTTGCACCGTACCATCTTCGCCCAACAAAATATTGCCAGCCTTTATGTCCCTGAAAGAAACAAAACCTAACCTAGTAAATTTGGAATGCTGATCAAGCTGATGCTATAATAGAAGTGTAAAGTGTCTAATGATATTGATTTGTGTTATAATATGTAAATAAATATTGTTGTTATAGAGAAGTTTTATCCATTTCAATGCCATATGTGAGCATTATATTTTGTTTTAGAAATTTCATTTAAGAGTGTAAAATTTTAACATTCTTTAACCACATATGTTGCCCTTTTGAATATAACATCCCATAAACATAATAGAAATTGCGAGAGGAACCCTTTATATTGATGGTACATTTTACTTATTTTCAATACAAGAAGAACTGCATTTAAAGATATTTGAAATCTCACTTGCTTTAAGCGGATATCAAACCAGTTGAAATCTTGAGAAAATAATATCCAGTACTTTTTTATGGAATCAATTGATGGGTATACTTACAAGGATTTTCTTTGAAATATAAATGACTACTATAAGTTGGAAAGTGTACATTTACGATAGATGATATAGGATCAAATAATATTGTCAACTTTTTAATTAACTGACAACCCTCTCTTTCTCTTCTCAACAATAGTATCTAAATATATGAATATGTATAGTCAGCAACACGTCAAGCTTTAGATTTGCATTACGAAAGGCGTCGCTATTACAAGCGACATAAGGGCGGTCTCAAGGTCAACATATAAAACCTAGCGTGTTGCTATTTGTACGTAGTCCACGTACATATACATATATTAAGATACCTACTCCTAGGTTCAGAATATGATCCCACATATTTCAGTACCATGCAGTGTTCGCCCGGGAGCTAGTGACCATGCGTGTGGCAGGATAAAGGTATATAGGGGTTTAATATACGTTTGACATCGATAGACTTTGATAATTAGATTATAATCGAGGCAATCAGCTCTGAAGGTGTTTTGGTGAAACTTTTACTATTACAGCTAAGCAATATTAGGTGAGTATTTATCAATTTTAAGAAACAAAAAGATTATTTCTACAGAATATGATTCCACGTATTTTAGTACAGTAAGCCCCTTATCAAACTATACAGTTTGACCTTTGGACCGTTCTTATGTCGCTCGTAATAGTGGTGGTTTTCGTAGTGTAAATGTAAAGCTTGAATGGAATGAATGGGAGCTTACTATACCATGCAGTGTTCTTAACTAAGTGCCGACTGGGCGCTAGTGACCATGCGTGTGGCAGGGTAAAGGTATATAGGGGTTTAACATTCGTTTGACGCTGATAAATTTTCGATAGATTTCGATAATAGAGCCAATCAGCTCTGTAGATGTTTTGGTGAAACTTTTACTATTACAGCTAAACAATATTTGGTAAGCATTTATGCATTTTAAGAAAGAAAACGATTATTTCTACAAAGTGTACAACTGATTCACTTATATTGATTTTTTGGTAACCATAACTTTGATATGCGATATATGATATAAAGACAAAATTAAGAAAGAATTCAGGTTTTTCGCACTTAGCCATCTCAAGACACAAAAAATATTTTGATGGCTGTTTAATTTGTACCCAAAACGAAACGTGCCGCTGAAATAAGTGAATAAATAATACATGATACCCTCCATCAACAATCTAAAATTTTCCAATTAACCTATGTCTATTCCGTAATAATATCATAACAGTAATATCATCAACTGAATTTGTGTTTTATTATTAAATATATGAAAATCCAGATATATGTAAAAAAATATTATTCGCAAAGCAAACTAAAGCAAAGCACCAACCAAAAGAGAAGTTAACGCAGCAACACACCAATACGATTCAACATCAATATACATAATAAAGAATTAATCAAATAACAATGTGACCAATCGCAATTAAAAATTGACTCCCCATCTCTCCTAGCTTCAATTAATATAACAACCAGATACAGGGGGCTCGAGACTGTAATCCTAAATTATTTTCACTCCAAGTATACCATAATAATACATCGTACTACAACCCAGTGGTGAGGATGTGCCGCCTTTACAATGATTTGTCTCAAGAATATCCAGACATTGATGTCGCTAATTCTAATCCAAGTGCCTTCAAGAGGTGTATTCATAAAATACTCAACTGATTTTGTTTTTCTTTATATTTCTGTATACCTAAATAAATACAAAACATCATTTTGTTGGTTACAAGATATAAATTAATGTAGCTATGTATAGGTAAATGTGATAATGTTAAAAAAGAAAATATATATATAAACTTACTCATGTTAAGAGGGATTGACATTTTCGGGCGTTTTTCTGTGTACCTGCTCAAGGACATGCGGAGAAGTGCTCGGGGATGTAATTTCCCTTTAAATTACTGGTAAAATAGACTCAAAGGAAATTTAATTGAAATCTAGGATGCATGTTTTGGAGTATAGTTTAGAACAAAACTGTTTATATTCATCTGTTTGTGCTTTTGTAGCTATATTCTGTTATGTGTCTTATAAAATAAAATAAAATAATCGCTACTGAACATTTTTATTTACGAGCTATAAAATAATAATTAATGATGTTTAAACATATAACAATATTCTTGCTCATGCATGGATTGTCTCAAGTCAACCGTTAACACATAAGTCGCAATTGTAGCGAAAGGCTAAACTTTACGGCAACTATCCACGTTATTTGACGTAAAGTGATTACGGTCAAAATTTGATCTTGAATGAGAAAATCTGGTTGATCAATGACTATCTGTCGAATTTGGGTTCGTTTCATTTGGAACCACACCAAATGGTACGATCGCGAAAGCACAACTTTTAAAAAATTAAGATATAATCGCAAGTGCATGTTGATAGGCATTCACTAATTAAATACTTCCAAAGTTAAATGTTAGCCGATTTAAAGAAATACACAATAATTTTACTGATTTAAAAAAAATGTGAAATATAATTCTATTTTGGTTTTAGTAATGACGTCGCAATAACGCTTTTAATGGACGACGTTGTAAAGGATAACAAAACACTGTTAACCAAGTTCACTATTCACGGTTATTTTTTTATCACCCTGGAAAATTTAAGGGACGCTTCACGACATGGTATTAGAATGATTTAAATATAAATAAAAAAAATAACTCTCTTACTTAATTTTATATATATTTTTTTAAAAATACAAAATATGCTGCACTAGTTGAGAGCAGCATTTTTAAAGATTTTTTTTTTTTCATTTTTTTTTTTCATTTTTTTTTTATATAATATTGGATGTGTCCTGAAGCGTCCTTAAAATTTTCCAGGGTGATAAAAAAATAACCGTGTATAGGCATACATAGATATAAATTTCATTACATCAACAATGTCAAACCACTTCCTAAAAACTTTAAGAAAAAAATTTAAAAGCCCAAAGGATGAAAGACTACGAACAACGATCATGTTGTGTTAGGTCAGTACCGCAACAAAACGGCGCAGATCCAGCTATTAAAGCGAGCACACGTGCAGCCGTTGCTTCCGCCGAAGAAGCATTGACCGTAATTGTTCTACAATGGAGATCAAAATGCGGTACTGCATTTTTTTATATATCTGCAGGTCTCGGACTCAATGATGCATAACAATGTGTAATTTGCCCGCTATTGAGGAGGTTTTTATAATTTTAATTCGCACAGCTTTGTCAATATTGTAAACAATTATATATCATTTTAATGCTGACAACATACATTAATAGTTTAGCCAGGCATGGACAGCTGTGTACTTATATGAATATACAAAAATAAATAGGGTCTTACAAACATCAGCGAATATAATAAAACCCTCATGAGTATGATACGTCTTACTTTATGCAGTATAATTACTAAGGTTAGTTAATTGTCGCTGCTAAGAAAAATCGGATAAAGACTATAGCGATAGGACACACTGTATCATAGTTAATTAAGAGCACACAGAATCCATCCAAATATACTTTCTTCCAACCAACAAGTGAAGTATCATCTCTGCCCTAACCCGGTCCATACTCGGTATACTAATCAACTGTCATTCTCTTTAACCTTAATATTTGTTAGCAAAATTAGTCGGAAAAATGGAGATCCTAAATACGGCGCACAGCGTCGGTGGCGCTGTGGACCCGGCACTTGCTTTCCAATCGGAAGGTCTGGGGTTGTTGTTGTTTGCGTTTTGTTTGTTTTTTCGTTTTTCGAATTTTATATGTACATTTGTCTGATGCTCCTATGGTGAAAGAAAACATCGTGAGGCAACCTGCATACATCTGCGAAGAAATTCAAAGGTGTATGTGAAGTGGACCAATCTGCACTGGGCCAGTGTGGTTGACTATGGCCTAAGCACCCTAACTTAGGGTAGGCTCGAGCCACTCGGTGGGGAAATATATTAGCTGTGATGATGATGATGAATTACGGGAGGCAACGGCTCCCTGCTTTAATGTCGCAGTGCACATCGCCGCGCTTCTATCGTAAATCGCATAATAATCACAAGTGCAGTTACTTTGTGCAAAACTACACAATTAACAATAACATAAGCAAACCGTTTCAAATTGACACTAAACACATCTGTAGGGAAATTAGGAGCGCGTTCAGAGCCTTCGCGCGAGGTACAACTTTTCACTCTAACCCCGTTCAATGCCTTCGAGCGTGACGCCCGGGTGAAACAACCGGCCCGTTCAAGACCTTAGAGCGTCAGAGCGAGTTACAACCGAACAACCATTGAATTTGATGGTTGTAAAACGCTCAGACGTTTATTACTGAAATACTCTTACGTCATTGGATGACATTGGGTGTCAATCTAAAATGTCATCTTATAGAAAGAGAGAAATAAAAATTCATGTGAAAGAGGGAGATAAAAGATTTGGTTGGTGCAATCCGTTCAACGCCTCTGAGCGAGTTAAAAAACAACTGGACAACTACACCCAGAGGCTCTGAACGCGCTCCAGCAGTCACTTATGTATACAATTGGATACTACATGTATCCAATTGTATACATACTGGTCTAAGTATACATAATTAAGAAATAAGTAACAAGTTTTGTGTTATAGGTATGCCAGTGAAGTTTTAGCAGTAAATAATAAAACTCTATAATAATATGAGACATAAAGATTATTATGAAAAAATCAATATTCTATATAAATACAATATGTTTCCTTTTTGGTTGAAAAATGCATGCTGTCATTTTTAAATATAACGAAATGACAAAAATACACGCCAAGTGCGAGATGAACTCGCGCACCGAGGATTCTGTACAAACCTGTTTAAGTATATATGTTCCTAACTATGTACATATTTGTAGTTTTCATAACCTTGCTTCTTGCCGAATTTCATGACTCTAAAGTCATCGTTAAGTACCCTATAGGTATTGATTCCCTTGTAAAATTGCAAAATATGCAACATAAACAGTCATAGGTATTTTTGATCACATTGACTTGTCAGTCAGTAAGATCAAAAGATATCACGGTTAATTTTTTCACAGCTGAAAGACTGGAGACTCGAGTGTTTATATACATTTCAAGAAAAAGTCTTGACAGACTGGTGGACAATGATGTGATCCTATGAGGGTTCCGTTTTCACCTTTTAAGGTACAGAACCCTAAAAATATGCTAAAAATTACATTTGAACCAATAAGTTGGAAAACTAGAAACATGTCTGCTTAGTCAACTTTGACACTACATATTCACAAAAATGCAGTTTTATTGTTACTGTCAACATTATGTGACAGACAAATGCTTTGCCTGGAATCACATAATTTATATACAATTGATACTTCATATTAAAGAAGTAAGAAATAATAATTATTTTTATCTTCGCAGTTTAGAAAAAGAGTCATGCAAAACGTTTATAACATTTACAAGCATACAAGCTGGGTATAATACAACAGCCAAGCAGAACATATTCAGTCAATTACAATTGTATGCACATTAGTTATTGATCTGCATGCAATATTTATTGAACTGTTGACACTAATAGGGAAGTATCTAAAGTACAAGTGGCAAAGTACATTCAAACAAGTTACAATTCTAGATTGAGTAGTTGAGCAGTATCAAGTGGCACTTATTACTACAGTAACACACATCAATGGATATCAAATACATTCTCAATATGACATGTTTAAGGGCTTAGTAATGTATATAAATTTCCAACTGCTGCCAAAGAAAATAGCAGTCAGGGAAACAATTAGAATGTTAAATGTGTATCATATAAATCCATGTTATCTTATGAATATTTTCTAAATTGACGAATATAATGACAACTACTGAAACACCAGTGTCAGAACAATTAAACATGTATACATTGAGAATGTTTACCCACCTATGTATTTGTCCATTGCTGTGAAAGTATTCCAAGCCTTTGAGTACTTCTTTTAGGACTGTAGCAATGGTTGCTTCATCAAATACACCATGTTTACAATTAGATACTTTCAATTTATGTTTTATAACATCTAAGAGGCTACCGCCTGGAATAATATAAAATGAGACATTTTATAAAGCAATAAGTCTCTATAGTAAGCTGAATGAATGTACAATGTGAATGTGAGAGACAAATTTGTAATATACTACATAAGATATACTATTTTCATGTTGTTTGATGGGATAACTATTTTATTTCAAATTCATTCATAGTTCATGTATCACAATAATTTAGGGGCCAATTTAACAATTTTATATATCATCACTATAAATATACTGTGATAAATAAATTTTACCTTCAAGTAGTTTTAATACGAGCCATAATTCATCATGGACTACAAAACTCGTATAATATGTCACAACGTTTTCATGGTTACAGCTTGACATAGCCTGAAACAAAAGTTTGTAGTTTCTGTTAAAATTAAAGTACTCAAAGACTGAAGCTTATTAAGTACCAAAGGGATGCTCTTGAGCTGTCCCCAAATAAGTTCTAACAATAACATTTGTGCATAGGAACATATACATTCTTTTGCAGCAGTGTTCTGTGCTAGAGATATTTTTCTGTATGTCTGTGTCCCTTTCCCCATTGATATACCCATCTCTCATACATAAAACATACCTGTATCTCTTTTAAAAGCTCATCCATTGATGTGTTCCATTTCTCTAAGTTTATTCTTTTGATAGCACATTTTTCATTCCTTGGCTTACAAAATGCACCATATACAACAGCAGTAGCGCCAACACCTATAAAACCAAATACATATTGCTGGATACCTGATACATTTTAAATGAATACCATATTTATAATCTGTCTGGCCTACCTGCTTATGTCTGGCCTACCTGACAGATCGCAAGATAAAGCAAAGAACAAAAAAAGAAAAAATCTGTCTAAAATATGTTATTAGTTTATCAAAGATACCGGGTACAAAACCAGGGGTACCCCAAAATAATATAGCACAAGAGCCTATACTAACACTACAACCATTCTGAATGCATGGCAACCAACAGGCAACAATTAAAAGTTGGAGGATTAATTACAATATAAAATTAAGGATTTATTACTAAATAAATGAAATAAAACAGCCCCAGTCGGTAAAAGTTAAATCTTGTTTTATCTGATAAGACAATTCCTGAGTCTGGAATTGATGCCCAGATAGCAGCAATAGATTTACAACCAGATACATGGGACTGGTAGGTAATGCATGTATTCTAAAGGCCTTACTAATAACCATTGTATAAGCCTTGTATAGTTAAGCAGTGTTTTGTCTCTTTTGTTCGAATTTTAAATGTCATTCGAGTGAACGTGACAAAACACTGTTTAACTAAATCAGGCTTATACAATGGTTATTAGGAAGGCCTTAAATCTATTAAAGCACAGACAACTTTTGAGCATTATTATATCAGGCTAGAGACCCTTACTGCTAAAGATATCTAAAACCGATGGGTTTGCACCATCGGCATCCATTTTTATCATAACTCCTACATAATTATCATATAAAAATTATTGAAACTTTGTTGTATTTATATGTTTTTAACTAGAATACATATCTGAATTATGAAAATATTTGGGCCTGAAATGTAAATTTTTGGAATAAATTTATTGAATTTCAAGCAACATTAAACACCTGCTTGAATGAATAATTAAATCATGTCTCAGCAAACAAACTACACTAATATAAATACAGAATAACCAGCCATTTACAAAAACGTTTCGAGAAACAGTGTTCAAACGAGTGTAAATCAAAGAATGAAAAAATTTAAAGCTATATGTAAAGTTATGGTAATTACGTGAGTGCCGAAAAGACCGAGAAGACAGCTTTTGGAAACGCCACTAGGTTATGAAAGCATTGGATATTTATTATCCAAGCATTTTATAATCAACGTAAATCTGGATAGATTTTGATTGATAATCTTAGCAACACCATACAACTATTAGAAGAAATTTATTTTTTTCCGAAAAACATTACAATGCTTGACCATGACTGCTGACAAGTCAATTTCAAACGCCGAAAACAGATATAATATAAATATAACACTACAGTTTTTTCAGACCTTCAATTGGCTATTTGTTTAAGGAGAAATTTACTTACCAATAACGGCTCCTAATTCATAATCAGCCTCAGTATTAGGCCACGGAATAGAAACACTTGCAGTCGTCGCCATTTTGTTGCGATTAAATAAGTTTCCGATTCCAACAGCTGCCGTTCCGATCGACAATCGCGCTGCCTTTGCATACGACGATAGAGTGTTTAATTGTCGATCGCATGCTCCAAATGATTTCTAGAAAAAAAGAAGAGTATGAATTACCGCAAAAATTAAGCTTTTTTCAAAGTTTCAAAGGATAGGATAATAAATAATTATTAATAACAATCGATTATTAATGATTCTATCGATATTCGATCCCCAATATTTTAAATATTTTATGTGTTGTCTGTGGTCAGTGCGCACATTTTTGACCATAGATATAGAATGAAATAGATGGGCTATAAAAGCCGTCAAACATGAGGAAAAGAGATAAACTTATACACATTGCCAAAGGAAAGAAGAAGATGGCATCATTTTTTTTTGTCCTTGTTACCGTATATAGGTGAAACTGGTAGTGGGGATTGTTTATCACCACCGTCTGGTGCTAAACAAATACGTGGAAGAAATTTGTTCTGTGAATTATAGCTTACTGTGTAATTATTTAACACTTTAATTAGTGTAATTGTGAACTATTTGAACATTTAAATCATGGTGCACTGCTCCGTTTTAGTTTGTAATAGTGATAGTGCTAGAAAACAGGAAAATATAACCTTTTACAGGTAAGACCTAAATTGTGTCAATAAAAAGCGCCAAAACTATTTTTTAAATTATAGATACAAGTTATATTGCAATATTTTATCCTTCTACTATGGTTCTCAATCATATTATGGGATTAAACATGAAATTTCAAACTAAGTAGTAAGGTTATTGTTAACCTAACAAGCTAGGAATGTCGCCATACAATATGGCCACGTATACAGCCAACGCGTATAACATTTTGCCGGGTTATAATGATACCAGTTACGCTACGACTATTTTTCCTTGATTCGTAGGTAATTTGTTACGTGAAAGGGAACTCACATATTAGTTTCTGTGTTACATTAATATTGACATATTTAAGTATAAAATTTTGAGCATTTTAGATAACAAAGGTAATTCTTTTGAAGTGAGACTTTCCATTTGCTTGTTTGTCTGTATTTAACAGATTTCCTTCGGGGAACCTCCTTTTATTTTTAAACTGTATACATATTGTTTCAGGACGCATCGGTGTTGGATTTCGGTTCAAATTTGAATACGCCCCGAAAGAGAAAAATGCGGCTTCAAATGCTGGGTTTGAAACAATCAGCGAGGTCATCAAATAAAAACCTACGGCCAGTGCGTCAACCGCTTAGACGATTGGGAAAAAAAGTAGTCTAATTTTAGAAAATGTTTATTTAAAATTTAATATTATACATTTTCTAAATCTTCACAAATATTTAGTAAATGTGTAAATATTGGATTTTAAATAAACTGCAGAGATAAAGAAAAAACAATGATTATTGCCCGCTGTATTCTTAATCGAGCGACGATCTTCGCAAGGTACCTAGCTGGCAAAAGCTGGAAGCGAATGGTCGCGGATCGTGCTCAGTGGCGAGCACTTGGAGAGGCCTATGTCTAGCAGTGGACGCGTGTGGATGATGATTCCTAATATTTTTTTTTATATTTGTAAAGATGTTTACATAATAGCTTAAATAAATAATAGTAAAATGTTTTAAAACGAAATATACTCGAGTAAATCCGAAAAGTGTAGTTTTATTTAAAAGTGTAAATAACTTTAGACTGCGGCGAAGGTTGAATGAAGAATTCAATAAAAAAAATCGCAACTTCCTCCCACTTTTATTTTTTGAGACATATTATTGAGCGAGGGGCGCTCATTAAAATGTCTCAAAAAAAATACGTAGATCAATCAACCCTACTTTATGTTTATAGTGGTAAAAGCCACTATAAAAATAAAGTAGGGTAAAACTTAAAGCAACACTGGTATACCCATCTACTTTAGGCAGGTATGACGTCATCTATGTCTGTCCCTTACGGGTATACGGTCACGTCCTATCTATTCATTCTTTATCTAAGTTTTTGACATTTCGCAAATATTAAGCGCGTTCCAGATAAGCACGGATTTGCAACATTTTCAGCATCAACGCGTTTCATTAGCTTTGTTGCTAAACAAATGTTTACCATGAATGACGAGGTTTGAAGCCTCGTTTGTTGAATCTAAAGTTGAATCAACGCGTTGTGGAGTTGCTGTCAACATGTTGCTGGCAACACTGTGTTGCAGACATGAGCATGAGAACGGCATGTTGACAAGTCTTAGTTCTCCCCCGACGAGCGACATCTGTTTATGAACAATTATTGTTGACGTGTGTGGACGTATAAAAGCAGGGCAGTAGTGTGGCTTTAGCCTTTCGTGTTAACTTTTCGTGCTGGTTTCGTATGTTCCACTTAAATATTTTGGCCACGAAAAGTTAATATCAAACACCCATGCTAATAGATAGGACTTCTGATACCACTATTTGACAACTTTTAAATTTGACATTTGGACTTATCTTTTCATGATTGAAATAGAATTTTCAGTGGATTTAAAAAATAATTTAAAAAATAATTATAGTTTTCTAGTCAATTCTGTAGTCATCATTATCATCATTTCAGCCAAGAGACGTCCACTGTTGGGCATAGGTCTCCCCCATAGATCTCCAAACCGATCGGTCCTGCTCCTCCCGCATCCGGCGCGGCTTCCCGCGACCTTCACCAGATCGTCGGTCCACCTTGTACTACCAACGTTGCCTACCAACGCTGCGTCACCCGGTACGCGGCCGCCACTCAAGGACCTTTCCGCCCCAACGGCCGTCAGTCCTGCGAGCTATGTATACTGCCCACTGCCACTTAAGTTTTGCAATTCTTTGGGCTAAGTCGGTGACTCTAGTACTTCTACGGATCGTGTGATAACTACAGTACACAGATATATAAAGGCAAGCAGAGTTAACATAATTTTACTCACACATATTTTGTCTTATGTAATGTAATGTATAATATCGTTTTTACTTTCACTCCAAAGTGACATGATATTTCGCTATTTCTGTTTTTCGTCTATGGCGATACTATAACGCACACATAAACATATCCGAAACCGTGGCAGACGCCACGTGGACTCCATGTTTAGCTTTTCCAAAATAAAAGACAAATGGCGTCGTGACATTGTGTTATATATAATGTTTTGTTTTGTGATTATAAATAAAAATAAATGCTAATCGGACAAGAACAATGGTAAAGTGCTGTGCCCCGAAGTGTTCTTAACGCATCATATAATAAAACTCCAGAAATTACAATAAAATTAAATTAACATTGTTTGTGTGTGAGTAATGTTTACATTACATGTGGTAAAGTTGCCAAGCTTTTGGAACGATACGTTTAGTCTGCTTCCCTTTATACGTCTGTGTGCAGAGTGCGAGTTTCATCGAGCTTTACTCGATCATACGCATCGAACGCGTAAACGTGAATTTGTATGAAATTAGTCACTAGATGAAGCTGTCTCATTCCATTGCAGCTACAAGATGGCGCCGCTCTAATTCCATACAAATTCGCATTAACGCGTTCGATGCGTACGATCGAGTAAAGCTCGATAAAACTCGCACTGGGCACTCTGTTGTGCTCATGGAATTATTACTCAAATGAAGGAATGAGCTCTTCAAAATATTGTTGTTCAAATTTGGACTTTATTTCTATGTGAATAAAGACTAAACACTTGAAAGTGCAAAAGCGTGCCGAGAGAGATCGCAATAACTGTACCTTTTATCCCTTTCTCACAGTGTTGCTACTGTTGTATATTTTATAAATTAGTAGTTATGAAACAACTATTGGTAGATGAAGATTTTTTACTATTGTTTATTTTAATTACTTTTTTTTTGTAATAATTATAACATAAAATAAATTAAATTACTATGTTAGCCTACTATTAATAATTATAACACTATGATTTTACGTCCAGGAAATATTCTAGTGGTAGTATTCAAAAATGTTATATTGCAACAACGATTCTTTGTCAATGTCAGTAATTTTCGTTGTCATTGTAGTAGGGTGATCACATGGTATGTACCTACCCTAAATATTATCGCAATTTTTAACATTTTTTAATAAAAGTAATTTATATTAGTTATTTATTGTTTAGCTTACACGATGCGATGTTAAGTTATTAGAAAAAAGGAATTGGCATTAACATTCTGTTCAAGATATTGGCGAAACCACAAAATTTTTAAATATTCTTGAAACAGTTCGACTCACACTGATGTTTTTAATTTTTTTCTGCTTAAAATATTACTCATTCTTTTACTAGGTATGGATTTAAATATCACAGAGAGATTTTAGTGTTGACTCATTTTTGACAAGTTGACATATTTGATTATCTGTTATGTGGCAGTGGGTTCAACATAATATACCGATTGGAAAGACCCATCTATTGAAAGACAATCGTTGACATTCATTATTTTTTAAATAATTATTATGTTAATAAAAACTATTTGGTATTGAAAAGCAGATATAAAATTCTTTTGCGCAACCCATTTGAAATAATAGAATAGAATATAATATTTCTTTGTTGTACAACACCAACCAGTTTAAAGTCAACGTATAAATAATACACTTAACACTAATTGTACGAAGGGCGACCTTGTCGCTAAAAGCGATCTCTTCCTCAACAATCGTGATTATTAAGCATATTATGGTAGTTTTCCAATTACAGAGCATAATGCGACTCAGTGGCGCACAATGCCGAATTATGCTGATGCTTAATTGGAACGTGAATTAGTTTTCAAATGCACCAGCAGAGTGCGCTAAGTTCAGTGTTGAAAAAAAGAAATATTCATAGAGTTAGCAATAACCTCATTAATGTGTAAATAATGTGGTATACATAATAATTGGTTGAAAACTATTTACGGTTATTTTAAGTAATTTGGATTTTGATTATTTCATTACCATTTTTTTGTTTTGAGTAATTTTTGTACCTTCATCCATACTTATATTTATTTTTTAACACAGTTTGAATTAACTTTGATTATTTCAAAAAAACTACAATGAAACGAAAGCTTTAAAAATTTTTCAACAATAAATAATATTACTATCGATTATATATAAATAAAACATTTCGATCAATGCCAACTTAAAGAAAAAACACTTGTTAATTTTCTGTCACTGAGTTGGTATCGATTGCACGCATCAACCGAAAACATTGCTTTTGAGAGTGCTCGATTGTGCGAAGTGTTGCTGTAGTTGGAACATTCAACGTTAAGCATTATGCCGCATAATGCGCTCTAGTGCGGTAATTGGAAAACTACCTATGATTTTCAAAAGCATCTTTCAGGTTGAATGTTATTGTTTTTAAGAAAAAAATTCCTATTTTGTAGAATTTGTGGTCACAAATTTACGAAAGAGACAAACGGTACAGTTATTTATCTCTCGCTCGGCACACTTTTTTAAGCAAGAGTTCATTCCTGTTTGAGTAATAATTCCATGGTTGTGCTACAGTACAAGTATCTCTAATTGGTCTGTGAATACAAAATATGGGGAGGTTACTGTTCTCAGAACAACAAGTTTTTCTTTTGAGTTATTGTTATAGAAAAATCTATCGCGATCGCTTGCAATTTGACAGTCGCAGCCCATCCATTACTTCTATAAAAAAAGAAGTCGGTACAGAGTATTATGTTCACGGTGCAATGGCTGTCAAATTATAAGCGATCGTGAACGTGATAGATTTTTTCTTAAATAATAACCCACCCGTCTGTGAGTACAGGGGTGCGTTCAGACTCTGTGGCGTGAAGGCTCTGAACTTCAGAGCCTTCATGCCACAAACCAGAAAGTAATATGCTTCGCGCGAAGTACAATTTTCGCTTTAACCCCGTTCAATACCTTCTATGAGCGTAAGTGACGCTCGTGCGGGTGAAACAATTGGCCCGTTTAAGACCTTAGAGCAGTGGTTCTTAACCTTTTAGTGACGATCGACCATGCATTTTACAAAATATCAGTCAATCCGTGTGGGCCACCAATATACTATAGTTTATGAATAATGTGTTAATTGTTTGTTATGTCTATCTATAATATTATTTTTCATATGGCTTCGTGGACCACTTCAGCCGCTTCCAGGGACCACCACCGGGTAAGACTAAGAGCCACTGCCTTACAGTGTCAGAGCGAGTTACAACCGAGCAACCGTCAACTTTGATTATTGTTACACGCTCTGAAGCTTATTACTGAATAGCTATTTTTCTGATTGCATGATATTGGAGCCTTTATCTGTTACGTAATCTGCTAGAAAGAGAAAGAAACAATGAAATTTATATGAAAGAGGGAGATAGAAGATATTATTGCTGCAACGCGTTCAATACCTCAGCCCCCGTAGCACGACTATCAAAACACGATATGATAAAGCGATTTATCGTGGTGAACTGTCATAACACGATGAAAACTTAGGCAAACCTATAGTTTCGTTTAAAAAACGTCGCCCCACATTAGTATTTTCTCCTGTGTCGTGGGTGCAGTTACAAACATAGAATATCACATGCACATACGCCCAGACCGGAATAAATTTCTGTAGGCCATACAAAACATTTTGACAGTTCACCGCGATAAACCGCTTTATCATATAGTGTTTTCGTGATTGTGCTAGGGGGGCTGAGTGAAATAAAAAATAACCGAACAACTACACTCCAAGACTCTGAACGCGGCTCTGCAGGCCTATTCGCTAACTACGGTTGGTAACTAGAACTGTTATTTTTGAAAGACACTTTATATCCATTACTGGTTTAGTGATCTTATGTGTTACGGCAGCGTTCATTATAGCAGTAATGGATGTTAAGTTCCTTTCAAAAATGACAGTTCTAGTTAGCAACCGAAGTTACAGAATAAACCTGCTGGAGTTCAAGGGGGTTTTTGTCTAAGAAAAATTCTATCGCGATCGCTTACAATTTGACAGTCGCAGCCCATCCATCGCTCCTTTATAAAAGGCAGTCGGCGCAGAGTCTTGTGTTCACGGTGCAATAGCTGTCAAATTTTAAGCGAACGTGATAGATTTTTTCTTAGACAATAACCCACCTGAGCCATGGCGCCACAGATCAGAAAGTAATAAGGCTGTGTCTATTCGGTCCTAATATAAGTCGATTACTATACGGACCCGGAGCACGAAAACATGCAGTTTTCATTCAGTTTCATCTCATGCTCCGCTCGCTCCACTATGTGTGGTCACAATATCTAAGCTAACCTAACAAAAAAACTTATCGGATCAAACTGAAAACAGTAGTTTCAGTTTGATCCGATAAGTTTTTTTACGATAAAAATTCACTATTTATTTAGTTATTTAGTTAGGACTAGTTTAGGGGTACCCTATAGAATTCGATTGCTATTCGGACCCGGGCGAGAAGAAATGGCGACGGGGTGGATTTTACGTAATAATAGATTTTTGCGAGCGGAGCATGAAACACATTTATCATGCTCCGCTGTTTGTGGCCACAATGTCTAACCTAACCTACAGTTTTCAGTTTTATCCTATAAGTTATTTTTAATTAGGCTTCTAATTATCGAGTTCGAATAGCCACTCCGAAGTAATAATATACTTCGCGCGAATATAGTACAACTTTTCGCTCTAAATACCTTAGTACTACTTAGTAGGTACGGGGGGCTATCGCTTAACTCGTGGCGAAGCACTCGATATCATTTTAATGTCACCGGTGACATGAGAACCCATGGACTTAATAAAGTCTATGTTAGAACCATAGTTCTGACACGGTAATAATATATACAGCAGAATGACTTCATAGAAACAGTCGAAACACGCGCTATGCCTACGCGCCTCAATACTGGATAGCAACTGGATCGCATCTACAAGGGCAGTCACGCACGAACGCAGTTCGCCGCAGGTTACACGCACGAGCCAAATGGAGCTTTATAATATTAGTACATTGATTTACTACCAAACGTAGATAGAGCACTTCATACAAAAACGCGCTTGAAATCTGTCACCTAATCGACTATACTTCATTCCTTTAGATCGACAAAGTAATTCTATATCCATTCTGAAAAATAGTATAATTACAAATCTAGGCAGAAACTGTAAGCGCGCGGCCCTATCGCGGGCCAACGCACCAAGTAGGCACCAAGCGATGCCGAGCGGCCGTAGGTATAAAATTTCGAAAAGGGACCGAGTTCACATACCTTCTGTGTATACTTTTACCGTGGTTCTGATGTCACATGTGAGAGTAGAATAATAGTGAGTGCATCACTATGAATTAGGCGGTAGGGCTAGTATACCGTGACGTTTGGCTTTGGGTGAAACCTCAGAATAACTTATTGTTCTGAGGGTGAAACAACCGGCCCGTTCAAGACCTTTAAGGCTTATTTCACCAACCTTGTCTTAGCTTAGGATACTCTTAGACGGCATGCAGTATCGCATTATCACATTATTTTTTATTAAAGACATAAAGTGCAAGGCAAGCAAAGCAAGGCAGTATCACATTATTTTTATTAAAGACATAAAATGACAACATACGTCTTAGGAGTTTCATAGGGACCCTGTAAACGATCAAACGTGTTTGTCAAAACGTGTTTGACAAACTTGTTTGTTCGTGTAGGGCTGTGTTTGACGCGTTTGATGTGTTTGAAAGATTGACGTCGTGTTTGATAAAAACGTGAAGTTTGTCAAGCAAATTTGACAAACATAGGTAGGTTCTTTATGGTAGGTGGGTTCTTTATGCTCAGATAATGTGAAATTGGCGCTACAAGAGTCAAAGCGTCTCAGAGCGACTTACAACCGAATAACCAAGAATAACCATCGAGTTTGATGGTTGTTAAACGCTCTGACATTTATTATTAAAAGATCTTAGCTGATTTGATATTACTGAGGGACTTAGAGCATTCAGAGGCTAAATGATCTAAGCTGAGGGATGATATTGGGTCCTTTATCTTTCACGTCATCTGCTAGAAAGAGAAAAAAATATGAATTCATGTGAAAGAATTAGATCAAACAACCTTCAACCAAAAAACAATCATTTCAATGCCCAAATATTTTAATGCCCTATTAAAAAACAACAAAAATTATTTTTCAATAGAGCTGTTAAACATGACATACTTTCAGAGGCTCTACTGATAATTCGAAATTTAAATCTTTTGCATAGGTACCTTTCTTTTACGCGGTTGCGACTTTTTACGCGGTCGTGACTTTCTTTTACGAGATCGTCGACTAAAAAAGTTTAATAGCAAGTAGTTTTCATACATAGAATAAAATTGGATGGATTTTATACGAGGAATAACAATTAATGACTTGCATCTTAACATTGTATTCTCAAAAAAATAATCAATTGATCACACATCAAATGAAAATTATCAGAAAATGGCGTTGCTACTGGACATTTTTTTACAACGAAACTAGGCAACGGGCTTGAACGCGTATACAGGCTATTCGATTTTTGATAAAATAATGTTCATGTAAAAATTATTAAATTAAAACTAGTAAGTAATGAATTATAATAAACATCCATTTGATTTGTTTTTTACTATTTTCCACAACTGTATTGAAAAATGTCGTGTGATACACGGGTATGTTGGTTATTGCAAACGAGCTGTCAATAACAAGCCCGCCCTAGCCGAAAGCGAGCGTTTTTAATGTCTCGAGTATGCAATTACCTACTTTCCACTGTTGTATCACAATGTACTATTATTGTTTTATTGTGAACTCATACTCAATATTATTATTACCGAAAATAATCTATCCGCGTCGTCTTTGTCTCTTTAGATAGGCTCGTACTTATTGAAATTACTTTGTGGAATACTTATAAAAGGTACGAACCTGTCTAAACACACCATGAGCCCCTGAAGTGATGATGTCACTCTGAAGATCGCTGAAAAGAAATGAATTATTTAGTTACATAAAAACAATTATGAAATGAGGGAAATATGTAATAGCACAGATAATTATACTACAACAGTAGTGATAATAAAGCCATAGGCTTATATGAGGGGGGGCGTGATCCGATTTTTTAATTTCATTAGTAAAAGTTATTTTTTTCGTGTCAATCATAGGCGTTTATAGAATGCCCATGAGCGTTCTCTTGTGAAGCAGAAAAACGGTGCATTTTGAGGAAGGACAACCGTTTTCTACAACTTCGAGATCGCGGGAACACGCAAGTAATGGATGTGCAGTCCCGATGAGCTTGAAATCGCGTGAAGAGTGCGGGTGAGCGATATAATCGTTTATCTCTATCGTTTAAATATCGTTTTTCAACATAATAAGAAGCGGGCATTGGTTCGTATGTACCGGCTAAAACTCCAAAACTTAAGAGACACCATGGTTAAACTTTGCACACGAACGTCGTCTTTAAGACATAAACCAGTTAGGATGGGTACTTTTCACTAGTAGTGAGTGTAAAGGTACCAATTGTCGATGCGTCCATCAGTCCAAATGGACTTCCAAAATCGTTTCGTGAATGTAAAAAACGTATGCGAATTTTATGGACGTCGTCCAGCTTTGGATTTCCAAACGGTTTGAAATCTATGCATCCAATCCAAATGGACGTCATCCGCGGCCGAACGTCAATGTTCAAAACGTGCGCTACGCCATTTGCAAGCCGTCCGAATTGTTGGTGAATAGGCAAAACCGCGTTCATTTTTGTTGTGTTTTTGTCTTAGTTTATGTTCTGGTGTTGAGAGTGGTAAATGTGCTGGCTCTATTTAACAAAATTCTGCATATTGAAATAATAAGTATTATCAAATCTACTTTTGGGCATGACTGAGTAGAAGTTATAAAAAAATTAACTTCGAAAAAGGAGGAGGTTCTATGTTCGACTGTATCAATTTTTGAAGTGTTTTTGAAGTCGGTTTTTATTTTTTGTAAAATAAGAAGCGATTTTTTTTATCTATACAAATAAATAAAATTGAAGTGTCTGTTTGTAATGTCAAAATAACAAGTTTTTACTAAATGGGTATGAATGTATATCGGGTACCAATAACAAAAACACAATTTAAACAATTTTTGTCTGTCTGTCTGTTTGTTCCCGCTAATCTCCGAAACGGCTGGACCGATTTTGATGGGACTTTCACTAATAGATAGCTAATTGTATAAGGTATAACATAGGCTACTTTTTACCAAGATCTTCCACGCGGACGAAGTCGCGGGCACAGCTAGTCTATACTAATATTATAAAGAGGAAAGATTTGATTGTTTGTTTCAAAGACATTATAAGAGATAGACCGACAATACGCGCGGCCTCTAAGAAACCCCCTTCAACCACAACAGCGGTCAGGCGGCCGCTACTCATACTGTATTTGTACTGCATTCGACTGTCGAGCGCGCGTCAAGTTATAAAAATACTTAAACATGCCCAAATAACTTCGTTTTGTAGTGTAAAAAACGAACAGTAATAAAAACTATATCACATTGTAACATTATTTATTTCCGATGAGTCTTAATTATGCTTATTTATTTAGCTATTATCATATCAAAATTGGTTGAAGGGGACTTCATACATTTCGTTTGCATTGTTGGTCTACTCTTATAATGTCTTTGGTTTGTTTGTTTGTATTGCATAGGCTTCGAAACTACTGAACCGATTTTCATGAAAGTTGGTATAGGGATATTTCGATACCAGGGGAAGGACATATGGTACATTTCCTACGGGAAAATATAAAATTCCCACGGGAAAACAAAAATAACGCGGAATTCGCGAGCGGAAAGCTAGTTCGAAATAAAACTGCTGTTGCCGCCATTTAAAAAATCCACTGTACTCACTGCAACCAACAGGTTATATTTTCATTGATTGCAATGTTCAAAGTAATGGTGCAGACGTCCAAATGGAAGGATAGTCAATGCTGTCGTAATTTGGAGAATATCCATTTGGAATGTATCCATTTGAAAGCATACTAAATGGACGCATCGTAAATGGCTACCTCAAGTGCTCTGAAATTAAATCGATGCAAGGTAAAAAATATGGAGACGCAAAGAGCAACAATACAATTACCCTAATTTTGAATAAACGGTGGCATATACCGGTGGGGGCTCTGTATCAGGGTCGTCTGCTTGGGTACCTCCATCCTAGCTATTTCTGCCGCAAAGCAGCAGTGCTTGCATTGCTGTGTTCCGGTTTGAAGGGTATGATATTATGGCAATGAAATTACTCAGTACCGTGCATGGTACCGTGACTTTACATCTGATATCACAAGTTGGCAACTTAGGTACACTATGGTTCTTGTGGGGGTTGCAGTTTGGCTGTGAATCTCACAAGAGCCACATGTGTTATAGGTGACTGTTACCTTACCACTTACCGTCAGGTGGGCAGTTTGATTGTTTGCCAACTTATTTGTATATGTATAATTTAATAGGGACGGCTCAGTTATGGCACGTATATACACCCTACTGTGGTTATGGTGTGAGGAGGGATCACTTTTGGAACTCGTACGAAGTTAATGATGGTAGATTGAGACAATATGACTGCTGATAAGTATATTTTCATCAGGAATATTTTGTGCCATTTGCCCCCTATAATGATGACAGTTTTAATCTGACTCAGGATAATGCTCGGGCTCACAGTGCTCGCTCAGTCCAAGCATATCTAAACCATGTGGGTGTTATAACAGTGATGCAGTGGCCAGCAAGATCCCCGGATATGAATCCTATAAAACATGTTTGGGACTTGTTAAATAGAACCATTAAATCCAGAATGCCACCCCGCAACAACCTGAGAGAACTGCAAACGCATCTATTACTCTCAAGTGGCAGAGCCCGTCTCAAGATACAATGATTACATAATTTGCAGCATTCCCAGAAGTATGGAAACGTTAGAGCACGAGGGGAAAACACGCGTTATTAAGTTCTTTCAGTTATTTAATGTTTAAAATTTTTGTAATCTATGATTTTCAAATTTGTTTGTGTTCCCGCAAAATTGAAAAGAAAGTGATTTTTACTTAGGGCATGAAGGATTTTTATTATTTTTAATAAAATGTAATTAAAAAGTTGACGTTAAAAGATGTTTATCAATTTGTTACTTTATTGTCTAATTGCCACCGGCATTTCTATTTTTTAGAGCAGACTAAATCCACATAATAACCTATCCTGAAAATCATTCATAACAAAATTAACAATAATAATGCCTAACCTAAGCCTTACATAACGTTTGACATCATTGTGACAAAAACAATATCTATGAACATTAAAAGTGACATTGAACTTGAACTGTTATTCATATTGTAATTACTTGACTAAAAACTTCGTGCATAATGAGAATACACCAGCTGCACTATTTTGTTTCAGGGTTGCTTACACACATGTCGTGCGTGCCGTATTACGGCAGCACCGTCTGAATTGAAAATATTTTACAAATGATACTAACGAGTTCACGTGGATCCCCTAGGGGATTCGGTCTAGGGGATCCTGGTGGACTAACTCGATAAAAATAATAAACGAATTCAATAACACGACAAAATCAATAATAACTATAAGAATACACAGAGCAGTACATTTTTATTTTGAAGTCGTTGCCAATTATTTTATTTACTAGGTACAAGTGTGTCTCTACGGAGGTAGAAGTTGCTCTGGAGGGTGGTTTAGCCAGGTATGGGGTTACCCAGGTAACCCGAGTCCAATGGCATATCCTTGGGGCGGCTTTGTCAGCTTTCAGCCCCTTGTTGAATCGTAAAGAGATTCCCCCGCCTCAAAAAAAAAAAGATACAATAGTACCTATCATCAGATCCTGAGGATCGATAATGGGATCGCCTCAGAAGTATAATCGCGTAACATAGGTACCTACAAATAAAAAATAAACATTCAATTGAATTGCGATCCTTCTCCTGTTTGGAAGTCGGTTAATGAAACAAGATTAAACAATTTTATCTCCTTAGAGAAGTTTGATATGTTTTCAACAAACAGATGTAATTAGTACCTGTTGTTTAGCTATATTATAAATATATATACACTCCTTTGAAAAAAAAACGAGCATTAAATTTATGCTCCAAGGTTGATTTAGTCAACTAATTTGATGTAGCTTGTATAGTTATTTATGTATATATGTATATTTGTATGTTTATATATAGGTATGTATGTTGTGTTTATTGTAGTTATACAAATGTATTTCTAATAATCTAATATCTCACTTGTGTACTTTGATGTTTCCTTCTACTTATATAATTTCCAACACACTCACAGGTTGACTGGAAGAAATCTCTAATAGAGATAAGTTCGCCTTTGTAACGCAATTTATAACCAAGTTTATATTTAGATTTTGTGCGCAATAAAGTATATAATAAATATAATGTCGAAAATTAATTTCTAGCAGATGATTCATAAGTCTATATAAAAATGTAAAATCCTAAGAAGTTTTTCGGCTTTGTCGTGAATCCATCGAAATCTCGTGCAATTTTAAGTGGTAGCAATATACTAATAATAATAATTAATTGAATTGCTTTGCCACCTAGCTTATGACAATGCTTTCACTCACAAAGCTTAACATCTGGACATGATTATGGATTCTGGTATGTAATAGACGTCTCATAAAAATGATGCCAGCAAGCCTATGCATGCACGATTCCTTAAAACTCTCTCAAGCGGTTGCAATATTTTCTTCCTACTTTTTCATAGCAGGCGAGCCATCCTCGACAAGGAGAGCCAGCATGGCGACAGATTACACAAATAAATGGGCTAAGCTTCGATGGGAGTAATGTCTTTATGCTACCACCCCTTTCATCCCTTTCATACCATGTTTTACCTAGCATGTTTACTGCGGTTCAACCAAAATCGGTCTGATAAGGTGCTTAGCGTTAGTGCGCACGTTGCAAATATCCTTCATGCTGGTGCGGGACGATTATTTCAGGTTACTGTGTTCCTTCTAATCCCTGAATGAATTAGTCTTTTAATCCCGAACGTACCTCCATCAGGGGTTGAGGCTTAGGAGGTATTGCTTGTGGTCCCGTGTCCTACGGCATACCCATGTACGGGGCCTAGTCAACTTAGCCCCCTGGCATCACAACAGATTCCGCCGCCACAAAAAAAAAATGAGTTCGATAGAGACAAATATACAATTTTGGCTCGTGGTTACAAGTTTAGCTATTTGGCATTCAACAACGTGGTGGTGGTCCTATTCGACCACCACCGCACTGACGGTGAAAAACACCAGCCCCATACGGCGTCGCTCGGACCTATTGTGGTATATGACCGTTGTCAGCAAACCTTTTTCTGGGTTCTGTGCCCCCTAGCTATGATCGCCCATCATCATCATCATCATCATCACAGCTCATATACGTCCCCACCGAGGCCTTAGTCAACCACGCTGGCCCAATGCGGATTGGTCGACTTCACATACACCATTGAATCTCTTCGCAGATGTATGCAGGTTTCCTCACGATGTTTTCCTTCACCGTAGGAGCGTCAGACAAATGTACATATGAAATTCGAAAACGAAAAACACAGTGGTACATGGCGGTCTCGAACCCGGACCTCCCGATTTTAAGGCAAGTGCCGAGTCCACAGCGCCACCGACGCTCTTCGCTTATGATCGCCCAATACAATATAATAACCGCACTGTGAGCGAGGTGACGCTATACGCAGCAAGAGCTTTGACTCTGTTTCAATGCTGTTTTAACCTCGCTATAAGCGATCATGGTAATGCCCCAGATCAGTGACAGGGATGTGGTTATTATAGCGCATAGCGCAATATTATAGCGCGCTATCCTTTAGTAGCGCTCATCGCACGCTATGTAAGTATGTATGTAACAGCTATAACGCTATGAATGAACAACCCCCCTAGACAAATGCCACACGCAAACTTTTCTGCAGTCGTTCCGCAGAAAAAATGTATGGATATGACTTATGCCTGCGACAACCTCACGCTATTTTTTCAGCTAGTGTCATATCCATACATTTTTTCTTCAGAACGACTGTAGAAAAGTTAGATGCATGTTGCTATTGCTACGTTTGTTCGGTGCCGGCGTTTCTTTACTAATTATTCATAGTCCAACTTCTAATAGTTCCACATTATTATTTTTCCACATTACGCTGCTGCTATACGCTACATTATCGCGCGCGATTGTTTTATTATTATTATCCAACTAGCTACATGTAACGTAGGATACTACGAGACGTAGCGCGGTACGAGCCTCCACGCCAGCGTTGCCAGACGTCCCGATTTTGGCGGGACATCCCGATTTTTTAATCAAAATCAAATGTCCCGCGCGGGACAGGCTCAGTTCCGCTTTTCGGGGATAACTCTGCCGTGCGTGCAGCGTGTTGAGAAAGTACGGCCGGGTGTCACAGACAAGTGTATTTTTATTAAAATATATTTTCTATGGCTATTTTTGCTATCTATTGTTACATAAACGTAATAGTTTTAAAAACTCAAATAAAAGATAAATATTTTAAAAACATCTGATTATATACGTTTTTTTACTACGTCCCGTTTTCGAAGAAAGAATCCCGCTTTTTTACCTCCAAAAGTTTCAAAATCACTACTTGCCAAAAAAGAAATCTGGCAACGCTGCTCTACACGCTTCCTAAAATATAGCGCGCTATATATAATTACAGCTTTTTTAATAGCGTACTAGAAATGTATAGCTCACAGAACACAGAAAGACGTCTTTCTGTGTTCTGTGGTATAGCTAATAGCATATACATATAGCGCGCTATGATTTTATACCCGTTTTGAACAACTCTACTGAGGGTAAGCGTCGAGCTAACGATAACGACCATTAATAATACAGATGGTTGGGATGAAAATACACAAACATTTCCACATTAAAAAAACAGCAAGATTCCTATTCTAGACAACAACTCGATTTACCCCGCAAATAATATTCGAAAATATTATGTTGACGCGAAATATCACACGCACATACACATACACACACGCACACACACACACGTACACACACACACGCACACGCGCACATGCACACGCACTAGCGCACGCACGCACTTGTTACGTACCTACCTATATTTATATTTAGGTTCCAATATAATACCTATATAGATCATTTACGCCTAATTAACGGTGCGTTGCAGTACAATAGCAATTTTAGCAGACATCTTTTACTATCACGGAGAGACTGCCGCTTATGTTCTGGTGGGATGCGGAGGAGCTGAACCTGGTGAAGAACTTGAGTGCATCAGTGTGCGGAGTGCGAGTTTTATCGAGCATCGAACGCGTTAACGCGAATTTGTATGGAATAAGAGCAGCGCCATCTAGTAGCTGCTATGGAATGAGACAGCTTCATCTAGTGACTACTAGATGGCGTTGCTCTAATTCTATACAAATTCGCGTTAACGCGTTCGATGCGTACGATCGAGTAGAGCTCGATAAAACTCGCATTAGGCACACAGTGGGGTGCCCTCGTGGGGCTAGCACGCAGGAGAATCGAAAATCGAATCGAAATCCGAATCGAGGAGTTTGTATGGCAATTTTATTAGCGCCAGGGCGGTGAGTAGCAGAACTAATAAAATTGCCATACAAACTCCTCGATTCGGATTTCGATTCGATTTTCGATTCTCCTGCGTGCTAGCCCCACTGGACGTACATACAACTACTCATATACTCGTAATAAGCTGACACATTAGGTTCTCTGTTCCTCATTATTGAAAATGTTCTTAAATGGATAAGGCGTCATAAAGTTTGTACCTATAAGTAATTTTAACATTCAATCAGCGTTGATAAAAAAAATTGAAACATTCAGGATTTATACAATTAAACAAGTTTAATAAATTACAAAATTAATAAATCTTAAGCTGTCAAAGATAGACAGCCATAAATAGTAATGAAATCGGTCCAAATGCTTTTGTTTCTACTTTTCGCGTAGGCTCTATCAGAATATTAACGCGTACAATCAAAGAGAGTACCGGTGTGATAACGTTTTAATCTCCCTTTGTTAAATCAGTCCTCTAATATAGAAAATTAGCTTTTCTAGTAGGCTATACGATATGGATATTACTGTCGATTTATAAAGGTGTTTTTTTTTTACATTCATAATAAATTTTTTATATATTATTATTGTAGTGTACACTGACCATTCAAAGGTTCCCTTCCTTTTTTTGCAGCAATATACAACAAACACAAAATGCTATATCTGAAAACTACTTTACCTTGCACAGGTATGTCAGTTGATAAATCGTGAAATTATAGTCAATTACAGTTCTGTTTGCAACATTGTTTGGGTGCAGTTCACAGATTAATATTAGGTTCTTTCAGCTAGAATTTAAGTCATTTCCTTTCTTTATGATAGTATCTATCTAGAATACGTATTTAATGTAGTTTATATATTCTGTAGGCATATTTTCTTACTAATAACATGTAGTATATGTACTTTATTAATAGTTCAAATTGGTTACATAATTTTACGGTCCCGTAGTTTCTATTCTGGATTTAACATTCTTCTATCATAATTAGGTTAGCTGGTACTGGCTGGTAGTAATAAGGATTAGTTTTAAAAAATCTCCAGCACAACTGTGAACCAGTTTCGGCGATATAACGTCAACCTGTCTCACACCTAGCTGATGTGGTATTGGTTATGAGTTTTGTTTTTTTTTTATTAGATTTCTGTGGATATCAATACAATATTATGTCTATCAAGAATCTGTCTTGAATGAATACGGCAGGTATGAAGAATCTGTCCAAACCAGATAACCAGAATCTGCTCTCTACCGAATAATTGAAAAATAAAATAACGCCTGCTCCATACTAGACTAATGGTAGAGTTTAAGCGGAATATTTTTATGAGAAACAGTCGTACAATTGTAATAGATTAAGATTACTTTTGGTATAAATACAAGGGTCTGGTTCGGGTATAATTTACTCAAAAACCCAGTTAGTTGGGGAAGTGTCTTCTCAGCTCGATCGTTAACAATGACGCTCCTACTCAAAACCGTCATATTCAAGGTAAGGATTTTTAAAATTTTGTTATACTCTGTTTTTCAGTAGGGAATATGCATATTTATTGGATTAACAAAAGCTTTTTATTTAAGTAGGTACACAAACAACTCAGTGAAGTTATATTATTTGAAATAAGTTTAAAAACCGCAAAGTATTAAGCTTTTAATTTGCCGGCTAGTATAGACCGGGAGATCGGACATAAATTGTGACCTCGTCATACACGTCCGCCATATAATAAAATGTTTTATAACCACTTCATTGTATTTTTGTATGTCTTTCGTCAATGATTAACTTAATTCTAATCAAAAAATAAAAGTAGATTTTTTGGTTGGATTAATTAGAACGCATGAAGATAATCTTTGAAATCATTGTATGATCATAGCTATTTGTCTGTATAAAGCCATGAGATAGAGTTAACGAGAGCGGGGAAATGTAATCTGTTTTTCTTACCTTCCTCCGACGTAGGTGGAAGTGAAAGCGCCTTTTTCCGGTACTGGCTCCATGTTGAACGTGCCACGACGATGCCTTCTTCTCACTTCCATGGTTCTGGTTTGATGGAAAAATACACTAATTAGAATAACATACGTGTAAATTCTTTTCGGGAACACAGAAAATAACGTTGCCTATATTTTGTCATCTACACCTTTAAAAGACTAGTTTTTACCCGCGTCTTCCCTCGTGTGAAATTCGTGATAATTCACGCCTTTAGGGATAGAATTTTGAAAAAGCCTGCAACACGTATTTACTTATTTATTTACAGAAGTACTTCTGTGAAGTTTTGTATAAAAAGGCTTTTTTTCACACAAACTTTAAACCCCCTTTCATCACCTTAGGGGGTGAAGTTAGAAATATCTTTTTTTAGCGGATGCTTACGTCATAATAACTACCTGCTTACCAAATTTGGGTGCAATCCGTTGAGTGGATGTATATGTGTTGATAGATAGTTACAGTTGCGTTTCATATACAATGTAGATACTAGATACAGATTTGTATTTTTGATTATAATTAATAAATTCAAAAACTAATGGACCGATTTTACAAATCATTTCACCAGTAGAATACTACATCAGTGAGTAGCAAAGAATTCAGTTCAAAATCCAGACCGATCGGTTTGGAGATCTTTGGGAAGCCCTACATCTAACAATGGGCGTCTCATAGTCGAAATTATGAGTAACATATCGATCGAGTTAAATTAGTGATTCCTAGGAAAATTCAAAAAATACAAGGTAATCGCTGAGTACTAAAAGCAAATTTTTGGTACTTATGACAGAAGTTTAAAATTTTGAGAAGATATTGATTTTATTCTGTAGTTTTTTTAAGAAAGGATTTTAAGAAATTCAACCCTTAAGGGAGTAAAAAAGGTGTTGAAAGTGTGTTAGGAAATCAGTCATTTTTAAAGTAACAATAAAGGTGTTTGTACGTAATTATCAGCCCATCAGAAATTAAAGAACGTGGAGTTTATGCGTTAAAAATCAACCCCCTAAGAGTTACCCTCATTAAGAATTGAAAGTTTGGATAAAACTAAGTTATTTTTGAACATATAAACATGAATTTCACACTGATAAATTAGAAATAAGTCATCAGGTGTTTAAGCGTTTCAATTTGAAATTTCCCTCTTTAGAAATGTGAAATAAGGGTTTTTTTTCCTTGAATATCTCACTAAGAACTGCTTATTATATTTCAACGGGTCATTTAGTAAAAGCTTTTGCTTTTTAGTTTAAATTGTTTTTACTACGGGAAAATATTGAATTTCACGTGAGAAGATTCCCTTTAAAATGAAAATAACGCGGGCTATGCGACGCTGCGAGCGGAATGCCAGTCCGTGCATATACCATACTAGCTGTGCCCGCGACTTCGTCCGCGTGGAATATTAACGTTAGCCTATGTTATACCTTATATAATTAGCTATCTATTAGTGAATAACCTGTCAAAATCGGTCTAGGCGTTCCGGAGATTAGCGGGAACAAACAGTCAGACAGACAGACAGACAACAAAAGTATTTTAAATTGTGTTTTTGTTATTGGTACCCGATATACTCGTACATTCATACCCATTTAGTAAACACTTGTTATTTTGACATTACAAACAGACACTTCAATTTTATTTATTTGTATAGATGTATAGATAGAATATTATAAACGCGAAAGTTTGTGGGAATGTTTGTCGCTCTTTCACGCAAAAACTATTAAATGGATTTGTATTAAATTTTGTAGGTAGACGGATTACGACAGGAATTAACATATAGGCTACTTATAATTTATTTATTATTATAAAAGACACAAAACAGAATACAATCGTAACTAAAAAAGAAAATCAATTTCTAAAAGCTTGAAACTAAACCGTATTCCAAAAACTTGTATTCTAACCAAGTTAATTATCTTAATTTTAAAAGGTTGTTCAGTAACTTATATTTATTATACTATGGATGCATTGATTTACTACCTAAATCAATGTATGAATGCATAAGATTTTGTACAAAACAAAACACATGAAAGGGTTACGCAATACCTCAACAATATGTGTGGGACTTAAATGGTCTAAGGTGTGGGATCATTTAGCACAAAATAAAATTTCCCTTATGCAATTCTTAAAAAAGTTAGGTTTAGAGAGCATAATATCTAAATTGTAATTATTTGCTGCAAGCTCATTATACAGGCGACACATTCTTATAATAGGATTATAAAATGATGTGTTGTTATTATACCTATACACGGTTATTTTTTTATCACCCTGGAAAATTTAAGGGACGCTTCACGACATGGTATTAGAATGATTTAAATATAAATAAAAAAAATAACCCCCCTCTTTAATTTTATATTAATTTTTTAAAAAATACAAAATATGCTGCACTAGTTGAGAGCAGCATTTTTAGATTTTTTTATTTTTTTTTATATTTTTTTTTATTTTTTTATTTCATTTTTTTTATTTTTTATATAATATTGGATGTGTCCTGAAGCGTCCCTAAAATTTTCCAGGGTGATAAATAAATAACCGTGTATACCTGAAGCGAGAAGATGCTTGAATTACGTGTTCTATGCAAATTAAAAGTCATTAATTACGTGTCCTATGCAAGGTTATTTTTCTTATTTATATTTAAATCATTCTAATACCATGTCGTGAAGCGTCCCTTAAATTTTCCAGGGTGATAAAAAAATTACCGTGTATAGGTATATAAAAGAAATTGAAATGTGGAGTTACATTACGCATTTTATTCAACACTGGATTTGGAGTTTGACTGCGTATTAAGGGCGACCGACCGAGAGAACTAATTCGGTAATTCCATATTATTGTTCGTCAACGTGAACACGTATATAATTACTGCACAATAAGCGGCCAATAATACAAAACAAAGAGAATATCCCGGTCCAAAGGTCCAAAGACACGTATTTGCTTTATTTCGGGCGTTAAATTTTGACTCCGTTTTTACAGGCTCTTTTATTTATTACAAGCTGTTATTTTTACTTTTACCTGTCCCAGTGTATGCAATGAAATCTTGCAAGTAAAATTTGACCCACTTCCTTTGATTGAGCTGTAATTTTACATACATATGTATATCGCGTGCCAATGCAATATTATAATGACATGGAGCTCATCTAATGCTGGAGCTGGAAGGTGGCCATAGGAACTCCGCAATTAAACGACACAACCCCATCGAGTTTGGGGCTCGTTTGATTCGTAATGACAAGTATTAAAAGCTTGTATTGAAACAAGTTTTTTTTATTTGTTATTACTTTATTATCTTGTTATTATTATTATTTACTTTCACCTGTCCCGGTGTCTGTAATGAAATCTTGCAAGTTGAATTTGACCCACTTTCCGGTTTCCGATTGAGCTGAAATTTTGCATGCAAATGTAGGTATATCGTGTGACTACTATTAAAAAAAACAAAAAGTATAAGTGTAATATACCAAAGTTACATATTGCTAAATGTAAATGCTAAAGGAACATTCGGACCATTAGAGGAAAGAACCAATAACTGGGCAAAAGAACTAGCCAAAAACTTTAAAAAATAAAATAACTTCTCACAAAGAGCTTTGTTTTATAATGGCGAAGTATATAACTTCAGATTTGAGCCTCAGTGATGAATTTGAGGGCTTAATCATGAATAAGCTCCATATAGACGAGCGATGTGGACGCGTGTTCTTAAACGCACGACAAACCACCTTGAACTTGAGCTCCGTGTCCAGCGGACCGTATATGAGTTGTTGTAAATTGTTGCACGTTGGTTGACTAACAGTGATATAGTCTTGAATGCAACTCAACACACAATGCACACCGCGTAACGGGTGCTCCTGTAAATCATAGAATGAATGGTAGTTTGAAATATTATAAAGGACTAGCTAGCTTAGAAAATACCCGCTTCGCTGATTTTCAGGGATCCGCGCCTCGAAAGGAAAAAAAGGAACCCTTATAGGATCACATTGTTGTACGTCTGTCTGTCCAAGACCCTTCTTCTATAAAACTGAAATACGAGTATGTATCAAATACTCGAGTCTACAAGAGCGTCGTCGGTGGCGCTGTGGCCTCGACACTGCACTGTGCCCCGAGGAAAATCGGGAGGCCCGCGATCGATCCTGCCATGTACCAATGTGTTTTTCGTTTCACGAATTTCATATATACATTTGTCTGGCGCTCCTACGGTGAAGAAAAACATCGTGAGCAAACCTGCATAGTGCATACACCTGCGAAGCAATTCAAAGGTGTATGTGAAGTCAACTAATCCGCACTGGGTCAGCGTGGTTTGACTAAGGCCTAATCGCCCTAACATTACTAGTTATTGTAGGCTCGTGCCCCTCGGTGGGGACGTATATGAGCTGTGATGATGATGCTGATGATGATGATGATGATGATGATGACTCGAGTCTACGGTTTCTTTCAGCTGCGAATAAATCATACTTGTAAGTCAACACGATCAAAAGAAATGACCGATTATGTCGCATACATTCGCAAATTATGCGATTTCACAATGGAATCAAAGCCTATAGGGTACTTCCCGTTGACCTAGAAAGGTTTTATGTCATGGAAACGGCACATGTCAAGGAAAAAAATTGAAAACCGTAAATCTATACAGGGTATAAGTGACGGTGTCCCTTTTCTTTTAACAGCGAGTTCAGACCATGATCCTAATTTTAAAATCACTGCAATTTTCTCCCGGAAAATTCATAAATTTTCTGAATTATGTATAATTTTTTTTCTAAATTTTGAAGTGTAAGTACTATAACTAAGTTAACGTTTACAAATCATATTCAGTAAAAAAAACAAATAAATACACAAAAAATTAAGTTCCCAATGTAAATCGTATAACATTTCCATCATACATAACATGAATAAAAATTAAAACTCCTTTTTCTGCGCTTTATTAGCTTTTCCGGGAAAAATAAACATCGTTAAACAAATATTAACATTGGTCTGAACTCACTGTTAAAAGAAAAGGGACACAGTCACTTATACCCGGTATATAAATTAAAATGAATCGCTGAAATGTATCGCGCATACCTACCGAACGACTGCACCAAATTGGATAATCCTTTTTTTGTGTTCGTTATTGTCAGTTCGAGGTGTCTATAAAAGATTTTTTTTAATGTTACAGAATTATTCTTAAAATCTCATAACTCGTAATATGAAAAGTGAGTGAGCGAATGAGACAGAAGACAGAGATCTTTAATCTCAAAACAATAATTCTTCTGAGTCTTTAATTCTCAGAATAATAATCTTCTGAAGCTTAATCTTTATTAAATTGACAAAACATTGGCAGATTGACGTTCAGTTGTTCAGCCAGCAGTTGATAGGTAGGTAGCTTCAAACAGACCATACGTCATAATGACAATCTTTGCATACTGCCAAGATTCAAGAAAAAAATATGATGGTACAAAGTACGTTAAGTAGCAAGTATACTATATAGTTAGAAAGTTATATGTTTAGATAAGTTTGTAAGGAACCCTCGATGCGCGAGTCCAATTCACACTTGGCAGGTTTTTTTAAAATCCTAAATTCATTCAATAGACGATATATTTTATGTACATAAAGCTCCCGAAGAATTTGAATTTTCACGATGTTACTTACACACACCGTCATTATTTTCAACCCACGTATCTTTATACCCTTCCATCCATCTCTCACACACAACTACCATAGGTCGTGATAGGAAACTTTGGCTACACTATTCTCCAACGACATTTTATACCTTACCATTACATTGCGATGTGTACTTTTACTGCAGACTCAAATTATCCATTTTTACTTAGCGTAATGTTACGTTGTATAAACTGCATTACTGCACCCTTGTCCAAGAGTATTCGAGCTTAAATATTAATGTTTAAATTATACCATAGACAATGCGATTATATTAACTTATGCATTACAAGCATAGTTTCATTTCACAATTCTATTGTCTTCCCTGCCTACGCTAGGATGTCATCTAATGTTAATGCTAGTTTCAGATTTTTGAGACGGAGAAAGTTCCCAAGATTTTCATGTGATCTTACATTACAAAACGATGAACGCCTATTCACATTCACTCATCTTGTGGAAAATAGAATGACTTTATGCAACGAACAAGTTTATACGAGAGAGTTTAATCACTTATTCTAAGGAATTACATCTCGGCCATTTCGAACTACAAAATTCTCCTTAATTATAGAACGAAATCAACTGGAGTGGATCGTTAACTTAGAATTAGGCAGCTATGTGCCGGCAGGAGGTGATACTCCTAGATTAGCAATTTCCGAGGCGGTTCCTTTCTGGCGTGTTATGTATTGATCGATTTATACTAGTAAATAAATCTTAAAAGTCTCACCTGCCCATCTGCTATTATCAACACAATGATCGAGATGGTAGGCACTTTTGATACGAATTACTCATGCTTATGATATTGCTAATAGAATGTGCTGAGTAACTCCGATTTGTGCTTATTAATTTGATATCCTACTAGTGTATCGGGTCCGGCAGACGTTGTCCTGCTCAATTGGGATGATGACTGAATTCTAATTTGTACGTCTCGTCATTAAATATTAGAATACCGTGGAAAAAGATGCAGTCCTGTGAAATCAGAATTAAAATCGGCTTAAAAATACATTAGATACAAGCATTTTAAGATGTTAATTTGAAGGCGATTAGACAGAGAGATCCGACATCAACCGTGACGTCATAGTTGAGTACGGCCATATAAACTCCTTGTAACGCCGTTTTGCTAGAAAGAGATGGAGAAAAATCTTTAATACCTTATATCTTGGTTGTTTTTATAGTTATTCGAAAAGCGATTTTTTCTTTCTGTTTATTATATGAATGAGCTTCTATTAAAGCAAAAAAAAATTTTTAGTCATCTAGCCTATTGCAGCACCACCTGCTAGGTTCATCTATGCGTATAAACCTTCTCCTGAGACGCATTTTTGAAACAATAGAATTCAAATTCGCATTCGAAATCGTAAGATTCGCATACGAATTTCCAAATTCACTATTTTTGAACATTCATTCCGTGAATTCTGCAACGAGTGAGTCTACCCACTCGTTTTTGATTTCTACTAGTAGAATATACTTACGCAACGTAAATAAGTTCCATTTTACATGCAATTCATCACTGTTTTTTTTTAAATTAATGAGTTATTACCATGTTATTGTGAATCAAATATTATTTTTTTACGTGTAACGGTTTCTAATATAGAATTTGTTTTAATAATAATACTGAAATTCGAGTGATTCAAAAATCTTTAAAATTGGGAACAGTAGAAAATAATTTCGCACGTGATTTGTATTCGTGTTCGAGTTCAAGATTAATTTCTAATGATTCAAAAATACGTCTCCTGGACCTATACAAACACGCACAGAAAATTTAGTAAGAATCGTTCGAGCCATTTTAGAGTTTTTGGGAAACTACCGATCGAACGGCGATCCATTTTTATTATACACGGTTATTTTTTTATCACCCTGGAAAATTTAAGGGAGGCTTCACGACATGGTATTAGAATGTTTTAAATATGAATAAAAAAATAACTCGCTTACTTAATTTTATATTAATTTAAAAAAAAATACAAAAAATACTGCACTGCAGTTGCAGTTGAGAGCAGCATTTTTTGAGATTTTTACATTTTAAAAAAAAAATTGTAATTTTTTAAATTGGATGTGTCCTGAAGCGTCCCTAAAATTTTCCAGGGTGATAAAAAAATTTCCGTGTGGCCCGGCAGACGTTATCCTGCCCTATTTCAGCGCCACTTACCAGGTCCAATTATACTTTTACACCTTCCTTGAACCTATCCGAATACACATAGAAACTTTCGTAAGAATCCGTTGAGTGGTTTCGGAGTTTTAGCGAGACTAACACACAGCGTTTCATTTTTATATATAAGAAGAAGAAGAGAAGAAGAAGACTAGTGGGCCCGACAGACGTTGTTCTGCCCGACAGACGTTGTTCTGCCCGATTACAGCGCCACCTACCGGGTCATTCTACGTATAAACCTTCCTTGGACCTATTCAAACACACACAGAAAATTTTGTAAGAATCAGTCAAGCTGTTTGAAAGTTTTTGCGAGACTAACACACAGCGATTCATTTTTATATAGATACGTCTCACTGTGGACTCGTGGGTATTTTCTTGATTTCATAAGATAATGTTATGAACGAATGAAATTGAAAATCAACATACACTAGATAGAATGAACTTTCCTTTCAAGTATCAGTATACACTAGGCGAATTGAATTTTTCATGTTATACCTACACCTATGTCCAAATTACCACAGCTATAGGGCAGAATATGCGAACACAATCTTAGCTTACGTACGAGTATCTCGTATAGCCAATGTTACTTGTACGGTGTGATGTAATTCAATAAACCTTGGACTCTTGGGTGCTTGTGTGAAGACTTCGTTGACCTCGGCTGCCGAATAAATCGGGTCCCTAATATGTCTGAGACTGTTGGGTGCTAAATTTAGCGTTTAGAGTCGCTATTTGCAGGAGTGGGTCCGCGATCAATGTCAGGAGAGGTGTTGCGGAGAACTGCCGCTATTTTTAATGATTCACAGTAATTCAATTATTATTGTAAACTAGTAGGCCCGGCGGACGTTGTCCCACTCGATTACAGCGCCACCTACCGGGTCTAACTGTACGTTTAAACCATCCTTGGATCTATTCAAATACACACAGAGAATTTCGTAAGAATCGGTCGAGCCGTTTCAGAGTTTTTGCGAGACAAACACACAGCGTTTCATTTTTATATATAAGAAGATAAGGTTACAGATAACAGATTTGTATGACTAGATGCATGTCGGAGTGTACTACGAATATAGGCTTAACTACCAACATTACAGGCATAAAAATAGGTGCAAGAATAAAATGTACATTTATTGCTGTGAAGATGTGAAAATTGCAAATTACTAAAACTACATATACCACCAAAAACCCTTTTTCAAAAACACCAAAAACACCTGTTTTTTTAGTCGAATCCATCTTTTATGGAACGCTCTACCACTGATGGACGTCAGGAAGTCATCTAGCAAAGTTAGTTTCAAAAATAGATTGCGGAAAGTATTGCAGGAAAAGCATCTCCATCACATGGCTGGTTTCATCATATATGTTATATATAGGAATATATTTATATAGGTTGTAATTTAGATAATATTGTTTATACCTTGGTACATTTCATTTAATTTGAATTGGTACCTGCCTCTCGATTCCACCTCTGAAACCCAAAGGTTGACTGGCACATTATGCCCTAGGCATTAAATCCGTCTTTGTACATAAACGTGCATTGCAAAATTTAATAAATAAATAAAATTACTAAAACTACCCATTATCATCTTACACGTAGCTAGGTAGAAAACATGAACAAGCTATACAGTTAAAAACTTACTTGCAGTTAAATAATGTCTTCGACCGGTGGCTAATTCTTTTTGATCCAACAAAAACTAATAATGCTTGAAGGCTCGCTGTCAATGCAGGATTGAAAGAAAATAAAATTCGCTTACTTATTTGTATTGGTATTGTCGGAAACAGCGAACGGGAAGAACTGATAGCCCCGATCTAATATTGTATACAAAGAATCGCTGTCATGAAAGTTTAATGACCATAAGTGCCTACAATGTCATGGCTGCAGACTAGCCATTTAGAAATATGAAGTTCTGCAATCACTCAATAATGGACTGAATTATCAACGAATACGTACCTCTACTATCTGTAGTCCATTTCAAAGAAACAAAGAAAACGCAAGAGTAGTTTTACTCCCGAGCGAGGGTGTAAATAGAAATCGAGTTATAATAGGTCTTTGGCGCTGACTGTAATACTCTACTTTTTACTACGATTGCGAAAAAAGAAATTTATTCAACACTGAATAAATTTCGGTCACTAATTCAATTTGTATTTGTACCGAAGAGATAACCGCTTTTAGTTCCATTTTCAAAACAAGTATTTTTTTATAACACGGTAATAAGTCGATTCTTTATTCATGACTATTATATATATATACTAGCTGTGCCCGCGAACTACGTTTCGCTATCAAAATACTTAACACAGTGTTTAGTTTTTTCCTCCATTTTATTCCATAATGATTCAACTTTATTCTGCCTTTCTTGAGCATCGGCCATTTCGAAATTAGGACAATTTTCGTAGGTTCGTAATGCTCTTTTTCTAACAGTCCACAAAATTAAATACATTACATATTACTATAAACACTAAGTACAATTATTGTTATAGAGACATTATTGATATTAATAAATTCTTCTTCAGTAGAAAGAACTACACAGTTGCAAGAATAATCTTTATCGTATTCATGTTTCGAATTAAAATAAACAATTGTTAATAAATTAGAACTGTATACGAATAAAATTTAGATTTTATAATGGGTGTTGGTAACACCAACAAAATATATTTTTTGGATATGACAACTTGGCCAATTTTGACTGGTCGTACAGTAAGCTCCTTGTCAAGCTATACTGTTTGACCTTTGAACCGTTCTTATGTCGCTCGTAATACTGGCGGTTTTCGTCGAGTTAATGTATAGCATGAATGGGGGGGTTACTGTACAAATACGTTTTCCGTATTCGATATCCGATCACGGAATACAGACACGGAGTTTCGTGAACGTAGCGCAGACGTTCGTTTCTTCTCATTCGGGATTTCTACCATTCTACCTAAACGTACGTACAGAACGTGTTCCGTTCGTAATAAAAACGAACGTGTGCGGCAGTCAATTAGTATTTTGTATAGATTTGATGCATTCGGATGCCCGCATTCAGAAAACGAATGCGAAAAAATGTATTTATGCGGTTAGCCTTAAAATGTATTGAGACTTCCGTTTTTGTAACGTGTACTGTGCGATATAGTGTTGCTGGCATAGTTCGGTTAGCAAACTCGCCGTGATGACTAACATCCAACACACAAACTTGGAGTTATCGTTAGTTAGTTCATGATCGTTGCATTATCACGGTCTCGAAGGACACTAAACACAGATAACATCTAACATCGAACATCCAATAGGCCCCGAAGCGGTTCTCAAACTTTTTTGGTGACGGAACCCTTTTGGAAAGCGAAATACTTGACTGAACCCTAAAATAAAACAATAGTTTTTAAAAGTGTATTCTTTATTAATAAGCATAATAAAAGTACGACCAGAGAGGGTGTTTTGATTTTTCTAAATTATTGCGGAACCCTTATAGGGGTATCGTGGAGCCCTAGGGTTCCGCGGAACACACTTAGAGGAACTGTTATCCGTCTTTTTTGAGCGGCGGCCATGTTGAATTTACGTCAATGTTGCTACGTTAATAGTGCTCTACTGATCAAGGCCTTTCATTTGATACCCATATTGCTGGGCTTAGAAACGAACAATTATCAGTTTTTTTTGAGCAGCGGCCATATTGAATTTTGTGCTATTTTCCTAGGTTCATAGTGCTCTACTCTTCAAGGCCTTTCATTTGATACCTATATTGCTAGGTTTGGAAACGAACTTTTATCCACCTTTTTTGAGCGGTGGCCATGTCGAATTTACGTCAATATTGCTAGGTCTATAGTGCTCTACTCTTGAAGACCTTTCATTTGATACCTATATTGCTAGATTAGAAAAACGAACTTTTATCCACCTTTATTGAGCGGCGGCCATGTTGAATTTATTTATGTGTTGCTAGGTTCATAGTGCTCTACTCATCAAGGCCTTTCATTTGAGACCCATATTGCTGGGTTTGGAAACGAACTATTATCCATTTTTTGAGCGGCGGCCATGTTGAATTTATAGCAATTTTCCTAAGTTCATAATGCTCTACTCTTTTAGGCTTTTCATTTGATACCCATATTGCTAGGTTTGGAAACGAACTTATGTCCTTTTTTTTTGAGCGGCGGCCATGTCGAACTTAGGTCGATTTTGCTAGGTTCCTAATGCTCTACTCTTCAAGGCCTTTCATTTGATACCCATATTGCTAGGTTTGGAAACGAACTATTATTCTTCTTTTTAGAGCGGCGGCTATGTTGAAATTAGGTCGATTTTCCTAGGTACCTAATGCTCTACTCTTCAAGGCCTTTCATTTGATACCCATATTGCTAGGCTTGGAAACTAACTTTTATCCACCTTTTTTGAGCGGCGGCCATGTTAAATTTATGTCAATGTTGCTAGGTTCATAGTGGTCTACTCTTCAAGGCCTTTCATTTGATACCCATATTGCTAGGTTTGGAAACTAACTTTATTCCACCTTTTTTGAGCGGCGGCCATGTTGAATTTATGTCAATGTTGCTAGGTTCATAGTGCTCTACTCATCAGGGCCTTTCATTTGATACCCATATTGCTGGGTTTGGAAACGAACTTTTATCCGTTTTATTTGAGCGGCGGCCATGTTGAATTTAGGGCGATTTTCCTATGTTCATAGTGCTCTACTCATCAAGGCCTTTCATTTGATATACATATCGCTGGGTTTGAAAACGAACTTTATCGGCAGTCATGTCAATTTAAGTCAACGTGGCTAGGTTCAATGTGTTCTACTCTTTAGGTTTTTCGTTCGATATCCATGTTCCTTTGGTGTATCCAAAAAAATGTGATCCGTCATTTTAGACATTAGGATCAAGAGTCCCGTCCCGTCCCTCTACGCGTAACCCAGAACATTGCAGTCAGATATTTTTTTAATTATCAATATTAATCTATTACTTTTAATAGTTTTAAATGGATGAAAAAGTTTGATTCCTTAGTAAAAACATATAACACCTTTCAAAATACCTTGAAAAGAATATCTTCATTTTTCAACATTTCAAATATTTCAAAAATTGTACCGATTTTGTGAAAATTAGTCAAGAATTAAACCAATCTACAAATTTTATGGTCACTCGATAAGTATTATCATAAAAAATGCTTTATACATTGGTTGTATGGCTTGATCTTTTTGCCTTACCACCACGGTACGACATAAGAAAACGACAATTTGGTTGGCGAAATCCAGTTGGGCACAGCCATTAACAGAAAATATTAAATTTTATTTGTACTATGTGAAACACTTCATTCCTGCCTTTCAATTTTCGAAATCCAATTACTTAAGATCAGGCTGTATGGCGTAGTTCCATTGCCTTTCCTTCGTGGAAGAAAATACCTGCTCTCTGTACTATGTGACAGACTTGTCAAAATAATTTTACGTGCGCCATGTTGTTTTTCTACCTAAAGCCAATTCGAAAATTTTATATGGTATTTTTTCACTAAAAATAAAAAGTGAATTTAAACAAACGAAATTATGCCTAAATGTTCTTCCGGAAAATTCTAAGCATTGTGGTGTAAGCCATATCAAATTCTGTCCAGTAGTTTCGGAGATCTTTCCGGACAAACAGACAAACAAACAAACAAACAAACAAACAAACAAACAAACAAACAAACAATTTTTTTAAAAACTATACTATCGTGTTCTGCTAATGATTTTAAGGCGACCTGTGTATTTTTTTTCTTAATATTTCGCAATTACAGATTTTTGTACCCCTACGATTTTATTATATATAGAGATATGAATAAAAACTTTTTGGTTTTTATAGGCTCTTTGGGTAACAAACAAATATATAAAAACCTACTTTCTACGAGCTACTTAACCTATAGTTCTTAGTCCTTGGTGGAATGATTTGAAAGTCTTAAAAAAATCAAAAAATAATTGACAACCATGTAATAGTTATTTATAAAAAAATGAATAAATTACCAATGAGAAGGCTGCTTTGATCTTGGTCAAATTTGCCTTCCCCTAAACAGGATGAGTAAAAAGAAAGACATTAATTTTTTTGTCTATTTAGAAATAAAACTATATTTTTTTATTGTCTTATTTACTGACTAACAATATTTCAAACTAGTTTTATATGTATTACTATATTTTTTTCGCAATGTAGTTAACAATTTATTACAGAGATTCAAAGCGGTCAAAATTATTTACGCGTTTTTACATGAAAAATTTGTCGTAGATAAAACTAACGATAACCTCGCAAGTGACTAATATGTACTAGCGAGTTAACTAATTAATGAAGACACACGCAATAAAAAGAACAGATGCATTCCTAATGAGCTTCAATTAGCTATATCAAAGTAATGAGTATCTCCTCCTGCGTGGGCCGCCCTTACCATTTTCAAATAAGAACTTGAAGTTCTTTATTTTTTGTGACAATGCATCGGAACATCAAATTAATACCGAAAAATGGATCGCAAATATTTAACATTTTGTATTAAATATTTAATATTTTTTATCTCTAGTTTTTTTCTTAAATATAAGTTTAATATAGAGTAAGAAATTAACACAATCTAAAATCTGTTCTTCGTTACTGTTTTATAAAAATTAATTCTTTACACAGATAATTTAATAATAAAATTTAATAATAAACACAGAAAATTTAACGAAAATCGTTTTACAGTTAGTACTCTAACTTACCCGTTAGATGAGCTACCGAAGGGGGTATAACGCGACATTATTTTCAACTTAAACACTTCGCGTTTCTGGATCACGTTTGCCAGAGCAGGATGCTCCCATCGCATCGTCGTATGCGATGAGTTGCGACTGCGCAGTCAACCCACGGGCCACATTATAACCGCAGGGATTGCCAATCACGATTCGTTAACATCAATTGAGTTTTGCATCTTTTGTTCTGAACGTGTCAAAGGACGCTCTCACTCGCTAATAAGATATAAATCAATTCCGTAAACAAACGAGTCTAATAAAAAAAAATCTTTACTTAAACGGTTTTATTGAAAGAAATAATATTATACATTTTACATTGTCATCGGAACTAAAGGTGTATACCAAATTTTACCTCAGTCGGACACTGCAAGATTTGACCCAAACAAACAGGGCAAGCCAAATAAAACTGTTTAAAAACAAATAAGCGAGTGCAATTCGTCCGTTACAACCAATAACGAATTTCCATGCACGTTCATACCATAATGTGGTTATGTATTTTTTTAATGATTACCCGTCTTATTTACAAAACATGGTCAGCTCAGCTCAGTCTTCGTTTAAAACTGGCGCTGCCTCTATCTACTCTTATTAATACAAGTGAAAGAGTATCAAAACTGAGCTTGAATCACTTTTCGTTATAGAACCGAATATGTTTTATACCATTATTAATCACTTCATTGTCGTAATAAAGACCCTGCTTTGCTCTTTGATGTCATATTATTTTATAGCACACTCCTCATCCATACTTCTCACACATCCTATATGAGTCGAACGATATATTACTGTGAACCTGTGAACTGCGTGAGACTGTTAATATTCCGAAAAAACTAAATATTTGTCACTCCGCACCGAAATACCCCTTTAGTTAGCCGGTATGAATCTTATTTACCCTACGCTTGGTAATCATCAGGTTAAAAAATATGTGCATTCAGGGCCGGACTTAGCATTGGGTCATGTGGGTCCGGTCTCATGGCAGCAATTTTTTTTGGGGCGGCAGGTAAGAAAGTATTAAAAAAGCTGAAATTCGGAAAACCTTATTAGGTTTTTCAATAGCCACTATTTTGAAAATGTGATAAAAATTTGTGTACTATAATTTATCATATAATTTACCTTTAATTTGAATACTTCAACTAACATTGTTGTTTTCTTTTGTTTTTAATGTATTATTATTTGTATTCTTTGTTGCCATTACCCCCTTTTCAGTATTCGAAATAGCGAGATTGAGTTTGCCAATCCTCAAAAATATTGCAATCTCAACCTAGGGAAAAACTGTGTTGGAAATATGGTATAGACTACTAAATCTGGCCCTGTGCATATTTTTATACAACATATGTCTTCCAGGCAATTTGCATATGCTGCATTGCATCATCGCCCAGTTCCAGCGAAGAGACAGCCCGCGACTTTATAGAGCATGTGCTGCGTATCCCTAACCCAGACAAAGTATTGAACTCGGTCCTTGGTAGACTGCAGAAGAACCGACAACAGGAAATGGAGGCACGGCGACTACTATCCGAGATCAGTGAAGAATGTGACGACGAAACGAAAGTGAGAAATACAGGCTGTTACTAAATGCCGAATTAATATTTAAGGGGCATATAGGTTAGATATTACATTTATCCTAGGTGCTTGTCTGCTGGAAAGCAAAAACTTTCAAGTGACAACCATACTCAAACTGACTATGGAATTAACACAAAGGAAATGTGAACACTGTACGAAGAAACAAGCTACGCTGATGTAGGGCTGTCGACACTTAGGATCAAAAAATAATTTATTTGGTTGGTATATGGAAAATAAGTAGCTTGTTTAGCCCCATTATTTTACCTACAGAATCTCTACTTCTGATGGCTACATACTCTTAAATATTATTTCGGCGTTCCTTTACATCCTGTATAGTCAGCCAAAAATTGTTTGCTTAAGAGTACAATGCATAGTACTGTTTCTCAATAACAATAAGTACATAAACATTTAGCTATTATACGTCCGCGACTTCGTCCGCGTGGTTTTTAATTTTTCTTTCCGTTATTGCAACATTTTTCATCGATGCTCAACTTCTTTTGGTCATGATAATATGATGGCATCAGTGTTACTTAAACTTACAGATCCTTCCAGAGTATACGGAATCTTTACAAGAGTCGAGAGCGCGGGGGCTGAGACAGCTAGGAGTTCAGGTAATTTTTTTTTACTATCGCGAAACTTGATTTGGAAAATAGTTTTTTAGTACAACACCTATAAGTTTCTTGTATATCAAAACGTCTATTGTCACATGTACATGAAATTAAATTTAAAATACATATAATTATGGTGGTCGGGTCGTAAACAGATGAAAATAGTTAAAATGCGATGCATGATTTGCAGAAACATTATCCTATTTGCCATTTGGAGAGGAAGATTAGGAAGCTGAACACCAACGAGTTCGAATATCGTCCAGCTTATTATGAAGAAGTTAAGTGCAGCTCCCCTACTGCCGACGACATAGGTGATTCTAATGAGGTATCTTACTGAATTTCATATTTTTTCTGCTGATGGTAATTGATGATGAGGGTAGGACCACCAGGAAATGTAGTTCCTCGTGGTCCCACCTCATTGGCCGGTGGGACCAGGGGGGCAAAGTAGTATGGTACCACGAGTAACGACCCAGCCAAAGATGGAAGCGAGCTTCTCCTGGATTCTATATATCTCCAAATTGTCAGAAAACAACAATGTTATTAAGAGGAAACACCAAGGTCGAGAGAATTCAAAAATAGTTATTTGTAAAATGTATTGCTGTCTCGCTGTGTATCCGAACAACTGAACTGAATCCTCTTCAATTTATTTGCTGGACGTTTAAATACAGCAGAAAATTAGGTCGATTTTTAGGTGTTTGAAGGTTTAAAATCTCTATTAATAATTAACTGAATAAAAAAAGGAAAACATAGGAACATGCTTATAGTGGCCATTGATTTTATTGGAAAAAATAGAGCAACTAGTGCCATTATCCAGGAAGGAAACAGGGGACTACGTTTGGATGGAAAAACGGACTGTACAATTTCCCCTTAAAATTGTTGCTAAGGCGATAAAATTCAGATAAGAGGGTGGTAGCCAGGCGGGTTCAGAAGCCCCGCTAACAATCAAACCAAGCAGAAAAATTCTGCCCTAATAGAAAGTCGAACCCCTGACCTCCAGATTAATACAGGTCGGTCTCAACTACTAGATTACGGGAGGCGATTTCGCTACTATTTTTTGTCGTTTTTTGAATTTTGTTATGTAACCGATAGCACAATGCTATATCCATACTTATATCTAATAACTCCATACTTACAACAGCATTGTAGGTATAGGCATATTTTCCCTAACATTCCCTTATTTTGTATAATATTCTTTAATAGCATTATGCCTCCTTTTGCATCAGTACATACGCAAATCAAATATTTTCTACTTTTGAATTAAATATTTTTAATTGTTTCCTTGACATACTGGTTTTTAAAATTTTTGATTGTCAATAGTGGATTTTAGGTTATTTTTGAAGTTATATACGAGAAGTAACATGAATTTTGTGCATTCAGTTAATAATGAGAACTTTAAAAAATGTATTTAACGCCGTCACCTTAATTCACGTATAATATTCAAAGTACTGAATGCATTTTTACGAGAATTTTTCAGAAAGTGGATTTTTTTTTTGCTATCAAAATATAGCATTTCAACGGGTATAATGAATGAAACGCAATATGCTGACGCCACTCCTGAAAAAAGCATCAAGTAATGGCAGAGCACATATCGCCCGCTATTTAATGATGATCTATAAAGTTACTATAGCTTTTCGCTCGCTGCTTCGCCTGCGTTTTTTCCGTTTTCCCTTGGTAATTCAAGATTTTCTCGTAAGAAAAACAATACTACAGCCTGTATTACTCAGTGATTTTTTTTTAAATCGGTCTATCTATTCATTACAAAGAAAAATACTAACATACAAATCATTTCACTTAAGTGATATTAGATAGATGATTTGATTTTTCTCTCGCATTTCTTAACTTTTAAAAAATATGGGTTTTTTAATATATTGTGATGTTAATGCCACTGGTATGGGTATTATGCAGGTAATTTAGGAAACAAAAAAACATAATGATTATCTATGTGTGACCTTATTACGACTTCAATTGTATTGAATGTTGAAATTAATATGTATTGAAATAATCATAGACAGAACTGTGAAAAATCGAAAGACGCACCAACATAGATGCTTTACTCCATTTCAAACTATATTCTCTGAGGTGATATCTACTTTAATAGTCGTAACGATAGTCATAGGTAATCAAACTAGTTGTACCCGCGCACTTATCGCTTTAATAAAGCTCATTTTTTCGGATGGGGATTTCCCAATTTCTTATGGGTATTTTGAAAAAACCTTCCGTAGTGAGCGCCGACATAACGCTGCGCTGGCTTATTTATTAAACTTCGGATCTCCATTTAGTCAAATTTTACAGGAGGAAGAAAAAAACTATTTTATATTACTACATATCTTACATAACATAACATAACTTACATAACTTACATTTAAAACACACGCCGGTGACTTTATTAACATAAAAATATTAATTGTTATTTTAATTTTTAAAGTCACCAGGCTATGTTTTTAATTCTCAAACCCAAATTATAAAAAACTTTATTCAATATAGACCTTTACAGGCACTTATTGACGTCAAAAAATACATAGTTAATTAGATTCTTGGTTGAAGATTTTCTTCAACCAAGAATCTAATTAACTAAATTATTTAATCCTTGTATGTACACACACCCCAACCATTATTTAGATGTGTGCAATATAAGTCAAATGAAAAAAAATTGATTCTACACCTGTTCGGAAATTGGGAGAGCGTTCTCGAGAAGAACAGGCAAGAAACTCGGAAGGTCTTGTATTTTTTGTCTACTCTTTTAAAATGCCAACATTACAATATTATTTTTCACAAACATTTTTTTTCTAATATATAGAAATGCCTGTCGGAGTGAGTGGAACAATTACTCGAATAATGTAAGTTATTCAATAAAATAGTTTTTTCTTCCTCCTGTAAAATTTGACTAAATGGAGATACGAAGTTTGATAATTAAGACAGCAATAAGTCAACGAACCTCTGTTAGAAAGAAAGAAAGAAAGATATCTTTATTTTCTAGAATATGGTGACACAAGTTCAATGGCTCTACATACGGCTGTTTCCTCGTGGTCCTACTAATTTCTCCTACTAGTGGGACCACGAGGAAGACTAGTTCCATACTCTGTTGAAGCCGTCAAAGTGCAAAATGTTTTCATCAGGCTTTCCGAATAATTGTTTCTAAGTTATATGTATAATATACGTTGTACAATAGTCAAGATAATAACTTAATCAATGTCATAGAAATTAAAATAAGAATTACGAAATCATTATAGAATGTCATAATTAGTCATTACAATTACATACAAATTAATTCAATACGAATAAATTCGCGATATATTATTTCAATTGTCATAACACACCTAAATTATAATCATAATACATAGAATTTATAAAATTAGCTAAAAACATAATTTGAACAATGGTCAGATGGCAATGTCAAAAGAAAAGTCATAACATCAAAATATCATGATTCATCAAATCATCAAGCAGCAAACTCTTTACGATCGGACAGGTGTACTCTTCAACACTGTAATATGCTTTGTTCAAATATATATCAAATATAAAACAATATACTTTTGAATCGTCTATATGTAAGTTTTGTAATACATTCTGGTAGGTAATTTATTCAATAATCTAATCGCCATATTATAAGTTCCTGGCAACAATATTTAGTCTTTGATATGGTGTATATAGTTTAACTTTTTTATTTTTATGTATATACTTTTCTACCTCTGTATGTGTAATCCTTATTCATATTAAACATGTCAGCATATTTTTTTACAAATAAACATATCTCAAATAAATATAAACAAGGAAGATGCAAAATAAGAAGCGCTTTAAATAATGGTTTGCAACTATCGAAAAAAACTACACCACATATTGCTCTAATACATTTTTTTTTTGACTTTATAGACTTGAAGATAACATCTAGATTAACGGAATTTCCCCACAGTACGAAACCATAACGTAATAATGATGCTACGTATCCATGATAGGCAGATATTGCTGCTTCTTTAGATACTGTCTGCCTTTTATTCTTTTTAGGGCATACACAAATGTACCAAATTTCATGCTTCTGGCTCCAGTAGTTAGACTCCACATTGATACCTCAATCACTAACCGAAGCCTTTCATAAATACAAAGATATAAATATGTTACAGATTTGTACCAGCCTAGGATTTTCTTGTGTGCAGTGGAATAAAACCATACACCTTACGAGAAGACGATACACCAGGTATGAATTTTTCACAGTCAATAACATTAACAGAAATAGTAGTATAGATAATACTAGTTTGGTGGTGGACGGTACAAATTATGTTCAACGAGCTGCCCGCCCTCGCACTCGCACTAAAACAAGATAAATAATTTAAAAAAGCTTTTTTAAAAACAATATTTTAGTACTTGTCATTACGAATCAAATGAGCCCAAACTCGATGGGGTTGTGTCGTTTTATTGCGGAGTTCCTATGGCCACCTTCCAGCTCCAGCGTCAGATCAGCCACCGGGAAGTGGCTCAAATTTAACACGCATGATTTCTTTACAGACATCTGGACAGGTGAAAGTTAATAAAAGCTTTTAATATACTAATGAATACATAAAACTAAAGACCTTTTAACATACAACAATGTAAGAAACCATAGATTTAGAAAAACCTGAATGTCAATCTGTCAATTTCGTCACTTTTAATATGAAAATTTTTATATCCATATCTTTTATTTTTGTTTTTTTTTTGTATAATTTTTCAAACATTTTCTTTTATACAAACCTTGTCCTGACAATGACGAACACAACAAAATAAGAATTAACCAATTTGGTGCAGTCGTTTTGAAGTGATGCGCGTACAAACATTTCGACGATTCGTTTTTATTTATGTAGATAAGATAAAGATATAGATTTTATAAGGAAAGCAAACATAGTTAGTAAAAATACTCATTTATTAACGGCTGGTAGGTATCTTTCTGTGGATTTGCTTTCTAGGGATAGGCATAGGCGTAGCTATAACTTTTCGATCAGAGAAGAAGGAAGGAATTTACGAAAAGATTAAAGTCACATAAAGAAATACCAAAACAAAATCTATGCTAACAAGCTAATGTTCTCCGTCACTAGTTGCAGACCATTTTAATATCGCTTAACCTCGCATCGGCCATCAAGTCATTTTTTCTGGTTTATAACATGAACTCTAATAGTAATAGTGAGTTACACCACTTGATGTGTCCCTAAGTGTCACAAAACAAAACCGCAATCCCACAAAGATCAGCCGTGTAATTTTCCTTAAGATTCGGTAGTTACTTTCGGTAATGATCTTTTGGGAAGCGGGTTAATAGTAAACACTTACGATTGGCCAAAGAATCGTCGTTGCACAACATCTATCAATCATGTAAATTTTCTTTTCTCATTGTGAAATGTAAATTTGTGCGGTCAGAACCACTTTGCAAAGAATTTCTTTAATAGAAATTAGATAAAAAACTATAAATTCTATCGTTAGTTATACTTTAGAGCTAGTTCACACGAGCATTACTTACATCTCGAATAAACCTTATGCCTTTTTTTTAATTATCTCCATGCACAAATGGGCCGTTGACTCAAATCGACTTAAATTTAAATTAGAATTGAACCCACCAAATTTAGAAAATTAACGAATAACTTTGACACACATACCTCCAAAATCTATCCAAGACGATAAATATCTAAGACTATAAAATCACCGAGTAAAATAATAAATGAAATTTACATTTCTATACGCTAACAGTTTCGCCGTGCAGTTTCGCATAATCTTATTATTTACGTTAGCGGCAAACGACATAGTTTTACTTTCCATTACTAAAACACTTAAATCCGTTTTTTATTATCAAGGTAAACAACGAGAAAATAAAGTTACTCGTTGATTAATTAAATTATAGATTCTTATACAACAACAAAAACAATATAATTTTTGATAAAGAGATGGATGAACTTAAGTAACGGCTTGTCCCATTATGCATGCATAAAAACATTCCATCTCGTAAACTAATAATAAGAAAGAATACAAAAGGATTGCAAAATTTCTAAAGGAACATTGACCTATGATTATTATGCACGGTCGGCCAAAGTAGTCTTCCATTTTAGATAAATTTCGCATGTAAACAAAATGTCGCCAAGTTTACCTTAAACTGCCAATTTGATATAGCAAGAAGAATCAACATTTTTATTTCATAACGCAATACTGAATTTCAAGCTTAGGATGGTTTCTTTTCGGTTTACAAAAATCATCAACTGTAATCGAAGTCTTCGCGATGTAATACTAAAAAGTCTCATCCAAATAGACACACTATTCATTGTTGTGTTTAACTATTTTGTGATATTTTCACGGTATGTTGTGATGCTACTTTATTAATAAGTCCCTTACAAACATAATTTATATTATATCTGTAAAACTGAGACTACTAATGTTTTTTAATACATTTGAGTTCGTCCACGAGGATCCCTTGGCCTCACCCCTAAGGGTATCCACGTGAACTCGTCAGGTCATTAGAATCCCCGATTCTCTGACCCGATCCCTTATTAGGGGATCCCCGTGAACTCGTTACTTCAGCAGAGTCCCCAAACCAAGCTAGCTGCATTCACAGTATTTGGTTGATTGATTCAAAGTCAGCCAGACTGTAGCTGGGTTGTTTGTTCGATATGTTCCAGTGATTGCTGGGAAACAAGGACGATGGTTATCCCGGCTGGATGCGAGTGCATGTGGCCCGTCCACAGGCTGGGCGACATGTCACTGCACGTCTAGCTGTTGCTGAATAATGGCCGGCACGGTTCCTGTTATCTGCTCCTGAAACTGCTTAACGCTTGTAAATATAACTGTTATTATTAAAAATCATTATTTCTCTAAGGTTTTGTCATTTGTTGATAGAAACCCCCAATGATATATCTCTGGGTTGATCCATTCACCACGCCTGTGAATATGGTAAAGTAAGCGGGGTTTACCGGAGGGAAACTTCTACCGGGGTCGTCTGCTTGGGTACCTCCGTCCTACCTATTTCTGCCGCAAAGCAGCAGTGCTTACATTGCTGTGTTCCGGTATGAAGAGTAAGATATAGCAGAGAAATTACTGGGTGCCGTGACTTTACATATGATGTCACAAGTTGGCAACGCACATTGTAGTTCTTGTGGGGGTTGCAGTTTTGTTGCGAATCTCACAAGATCCACATGTATTATGGGTGACCGTTACTACTTACCATCAGGTGGGCAGTTTGCTTGTTCGCCAACTTAGCTGTATAAAAAAAAGTTAGAAATTACTAAGACGAAAATGAGTGGAGTCCCAGTTCCTAGAATACTTTTAAAAAAACATACAAACAAGCGCCTGGCGTGGTGGTGGAATATCACAGCTTAGGTATTGGAATATCTGGAATGACATATATATAAAAATGAATCGCAAAATGTGTTGGTAAGCGCAAATCTCAGAAACTACTGGTTCGAATTGAAAAACTCTTTTACCAATAGAATGTTACATTGTCCCTGATGGTTATAGGCTATATTATAATTTTTACCGCGGGAAAATATTTCTTTCCTATGGGAAAATTCGATAACTACTGGGCCGATTTTTAAAATTCTTTCACCATTAGAAAGCTACATCCTTCGTGAGTAACATAGGCTATATTCCCCACGGGAAAAATGAATACCACTGGAAAAATATTACGGGAAATCTATCGTAAGGCGAAACGAAGTTCGCGGGCACAGCTAGTCATCTTATAAATTTTAGTATAAGTCCTACAAAATACGTATTTTGAAAGCCACTCGAAGCCAGTACACGTCGCGGACACTGGACATCCCACAGTGCCCGATAAATAAGTTTTTTTTGTCGGGAAAATACCTGACACATTATTTAGCATGCCAAAAGATCGACAGCAGGAGTGTGTCGGACTTACAGCCACTAAAAACTCGACGGCGTCCTGCAACCGCGTAGCCCAGGGGAGATTTCTGGGAGTTTTAATGCTGTTTTCTGCTGAAGACATCGGTACCAAACAGTGCATTGAAAATGGTTATCGGAAGTGTCAGCTATGCTAATTTACTTCAAGATAAGTCATAATTTTAAGTATTTATTACATCTCACGATAGATCTTCATTTTGTCTACAATGTTACGAACGCTCTCACAGTGGACGCTTAAATCTTTCAAGGAAAAATTTTGTGTGAAAATAGCGAAAAATATCGAATAATATAAACAATGTAGTCGGCTCTTTTAATTTTTTTCTTAATACAAGATATACCTATATCTAATTGTGATAACACCACCAAGTGTTGATCGGGAGATCCGGGGTTCGATTCCCCGTGGGGGCATAAATTTTTCTGCTTGGTTTGGTTTAAAACGGCCATTTCCACATACAAACATCTTTCCTTCCTGGGATAACGGCAAAAGTTGCTGCATTTTTTTTTTAAAAACCTATGGCCATTATTAGCATGTTCCTATGTTTCATTTTTTTGTTAAGTTAATTCTTAAAAGTGTGATTTAAACCACGTAACACAGAAAGAGGTGTGTGCTGTGGTTTAAATCTGACCAAAAATGTTTTCTGCAGTATGCAAATATCCAACAAATATCCAGCAAACTTTGACTAGTTATAAAAAAAGCTAAACATAGAAACAGCCAATTTTTGAATGCAAAAGTAATTAAATCTTGTTTTAGACGAAAAAGCGAGGAATTATGAAGCGTTTATTTTATGTACTTTTTATAGGTATCTTCGGTTCGAGCTGCCCCCTTAGCATGACCACCGACGCACGATATGATATAACGATATATCATATCGCGAACTGTTAAAAAAGTAAGATGTTTCAGCTATTTTGAAGTTTTGAGTATATTTTTGATATTAGTATTGTTATTTAAAGTATAATCATTATATTAACATCGATAAAATTTTAAGGTAGCCATTATTATGCAACATAATTTTGACAGTTCATACCGATTTATCGCTTTATCATTTCGTATTTCGGTGTTCATGCTGCGGGGGCTGCAGTTGTCTCTATCTCGCTCAGCAGGCGGAGCACGGGCTGCCAAGACTGGACTCCAGTCACACATTATCTCACAATTTTGTGACATTAATAATCTCTATGTCTTAAAGAGTAGCATGGCGGCGCGTATTTAGTGTGACTGACGTGATAAAAATTTGTTGACGCACGTCACGGGACACTTGTGACTTTAGTTTTATCACAAATTTCATACCTATTTTTGAGTAGTCTCGATCTTAACGTTTCCTCGTAAGTCCATCGATGCCTATCTAAATGTAAATTGGGCAACTGTACATTTCACTGGCCCCGATTCAGTTATTTTTGATTTAGCCACTGACTTTGGTTCATCGGTCACTAATTTTTGGCTCTATTGATACTTTTTCTACCGTAAAATCGACGGCCCCAACGTAATTCATCGAAACTTAAAATTTTATTATTTTTTTATAAGCTGTAACGTTTTCTGTAGAGCTATATTTTACACCCCACTAAAGATAATAAGAGAAAATTATGTAGTTCCAAAAATATAAGTCGTAAATCACGTAAATCATCATCGTCGAATATAAAACTCGATTCCGTAGTAGTTCATCGAAAGTTTAGGTTTCAATAATGACTTTCGATAATTTACGTTGGGACCGTCGAAATATGAATATCCATATCCATTAAAATGACAAATGTACTAAAACCACAGCCGAAATACTGTGACATAATTTGTATGCTACGTGCCGTTATTTTTACAATAAAGATTTTCGTCATCCATGAAATTATTAACGGTACCTAAATATTCGATTAATTAATGTCAAATCTGAGTTAAAGAAAAAATGAAGAAAACTTGTTCATTTCACAAGTGAACTCCTTACTCCTCAACACATTTGATGGAAATTATTAACTCTCAAATATGGAAGTATGTTCACTCGTATTCCTCAGATATCAAGAAACTAACAGGACCTTCATTTTGAGCAAGGTTTTCAACAAGAAACCAAACAGATATTCTGTTTTTGTTGAGAATCGTCCCAATTAAGGCTTTCAGGCAAAATCCGGTTTATAAATTTCTGAATGAGGTAAAATTCTACAATCAGAAAACAGCATACAGTAAATACATTTTTAAAAGAAAAATACGATGCTTGCTCTCTCCGAAAGTTTCTCTGGCTTTTCAGGACAAGATAAAAATTTCTCGAAAAAAAGGCAGTAAAATTATTTCCCTCAACAAAACAAAGACGTTTTCATATGAAATAAATAAAAATCAATGTATTACTATGTTTGTTTGTCCTCTATGCGTTCCGAAACCATTCATCAGATTGTAATGAAACTTTGGTAGGGTGTTATGGGGACACCCGTGAGGGTTCCTAGCAAAAAAAAAAGGATTTACGTGGCATTGCAACGCATGCCGGGTACAGCTAGTATGAAATAAAAACAAGACTAAAATAAACCGGAAAATAAACCAAAAACAATACAACGTAAGTACCGATACATGTGTTCGGCATTGGTCCTGCAACTATACAAATTATAAAATCAATTTCTTATCCTTTTTTCTATCATGGTAATAATTATTGTAAGCTAAAAGTTGCAAGGGTTTACACGCATAAGACCACAAACGCGAAATACCAACTCTACGCAAAAAACCACTTTAGAAAAACACCAACTACGCAAAACACCAACATGAATGTTAGCAAAATACCAATTACGCTAAATACCATATACGCGAAATACCTACTATCACATTTCGAGAAATACCAACCTACATTAGGTACTCCACCCGATTGATGAAAGATGGTGCAATGTGAAACACATTTAATATGCATTTTCCAATATATTAAGATTTATTGAATAAATGATGAAACAACACAACACACACAACCTGAGAATTTCTTCACAGCTGTGTGCAGGTTTCCTCACGATGTTTTCCTTCACCGTAAAAGCATTGAAAAAACATATGAAACAAATCTCATTGGTACGCGGTGGGTTTCGAACCCATACCTCCCGATGCGCTACGCCATTGACGCTTTCTGATGTTGATTTCTTTTGTTGACAGTTGCGAGTCGGAAATTTTTGCCATCAACGCAGGTGTTCCTCAGGCATCTGTCCTATCCGCAACGCTATTACTATTGCACATCAATGACATTATAATACCCGGTGTCATTGACTCCAAGGACGTTAATCTTGGTAGTTTTGATGATATATAACGGACAACTAAGGCTTTCCAAATAAAACAAGTAAAATTGAGACTTCATATTAATTAAAAGAAACAAAACAGCGATAGACCCGACTACTTGCACATCTCCAAATACTACAAAGCGTCTGATTTGTTGGTGTTCGATTTATTGTATCAATAGACATTGTGGTATAATGCCGGAAAACCTTTTTGACAATGTGAAAACAACTTTTCCTGCTTCTGTGATTTCCGACATCTTTTTGAAAGGTTTGTTTATATACTGACATCATCATCATCATCCTTGAAAAAAAATCATAGACATTATTATAATTATCTAGCTTTTATCTAGGTACTTATAAAAATAAAATCTCGTTAGATTAAGACTGGTTGTTGTTGTACACCACTTCTATTGCAATCATTTTACAAGTCCCAGTTGGTGTTTGGTGTTTGTGGTATTGTACGTGTTTGGTATATTGCGTAATTAATAATGTCGCAAAATACCACAAAACGTCAGGTTGGTGTTTTGCGTTTGTAGTATTTTACTTAGTAATCATTGGTATTTAGCGTAATCATTTTTATAAATTCGCAAAACACCAAAAAACCTCGGGTTGGTATCTTGCGTTTGTGGTACTAAGCGTCTAAACCGTTGCAAGCGAGGATAGTATCAGTAAAACTACAATACCATTTTATTTATAACACGTGCATTCTACAATGCTATAAATATGTAACTATTGTGTAAGTTTTGCATATTATATAGACTTGCCTAAAAATATATTTTTTCTAGAGCCTTCTTACGTGGACATGCACGACACGGTGACGTCGGCATGCAGAACAAAATTTATATTAATTTAAATTAACCTTATTCATAGATTCAGTTTTTTTCCAACGCGCGGGTGAAATTAAGTTGAGACGCTTTTAGCAATCGAATGTTCTGACATTTGCATATTGTATAACAAATATATACATACATACATACCTATACAATGTGTTTGGTTGTGTCGGAGCCTTTAATGGCAGGTAATCAACTTTTATTATTATATTATATCTTTTGTTTTTATATCTTAGCTATTAAGATAATAGCTAAAAACGAAAGCTCATTTTTTCAAACGCAAATATATCTATACTAATATTATAAAGAGGAAAGATTTGATTGTTTGTTTGTATTGAATAGGCTTCGAAACTAATGAACCGATTTTGATGAAAGTTAGTATAAGGATAGTTCGAGACCAGGGGAAGGACATAGGGTAATTTTCCTATGGGAAAATATAAAATTCCTACGGGAAAACAAAAATAACGCGGACGAAGTCGCGAGCGGAAAGCTAGTATTTTATATAGTTTCTCTGAGAGCTGTAGATCCTATTTTATTAAGCACTACTGTGCCCTGTTTATATTAAGACATCCACTATCCTACCTGTCCACACCTTGCCGGCCCAAAAGATGCTTTTTCACACCTCTTTTGAAGGAACCCATGTTGTAGGATAGAGGAAACACGTACGCAGGTAGAGAATTCCAAGTGTGGGATGAACGACAGAAGAAGGAATCTTGAAATTTCTTGGTACGGTGTGAAAATGTATCCTCTTTTGTTTCTGTTAATGGAGAGGGAGGGGTTAGGTTAAAGAGCTCTTCAGAGCATTCCTCATGGAACATACGGTAAAAGGCTCTAAGAGAGGCGATGCTACGACGAAGTTGTAGAGGCTCGAGGGTGTTAGTTGCCTCTACATCGCCAATTATGCGAATAGCGTGACGCTGCAATCTGTCCTGAGCATCGAGGAGGTACTTAGCGGAGCCGTCCCAAAGGTGCGAGCAATATTCCACGCAAGACCTAACCTGAGTTTTATACAACAGGCATAGTTGGACCGGCGCAAAATACCTACGCACCTTGTTCAGTATACCGAGTTTTCGTGAGGCAGTAGTTATAACGGATTCGATGTAGTCTCTGGGGCTCAGATCGCAGCGGATGTTCATTCCGAGCAAGGTGATGTTGCTCTGCGAGTGAAGTTGTGCCCTGAAGAGAAGGAAGGGGAAGGAAAGGTTTCTTAGCATTGAACCCAACAAGATTGTTGGAACCCCATTCGGAGACGAGGTCCAGCATCCTGTTGAGTTCAATGATTAGCTGATTAAAAGTAAATGTTAAGTAAATATATCAGCAAATTGGGGTTCAATAAAAACAAATAAGTAAACCTTTCTGCAGTGCAATACACACTGGAAATCACGTCAACCGGCAATTTGGTCTACTTTAGACTTTCCACTGTTGTTATGACCTACGTCGTAAATCCTTGGAATACCTAGAAATGCAAGTGCTTTAGCACTGAGCACACAACCTGGGATCTAATTCCGTAAATATTAACGTCGTTGTCATGTCTTGATGGTGTTTCAATAAAACTGCTTTCGTCGCTTTTATACGCATTTCCTGGTGCAATTTATTCGTACTACAATTTCTTGATAAGCCAATAGTGACAAATATTTTAATTAGTAATCGGTTAACCAACCACACCTGTCTCAAAAGCGGTGCTATTGAAGCGTTATTGAGACATCAATAACGCTTCAATTTATCATTGAAACTATAGGTTTATGCAAAGACATTATAAGAGTAGACCAACAATGCAAACGAAATGTATGAAGTCCCCTTCAACCAATTTTGATATGATAATAGCTAAATAAATAAGCATAATTAAGAGTCATCGGTAATAAATAATGTTACAATGTGATTTAGTTTTTATTACTGTTCGTTTTTTACACTACAAAACGAAGTTATTTGGGCATGTTTAAGTATTTTTATAACTTGACGCGCGCTCGACAGTCGAATGCAGTACAAATACAGTATGGTAGCGGCCGCCTGACCGCTGTTGTGGTTGAAGGGGGTTTCTTAGAGGCCGCGCGTATTGTTGGTCTATCTCTTATAATGTCTTTGGGTTTATGGTATGAAATAAGAAACATAAGTTTGAGACTTGATATCCTCTAAATATCTGGAAAATACTGCGTATTCTTCTGAGGTCAAAACACCGTGCCGAAGTCTGCCGAACTAAAACGACGTTAGACGATGCACGCACATGAGTAGAGAAACTCTACTCATGTGATGCACGGCTTTCAACGCCGCACCGCTGTGCCGCAGGCCTATTCTCTAACTTCGATTGCTAACTAGTACTGTCATTTTTGAAAGGAACTTATCATCCATTACTGCTATCATGAACGCTGCCATAAGACATAAGATCACTTAACTAGTAATGGATATATAATGTCTTTCATAAATGACAGTTCTAGTTACCAACCGTAGTTAGCGAATAGACCTGCCGGTCGGAGTGTTAGGTATTTTTCGTTTCGGAATTTCTTGATACAGTCGCCGCGCTCAAAGCCCGCGATAAAAGCTATGTAATAGCTTAAAAACTGTAATTAAGATTTATTAAGTAACACATTTCATAAACATGCATAAACCTTATGCATAAACCGTGAACTATTATTTTCTAATAATAAAAATCCCATCATTTAGGTACCTAATTATAATGTTTACTTATCAATAACTTCATTTAAAAAAATACACTATTATTAAAACATCGATCAAAGTTACAACGAACTACAAGAACTTTTATATTATGTTACTTGCTGCTACGGAACCCTTCATGGGCGAGTCCGACTCGCACTTGGCCGGTTTTTTTATCTTATTGCGCAATAATAAAGAATATTCAGGATAATTTTTATAAATAGGTAGACTTCGATAACAGTTCATATTACCCAATTCTAATTGTACGGGATGCTCTGCATGTTCTTACTACTTCAAAATTCCTATATTTAGTACTTGATATGATCTAATAATTTGGTTGTACGGAACCTTTCTGGCATCATGACAATACTAATTTATTCTTTCCGTGGTTTGATGTCCATCATTGACTCTTGCAAATAGCGCAAAACAAATTGACATGAATAGAATATTACACATGTAACCTGTATGCAAATTTAAATCGAAACTGACATTTAGGTACACAAGATAATTATTCAGTTCTTATTTTTGCAGCGGTTAGCGTTCATCACTCTTACAAATACATCTATCACACAGTTAAAGAGGTCCTGTAACACAGCTGGTTAAACATAACTATCCTGTTACACAGCTGGTGAAATTATACATCTATAACAGCTGACTAAAAGTGGAGAGTCTATACTTAAATTCAGACTATAGAATTGGTAATGATGCGAGAGAGAATATAAGCTTATTTATGCATTATATGACAGGTATTAGACACTTTATTGTGACAGCAATATGATAGAGTTGGTTTACATAAATATTATGCAGTCAATTTCGTTTCGTGATACTCTTCGACAGAACATAGAGCTTTAGGAGGAGTCAATTACACGCTTTACCAACCGCTGTCCCTTGCAGATGTTCATAGTCGTGTTGCCTCTGGTGTTTTGCAGAATACTGGTACGGTTAGCCGAAAAGACCAGCCCTATAATTGTGACATTTATATACATATAAATAATTATTTCCTTTAATTAACATATCAACTTGAAAAACATGATGCTTGAACATGTACACATGTGGAATTGGATCAAAAGATTAAAGCGGAAAAAATTCAACAGATAAGTACTAAATACGTAATAATACCTATTGAATATATACAAAATAAATAAAGATTCATTATAAATATTTTCTCAACTAGAGACATTAAATTTAACAAATGCTCTCTGAACCTTTTCTTAAATATATTTGTTTGCTATTTGAAATTCAGTGTGCAAAAAGAGGAAGGGGAAAGGACGGAGTTAACGTTGTAGGAAATACTTAGCTATGAATTTCAGTCTCAACATAAACGTTTATCTTTCTAACTATAAAAATAAACAACAAAAAATACCGGGAACCTAAAATATAAAGCGATCGTGTTTGCTCACGATGACACTCTCTGATATTTACTCTGTGCTGCATTGACGCGTGCAGTGGGGTCAGTTGAAATAGTAACATCTTGAACCTCAAAAAATTGGGCATAATCAACCTTGCCTACTTGTTTATCTACAGGTAAACGCTCGCGCAGTTCGCCACGGAAGGTGCGCGCGACAAGGTGCTCGACACACTCCCAATTTAAAAATCTTTCTGATCACGTGTTTATTGACGCAAGTAAGTGGCTTTGCCTTAATAACATTTTATAACTTTTTGTTTTCAAAAAACGTTTTAAAGTATATCACTATATTTTTCTTTTTGATTATATTGGATTTATATTTACCGAGACATCTTTTCGACATTTTATTTATAGCTGCTGTTTTGAAAATTATAATTGAAAGATCTTTACTTGAAAAATTAAATGTAGTTCAACAAGTATAGGTATATGTATATATTTTTACATAAAGTAAATAAACGTAAAAATGTGCTTTGAAAGTAAATGACATAAAGGTATACCTTAAATTATAAAAAATATTTAAGAACATTTATTTTTAATATATATGGTTGATTTATGTGAAGATTGACTAACAGAGTTAGACGGACTTAATGCTGCAGGCATCTTTGTAAACAAAATTGTACATATAGTCAATAAATAAATAGAATTATTTGTGGAATAATTTAATGTCACGGATATTTAAGGTAGGTAATATCCGCACTTAGAGCATTCAGACACTAAATGATCTAAGTATCAGCAACATCGTAACGGCCGCATTTCACTTAATACAAAAATTTTGATAAAACTAACAAAAATCCATTCCTCAAAAATAAATTTAAAAATTGTTGTAAAAGATGTACCTATACTTATAATTAATCCTGCCCGTCAAACACCAAAACATAAAAAAAGTGCACATCCTTTAAGTGAGAGTGAAGTTCTAGCATAGTAAAAGTGAGTAATAAAAATTTGAAAGTAGCCTTTATGGGCGTTGTTTAAACTAAATATTAAACTGTTTTCATTTGTAACTATGAAGAGCTTATTTGAAGAGTGTGGATGTGACGATTTCCGTACTCAGTTTTTAATAACATTAACATTTTATCGTAACTTAATATTAAACATAACATTTATGCCTTTAACAGAAAAGTGATTTATCAACCACATTCCATTTATCTTGCTAAATTCAATTTGTATTAAAAAGCATTGTTGGCAAAATACTAGTTATGGGAGCAAATCGATTATTTTCAAGTAATATAATATGCTACAGATTATAGTTACGTTATGATAGTCAAAACCGAGCTTTTACTTCCAAAATATCATGCTTGCAAAGAAGGAAAAATGCCATTGTAAATTGACTTGAAGACTTTTACAAATTTGACCATTACAATTTTGTTCTACGAAACAAAATTGTAATGAATTGTTAATTCAAAGGAAGGATCAAAAGGTCCTCATAGGTATATGTAGACGTACTAAATAAAGATGCAGCTGCGCGTGAATTTTGATTTTTGGAGCTAGATATCCTCAAAAGACCCTTCGAAAGCATACGGGACATACAACCAAAAATAAATTATTTTACTACACGGATTATATTTTTTCTTCCCTTTTTAGGCGTATACTATGTATATTAATATATCAAGAGACAATCCATAATTTATTGAGGAAAATTATTCAAACAAGAAGTCACTGAGTTTCCTAACTTGTATCTATTAGTTTTCTAAAGCATACTTTTATACATACATAACAAATATATACATTTTATTACAAAAAAAACGCTATTTCATACAAAAGTTGTAGACCTACGCGACCGAAATGCTGTGAACTGTTGTTTTTTTTTCAAGATTATAATGTTGCTTCCGTAGTGAAAGCTGATTGGTTTGATAATTTGAAACTCTACAAGTATCATCACGACTTTTTGGGACATCTTACAAAATACAGTAGGTAGGTACACTTGAGTACAAAATTATAGATACGGTCAAAGTTACAAAAACGCGTAAGACATCGATTGACAGACTTTATTGACTTAACATTAAGGTAGAGTTGGTAGAGTAGGTATACATATTTTTGTAACTTTGGCCGTATCGATCTTTTTGTACTCGAGTGTACTATACTGGATTAAATTTCAACCAGTAGCATTACAAAAGGGAATCACTACCCTCAGTAATAAGGAGCACGACGCGAAGAAAGAGAGCCGAATTTGAAATTTTATTATCTAGAGAGCAACATAGAAAAGCCTTCCTTATTAGTTAGTTATAATCACGACTTTTTTTAGAATACGCATTATGAAATATCAGTCCCTATAGCGGCATCGCTAGATTTTCCGTTGTTCGTGTTTATGAATGAGATTGGCGCATGCTCGCGCGGACGCTATTTTAACATCGATCAGAAATTAAATGCATCCGAAAAATATTTTTGTTTATGTACATCGGATATGATAGTTATACACAGTCGCTTCTGTAGAACCAAGTTTAAATTTAACCTCACTAAAATTCAATGATTTGTTACTCAATATCGAATATATCGAATACGGTGAAGGAAAACATCGTGAGGCAACCTGCATACATCTGCGAAGAAATTCAATGATGTATGTGAAGTCGACCAATCGGCACTGGGCCAGCGTGGTTGACTAAGGCCTAATCACCCTAACATAGGGTAGGCTCGAACCCCTCGGTGGGGACGTATGTGAGCTGTGATGATGATGATCGAATATAGGAGTTTCTCTATCAAAAGGAAAAAATAAATATTCAAACGGTGAAGCCGTTTCATTGTTTAGCAAGACTAAGTAACTGCGATTGCTTTTTTTGTGTATATTAAGAATATCTATACTTTTACTTACTTACTAATATTATAAAAGTTTGTTTGTTTGTTTTGTTGAATGTGCTAATCTCAGAAACTACTGATACAAATTGAAAAATTCTTTTTGTGTTGGATAGTCCGCATTCATCGAGGAAGGCTATATAGGCTATATAACATCACGATGTTATTTTCCGACATCCACGTAAACGAAGTCACAGGCACAGCTAGTAATATAAAGCTGATAAAATTCTAATCTCCTTACTCTTACTCTAAAGTGCCAATTGTTTTACTTTTAACTCGACGCTTTGTTTCTTGGCTCTATCATCAGACTTATTTTTCCTATACCAACGAGAGTGGTTAATTACAGGTAAAAAAATTACTTAATCCATTTTGAGAGCCCTAAAAGTAAAACTGAGGTAAACCAGCTACAACTCCAAAAATCATAATCTAAATTTCATATTGGTCTTACACAAAGGTCATAAAGTATTTCGCCAAGTTATAGAGCTAAGATCTCTTGGACATTTTACTCTCTTGGACACTACTTTATCACCCAAGGGTAATAAAAAATGGCCTATGAGCTATGCAGACCCAATATGCACAAAAAAATCATAAAAATCGGTCAAGCCGTTTTGGAGTAGTTGCATAGCAAATACACATGAGTTTTTTTAAATATTCGATTTCGTGACTCCTCCGAAACGGCTTGACCGATTTTTATGAATTTTTTTGTGTATATTTGGTAGATCTGAGAATAGATCGTAAGTGGCCCTCTCCAGAATTTTATTGGACATTTCTTTTATGATTTGGCATCAAAAAAGGCCTAATCGAGCTAACTAGTTAGGGTAGGCTCGTGCCCCTCGGTGGGGACATTATGAGCTGTGATGATAATGATCAAAAAATACTTATAACCCTAAATTTTCACCATTCCACCACCAACCCCCAATTTTATAGCGATATTAATATTTTTACAGGTGAAACGTAGTTCGCGGGCACAGCTAGTGATTTTTATAAATAACCAGTTGACCTGGCGAACTTCCTACCGCCATGTTATCAAATTATCAATATAATGCAGATCTCTCACAGTCTTCTATCTTATTCACTCACTCACTTTTCATATTACGAGATTTAAAAAAAACATTTTTTTTAAATTCTTTATACAAACTTTCTTTTTTTTTACATACGACAGAGAAGCTCTTGGCTTTGATCTCACCTGATGGGAAGTGACGATAAGGCCAAAGGTGGAAGAGAGCTTCGCCTGAACTCCTCAATAATTGAGGTACTGGCTATCTTACCTCTAAGTTGTCGGAACACAACAATGCTATAATTCATTGTTATTATGGCGACAAACTTAGGTAAGACGGGTGGTAGCTAGCCAGGCGGGCTAAGAAGCCCTACCACCAACCTAACTGAGCAGAAAAATTTCTGCCCCCATGGGGGAATTGAACCCCGGACCTCCTGATCAACACCCGGTGGTCTCAACGACTAGACCACGGAGGCGGTTTGTCCTAAAAATAATGAACATGGAAAAAAAACTATCTAATTTGGTGCAGTCTTTCGGAAGTAATGCGCGTACATACATTTCGTCGATTCACTCTCATTTACCCGCCCCCTTGCAAACTGTAACTGACCTATCCAACTTAACTCTGCATTGCCAATCTTCTATGCATTACGTAACTGTACCAAAATGTTCAAGCTGCAATCACGTTCTCTTAGAACTACTGTCGTTATCACTCTTATCTAATGTTATGTTACTAAAAATAGATGCCCTAGAAATAAGAGCGAAAACACAGTTGTTTAGAGTGGACGAAAATATTATATGATCAATTACTTAGTTATTTTAATAATAATAAAAATCTTTATAACGAATTAAGAACACAAAAAGGCATTGCTCAAAGTATTACCAAGTCAGAGACATAAAAGGATCCTATGTATAAAAAGACAAAAATTCATAGTCTAAGTAATTACAAAGTATAACTCGACATGATATATATGTATTTGTGTTTTTGACTAAATATGATCTTTTATCCTAATATTAGGTATTGTCTAAATAAGTATATTCAAATAAATCCTACATAAATATGGATCCTACAAAACCTTAGTTGAAGAAGAAACAACAACAACCTACAATCTCATAATTGAGTAACGAGTTATTATGAATCATTAGATACCCTTGTAGTAATTTTCCTTGCATATTCTTTTTAGCCACGTACAATACAATTGACATAATTGTTTATATGATCAATTATATGCTTATGGACTAGTAACAAAGAATAAAAGATTATATTTTTTATACACCACTTGCATTTTGAGCACGTATTATATGTCAAGTATTCTTAATTTAAAAGTAGGCTATTAAATTGAGAATACTTAAAGCCAGAAGGCGCTAAAGTTGTATGGAAACTCCCTTGGGTAAAAATGACATTTAAATTTGGAACGCCAAAATGTAAACAAAAACTAACGTAAATAGTTTTTCACTTCTCGTGCTCGCAAAGTTCGTCTTTATGTCGTTTATAGTCTGCATAAAATACCTTTTTATGTTCTAGACTTCTATAGCCTTATTAATAAAAATCGCCTATTCCCTCCTTAATCCGAACGTACTCTCGAAGTAGTTACTACCGGTTTAAGCTAGGAGTAGCTTTGTGTTTATAACATTATTAATAAACACGGAGTAAGCTTAGACTAACAAAGCCTTCCTTACTCTCGGATTAACGCGTATGTTATGGCAACCCTTGCAATTTAAAAGTAAAAAGAATGAGTCGGTGAACGATTTGAGCATCGTGTGATAGACAGAAATACATGGGATGACAGTTTTTTCTGTTATTTTCACCTTTTTCAGTTTGAGATTGTCTTTCAAGGTTATTTTGTTCGCGATTTGTGATCGCAATATTACAAAAACTTAACACTTCTTATTAGTGGAGCGCTATTTTCAATTTCTTCGATTTAATCGATCAACATCAAATCATCTAAATAATAGTCACTTTTCATTTTAATACAGTACAAAATTAACCACACCAACAATAAACACAAATTCGCTCAATTCGACTGTGAAAAATAAAACGGTCGCCATCTAATGACAAGATACGTGTCAAAGTTGACAAATTATATAGATTTACGCAAAGACAACGCTACTCCAACCTTAATCGTCGCTAAACTAGGTAGCTAGCAGGTATAACATTTACTCGGAGAGTAGAGTTGGATTAGCTTACTCCTTCCCAACTCCGTGTTTATTAATAAATTTTTTTTTTACTACTGACTTAATACTCGGAGTAAAGTTACTCCTGCCTTAGTCTACGTTTATTAATAAGACGGGTAGTAACTACTCCGAGAGTACGTTCGGATTAAGGAGGGAATAGGCGATTTTTATTAATAAGGCTGTACCAGTTTAAGCTAGGAGTAGCGTTGTGTTTATAACATTATTAATAAACACGGAGTAAGCTTAGACTAACAAAGCCTTCCTTACTCTCGGATTAACGCGTATGTTATGGCAACCCTTGCAATTTAAAAGTAAAAAGAATGAGTCGGTGAACGATTTGAGCATCGTGTGACAGACAGAAATACATGGGATGACAGTTTTTTCTGTTATTTTCACCTTTTTCAGTTTGAGATTGTCTTTCAAGGTTATTTTGTTCGCGATTTGTGATCGCAATATTGCAAAAACTTAACACTTCTTATTAGTGGAGCGCTATTTTCAATTTCTTCGATTTAGTCGATCAACATCAAATCATCTAAATAATAGTCACTTTTCATTTTAATACAATACAAAATTAACCACACCAACAATAAACACAAATTCGCTCAATTCGACTGTGAAAAATAAAACGGTCGCCATCTAATGACAAGATACGTGTCAAAGTTGACAAATTATATAGATTTACGCAAAGACAACGCTACTCCAACCTTAATCGTCGCTAAACTAGGTAGCTAGCAGGTATAACATTTACTCGGAGAGTAGAGTTGGATTAGCTTACTCCTTCCCAACTCCGTGTTTATTAATAAAAAAATTTTTTACTACTGACTTAATACTCGGAGTAAAGTTACTCCTGCCTTAGTCTACGTTTATTAATAAGACGGCTACAGCCTTATTAATAAAAATCGCCTATTCCCTCCTTAATCCGAACGTACTCTCGGAGTAGTTACTACCAGTTTAAGCTAGGAGTAGCGTTGTGTTTATAACATTATTAATAAACACGGAGTAAGCTTAGACTAACAAAGCCTTCCTTACACTCGGATTAACGCGTATGTTATGGCAACCCTTGCAATTTAAAAGTAAAAAGAATGAGTCGGTGAACGATTTGAGCATCGTGTGACAGACAGAAATACATGGGATGACAGTTTTTTCTGTTTTTTTAACCTTTTTCAGTTTGAGATTGTCTTTCAAGGTTATTTTGTGGTTATTTTGTTCGCGATTTGTGATCGCAATATTGCAAAAACATGACAAAACTTTCTATTAGTAGAGCGCTATTTTCAATTTCTTCGATTTCGTCGATCAACATCAAATCATCCTAAATAATAGTCACTTTCCATTTTAATACAATACAAAATTAACCACACCAACAATAAACACAAATTCGCTCAATTCGACTGTGAAAAATAAAACGGTCGCCATCTAATGACAAGATACGTGTCAAAGTTGACAAATTATATAGATTTACGCAAAGACAACGCTACTCCAACCTTAATCTGTCGCTAAACTAGGTAGCTAGCAGGTATAACATTTACTCCGAGAGTAGAGTTGGATTAGCTTACTCCTTCCCTACTCCGTGTTTATTAATATAAAAAATGTTTACAACTGACTTAATACTCGGAGTAAAGTTACTCCTGCCTTAGTCTACGTTTATTAATAAGACGGCTAGAGCATAAAGAAAATTTTTCTTTTAGACAAAGATTCTTAGGCCCAACAGCTAACAACGCTCAATAAAACTTCACAGAATAACTTACGATAATTTATTTATTTGCTTTAATTTATTTGTCTTGTGTTTTCTACCTCAAAAGTCATTAAACCAGATAAAAATAGTAACCGATTATTAAAACGCATCGAATTATTTTTTTACTTGGCAGAATGAAATATGTACCTAAGCCATCGCCATGTAAAAATTTAAAAAAGGATATTATTTAAGTTCTTTAATTTTTTAACATATTTGAGTTTTTATATAATTTCAATTAAATTTTCGTTTATATTTTGAATTTGTTTAATTTTCTCGCAATCGAAGTGAAAAGCAGAGTGTAAAACACTGGCATAAACAAGTCATTTTATGCCATTGGTGTACAATGTACTATTTTTTACCGACGAAAAAACGGAGGGGGTACTCAATTCGACGCGTATATACATATTTTTTTAATGTATGATCACGCATAACCTTTTACAGAGAACTCCGATTTGGATGATTATTTTTTTAATGGAAAGGGTATACCCCGAGAGTGGTCCCATTTAAATTTGAAAAAAAATCCTACCCTAAGGGTAGGAAAACAGGAAATTATTGTTAATTAACTCACTAACTGTGATCAATGACCACGCATTACTTTTTACAGAGTGATCCGATTTGGATGATTCTTTTTTTATTGGAGAGGGTCCCCGAGAATGTTCCCATATAAATTTGAAAAAACAATTCCAACCCTAAAGGTACAAAAACGGGGGATAATTGATGATTCACTCACTATTGTAAAATTAATAGATGAAAGTCACAAAAAAATTAAAAATAAAAACTTTTTAACAAAAAATTGAACCGCTGAAAAAACTAAAAAGCAAAAACACTGAAAAGTTAAAAATAATATAAGAATAGCTACAGACAACATCACACTTCTATTTTGAAGTCGGTGCCAAACGATGATCTCCTAGAAAGTGTTAAAATTTGTCACCGACTTCAATATAGAAGTGTGATGTTGTCTGTACCTATTCTTATATTATTTTTAACTTTTCAGTGTTTTTGCTTTTTAGTTTTTTCGGCGGTTCAATTTTTTGTTAAAAAGGTTTTTCTTTCCTTTCTTGATTTGCACGGTTTTGCATCAGCCACAGACAACGTAATGAAAATAGTTTCGAATCACAGATTTTTTCTTTAGATATTTAGTTCTGTAGGCAAAGAAAGTGAATAGCTTAGACATACAGCCAAAATTTTTTGTTAAATATTTTTCATCGGAGTAAAGTCTCTTTAATGTGTCGAATTTTATGTATTTGTATATTCCTTCAAAACCATTCATAACTAGACATTTTCACTTCACTCTTACTCATAAACTACTCCAGTTAAGAAAAGTTAAAAAGTCGTAGATACTTACAAAAATACACATTTGTTTTATTTTACAAATGGCATAATAAATATTTCTGGCTTTTTAATGCACATACTGCGATAACTTAGTTATTTCATTCATACGCGTCATTTGATAAATGTTACATTTAATCTATTGAAGCCATATTGATGCTCAATAACTTGAGTTGTAGCTATATTAAAAATAGCTACAACTCAAATTAATTAATAATTAATCATAAAAAATTGTGAGAAACATTCGAGTCACTTATAAATTTTATAATTGACTAGACTATTTCTCGCTATTTTTTATGCCAGTTTGTAACTAAAATGTCACCTATCCTAAATACTTTCGAAAGATAGAAATTTATTTGGTTATAGAAATAAAGCATGTAAGAACAACAAAGATGGAACCGAAATACTGTATTTATCAGAGTTTACCTTGAACTATGCTGCGAATTGTTACGCACATACAGTTCGTGCCTGACAAGTTTTTACAGTAACGTTAGATTGGGTTAATTGTAGAATTTTGCACGCCTTTAACCCACTGCTTTTGCATATCTAAAAAAAAAACAAAAGTATACGTATTGTCTATCTTTCAGTCATTAAGAGCGAATAGCTATTGCGAGGTGGAGTAAGGCGCCATCTATAATATTCAGTTTGAAATTTCTGTATCAAAATTCACAACGCGCTGGATTCTTTCCAGCAGCTTAACTATTTGCACGACATGTAACTACCAGATATTTATACTTACTACATACGTCACCGTAAGTCCTCTTTGCATTTTAATGAATATTGAGTTTGTGATAATTTTCTACAGAGATAAGGTACTTTATCTCTGTAGAAAATTATCACAAATCGTTCTCCCGCACCAAATCTCGAATAGGTACGTTATACTCCAACCTTCAGCTTTATGCATAGTCCTCCGTGGTCCAGTGATTGAGACCACCGGGTGTTGATTGGGAGGTCCGGGGGTTTCCCTTGGGAGTAGAAATTTTTCTGCTCAGTTTGGTTTGGTTTCTGAGCTCGCCTGCCTATAGCTACCCCGTCTTACCTAAGTTTGTCGCCATAAAAACAATGTTAATAGCATTGTTGTGGTCCGATAATTTGAGGTAAGCTAGCCAGTTGCTCAGTTGTTGAGGAGTCCAGGTGAAGCTCGCTTCCACCTGAGTCCTTATCATCACTTACCATCAGGTGAGATGAAGACCTAGAACTTCCTTGCCGTATGTAAAATAACCTCCTATATCATCCAGGTAACTAAACTAACTACCTTGTATGTTTTTATTACAAATTATAAGTAGGTAATATTAAGCGTTTGCATTTGTTGTATTACTGACGCTTAATGCTCTAATACAAAAAAAATCAGCGGTTATTGATTCCCCATACAAAATCCACTCCCCCATTTCTCCCCCTTAAGTGGTGATTTCTGCGAAAAAAGCTATCCTATGTCCTTTCCTGGGACTCAAACTATGGAGTCTGGCACACGAACCAAATTTCATCTCAATCGGTTCAGTAGTTCTGGCGTGAAAGCGAGACAGACAGAGTTACTTTCGCATTTATAATATTTGTATGGACTAGTGGGTCCGGCAGACGTTGTCTTGACCGATTACACCGCCACCTACTGGGTCCAATTGTACGTATAAACCTTCCCTGTATAAACTTTCCCTGGACCTATTCGAACACACGCAGAAAATTTCGTGAGAATCGGTCGAGCCTTAACAGCCTTTAAAGCCTCTTAAAACGGGTTGAATATTGTACGGAAGTCCTTTCTTACCCTTAATTTGTATTTGGTACCCAAAAAGTGCTTAAATTTTGATGGAAACCCAACTTATATTGTTAACCAAAAAAAAAACGATTCCGAAGCGACAACATAATTATGCCCAAAAATCCGTAAAGATACAAAAATGTAAAAAAATCAATCAAAAATGTAATCTCGCCATGCTATTTACATTTGTAAGTTTAAAGTGTTACAAGTTAAAAAAGCAAACGAATTTAAGCCCATACAGCTACTTCTTCTGTATATTTTTTTCTGTACAAAACTTTCGTGACTTTTCTAAGTAATATATTTTTTAGTAAAGCTGTATTTGTATCTATTTTTTCACAGGAGGTGCGAAAAGTAGAGTGTTTTCCTCAGGGATAAGGCAGTCTTAGTCTTGGGTGAGCTTAAATCTCTCGCTACACTCGCGATTCAAGTCTACATCCGCGACATAAGATAGCCTTATCCCCTTGGTTAATAATCTACTATTATATGTATTTGCGTTTTAAGACAATTAACTCTTTCGGAAGCTTAGGTACTGTGTGCTGTTGGGATTGGCATATGCGAAATAATGATATTGCTGCAGCGAATTAAACATTTTGTGCAGTACGTTTATTTATATTCTTCCGTAATTGCTTCCGTAATTAATGAATTTTAATTATTTAGAATTCTAGGTAGTTTTCACACAGCAATATTTTAAGTACAAAATTGACTTTATTTTAAAAAGAGATCACATTTATAATTCTTAAGTTAACACATAACACATATTTATGTGGTCATCATAGTGCGTTGTTATGTTTGTTTAGTCTATTTAAAATGTAAAGAGCTTAAATAATACCTACATAATTAATTATATAATATTATACCGGGTTGGTCAACTTGTCCGTCCGTCCATACATTTAGGTTTAGTGGATGTTGAACATTTGTATGAAACAGCTGTTTTTTTTTCGCGATTTCGAGTTTGGTCCCATAGTAAAAGTTGTTCATTTTGCTTGTCTAAACCAGCATACAAAATTTGGCTCCTGATGGAAAATTAACCCGGTATGTCATCCAATAGATCGCGTAAGGCGTAAAGCATAGAAAGTAATCCATTATGAATCACGACCTCGAGGCAATTTAAGCGAACGGAATTTTCCAAATTAACACAAGGTTTCCATTGGTGTATTTGTCCGAACCAACTTTGAAGTCAGATAGGTGAATAATTTACGAAACAACCAATATATAATTAATATACATGTATCTCGAAATAAAATGTCTCACTTGTATTTTATTACACTCAAATGTATTTATCACCAAATAAAGACGTGGCAAAACAATATACAATGAATTTAGACAAAGAATGCTAGTACGTACATTTTTTAAGAGGAAATCGTAAAGGTCGTTTTCAATACAAACGTAGTCTCCTGTTTCCTTCCTGGATAAAGGCATCGTAACACTAAAGAAGCAGAACTTTTAATGCAAATATTTTTTTATATTAACAAAAACATCGACTACTACTGTAACTGATTTATAAACAAGTAAGTTTAATTGTGAGTCATTCTTTTTCCTTTTTTCTCCTATTTATTTCATTTTTGAGGTTCCGTACCTCAAAGGAATTGTATTATATACCGCCGCACCTACTGGGGTTAAATAGCAGAGGTACTTACCATTGACCTAGAATCATGAAATTTGGAAAGAAGCAATGTCTTACAGCACGTGTCAAGAAAAATCTAAAAACCGTAAATATGTAGTTAGGAGTTTTATACACGTTTACTTTTTTTATCACCCCGGATAATTTAAGGGACGATTCAGGACACGGTAGTAGAATGATTTAAACATTAATAAAAAAAAAACTCACCTATTTAATGTTATATTAATACAGCACTAATTAAGTGCAGTATTATTCATAATTTTATTTTATTTTTTATTTATATTTAAATCATTCTACTACCGTGTCCTGAACCGTCCCTCAAATTATCCGGGGTGATAAAAAAGTAACCGTGTATACTTAGATAAGTTTGTTGGTTTTTCAACTTTTCTTTTCCTAGTAACAGTTATCCATTTTACTCGGTATCCACATCTCACACATTCAACTTTCTCAAATTGGTTCCCTCAGTGCTGAACTGCTGACTGAGACAGAGTTCATACGCACTTGCCCGGGCATCATCCCATCATCTCGATGGGATGGGAAGACCCCTCTCTTCAAACTTATCCCCCTACTCTACATATATATAAAAAAGGAGAATTTCCCATCTATAGACGCACGCTCAGCCGTAACCTCTAATTTTAGAAACGTGAAATTTGAGCAGGATAGACAGACAGGACACTAAGAAGAGATTTTAAGGGATGAAATAGGGGTTGCAAGTTTGTATGGAAAAATCTTTAAATTAGCAACGATTTTGATAAAACTAGATATTTATGCTCTTAAAAATATTTCATTGAACACGTGTTTCATGGTTTATTGGAATTCACCCCGTAGGGTGCAAAATAGGGGTTGAAAGTTTCTATGGAAAATATTTAAAATCTGCTCCAATTTTTATGAAATTTATTATTCGAGCTCCTAAATATAAATTACAGTATTCTATATGTATAATGGGCTACATTTTTTTTTGCGGGAAAATTTTAAATTCCTACGGAAAGACAATAATAACGCAGGCGAAGCCGCGAGCGGAAAACTAGTTTGTAAATATGAGTTACGCGGCAATACCTTCCCATATTATGGCTCTCAAAATATTTATATTTGCTTATCATTCTTTTAAGCGACTTCAGTATTTTTGCCTGTAAAAACTGAAGTTATGCTTGCTCAGTCCCTTCTATTCCGTTATCTCGACTATACTGATTTCTGTTACCTGAACGCCGCTGAAAAATTACTTAACATACTCAAGCGCCTTCAAAATCTAGCAATATTTTCTCTGAGATTTGATCATGATCATGAGTCATCAGACTACCGGTCTAATTTCGCAGTGGCTCCCTATACGTCAACAGTTGTACCATGGGTCGGTCACCATAATATATTGAACATCCTTTTCACTTTCCCCAGATCCCTGATTATTTGCGGTCCCGTTCCTATCTGTTACCATCTGGTCTTCGTCTTGTGCGTCCTTGTGTCACTCCCAAGCCTCTTGATGTTTCTCAATGTAATTCGAAGTTCTTTAACTGTACGCGCTGCGATAATGTGGAATGCTCTCCCAGGTAACATCTTTGAAAGTACTTCCATAACCACGCTTAACAGTAGATTAGGAGCTCATTTATTCTCGAATTCCTCATAATATGATACTTTATATTATATTGTTTGTTTAATAAAATATACTTTATTATTTTATGTGTTATGTATATAATGTTAATGTACACCATCTTCCCGCTAATGTTTTTCATACAACATCTAGGGTTGGCTGGAAGAGATCTCTTAAAGAGCATAATTCCTTTCAAGAAATCTTCATTTATGAAGGGGCTTTCTAACGTTCTTATATTGTTGTTATTCGAATATTCGTCAAAAAATCGCCATCCCTATTAAAAGAACCGAAGCACATTCTAAATAATTAAACGTTATTAATTTTATGCACAAAACTTTGCTTATATGCAATTAAACAAGTAACATCAATATCTGTACAAAAATAACGTGGATTCTACGATTGTTAAACATAATAGTTGAAATTCCATTCATAAAAAATCCCGTCGTATTATAAAGCTTTTATAATTTTTATAATCCATTGATAATGTCATTGTTAGTATGTAACATTCCCAGCAGATCAACCCATAAAACATAACTGCAATCTCAGCGAATAAGTTACGAGACCTTAAGTCATAGAGATTTTATAAATTTTTTATAATGTTTTATTTTATACAACTTTGTAAAACCCTGGTTGTTTTTTTTATAAATACCGATATTCCAAGTAGCTCACAGTAACCATTTTGGCATTTTTTGCAGTCCACCTCAGATATTCACTTAATACCTATATGTTTTTATACTTCGTCTTCTTTGATTTGCATAATATGCTTGTTCTTGCAAATTGAATATGACAACTTAACGGTAACCTTACGCATTGTTCACCGTTTCATAATCCAATGTATTTCAAGTTATCGCCACTATAGATTTTACAAGATACTTATCGATTTGTTGAACGCAAAATTGTTCCATTTTAACTTCAACGGTTTTCTGAAATTATATCTATTTTCCATACTTTGGAATTGTAGTTGTGTGCGTGTCGCAATATGTAAATTAGATTGAGATCGACTCCTTTAATTCGACATTTGAAAAATCTATTTTACATTGCTATCAAATTTCTTACCTTCACCACATTTTTATGCATAATTTAATGTATTTTAAGCTATTGATAGACCTATACATAAAATTGTGCATTCGTTACCTACACATGTCTAATGAATGTGTCATTCTATACAGATATGGTAGTCGGATACAGTTTTTAGTTGAAATCGTTTTAGACAGTTGTCTAATTTTTTTTCTAGTAGCCTCCGATGCTCAAAATAAACCGGTCAAAGGCCCGAAATGAAAGGCTATTTACGCTGCTTACGTAACACAACAAACGGAAGTCCCGACCGAGGTTGGTCGGCACCACGTTCGTTCACCTAGTTCTAATTCACAGCTAATGGTTTAATTAAATCTCACTGACTCATAATTTTACGCTTCTCCATATACGAGTTCTTCGTCAATTTAGAGGCCTCTCCTACCTAACAAGCAGCTCTATTACAAATTAGTACGTACGTGCCTTTCGGTTCGCTGCATCAGACCTGTTGATATTGAATGGACATTTATTTTTACCGTGCTGCTAGGGTTGGTAACTTTTTTGACTCGTGTATAGTTTTTAAAAACTCTTGCCTTTAAAAATTTTGTAGATGGCAAAAAAATTCAAAGAAATATAGTATGATCAACATGGAAGCATAATAAAAACATTCCAATATTCCATATTCAAAGTGAAAAATACTATCAATTTTGCTTATATGTATTTTATTTACATTGGCCCGATTATGCTCATATCACAAATTATTTTTCAGTAAATATAAAAGCTGTTGGTTGGTTGGTAAATAATAATCTTTAAAACATTATGCAATTCAGATAATTAGAAAATATAGTAGAGTCGCTTACTATATGTTTTTTTTTTGGAAATATAGTATTTGATGCACAATTATAGTAGGATACTATATTATATAGTAGGGTTGGCAACCCTACGTGCTGCTAATAAGCCATTTCGTCGGCCAGTTACTTTTTTATTTGCGAACTAGCCGCGAACTGCGTTCAACACTGATAGACTGTAGTTTCCATAAATGTTATTTGATGGGAATTTCTCAGCTTCCTCGGGAAATATTGAAAATCCTTCCTTAATGGGCACTTGCATAAGCCAATGAACCCCTGTGCCGAATTTCATGCTTCTACGTTGATACATCAGTAATCAAAGGCTTTCATAAAAATAGACCTAGAACAGCGATGATATTATTTTGGCAAACGATTCAGATAAACTGGAACTGAGAAAAACTCTACATTAAAACTGTCACGACATAGAATTACTATTTTGTTTGTGTGTAAACAGGTTTATTTTTGCAAAGCTTCTTAATGAGATGACATATTCTCGTGTTCGTGTTCTATTTAACAAAAGCTTAATAATATTTGCTTTATAACGTCATTACATTGACTTTGGTCCATTTAGTCATGCTAAACCAACAGACTTAAGTGTTCATATCAATACACATTTATAAGGTTATATGTAAAATATTAGTACATACATAGGCGTGTTAAAGAGCCGGAGGGGTTCATTTGAATACCAATATTGTTTTAAAATGCAATAGGTGATTGACTAAATATAAATTCAAAAATTTGAACTAAAACATACGCATCGAACTGAGAGCCACCTCCTTTTTTAAAGTCGGTTGAATAACTAGTTTTCTTTTCATTAAAGCTTTTAATGATGTAATGAGCATTTGAAAATGGAAATTATTTATTTTCTTTGACGAATACATAACTATTGCTACAGTGCTTGAGACCTCCTAGTAGACAAATTAGTGAGCCTGTGTCCCGCCCTTCCGCAACCCACCTAAAAAGAATTCATTGGTTGGTTACAAGTAGAGTTTACATAAAATAAAATGTTAAAAATAATAAAATAATAGTTAATTGTGATCGTAAGTATCATTGTATAGTATGTGTGTGAATTTTTAACTGTTTGTTGACTTTTAAATAATTTATTCTATTATACGAGTAATTTATGATAAATGATTGTATGCAATTTATGTAATGATACCATTAACAAAGACGCGCTCCATCGCTTTTTTATTTAGTCTGCTATTTATAACAATTGTATTTTTATCTTTCAATAATTGTCATGACTATGCGAAAAAACATGAAAACCTTTTAATTTTTATTTTTACTTAAATCGATTACGTACCATCTAAATATAGTAACTGTGAGGTAGAGTGCTCGAAGTAGCATAAATACAAATGTTGTACTTTATTTACATTATATTGATTAAGCAGGTAAGCGAAAATAATAGGTTGGGGAAAAAGTTTCTTCGCATTTTTTAAGAAAATTCAAAACATTTTTTAATATAGTTTATTTACATTTAACTAAAGTATGTAGGTACCATTTTGTTCGATAACTTTTTGCCATCTTGTAGGTAGGGACATGATCCCATTGCTATAGAAATTTTGGGACTTCTGGTCAAAATACCGCGACAAGTGGTTTTGGCAGTCCTCTCGTGATGTTAACCTGACACTGCCTAAAGAATTCTGAAGAGACCGAAACAGGTGGAAATCTGAAGGTGCAAGGTCAGGACTATACGGCGGATGCATTAACACCTCCCAGCCAAACTCTCTTAATTTTTGCTGAGTGGCTAAAGATGTGTGAGGTCTAGCGTTATCATGATGAAAAACCACACCCCTTCTGTTGATTAATTCCGGCCGCTTTCTCTCAACTTCTTGCTTTAATCTCATCAGTTGTTCGCAGTAGAGTTCAGAATCGATGGTCCTGCCTGGTGGTAACAGCTCATAATGAATAATGCCCTTCCAATCCCACCACACACACAGCATCACCTTGTTGCGAGTTAACCCGGGTTTCGCCACAGTCTGTGAAGCCTGACCGGCCCTTGACCACGACCTTTTTCGCATGTTCTTGTCGTACGTGATCCACTTTTCATTACCAGTTATCAGCTTCTTCAAAAATGGTTCGGTTTCATTACGTCGTAATAAAGAATCACAAATGAGTACACGGTTCATTAGGTTTCTTTCAGTGAGCTCGTGAGGTACCCAAATGTCGAGCTTTTTTGTGTACCCAGTTTTTTTCAAATGCGCCAAAACTGTTTTGTGGTCAATTCCCAGTTCTTCAGCTACGTCGTAACTACTGACATGCCGATCTTGCTCCACTTTTTCAAAAATGGCATCCATTTTATCTGTAATAGGGCGACCAGAGCGACCTGCATCTTTGACATCAAAATTTCCGGATTGAAAACGCTTAAACCAAATTTGTGCTACTCTCACAGACACTGCACTAGGTCCATAAACATCGCAAATTTTTTTCGCGGCTTGCGTTGCATTTTTACCTTTTTTGTAGTAAAATTTTAAAATGTATCGAATTTCTTCATTAGATTCACTCATCTTGGCGGTACGAAAAACAAATGAAAATCACACATTTTCCTAATTTGAATTTGGAATTATGTTCTTTAAAATTTAAACTTTCAATGATACCAAAACCAGCCAGATACAAATAGTATAGCCAAAGAGATTTTATTACAAGTTTATACATACTATAATGCGAAAAGACTTTTTCCCCAACCTAATATATACAATAAATTGTACTTACCTGCTAAAATCAAGTTTCTTTGCAGAAACTTTGCAGAAATGAGCTGATCTCTTAAACTTTTTTATTTGTCGACTTGATTTCGGCGTTCAATAACATTGATTGAAATCGGAAAGTAGAGTCAGCCACCGGAACGAGTGTCGTTGTATAAATTTTACTTTTTCTATTAGCCGAGGTAGGTACGATCGGTCAAGAAAGTGTTGTACCAGTTTTGACAAAACTTCGCGTACAAAACAAAATATCGTTGAGGGTACCTTGGCAGCTGCCCAATCGCGACTCGTGCAGTTCTTTTCCATTGTAAGTAATTAGCTGTCGGCACGTCAACATGCCGAAGTGCTCATTCAAAAATTGTGGTAACAATAGCCCGAAACGGTAGAAAAAAGACGGGGATTCATATTTTGCGTGAGTAAACTCATTACACATCTTATCAAGTATTCAAATATTCCATTTATACGTAAAAACCAATCAAAACAATTATTTTAATCATAAACATGTCGCTTCGCGTCAGTGTCGCCCCCTAATCATGATCACCAAAAACAATATTAAAACCGCACTGAGAGCGGGATGGCGCTATACGCAGCAAGAGCGGTGTCTCTGTTTAAGTATTGTTTTAACCTTGCTATAAGCGATCATGGTTAGGCCCTCGGTGGGATGTCGCGAATATTCGCATCCGCATCCGCAAATGCAGAGCTTCCGCATGGATTTGGACATCTGCATCCGCGTCCGCATCCGCAATAATCAATGCGGATGATCATGCGGATGCGGATGTGAGACAAGTTGCGACAAGATAGAAATTGGGTGGGGCCGGCGAATGGCGCGTGCCGTTTGGGAACGAAAAAATTGGTGACAAGAACCGACGCGTTTGTTGTGGTGCATCATTTGTTTCTTGTAAATAAATCATTACGTGTTTGTTTGCTCTGTGGAATACTAAGACTTGTCGTTTATTTACTTCACGTGTTCCTAGCGAACAATTATTTAGTCAAAGAAGGTGGCAATATTACTTTTTATTAAGTATAATGCTCCAATTTTTTTAACTTCATTTACTAATTGTCTAGACTTACTAATATTATAAAGAGGAAAGATTTGATTGTTTGTCTGTTTGTATTAAATAGGCTCGGAAACTACTGGACCGATTTGAAAAATTCTTTCACATTAAAAATCCTACATTATCCCTGATGAACTTAAGCTATAAAATTATTTTTCGTACGGGAAAATATAAAATTCCCACGGGAAAACAAAAATAACGCAGGCGAAGCTGCGAGCGGCAAGCTAGTAATTAATAAAAATGTTAATAATTACTGTATTATTATTTTACTATATTTATTTTACTATTATTATTCTATTATTCTTAATTCATATACTTTTTTTCTATAACATCTTAAACATCCGCATCCGCATTCGCATTCGCGGATGTGAGCCTTCAAAAATCCGCATCCGCATTCACATCCGCGGATGTGAAAAAATCGGCATCCGCAACATCCGTCGGTACATCACAATCGTCTCGCTAGCACGGGCGTCGTATCACGATGCGTTGTCTCATTCATGCGTTGGAGCGACAACGCGATAAGCAATTTTGAGCATTATGTTTTGGAGAGTATAAAGTTGATATTTTCTTGTAGCAATTACTAATACGTCAATTGATCTGTGGCTAGGTATGAAATGATGTTACTTCACACGGTTGTACTTAAAATAGTTGCCGTAATAATGTAGAATAAGGTTGAATTCGATAAATACGATCCTTTATGGTAATTTTAATTCGGGCGTGCATATTCAACAATATATTAGCGAGTACAAATGAATAGTCGATTAGGTGACAGATTTCAAGCGCGTTTTTGTATGAACTGCTCTATCTACGTTTGGTAGTAAATCAATGCAATGGAAAGTCAACTATATTGTTTTATAACATGAAACCGAATTTCAAGCTTAGGGTGGTAAACCACTTTTCTGGTCGACTGTACACAACTATTTAGTTACTTTAGAATGTCTAAGTTTTTCGGTGCATCCACTGTTTCGTTTCTCAGACATGGGAAAGTAGTTTACTGTTAGTAAAACCAAAACAACTAATATTATTTGCAGCCGCAACTTCTTCTTATTGTGTCGGTTTTTTTTATAAAACACGTTGTTTGACGTAAAAATAACAATTGCCGTTCAATTTAGATGATTAAATGAAATATTTTTTTATTCAAAAATAATAATGAACAAAAATAAAAATGACGAGTTGTGCAAAACTTTATTCTCTGAAAAAAAGACTATTAATTCATTACAAACTGACCAAATTATGTCCACTATAAGATTGTATTTAAAATTGATGCATTTGATCTGATCTAACATCAGCATTTACAAATTATCTATTACAGTATAGTCGGGGGAATGAAAGGGGTGAGCAATCGGTGTTACTTTTAAAATATTAATGACTAGATATTGATTATGATTTTTTTATTGAGGAGTTAAAAAAAATGACATACATAGAAATGATCGTATATCGATTCTGTACATGTCCCTAAAAGGTTTCACAGGGTTTTTGATGCTAACTGTATATTTACAGTGGAAAAGGGACTTGAAGTCAATAGCGACTTTTCATTTGACCTTTTGCTCGCGACTTATTGAAGCTGTATTGACAGACGAGATCGTCTATGTAAAAGGTAGGTAGGTATAGTATTTAATACCACGATCTCGATAGTAGCTAAAATGGCTTGATTAATGAGGTGTCATCACGTGCAATAGAAACATGACTGTCACTTATATCAGCTGCAAGTAGGTATGTCATATATTGAACAGACACGCGGTATTAAAGTGCATTTAATGCAGACACATGCCAATGTTTCCCTATGGACAGATTGATAAACAGACTAGATATCCAAAGGGATTTTTAGTATCCACTGGTCAGTTTACTTTGACAGTTCGCTGCTCGTCAAATTTCTCATATTAAACAGTAGATAGAATAGAATACAATACATTAATTGACCAAAAACACAAAGACAAATACATGTATTTACGTTCACATAGCAATAAGAGGTCAAAAGGTCATTGCCTCAGCGTAATGCTACAGCGAGAAACTACACTGCGGCGCTGGTAATCTAGCAAGACCTGCGGTAATAACTATTTGTTCCAAGTCTCTAATTCGATAGGGCCAGCCCAGAGCATTACAATAAATACCTTAACCTACAAATACTAACAAACAAAAAAAAATTGTAACAGTAAAAAATATATGCATATCTTACAGGGTTAATTTTTAAACAGCTGTAACCTTGCAGGATTAGAAAGCTAACATCATTAACTACAACGTTTGGTTTACGAGTTTTAAGATAACTCAATAAATGAGGATCAATCACATAATAGCAAATCTGATTTTCACCAAGTACTTCGTATGCGCAATAAATTACTGAGCATTTCATTTTTTAAATTATTAAAATCCGTCAAGAAATGATGGATTTATGAATGTTTTTCTGAATGGTTACTTTGAAACGCGCGCTCCAGCTTGATTTTTTAAGATGACGTCATCTGTTATGATCCGTGCAACCGCTCTTGTGCTGCGCGTGTTTGATTTCTATTTACGTTCAATACACTCCCGGACACCTAAAACATTGTGCCTAAATCGAGCTACCTTGCTCTTTTGGATTATATCGTCTATAAATTTGAAAAAATATATGGACAGCCATAAAGGTTTTATGCAATTTTGTAGCTGACATATTCATGTTCAATCTGATGTGCTGATTATGAATATGCATAAAACTTTTTGGTCGATCAAATATTTTTTGAAAGTTATGGACGATATACTATTCCAAAAGTGCAAGGTGGCTCGATTTAGGTGTCCGGGAGTGTAGTTTAGTTTTGTTTCGAAGGACTCAGTGATTAATTAAATAAGTGTGAGTGAGTAGGTATATTGTGTAATTTGAAAGAAAGAAAGAAAGAAAGAAAATGGTTTATTCAGTGGCACTGACACAGAATAACAAATAAAAAAGGGAGTACACTAATAAATGTGCCACGGAAAGGGTATCTACTCAGCATAATGCCGAGGCGTCGCAGACTCCCCGGCGCTGGTCTTCCGTAGACACCCCGAAGACGCTCTAAGAGGCACTACTATGGCACACACACACTAAGCTATAAACAACAAAAAAAAATATCTTAATATCTACGTAATACACTCAACATGGAATAATAGAAATATACAAACAGCATGACGTGTCATAAATTGTGACAGGTTACATAACATAGTAATACAAAAACTTAGAGAAAGTTAACAAACACAGCAATATTTTTTCTTTACATACACAATTTCTGTAAGTTTAGTAAATACTTTTTATAATTGCAACGAAAGGACCCTACGCTACGACATCCCCTTATAGGCGGCGGTATATTATTCCAGCATTTGGTGGCAGAGTAACGAAAACTGCCACGAAATGCCGCTGTGCTGTGACCAGGGCAAACCAACCATGTAGCGAGTCTGACTGGGCGTTGAGAAAATGATAATTTATTATAAAGATAAAAGGGTGACTTCCTTTGTATTACACCGAACAGTAGACAGGCGAAATGAAGTGTCCGCCTAGACTTCATATTCAAGAGATTTCCCTGATTAAGAAATGGAGTGATATGGGCTCTATGTGGCACGGGGAAACAAAATCGAGCACAGGAATTCTGGACACGCTGGATGAGTTTTCTAGTGTAACCAAAAATGCACTCTCCCATGACAGCATCTGCGTAATTGAGCTTAGAGAGTATGAGCGATTCACAGAGCTTAACTCTAAGATCAACATCTATATAATTACGCACCTTATATAAAACCTTAAGTCTGTAAAAGCAGTTTCTGACCGTCGTAAGAAAGTGATTGTGGAACTTTAATTGACTATCCATTAGGACCCCAAGATTTCGGGCTTCAGTAACTTGCTCAACAACAGTGTCCCCAATTTTAACATCGGGATTAAATGTGTTAATTTTCTTTATTTGGTTACTAGAGCCCAATACGAGGAACTGCGATTTAAGCGGGTTTAAGACTAAAGAATTTTTATTTGCCCATTCACTAATTCGCTTCAAGTCCTCATTGATAATAGCTACCGCGCCAAGGGTCTCATTCGGTTTGAACGAAAGGTAAATTTGTAGATCGTCTGCATAAATGTGGTAATTACAGTTTGTTATACAATTAGCCAGATCCGCAGTGTATAAGATAAAAAGAAGTGGTCCCAAAATTGACCCTTGCGGTACGCCACGGGTGATTAAGCATGACTCAGAACGTGATTTGATACCAGATTCGTTAATAATTTCAACCCGTTGCGATCGGCCACTGAGGTAACTGGAAAACCACTTTAATGTATCATTGTGAAACCCGTAATATGCCATTATTCGAAATAAGTAAATTATGATTTATACAATCAAATGCGCGGGAAAAATCCAAAAGAGCCAGAATCGATCCATTACCTATATCCTCCGCAGCTAGGATATCATCAACTACATCCATTAGAGCAGTAGCAGTGCTACGACCAGCACGGAATCCGGACTGTTTCTGTGGTACAATGTTGTTACTGTCAAGATACTCTGTCAACTGTTGGCATACTATTTTTTCGAGGATCTTTGACATAAATGGAAGAATGCTAATCGGTCTGAGATCCTTCAATGCGTTAGGATTGTTACATTTAGGGATGGGTTTGACTAGGCCCTCTTTCCATGCATCAGGAAAAGTACTAGACTGAATAGATCTGTTAACTATTGCAGTGATAATACTGAGTGTCCGTGGCAAAGTTAACAAGATCATGTCACGAGTGATGCCATCTACACCTTCCGCATTGGAGGAGATATTTAAAATTATTTTTAAAATGTAAGATTCATCCACAGGTTTGAGTTTGAATGAAGCAGTTCCAAATCGGTGGTGCTCGTAATAAGAAAGATCAGAAAGAGAGACACTGTTGTTACCAGGGACATCTAGAAAATGTTTGTTTATTAAGTTAGGGCTACTAATACCTAGAAGGTAGAAATGTCGATGTTTTATTGAAATCAGCAATGTGTGTTTTGATATTCTTCCATAGCATTTTTGGATTATTAGAGCCTTGGCCAACGGTTCGATGAAAGTATGCAGATTTTTCAGAGAATATTGCTTTGTTTACAATGGATTTCATATCTTTATAAAATTTTACATCTACATCAAGTCCTGTTGAGCGACTCTTTGCATGTGCTGCATCTCTTATTTTCATCATTTCCCTCACGGTCGGAGTTATCCAGGGATAACCACGGTTTCTAATACATGATGTCATAACAGGCGCATAGATGTTAAATACATGTAAAATATATGCATTAAAAGACGAAATCGCCTCATTTACATCCTCGCTGAGTAACCGTTCCCATGAGATAGCATTAACAAAAGCGTCAAATTCATGAAAATTTATATCCTTAAGGGGTCGATAAGAAATCCACTTAGGAGGTAGATTAGGCTTAATAAGGCGTAACTTAAAAGATATAAAAGCATGGCCACTTAGTTCCGGAATATGATCTATAGATATATCAAAAACCTTTGTGGTGCTACAGACTACATCCAGTAAGGTTTCGGAATGATCAGTGAAGTGAGTTGGCTGGGCAATGTATTGATCTAAGCTAAGGTACTGAAGAAACGCTATCAATTTTTTAGTGTTGGGTTCATTTGGGGCCAGTAAATTAATATTAAAATCTCCTACAAGTATAATATGGTCAAAATTGGAAAGAGAACTAACAAATTCTGTTAGAGCATCAATAAATGTATCGGCGTTCAACCATGGTGGGCGGTATGCGGTGCCTATCGCCAACCTGACCCCATTCAATGTGACACTCAGCCACATCTGCTCAATGTTGGATGTGCGAGGAATCAAGATTTGCCTAGCATAGATACCGGTGCGAATATAAAAACCGACGCCTCCACCGCGCGTACGAATATTAGCGGGACGCGGAATATGGCGGAGCCTGTATCCGGTGGGTAGCGGCGCACGTGCCTCTTCACCATCCCTCAACCACGTCTCGTTTATAGCCATAATATCGATTGAACGACTCTCCAGCGCAACCAAAAACTCCTCATGCCGCGTTCCCAGAGATCCAGGGTTTAAAAAGCCAATGGTCAGATATTTAGTTTTATGGAATTGAAATGTATAAGAAAATGAAATTAAAATTAATTTGGAATTAATTACATATTTTTTTACCCAGGTCACATGACGCCAATTTAAAAAGGTGCACAAAGTAACAAGTTGGTTTTTTATTTTAAACACATATTTAAGCAAAGTACTGCCACAATCACAACACAACATACTGTATTTAAACAAGTAATACCCTAATGACACTTGAGACAAATGAAATAAATAAACTATGCAACACGAGTGGCAATAAATACCTAAAACGAAACATATACTTTTATTGATGTACAAGTGATGGTTAATTAGCATTGCTTTTAAGGTAATATCCGAACAAAAATTACTGTTTACTATTGTAGATAAAAAATGTATGACACAAATTTTGTAGACACAATAAATTATGTAACTTTTTTTAGACGAATACGGTATACAATTATGACGCGAAAACAATGTATAAATAACTTCATGAGATGCAAATTCATAGCACTTACAAAATATGGTTAAAGTATAAGTGGGTATTACTGACAGCAAGCTTAAGAGATAAGAAAAGTAAACAGTAAATACAATACCTTTCTTGACTCTCACTGAAACTTTCACAAAACTGAATATAATATATAGAAAATGCAAATTTAAATAACAAAAATAATCGTTACTATACGCTATCTTTAACAATAAATAAATAATAATGGAGGAAATATTAGCAAAGTCTATTATTAATAAACATATTTTAAAAAACATTTCCTGCAAGTATACCACAAAAACACAGTTCTTATTTAGCAATATCAGGCGTAGCGTCGCCAACAGCGTCAACTCCAAAAACCCTTATGTAGTCCGCTTCGGTGCGAAGTCGAAAACGGGCTTTGCCATTCTCCTGTCGGGCGAACACCTTACCATCCCTCGTCCACACATACTTCCAACTCAACCCTTTAGCGATCTTCCTGGCCTTATGGAACATCTGTCTGTTGAAGCGGGTGAGACGTTCATTAATGTAAAACGGACGGGGCGAAGACGACGATGGTTTACTCGGTTCGATATCAGCTAGCGTGAGGCGGCGGCGCACGCGCGCGGCCTTCAGCAGCGCGTCACAAAAAACATGACTGATCCTCATTGAACAAAAATCAATTTTTATGTTTTTATTGCACTGTCGTGACATTGATAAGTCTATGTCTCATTTAAACGACGACGAAAGACGACGATACCACCACAATATAGAGAACGATCTACCACGGTAATTGACGCTACGCTGTGGCGCGCTGTGCGCGTAGAGCATGCGTAGAGTTACAAACATTGTAGAGGTATATTAAATTAATATTTAATTTTTTATGAAATTAAAATCTAACGAATTATCAAAAGTCGTAGAACAAACGTCGTTGTTTATGACATAGCTATCTCATCCTGCGAGGTTGCGGGTGTATTACAAATAACCTGTATACATATATTTTACATGCCTTGAGCTTGATCCCTTTGCCTGAAAAAGTTACAATGACAGACAACCATGAACTTATTTCGCAAATCCATACACTTTGCAACTAACCTATCTATTTATAGATGGTATTCTCTAATCTGTGCTTAATAACTGTGGACAGAAGAGCAAGCAATTAAGAAAAAACAAAAATCTAATTTCACATGTATAAACAAACAACAATTGTATCTAGTACTATTTTCCAATTAAAACAATTGGTATAGCATTAAAAACATGTTTTGTGAGGATATGGCACAGACAGACAGACATGGCAATAAAAAAAACAAAAGATAGAGTCAAATTCACAGTTTCGCTTTTTAACTCCGGCTCTACTTCCTTTTATGTAGATAATAAAGTTATAGCTGAGAAATGAATAAATCAATAAAGAAAAGATCCTCCCTCGGGCGGGCATCGAACCCGTGTCTTCAACACGCCGTGTTGACGCCTTGACCGCTCGACCACCGAGTTCTTACCAGCCCGGGCAAAATTTTAGCTATTTTGATCTCTTTAGAACTTTTCTAAGCCAAAGTAGACTGTACTCAACTACTCAGGCAAAGGCCACACCGCAGGTGGCACGCTTAGCGGCAAGAGGTTAGTTGGTCGCTTCGATGACTCATCCCAGTGAACCAACACACTGCACGTGCACGCTATGCGCGCGGCCCCACCGCTCGCTTGGTGGAACGCTTGGCGCCTCGATAGCGGCTTGGCGGTTAGCGAGGCGAACGGACGCGTCGGTTAATTGCTTAGATTACTAGGATGTATTGTGGAGGAATTGATTGATAATAGCCCTCTCTTTATAAAAACGAGCCATTGTGAACGCCTTCCCATCCCACACGTTACGTAAATAATTTATGTGTGTTAAAAAATTGTGGCAAGAAGTAAGCGATATTTTACAATTTGTTTACAGTGATGTTATTATTATGTTTTACTTTTTTTGTATAAAATTTCAAATTCTCATTTAGTAGACGTCGACATATTAATATCACGTAGGTACTCAACATGTTCGATTACTTCGAAATTAAGAAGCAATTTTCTAGAAAAAATTAAAAGGAGACATTTTACTATTACAAAATATAGGTATGTCTATAAATACACTTTAGATCACTAGGCGCGCGCTGCCAGTGTGGCCACTATCTATCGAAGCATTTTGACCGCTAAGCCTGCCTCCTAACCAACCTCTAAGCCTGCCACCTCCGGTGTGGCCTTTGCCTCACTGATAATATACTGGCTGTATATACTGAATGTACTCACTGCTAGACTGTACTCATTGAGGACACGGTTAGCGCAGAGATCGAGTGATCGCCCACTGCGCAACGGGTCGCGGGTTCGATTCCCGTGCGGGACAAATATTTTGTATGGCCTACAGAAATTTTTTCCAGTCTGGGTGTATGTGCATGTGATATTCTATGTTTGTAACTGCACCCACGACAAAGGAGAAAATGCTAGTATGGGGCGACGTTTTTTTTAAAAAAAATCTACTATCAAATCTACTATCTACTATTCTACTATTGGTTGAGAAAAAGCAAACATACAAATGTTAATATTTAAGACTGCATTTTCCTTAGAAGTACCATAAATGGCGGCTTTTGGTTCTAGTGCACAAGATAACTTTACTATAATGCTCGGGCTGTCCTGTTAGTGTTGAATTTTTCACCGTAATACGCGCAACAGAACGCTCTAAAACAACGCTTACAAACAGTAGCTACGTCTACGCGTCTGTGCGAAAGTGACATTACTGGGAACTATGACTTGACATCTTTTGTCACAAATTAGCAACGTTCATTGGCGTTTGCAAGTCTAACGAAACCCACACGTACTACAGGTGACTATAGCCACCAAATCTACGGAATTCACCGCTAAAGTTATTAGCCTCTAACGCTACTAACGACGGCACATACCAATTTGACAAGCTAATCTGTTAGCCAAAAGCCAAATTTCGTTTCCATAAACCCGAACTCGCCACATTACCACAGTTTATAACTGTGACATTACCATGCGCGGCATAGACATCAGTCTCAATTAAGGTGTAATAAATATCGAAACAATATTTTTAGGGTTTCGTTCCTCTAAAGGAAAAAAACGCAACCCATATAGGATCACTTCTTTGCCCGTCTATCCGTCTGTCTGTCAAGACCATTGATTTAATACCAAACGTAGATAGAGCACTTCATACAAAAACGCGCTTGAAATCTGTCACCTAATCGACTATACATTTGTACGCTGTTAAATAGGTAGTTGAATATGCACACCCGAATTAAAATTACCATAAAGAAAGTACCGTATTTATCGAATTCAACCTTATTCTTTATTATTACGGCAACTATTTGAAGTACAACCGTATGCAGTTACATCATTTCATACCTAGCCACATTAAATTTGACGTTTTAGTAATTGCTACAAGAAAATATCAACTTTATGCTCTCAAACATAATGCTCAAAATTGCTTATCGCGTTGTCGGTCCAACGCATGGAAAAGAACTGCACGAGGCCCGATTGGGCAGTTCTTCACCGGCCCACTTTTCGAACGTTCATGCGTTATCTACGTTTGGTAGTAAATCAATGTTCCATTGCAATTAGATATGAGCGCCGCGCCGGCGTGCCGCCGCCGCCGTGTCGTTCCCCCGCGCCGCCGTCGTCGCCGGCCTACGGAGTCGGCGCCGGCGCGCCGAAAAATATCGTGTTCTGTGGTGCGATCACAGACAGAACACATAGTGCGATCCAACATCACGAGCGTGCGCACATCTGCGAGTTGTAATAATGGGAAACTGGAAAACATACTGGTGAAAAAAATAAAAAGAAAATTCAGGACATATTGCAAGAATTTGAAAAAAAGGAGATATTGTCTTGGTGACGGATTCTGGAACTAATGTGAAAAGAGCTGCAAATTTACTCATTTGGCCAAGAGACGCCCACTGTTGGACATAGGCCTCATCCAAGGTTCTCCACACCGATCGATCCTGCGCCTCCCGCATCTAGCGGCTTCCCGCGACCTTTACCAGATATTCAGTCTACCTTGTGGGGGGCCTACCAACACTGCATCTCCGGGTACGCGGCCGCCACTCAAGGACCTTTCCGCCTCAACGGCCACTTAAGGTTTGCAATTCTTTGGGCTATGTCGGTAACTCTAGTTCTTTTACGGATTTCATCATTTCTGATGTGGTCACATAGAGAAACATTGAGCATAGCCCTCTCCATTGCCCTTTGAGCCTTCTTATGAGACCCATTGTAAGCGGCCACGTCAGTTCCGTAAGTCATCACTGGCAAGGCAACACGCACGAATCTGCCGCAGTGTCTCAAGACTTTTGTCTTGAGACACTGCGGCATAGATAGGCCAAGAATATGCCGCGTAGCTTCCCGAACGCTGCCCAGCCGAGTCGGATTCGTCGTTTTACCTCTTTCTGGAAGTTGGACTTACCGAGCTGTACTATTTGCTCCAGGTAAACATGGATACTACACGGGAATTCGACATTATTTTAGTCTTGTCCATGTTCATTTAAGACCCACTTGTTGGGAAACTCTACAGAGGTCTTCGAGCATTGTGACTAAATCCTTCACGGTCTTAAATACATCCTTCAGCACAGCTGTGAACAGCTTCGGCGATATAACGTCACCCTGTCACACCTCGCTGAAGTCGTATTGGTTTCGAGTTCTGGTCCTGAAGGCGGACTGACATAGTGGCGTTTCCGTACAATGACTTCAACACTTGGATGTACCGCGAGTCTATTTGGCACCTCTGGAGTGACCTAAGCACGGCCTGGTCTCGACAGAATCGAAGGCTTTCTGATAGTCCACAAACGCCAAGCATAGTGGCAGATTATACTCCTCGGTCTTCTGTATAACCTGCCGCAGCATATGAATGTGGTCTATGGTACTATAGCCTTTACGGAATCCGGCTTGTTTGGGAGGCTGGATGTCGTCAAACCTGCGCGCGAGACGATTCGTGATAACTCTCGAGAACAGCTTGTATACATGACTCAGGAGCGTAATGGGTCTGTAGTTCTTCAACTTGGCCCTGTCGCCCTTTTTGAAGAACAGTGCCACCACACCCCTGTGCCATTGCCATGCTTTAGGCGTATTGCCCTCGAGTATGACGGAGTTAAATAGCTACTGCAGCGCTTTTCGGACTGGTAGTCCACCTGCTTTCAGAAGCTCAGCTGTAACTCCATCATCACCCAGTGCCTTGTTGTTTTCGAGCTGTTTGAGAGTCACACTAATCTCGTACAGGCTGACGTCCGGGATGTCTTCGGTGTAATGCCGGATCAATTTGGCTCTAGGATTTGAAGCCTGAATGATAGGTGCCTGCGATGTTGTGTAAAGCTGTCCATAGAAGCGTTCGATCTCAGCCATAAGCTCAGTGGGCCTATTACCGATCTCATGGTTTTGCAAATGATATCATAGTGCAAAACGAAAAATACTATTTCCGGTCAGATTTTTGATCATTTGTTAATTATTTAATGATGACATTATTAAAATTATGCCATAGTTATGATATCATTGGAGATCGGTAATACGAAATGCAGAATTTCATGACTTCTTTTTCTGAAATTTATACCATGTCATACGATGAAAGATCCATAATTGGCCTGCAGGTCGAGACGTAATGATTCTGCCGTTCTCTGTCTTCAGCTTCGTCAGCAGATTCTGACCGAGTGACAGAATGATCTCTTGCGAACACATTGGAGCCCTTGTTCCGCTCGATGACTTCTTTTAATACGTTCCGTGTTAAATCGGTGGATTTTGCAATGGTGTAATATAAACTGATTGATACCTGCTGTGTTTACTTGTTGATTTTTATTTAACTTTATCTCTTCTTTGTAAATTATTTTAAATAAAACTGTGCTTGAACAAAAAATAACGCATTTTAATCATTTTCCCATAAAACGCTGCCTTTTTTAGTCGCGCCGCCGAAATGCCGCCGCCGCCGACACTTTCGAGTCGGCGCGCCGCCGCCGACAAATCGTCTATCGGCGCTCATATCTAATTGCAATAACATAATGACAGCTGCCAAGGTACCCTCAACGATATTTTGTTTTGTACGCTGTAAATGAGCGTCGGTGGCGCAGTGGACTCGGCACTTGCCTTCCAATCGGGGGGTCGGGGTTCGAGACCCGCCATGTACCAATGTGTTTTTCGTTTCGAATTTCATATGTACATTTGTCTGACGCTCCTACGGTGAAGGAAAACATCGTGAGGCAACCTGCATACATCTGCGAAAAAATTCAATGGTGTATGTGAAGTCGACCAATCCGCACTGGGCCAGCGTGGTTGACTAAGGCCTAATCACCCTAATATAGGGTAGGCTCGAGCCCCTCGGTGGGGACGTATATGGGCTGTGATGATGATGATGATGAATGGTCAAGACCCTTTTTCTTGGGAACGCGTAGACATATCGAACAGTATATCAAATACTCGGGTCAACGGCCTCTTTCAGGCTGTGAAAAAATCGTACTTGTAAGTTAACGAGGTCAAAAGATATGACCGTTCATGTCACATATTTTCGCAAATTTTGCGATTTCACAAGGCAATCAAACTTTTTTTTTATTGCAACTAAGTTGGCAAACAAGCAAACTGCCCACCTGATGATAAGCGGTAACAGTCACCTATAATACACGTGGCTCCTGTGAGATTCGCAGCAAAACTGCAACCCCCACAGCAACCACAGTGTACGTTGCCAACTTGTGATTTAGGATGTAAAGTCACGGTAACCAGTAATTGCAATGCCATATCTTACCCTTCAAACCGGAACACAGTAATACAAGCACTGCTGCTGTGCGGCAGAAATAGGTAAGACGGATGTAGCCAAGCACACGACCCTGGTACAGAGTCTCCCTCCGGGAAACTACAAATGCATTTACATTTGCAATGCATTTACACCTTGTATTTTGAAAGGCAAAGTAGTCAATATTTCATAAATAAAATACCTATCAGATTTTATTTATCGGAATCCAAAATATGTCCAAAGTGTATTTTTTGTACTTTTACGGAAATTATATATTTATATCATAATCTCAACTGTTAAGAGGTATTAAAAATGATTATAGACACTAATAAAGAAATGTTTTTTCGTATTTTTAGTGATTAAACGAACTTACCTGAAGTGAAATTCTATCATAATTATACGAGTTGCTTCGTCCGAAGAGATTAGGTAATAATTGTAGTAACACGTATCATGTCGCCTTTCATCCACTAAGTAAAAAGTAGGTATTCACACTTTTTTTTTTTTATGGTGGTACACAAACCTTCCTAGAGACACCAACCATATAGTCGCTCATTTAGTTGAAAGTCCCGCAAAACCTATATATTTCACTTTAAAGGGGGCATATTGGGAGGGAGGGACCTAATCTCTTCGGACGAAGCAACTCGTATAATTATGATAGAACTTCACTTCAGGTAAGTTCGTTTAATCACTAATTATACATTCGTTGCTTCGTCCTTTGAGATTAGGTAATAATTGTAGATTTTGAAAGCAAGTGAAATATTAAAACCAAATAATAATTAAAATATATTATGATATTCATTCTGTAACCAAAAAAATCAAATCTATAAAGGAATCAAGGCAACAACAAATAATATCAATTATTTATTGGCATAATGTTAGCTATTAAGGATAGCCAATGCAAAACTATTAGATTCATCTGGTTGAATATTTCTATAGTAATAATTAGCAAACACATTGGCTGCCACTCCCCCCTACAGTCCTGCGTATTGCTGCCTATGCGCCGTTGAGGTAGCTGCATGTCTGACGGAGTGGGCAGAAAAAATTGAAATATAAATTCCGCTAGTTAATAAGGTGTCCTTAATCCACTTGCTGATTGTATTGGAAGATACTACCTAATGAGGTCTTTTGAAACTTATCAAAATGACTTTTTTTTTTTTTTACTTTCCGCTCGGTTGACTGGTAAAGAATGTCTTGTTGCATTAAGTCCGCCCTTTATACTGTTTTTAAGTGCAATAAAGATTAAATAAATAAATAAATCTGTGGGCGGTCTTTGTAAAATGGAATACACAAATTTGGTTGATTTGATCATGGACGTGATGTTTTAATCAAATCTTTAATTTTAATAATAATTACTTGATCTCTAATAATTATGTTATCTAATTTTATTTTTGCAATCGTCTGTACTCTGTGTGCTGTTACGAGTACAAGAAGTGTTGCAATCTTCTTTGACAATTGCTCTAAACTCAACGTGGTATTTAGATAAGCTTTTGACAGGTAATCTAAAACTAGAGAAGGATTCCAGGTAATGTAACATATTTAGGGGCTGGAGGACGAAGTCTGAAAAACCCTTAAACAGTCTTGTAATGCGGTCATTCGACCTTACTCTCGATCCCAAAATCAAAGATAGAGCATAGCGATGACTATTATTTTAATCATCCATATTGTAAACCCGAATAAAATATTTGTGTAAGAAAATAAATAACCTGCGGAGAAAGTTGATGCTTCATACACGTCAAAATTTTTTTTTTTTGTACAATAATTTACCCAGCGATGTATTGCGAATAATATTCTTTGATTGAATTTTTTGACAGGGAAGCCATCATGATGTCTAAGGATGACGGTGCCTTCAATCATTGAATTGATAGACAGTGCCTTTCGGATAAGTTCCCTGCTTTCAATGTGAGCTTGGGCAGGCTGTTAGAAACAGACAACAAAACGTTATCTGAAGGGCTGTAATTGTACAGTCTTTGAACAAAGAAGCTCTTGGAATAAAGGAAACCAGGGTTGTGTAGGCCAGAAGGGAACAACGATACTATTCCCTCAGCTTGATCGGTTATTATTTTTCGTAAAACTTTTAGTATTACAGCAAAAGGCGGAAATGCATAAAATGAAAGATGTTTCCAATTCAAGGTAAAAGCGTTTACCGCCATAGCCCCTGAACACGTTAATCTGGATCCTTATTTATTACAAGAAACATACAAGTTGCATTTTTATTGACTCTAGAGGCAAAAAGATCAATGTCAGGCTTGCAAAACGCCTTTAGAATTTGATTAAATGCATGATTTTTTAGCTCCCATTCAGTATCAGGGTGAGATTTTCTTGACTCCACATCTGCTATTTAATTATATTATCTTTAGAGCTTATGTAACAAGCAAACACAAATGTACCTCTAGGTTCGCACCACTGCCACAGTTACCTGGTTATATCAGTAAGGTGTGGAAATCGAACTCCACCCATGCGGTTGATATACGAAATAGCAGTTGTGTTGTCAATGCGCAATAATATTAGACAATTTCTTCTTTTGCGAATATATGAAAGCCTAGACAAGCGGCCAAAAGTTCTAAATAATTTATGTGTATGGATTATTCCTCTATACTCCATTGTCCACTAGCGGTCTCCTCACCGCATGCTACCCCCCAACCTTTTTTGCTCGCATCCGAAAAAATTTCGATATTGTAATAGTCTTGTCTAATAGGATTAAATGTTTTATCAATGGAATTTTTCCACCAGGAAAAATCTGTTTGCAATTGTTGTAGCTATTGTTATTGCATAAAGCAAGGTATTTGCATCTCTCCATTTGTTTGGTATACAACCAACCATACTTACTGCTGGGCAGGATGAGATGAGGAGTCCCAGCAGTCGAGCGAAACGTCGAATTTTACAATTTGTCTTATGTTGAAAATAAAGCAATTCCTTTTTATTAATATTTCTTTTATCCTATGTACTATAAACATATATGAAATTTTTTCGTGTCAATTATAAAACCAATAAATCTATAACTAGTGTTAGGAATCATACAGTTTTTTTTTTTTTTTTTTAAACTTCGCCCCACACTAGGATTTTCTCCTGGGTAGTGGGTGCAGTTACAAACATAGTATATCACATGCACATACGGATACGCCCAGTCCGGAACAAATTTCTGTAGGCCATACAAAATATTTGTCCCGTACGGGAATCGAACCCGCGACCCGTTGCGCAGTAGGCGATCACTCGACCTCAGCGCTAACCATGTCGTTCAATGTTGATAATAAATCCAAAGGACTCTAAAATATTTTTAGTTTCAGCAGTAATCCCTAGCAATGACACAAATATAGTCTAAGAAAATGGTACACATATATATGGCCTAAGGATCGAAGTAAGTACATCACCGTCTTAAGCAACTACTACAAATGGTGCGGTGTTAAGGCCAAAGGGAAGAACGTTAAATTCGTATAGTTTATCTTCGATATAAACCCAAAATATTTTTTATGAGCTGGGTGGATTGAAATTAAGAAATAGGCATCTTTTAAATCTATGGTGGCCATGACACTGTTTTTTGAAACTAATTTCATTGTAGTTCTGTAATCTGTTTTTACATATTGGTTGTTTAATAATAAAATAGCTGGACAAGAACTGTTTATTTCACTTGGTTGACAAGGTGAAATAGCTCCTGAATCAATCAATTCAGTAATGGCCACTCTATATTGTAAAGATTCAGAAGTTGACAAGGTCGGCAGTTTAGGTTCCCATAATTTATGAATAGGTCTGGAAAAAGGGATCTTATCCATCATAATATAACCGGGTCATCAGTTAAGAGTAGCCAATTATCGTAAAAATTACTTAAACGACCTGCTGAACATACCGAAGCGTGGGCCTAGGTGCTGCTGCGAGCGAGGCGGCGGTCGCGGCAGCTGCTGTTGTCGCGGCGGGCGCGGTGCCTGCGGCGGGGCCAGCTCCGTCCTCCGCGGTGCTCCCACCTGCCTGGACCTCGGTAGCGGAGGCTTCTGGTTTAAATGACGATTTAAAGGTTGCTTTGGTTTTGTCGCTGCAAGCGTTTTCTTGGTTGATGAAGTAATCTTTATCTCGGCACCAGACTTCGATATCGCCTTTGCGGCTTCGAGATTGTCGGCTAATTTTCCCCCAAATAGAAAACTGTCAATTTCAGCATTGTACAGTTGCTCCTTTATGTCATTTTTTAGTGCTGAGCAAATAAAAAAGCGTCTTGTTTTTTGACTCGGTATGTTGTGCATCGCACATTAAACGGCTGGCCTCGATTAACAGTTTTTAGACTCACTGGTCTTTATGTTCTAAAGAAAATAATGTGGTCCGAGCGTCACCAATGCAAGATATAGCAACTGCCTGCTGTATTTGTTTATTTTCTAATGCTTTATCTTTCTTAACAAGCATTTCCGATAAGGCTGCCTTCATCTCGGGGTTCATCTTTGGTGTGTTTATTTTTGATTTTTGAGGGCAGTTTTTTTTTTTTTTGGGAGGGTGTTCCACCCAAAAGACTTAAAATCTCTTCATCCAATTCAACACGAACTGGTTCACTGCTCACATGTGCAGGTAGTTCGGTAGAATCTAAAGGCTGTAAAGCTGTTGTTGCGCAGTTGCAGCCATAGAAGTGGATGGATCTGAATTGATCTCTTCTACAATCGAGACTGTCGACCTCTGATTGCACTTCACTTTCACCTGCAATACGTTTGTGTCGCATACAGGTAACTGTGTGTCCAAAAATACATATGACACAGAAGAATACACCTTTGTCAGATATCCATGCTTAATTTTTTAAATGCGGTTGTATATCAACGACCAATGTTTGTGAGAATAAACCCTCTAGTGCCGTATGAAACTTTAAAAGGCAACATTCCATTAAAATGTGCACATACTTTATTAGTCATGAAGTTAACATAACATATAAAATGTACACAGTACATAAAAAATATTGTGACGGTAACATCCCGCATAGATGTACACTACATACAAGATACCAGTGGTAATTATTTGTGACGGTAGGTAATATCCCATATAGATATACACATCACTAAAGATTATCTGTTATAGATAACAGGCAGATACTTTAATATTATCAGGTATAATATTTTGTGCCGGTAACATCCCCGTATAGATGTACACTACACAATATTAAAAACCAGTGGTGGTCTTTCGTTATGAAATAATCCCATATAAATATAGGAACACATTACATCACATTAAGTGATACAAATGTTAACCACTTTTAATAAATAAGTATAATATTATTTAACAACTGCGTACCTTCGTTTCCTAATAGCGTCAGAAGTGCCACCGCCGGTGAGGCTGGGCACGAGCTACTATTGTTTGAAATTATTCGATTGCGCGTACGCTTTTCGCGCTTTTTTAACATCATTTCTATCTTTCTTATTTTCTTGCGTAAGTAATCACTATCTTCCTCCTTATGACTTCGTTTCGGCATAGTAACGTTTTCTAAGAAATTAAGTAGGATACGTGGTGATCGGCGAAGCACTAAAACGCGAATGAGCGACTATATGGTTGGTGTCTCTAGGAAGGTTTGTGTACCACCATCAAAAAAAAAAAGTGTGAATACCTACTTTTTACTTAGTGGATGAAAGGCGACATGATACGTGTTACTACAATTATTACCTAATCTCAAAGGACGAAGCAACGAATGTATAATACCTAATCGCAACTACTCGAACCAAATTTATTTATTAATTTACATTTATGTTATAAAAACTAAAGAAAACAAGATAAGCACATCTAGTCAGCACACTTGTAAAGACGCGTCACAATATTTGACTTAACGTCTGGGGTCTTGCAGAAAAAAATAAGTAAACACGCAAGCCCGCTCTTGTTTATGTAAAACCCATATTCAAATTTAACTGTTGTCCTGTCTCTGTTCAGACCAGATATTGCTTCGAATGCAAACAATTGACTTCTCTGAACCAGTCGTATGATTTAATATAGCATTAGGCAATAAATATGCTGCTTTCAGAATCGGAACCAGAGAACATGATCACCACTCAATGTACTCTTATATTTTATACTTTCTTTTTTGGGCATCATCATATTAAGCTGTCTGTTTCCTTGTACACGTCTTGTTAACACATGACTATTTTCAATTGACAGAGTTCAAATGCTCAACTTAACGTGACTCGCATTAAACATCACGATGTGTAAACTGTATAGTAAAAGCATTGTTTGCACCAACAGCTCTGATTGATTTCTCGGGAGAGGTTAACTAAGGCAATGGATAGCTCAACAGGACATACATTGTAAAGCGCTTATGATTGAGTTCAGTATACACTGGAATTGTACTAACTGGGACCAATAGGAAATCAATTGCCGTCGGTCACCGGGGTCTGCCAATTGGTGACTTAATTAGCTGCTGGATAGTTTGCATCTCGTGATCGCAATGCATTGAATGAATAATGCGGAAATTCCATACATAGATAGATAGATAGATTTTTGCGTTACCAAAGTAAAACGTCAAACAAAATTTCATAATGAATGGGTATCAGGCGTTATTCTTTGGAAGTCCATTGCTAATTGTTAATGAGTAAACCTTAGCTAACCTTAGTAGCATAGCAAGCCTTCCGACAAAGGATCCATCACAAGGATCCGAAAATCCTGAGGATGCCACGTGGAGTGGGGCAAAATGCGTCGAATCTAAGTATTTGCATGTTGGTGTGGTACTAATTTACTAATTAGTGATATTCCCTTTCCGCATGCAATGAATAAGCATGCATGCTAATGTTGCATCCACGAAGCTTCATTGTTGCACCGCCCGCCCTCCCTGGGCGGGCAGTGCAACATTAGCCTGCGTTATTTTGTATATCTGCAACATTACCATTAGGTTATGAAGCACATACCCAGCCCAAAGGAAAATTTTAACTGTAATGCTCTCTTTTTACCTTGTTAAGTCAAAGTAATACCTTATTCGCTGTTAATAACAACGTATCTACATCTTATTTAGACATCCTTGCACATTGGAGTCCTTGGGGGATTGGAGTCGCTCACGTCCGTAGGTTTTACCCTCGAGACCCTACACGTGATCCCCGGGTGGTGCTAATCGAGTGACCAACTTCTGGTGGTAGGGCTTGAAAAACCCGACTGGCTAGCGACCACCGTGCGCATGATGTAAAACCCGTCAAGTGGCCATTTTTGTCCGCGTTTCGGGATCAGTCTGCGCACAGCCAGAGCTTGAGGGGTCGTTGCTGCGATTCGTATGGTTTGTGCGGGCTTCCGTCGACCCAGTGCCAGGTTGACTGCGTTGACCCTCCGCCCAGGAAGACCCGAAGAAACGGCTGTTCCGCTGGCCGCCCGTGGTATAGTACAGGGGCCCAAGCGGACCTAACCAGTCCGTGAGGCTGCCCCACCATGCCACGCATAATCTCGGGGTGGTCCGTCGTGCCGGTTGGTGACCGGACGGTGGGTCCCGGCGGCCACTTCCGGGGGGGTTCGGGGGCCCTTCCGTGCGGAGGGTCAGCGCAAATCAGCTGTCGGCTGTTCCCTGGCGAAACAGGCCTACACACATTAACTATGCGAAGCGCAGCAAGGACACCTCAGTTTCACGCCTCTCACTCCAATAATTATGGCAGCGCAAAATATTAAGACTGGTCGTACAGCGGTGCATTATCCCACCAAAACACCATTATTCGAGGTGGGGCTCGCTAACATCCGCGGGCTCCACTCTAACCTCTTAGCTGTCCACCACCATCTCGAGACAGCCCGTCCAGCAATGTTGTTTTTGACGGAGACGCAAATTATCTGCCCGGCCGATACAAGCTACCTTAATTACCCCGGCTACGCTCTTGAGGAGTCCTTCAAGGCGAAGGCTGGTGTTTGCTTGTTCGTCCGGGCGGACGTTTGCTGTCGTCGCCTGCGCTGTTTGGAGGAACCTTCCTTTTCCATCCTTGCGGTACACGTCGATTTTGGCACTCATTGCCGTGTCTACGTCTGCGTCTACCGTTCCCATCGTGGTGACTTGGAGACAACTCGACTTTTTGAACATCTAAGTCGGGTGGCAGATGACGCGCAGGAGCGATTTCCTTCCGCCGAGCTGGTGTTTTTAGGGGACTTCAATGCTCACCACGAGTTGTGGTTAAGTTCCTCTAAAACTGACCATGCGGGTAGGACTGCCCACGCATTCGCTCTCACGCACGACCTGACACAATTGGTTACCCAGAACACCAGGGTACCAGATATTATCGGTCAAGCGCCCTCTTTATTGGACCTTCTGTTGACAAATCGCCCTGACGGATATCAGGTGGTGGTTCGAGCTCCACTAGGATCTTCGGATCACTGCCTGGTATCCGTCTCAGTGCCTCAGGCGTCACGACCGTCGCCTGTGGTTGCAGCACGCCGTCTGTGGCACTATGCGTCAGCAGATTGGGACGGTATGCGGGATTATTACGCATCTGTTCCTTGGTGGCAGCGCTGTTTCAATAGGATGGATCCGGACTCCTGCGCTACCTCTGTTGCTGACGAGATCATACTAGGAATGGAATATTATATTCCGCATTCCAATCTCATCAGTAGAGGCAGACGTAACCTCTGGTTCAATCGCGAGTGCGCCTCTGCTGTTGAAAACAAACAGCTGGCTTACCGCGCTTGGATCAGAGGCCGAGCATCTAAGGATCCCAATACAAGCCTACTGAAAACAGCCTACAATAATGCCACCAAGTTATGTAAGAGGGCTTACATTAGAGCGGATGCTCAGCGCATTGCACAAGTGGGCCAGGAACTGCTATCGCACCCTACGGGTAGCCGTTCTTTTTGGCGCCTGGCCAAAGCTGTGCAATCAAACTTCTGCCAACCCTCGCTGCCACCGCTGAGACTTGCCGATGGCTCACTTGCTCATCAGCCGCAGGAGAAAGCCGACCTCCTGGCAAAACTCTTTGCGGCTCATTCCCGTGTCGATGACTGTGATACACAACCTCCGAAACTGTCCCGTTGTGGCAGCACCATGCCCGATATCCGTATCAGACAGCGTGATGTGCGGGCGGAGCTCCAGTCGATCGATACTCGAAAAGCAAGTGGACCAGACGGCATTCCTGCGATTGTTCTTAAGAAGTGTGCAGCGGAGTTGACTCCGGTCCTTACGCGTCTATACCGTCTGTCGTTCTCTGCTGGTTGTGTGCCGAAATCTTGGAAAGAGGCCAATGTCCAGCCGGTTCCCAAAAAGGGAGATCGTTCTGATCCGGCTAACTATCGTCCTATAGCCGTCACTTCCATTTTGTGTAAAATCATGGAGAGGATCCTTAATACACAGCTGATCCGTTACCTGGAAGGTCACTCGTTACTTAATGACCGACAGTATGGGTTTCGTCCTAAACGGTCAACAGGTGACCTTCTAGCGTTCCTTTTGCACAAATGGGGTGAATCTATCGATAAGCGCGGCGAATCGGTGGCTATTAGTCTCGACATCGCCAAAGCTTTTGATAGAGTCTGGCACAAGGCTCTTCTTTCCAAGCTTCCGGCATACGGATTACCCGCGCAGTTCTGTACGTGGATTGCCAGCTTCCTCCACGAGCGTAGAATTCGCGTTGTCGTTGACGGCTGCGCTTCGCGGTTCGTGGCAGTGAACGCTGGTGTTCCGCAAGGCTCCGTTCTATCCCCCACATTGTTTCTTCTGCATATCAATGATATGCTTTCCTTGGGAGCTATACATTGCTATGCGGACGACAGTACAGTGCATGGGGGATATCACGGAACCTCGGGGGCTGCTCGTGGTGATATTGGTAGGGAAAGGCAGAATCTTATCATTGAGCTCAACAGGACGCTGGACCTCGTCTCCGAATGGGGCTCCAACAATCTTGTTGAGTTCAATGCTAAGAAAACACAGGTGTGCGTGTTCTCGGCGAAAAGGTCACCTTTCCTCCCCCTTCCTTCTCTTCAGGGCACAACCCTTCACACACAGAGCAACATCACCTTGCTCGGAATGAACATTCGCTGCGATCTGAACCCCAGAGACTACATCGAATCCGTCATAACTACTGCCTCACGGAAACTCGGTGTCCTGAACAAGGTGCGTAGGTATTTTGCGCCGGACCAACTATGCTTGTTGTATAAAACTCAGGTTAGGTCTTGCGTGGAATATTGCTCGCACCTTTGGGACGGCTCCGCTCAGTACCTCCTCGATGCTCTGGACAGATTGCAGCGTCGCGCTATTCGCATAATTGGCGATGTAGAGGCAACTAACACCCTCGAGCCTCTACAACTTCGTCGTGACATCGCCTCTCTTAGCGCCTTTTACCGAATGTTCCATGGGGAATGCTCTGAGGAGCTCTTTAACCTTATCCCTCCCTCTCCATTCCTTAACAGAAACACGCGTAAGGGCCTTCGGAGTCATCCGTACACTGTGTCCTCCTTTTCACACCGTACCAAGAAATTCCAAGATTCCTTCTTCTGTCGTTCATCCCACACTTGGAATTCTCTACCTGCGCACGTGTTTCCTCCATCCTACAACATGGGTTCCTTCAAAAGAGGCGTGAAAAAGCATCTTTTGGGCCGGCAAGGGGCGGGCAGGTAGGAGAGTGGATGTCGTCCCTACTCTATCTGTCAACTCATTTGGGCCTCTTTCACCGCTTAACATCAGGCGGGAGGAGGTCATTTGCCGGGCCATCCATAAAAAAAAAAAAAAAAAAAAAAAAAAAACATAGTGAAAATGGGTTAAGTTAAGAATGAAGCAAATTTATTAATGTTATATTTCGGGCATAACATTTTCTTCAAAGATATTGAATCAAAGATATAGATCTTCAACAATAACGGGTTTACCACCACTATAACCACGACCCCACCAAAGACTTACGGAACCTGAGTGAAATCTCAACTGTATTGTCTGAAATCTCATCTGTATCTCTGTTTACCTTGTTAAACCAAATTAACCTTATTCACAGTTATAATAAGGTCCACATCCAATTTCGATATCTTTACAGGTATTATTAAAATTAATTGAGAATAGAGTATTTTTTTATATTTGTGGCAGGGTTTTTTTGAAGCATTCAGCTTCAACACAGGATCGTATCCTGCCCGAGGTGACGAGTCACCTTTTAACTAACATATATACAGTGTTTTTTTAACTGGGGACATTGTGGCCAAATTCTAAACCGTAAAAGATACAGAAAACTATCTTAGAATTGTATTGAATTTTTATAAAAACAACTTTGGCATACCAATTTTGATCAATGTGAGTTGTCCATAACATTACTATAAGTGAAGAATTTTTATAATGTGAATCGACTCTATTTTATATAAGAACTAACTACGGTGGGCTTCTTATCACCTTGACAGATCCAAAAAAAACAATTATGAAGTCATCATCATCATCATCACAGTTCATATACGTCCCCACTGAGGGGCACTATGCACAAACATAACTAAGTTAGGGCGATTATGCCTTAGTCAAACCACGCTGGCCCCTTACACCCCACATACACCTTTGAATTACTTCGCAGGTATGCAGGTTTCCTCACGATTTTTTCCTTCACCGTAGGAGCGTAAGATAAATGCACATATGAAATTCGTGAAACGAAAAACACATTGGTACATGGCAGGATCGATAGCGGGCATCCCGATTCTACTCAGGGCACAGTCCAGTGCCGAGGCCACAGCGCCACCGACGCTCTAATTGTGAAGTGTACCGCAATTTTTCATACAAATCTATCATTATAAATTTATATTTTTTAAACTTTTCTTTAGAGTTTTTCCATTATTTTCCTTTTTTAACCAAATCTGTATTAAAGCGAACAGAAGAATTCTACCAAGTATATGTGCAAGTAAGTAAGCTTTAGCTTAATCAATTTACCTCTGCGGCCACATGATGACTTCGATTAAAAGTTTACGTTATCAGCTCGAATGATTTCTATTAAAATTTTAAGTTATCAGCTCTACATTTTTAATTCATTCACTTATCTTACACGGCAGTGTATACAATACCTGGTTGCTATTGATTTTTTATTTAAGTATATGACTCCTATCCGTCGTTAGTCCGTCATATTTAAGAAATTGAACGTTGTTTATGCTCTTGCTTTAAAAACGTATGCTATTCAGAGATCATTATTATATGTAAGTTAATCACCACAAATATTTGTTACCTCTTATCTAAAATTAAAATAAAACTGATTTCAAGAAAATATTATAGTATCATTATTTTGGTTAACCTGAAAGGCTCTATCAATGGACCATAGGAAAAAAAGTTCTTGGTCCAATAATGGCAACTTTGTGGTCCAATCAAAGTCAGGGTTTTTTCGTTATTTCAGGATATTTATTTAAAACAATTATTTTGGAATTCAATTGTAACTACTTAGAACATACCTATAGCCTTTTAACTGACTATTTATTTTGCTTCATATGTCGTGTAGTTTAAAAGTTATGAGTCTCCAAAGTTAGTGGTCCAATAGTGGCAACCTTACCCTATGGTATTTTATTATTATTGTGAGGTAAGTTAAAAAATATCTGGCTTAAGCTGATATCAATTTTTAATAAGTAAAAAGTTAAAACTCGGTTGACGTTAAAATTTTTAAACTCTACTAATTTATATCCACCAATAGATTAGTCGTCGACGAATGAGCTAAGTAGGTAGGTAATCTTGTGGACTGTATAAATGTGGTCATATGTGAAATGATGAAGACACTTGTACAAAATTTATTAAATTTTGTACAAGTGTCTTCATAATATTGATAATATTAGACCAACTTGATATAACAGCAATATCAAATCTGAAGACCTATCAAAAATAGAAATATTAATATACAAATAAACACCACATCAAAATATAATACAACGTGCCAGCCTGTCGCCAACACTTACAGAGGTGTAGAGTAGAGCATTGCAGTTACGAAATGAAGGATAACATTAGTCAAGAATATGCTAATTAAATTATTTTGGAACGCACCGAACTGCTTGTGTCTTATAACATCGAATGCGCGTGCGACTCTAATCCAAATAAAACAAACAAAAAGCATGAACTCTGCAATCGTAGACCCACCTTGTCGCTTATGTTAGTCAAGTGTTACAAAATTTCAAAATTTCGAGCGTACGAGCCTACATAAAGCGTTTATCAGTAATCTAATGAGACAGCAAGGTTACTAGCGTTGCAATAACTTCTATGGCGTTCGAGACGTTTCAAAAGCGAGGCCATTCTTGGCGGCCGGATATTAAAGTTAAGGTTGCAATGGCTCCATGCAAATGCCCATATGAAAATCTAGCAAACATTCCTCGAACTTCAACGGCTTAGTGTAGCACCTTTTTTCTTGCAATATCTGTGCTAAGTCGTAACTCGTAAGTAATTGTTCGCCTTTAACTGATTACATGATTGTATTACTTTTATTATTTATAGGCAGGTTTTCACAGACTTAACCAGCGTCATCTATCATATATGTAGGTATTTTATAAAAGCGAAAAAATACTTTCATTCTTGGAAAATCTTATAAATATTTGACCTATGCTATGGATATTTGGAAGAAAGTATTTTACAAAATTCATCCATCAAGGGGTTGATATTGTATGAAAGTCCGTCATTATTTTGAAGCTAGAATCATGAAATTTTGTATTTAGTTCAATAGTTCGATATCAGTGACCACGTGTTTAGGCATTTGACAAGATGTACGACACACTCGCAATTCCCCCATAAACATGTGAAATAAATGTGGAAAGAGTTGGTTTGATTTGAGTATCATATTAACAATTGCTTAATGTATATAAAAGGGATCTTTTTAAAAGCGTCTGCTTCATAATTTGAGTTTTTACTAAGGGAAAATGTAGAAATCCTACGAAAAAGACGAAAATATTACTTGCCAAGCTGCATACGGAATGCAAGAATTGGCTAACGGCGAAACGCACGTGAAAAATGTTTCTGAGAAATAAACTCAACATAATAGATCTATATTGCCATTAAATAAACATACAATTGGGATGATGACTGAATTCTAATTTTTACGTCTCGTCCTTAAATATTAAAATACAGTGGAAAAAGATGCAGTCCTGTGAAATCAGAATTGAAATCGGCTTAGAAATATATTAGATATATACAAGCATTTTAAGTTGTTAATTTGGAAGCGATTAAACAGAGAGATCCGACATCAACCGTGACGTCATAGTTGAGTACGGCCATATAAACTCCTTGTAAATTGCCGTTTTGCTAGAAAGAGATGGAGAAAAATCATTAATACCTTATATCTTGGTTGTTTTTATAGTTATTCGAAAACCGATTTTTTCTTTCTGTTTATTATATGAATGAGCTTCTATTAAAGTAAGAAATTTTTTTTAGTCATCTAGCCTATTGCCCGTGCAGTGACGAATCTAGAACACCTTCTATGTCGCAAGACCCGAGTATACACACATCTCTGAAGAGATGGAAATCTCGACTCTTCGCAACCTTTGCCAACATTGTCAGTATGCCTACTTTTCGAACAGTTGAAACATTACTACTGTAGGTAATTTTTATGATAACATACGGTTGACTAAACTGCGAATAGGAGTTGGATTACAGCCCTCTATGAAGATAAGAGTCGGTGGCGCTGTGAACTCGGCACTGGCCTACTAATCGGGAGGTGCGGGGTTCGATCCCGCTATCTACTCGTATCACTGTGTTTTCGATCGTAAGGCAACCTGCATACATCTACGAAGAAGTTCAAACGTGTATGTGAAGTCGACCAATCCGCACTGGGCCAACGTGGTTGACTAAGGCCGAAACACCCTAACTTAGGGTACGCTCGAGCCCCTCGGCGGGGACGTATATGAGCTGTGATGATGACCACTGTGAAGGGCCCGTCCGCGACCAGAGGTACAATTCTATTAATAAGTTACAGCCAAACCGGAGTAAATCGTTGCAATCGACCAATGGCATCGCAAAGATTAACTTTCAAATGTTTGATGACGTGATAATGGAGCGTTCTGAGCCCTCCTACGCGCTAGCGGTTAAGCGCGGCGGCGGCTAATCGAGCGGCTGGCCGCTTTTTAACCGACTTCAAAAAAGGAGGTTTTATTCGGTCGTATTTTTTTTATGTTTGTTACCTCATAACTCCGTCATTTTTAAACCGATTTCCAAAATTCTTTTTGTATTCGATAGAGTATACTGCAAGGGTGGTCCAATGGCCACCAAAGTCAGGATCTGATGATGGGATCCCATCTTTAACTGAAAAGATTCCATTCACTAAAAAGTAAAAAATAAAAAAAAATACAAAAATAAAACCGACTTCAAAAACACTAAAAACTTAGTTAAAATTTATATAAGAATAGGTACAGACAACATCACACTTCTATATTGACGTGACAAATTTTAACACTTTCTAGGAGATCATCGTTTGGCGCTGACTTCAATATAGAAGTGTGATGTTGTCTGTACCTATTCTTATATTATTTTTAAGTTTTTAGTATTTTTGAAGTCGGTTTTATTTTTTGTAAAAAAAAATTCATTTTAATAAGTATGCAACCGCTTGTGATCTCGGTTAGCCGACCCCGCGGTTAGCCGCTAGTGCGTAGGATGGCTAATTGGTCAAACAAAAGTGAACCTTCAATTTCGATTCAGCGATGGTTCCTTTGTGGAATAGGCCCTACATTCCCTAATTCTGTAAACAAACCCCAGCACCAGATCAAACACCGTTTCTAGTATCTGCTTAGACAGGTTTCGAATGGTGGCGCAAATCCCTTTCTTCGTGTGGATTTAATAAAAGCTAATTAAAAGAGTTTACTGCAATTACACCTCAGCGTTTGACCACAATCATGACAATGTTTCTTACTTCAACCCATAAACGGTCCACTGCTGGGCATGAGTCGCCGAGAAGGGATTGGCCTATTACAGTACGCGATAGATAGCTCGAGAGTGCAGGCGACGTAAGGTGGGTGAGGGGCCACAATACACACTCAGTGTTACTAACACTCAAAAATATTTATCCTCAAGGCTTAATTCAAAAACTCCTAAAATCACCATATAATTACTAGGAAATCCCCCTAAAAATTATATTATTTAAAAAATTATAAATATACTAATGGTACCTAAACACAGTGGTTATATTTGTTTTTAATTTACCTCCGCATCTCCTCCGCTTTTAAAAAAGGAGAACTGACTTGGCCGTTGACTTGTACCCACTACGTAAAGAATGTTCAACGGCCAAGTCACACAACATTAACTATAATAATAAAGAAATCTCAGTAAGGAACCTTAGACTTGGCACAACTTTGTCTAGATTTCATTACTTTTTAGAGATAAACAAGCAGTTCCATCGAGACTTGGCTAGTTTTTTACAGAATGTTTTTGGTAGGATTTCACTTCTTTTTGTAGAAACGTGAGCTTATTGATTTATTTTATTAGATTTTCTTATTTGACACAGTTTTTTTCTTTTTAGGGGTAGTTTTTTTATTATTACAAATCTTCCTTTAATTTTTTTCTTTTCTTTATTGGAAGCGGCTCACCAAGTTGATTTTTTTTTTGTAAAGGCGGTATGTCGATATCTCTAATAGTTTGGTTGGGCTCTTGTGTTTTCTAATCAGGGTCACCAGGTACTCCAGATCTTCGATTATCCTAGTTTTTATAGTTTTCTCTTTATGTGGCCATTAAACCCTAACTCTGTACCAAATATCAGCTCTCTGAGTTTATGGGAAGTACTAGTTCTATTTTGATGATCATGAGTGAGTGAGTGAGTGTCTGTCATAAATGCGAAACTTTGCTTTCACTTGACTTCGGAACTAAATGACCTACAGACTTAAAATTTTGGATTTTAAGTATGTGATTATAGCTTACTGGATGACGAAAATTTCTGCGTTCTGGTCTTATCCAGAGGTTCTCAAATAGGGGCCTGAAAATGCGGCGAAATGGTTCCAGTAAAGGATGGTACGGCAGTTTTTGCTTCGCGCTCGACTTGGCGGGGGCACTGCCCGTGCCCCGAGATTGACTATATTCCAAGCTCTTTATTTTTACACTTTTTTTTAAATAAAATAAATAAACATTAGTGGTCAAAAAACCCTTAAAATATCCCTAAAAGTAGGTATAAAACTCCTAAAAAGTGTATAATGTTTTTTTCGGGAAATTTAGCGTATGACCTTAGAGTTTGAGTAAGATTTTTGGACAAAATATAATGAATTTTTGCTTACATGGGTTCGGGCCCCTGTAGCTAGTATCTTTGATACGGCTGATACGGCGGTAGCTACGCCCCTGAACAAATGCCCAGCAGAGGTCGGTTTATGAGTTAAATTTAAAAAAACTACCAAACTACTATGATATAATGATATAAGAAAGAACAAATGAACAGCAGAGGTCGGTTTATGAGTTAAAGTAAGAAACTACAATGATTTGTGAAGTAAACTGTGCGAGTGACCCAATTTAAGCTTCTCTAAAACTAGAAGCTAGTTTTAGCAGCTTCGAATGCAATAGCTAAAAGCGTGAATTGAAAAAAATATATATCGATTAGGCAACCTCGCCAAAAATAAGCCTTGTGCCCATTCAATAAATTTGCATTTACATAATATAAACATTCCAAATTCGTAAAATTGTTTGCAATAATCTTAGAGGTGGTTATAGATTCACAGCAAAAGTTCATTTCTAATGTCAGGATTTGGAATCCGCTAAAAAAAAATTTTATACTTAAGTATCTTATGACTATATTAAGGTTGACAGTTCGACGACGATCAACCTCTAGGAAATTTGTAATTTTATAATGTATAGTGTACATACATTATCGAAAAGTATAGCTATCGAGAAGTGTATATTGTACACACAGCAACACGCCAGACTTTATATGTTGACCTCGAGACCACTCTTATGTCACTCGTAATAGCGACGACTTTCGAAATGCAGATGAAATGCTGACTGTACAATAGTTTCCGCTAAAAAATAATATCACATTACTAGCTGTGCCCGCGAACTACGTTTAGCTTTAATAATGCTCAATTCTGTAGTTTTCTTATTTTTCGGATAGGAATTTCTCGGCTTCCTATGGGAATTATGAAAAATCCTTACATAGTAGACGCCTACATAAGCCAACGAATCCCTAATGAATTTCACGTTTTTAGCTCCAGTAGTTTCGGACTCTACGTTGATTGATACCTCAGTAAGACACTCACCAAAGCCTTTTATAAATAAGACAGATCAATTAGGAAGCTCCATCACCCGTAAGAATTGCAGAAATCAGCTGTTTCTAAGTAATAAACAAACATTTCCATAAAAATAATCTGAGCAATACTTAGTCTTTTAATAATATTACCTACACAAGCACTGCCACTTTTTGCAGCGATACAGTTTCAAAAACCCTAAAATGTTTTCGATTTCAGGGACTAGAAATGAAATGCGTGTGTGTCAAAAACAACCAATTGCCCACAACAAATCTTAAAAAAAACTTATGTCTGAAATATCGTACATTAATATAAGTATATAATGTATAAGTGCGTTATTTCAGCCCGAGCCGAAGGCGAAGGCGTAATGAATTCAGGGCTGTAGCTAGAGTCAAATCTGAGGTAGGGCAGAAAAATAACAATTGTATCGATTTTTGACTAAAACACTCTTTAGCGTACACTTCACTTAACCAAAATACAAACAAACATAATTAATCTCTAGTTTATGTTTATTTTAGTTTAAAAGGGAATTCCCTATACTATAGATCGCAATATAGCCCATATTGCAATCTATGGTACGGGGAATCCCCTCTGGATCACAGATATTACCTCTCACCTACCTGGCGGTCGCATGCGACCGGTGTGATGTCACGCTATGACATTTTTTTATAAATATCCTCAAAAAAAATTTTTTCACTAAAAAATATATTTTACAACAACCATATTTTTCATTCTGTAAAAAGCAATGTATTAATTTATAAATTTTCTTTCGCGAGGGATTTTTCAATTTCAATTATTGCATAGCGTAAAGCCACACCGGTCTGATGCGACCCGTTGGCGGCTGACGGGTTCTCGTATAATTAAATAGACCCAGCGATGTGATGGCGCTTTAAATGCCATCTATACACAGAACAAATCATTTTATCTAATCAAAGTTTAGATACCTATCGCTACAATTTTTTTTATCTCAAACTATGAACAAACATTTTAATTATAATCATTTATCTTAGTTTTTGGTATTTTTAAGGTAGGGCATTGTGATTTCAAGGTAGGGCATTGCCCCACAATGCCCTCCCCCCCCCCCCCTAGCTACGGCCATGAATGAATTTCCTACGATAAATCAATGTATAGTTTGTTGATGTCTTTTATATTACCTCTAGCTTTTAAAAAAATTAACTATAACGCAAATAGTGCGTTTATAGATCCACAACCACACTATTTGCGTTATATCACACGCCTGTTTTATGAGCTGCTTTCAGCTTTATGTAAGTATCTAACCTTATCACAGGAAGGTTTATATCTTTTCAAAACCGGAAAAACTTTCATGACAAGAATCAAAATAAAATACTCAGCAGTTGCACATCGTGGTTCAATTCCTTATTGTTAAATTTTCATCTAGGAATTAGAATGAAAAACGCATTCTACATAGTAGGTATAAAAATATTCAAACAGCTTGTAACGAAGTCAGAAAAATACCTTTCCAATAAAGGTGGATCGATGAATAGCTAAAGCACGTGAAAGCGAAAGCCATAAGTACTTCAACGCCGACCAAATTCACTCTTCATTTGTTACAAAACTTATAATTACGCAACGAGAATCGAGAAATTTTTTCGTCGAATCAAAAAAAAAATGACGCGACGAATTATCGATGATGCTTATTGATTTGAAGATGTTCCAATTCTTGTCTTATGGTATATTCTAGCGTAAAAAAAGAAATATTAAAGTATGCCTTATTCTGACGTAAAAATATAAAAAAATGCTTTAAAGCTAATAAGATATTCTACGTGGATATACTACGATAAATCAACTTTTTATACCAACACGTGGCCTAATAGACAATCATATCTTCATTGTCGCAATACTTAATAGTTGAATTTGCGAAAAAATTATATGAGAGCACAAAATCAAATCCCTGAAAAGTTTGTTAGTAATAATAACATACAATTCTAAATAGCGGTTGACATTACGGAAAAAGTAATTCGTAAGTATGTACTTTAGTATCGATATAACGGCACAGAATAAGTAATAGTACTAAAGTAACAACGGCATCAAGACAAGATGTACGAGTATATACGAGTAGTCAGAGTAGCACACGTAGAACATTACCGATTTACATACGGTTCTCGGTTAGTATGGGCTGTTGTCCTCCGATTATAAAACCATAACCTGCATGATATTTTGAAAGAGAAGGTCGAACGACTAGAGATTATGCCGTTCAATAATGTATTCGAACTTGACCCTGTTAAGAATACAAGCGGCAACACAATATCGGGCGTTTGTTTTTTGTCTTATAGCTTGATAGTCATTACGGCAAATGTGTATTTGGTGAACAGTTTTGAATGGTGCTTCGTTGTTTTATACTACGGACACCAGCGCCAGCGGTCGATATTTTCCATGTTTTTATTATTATGTATATCTACTGTTGTCATTGTCATTGTGCTAGACAAGCCCGGATAGATAATACGTTATCGTGTTATTGCCCATTGAGTTTTACTCGCTGTTGCTTCGATTTATTCAATGTTTTATTGTTCAATCAATACATCAGTCACAAAGAAGTATAAAATATTTGTTTTTTCAAAAATAGAAATGCAAAACCGAAGTGTACATTATGTCTCGTAACTCCGACGAATTTAATATATTTGTATTATGAAGTCGGTTTTTATTTCATCATCATCATGAAATAATTTTGAAATATATACTATTATTTCATCAGAAATTACTATTTCACTTCTACACATTCTCTGATCTATACTCCTATAACTTTGTTTTCAGGCGTCATGTCATCCGGTATGTCTGTGAGAGAATTCTACAAAGGCCGAGGCGTCCTCCTAACCGGCGGTACTGGCTTCATGGGAAAGGTGTTGATCGAAAAACTTTTATATACCATCCCAGATATCGGCAATATTTACATCATCCTACGACCGAAAAGGGGAAAGTCTGTTAACCAGCGATTGGAAGATATGCAACGTTTACCGGTAAATAAATTTTCAAGACCTGTGTACTGCAGCTTTTGACACTAGAACCATAACCATACTTTTCTACTATAAGAAAATATGTATATATATATTCTTTATTGCACATAAAACATTCACTGGAAAACAAAAAACAGATAGGACATGTACAAAGGTGGACTTATCTCTGAAAGAGATCTCTTCCAGCCAACCTCACTGGGTGTTAGGTGATAAAATATAAAATGCGGGAAAGATAAAATGCAATGGATATACTTAATCAAATTCTAATGAAACCAATAAAAATAATATATGTATGTTCTACAAATATAAATAATAATATAAAATATAAATATGTATTGATAATTTTGAAGTAGATAATGTTTTCTTGTTATAATTGAACGTTTTCAATGATTTTAAAACCAACAGATAATTACCTAAACGATAAATGTCATACCCTATCTACTAATATTCTACATATCTATGGAAAAAAATGCTATCCGGCGAAAAAAAAAATCTGCCTTTAAAAACATAGCATTTTACGTTAATCAAAGCATACACAACATACGATAGTGTGGCCAATTAGTTCAGTCGATCGGCACAAGGCAAAAACATATAAGTTTACCACACCTAATATGTTGCACAAACGCAATCATCAATTGATGTGCGCATAATCATGTGTTATTAAAAATAATAAACAAACTTAAACATTTCAGTTAAAATATTAACGCATAGTTATTCGTTAGTAAACTGTTAAACTTGTGTCTAATCAAATTGGCCACCTCTGACATACGATGACTAACACATCATTTTGCAGCGTGATCCTAATGGCAAACTACTGCTAACTACCACATCACAATGCAGCGCCAGTGTGTAGGCACTTAGTGGCAATCAATCATTTGTGTAACGAGCACCAATCGTATTATAATAATGTGATAAGTTTTCTAGTTTGACTATTATTATTATAAATAATAATAATAATATTCTCTATGTAATAATGCATAATATAGGACACATCTGACAAATAACAAATAGTACAAAACACAGCAAAGGGCGGCCTTATTGCTACACAGCAATCACTTCCAGGCAACCATAATAATACGTATTCAATCTACCAATATCTATTGTTTACCTATTATAACATAAATAAGGTTGCTATTTTTATTAATAACTAGTTGACGCGGTGAATCTCGTATCACCTTGACTGATCTAAATAATCGCGAAGTAAGTATACCGTTATATGACCGGCTTTAATTTTCCATGCAACAGTATCATTATTTTTAGCTTTTTATTAGGTTTCTCCTGATGTTTCTTTTTAAACTACCACTGTAAAGCAAACAATGGAAAAAAAACTACGATGCAAGTGAAACTTTACGGATCGTAGGCATTTAACTCAAAATTATCGGAAAATTATTCGATTTAAGGGTATTAAAGTCGCGTTTTTAATATTAATCTTTCTCTTCTAAAAATAAAATTATAAATGAAATATATACTTAAATTATTAAAACACAAAAAGTAAATAAAAAAGTAATCATTACATGAAAATAATACAAAAGAAACTATGAAAAAAAACAGTGCCCTACACCAGGACCAAACCACTGCCACGCTGAATTAACGTCACTAAAGCATAGATAGACCAATCCTGACTTATATGAAGTAGTGAAATTAAAGATCTCATATTTTTGTGTAATACGACATTCGATAGATGGAGGAAAAGGTTTGAGGCGATGTAAAAAAAAGTTCCACTTTAATAAATATTCAAACCTGTCAAACCGTTTCTGAGACTAACGAACGGCAATAAATTTTTTGGCTTCCGTGGTTAATAAGGAACTCGTACAGTTTCGCTATGTCCGTCTGCCTGTCTGTCCCGGATTTGGCTCAGAGACTTAGTAGGTACTAGAAAGCTGTAATTTAGCATTAGTATATTTTCTTAACATTTATGAGAAAAAGTGATGTATTCATTAAAATTGAGCCAATTTTTTTACATTTTTTCGTTGCTTTTTATCACCACTCAAATTAATTCCCAAAAATATCCAAAAAATATTTCATACAAACATGTCATAACTATCTTAATACTAACAACTAATCCTAACAACAACTTCGCTTAATTTGTAACCAATGATTGTAATAAAAGGTTTGGTTACAGCTGAGACCATTTATATTTAACGAGTTTCCATAAAATTCCAAACTACATATGAAATTGATGTAACTGGTGTTGATCTCGTCTTCCAATGCTTATTTGGTGATCATATTCCACCAGAAATAATACGCAATCATATTTTTTTGCGGAAGTTTCTCTACACACCGTAACAAAGTCGCTTAGATCTTTTAAACTACGCAACGGATTTTAATACGGCTTTGACCATCAGTTATCTATATAATTAAAAATGAATCACCAATGAACGTGATTCGGCAAATTTTTGGGGCACAAGAATGATTCCTATGTAGAGAAGAAACTTAAAAATTGCGTGGAAAATAGTTAAAAGGACACTTTTCTTTTCCTTCCCTGCGAGCATAGACTTGTCGATCGACATATATCGATCGACAAAAGCATATGTCCTTTTCATTCCTTGGGAATATCTGTCAAATTTATCGATTTTTGTCGAGTATGTCGATCTTAGCTGTCAAATTTTGTTTATCGAGAGTTCCATGCTCGCAGCGATCAGAGTAAAGAACTTTTGACAGAACGATTTATTCCGGGTGTATCAGAACGCCGAAAATGTATATAGGTTAGATTTTAGATAGAGCCTAGATCCATAACAATTAATAACTTATCATTAAATTCAAATAAAACTAAATGTATAAAATTTTCATTGCCAAATGTAAGGAAAGTGGATACTATTGTGGAAATGAATAATCAAATTATTGAATTCATTGATTGTACCAAATTTTTGGGCATTACATTAGATTCACGTTTGCAGTGGGATCCACATATTGAGTTCTTGGCAAACAGACTTAGTTCTGCGGCATATGCAGTTAAAAAAATAAGACAACTTACTAATGTTGAAACGGCAAGATTGATTTACTTTAGTTATTTTCACAGTGTTATGTCGTATGGACTACTACTGTGGGGATCGGCTGCTAGTATAGAAAGTATTTTCGTACTTCAAAAAAGAGCAGTTCGCGCTATTTATAATTTACGAACAAGGGATTCTCTAAGAGATTTATTTAGAGAAATTAATATATTGACCTTAGCAGGACAATACATTTATGAAAATTTGATTTATGTCTATAAGAATTATAATACATTTGAAACCAATTTCCACGTTCACTAGTTAAACACAAGAAATAAAAATAAACTTGCCGTTCCAACGTACAGACTCCAAAAAACTAGAGGCTCATTTATGGGGAAATGTATAACGTTTTACAACAAAGTTCCACATAGTGTAACTGACTTGTCTTTTCATAAGTTTAAAGCGCATGTAAAAAAGACTCTAATGAGTAAAGGATATTATAAAGTCAACGATTATTTCAATGATGCCAATGCCTGGTGCTAATATGAAGTTATTATTCGTTATAATGTCAATAATCGTGTTGTTGTGTATAGCTATTGATGTTAACAAATGTTGTTGGCAGAAAAGAACTGACAGTGATTTTGAATTAGACTAAGTTATTAAATGTTTGGTAACAACATAATTTATTGTATTATGATTAATGTATACATCTATAACTTATTTTTTGACATTTTAAGTGTATGTAAGCATACCGATTGTAATTTTTTTAAAAACGTTCAATGACTATGTAACAAAACCAAAATTGTAAATGGCGATTTAAAAGAGAAGATAAAAAAATTGACCTTTCAAGTTTCTTGCCTGTTCTTCTCGAGAAGGCTCTCCCAATTTCCGAACAGGTGTAGATTCAACTTTTTTTTTTTCATTACTACTTGTATTTGCAGACATCTTGAGTAGGTATATTCAGGATGTATGCACATACAAGGTTAAATTTATGTTTCCTTTAAATTAGAATGTTTTGCTTTGTTTTGACGTCAATAAGTGCCTGTAAAGGCCTAAGTTGAATAAAGATTTTTGAATTTGAATGAATTTGAATAAATATTTTCGGAGTTAATCGACTTTAAACTGAGAGCAGAAACGTTCAAGTGACAATCAAGTCCAGCTGATTATGGCATTGCCGTTTTTTTCCCCATAATCCTTATTGATTTTGCCGCGCCTGTGGGCACAACAGAACTGTCATAGTACGTAGTCTGTCTGCAATGGCGCTTCATAGTTATGAATGAAGTGACCTGACAGACTACGGCGTAGTGTTCCTTCTTACGGTAGTATTAAAAATATGTGTTCCTCGTATGCTGATGTAGGGCTGCCGAAACTTGGTTTGAATCAAATAAATATTTTTATTAGTTTGTATGGAATTTTGCACTCACAAAAGAAACTTGATTAGCCCTAATATTTTACCTATACGTCTCCACATCTGAAGGATTTTTTTTTATTGCAGAAAGTTGGCAAACAAGCAATCTGCCCACCTGATGGTAAGTGGTAACAGTTACCTATAGTACATGTGGCTCCTGTGAGAGCCGCAGCAAAACTGCAACCCCCACAAGAACCACAGTGTACGTTGCCAACTTGTGACTTAGGATGTCAAGTCACAGTACCCAGTAATTTCAGTGCCATATCTTACCCTTCAAACCGGAACACAGCAATGCAAGCAATGCTGCTTTGCGGCAGAAATAGGTAAGACGGAGGTACCCAAGCACACAACCCTGGTACAGAGTCTCCCTCCGGTAAATACTCTTACATATTACTCTTACATATTACTCATACATTACATTACTCTAACATATTAATGTAATTCGTATTCCGTGGCATCCGGTATACATGGTGTAACTGCACACCCGGATAACATTTATGGGTATGTATCCATCTGAAGTAGAGATTCTGTAGGAAAAATATTAGGGCTAACAAACCTACTTTTTTTTCCCATACAAACTAAAAAAATATGTTTTGGTATTAAGTGCCGACAGCCCTACATAAGTGTAGGAGGAATACTACGCTCAGGTCTGTCACGTGTCATTTTTAACCGACTTCAAAAAAGGAAGAGGTTATCAATTCGGTTGTATTTGTTTTTATGTTTGTTACCTCATAACTCCGTCATTTTTAATTATTCCAAATTCCGATTCCGATTTCCAAAATTATTTTTGTATTCGATAGAGTATACTGCAAGGGTGGTCGCATAGTCACCAAAGTTAGGATCTAATGATGAGATCCCATGGAAATTGAGGAAAACCCTTAAATTTTAAGGTGTGTCCAACGTGTTTTGTGTATATGTTACGCTATTACTCCGCCAATTGCGGACCGCTTTTCAAAATTCTTTTGTATTTGATAGAGTATACTCCTGGTGTGGTCCCAAGGTCACCAAAGTCAGAATCTGATGATGGGATCCCATAAAAATCTTTCACTAAAAATTTTATTCACTAATAAGTTAAAAATATTTTTTTTACAAAAAATAAAAACCGACTTCGAAAACACTGAAAAGTTAAAAATAATATAAGAATAGGTACAGACAACATCACACTTCTATATTGAAGTCGGCTCCAAACGATGATCTCCTAGAAAGTGTTAAAATTTGTCACCGACTTCAATATAGAAGTGTGTTGTCTGTACCTATTCTTATATTAGGTATGTTTAACTTTTCAGTGTTTTTGCAGTCGGTTTTTATTTTTTTGTGTTTAAATTTCTTTTGTGTTAAGAGCTGATTATGGTTGTCACTTGCAAGTTTTTGCTTTCAATTTTAAATCAAATAACTCTGAAAGTATTGGGGTTCCGGGTCTCAGACAAGCACCGAGGGTCCATTTAGTATCTAACTTATATGCCCCTTAAATGTTATTGGGGTGTTCAGTTACACCCGGTATAGGTAAATATACAAGGTTACTTTTGAAACAGGACCCAAATTTTGTGTGCGTGTTGTTCAGACAGGCAAACAAAGCAACTTTTGCTATGAAACCAACCTAGAAATCAGGAAAATATCATCTATTCCAAATGTTCAACATCCACGGAACCTAGTTGTATAGGTTCATAATTTGTATTGGTACCATAATAGTAAAAGTTTTTCATTTTGACTGTCTAAATAAGTCCAGCTTCAAAAGTAAGCTAGCGACCCTCTTCAACAACGCACGGGTTAGACTAAAGCGCTTCACACACGGAGACGGTAGCGGAACTGCGGTAAGCGATTTACTTGCGCCGCGCCGCTCCCGCGGGCGGTTTCTGTCAGGGCTTGAAACCGGTTCAACATTAACCGGTATTATAAGGGTTAAACCGGTTTTATAATATAGTTCCGTTCCGGAGTGGAACCAAATAGGAGCGATACTTGGAACCTAAATAAACCGGTTTATAGTGAGATCGGTCGCGACTTGTTGTAACTCATTGAAGTACCCACTGTGTGCGTCGCTCGCAAACGCAGTTGCAGTAGGAAGAGTATGGTTGATCATTGCGCACGTTCCATGAACATGGGTCGGAAACGTAAACATTACGAACTTCGTTTCCCTGAACGAAAAATATAACCGGTTAGTAAAAAATACCCATATTTTTAAAAACCGGTTCAAAAACCGGTTTTGAGGAACGTAACCTTTATCAAAAAGTTCCATAGGTAAATTCGTCGTACCGGTTCAAAAACATACCGGTTTCCAAGCCCTGGTTTCTGTGTAGCATGCTCATTGATTTACTACCAAACGTAGATAACGCATGAACGATCGTAAAGTGGGCCGGTGAAGAACTGCACAATCGCGACTCGTGCAGTTCCTTTCCATAGTGAGTGATTAGCTGTCGGCACGTAAACATGCGGAATTGCGCATTCAAAAGTTGTGATAACAATAGCCAGAAACGGCAGAAAAAAGACGGGATTTCATATTTTGCGTGAGTAAACTCATTACACAACTTATCGTGTATTCAAATATTCGATTTATACGTAAAAACCAATCAAAAACAATTATTTTAATCATAAGCATGTCGCTTCGCGTCAGTGTCAGTACATTACAATCGTCTCGCTCGCACGGGCGTCGTATCACGCTGTGTTATCTCATTCATGCGTTAAGAGCAACAACGCGATAAGCAATTTCAAGCATTATGTTTGAGAGTATAAAATTGATATTTTCTTGTAGCAATTACTAAAACGTCCTTTGATCTGTGGCTAGGTATGAAATGATGTAACTTCCCACGGTTGTACTTAAAATAATTGCCGTAATAATGCAGAATAAGGTTGAATTCGATAAATACGGTACTTTCTTTATGGTAATTTTCATTCGGGCGTGCATATTCAAGTAAGTGCGAGGGCCGCGCCTCGATCCCGGAGTGGTAGCACAGGGGGGTGGCGAAGAGGGGCCCGTCACTACGTGACGTGCCCAACACCGGCGAACTACCGCTCGCCGAGAAGATGCCCGGGCAATGGGCGACAAATGCCCGAAGCCCGCACCCGCCCATGGCGGAAGAAACTCTGACTGACAGATCAGCGAGTACAAATGTATAGTCGATTAGGTGACAGATTTCAAGCGCGTTTTTGTATGAAGCGCTCTATCTACGTCTGGTAGTAAATCAATGGGCATGCTCGATAGCAACACGTGCATTACAAAAAAGTCCGCTCTGCTACCGTCTCGCTTGCAGTTGCCGCCTTAGTGTGTGGAGCGCTTAATAGGTATAAAAAATTCACACTGACGATGTCGCGGGCGGATCGTTAATATAAAGATATACCTACGAGTGCCGTAATAAATAAACCTACAAACAAATCTGGAGACTGTTTTTCCACAACCTTTATATTTTATAATTATCTATCTCATTATACTGATTTGATAACTACGCCTGTTTCCAGTTGTTTGATCGCATCAGAAACGAATGTCCAAACGCCTTTAAGAAACTAAAGCCACTCCAGGGCGATATTTTGTTCGATAACTTTGGACTATCGGCGTCTGACATCGAGACCCTGTCAAAGGAAGTGTCTGTAATCTTCCACTTCGCAGCCACGTTGAGAATGGAGGCGCCATTGAGGGACAATGTGAACATGAATACTTCAGGAACCCTAAGAACCTTAAATATTGCTAGACAACTGAAGAATTTAGTCATATTCATTCATTTATCGACAGCCTTCTGCTACCCCGACTACGAAGTGTTGGATGAAAAAGTATGTTATCAACTTTTCTAGTTTAATAATTTACTTTTATTCCAAAAACTTTTTAACATCAAACTATTAACTAAATCAACTGATCGAAATATTTCTACTTGCAGATGCACGCACCCCCTGTTAAACCCGAGGACGTTATGAGACTGATAGAATGGCTAGACGACAAGCAGCTGTCAACATTAACCCCCGCTCTATTGGGTCCTCATCCGAACTGCTACACTTTCTCCAAGAGACTCGCTGAGAACGTAGTGGAACAAGCTTACGAAGATTTGCCAGTTGTAATTGCACGCCCAAGTATAGGTAATACCATTATCTAAGTAAAATCCGCCTCTGAAAGAAAATCCATCCATTTCGGATTTTCAAGTCGAATTTTTAAACACGACGCAAAGTATAGGAAATAGTACCTAGTCACAGAATAGATAATATAATAGTACTACGTACAGAACGGCCACTCACCTCCCCGCACTCATTTCAAATACCTCGTCCTACCCGGCACTTCGTTGTAGACATCACTGACACATAAACAAGGGCGCGCGCGATCGCTCGGACGAGTAGACGCGAGCGCCGGCCGTAAACAGAGACAGCGCTATGCGGGTGAAAGAGAAGGCAGTCGCTGCACTTCCCGCGTCATTTCGATTGATAACCGCGCACTCAGCCCTACTAGATTCCACGCACACATTTGCGCGTGTACGAACGTCATTTGTTTATGTAGTAGTAATAGGTAATTGATTTGCGAACGTTGTATGGAGTGTCCGGGCATTGATTTACTACCAAACGTAGATAACGCATGAACGATCGAAAAGTAGACCGGTGAAGAACTGCTCAATCGCGACTCGTGCAGTTCCTTTCCATAGTGAGTGATTAGCTGTCGGCACGTAAACATGACGAAGTGCGCATTCAAAAATTGTGGTAACAATAGCCAGAAACGGCAGAAAAAAGACGGGATTTCATATTTTGCGTGAGTAAACTCATTACACATCTTATCATGTATTCAAATATTCGATTTATACGTAAAAACCGTGCATATTCAAGTATATATCAGCGAGTACAAATGTATAGTCGATTAGGTGACAGATTTTAAGCGCGTTTTTGTATGAAGCGCTCTATCTACGTTTGGTAGTATATCAATGTGTCCGGGGTGTGACCTAGTGTCAAATTTTATGAGAGGGAAAATGAGGGCTTAGGGGTGGGGCCACGAGTAGGTGATGCTGTTACGCACCGTAACCCTAGAGCAGAGGTTCCCAACCTTTTTGTTCTCATCGACAACTTTCAAAATTTTGCTGGTCCAGTAGACCCTCTGCAACTACATTTCTAACATATTCCCAAAACTCGACGAAAAATGTGCAGAATAGATCTATGGAAATTTTCATTGCGGCTGAATTCCATCCAACCACGAATTAACAGTTATCGAAAAAAAGTGTCAATGATTGGTAATTCTTAATTTTTCTTAATACCTACTATCAGTCACAAAAACAACTTGTTAATTAAGTAACGTAAAATCTCAGACACTCCGACATATTTTTATTTTTAAAAGAATTAACTATATAACTGGGCCAGCGTGGTTGACTAAGGCCTAATCACCCTAATATAGGGTAGGCTCGAACCCCTCGGTGGGGACGTATATGAGCTGTGATGATGAACTATATAAAAAGATAAATTAAATTCTGGCAGATGATTAATGAAGATAATGTCCATCTTTTTGTTTTGTTGCATATCTTGCAAACTATACCGCGCTTCTGCGCTTACGATATTACGCCGCCGATAAGAGGTAAATTTTAGTTCTCACTAAAAGGCTGACTATTGGGTGTTTTACCCTATATAGTCTCATTACATACCCCCTTGTATGTTATGAGATTTGAACTCTGCCGGATAATTTAATTAAAGTATCGATATCAAAATCGTTATTTAATTAAAATTGAAAAGCCTTAAAATATTATTTTTTGAATAAAAAAACAGCCTAAATTAGTGGTAATGTAAGTGGGTACTTACTGTAGTATCACTTTTGATTTATTTAACAACTTATTGACTATAATGTTTTTCATTCCAGTTTGTCCCACATTAAAGGAGCCTATTCCAGGCTGGGTCGACAGCCTCAACGGCCCCGTTGGTGTCATGCTGGGTGCTGGGAAAGGTGTCATACGGACCATGCTGTGCGACGGAACCCTTTACGCTCAAGTCATACCTGTTGACATCGCTATCAACGCACTCATTTCCATAGGCATGATCGAAGGTTCGAAAAAAGAAAAGTAAGAAATTGATACGATTGCATAATCTTCAATTTGATATTAATTATTCCCATATCACAAATTTCTTAAATACCTTTGATGTAAGATATAATTCTTATCAATTTGGACGGTAGGTATTGGCAAAAACGAGTTAATTTTCAATACCTACGTCCTTTTAATTATACTTGTTTACACTCATCATGGGCGATTCGAAGACAATACCTAAAGTTAAACACCGAATTTTAGATTTCTTAAACACTACCTACCTTCTGAATTAATTTAGAAATTAGATTTTATTGTGCAAATAACACCATTTGATGTTGTCAGGGCGGCCAACATACCTGTGTACAACGTTAACATAGGACACCAGAAGGAGACCACGTGGGGCGAAGTACTGACGGTAGCCAAGGATTACGGACGCAATAACCCACTCGCATGGCCTCTCTGGTACCCCAACGGAGACATAACTACCAACAAATTTCTTCATGAATACCGACGCATATTCTTTCACCTTGTACCCGCTTATTTCATCGACTTCCTGCTGTTGCTGTGCGGTCAAAAGCGATTGTAAGTGGTAGTCCCTTTCTTCTCCGAATATCGATCGTCCGAAAATCATAATCCCGAAAACGCTTGCTATAATCATCACTTTCCATAATTTTCGGGGTAGGTATACGAAATTGTATATTACCTAATCGTCATTAGTTATAATGTTTTTGTGTCATAATATCGGGTGCTATAATAATAAGATATCCTAATTTTACTTGCTATAAAGTCACATGTCCTAAATGTTATATTGTATAATAGAAAATCAAACGAACTTACCTGTAAGTGACGTTCGATGATTATTAAACGAAGTGATTCGCCCGAGAGATTACACCATTAATAGTTTTATTTACTTGTAGTAGCACGCGTATGTGCTGCCATCTTACACGATTTTAGAGTAACATTTCACTTAAAAAAAAAAAGTGAAAATGTTAACTCTCAAATGAAGGTACTTTCATACACGTTTCAGTACCATCTAGGCCTATCGTAACTGCTGTTTCGTGATGCTCAGGGATGACCGAGCCTGGAGGTCTCGGTTTGGGAGGGAGGGGGTGTAATCTCTCGGGCGAATCACTTCGTTTAATAATCATCGAACGTCACTTACAGGTAAGTTCGTTTGATTTTCTATTAAACTTCAGTGATTCGCCCTTCGAGATTACACCATTAATAGTTTTATTTACTTGTAGATGTTTAGAGATTATCACGAAACAGCACAAATGGAAATATTACAAAAGTAGTTTATAAATATAAGCAAAGAAACGATATAATTAGTGTACAATCATTATTTATTCTTAATTATGATGTTAAGTATATCTAATAATCTAAATTAAGTTAATCATCAGAGTGATCTAAGCAATCCTGTAACAAAGAGCGAGCGAACTCATCGGATCTATCAGCATCAAGTTCTCTATTATAGAACCGTGCGAAAGACTTAGAGGTGCCAGTCCAGCCTGCTGTCCTCTTTATAATGTCAATATTCACGCCGAGCCTGTTGGCCGCGGAAGTCGAAGCATGCCGTGTACTGTGTGCGTTAATTATGAATTTCTCATTAGCTGTTCTCCTTATATTAGAGAGTCTGATAAGGGAGAGGGTTTGCACGCGGTGTGCAGTGACAAGAGCCAGTAAGGTCACTAATTTCTTAGACAAAACATTAAAAGAAAGGGTCTCATTTGGATAGTAATTGCTAAGAAAATCCAACACTATTGTAGGATTCCATGTATAATTATAACGTGGAGTGGGAGGTCTTAATTTATATAGCCCCTTCATAAATCGTCTTATCTGTGGGTTATTCATAATATCGGCTCCAAGTATAAGTGATAATGCTGCTTTTGCGCAATTAATGCTACCATATTTTTGACTTTGTTGATACAATGTAAATAAAAATGAAATTATGTCTGGTACAGAATTACAAAAAATATTCAGATTTTTTCTTCTACAATAAGAGTGCCAATATTTCTGGCTAGTGTTATACTGCTTTAAAGTATTTTTTGTCAAAGAAGCTAGCATTACATCCACAGCATCAAGAGGAGTGCCTTGCTTTAAGAACGCCTCCCTGACAACACTCCGGCAACCAGGGTAATCAACAATTTTTGGAAAAGGGGGTACCAGGGCTGAGTGGGCCATAAAGGGACCACGACTATCCCTGTCGCTTTATCTGTTTGGATTTTTTGCAATACTTTTAAGATAAGACAAAATGGGGGAAATGCGTAGAAATAGTACGCAAGCCAGGATATTGTAAATGCATCCACCTTGTACGCTTCAGGGTCACGATGCCAAGAGACAAATTTAGTACATTTGTTATTCAAGCGGCTCGCAAATAAGTCTATCTGCGGTCGGGTAAATTCTTGACAAATTCGATCGAATGCGTAATCCGCGAGTTCCCACTCGACATCGGCATGTATGCGACGAGATTCCGCATCAGCCCTGAAATTATCGGCTGAGCTTACATAAGAAGCAAAGATAAATATGTTTCTTTTTTCGCACCACTGCCATATGTGCCGAGTCAAACTATTCAAGTGGGGAAACTGAACACCACCCATTCTATTTATATATGCAATTGCCGTGGTGTTATCAATTCTTAATAAAATCTCGCAATTCCGTTGATTTTTCGCAAACGTTTTTAAACCGAAGAAAGCGGCTGTCAATTCAAGGTAATTAATATGTTCGGCTTGTTCTTGGCTAGACCACTGCCCATTTGCTGTGTTACCGGAACAATAAACACCCCAGCCCGATCGCGAAGCATCCGAGTATATTTCAAGCTGAAAGTTACCTGACCGTAAAGGGTTACCTGGTACTTCTATATTACGAATCCACCAGTTAAAATCTGAATTTAATGAATCGGGTAATTGTATGTATTGATTGTAATCGTCTTTTTGTTCTAAACAAAGAAATTTAAATCTCTCAAAGTTTTTTGTATATAACCAACTGTAAGGTATTGCTGGGCAAACTGAGATTAACAAGCCAATCAAATGTGCAAAATTTCGAAGCTTACACCGTTTTATGGAAGAAAAATATAGAAGTTCCTCTTTAATTTTTTGTCTTTTATTTTGCGGAATACTGAGTAGAAGATCGGCAGAATTAAAAACAAACCCTAGGTACTCAGCTGATTGACTCGGGGTAGATACCGATTTTTCATAGTTTATCGTGAAACCGAGAGAAATGAGTAAGTCTTGAGTCACATTGAAATTATGTTTACATTGTGAGTATGAGTTTGCGAGTAATAAGATATCATCTAAATAGATTACTGATAATAAGACTTGACTGCGTAAGGATTGCATGACAGGCCGCATCAACTTAGTAAACACATAAGGAGATAGGTTTAGCCCGAAAGGTAGTACCTGAAATTCATATAGTTTTTCTAACCACAAGAAACGTAAAAGTTTTCTATAATCCTTATGTATACTTATAGAAAAATACGCATCCTTCAGATGTATAGAACACATGTATGTGTTTTTTGTTATGAGTCGCATTGCAGTCCTATAATCCTCAAGCTTGAAATGTGAAGTAGGTATAAACTTATTCAGAGCCTTGAGATTTAAAATAAATCTATTTTTACCATTACTCTTTTTTACAAGAAATATACTTGACAGAAATTGACCTTCGCAAGGCTCACACTCTCTTATAGCACCGAGTTCAAGAAGGGAAAGTATCTCTTTAGACATTTCTCGTAGATGTGACTCTGACTCTGGATTATTCATTGGAATATTACGTTGCGTGAGGTCACCCGAAGTAGGGATCCGTAAATCGGACACCCATGATAATATAACGGGGTCGTTGCAGATTTTTAACCAATTATTATAAAAAAAAAGGTAATCTACTAGCCTGTGGGGTGACGTCATCAACTTTAAGCGACGGGAGGTCCGCGGAGGATGACGCGGGGCTCGGCGGTCGCTCGGTCGTCGCGCCCGCGGCGGCGGCTGCCTGCGCCCACCAGCCGTCGAGCTCGGCCTCGCGGGGGGGTGGCGTCGAGGCGGAGCTGGCGGGGGTGGCGGTGGGCCCCTCCAGTTTAAAGCTCGTGATGTTGTAGGCTCCGTTTTCCTATTCTTAGGCGGTGGTTTTGCTTTTTCAGAGACTGGTTTAGCAAGTTCGGCTCCTGTTCTCGAAATCGCTTTCATGGATTTTAGATTCTCTTGCAAATTGCTACCAAAAAGTAAATCATCTCTTTTTAGGTCTCTAATATTTTCTTTTACGTCCTTACTGAGGCAGGCTAAAAGGAAATTTCGTCTGACTTGAGTCTCAGAAAAATGAATGTGACATAGGAGCCTTCCTGTATCGCTGAGCGATTTCAGGGCATTGATTTTTATGTCAACCGACTCGGCGTTGGATGATAAAAAAGCTGACATCGTAGATGCAACCCCCGTGATTGCAGTGGCAAGTAAATTTTGTTTATCAACAAGTATGTTATCTCTTTTAAAAACGTTCTCATTAACAGCTGCCTTGATTTCAGGGTTAATGATCGGAGCTTGGACAATCTTGAAATTCTCGGGTATGTTGTTATCTTTGACAATGGCTTTTTTATTCTCCTCCTGTAGCCCATTCACTAAGATATCTGACCATCTGCTGGCAATATCCTTTTGGATAGTTGGACCAAAAATCTCCTTAGCAATAGGTTCATCACCTAGAATACATAGGACACTGGGATCTAACTCAGTAGCAGGCGAAATATCTTCTTGCGTGATGTCATTACTCAGCGCAGGAACCGGTATCACCACGGAAGCCACGGCTGGTCTGGGTGATGAGACGGGGGACTGCCCAGACTTATCTTGGCCTGACTGTGTAGGTGGTATTGCACAGATTAACAAAATCATCATCGTTATCGACAGGGGGCGCTCCTGTAACCAAAAACAAGGGCCATTGTGCAAAAGAAAACAAAATCACGATGCAAGCCTCACGGACTGCACTCTAGATAGGTATCTATAAAATGCACTGACCAACATGTCATGACGTAGCCTCTCGGACTATGTTCTAGACAATAAATTGTGTGCAATACTATTTTTAAGATACATACAATGATCAACCTCCCGGATTAACCTAATGTATTATCACATTTATGACCGGCCGGTGACTATAATCATTGCATTACGTTATGTACTTGAGATATGTAAACTGACATAGCCTCTCGGACTATGTTCTAGATAATAATTGTGTGTAATACTATTTTAATATACAACATGTAAGTAAATAGACGTAGCCTCCCGGACTGTGTTCTATATTACTTGTGTGCAATACCATTTTAAAAAATGATCAATATCCCGTATTGAACTAATGTTCCATTGGTAATTTAATATCATTGGCCGGTATTAGCCTTACAGACTATACTCATTGCACCTATATTATGTACTTAGGTAATTAAAAACCGACCGTACCTTTACTTGTTGAAGTATGTTGGTCGTAATCATCATCATAGTAATAGTCACTTTCACTCTCGTCACTATAAGAATGTTCCGATGGTGATCTTGAACGATGACGATGGCGAGAACGTCGCCGGTCGTATCGATCGTCGTGTCGTTCACGGCGAATCTTAGCGCGTTTTTTCTTTAGTCTCCTTATCTTCTCCTCTATGTCGTCCTCCTCTGCTGCATAGTATTTACGCTTTCCCATTATCAATTATCACACACACAAAGCTAAAATTACTGGAAAATAATACTTTTAGAAGCAAAAAACCGATATTTAAACTTCACTAGCGTGTAGATGGCCGCCACACAAAACGTGTATGAAAGTACCTTCATTTGAGAGTTAACATTTTCACTTTTTTTTTTTAAGTGAAATGTTACTCTAAAATCGTGTAAGATGGCAGCACATACGCGTGCTACTACAAGTAAATAAAACTATTAATGGTGTAATCTCGAAGGGCGAATCACTGAAGTTTAATATTGTTAGTCCGAATGATGGTTTATAATAATATTGTTAGTCCTCAAAACATGTTTAAAAGTTGATTTATCTTGGTTATGCTTAGACTTACTATCAATAATAACAAATTGAATTCAAATGTTGTCTTATGAACCTTAACAACCGTTACGTTTTGAAATTCAGTGACAGCAATATATCGCTGTAAAACCGACACCACGTAGTCTTGTCTGCCCTACCCCTAGAGTGTTATTTAAACCCGCGTAGGCGCGGAGATAAGGTCGCGTGGGACCGCCGGAGCCCCGCAGCGCCGGAGCCGTGACAGAAGCCATGCATGCTGCATGCTGCTTGCTTGCATGCTTGCTTGCATGCTGCATGCTTGCTTGCATGCTGCATGCTTGCTTGCATTACATCAAGTGACTGTTTTTAAACGTATGCATGGATTTGGTAATACATATAATGAAAGAGCTTTATATTTATGGTATTTCGATTTTAGGGCACGTTATATAATGAGATACTACATTAGGACTTATGACTATTATAGAAAAGTTTTTTAGGAATTTTAAATATTATAGATTGTGATATTTATAGCAAAAAAAATTAGGTCATATGATATTTAGAGATTTCGGTTTTCGGGCAAGTGATATTATGAGAAATTAAGTTAGGAGTGCTTATCATTCGGACATGTGATGATTATGTCAAAAAACATTATGGCACGTTAGATTATGGATAAAAAAATTATGAGACAAAATAGAGAACCATTGTAAGTATTTGATGTTCACTGTTGTTTGCAATACCTAATATCATTCTCACCAGATAATTGAGACAAAGATTCATCGTCGTCGAGACTCAACTGTTAAAGCTACGAGTAGACATGGTTCGTTTTATACCGCTAACATACTAAGACAGTTGTTTTTGGGAATTCAACCCATAAGAGGATTTTAAAACTGTAAATTTTCATACAAAAAGCGATAACGCTTTTCTCCCTCTTTACATGGTCCAATACTCATATTTTTTGGAAATGTTGTAGATATAACGAAGATCTAGGTTTGTACGTTTTGATTTTGAATAAATATTGCTCAGAATATAAATTATTTGAATCTAAATATGTATATTTTACACTTAAAAACAACCTTGAGCATTTTTTCTTTTTTGACTAAATTATAGACTGAATTACGAAAAAAGCAAAACGTACAAACATAGATTAAGGTATACTGAATCTAATAAGACCAAAAGTGTCTAATTTTATAAAGGTCGCCCAAAACAATATTTCAATAAGAAATGTAGGCACTTGCCTCGGACTTTCAACTCTAAATGGTTTGCAACAAACTGCATTTTTGAAAATACATACTCAAGCCATGAATTGGCACTTCACAGTCCTCTTAATAGGAGTAAAATAGGCGTTGAAAGTTTGTATGGTACTTTGTTAGTTTAAATGATACAAACGTAAAATAAAGTATTTTCGCAAAATAATAGGATGAAGTAGGGATGTGAAAGTTTGTGTTTGTCTGAATTTCACACTAACACTACCAACTCAATGTATTTTAAGGGATTTTTTAACAGCTGCCTCCCGTGGCAATTTTACAAGTACCTAGTTGTAAAAATTATGAGGCAAAAGCTTTTGAAAAAAGTCTCCTTAAAATACTTACGTTTAGCAGTTGTTAGTGTGATAATGACCTTAATCAACCACGCTGGCCCAGTGCGGATTGGTCGACTTCACATACCTACACCTTTGAATTTCTTCGCAGATGTATGCAGGTTGCCTCACGATGTTTTCCTTCACCGTAAGAGCGTCAGATAAATATAGGTACATATGAAATTTGTAAAACGAAAAACACATTGGTACATGGCGATCTCGAACCCCGGACCATAAGAATAACTAATAATTATGCCCGGACCTCCCGATTGGAAGGCAATTGCCGAGTCCACAGCGCCACTGACGCTCTTCTATTATTATGCTGAATCGAAATAATTTTTAATGGTGTCTATAAAACCAGCCCAGTCTGACGCATTGCAAAGATACAGAGTTTTATTGTTTCCAGCATGCTTCGAATCCAAGACAGAATAAGCCAAGGGTTGGAAGTGCTTCAGTACTTCACAACCAGGGCCTGGAAATTCCCATGCAAGAACTACGACAACATATGCCAGATATTAAACGAGGAAGAACAGCAAATATACAGGACAGACATCACTAATGAAGATCGTAATGAATACATGAGGAAATGTGTGGATGGCGGTCGCGTCTACTGTTTGAAAGAGGATCCACATAAAATTCCTATGAATAGGGTTTACCATCAGTTGTAAGCATTTGACATAAATATTTTTTTCTTATAGCTTTTATTCAGCATACTTACCTACCTATTTGTTATTTCAAGGATTGGTATTCGTCTTGTTCAATCTCCAGGAATTTGCAGGTTTTCTTAATATAAGTAGGTACTATATCACAAAGATAGTATAAATATTAGGTACGGTGCGGTTTTCGAATAAAGTATCAAAGGTACATAAGAACGCGCAAGCATCGTTATTGCACTTTTGGAACCAATAAGTAGTAGACGAAACGGTCATAGTCCTTACAGAATATCTAAAAAAATAATTCAATTTTCAAATAATTCGAGTATTTTGTAACAACAATCACAAAAATGCGCAAAATCCGCTCTCCTAGCTTAGAACAGCGACACGGATATTCATATAGGTAATTACCGTGACGACTTTTTCCAAAATAGGTAGGTCCTCTTCAAAAACTTACCTAGGCACTGGTTTATACTGACTATAGATATAATTTTCAACACTAAAAAATATATTTTTACACACTGTATGACAAAGTACAATAAATTATAGAACTGCGCTTATACAAGGCGGTGACCGCACTGTTTCTAGTAGCCTCACATGACTTGTACTGAACTTAAGATCGTGCCTACCTAGGTATTGTGCCTTGTAAAATGGTTCTAGAATAACTTTGTTTACATTCGTTGAATGTTTTATTTCGAGCCCTCACAGAGCGTGTCATGAAACACCCGAGCGTGCGGTCGGTAAAACTGTTTTCATGTGAGAAGCTTGCGCAGGCAAAACTGTGAAGCTTTGCCTGTGGTAGGTCCACGTACTATACAATGCGAGCACGTGTATACATTGAGATAGGTCCTACATTATACGTTTTCATACCGACAAAACCAACTATCTGTAAAAAGTGTCTTGTTGTGAGAGTACTTTCTAATTCATCATCATCAAAGCTCATATACGTCCCCACCGAGGGGCACGACCTACCCTAACTAGATATGTTAGGGCGATTAGGCCTTAGTCAAACCACGCTGGCCCAGTGCGGATTGGTTGACTTCACATACACCTTTGAATTACTTCACATGTGTATGCAGGTTTCCTCACGATATTTTCCTTCGCTGTAGGAGCGTCAGATAAATGTAGGTACATATGAAATTCGTGACACGAAAAACACATTGTTACATGGCAGGATCGATCGCGAGCCTCCCGATTCTACTCGGGGCACAGCAGTGCCGAGGCCCCAGCGCCACCGACGCTCTTCACTTTCTAGTTCTTTTTATTAAATTTGTTTTACTTTCAGCCTCTACGTGTTGGACTGGATTGTGAAGATATTATTCTGGCTATTCGTACTTTCCTTGCTAATTTCGTGGTACGAGCCGGTGAAACGTATCTTCGCTCTAGGCGGCCCCATGGTGAAGCCCCTGCCATTCGTCGGAAATGCTGTGTTTGATGACGAAAGTTAATATATGGTTATCAAATATAAACCTTTAGACAAACAAAAGTGTATTTAGTAGGTAGTATTTTTTTTAGTATAGTAGTCAATGATCGTGAAGCAGTCTAAAATTTACTAACACTTGATAGGTTGGATATTACCTACATACTTTATAGTTCAAATTTCGTTAATAAGTGATTTGTAGTGCAAATATGACAATTACAGATGTATCTTTTTTAGATTTTAGTTACCAGTGGTCTTAAAGATTAACCACTTTCTATCCAATGAGCGTCTTGCCATTAGACCTAAAATTTAATTTAAAAAGAGCATATTATTTGTGTAATTACTACTATTTATAGTAAATGTACAAATCAACATAAACACGAACTTTAAAATTGTGTAATACCTACCTATGTATTTAAATAAGAAAATCCCTGCGGGTTAAGCCCAGTAACTGGCTTAAAGCGTTCGCGTTGAGAATGTATAGTGAAAATTTTTCTTTTATGATAAATGCAAACGAAGACGTTTCTGATACCTACTACTAATAAATGACTTTTTTGCTTTGAGACAAATTTCATCCAAGATGAAGCTCGCTTCCACCTTCGGCCTAATCGTCACTTACCATCAGATGGGATGAAGGCCTAGAGCTTCCCTGTTGTGATTTAAAAAAAAACATTAAGTTTCTACTTATGACAATAAAAAAGCCTAGAGATAATCTGCATCTTTGTCCTGCTCTTTGGTCTCGCGAGATACAGCAGAATCCTGCTCTTCACGAGATTCTTCATCAAAATCAAAATAATCATTATTCAAATAAGACTTGATAGAATGCTCGTCTGTGTCGTCCAAATTTTTTACCTACCTTATGAAACGGTTCTAGGTATTTCGAGATCTCTGTATACCGAAATTGAATGCTCTGTATATCATTAAACGCAAACAAAAGTATTAAATACTGTGCGACCTAGCAATTATTCAAGCATAGATAGTCAAATCTATTACATGAGGTGAAGATAATAATTTGCTTATTCGTGTAAATCTGTGTTAAAAATGTATAAGAATTTCTTATAGTATCAATATGCATTGTGTAGATATGTACTTTACAGTTTTTATAAATCTGTGGTTGTGCACTGTGGTTAAATTAGTTTTAACACCCAAATGTATGTTAATGTTTTTGTTATTTTTTTGTTACAATGTAATAAATAAAATTATTATACAATATTGAGCGTATCATACTTATTTAAAAATACGTGTGTAAATATGCACACACACTGCATGCGTACATTTCCAAACAATTTCTAATATAAATGAAGCATTTCGCAAATAAGATTGAGTGGCATTATGTTACACAATAAAATACTCATAAAGATCTATAGCAGCTTTATTTAAAAGATAGACATAAAAATAGACTAATTTCACTTTTCTGTCAGGCAAAAGTAAAAGTAAAAGCTACTCTTAAAATTGTTGTTCATATTTAAATTACATTTTAAAACATTTTAATTGATTACTATTTTATAATAAACATTCAATTACTAACATTAAAATTAAACAGTCTATAAAAATTCAGAAATAATAAATGTTACACGTGACATAATAACTAGTAGCAAATGTTTGATTTAAATGCTACACAAACTTACAATAGACACAAATCTAGTGACTACGGATCCGAAGCAAGATTATAGTGCTTCTCCAATATATCTTGTTATATGCATGGAACTTTTAGGAATTTTAGTGAACTTCAGTAATTCCATTACTTGGTAGCGTTAACGATGTCGACAAACTCTGGCTTCAGACTAGCGCCGCCGACAAGGAACCCATCGATGTCGGGACGTGCGGCTAGCTCCTTAGCAGTGGCACCTGTAACTGACCCCCCGTACTGGATCCGGACCGCGTTAGCGACGTCGGCTGACACGTTAGTAGACAGCCAGTTACGGAGGGAAGCGTGTACGTCTTGTGCCTGAAACAAAAGAAATGATTTTATAATAAACGAGCTGATGAATGATTTTATAATAAAGCGTCGATGGCGTAGTCATCGCCCTAGTTAAGGGAAGGCTCAAGCCCCTCGGTGGGGACGTATATGAGCTGTTGACGATGATGATGATGAATAAACCAGCTGACCCGGTGAACTTCGTATCACCTTGACAGATGGTACAAGTATACCGTCATATTCCATAATTATTTTTGAATTTTTCTGGCTTTTCTTTGGGATCTTCCCTATTATATTCCTTTTTACGCCACCCCTGTATTAAAGCGAACAAAAGGAAAATATAAATATTCAAATCAGTCAAGCCGTGGCGCGAGAATTTTATTATATATACACGGTGTCTCATAATAACCAATAAATAATCAATGCGTTATCTAAAACTAATTATTAAAATGTGTTTACACATAATGTCATTCAACCCAAAATTTTCATGTATAACATAGTATCATCATCATGTCTATTCTATGATTTACATGAAAATTTTGGTTTGAATGACATTACGGGTAAAAACAATTTAATAATTAGTTTTAGATAACGCATTGATTATTTATTGGTTATTATGAAACACCGTGTATAGAAGATATCAAGGGGGCTAACTCGACCAGACCACTCCACTAGTCCCCACAGACTTGAGATGAGTTGACGAATAACTCAAAATGAAATCGTCTCCAGAATTGTTTAAAAATTTAATCTGTTTAATTTTACATATTTAAAGGGAGTCAGATTTTGCTTTGAATAATTCTAACAGTGTTCTTACTACAAGATTATATTTTTCGTAAAAGCATAAATGATTGTGTAATTAATATTCAGACTAAGTCTAAGTTTAATATTAAATTATTCTTTTTTGTTTATTCTAATTAAAAAAGAAACGGTAGTGATAGATATATCAATATAACATTTACCTGTTGTGGTGTTGCAGTCTTGCCAGTGCCAATAGCCCAAACGGGCTCATAAGCTAACACAACTTTGTCCCAGTTGTTACCAATGGCTGGAAGAAGTGCCTTGGTCTGCCTGAACACCACTTCCTCAGTTTTACCAGCCTCCCTCTCTTCCAATGTCTCGCCAATGCAAGCGATCACGTTCAGACCTTGTTCAAGGGCATGAGCAACCTAAATAGACAAAGATTTGTTTTAAATCATCAGGTGTTGTTAATTAACTATACATATTTAACTGTTCATTGTTATACATGTTCATCAAAGACATTATAAGAGTAGACCAACAATGCAAACGAAATGTATGAAGTCCCTTTCAACCAATTTTGATATGATAATAGCTAAATAAATAAGCATAATTAAGACTCATCGGTAATAAATAATGTTACAATGTGATTTTGTTTTTATTACTGTTCGTTTTTTACACTACAAAACGAAGTTATTTGGGCATGTTTAAGTATTTTTATAACTTGACGCGCGCTCGACAGTCGAATGCAGTACAAATACAGTATGAGTAGCGGCCGCCTGACCGCTGTTGTGGTTGAAGGGGGTTTCTTAGAGGCCGCGCGTATTGTCGGTCTATCTCTTATAATGTCTTTGATGTTCATTGTTATACTCGCACCGACAGGCATTTCTATATTATTAAAAAAAATGTTTGTGAAGTATAATATTGTAATGTTGGCATTTTAAAAGAGGAGACAAAAAAAATACAAGTCCTTCCGAGTTTCTTGCCTGTTCTTCTCGAGAAGGCTCTCCCAATTTCCGAACAGGTGTAGAGTCAATTTTTTTTTTCATTTGACTTCTATTTGCAGTTGGGGTGTGTGTACATACAAGGATTAAATAATTTAGTTAATTAAATTCTCGGTTGAAGATTTTTATGTTTTTTTTTGACGTCAATAAGTGCCTGTAAAGGTCTATATTGAATAAAGATTTTTGAGTTTGAGTTTATAAAATTTTTAAAACCTTTTCCGCAATCAAATCATCTTTTTCCCCAAATATTGTCCTTCGCTCCGAATGTCCCAGAATCACCCAATCCGCACCAACATCTTTAATCATTGCTGGAGAAATTTCACCTGAAATATTATTACACTTTTAAATTATGTTTCATGTATTATGAAATGTACGTTTTTAAAAAAATTTTGGAAGTTCAAAAATCAGCTACTTATTGCGATAATAATGCGATTCAACTAAGAATAGGACCGACTTGGCGCCATATTGTGACGTCATAGCTGTCAATTCAAACCAGTTAGGTAGAGTGAGCCAAAAAAAGTTTTTCTTTAATATAATTTATTTAGTAAAATTAAGTGAGAAAAACACATCAGATTTGTTTATAATTTTTTTTGCTAAGATTGATAGAAATAAAAACATCAGATTTTTTATAATATTTATTTATTAAGACTGAGTGAGAAAAAGCATTAATCAGAATCATATCAGAAGAATACATTTAGGTTCAGTGGATGTTGAACATTTGAATGGAACAGCTGATTTTTTTTCGCGATTTCGAGATTGGTCCCATAGTAAAAGTTGTTCATTCTGCTTGTCTAAACAAGCACACAAAATTTGGCTCCTGATGGAAATATAACCCAGTATAGGTGAAATTCTTGTTTTTTTTTTACCTACTGAAAATATAGCAAATACATATGTATCACTAGAGTAAGATTAAATATGCAATGACTGCTCAGAATGGGGTAAAGATGCAGTTACATATGCAAATGCATATAAGGGGTCGTTCAAGTATTACGTCACGCAATTTTTGATCATTCGTCCTCCCCATGTAACGCGTTTCTGTACCCCCCCTCCCCCTAAACGTTACGTTACACCCAAGTGACCATTTTTATAGACCAAGAACAGCTGATGATGAAACTCTCCCTCTTTGAAAGACAACAGTTTACAACTCACTTTAACAACACCGGCTGCAGCAATGTGCTTTTTTATACTAAAGAAGGAAAACAAAATAAAAATGACGTACAATACAGTCGAAGGATTCCCCGTTTATTTAAATGAAAAACTAGCAAAATATTCTAGTTTTTCATTTAAATAAAAAAAATGTATCGTAACGAGTTTTTCGAAATCCCTCCGAACCCTGTAACGCATCCCTGTAACGCATCGTAACGTTTTACAAGAAACCCCACCCCTCCCCGAAATTGAGTTACGTAATACTTAAACGTCCTCTTAAATCCAGTTACTAGTCACAATGAATACAAACCAGTAAATGCTCCCTTTGGGACTTTCCAACAGTTTTGCGCGGCAACGCCAATATTTTCAGGTATAATGCTCTTAACATAAGCAAGGTAGATGGCTGGTACACCAATCACAACCTGTGTTAAATAAAAATTGAACAGTTTTCATATGATTTATACAGAAAGTCACGAAGCAATACCTAAATAGGTATACTGGGTAAAAATTGGATGACACCATTGCATAAGGTTGTTCTGAATATTCGAATCGATCGGTACTGGCTGGTAATACCAATATTCCAGCGCTCGTCTGGCGTCGAGTGCTGGATTTATATTGACACTAGCTTTTGTTCGCGACTTCGTCCGCGTAGAAGTACTTTTTATTGATTCCCTTTAGAATTCCCGCCCCCCTTAAGGAATGATTTCGGGGATAAAACCTATTCTTTATCCTTCTACACAACTCAAACTATCTCCATACCAAATTTCATCCAAATCGGTTCAGTGGTTATTGATTCCCCATACAAACTTCTACCCCGCTTTTCTTCTCCTTAAGGGGTGATTTCTGCGATAAAAGCTATCCTATGTCCTTTCCTATGACTCAAACTATGTCTATACCAAATTTCATTGAAATTGGTGCAGCAGTTTTGGCGTGAAAGCGCGACGGACAGACAGAGTTACTTTTGCATTTATAACATTAGTATGGACTCTTGCAACATTCAAAAACAGGGTTTTTTTAATGTGACAATGTTTTAGTTACATTACATTATAACCTTATTGTAATTTGTACCTATATTTTGCTTTATCACTAGATTCACTAGCCATTGTGAATGTAATAAATGAGATTTTTATTTCTTCAATAACAATAACTTACATCAACATTGGGATCTAATGGACCCTTCTTCAAGTTGTTGACAATTTCATTAATTAGATTTTTGTCTCCATTCATCTTCCAGTTACCACCAACAACGAATTTACGACCCATTTTCGTGACCTGTGAATAAAAAATGAACTACAATTTTAATGAATGCTATTTTGATAATACTGACCCTACAACCCTAGAGTGCTGGACTTGCTGGAGTTCTCGACAAAGTTCTGTTCTTGAATTTATTTTTAGCTTTGAGTTCTCATAATTTACCTTGAGCTCACATTCTACAGATAAATCTATGACATGGTCAATTAATTTCAAATTATTAATTTCAGTCAATTTTTAATCTTTTTTTTATCTGTGATAAGCGAAGCTATTATAATTAATTTATATTGATGTAACATAATAATTATACATGACATGGAATATGCAACAATAACAATATGTTTTGCCAAGGGGTTTATGTACTAGAACTAACTTAATATTAACACCTTGTTGTAAAAGTACATAAAAAGCAATAAGTTGATGATGATGATGATGATTTATTAAGACACATCAATCTAGTAATTCCAATAAAGAAATAAGCACTCTTAGCATTATTTCACTTATGTTCCAAGCAAACTCAAACTTTGCAAGCCTACAAGTAGGGAATGCAATCTCGTTCTCGCGAGATCTCGGCCTTTTTTAGCGAGATTGATCACGGACGAAAAAAAGGCGAGATCTCGCGAGTTTAACGAGATTGCACTTGAGCATAAAATATTCTAATAGTCTGACTAATCGGTAGGTATATGTTGTTAATTAATCTGTAATATCTAATAGATCTACTAAGTAGATATAGTTTAATTACTTTCATTTAATTGATAATAATATCTCAGTTTAAGAGGATTGTGAAGTAACCGTGCGCGGCGCGAGTAGGTATTTTCTAAAATGCTATCTGTTTCACACCGCTCTGCCTCCGGTCTGGCGTTTACACAAACAAATACAACATGCGCAAATTTTCACGCACACTACGACACAGCAGCGCGCGACTCGGCCACGATACTCGGCGGCGGCGGCCGGCGGCCGGCGCGAGAGCTCGAGATTATTATTCTATCGTTCGTAATGTTTTGCGTTGCTTATATTTCTGACTCCCTTTCCGCTCGCAACTTCGCCATCGTTACTTTCATTTTTCGTGTGGGAAATTTATGTTTTCACACAGGAAAAATAATTTTATAGCCTATATTACTCAGTGATAATGTAGCATTCTATTAGCCAAAGAATTTTTAAAATCAGTCTGGTAGTTTTTGAGTTTATTCATTACAAACAAAAATACAAACGTACTTAATCTTTCTTTCTTCATAATATTTTAGTAGATGAGTTTCGGAATATAGAATTTATTTACATTTCGTAAATTATTTCGGGATCGAATCGAATCGAACCCGGACCGGGTTCGATTCCCATCGGGTACAGAAGCTTTTCTGATCGGTTTGGTTGGTGGTAGGGCTTCTAAGCCCACCTGGCTAGCTACCACCATCTTACCTAAGTTTGTCGCCATTATAACATGTTAATAGCATTGCTGTTTTCCGATATAAGGCCAAGAGCTTCCCTGTCGTATGAAAAAAAATACCTATTAGTAGGATTATATGTAATCAGCTGCTTTAAATTATATTGTTAAAATGAAAAAAAAAACGTCAAAACCGTACGAAGGGTGCCTTCTCCAAATATATGCCTACCCTGCCTACCCTACATATATTATTTACTTTGTCGTTTATATTTGTTATACATTCGTAGATTCCATAACGCGAGTACAAATAAAATAATATTAAAAATAACGCTACTTGCATATAGTTTGTTACACGTTTTTTAGCTGCTCCAACTTGGTTATACGAAAAATAGTTTCTGAGCAACTTAGAATACGATAACGAACATACAATGCATAACAAATACCTATCACAAGAAACAAAAAACGAATTTCTTTTGACTGTGTGTCTTTGTGGCACATATCTATTATAAAAAAATAAAAACCGACTTCAAAAACAGTGAAAAGTTAAAAATAATTATAAGAATAGGTACAGACAACATCACACTTTTATATTGAAGTCGGTGCCAAACGATGATCTCCTAGAAAGTCTTAAAATTTGTCACCGACTTCAATATAGAAGTATGATGTTGTCTCCTACCTATTCTTATAATTATTTTTAACTTTTCAGTGTTTTTGAAGTCGGTTTTTATTTTTTGTAAAATATTTTTTAATTTTACCTTTTTAGTGAATGAAGTCTTTTTAGTGAAAGAAAAAAAATTTGGGTTTCCCTCGATTTTTATGGGATCCCATCATCATATCCTGACTTTGGTGACTTTGAGACCATCCCAGGAGTATGCTCTATCGAATACAAAAAGAATTTTGAAAATCGGTCAACAATTGGCGGAGTAATCGCGTAACATATACACAAAATACGACACACGTAAAAATTTAATGGTTTTTCTCGATTTTTATGGGATCCCATTATCAGATCCTAACTTTGATGACCATGGGACCACCCTTGGAGTATTCTATCGAATACAAAAAGAATCATCAAAATCAGTTTATAAACGACGAATTTATCCGCGAACAAACATAAAAAAAGCATATATACGGTCGAATTGAGTAACCTCCTTTTTTCGAAGTCGGTTAACAAACAACTACATTCTTACAATTTATTTTCTTATTTGATTTTAGGAATTTACAGTTCGGTAACAGTTTACAGGTTGCTTACCCTTAAATAAGGTTTGTATTGAAATGAGATCCTAAAAATAAAACACTAAAATCAATAAACGTATTCGAAAAGACATTTACTTTTTGATGTAGAAGGTATTTGTGTAGACTTGAGTAATACCTTTCAGTTTTTATCGATATATCGATATTACTTTCTCCTCCCTAGTCGACAATAACTACGATAACATTATGTCACATCACTAGTAGATTATACCCCATTATACCCCTGCCCCCGACCCGTATCGTGCGATAGAGAGAGTTGCAAGAATTGGTCGAAATTGCCTACAATTCCTGTTTGAAATATTGTTTCGGGCGATAACTGTTTTACCCCCCTAAACCTTTACGAAATTAGACACTTTTGGTCTCATTCGATTCAGTATACCTTAAACTATGTTTGTACGTTTTGCTTTTAAATTAATAATTTGCGTAATTCAGTAAAATTTAGTCAAAAAAAGATAAAAATGCTCGAGGTAGTTTTTAAGTCTAAAATATAGATATTTAGATGCTAATAATTTATATTCTGAGCAATATTTCTTCAAAATCAAAACGTACAAACCTAGATCTTCATTATATCTACAACATTTCCAAAAATTATGAAAATTGGCCTATGTTTAGTGGGAAAAAAGCGTTATCGCTTTTTGTATGAAAATTTACAGCTTCACAATCCTCTTAATAGTCAACTCAACTTAGATAATAAGTTTCATTTTTTTTGACATCTCGTTGTTTTGTTTTGTTATAAAAGAACTGTTTTATTACTAAAAGATTTTTGTTTGATATTAGAAGAGAAGACTGGTTGTTTCTTTCATTCGTTATTTGATAGATACGTATGTCAAAGTTTACTACTTAGAAGTTTATTAAAAAAATTATAGACAGATACGTCAAACAATGTTTGATGCATAAAAGTCTACTGAAAAAATTCGTGAAAATAAATATTTATCTTATAATACTTATAATATTTATTATTTTTTTCCTAATTTATTCAAATATTGTGATTATTTTCAAAAAAACACACCGAACTGCTAATCTCGCGAGATCTCGAAATTGGCGAGATCTCGCAGTATTGTTATTCATAAACTCGCGGGATCTCGCTTGAGCCCCAATCTCGCGAGATTTGCATTCCCTACCTACAAGCCTGAGTTTTACAAGGACAGTAAAAAAAATCCATTTATGCCATATTTTTTTTTACGTAAATTCAATCTTTGTCCGTCCATGCTTTTTTCCAACTACGTGCCAAAGCTTCTACGTCATACGCCACTCCTAAAAAACATTCTTCATGTACTACATAAAAATTATTTACAGCACTTTCGACCTTTTCATTCAATTGAAATTTTTGCCCGCCAAGGTGTTTTTTTAAGTTTGGAAATATGTGGAAGTTTGAAGGTACGAAATCTGGTAAATAAGCAGGATGAGGCAGTAATGAAAAAAACCACAATCATGACTTTGAACCATGGATTCAATCAACAGACGTGTGACCGCGAGCATTGTCTTGGTGAAGCAACACTTTCCTTCTATGTATTCTGGGAGAGAGAGAGACGATAACTTAGCATTCCATGGATTCACCGTGCGGATGCCGGGTCTAGGGCATGGATACCGGTATACCGAAATACCGGTATAATGATAAAAATTTTCGGTATTTTGATACCGGTATTTGAGGATACAATACCGTTATTTCGGTATTTCAAAAAATATATATTTATTTTCGCAAGGGTGTTTAAAGATTATGCGGAACGCTCAATTTCTATGGTTCATCGTGATGTTCATACTGCTGATCAGTTTTCATATGACAATCACGAAAAATTTCGATTATGGAAAATCATCACAAAATCAACTACGCAAGACACTGCATGCATATAGCTAGTATTTAGGTGGTATTTAATGATACTGCTTTCAGTTGTTCGTCTAATGAATTACTTCTACAAATAAATTGCTGTTGGCACTCTGCATCTGCACAATACTGCAGAAACAATACGTAAGCGCTCTGCTTTGAAGCGACAATCACACCAACCAACATCATATATCTTTCTCTCTTATACATTGGGCTAGTGCACGGCCACGCTGCACCTCTCCCTCAGTTCTGCTGTTTTCCAGTAAGTGTATTATCTATGCTGTTTTCATTGAAGCGAGAAAATGTGCCGGTATATAGTTAGCTTCTTATCATGACAATACTTTAACAATAATTTTGGAGTCCATTTAAGTGTGAACACATCGTCACCACGCACATTGTGTGAGTAGTGTTGTGTTTGTATCCTGTACAAGTGCAATTAAATTATTGTTAAATGGTTTCTTATCATTAGAGAATAAGACTGATTTTAATACCTATTTGATTGTGATATTTGTGTCAATGAAACAATATAAATAATTCTAAGACCAAACCGAATTTTCTTTAGTATTCTTCCTCCTCCTTGAGTCGTATTCCTCAGTATTGGGGGTCGTGACCTGACTTCTATATCACTTTCTCACGTACGGTCTTTCTCCATCTGTTTCTGTCTCCGGATGTGTAGAGGACGTTGTGGATTGTGGAGTCAAGAGCGGTGCGGATCTGGTCGGACCAACGCATTGGGCTGCGTCCACAAGACCTTTTCCCATCAACTTTACCGGTCACGATGAGTTTCTCGAGGTTATCACCGTCTTTCCTTGCAATGTGTCCGAAGTATTCTAAGATTCTGCGTAGACACTCAGATGACAGCCGCGAGGAGATTTTGAGTTCTCGTAATATGGAGGCGTTAGCCCGAAATGCTGTCCACGGGATACGGAGCATCTTTCTCCAGCACCACATCTCAGTCGTCAATGCGTTTGCGGTCTGCAGCTTTCAGTATCTACGTCCCAGCGCTATAAGAAAAGATCGAGAAGACTAGAGTCCGTACCAGTTTGGTTTTAATTTTTACGGAAATGTTGCGATCTCTCCAGATTTTTTCAAGCTGAGACATGGCGCTTTTGCCCATGCCAATTCTCCTGCGCACTTCCTTTTCGCACGAGCCATCGTTACTGATATTAGAACCCAGGTAGATGAAGTTGTCTACTATTTCTAGGTCCAGCGCGCCTCGATTCGTCGTTGACGTCATCTCGCTTAAAGAGGTTGCAGAGAGGGAGCGGGAGGAAGATCCCCAAGCTGCTCTCCTCTGCCGCAGGCGGATAGGCAGGCGAAGGCGGGCATTCGCACAAGCAATGCCCGTCTAATGACCCTGCCGTAGAGGCCTGCGTGCACGATTGGCCCCGTGCACGCCGCCGTAAGGCCCCTTCGTCTGAGGATTGCCCTGGTGTTCTCGGACAATTTCTCCTTGGCGATAGCCCGATAAACCTGGTCGGGCTTGCCCGTACGAGCTGGTAGTGATAGTCGCAGTGTGAGCCCTACCATGCACGCCCACAAGGGCAGGGAGAACACCAGGGGGTTTTAGTGGTCGGCCTAGCACTCTGCCGGGCCAGCCCCATACACGCCTGCCATCTAGCCAGCTGCGGTTACGGTGCGATTGCGCATCTTCCCCCGGAAAAAAAGGTCCAGCGCGCCTGACTTCTAACTTCCCAGATCTATATCTACACCATGATCTTGGTCTTGGACCTGTTTATGGAAAGTTCCATCTCCTCGCTAATCCGCTCCATTCGGCCTGGAAGTACAGACAATTCCGACTCATTTGCTGCAAGGAGGGTAGTGTCATCGGCGTAGCGCAGGTTGGTGATTTTCACGCCACCAACTGTGATTCCACCCTCCCAATTCTCGCAGGTTCGTCTCATCATGTATTCACCAGAGGCGTTGAATTGAATGGGTGACGAAATACATCCCTGGCTTACTCCTTGGTGTAATTTAAAGGGTTTTGAGGTAGTTTTATCGACTTTTATGACTCCCTGGCTTGAACCATACAGGGTGCGAAGTAGAGATGATTTGGTACTCCAAGATCTTGGAGGACCCTCCATAAGCAACCCCAGTTGATATATTATTAATATTCTTAATCCATTTTGTGGTTTTTAGGGAGATGATACATATTTTCAGTGTTTCTGCCATAAAGCGTAGAAAACTGCTTTAATCGCTCTCCCCAAACAAGACTTACCAATCGTTATTGAAATCATTTAAATAGTAGGTAATTAACAGTATTTAAATAATACCGAAAAAATACCGATATTTCGGTATACCGGTTTTTGAAATTACAATACCGGTATCAATACCGGTATGAAAATCTTTCCGATATTCCATGCCCTAGCCGGGTCCATCGCGTTGCAGAGAAAAGAGCCAAGAGCAGTGCCTGGGGCTTACAACCCAGGTGCAGGTTCAAGTAGCCACTTTACAATGCATCAACATCCACCTTCACCACTCCGGCTCCTCTCTGCCTAACCATATTTGATACGATTCCGTCAGTGCCGCCTTTGTTACGCGGTTTAATATTGAGCTCACGGACGTTCTCGATAAGCCTAGATCTTTTAGCAATGTGTATAAGGATTTTGCCGGAATACCTCTCGCGCCTACTTCTACCGCATATAAGTGAACATAATAACCGTTTTTTGTGATATCGTTGGTAAGATCGTAGTATCTATTCAATTTAAATGTGTGGTCTTTGGGAATGTTATTTTCCCACGGCACGGTGAGTTCGATGAGTAGCACGCGCTTTAGTATCCGAGAGTAAAGCAAAATGTCTGGCCTGGATGCAGTAATCGCTACGTTAGACGGAAACTTTTATTGTTTTTTATCATACGTATCCATCACAAGGGTCCAATCCGGTGCCGAGCCTATAAGCGAATAGGGTTTATTTATTGGTTTTGTTTAAGAGCCCTCTTTGGTGAATTGGATGAGGCTTGTGGTTGTTGTCATCCCTTTCTGGGGTCTTGCGACCGCTTGACTGACTGCTTCCCGTATGATTTGGTTGCGCGCCTATCATGAATTTTTTATAGAATTGAAGCCTAGACTCTAGTTCGGAACTGTTATTGTCGTTCGGGAGAGATTTAACCGTAACGTCTTTGGATTTGCTTAAGATGTGTGTTTTAGTGACTCTAAGGTGTTTAAAGAGCTCTGATGGTCGTTTTAGTTTTAAGCCGAAATTATTGGATCCCTAAATAGTGTTGAAGGATCAGCCGAATGCGTTAGATCTAGCCAAGACTTCAATATCTTAATGACATTGGTATCTATCTTCAAGAGAAGGGTTTTTTAAATTCGTATATAAGGAAAGACCATATTCTTCGATTTCCTCTCCTAATCTTCTGACTTCGCCTAAGCCAAGAATATCCCATTTGATCTTGTTTAGTGCATTGTAGAGTTCTAAAAGTCTTTTATTTGTTCTTAGTGTTAATACATTTAAAGTTGCAACAAAGACACTGTGGCCTTGTTGACGTGGTGTTGTGACGGCTGGAGGGTAGCGGCTCCGAGGAGCTATTGGTCCACTTTGGACCACAATGGCACGTGAGAGGGAAACATGGAAGAGCCTGGAGGAGGCCTTTGTGTCAAAAAGACAAACTAATAAGAAAAATAATTAATTGTTAAGCATATTTATTATATCATGTATTATTAGTAAATAAAAGGCTTTGAAATTGAAATTGAATAAGGAAAGACCAAGTAAGCCGCGACGTCAGATATTCAAGCCTTTTTTATATTACTTATGGGCAGTTCATCTACCTTATTTAAGTCCTTTTTAAAGCTATCTACAACTACCTGTAGTGACGGTGTACATCCTTTGTAATCTATTTTTCTTCCGAGAAACTTAAAAGGTACTGTTTCAGCAACCGTGCAAATACTCTGACCTCCTATCAGAAGTTCCGGGTCATAAGACGTAAATTTTGTATTTCGTCTACCCAGACACAGACAGTAACATTTGGAGGGTTTCGTTCTCATTCCCTTAGTCCACATTCAAAATTGGGCTATTTCGTGTAGTAGTAACTGGCATTGTTTTGGATTTCTTGTTATTATTGCTAGGTCGTCAGCAAAGGCCAATATTGACTCTGTGAATTTATTGTTAAATTCAAACCTATATCCCCATTTCTTTTCATGACTTAATAAGTTATCTATTAATATGTTTATAACGATGTTGAATATTATTGGTGATAGACAACAACCTTGAAACAAACCAACATTGTAACGTAGAGGTTGAGTAAAGTCATTTTTTTATGTTATAACAAACTTGAGTTGTGCATAATATGATGCAATCATGTCTCTGATCTTCGAGGGAAAGTTATACCAGCTCAATGCAAACATCATAAGTTCGTGCTGAATAGAACCAATTGCGTTTTCCAGGTCTACCCAGCACACTTATTTGTCTCTCATGCAGCCTGGCATCTTTCAAACTTTCCGATAGTAAAGTATTGTGCTCTAGGCATCCAGATATACCGGGCAAAAACCCTTTCTGGTGGTTTGGCCTAAAATACTTGTTGTTACTCATGAAATGCGTCATTCTAGTCTGTAAAATGGAGAAAAAGATCTTAGATATTGTGTTAATCAATGCTATTAGTCTTGTATCCTTTGGGTCAGTTACTTCGTTTTTCTTTGGAATGAGAATGAAAACCGCCTTGCCAAACGCTGTGGGTATCTGCTTCTTTAACCAGATCTTCTTACAGATGTTAAATAAGTGTTTCCGTACTGTAGGGCACTTCTTATATATTATGTAAGGAATGCCATCAGGACCTGGAGCTGATGCAGGTGCTTTCATTTTGATTTACTTGTCAATCTCTTCCAAATTAGGTGGATTTGTTTGGAAGTGAACAAGAGGGTTTTGAGATCTTTTGTAGTTAGGTTCACAGTACGGAGGTAGTTTAGCAACTTCATAAGTAGCTTTAAAGTGGTTGTAGATCTGTTCATTGGTCAAAAGAAGCTTTCCGCCTTGCTCTTTGAATATGTTTCTCGAGTACTGGAAAGGGGGGGCGGGGGGGGGGGTTCACGTGAACGACATAGAAGGATGCAATAATTAATACTCCAACTATTGTTTTGCCAGCCGACAAAATTGTCTTCACTTTCTTTGGTGCTGGTTCAACCTTTTTTTTGCATTACTTAGATTGTTCTTTTGATTCCGGAGTATAGCGATGAGCCCCAGATTCATCCATCGTCACAAATATGTGAAAGAAATTAATATTGTGTATTAGCCTCAAATATCTCCAAACAGTTGTGTGAAATCGTGAGTTGTATTCGTTTTTGCTCAGCTGAAAGCAATCTGAGGACCAACCGAGCAGAAACTTTAGAAAATCCTAGTTCATTGACTATGAAGTTTTGTATTTATTCATACGAGCTGCCTGTAATGTCAGCAATCTCCTTGATAGTCAATCTTCGGTCTGCCATTACAAGATCACACACTATCAATGTTTTCTTTAGAAGCACAAGTTGTAGACCTTCCAGAGCGAGGGTCGTTTTCGATTTTCTATCGTCCACGTTTCAATTCTGCATCCCACATTTTCACCATAGTTTACGATGGAGCAGATTCCCCTAATGTTGTTTCCATGTCATCGTGAATCTCTTTCAGTGTTCATTTTTTTAACAAGTATTTAATGACCACACGTTGCTCAATTTTCTCCATTTTCTAAAATGCTACACTTCAACTCACTTATTTTGTTTTAATTTAAAAACTACAAACGCTACTGAAAAACAATTTTGCACTTGACCACCAAATAACAAGTGGACATCATGACAGTAGAGAAATAAAAATGAGTATTTATGTGTGAGGCCCCGAACTTTTTAATCCACCCTCATATATCTCCCATTAAACAAAAAAACTACTGCGCAATGGGTCGCGGGTTCGATTCCCATACGGGACAAATGTTTTTTTTTTTTTTTTTTTTTTTATGTAAGGCCCGGCAAATGACCTCCTCCCGCCTGATGTTAAGCGGTGAAAGAGGCCCAAATGAGTTGACAGATAGAGTAGGGACGACATCCACTATCCTACCTGCCCGCCCCTTGCCGGCCTAAAAGATGCTTTTTCACACCTCTTTTGAAGGAACCCATGTTGTAGGATGGAGGAAACACGTGCGCAGGTAGAGAATTCCAAGTATGGGATGAACGACAGAAGAAGGAATCTTGGAATTTCTTGGTACGGTGTGAAAAGGAGGACACAGTGTACGGATGACTCCGAAGGCCCTTACGCGTGTTTCTGTTAAGGAATGGAGAGGGAGGGATAAGGTTAAAGAGCTCCTCAGAGCATTCCCCATGGAACATTCGGTAAAAGGCGCTAAGAGAGGCGATGTCACGACGAAGTTGTAAAGGCTCGAGGGTGTTAGTTGCCTCTACATCGCCAATTATTCGAATAGCGCGACGCTGCAATCTGTCCAGAGCATCGAGGAGGTACTGAGCGGAGCCGTCCCAAAGGTGCGAGCAATATTCCACGCAAGACCTAACCTGAGTTTTATACAACAGGCATAGTTGGTCCGGCGCAAAATACCTACGCACCTTGTTTAGGACACCGAGTTTCCGTGAGGCAGCAGTTATAACGGATTCGATGTAGTCTCTGGGGTTCAGATCGCAGCGAATGTTCATTCCCAGCAAGGTGATGTTACTCTGTGTGTGAAGGGTTGTGCCCTGAAGAGAAGGAGGGGGGAGGAAAGGTGACCTTTTCGCCGAGAACGCGCACACCTGTGTTTTCTTAGCATTGAACTCGACAAGATTGTTGGAACCCCATTCGGAGATGAGGTCCAGCGTCCTGTTGAGCTCAATGATAAGATTCTGCCTCTCCCTATCAATATTGCCACGAGCAGCCCCTGAGCTTCCGTGATATCCCCCATGCACTGTACTGTCGTCTGCATAGCAATGTATACTTCCCAAGGAAAGCATGTCATTGATATTGTAACACCGTTTTTTCTTAAAATTTCATAAAACACTAATTTTGCAAAAACACTTTGGTTTCACTGTAGTTTTAACACAAATTTCACAACTAAAATCACAATTACATTAACTTTGTCAATTAATTTCACAATATCAATGTCAAGTGTCAACGTCAACGTCGTTTCACGTCACGTCAGTGACATTTGCAATTATCTTTGGTCATTATTCACTTTTTGCATAAACAAAATAAATCTCGCGTTTATCCTGGCCTTATTTACAAAGATAGTTTTTTTTCGCCCAAAATCCCGTGCTTCCATTTAGGTGGGTTGATTTTCTCAAAATTCGGAATTTGACATTTAGACCGTTTGTTTCGATCATTTCTATAGACATATTTTAATAAAATACACTTAAGCTTATAGATTATATAATTATAGTTTCGTCGAATAGAATTTGGGAAGCATTCACAGTTTGTTTATGGTTAATTTTTTCATTACGTTTCGTTTTTCAACCAAGCTTATAACTTGGGCTGGAAATACTTATAGCATATTGTAGAATTCCGATAGATCCGTACGTTGACTTGACACATCATGACACACATGCTATGAAATGAATTTGGTTTTAGGGAAGGTTCCGTCGCCAATACGACGCTTAACATTCGGTGAACGGACCTCGATTCTAGTATGCGCGTAGATGGAACGCGCCCATTTTTCACCTTAGTCTTTGAACGCGTCTATCGTCTATGTTATGATTTGTCTGTGAGACATCGACTGAAGAAATTTGTTATTGATTCGAAGATCCTATAGTATTTAAATTAATTTCAGCGAAGAAAATCCATAGGTATTTCTCTCGTTTTCCGTGTGAATTTAATTTGAAAAGAATTTACAAAATTCAGTTCTTTTTGTTTTCAGCTTGAAGAGTAAAGCTAAGAAAAAAATACTATACCTATTTACTCGCCGGCACGCGATTCATTAAATTAAATGGATTTATTGTATCAATAAGTGCAAAAAATCAATAAGGTATCTAATTAACTTATTATATTTCATGATTTAAAGCAGATTTTGTTAATTTTATTTTTATTTGTGGGTAAATTGATTATTAAATCAAACATGTTACATTTCCAAAATTCGCCTTTTCCATCCCCTATTTCATTAAAAAAACCTGATAGTAAGCGGCATCTTAGTGGGATTAAGGCATATATTGAGTAACACTTGCGAATTTCCTGTTAAATTCTAAATTTTTACAATATTAAGTTTCACATCCTTCTTTGGCAAATAACTCACAAATTAAGCTGTTTTCTTTTTATTAATAGCAGTAATTATACACAAAGTAGGTGCTCTCCCCTCCATATGTCCTTTTTATTAACTAACCAATAAGACAATTTGTCAATTTATTAAAAATTATGTTTTAGAATTCATTTGCTATGCTTATTACATGAGGTTCAAATGTATTGACTGGGATTCCTTCAGAACTCAGTGTTAGACCCACTGACCCTAAGATCATAGGCATATTTAATTATATTTTTAACCTAACACTGTGCTATGAATCTCCAGGGCAGTTACCGGAGGCCGTAGGGCTCCGCTGCTTGACCTTACAGCTAGAAACCATAACAAACTAACCTAACACAAGGAGGAATTCTGTGGAATTGTACATATATAGAGAGAATAATCTAAGGAGCTGGAAAATTATATCACTGACCCGTGATCGCGGAAACTTAGCATCGAAGGTACGCTCTACTAACAACCGCTCCGGGGAAGGCTACTAATTTCTTTTTTTTAAAAAAAAAAAGGAAACCTATAACTATTTGTTGGTGTACTTTATTGCCCCTCATTTTGTAGTTTTGTACCCAATTTGTACCTGATTTTTACCTGCCGAGATTGATCAAACAAACCTGAACCATCCTGCCCTTGGCTTGTATTGATTAAATATTAAGTTAAGTGCTTTGCATTGAGGAATTGTGTTAACACGTGTATAAGTAAATTATAATTATGTACCTACAACAATAAAGCTTTTCATTTTGTATCGGACTAAAGGAATAAGTTTGTTTTTTTCTTTAACTTTAAGATTCCCCTATATTTCTACAATTTAGCTAGAAAAAGCACTACAATATGCAGAAGAAACAATGTTGGGGATAGAACGGAGCCTTGTGGAACACCAGCATTCACTGCCACGAACCGCGAAGCGCAGCCGTCAACGACAATGCGAATTCTACGCTCGTGGAGGAAGCTGGCAATCCACGTACAGAACTGAGCGGGCAATCCGTATGCCGGAAGCTTGGAAAGGAGAGCCTTGTGCCAGACTCTATCAAAAGCTTTGGCGATGTCGAGACTAATAGCCACAGACTCGCCGCGCTTATCGATAGATTCACCCCATTTGTGCAAAAGGAACGCTAGAAGGTCACCTGTTGACCGTTTAGGACGAAACCCATACTGACGGTCATTAAGCAACGAGTGACCTTCCAGGTAACGGATCAGCTGGGTGTTTAGGATCCTCTCCATGATTTTACACAAAATGGAAGTGACGGCTATAGGGCGATAGTTAGCCGGATCAGAACGATCTCCCTTTTTGGGAACCGGCTGGACATTGGCCTCTTTCCAAGATTTCGGCACACAACCAGCAGAGAACGACAGACGGTATAGACGCGTCAGGACCGGAGTCAACTCCGCTGCACACTTCTTAAGTACAATCGCAGGAATGCCGTCTGACCCACTTGCTTTTCGAATATCAATCGACTGTAGCTCCGCCCGCACATCTCGCTGTCTGATGCGGATATCGGGCATAGTGCTGCCACAATGGGACAGTGTCGGAGGTTGTGCACCACAGTCATCGATACGGGAATGGGCCGCGAAGAGTTTTGCCAGGAGGTCGGCTTTCTCCTGCGGCTGATGAGCAAGTGAGCCATCGGCATGTCTCAGCGGTGGCAGCGAGGGTTGGCAGAAGTTTGATTGCACAGCTTTGGCCAGGCGCCAGAAAGAACGGCTACCCGTAGGGTGCGCTAGCAGTTCCTGACCCACTTGTGCAATGCGCTGAGCGTCCGCTCTAATGTAAGCCCTCTTACACAACTTGGTGGCATTATTATAGGCTGTTTTCAGTAGGTTAGTATTGGGATCCCTAGAAGCTCGACCTCTGATCCAAGCGCGGTAAGCTAGCTGTTTGTTTTCAACAGCAGAGGCACACTCGCGATTGAACCAGAGGTTACGTCTCCCTCTACTGACGAGATTGGAATGTGGAATATAATATTCCATTCCTAATCTGATCTCGTCAGCAACAGACGCAGCGCAGGAGTTCGGATCCATCCCACTGAAACAGCGCTGCCACCAAGGGACAGACGCGTAATAATCCCGCATACCGTCCCAATCTGCTGACGCATAGTGCCACAGACGGCGTGCTGCAACCACAGGCGACGGTCGCGACGCCTGAGGCACTGAGACGGATACCAGGCAGTGATCTGTTTGTATGGCCTACAGAAATTTGTTCTGGTCTGGGCGTATGTGCATGTGATATTCTATGTTTGTAACTGCACCCACGACACAGGAGAAAATCCTAGTGTACTTTAATTTTAAAAAAGAAAAAAAAATATTTTAACATGCTCTAAACGTGGATAATAGAAGTATTGCTGACAATAGACTCATTTCTTTGGAAAACCCTGTTTCTCATTTTTCCGTTATATGCAATCTCTATGACTGTTTAGTGTTAAAAGTTAATGGAATCAATGTTTATTCAAAAATTGAATATTCCTACAGATTTATTACCTTTTAAATTGAGCAGATTTTCCCAAAATAAATTAGTTATTTTGAAAAATTTTGGTTTTCAGTTTGTAAAATTAATAAACCTAAATCAGTCACAGTTAAAACTGATCTAATGTAAGCTTAGGCTCTTGTTTAACAAACAGGATTAAAAGATTTTATTTATTGATGGTAGATTTTGATTTGTCGAACTCTGAACCAAAGCGTGGGTCGATTTTATTGCAGGTCAGTGTATTTTTAAGATATAGGTGAACTACCTACTATCATTTTAATTTTAAATGTTATTGTGATTTAACTAAAGCAACAACTTAAACAGCAATGTTTTTATAGTAAGCAGGGGTGGACTAAGCCCCTCCGAGGCCGGGGGTGACAAAGCGGAATGAGGACTCAATTTAAGAAGTTGATATTATTTTACAAGCTTTTTATTTAGTTTACATTTGTATGTATAAGAGTTTATGTTTATTTAGTTAACATTTTATTTTCAGTTAGTATGTAGCTATTATACCATAATATGTGTTTTCATGCCTTAATTGTACTGAACTCAATAACTTCATTGAAATCAATTTCTTTTGAAACTTTTCTTTCATTTGAAAGCATGGACAGATTAACAAGTCGCTATTGATTCATTGTAGATATCTGATGCAACTAATATGCAAACGGTCAAGAAAAATTAAAGTATAAGCTAAAGCTATGACAGGGCATCAATTCACTAGTCCCATTATATTATTAATTGAAGGACTTATTCATTGCCAGTACAGGCTGTATTTATTTATTCATATCTTATCTGTATGGGATGAAATTTGTATGAGACCTCCTAACTCCATAACCACCTCTTAGATATTATATTAGGCATATTTTTAAAGCCTTGCATAGGATTTGATCAAGGTAACATGGAAGTGTTTGTAGGCCTTCAGAACCAGAGCCCCAGGTTGGGTGATCCCTTCCACCTCTCCATTAATCCACCAATGATAGTAAGACAAAGGTAAATGGAATAATACTAGATTTTACATTTCATTTAAAAAATTATGTCTCGCATACTGCCCAACATTTAATATTGTGCCATTTTAAAAAATATTTGAATCTGATAGAGGAACACTACAAAAGGCTCAACATAAGAAAATTTTTACTACATATTTTTAAAAAGGTCATGCCTGTAGATCTTTCTGGGTCTGAAGGTCAGGCACAAGCGCAATGTTATTTCTGCCCATGAAATAGGAAGTGCTGGACCAGTACACTATTGCAATATTTCAGTTTTCTTAGAAAATTTGTCAAAGTATGCTAAAAGTGCTTATTTCTTTATTTGAATTACTAGGCTGATGTTTGATTTATATAAATTAATTAATATAAATACATAATACCATAATAAACAAGGAGCGTCGGTGGCGCTCTGGACTCGGCACTTGCCTTCCAATCGGGAGATCGGGGTTCGAGACCCACCATGTACCAATGTGTTTTTCGTTTCGAATTTCATATATACATTTGTCTGGTGCTCCTATGGTGAAGGAAAACATCGTAAGGCAACCTGCATACATCTGCGAAGAGATTCAATGGTGTATGTGAAGTCGACCAATCCGCACTGGGCCAGCGTGGTTGACTAAGGCCTAATCACCCTAACATAGGGTAGGCTCGAGCCCCTCGGTGGGGACGTATATGAGCTGTGATGATGACCATAATAAAATATAATTATATTTTCTTTATTTTATATATTTACTTTTTACCTTAGGGTGCCCCGAAACTCAGTCTGATTACTATTTAAAGCCAAGTTACCTAAGGAATTAGGGTTTCGTCCATCAAGTTAATGTGAAGAACTTTAGTTGCAACTTGCTTGTTGACTTGAATAAAAGGGCAAACCGGTCAAACGTATCCTACTCTAATATTATGATAAGATAGTGATTGGTACTTATTAAATCCTTATATCAAAGATATTACTTAAGCTTCATAAATTTTCTGCTAAGAGGCTAAGTACTTACTTTTGAGGTTTATAAATTTTCAACAGCGGGGAAATTATTAACTTTGTAGTAAAAATCCAGAAATGAAATGCTTATCTTAGAACTTTAGGACAAACACGAAATCTAAAAGTTTTCAATCACAAAGCATTCTCGATTGATTTATTTGCCAAGACAATGATTGGCCGGAAATACAATTCTCTAAGAAATTTTACAATATCATCCAATCAAAAACAACGAATTCGATTACACAATATCCGTGGCGCATAGTAAACAGACTATATCCGGTGACCTATTTGACATTGAATTTATGGCGGGATTTAAAGAAATTTTCAAACTATAGGCGTATGAAGACGTTCAATATTTATCGCGATATTTGGATCATGATCGGGGGGGCTACCGCCTAACTCATAGCGATCACTCGCTATCGCCTTCGAGACATTAGAACAACAGCTCAAATGTCACCTGTGACATTAAAACTATTGTTCTAATGTCACGACAGCGATAGCGAGTGATCGCTATGAGTTAGGCGGTACGGCCGCGGATCGCGATATTTATTGATCGTGTAGTCTATGATATTAATGGATCGCGATTCGGATCACAGAATTTCTAGATATTTTAAAATCCAACTTCTTGATATGTATCGCGATATTTATTGATCGTGTAGACTTATCATCAATATTTATCGTGATCCCCGTTTTCCATTTAATCGTTACCATTTTTTCACGCTAACATCAAATGTTAACCATGTTTTGCTTTTCTTCTAAGATAATGTTAAAATTTTTAGTCGCGCTATTTGTCACAAAGAGAACCTAACCTCAAAATGGAACGCATTACGTTAACATACGATGCTAGCCCTGCTAGCGTCAAACTAATGAAACGCAATGAAGCTAAAAATGTTCAAAATGGTGCAAATCTGCGCTTAAATGGAACACGCCTTGCGTATAATTTTTATAATTTCCACAGATTAGAGAGATACTGACACCATGGAATTATTACTCAAACAGCCCCCCTAGACAAGATGCCTTTCGATAATCGCAAACGCAATCGCTAAATGGATAATGTATGAGATTTGACAATTGCGCTCGAAAGCTAAACGAGGGCTTATGTCAAATCGCATACATTTTCCTTCTAGCGATTGCGTTAACGATTATCGAAAGGCATCTTGTCTAGGGGGTCAGGAATGAGCTCTTCAAAATATTGTTGTTAAAATTTGGACTTTATTTTTATAGGAATAAAGACTAAACACTTGAAAGTGCAAAAGTGTGCCGAGAGAGATAGCAATAACTGTACCTTTTATCCCTTTCCCACAGTGTTGCTACTGCTTAGAGCATTCATACGGGAGACGGCAAGGCTGGGCGAACCCCTCTGCCAATTTACGCTGACCATATGACCATACACGTTATATAAAACTAGTTGACGCGCGGCCGCTGCCATTAGGTGTCGTTTTCGTGTCGCACTAAGAGCTCCAAAAAATGGTTAATTGTGCAGTTTCCTCTTGCAAAAGGTGATCCAGCTACTCAAATCTTCGAGATTATGGTGTTTCCTATCACATTTAAGTATAAAATATACATTACCGTGTTTCATTTGTTTACAATTTTGAAGTATTTTTTATGCCGTTACGATTGAAAAATACAATGGTACGATGGTAGCTCAACACAATACACGGGCATTATATTATCTGTGACACGGGCATTATTGCTTAGTGCTGGGACAACTTGAGTGAATGATGCTGATTCATATTTTTATTTATCATTCATTCACTCCGAAGTTTGTTTAACCAGATATAAGATTAAAATTGAAATTCACGTGTAATATAATAGAATAAAAAAATATCAAGAAAATATTATATTATTACCTATTATATTGCTCAACTTTGCTTTGTAGTTTAAAAAATATTTTTCTATACAATATACTTTTTTTTCTTTATTTAATGGCCGTACACCTCATGGTTAAGTCGGCCATACAATATACATACTTACTCTAAACAATTTTCGACTGCATCTCACTTGATTTTAAGCCTATTAAATAATCTATATTGGTATTTTACAAAATGCAATGTAAGTTTACTCCAGATAGAAAAATGTCAATAACGTCCTCTAAATTTTATGTTGTAGTTGAGGTCATAAGTACAAAAAAATTAATTATTTTTTTGTACTTTTAGTTTTTTGTTTAAAAGGCTGAAAAGATGCAAAATGTTCATAAACTTTCAAGTATATTTTATTCAACTGTACTTCTATTGAATTTTACACGTTGACTGCCAGACAGCATACAAAATAGAAAAACTATTGTTTGCGGTCACCGTTAACCGCGTTTTAATTTCGTTTCCGCGTTGCATTGCGATTTCATGCCACCTGCTTTATGCAGCAAGTTGTTGGGGACATCAGTGAAGAGCACAAAGCAAGTGATTGTCGTCATCGTCGTCGTCAGAGAAAATTTTAATTATGCAACATCATTATTTAAATCACACAATAAAGCTTTTTCTTCTTATTTTAGTGGCTTTGAAGTTTGTACGGACAATGTAAACAAACACACTTTCAACGACACGTTATGACAAATGAATAACATATAACATGTCTTACTATATGTAAAAAAAAAATTCATAGTAGTAAACATCTACTAAGCTAAAATGGTAGAATTAACGCCACATACGTGTAGCAAGGAATTTTATGTTTACTTTAACTCACATTTTTTGGAGCAACTTAAAGGAAAATACCCGATATCGTCCCAAGCGTTATAACACGTTGGGCCCTATCACAAATGAAAGGTTTTCTAAAATACTAATTTTGTTTGTATGCCAGTAAGTTGCTATCTCGTGCTTTTTACTTGCACGAGATAGCAAATTTCTACCATACGAGCAAAGCTAAACGAAAAAGTGCCTACCTATTAAACAGGTTTATAACTATATAATAAAATCAGAAATTAGTTCTTGGTAGTAACAATTCTCACGTAAAACATCTAAGACATTCCCGGTATCCCCCCACCCTCCCACTGCACCCCGCGCTAACTTGTTTTCGACGGGTTCAGATAGAAGCGTGGCGCAAGTCAAGTCACGCTAGTCATTGCTTTGATCGCACTCCGGAGTGTCGTTCTGTTATTTGTTTACTGACTTTTCATGGTACCTTTATTTTACTTTGACCATGACAAATTACTTGATGTATTTTAATGTAAATAAACCAGTTACATTTATCATAGTGTGTGGTATTCTACTAGTCAAGCCCTTTCATTTGATACCCATATTAAGAGAGTTGTGAAAAAATACGTAATCCACCATTTTGTGGCGGCGGCCATCTTGGATCAAACATAACATCCCCGAGGGCTGATGAAAATTATGATTACGCATCGGAGCGCTTACTGTCTTTTGTCTTTCTTTAACTGAAAATATAAATTCGTCCCCTCCCCCCTCCCCATCAAAACATTATACCTACGCCTATGACTGAAAATATATATTTATTTCAGTCGATCAGCTAAATAGCAAGTGAAATTGCTGTATTTGACACAAAAAACGAATTAAAGCATTTTAATAATAATTAGCAGGCCTCGCTTTGTACTAATTTAAGAAACCCTGTCTTCATTGTATTTTTATTAACTCTAGCCGAACAGGGTATAGTAATAAAAATACAATTTATTGTAACATTTCAATCATTCACTCACGACGACCCAAATAGTTACTCATTCTTTGTGTCACATCACTAGGGACATTAATTCTTTGTGGTGGGGATTGCGTAGATATACGTTAATTTGTCGATGTGTGTGTGTTTCTTCATTGTAAGGTAATATTTTCATAGTGTGTGTTCGTAAACATTTTCGTAGTGTGCGTAGCGTGTTTACCTCGCCTCCCGCGAAAAGTGGCAGAAAAATTTATACAGCGATTTGTTGCGTACCGCATCCATAGGTTAAATGATCTAAGTGCTACTGTTGTATATTTTATAATTTAGTAGTTATGAAACAACTATTGGTAGATGAAGATTTTTTATTATTGTTTATTTTAATTACTTTTAACGCCCAAAATACCTAAATTGTTTTTTTTTGTAATTATTATAACAAAATAAATTAAATTATCATGTTACCCTACTATTAATAATTATAACACTATGATTTTAAGTCTAGGAAATATTCTAGTGGTAGTGTTGTGGACGTTGGTTTAAAGCTAGTTATTTATTATAGGGAATAATAGCAAAATACGATTATAAATTGTATATCAAAATTTATTGACAATTAAAAGTGACAAGTAGAAAAGGTGTTCTTTTCTTAACCATAGAAATACTTTCAAAATAAAGTATAGGTATAGAACCTCTACATCCTCCCCACCTTGCATCTTGAAAGAAGATCAAGATACAATACTTAAGATCATTAAATCAGCCCTTAACACATTTAAAGCGAAATCTATTCGTAAAACAGCAACTAAATTATGACTATTTAGACATAACAAACACTACGTTATTTATAATAAAACAAAATTACAGATCAAGCCTAACTGGAACCTTTACAGAACGACCAGCACGAGTGGTGTATTCATTTTGAATCTCAGGAATTTTAGTAGTAACAGAGCCTGGGTTGGTGTTTATTTTACTAATAGCTTCACTGACTATAGAATCATTGTGAGAGACCTCAAGACAATATAAGCGCTGTAGAGCTCTAACTCGTTCCCCGGTAGCAGTTTTAATACGTGCAACTCTACCACAACCGTCAATACCAGGAATGATTTCTAAAATTAGTCCTAATGGCCAGTTGACTCGCTTTGTATCATTTGAACCAATCAACACGACATCACCAACCTTTAAATCTCTTCTGGCTATTTTCTTCGCATTTTGAGTCAGTAGTGATAAATACTCCTTGTGGAAACGTTGCCTTAACTGTGAGCTTAGACTATTAATGTATCTCCACCGTGACGTCAATATATTACTATCTACATTATGAATACAATCAACGTCATTACTTGCACTACTCATATTCAGAAACATTAATGGGGTGAGCGGTCTTAAATTTTCTGTGCTGTCAGCAATATACGTAAGAGGCCTTGAGTTGATCAACGCCTCTACTTCACATAAAACAGTGTATAACTCATTCTCTCGCAATGCTGCTTTTCCAAGTATCTTTCTTATGGTTTCCTTCATAGTCCTTATCATCCGCTCCCAGAACCCTCCCCACCATGGCGCTGAGGGTGGAATGAAGCGCCATTTTATTTTCTGAATTGATACTTTATCATATACTTCTTGCCAATTTACAGTACTTAGAACATTACTAGCGCCACGCAGGTTAGTGCCATTATCACTAAAAATAATTTTTACTCCTCCTCTCCTAGCTAAAAACCTTCGCAATGCCAACATAAAGTCTTCAGTTGACAGTGACGTAGTGAGCTTCAGGTGGACTGCACGGTAAGTAGCGCAAGTAAATAATACTATCCACGCCTTTTGATCAGATTTTAACAGCAACGGACCCGCTAAATCGACGCCGGTTGATTCAAAAATTGAACCACAATTTACACGATCCCAGGGTAATGGTGCCGTTGGAACAGTACACGCCTTAGCGCTATATCTTCTACAGGTAACGCATCTTCTAACTATTTTTTTAGCAAGCCTCCTTATACCAATAACCCAATATGTTTCACGAAGACTGCTAATTAATGTCTGCGACCCAGCATGTAACAGGTTGACGTGTCTCTGATCGACAAGTCTGTCTATGATAACATTTCGAGATAACAATAAAATTGGTGACTTAAAATCCACTGAATTGTCACTGACAGTGAGGCGAGTTACAACACGATGAAGACCATCTTCATCTATATGTGTTTTCATTTTCGTCTGACCACCTACGTTGTCTTCAACTTGAATAACGCGTAATAGTATTTTCTCAGCCTTGATATATTCTTGCGCGTCTAAGTCACTATGTATTCTAGGTGTTCTACGACGACAATTATTTATAAATCTAAGACCATCCAACTGTCCTTACTATCTTGGTATATTTGTTAAAATAAGTTAAACGCAACGAAAAATTCTCAGTATTTATATTATTTACAATAAAACAACCTTTCTTTAATTCCTTCAATACTTCTGTTTCATCAGGAGTTTCGTAACACGTTGGCCACTCACAAGGGGCCTTCTGAAGCCATTCCGGACCCAACCACCATTTACTGTCCATTAACTTTCTAGGGTTGCAGCCTCGGGACGGCAGATCAGCTGGATTCATATCTCCTGGAACATGACGCCAATCTTCTATCTTCGAACGCTGTAAAATCTCTTGCACCCTATTATGTACAAACACATTTAAACCTTCTCTCCGTTTGAGCCAAGCTAAGACTATACTCGAATCTGTCCAATAGAACTCTTTGCAATGAATGTCTAGACTCTCCCTAACATTTGACATTAATCTCGTTCCTAATAAAACAGCAATGAGTTCTAACCTCGGCATTGTGATATGTTTAGTCGGAGTCACTCTACTTTTTGCCATAACTAATTGTACACTAACGGCCCTAGCATCTTGAGATCGAAGATATATACAACATGAATACGCCGATTGGCTAGCATCACAAAATACATGTATAGTATTTTCACTTTCGTCTAAATCAATATGGCTTAACCGCCTCGGAATACGACAAGATTCTGTTAAATGAATTTGACTTGCCCAAACCTCCATTACTTTATTTAAATCTTGTGGTAAATCTTGGTCCCACTCAATGTTTGTCATCCAGCATTTTTGTATAACAAGTTTCGGTATCACAGTTAGAGGCGATAAAAATCCGATTGGGTCAAAAATGCCTTGTGTCAATGAAAGGACCTTTCTTTTAGTAAAATTTCGAACACTATTTACAGATGGTGCTTTACTAAATAACTCATCACGACACGGATCCCAATACTGATATGGTATTGACCGTAGCGTCTGTTATTATTGGACCTGTAACCCAGCAACGCAACTCAAACTGACCATCCAACATAATTTGCTTAGACTCCGATATAAATTTGTTCATTTCGTCTTCATTTTTTACACTTAGAACGCAATTATCGACATAAAATGAATTTCTTAAAGTTGATGAGGTCTTGCATTTGTATTTATTAAGATGGTGTAAAATAGTTGCTGCTAATAAGAAGGGACTCGTTGTGACCCCAAACACTACCCGTCTACCCGTTGATGTCTATAAACTTTAAGGGTCTTTTCACAAGCGTTTATATCCCTCCACCAAAGAAATTTCAAAAAATTACGATCTTTGGCGTTTAATGATATTTGTAAAAACGCCTTTTTAATATCTGCCGTTATTCCTATTGCGTCTCTACGAAAATTAATTAACAGTTTAGGTATGAGTTCGATTAGGTTTATACCCTTCTCAAGGCACGAATTAAGTGATAGACCATTATAATCTGCGCAGGAAGCATCAAAGACTGGTCTTATTTTTGTAGTAATACTCGATTCTTTAACCACTGCATGGTGTGGTAAATAATGACCAGTACTAGAATTATTATCGCTTACCTCCTCAATGATTCCATCTTTAATCCACTCTTCAAAAACCATATCATAATCCTTAAGAATATTTAACTTAATAAGGCGATTGGTAGTGGAGTTTAATCTTTTTAACGCCAATTCAAAATTAGGGAGTAACATATTTACTTTCTCATTCCAAGGTAAACTTACTTCATAACGATTTTCTTTATTTACACAAATAGTCTCTTTCTCTTTTTCTTTGCTCTTTCCCACGTTAAGTGGGGTCAGCTCTCCTTATCTTTCGGCGCCAGGATAATCTATCCTGGGTTGTTGGGTCGGGTAATTGGGTTTTCTTTATAAGATTGGCCATACTGGTCCACCAGGTCAAGGGCGGCCGTCCTCTTTTCTTCTTGCCTTCCGGGATTGACAGTGCTTTGTGAACGACATGCTCGCTGTCACTACGCATGACGTGGCCGTACCACCGTAGGCGTGTTTCGGTGAGCTTTTCAGAGATCGGGGTGACTTTGAAACACCTCGGACATATTCATTTCGAATTTTGTCTAGTCTCGTCACTCCGCCCGACCATCTGAGCATTTTCATTTCGGCCACGTGCAGCTTCTGAACATGTGTTTCCTTCACTGTCCAGCATTCAGCCCCATATAACATCGCTGGCCTCACTGCCGCCTTGTACACTTTCCCTTTAATGCGAATAGGCAGGCGCGGATCGCAGAGAACTCCAGTAAGTGTGCGCCATTTTTGCCAAGCGACATTTATTCTGTGGGATACATCTGCTTCGACATTTGCGTCTCGCGTTACTAATGAGCCAAGGTATCGGAATTGGTCCACCTTTGGTACCTGCGTGCCATCCGAGTAATAGATGTTGGCGTCGCCTGCTGTGTTACTGAATTTGCACTCGAGGTGTTCTGTTTTAGATCTACTTACCCGGAGGCCGGAGCCTTCCAAAGCAGTGATCCACTCATTTAGTGTGACTTGCAGTTTTTCAGCAGATTCGGCTACCAGCGCGACGTCGTCGGCATACAAGAGATTCCAGGGTAGACCATGTTGGATTTTCTTTGTAACAAAGTCCATAACTATATTAAACAGCCAGGGACTGAGTGCTGAGCCTTGATGAACTCCCACCTCTACCGCGAAGTCTTTGCTAAGACCGGCAGGACTTCTAACTTTAGTGCGGATGTTGCGGTACATATCTTGAACCAAGAGTACGTAGTCTTCAGGGATTAGTTGTTCTCGCATTGCTTGCCACACAAGTCTTCTCGGGACTCGGTCAAACGCTTTTTCGAGATCGATAAATGCGAAATGCAGGTCTGCCTTGTTCACACGATACTTTTCGATCAGTATCCTCACTGCCAGGATGGCATCCGTGGTTGACTTGGATGGGGTGAATCCAAACTGGTTTGGTGTAATTTGGCAGATGTCCAAGAAGCGTCTATTTAAGATACGTTCCCATAGCTTCAGGGTATGAGAGGTTAATGTTATACCCCTATAATTACTACACAGCGTAATATCACCCTTGTTTTTATAAAAGGGTACAAGGAAGCTTTGCCGCCAGGACTCTGGAATCTGGAGGCTCCTCATTATTGTATTGAATAGTCTTGTGAGCCATACTATTGCGATGGGTCCCAGAGCTTTCCAAAGATCTGCTGGAATCTCATCGGGGCCTAGAGCTTTATGATTCTTCATTTTCCACAAATAGTATTGTTAAAAAATGTAATTACTTCTGCCTCTAATCTTTTTTGGCATTTCGTTTCCGCGTCATCAGTAATACCAATTGATTCTAATTTCCAAAAATCTTCTATGTTACCGATAATAGTACTTACAGTGTTAACATTATTTACATTAGAATAAACACCAACCGCAGGACCCTGAACTGTCCAACCCAGCTTTGTTTCAACGGCTAACAAGTTGTTTTCCACTTGTACTGCTCGTCCAGTAAACAAGGAACCTAAAACGTCAGATCCAATTAACATGCTTATTTCAGAAATTTCATCTGTACAGTCGGAAACGAAGATACCTAAGTTAATTAATCGATTTAAAAGTTCACCTTGTCTTATCTGAGGTAAATACCCACAAATGACATCTTGCTCCAATACATCTATGTTACATGAATAATTATTGTCTACACTACAAATATTTACATTATACAGATTGTGAATTTTTTTATTCGTAATAGCACCACCAAAAAGATTATGACTGAGTTCTTGTTTACCTATACATTTTAAATTAAATTTATTTACAACATCAGTCTTTATAAAAGATCGCTGTGCGCCAGAGTCTAAAAGAGCTCTAATTATAATACTACTCGAATAAGACACAAGTTTTACCTTTAGAGTTTGTAATAGTACTGTCTTGTTAGATTGCGCCACAGTCACCTGCTCACTGCTTTGCTGAACTTTATTCTCTGGCCGGATCGCAGGTTTGGTGTTAGTACACATTAGGGGAAAGTGTCTCTTACCACATACTACACACTTAGGATGTTTCCTGCAGTTCTTCCAGTAATGTCCTGTATTCAAACAAATACCGCATGCCTTCTTGCGTTTCACAATTTCAATGCGCTCATCTATGGTGTTATTTACAGCGGTAACGCACTCTGAACTAGTATGCGTAGTCTTATCGCAAAACAAACAAGCTTTAGTTGATTGAACTGGTATTGGCCTGTTACTTTTCCCTTGATTATCACATTTTGATGTTGTGGTTGCGCATGCACTGCTTTGTATTATGTTGCACAACTTTTACTGCCTTATCAATCTCGTTGTCAAGAGGAGAACAGGTTAGTACACAATAGTTCTCATTAAGTAACCACTGAAAGCAACAAATTTTAATTAGGTACTCAGTAAATTCAAGTAAAAGTTGTTTAGATAAATATATTCATTATGAAACTTTGATATTTTTGTTTGTATTACATACTTTTTAATTAATATTCAATTACATCATTATTCAATTGGACATAAGTACATATTCTTTTCTTTGAAACATCATCTAGTGTCAGTGTATAACTTAGATTAAATCAAAAAGGCGTGAATGGTCAAGTTTTCTCTCAGTTTTCTGGTCAAGTTAAAATTTGGTTGGTCGGCTGCAGTCAGTTTTCATTCTAACTGAAAGATAAAAATTTAATTAATTTACATACAGATTTGATTTTACATACAACCTAAAAACTTCTATTTTGTTTAAGTTGGAACTGAAAAACCTACACAGATTGAGTTATTCAGTTATAGTACTTACATTAATGTGATTTTCGCAAAAATACATTTGAGTTTCAGTAGATAGTTACAGGAATTCTTTAAGCGAGTGTTAACCAAATATTTCGCATGTCTATATCACTGGGTACGTCTAATCCACAGATTTCCTGGAGTCTTTGAAGAGGTTATTCTATATTCCTGTTCTATTGTCCCGTTCCATATACAGTTTTACTATATTTTGTGATATTTAATAGAAAGCATTGTTTTTGTGAGGTTATTTCGCCCCCGTGCTTTGTTTACTATAAGACTGACGTCATTGCCACAGATAATGAACAGACTATCATGGCTGACCGTGTTTTCGGTCCAAAATTGAAAATCTTAATTTAAAATAGATAGCACTTTTTAGCCATCGAAAAAAATAATATTCATGTGCTATGGTCTAATACAACACTTATGAACATTTTAAGCCCTACTTTAAAAAAGGGTCAACTAGCCTATTGGCGTTAAAATTCTGTACAAGATATTGGCGAAACCACAAAAGTTTTAAATATTGTTGAAACAATTCGACTCACACTGATGTGTTTTTAATTATTTTCTTCTTAAAATATTACTCATTCTTTTACTAGGTATGTATTTAAATATCACAGAGAGATTTTAGTGTTGACTCATTTTTGACAAGTTGCCATATTTGATTATCTGTTATATGGCGGTGAGTTCAACATAATATACTGATTGGAAAGACCCATCTTTTGAAAGACAATCATTGACATTCATTATTTTTTAAATAATTATTATATTAATAAAACCTATCTTGTATTGAAAAGCAGATATAAAATTATTTAGCGCAACCCATTTTGAAATAATAGAATAGAATATAATATTTCTTTGTTGTACAACACCAACCAGTTTAAAGTCAACGTATAAATAATACACTTAACACTAATTGTACAAAGGGCGACCTTGTCGCTAAAAGCGATCTATTAAGCATATTATGATTTTCAAAAGCATCTTTCAGGTTGAATGTTATTGTTTTTAAGAAAAAATCCCTATTTTGTAGAATTTGTGGTCATAAATTTACGAAAGAGACAAACGGTACAGTTATTTATTTCTCGCTCGGCACGCTTTTTTAAGCAAGAACTCATTCCTGTTTGAAGCTTATATCGTAGACACATAATTACTCGTCTGTGTTTAAGGGACGTGCTTCATTGAGATAGACATATGGAGATGCCCCGTTAAACTGTTCTTTGATATCTTGACACGAATCTATCAAATATCGTTTTGTTTCTTTCTTACAAAAGTGAAAATACATTTGTAGAAAGAGATGCATACTGTTTCGTCTGTGGCATGTATTTTCTGTGACGTCACAAAAATTGCCTACCGTGACCAGTCCGCCATTTTAAGTGCCGAACGAACGTGTGAATTTTGCTACTATTAATGGGCGATAGTGAAGATACCTAAAGAGAAACTTTAATTAGTCTATCGATATATAATATTAAACAGACAGACTTACGTGCCTAATAGCTCACATGCAGTGACTAAAGTAATAGGAAATTATTATTAATTAAAATTGGAAAGCTTAATAATTGATGAATTATTATCATTGTCAATTAATTTTAGTTTTTTAAAACCTCCATTTTTCATAATAATTGAACATATAAGGTTCCTACGACAAAGTTTGTCATAAACTTTGATTAGTAACTTACCGTACAAAACTAAAAAAAATATTTAAATTACACCCAAATTATCCTACCTACTTGAAAGTAAGTACTTATCGCCTCCTTAAAATAATTTTTTACAAAAAAAACTATTCCTATTTATTTTACAATAACATTTTCTCGCACTTATTTATACAAAGAAAATACACGTCTATTGGTGTAACTTTATAGTCATACTAGCTGACTCGGCGAACTTTGTACCGCTTAAGTTAAATGATCTTTAATAAGTTTTTCTTAGAATTTGCGTAGTTCCACAATTTGAAACTGCCTAAATATTTCTGAAACACGACTTGTCGATCAAATTATTATAATTTAGGTCCGTAATGTGCAGCCCCCCTAGACAAGATGTCTTTCGATAATCGCTAACGCAATCGCTAAATGGACAATGTATGAGATTTAACAATTGCGCTCGAAAGCTAAGCGAGGGCTTATTTCAAATCCCATATATTTTCCTACTAGCGATTGCGTTAGCGATTATCGAAATGCATCTTGTCTAGGAGGGCTGTTCAGCTAAGATCTATTTCCCTAGATATGTCGTAGATAAGTGGATTGATGAATTTGTTTAAACTTAAATTTATCGATATTGCACAACTAATACTGAGTACAACACTAGTAAAGGTAGCCATTTTATGTGCCAAAGTTTTGTAGGTAGTCACGCTGATTCTGTAGGTAGGGCCGGTCCATGTATTTGTTTCTTAGATAAAGAATGAATAGATAGGACGTGACCGTATACCCGTAAGGGACAGACATAGATGACGTCATACCTGCCTAAAGTAGATGGGTAAACCAGTGTTGCTTTAAGTTTTACCCTACTTTATTTTTATAGTGGCTTTTACCACTATAAACATAAAGTAGGGTTGATTGATCTACGTATTTTTTTTTGAGACATTTTAATGAGCGCCCCTCGCTCAATAATATGTCTCAAAAAATAAAAGTGGTAGGAAGTTGCGATTTTTTTTATTGAATTCTTCATTCAACCTTCGCCGCAGTCTAAAGTTATTTACACTTTTAAATAAAACTACACTTTTCGGATTTACTCGAGTATATTTCGTTTTAAAACATTTTACTATTATTTATTTAAGCTATTATGTAAACATCTTTACAAATATAAGAAAAAATATTAGGAATCATCATCCACACGCGTCTACTGCTAGACATAGGCCTCTCCAAGTGCTCGCCACTGAGCACGATCCGCGACCATTCGCTTCCAGCTTTTGCCAGCTAGGTACCTTGCGAAGATCGTCGCTCGATTAAGAATACAGCGGGCAATAATCATTGTTTTTTCTTTATCTCTGCAGTATATTTAAAATCCAATATTTACACATTTACAAAATATTTGTTTAGATTTAGAAAATGTATAATATTAAATTTTAAATAAACATTTTCTCAAATTAGACTACTTTTTTTCCCAATCGTCTAAGCGGTTGACGCATTGGCCGTAGTTTTTTATTTGATGACCTCGCTGATTGTTTCAAACCCAGCATTTGAAGCCGCATTTTTCTCTTTCGGGGCGTATTCAAATTTGAACCGAAATCCAACACCGATGCGTCCTGAAACAATATGTATACAGGTTAAAAATAAAAGGAGGTTCCCCGAAGGAAATCTGTTAAATACAGACAAACAAGCAAATGGAAAGTCTCACTTCAAAAGAATTACCTTTGTTATCTAAAATGCTCAAAATTTTATACTTAAATCTGTAAATATTAATGTAACACAGAAACTAATATGTGAGTTCCCTTTCACGTAACAAATTACCTACGAATCAAGGAAAAATAGTCGTAGCGTAACTGGTATCATTATAACCCGGCAAAATGTTATACGCGTTGGCTGTATACGTGGCCATATTGTATGGCGACATTCCTAGCTTGTTAGGTTAACAATAACTTTACTACTTAGTTTGAAATTTCATGTTTAATCCCATAATATGATTGAGAACCATAGTAGAAGGATAAAATATTGCAATATAACTTGTATCTATAATTTAAAAAATAGTTTTGGCGCTTTTTATTGACACAATATAGGTCTTACCTGTAAAAGGTTATATTTTCCTATTTTCTAGCACTATCACTATTACAAACTAAAACGGAGCAGTGCACCATGATTTAAATGTTCAAATAGTTCACAATTACACTAATTAAAGTGTTAAATAATTACACAGTAAGCTATAATTCACAGAACAAATTTCTTCCACGTATTTGTTTAGCACCAGACGCTGGTGATAAAACTCAAACTCAAACTCAAAAATCTTTATTCAATATAGACCTTTACAGGCACTTATTGACGTCAAAATAAAAACATAAAAATCTTCAACCAAGAATCTAATTAACTAAATTATTTAATCCTTGTATGTACACACACCCCAACCATTATTAAGATGTGTGCAAATACAAGTAAAATGAAAAAAAAAAATGACTCTACACCTGTTCGGAAATTGGGAGAGCCTTCTCAAGAAGAACAGGCAAGAAACTCGGAAGGTCTTGTATTTTTTTTGTCTCCTCTTTTAAAATGCCAACATTACAATATTATATTTCACAAACATTTTTTTAAATAATATAGAAATGCCTGTCGGTGTGAGTGGAACAGTTACTCGAATGAAATTTATCCCACTATCACAAAGTGTTAACACCCTTTAAACGTCAATTATCACATTTTTTGTCAATCCCAAGCAGTTTTATCTGTCATATAATCAGACACTTTATAATATGCTTTTTTCATAAGTGCGCCCTTGATAGCGACTTTAAATTTATTCAAGTTAAGTGCTTTAATATTATTTGGGATTTTATTGTAGAAACGTACACAAAGGCCTTTGAAAGAATTATTAATTTTTTTAAGCCTAGTATTTGGTAACGCTAACATATTCTTTTGCCTAGTATTTACTGAATGAATATCACTGTTTTTACAAAACGAATGTATATTTTTATGAACATATACTATATTCTCGTAAATATATTGCGACGCGACGGTCATAATACCAATTTCTTTAAATTTTTCTCTCAAAGAGTCTCTTATTTTAAGGTTATAAATAGCACGAATAGCCCTTTTTTGCAGCACAAAAACAGTCTGAATGTCGGCAGCATTTCCCCACAGCAAAATGCCATACGACATCACACTATGAAAATAGGCAAAGTATACAAGTCTTGCTGTATCAACATCAGTCAGCTGACGTATTTTCCATACAGCGTAGGCTGCAGAACTAAGTCTCTTCGACAATTTATCAATATGTGGGCCCCACTGAAGCTTTGAATCTAAAGTAATACCAAGAAATACTACGGTATCCACAAGGTCCACATTTTTATGCTTTATGTTAACAGTGGTGTGAACCTCTTTAACATTGGGTAAAACAAATTTTATACATTTAGTTTTCCCTTCATTGAGGCACAAGTTATTCGCATTAAACCAGTAAACTATTCTTGAGATAGAACTATTTACATCGTCATAAATTTGCAATCGTCTTTTAATTTTAAACATAAGTGAAGTATCATCTGCAAATAATACAATCTCATGCCTGTCTTGTACAAAAGCAGGCAAGTCATTTATATATATTAAAAATAGAAAAGGACCAAGAATTGAACCCTGCGGAACTCCCATTTTAACCGAGGCGCCCTGGGACCTCTCCCCGTTGACGTCTACTTTCTGAATCCTCTCAGTCAAATAGGAGACGAGTAAATCCAGAACAGTGTCGCGAAATCCATAGTAGTGTAATTTCCTGATCAGGGTGTCATGATGAACGCAATCAAACGCCTTGGACAAGTCACAAAAAACGCCCAGCGCATCATGTGAGTCCTCCCAGGCCTCATATATATTTTGTATTAACTCAACACCAGCATCAGTTGTTGAGCGACCCTTTCTAAAACCAAATTGTTTACAGTGTAGAAGATTATTTCTGTTAAAAAAGCTTTGCATTTGTTCCAACATTATTTTTTCAAAGATTTTGCTAAAAGTAGGTAGCACAGAGATAGGTCTAAAGTTATTGGGGTCTGATGTGCTACCAGATTTGTGTAATGGAATAATTTTACTCAGTTTCATTAGATCAGGAAACACACCACAGTCAATGCAATCATTAAAAATACTAGCAAGTATTGGAGCTATTGTTTCTATTACAGATTGGGAAACATCTACAGAGTTGCCCCACAGATCCACGGTTTTCTTTTTATTCAGCGTTTTAAATGACTTTATTAAATCATTTGCACAAATATGGGCAAATTTAAATTTATCATCACAAGTTTTAACATAATCTTTTAGAATAGATTCGGCTACAGTGGGGGAGGAATCCAAAGATTTTGTGATTGAAACTGGAATGTCAGTAAAGAATTTTTCAAATTCTGTAGCTACCTCAATATCTACTGTAACTTTCTTATTTTCAATATTTAAACAAAAATTGTTGTTATTAGTTTTTACTCTTCCAGTTTCATTATTAATAATGTTCCATGTCGTTTTAATTTTGTCACTACTATTTTTTATTTTAGAGCTTAAATAATTGGACTTTGCAAATTTACAAACTTTTTTAAATACTTTGGAATAAGTTTTTACATACAATTTAAATTGATCACTAGTATTTAATGAACGCTCATTGTAAAGTTCATAAAGTTTTATTCTGCTTTTGTGAATACCTGGTGTGGCCCATTCACTAAAAGCTAATCTACCATTGACTGAGATGGTTTTTGGAACAAAGATATTTTTAAATTCACAACAAAATGTGTTAAAAAAGTTTTCATACAATTTATTTGGGTCTTCGTCATAATCAATATACTTTAAATTAATACCAAGATTATTATTGAAACGCTCCAAGCGGCCAGCAGTCTTTGGTACAACAGTGATATTCTTTTTCGCCATAAGCTTACATTTGTAACGTATAGTAACAAATTGACCAGAGTGGTCAGATTCTAAGTTATTAAAAACATTTTGTGCTAATGGTTCTATGTCAGTATAAATATTATCAATGCATGTGGCAGAAAACTCAGTAATTCGTGTTGGCTCCAGAAATAAGTTTTTAAGATTATATGACTGAAACAAATTTTTAATTCTCATACATAAACTAGAGTTTTCTAATAAGTTAATATTAAAATCTCCACAGACTAATATTTGTTTGCCTTGCTTACAGACTTTATTTAAAACTTCATCCATTATATTTTCAAAGTGGTCATACAATCCCGAAGGAGGCCTGTATACGCTCACTACAATAATCTGGTCCAACTCTACACAGGCAATTTCTATTGTTCGTTCAACTGAGAGGTTCACAATATCTTTACGATCTTTATATTTAAGCTTTTTATTTTAAACAATCCCCACTACCAGTTTCACCTATATACGGTAACAAGGACAAAAAAATGATGCCATCTTCTTCTTTCCTTTGGCAATGTGTATAAGTTTATCTCTTTTTCTCATGTTTGACGGCTTTTATAGCCCATCTATTTCATTCTATATCTATGATTTGTTTAGTCATTGACGTGCTTGTTCTGAGGGACGTGCATTTCTATTAGTCTTAGACTATAGATACCAATAGACATGAAATACCTACGAAAAAAGCGTGCCAACATTTGGGTTGGTGCTCTAAGATGGCGGAAAAAAACTAAGGACGCTGCATCCAAGATTCCACACTTTTTATGTTTTTCTTTATAGAATTCATTAAAAAAAAAAAAAAAAACGTATAACTGTAAAATGCACTCACAAATAATGCTCACCGACTGATATTTTAGCACAACAACAAACACGGTGCTTTGTAATGGCGGACTGAACTGGACGCAAATTTATTTGAGACATATAATAACATTGCGAATCCATTGGTTTAGTTAATCTGAGCTATTAGTCAATACGTAGTATCTGTATTAGTGGGTGCGCGCACGGGTGACTTTTGTCGCCGTGACTGTTTTGTCGCCGTCATCAAGTCCATGGAAATGTATGGAGGTGCGCGCAGGATACGACGGGACAGCTGGGTGACTTTTTTGTCCGGCGACAAGCCGGTGACGCCCGGGTGACAAAGTGTTGCCAGCTCCATGGAATTATTACTCAAACAGGAATGAGCTCTTCAAAATATTGTTGTTCAAATTTGGACTTTATTTCTATGTAAATAAAGACTAAACACTTGAAAGTGCAAAAGTGTGCCGAGAGAGGTAGCAATAACTGTACCTTTTATCCCTTTCCCACAGTGTTGCTACTGTTGTATATTTTATAATTTAGCAGTTATGAAACAACTATTGGTGGATGAAGATTTTTTATTATTGTTTAATTTAATTACTTTTGCCCAAACGCCCAAAATACCTAAATTGTTTTTTTTGGAATAGTTATAACATAAAATAAATTAAATTATCATATTAGCCTACTATTAATAATTATAACACTATGATTTTACGTCCAGGAAATATTCTAGTGGTAGTATTCAAAAAATGTTATATTGCAACAACGATACTTTGTCAATGTCAGTAATTTTCGTTGTCATTATAGTAGGGTGACCACATGGTAATAAATATTATCGCAATTTTTAACATTTTTCAATAAAAGTAATTTATATTAGTTATTTATTGTTTAGCTTACACGATGCGATGTAAAGTTATTAGAAAAAAGAATTGGCATAAACATTATGTTCAAGATATTGGCGAAACTACAAAAGTTTTAAATATTGTTGAAACAATTCGACTCACACTGATGTTTTTAATTCTTTTCTTCTTAAAATATTACTCATTCTTTTACTAGGTATGTATTTAAATATCACAGAGAGATTTTAGTGTTGACTCATTTTTGACAAGTTGACATATTTGATTATCTGTTGTATGGCGGTGGGTTCAACATAATATACTGATTGGAAAGACCCATCTATTGAAAGACAATCATTGACATTAATTATTTTTTAAATAATTATTATATTAATAATACCTATCTTGTATTGAAAAGCAGATATAAAATTCTTTTGCGCAACCCATTTTGAAATAATAGAATATAATATTTCTTTGTTGTACAACACCAACCAGCTTAAAGTCAAAGTATAAATAATACACTTAAAACTAATTGTACATAGGGCAACATTGTCGGTAAAAGCGATCTCTTCCTTAAAAATCGTGATTATTAAGCATATTATGATTTTCCAAAGCATCTTTCAGGTTAAATGTTTTTAAGAAAAAATCCCTATTTTGTAGAATTTGTGGTCAACAAACTTACGAAAGAGACAAACGGTACAGTTATTTATCTCTCGCTCGGCACACTTTTTTAAGCAAGAGCTCATTCCTGTTTGAGTAATAATTCCATGGCCAGCTCTATTTCTGTTTACCTAGGCTGCGGTCCGAAAATCAATAAAAGTCACTATCAGCGCTATTAGCGTGCTCAAACGCGTCCAGTGGGCGCGCGTGGTGTAGCGCCACGGCAGTGAGTAGCAGAACTAATAAAATTGCCATACAAACTCCTCGATTCGGATTTCGATTCGATTTTCGATTCTCCTGCGTGCTAGCCCCACTGAAATGCTGTGAGCGCGCTAACGTTCGCCGGCTTGGAGAGCTGCATTAAGTTATCGCTTACGTCATATTGGACTTACTGAAGTGAACTGAATTGAAATCACTGTAAGCGAACTGTCAGTCTGACGTTCGATACTTGTGTTTTTGGATGAAAATGAATGTATTTGTTGTGGATAAGCAAGGGAGAAACAATGTTGTGATTAAAAATCCACAAAACCAAAGTGCTGAGAAACAATTGAAAACAAAATGACATAACCTAACCAAAATTTTAACTCGACATTTGACTTGACAAGTTGATAAGTCGTAAGCGTACTGACAGCACTGTTGGCACTTTTAGTAAGCTTTTTAATTAGAACCGGGTGATTATAATCGTCAGCACTGTGAGCGCTGTTCTCTATTTCGGACTGCCCTAAATAGATCCACGTATTTTTAGGTCTTAACTGAAAACCTTTTACGTAGATCTACGTATTTTAAGAATTTTTTGCTTACATTTTTAAGAAAATGGATTCTTTACTTATTGATAATTTTAAGTAACATTGTGCTGCACACATATTTTTTGAAAAGAATAAGAATAATTTATTTTTTCAAGAAATACCTATAGTACATATTAAAACTATGATCATTACACTAGGTTAGACCTGTAACGCAAAGATCATACTTATTAACAAAAATCAAGGGTTTTCTGTAGCAGCTGATTTGAAAGATATTAATTTATATATTAAATGAAGAAATTAAATAAAAAATACAAATTATTAATAAGGAAAATAAGTGTGTCCGTGTGAATAAGTATGTGTGTTGTTTGTGAGTGTGTATGTGTGTGTACTAGTGTGTGAAACAGTGTTGTATATGTAAGCGTGTGTGTAGTAAATTCGAAGTGAGATTGATGTTGCTACATCAGAACCCTTAATAAAGCTTACGATTCAGTATAATTATGGGATAGCAGATACCTCAGCAGTAAACAATTAGCCTCTTTGACACTAGATAGTTTCACGGATGGACACGTCTTTACCACTTTATTATAAATGTAGGGTCCTCAAAATATTCTAAAGCGATGAGCAAAAGAAGTTTTTATTCTTGAAGTAGTGATATAAAACGTACGCTTCTGAAGCATTTCTCTATATGAAGCCATATTTAATACTGTTTTATGTGTAAAAAGGAGGAGACGCATGAGAAAAAATCTACGGACACTCAAAACCTGAGCATCTTCATACAGCAGAATGGTGGGATACCGTCGATTCTTATTTAAGGAGACTTTGAGTACGGCTCTTTGAGCTCTTTCAAGTATTATAAGGACAGATGAAGGAGCTCTTCCCCATGCAAGGATAAGAAATGAAAAGAGTAACTGCATAATTTCTTTTTCTCTGTAGAAAGTATATTCCAAACGTGGTGCTTATAAAGGGTTACTTTTTTATCAACCCGGAAAATTTAAGGGACGCTTCACGACACGGTAGTAGAATGATTTAAACATAAAAAAATTACTCACCTATTTTAAAAATACTGCTCTAGTTTAGTGCAGTATTTTTTTAGTTTTTTTCTTTTTTAATTTTTATGTAATAATGAATGTATCCTGGTAAGCTATTGGTGTCGATTCTGGCATGATTCTCTAAACCTAAAACTAAATTTGACAACAGTCTATCCTTGTCATACTCTATACAAAATGACAAGGAGAGACTGTTGTCAAATTTAGTTTTAGGTTTAGAGAATCATGCCAGAATCGATACCATTGTCTAAGAAAAAAAAATTATCACGATCACCTATAATTTAACAGCCATTGTGCCGTGAACACAAGACTCTGTGCCGACTTCCTATATTATAGGAGTAATGGAAGGACTGTGACTGTCAAATTGAAAGAGATTATTAGGGACTGTCATCTCGGTTGTCAAGGTGTAAATACGTGCAACTGAGTTTATTTCAAAATTTTTGGATATTTATCATTTTTATCACCGTTTTTGTGTTATCTTTTGCTTATTTGTGAAGTGTTCCCGTTTGTGTAAGTTTTTTGTCTGCTTTTTTTTTACTCTAGGTGAGATCGACGACAATGTCGTCGATCTCACCCGAACCGCCCAATCCCGGCCTGGACTCGGTTCCACTATCCACTGGTGAGGACTTAAGCATAACTCCTGATGTTGGCTCCAGCCCTCGTCCTAGTCGAAAAAGATGTAATTTACAAGATTCGTCAGCAATCCCTAATAAAATTAATCCATCTGAAAATACTCCATCACAATCAATTCAACATATTTTTAAACACCCAAGCCTGACTGAAACTCGAACATATTCCAACTTGGATAAAGGTACTTTTATAGTACATGTTTCCCGAACAGAACCTCATCCAAAGGCTGGTACAACAATCAACCCTATTCTTTTTGGTAAACTGTTAGTTAACGGTAATATTAAAAATATTGTCCAACAAGGGATTAAAAATGTGGGTAGAAATCGCATCTCAGTTCAGTTCACTACTGGTGACCATGCTAATGCCTTCATTACCAACCCAATCCTGGCTACCAAAAACTTCACTGCGATTATCCCATCCTTCAACATCACGCGTATGGGAGTCGTACGTGGCGTCCCAGCAGAGTGGTCTATGGAAGAATTTGTCCAGTATGTTGAAATACCTGAAGGTTGCGGCCACATTCTCAAAGCGAGACGTTTAAACAGAAAAATTTTTAAAGATGGGGCCCCAGAGTGGATCCCAACTCGCACTGTGGTGATTACTTTTAGTGGTCAAATCCTTCCATCTAAAATATTTTGTTTCTATACTGCTCTTTCAGTGGAATTATTACAACTCCCAACTATTCAATGCAAACGTTGTTGTCGGTTTGGGCATGTTAAAGATCAATGTCGATCCAATCCAAGGTGTTACCGTTGTTCTAAGTCTCACCCAGGAATAGATTGCACGGTCTCTGAAGAGACAGCAACATGCCTCTACTGCTCAGGGAGGCACTTTGCTACCAACAGGTCTTGTCCAGAACATACAAGACAAAAATCTATTAAAAATACAATGTCTCAGAACAATGTGCCATATGCAGAAGCAGCTGCCCTTTTCCCACCAGTTCGGCAATCATACTCAAATATTGTCAGGGAATCTCCACAAAACAATACTTCCTCGCCCCCACCTTTTCCCCTATAAGTACACCACCCAGGCCTGCGTACTCCCCTCTCACCCCCCGTCCCCCACAGTTACACCCATCCCCCATGCCAGTCACCCCTAAACGCCTTTTACAAAATAAAGGCTATGATAAAGATACTCATAATGCAATGACAAATTATTATAGAACCTAGTAATGGGGTAATGCTTAGGTCTCCTTCCTCTTAAAATGATTCCCCTTTAAATTATTAATCTGTCCATCACTTAGACTCTCTACTAACTATGATTCTGAAGATAATGGACAAATTTAATGATATCTCCCCACCGCCCAACGTCGCTCATAAACTAAATCAACTTATGGACATTATTAATAAAATTCCATCTAATTCAATGGAATGCACGTAGCATTCGCCATAAAAAACATGACATCTTAGAAATGATTAATAGATTCAGGCCTGCTGTCTTTGCTATTTCTGAGACATGGCTTTCTCCTAACTCTAATTTTAGAGTTCCAGGGTATGCCTGTCTCCGGGATGACAGAGATGATGGATATGCTGGAGCTGCTATCCTAATAAATAAAAATGTCACTTTCTCACGTATTTCTCTTCCAATTATCCCTGTAGGTATTAACGCTGTTGCTGCAAGTCTCTAATTTAACAATTTTATCCATTTACATCCCTAATCCTAATATAATTTCTATTTCAGACTTACATTGTCTCTTTTCCAATTTATCAAGTCCATTTCTGATCATGGGTGATTTTAATCTCTCTCATCTTATCTGGGGCGGTCCCCATTACGACCCCCTAGCTTGTGAATTAGTTGACCTTATTGACACAATGAGTATTTGCTTGTTGAATGATGGTTCCCCAACCGGAGACCTTTCATTTGGCATAATGTTGTTTGTCATAAAGGCGCTTGGCATAAATCACTAAGCATAATAATCGAAAAGCATAACATTAACGTCACATAATTTTTTCTTTGCATAATTTGTATAAGGTACAATTATCCAAAGGCATAATTTCATGAAGCATTATTAATGAAATCCCTAATTTCTTTTGACATAATATTGGTAGTCCTAAAATGTTTTGCCATAATTTTAAGTGTCATAATTAATTATATCCCTAATATTTTGGGGCATTTCTTATAATTAGAAATGATTTTATTTTAAGGGATATCACGTTCATTAGATACAATGTTTACTCTCTGTTTTACTCAACTTTTTATAATAACATTTCATATATTATTTTATTCAAATATGATACTCGAATATTCTATATTTTCATTTGATATATTTTTTTCATAGTATATATTGATTTTTTATTTGACAAAGTAATTCACTTATGCTACTAGTGACAGAAACGAATCGCTGCAAAACCGACTCCACGTAGTCTTGTTTGTCCTACCCCTAGAGTGTAATTCAAACCCGCGTAGGCGCGGAGGGGCGAGGCGGCCCGCGAGTTGAGGAGCAGGTGGTTTTAACGCTGCGGTGGCGAGTGAAAACCATCTGTGACGATAAGCTCGCGTGGGACCGCCGGAGCCCCGCAGCGTCGGAGCCGTGACAGAAACCATGCATTTGCATGCTTGCTTGCGTGGTACATGCTTGCTTGCACTGTGCATACTTGCTTGCATGTTGCATGCTTGCTTGCATGTTGCATGCTTGCTTGCATGTTGCATGCTTGCTTGCATGTTGCATGTTTGTTTGCATGCATACTGCATGTTGCATGTTTGTTTGCATGCATACTGCATGTTTCTTTACATTGCTGCATGCTTGCGCGCCTTTTATGCCTAGAGAAATTCTGCGTAATTGTATTGTTCGTTGTGATTAATATGCTAAACATTAATTATGCTTTGAAAAATTATGCGTCAAGTTGTTCTGTGTTTCGAGTTTATGGGTTTTAATACTTATGACAAATGATTTTCTGCCACACAATATTATGCTTATTACTATTCTGCTTCCTGATTATTATGCGTCTTGACGATTATTACAATCGAAGTTATGGAATATGATTTTATGACAATAATTTTTATGCCTAGAAATAGAGAGCCTCCCCAACCAGATGCACTGCCCCAAATGTTAATGTTAGTGCTGTTGACCTTTCCTTGTGTTCCACAGATCTCCTTTCCCGATCATCCTGGAGGGTTCTACCTGAATCATTTGGTAGCGATCATTATGTTATCTCCGTGACCTTGTCCTTCCCTGTACGCATGAATAGATCAGTTCCCCCGCTACTAAAATATAAACTCAGTGCTGCCAAGTGGGATTCTTTTGCGACAGACACCGATATAAATATCTTGTCTTCACCCAGAGACAATAACAACAGTCTCCAAGAGGACTATGATTTTTTCCTATCCTCTTTAGAAAAGGCAGCGATGAATAATATTCCTTTGAAAAAAGACAAAGTAGGTGCCAAAGTTTCTCCACCTTAGTGGGACTTAGAGTGCACTGAGATGCAGAAGCGCCGCAAAGAGGCAGAGAGGAGGTACTGTAATGAAATGTCTATTGTAAACTTCATTTCTTTAAAAAAAAATAACGGCGATGTCAAAACGTTTCTTCAAAAAAAAAAAAAAGACAGCCTGGGCTAATATCTGTGAGAATCTATCACCCCGTACTCCACCCACAATAATTTGGTAATTTATCAAACGATTTAGAGGCTGTTATTCAGTCCAAACAGACACTAACGATGTCAGTACCTGGATAGAAGACTTCCTACGAAAATTGGCTCCATTGGATGTACCTAATCTAGACTGCTTTCCAACTCCATATCCTACTTCAATCACCCAACATCCCTTTAACAACCTTTTTACAATGAATGAGCTTCTATCAGTTCTTGACCAATTAAAAGATTCATCCCCGGGCTTGGATGGTATCCCCTATTCCTTTATTTCTAATGCTGGACTCTTTACCAAACGAATATTTTTAGATCTTATAAATAGATGTTATGACTCAGGTACTGTTCCTAATTCCTGGAAAAATCAACTGATCCTCCCTATACTAAAACCAGGGAAAGACCCTACCAAGGCAGAATCCTATCGCCCTATAGCTTTATCCTCCACTCTCTGTAAGATTATGGAGCACTTACTTAAAAGAAGATTGGTCTGGTACGTTGAAAGCAAAAATATCTTTAGTGCCACTCAATTCGGCTTTAGGAGAGGAATGAGCACCATGGATAACTTGGCTATTTTAACCACTTACATAAGGACTGCCCTGTCTAAAAACCATTTTGTAGTTGCAGTATTTATAGATATTTCCTCAGTTTATGACAATGTGATTCTTCCGGTACTCAGGCAGAAAATGCATCAGCTGAGTATTCCTGAGAGGCTTACACATTTTATTTGTAGTTTGCTGATGGATAGATCGATTCAAGTGCGCACTCATGGTGCTCTTTCATCTCCAAGGAAAATATGGAAAGGCCTTCCGCAAGGGTCAGTCTTGAGCCCTCCCTTGTACAACATTTACACATGTGAGTTAGATAAATGTGTAGATTCTTTTTGCAACATTCTACAATATTCAGATGATATTGTCTTGTACTCTGCCTCTTTCTCCTTGGAAGATGCAGCTAATAAGCTCAATCAGGCCTTATTTTATCTAAAAGACTGGCTTCATAACCATGGCCTTAACATTTCAGTTGGCAAAAGTAACACAGTTATTTTCACTAGAAAGAGATCCTATCCGAATATAGTTATTAAATATTGTGATCAATCAATCCCAATAAGTTCTCAATTTAAATTTTTAGGAATTACTTTAGATAAAACTTTATCCTTCAAATCTCATCTCAATTATATTAAAATCAAGGCCGAAAATTCTCTTAATATATTACGTTGCTTATCAGAAGTTTGGTGGGGAGCGCATCCTCGCACCCAGAAGCTTCTTTACAATGTCATAGTTCGTAGCCTCTTTGAATATGGATTCATAATCTTGGAACCTTCCAACAAAGAAGCTTCTTTAGCTCTAGACAGGATCCAATTTAAGGCTTTACGCATAATACTTGGTGCGATGAAATCGTCACCCACCAATGCACTTCAGGTTGAAGCAGTTGATCCTCCACTGAGTTTACGCCGAAACTTTCTTAGTGATAAGTACCTATATAAGGCTTTTCAAAATATTGATCACCCCTTGATCCCCAAGTTAAAACTCTTGTCTTCTATCATCCCCAATAATACTTAATGGTCAAATAAAGATCTCCCAAACCTAATAAGAAGTCTACATAAATTGTTAAAATATAACTTTAATTTTCACCAAATACATTCGCCCATTTTAACAACAGTTTCTTTTGATGCCCTTTTATACAAACCAAATATTATATTGGATTTAGATATTGATAAGTACTCTCCTGGAGCCAATAGTTTACTTCTAAAGAAAATTTATACTAATTGGAGTGACTGGCAGATTTTTTATACAGATGCTTCTAAGTCATGCGATGGCGTTGGTGCAGCTGTCTATTTTCCCAAATATAATGTATATTTAACTTTCAAATGTCCCTCCTTATCATCTTTGGAGGATTTGGTTTATTGGCAACATTATATATGTATGTTTGTGATCCTTGTATGTGAATATTTATAAAATAAAATAAAAATAAAAATAAATCTGTATTTACTGGAGAAACGGTTGCAATATATGAGGCTATAAAATTCATTTATTCCCATAAATTAAAAAAATCTATAATTTTTTCCCTTAGCTGCCTAAAAGCATTATCCTCCAACCTTTTCCTAAACAAAAATAGATCCTCTCTTATTTTACAAATTAAACAGCTGCTACTCGATTGCACCCCACCCTGTTGCTCTTGCTTGGATTCCTAGCCACTCAGATATAGTGGGTAACGACGCTGTAGATGCTTCTGCCAAAGATGCGGTTCTGACGGGATGCAATGATCATTACAAAGTCTATCTTTACGACCTCTGTTCACTGGCTAGAACGGACCTTATGTCTGACTGAAAAAAATGCTGGGATAAATCTAAGATCCTCAAAGGTAAATACTACAGCGACATTCAACCAAATATTCCATCTAAACCATGGTTTTCCCATTACCCGTGTGTCGACAAACGTACCACTTCGATTATAAGTAGACTAAGACTTGGCCATTCTTGTACCCCAGTTCATCTTTATAAAATTCATATTCGGGACTCTCCTTTATGTGATTGTGGAACCGAGGAAGGCACTACTGACCATATTTTATTTAATTGTTCGCTAAATCCTATATCCCTGTATGATATGTTACCTCCCTTTATTCCTCGCCCCATAAATGTAAAGTCACTTTTAACCATGTTAAATTACCCCATTTTAAAAATCCTTTGTAAATATGTCTCTACTTTTAATGTTAAACTCTAACTGTACTGTGCTATATGTAATTGATATATCTGTGCTGTATGTTATTGGGACGTTCTGTTTTGTCCTTTTTGCAGGTAACCCAAAACGAATTAATTAATACTTTTCGCTATATTACATAAAGTAAACTCTAATAACAGTATTTATCCTAAACTTGAGGTTGGCAGAAATGGTTGTGTTGACGACCGATTGCCATATCCTAAAAAAGTGAAGAGTGAAGTGAGATTATTAGAGATTATTTCTTAGACAATAACCCCTCAGAATGTATTGTAAATTTTTTATTACAAAAAATCCAAAAATTTTTAACTGGTGTAAGGCGGAATCTCAAGTGTGACATTTCGGAATGAAAGACTAGTATATCATTAGATGAGGTTCATAAGTTGTTGACATTTAATGCCCAGTAAATAAACCACCGGCCACCAGAAACGTCATAGCCCACCAACAAACCGGACTCTTCGATTACAAAAAGTTTCGTCACTGTCGCCCTCCATGCGCGCACCTGCGTGACGTGACAGTTAGTGGGTGCGCGCACGGGTGACTTTTGTCGCCGTGACTGTTTTGTCACCGTCATCAAGTCCATGGAAACGTATGGAGGTGCGCGCACGTTACGACGTGACAGTTGGGTGACTTTTTTGGCCGGCGACAAGCCGGTTGACGCCCGGATGACAAAGTGTTGCCAGCTCTATTTCTGTTTACCTAAATAGATCCACGTATTTTTAGGTCTTAACTGAAAACTTTTTACGTAGATCTACGTATTTTAAGAATTTATTGCTTACATTATTTAAAAAAATGGATTCTTTACTTATTGATAATTTTAAGTAACATTGAGCTGTACACATACTTTTTGAAAAGAATAAGAATAATTTATTTTTTCAAGAAAGTTAGACCTGTAACGCTAAGATCATACTTATTAACAAAAATCAAGGGTTTTCTGTATCAGCTTATTTAAAAGATATTAATTTATATATATTAAATGAAGAAATTAAATAAAAAATACAAATTATTAATAAGGAGCCTAAAGTGTGCCTGTGTGAGTGAGTATGTGTGTTGTTTGTGAGTGTGTAAAAAAATTTTTTTAGTCAGCTAGCCTATTATGGTATAGCAGATACCTCAGCAGTAAACATTAGGCTCTCTGACTAGTGTCACGGATGGACTCGTCTTTCCCACTTTATTATAAATGTAGGGTCCTAAAAATATTCTAAAGCGATGAGCAAACGAAGTTTTTATTCTTGCAGTAGTTATATAAAACGTACGCTTCTGAAGCATTTCTCTATATGAAGGCATATTTAAGACGGCTTTATGTGTAAAGAGGAGGAGACGCATGAGAAAAAATCTACGGACACTCAAAACCTGAGCACTTTCATACAGCAGAATGGTGGGATACCGTCGATTCTTATTTAAGGAAACTTTGATTACCGGCTCTTTGAGCTCTTTCAAGTATTATAAGGACAGATGAAGGAGCTCCTCCCCATGCAAGGATAAAAAATTAAAAGAGTAACTGCATAGTTTCTTTTTTTCTGTGGAAACTATATTCCAAACGCAGTGGTTTTATAAATGTTATTTTTAAGTATTTTTTGGATATTTTAGATTTATATAAAATTAAATAGGTAAGTCATTTTTTTATTCATATTTAAATCATTCTAATACTTACCGTGTTCTGAAGCGTCCCTTAAATTTTCCGGGGTGATAAAAAAGTAATCATGTATAAACGAGAAATCATTTTTGAGTTGTTTTAACCTAACCTACTCTTCATTATACTCGAAAAAACGTAGGTCTATGAATTTCCCATATGCTTTACTATTTCTACGTAATTTTCTAATCAGGGGGGTACCGCCTAACTCATAGCGATCACTCGCTATCGCTCTCTTGACATTAGAACAATAGCTCTAATGTCATCTGTGACATTAAAACTATTGTTCTAATGTCATGATAACGATAGCGAGTGCTCGCTTTGAGTTAGGCGGTACGGCCGCTGGCCTACGCATTTTTTGAAATCCGACTTGGCAATGCTGTACTCCGCGTAGTTCGTCATTTCATCATTTACGTTGCGACTATTGATAAAAGCACGCAAATGGCGTCAACATCTTCACGAAAGGTAAATGTAGATGAGGACGATATTGATAATGATATTATTATAGAAGTAGAAAATAGACCATAGGGGGTCTATTATTGTTCTTATGTCGCTTTCGTGACATAAGAACAATAGCTCAAATGTCACCTGTGACATTAAAACTATTGTTCTAATGTCACTATAACGATAGCGAGTGATCGCTATGAGTTAGGCGGTACGGCCGCAGACCCCCTAGACAAATGCCATATGCTAACTTTTCCGCAGTCGTTCCACAGAAAAAAATGTATGGAGATGATATTAGCTGTGGAAAAAATACCGGTAGTTTTCCAATTACAGAGCATAATGCGGCTCAGTGGCGCACAATGCCGAATTATGCTGATGCTTAATTGGAACGTGAATTAGTTTTGAAATGCACCAGCAGAGTGCGCTAAGTTCAGTGTTGAAAAAAATAAATATTCATAGAGTTAGCAATAACCTCATTAATGTGTAAATAATGTGGTATACATAATAATTGGTTGAAAACTATTTACGGTTATTTTAAGTAATTTGGATTTTGATTATTTCAAAAAAACTACAATGAAACGAAAGCTTTAAAAATTTTTCAACAATAAATAATATTACTAACGATTATGTATAAATAAAACATTTCGATCAATGCCAACTTAAATAAAAAACACTTGTTAATTTTCTGTCACTGAGTTGGTATCGATTGCACGCATCACACGCATCACACGAAAACATAACTTTTGAGAGTGCTCGATTGTGCGAAGAGTTGCTGTAGTTGAAACATTCAACGTTAAGCATTATGCCGCATAATGCGCTCTAGTGCTGTAATTGGAAAACTACCACCGTGAGGTTATCGTAGGCTAATGTCATTTCCATACATTTTTTCTGCGGAGCGACTGCGGGAAAGTTAGCGTGTGGCATTTCTCTAAGGGGCCAGCTAGCCCCCCCCAGTGGTTGCTAGTAGACTGGCACGCCCACCACAAGGTACACCTTACACCTAATAATCAAAGGAAATGCTGCATGTTTAACTTATTCTGGTTATTATTTTCATCTTAACGATTCAGTAATGATGACCTGCCCCACCCTCTCCTACCTAGAATACTGGTTACGCCCTTGGTACTTTATAATAAAAAATCGACTTCATAATCACCAAATATATTGAGAAACCACTACAACGAACATTAAAAAATGATTTCTTAAAAAAAATCTTTTTTATTACTTAACACAACTTCAAATAACAAAAAAAAAATACACAATTTATAGTAAAAAATAAAAAAACTAAATTATACTAATATTTTCCATAAAAATAACATATATTTTTTTAACTGATAATAGGCGGAATCTCAAGTGTGACATTTCGGGATGACAGACTAGTATATCATTAGATGAAGTTCATAAGTTGTTGACATTTAATGCCCAGTAAATAAACCACCAGCCACCAGAAACGTAATAGTCCACCAACAAACCACCAGAACTAGTGGAAAATTCACTAACTTGGCAACACTGGACGCTTCGATTTCAAAAAAGTTTCGTCACTGTCGCCCTCCGTGCGCGCACCTGGGTGACGTGACAGTTACAAAACATTTTTGTCGCCGTGACAAAAAGTCACCCGTGCGCGCACCCACTTACAAAACATTTCTGTCGCCGTGACAAAAGTCTTCTTCTTCTTCTTTAAAAGTTATGGCAATCGGTCCATTACCATTACTGCCAATCTCGGGTTTTGGATAAAATACTGTTTTTAGAGTTTATAGTATCAATGTTGCCAAATGTGTCAATAAATTTGTTTTGGGTTACCTGGAAAAGGGACAAAACAAAACGTCACAACATAGAACATAGAGGTAGCACATACAGAAAGCATAGTACGGTTATAGTTTAATGTTGCAAGTGGAGATATATTTACAAAGGATTTTAATAATGGAGTAATTTAACATAGCCAAAAGAGACTTGACATTTATAGGACGCGGAATAAAGGGAGGCAATATATCATATAATGAATAAGGGTTTTGTGGACAGTTGAACAATACATGGTCGGTAGATCCTTCCTCAGTGCCACAGTCACATAAAGGAGAGTCTCGTATATGAATTTTATAAAGACGGAGAGCAGTGCATGAGTGTCCAAGTCTTAACCTGCTTATGATTGAGGTAGCACGTTTATCAGTGGAAGGATAATGGGAAAACCAGGGTTTAGAAGGTATGTCAGGTTGAATGTCATTGTAATATTTTCCCTTGGAAGTTTTAGATTTATCCCAACATTTCTTCCAATCTGCCATGAGGTCTACTCTAGCCAATGAACAAAGGTCTTGTAAATAGATTTTAAAGTGCTCATTACAGCCAGTTAGAACCGCGTCCTTTGCAGAAGCATCTACAACATCATTACCAGCTATATCTGAGTGGCTAGGGATCCAGGCTAGGGCGATAGAAAGGTTATTTTCCTGGCAATCAAACAGCAGCTGTTTAGTAAGTAAAATTAGCGGAGATCTGTTATTATTTGAAAAGAGGTTGGAGGATAGAGCCTTAAGGCAACTAAGGGAATCTGAAAAAATAATTGATTTTTGGAAATTGTGGGAGTGAATAAATTTTATGGTCTCATATATTGCCACTGTCTCTCCTTTGAATATAGAAGCTAAAGATGGACATTTATACTTTAAAAATATGTTGCGCTTTGGAAAAAAAAACAGCTGCACCAACACCATCACTCGACTTGGAAGCATCTGTAAAAAGAACTTGGGAGTCCCTCCAATTTTTGTCAATTTTCTCTAGAAGTAGAGTATTGGCACTAGAAGAGTACTTATCAATACCTAAATCTAAAATAACTTTTGGTTTGTATAGAAGGGCGTTAAAAGAAATTGTTGTTAAAATTTGTGAATTTATTTGGTGAAAATTAAAGTTAAGTTTTAATATTTTGTGAAGACTTCTTATTAAGTGTGGATAATCTTTATTTGACCAGTAATTGTTTTGGGGGATAACCGAGTCCAATTGTTTTAATTTAGAGATTAAGGGGTGATTAAAATTTTGAAAGGCCTTATATAAATATTTGTCAGAGAGGAATTTTCTACGTAGACTCAGTGGGGGATCAGCTGCTTCAACTTGAAGGGCATTGGTAGGAGATGATTTCATTGCACCAAGTATCAAGCGTAATGCCTTGAACTGAATTCTATTTACAGCTAGAGAAGCTTCTTTGTTGCAGGGCTCTAGTATTAAGGATCCATATTCAAAAAGACTACATACTATGGCATTGTAAAGAAGTTTTTGAGTACGCGGATGAGCTCCCCACCAAACTCTTGACAGACTGCGCAAAACATTAAGGGATTTTTCAGCCTTGTTTTTAATGTAATTAAGATGAGGTTTAAAGGAAAGGGTTTTATCTAAAATTACTCCTAAAAATTTAACTTGTGTACTCTTTGGAATTGATTGATGACCAAATTTAATATCAATATTTGGGAATGATCGTCTTCTGGTAAAAATAACTGTGTTACTTTTGTCAACTGATATGCTGAGACCATGGTCGACCAGCCAGTCTTTCAAATAAAATAATGCCTGGTTGAGTTGTCTAGCTGCATCTTCTAAGGAGTATGAAGCTGTGTACAGGACAATGTCATCAGCATATTGCAGAATATTACAAAAGGAGTCCACACATTTGTCCAAATCACAAGTGTTAATGTTGTATAAAGGTGGGCTCAATACTGATCCTTGTGGTAGGCCTTTCCAAATCTGTCTTGGAGAGGAAAGATCACCATGGGAACGAACCTGAATTGATCTATCCATAAGTAGATTGCATATAAAATGTGTAAGCCTCTCAGGAATGCACAGCTGCTGCATTTTCTGCCTGAGCACCGGAAGTATCACATTATCGTATGCTGAGGAAATATCCAGAAATACTCCAACTAGATATTGGTTTTTAGATAGAGCGGTCCTGATGTCAGTGGACAGAATAGCCAAATTATCCATGGTGCTCATTCCTCTCCTAAAGCCAAACTGGGTGGTGCTAAAGATGTTTTTATGCTCCACATACCAGACCAATCTTCTTTTAAGTAGGTGTTCCATAATTTTACATAGGGTGGAAGATAAAGCTATTGGTCTGTAAGACTCTGCTTTAGTGGGGTCTTTGCCTGGTTTTAATATGGGAATTATTAATTGAATTTTCCAGGACCTAGGAACATTTCCTGAATCAAAACATTTATTTATTAGATCCAGAAACATCCGTTTGGTAAATTCCCCAGCCTTTGAGATAAAAGAGTATGGAATACCATCTAAACCAGGGGAAGAATCCTTTAATTGCTCCAGAACTGACAGGAGTTCAGACATTGTAAAAGGGTTGTTAAAGGGATGATGAGGGAAAGTTGTAGGGAATGGAGTTGGAAAGCAGTCAATATTAGGGACATCAGACGGAGCCAACTATGTATGAAATCCTCGACCCAGATATTATGATCATTTGATTCTGATGGAACAGAAAAACAACCCCTAAACCGCTTGATGAGCCTCCAAATGATCGTAGCTGGAGTACGGGAGCATAGCCAAATGATCGTAGCTGGAGTACGGGGGATAGGTTTTCACATAGGTTTACCCAGGCTGACTTTTTCTTTTTTTTTAAAAAACGCTTTGCAATGGCTGTTATTTTTTTCAAGTTGATGTAGTTTTCAACTGAAATGGAATTGCAGTATTTCGACTCTGCGTCTCTGCGACGCTTTAGCATCTCGGTGCATTCTGAGTCCCACCAAGGTGGAGAGACTTTACCGCCTACTTTATGTTTTTTTAAAGGGATATTTTGATTGGCTGCTTCCTCTAATGAGGAAATAAATAGGTCATATTGTTCTTGGAGACTAACAGTGCTATCTCTAGGTGTAGACAAGATGTTAATGTCAGAGTCTGTAGAATAAGAGTCCCAGTTGGCTCCACTAAGTTTGTATTTTAGTAGTGGAGGTACAGATCTGCGTTCAGGTGTGGGGATGGACAATGACGCTGAGATCACATAATGATCACTGCCATACGTTTCAGATAGAACACTCCAGGAAAATCTGGAGAACAGATCAGTTGAATACATTGTGAGGTCAACAGCACTGGCGTTAGCATTTGGAGCAGTGCATCTGGTTGGGGAACCGTCATTCAACAGACAAATGTTCATTGTGTCCATCAGGTCTACTAATTCACATGCTAGAGGGTCGTAATGGGGACCACCCCAAATAATGTGGGAGAGGTTAAAATCACCCATTATTACAAATGGAGGGGATAGATGGGAAAAGAGACAATGTAAGTCAGAAATAGTAATTATATTGGGATTAGGGATGTAAATTGATAGAATAATTAAGTTGGAGACTTTTGCTGCAACAGCATTAATACCTTCTGGTATATTTGGGAGAGGAATGCGTGAAAAAGTTAAGTTCCTGTTCCAGCATACCCATCGTCTCTGTCATCCCGAAGACCTGGAACTCTAAAATGAGAATCGGGGCAAAGCCATGTCTCAGAAATAGCAAAAACAGCAGGTCTGAATCTATTAATCATGTCAAGAATGTCATGTTTTTTAGGGCGAATGCTACGTGCATTCCATTGTATTAGATGGAATTTTATAGATAATCTCCATTAGTTGATTAAGTTTGTGGGCAATGTTGGGCGGTGGTGAGATATTATTAAACTTGTCCATAATTTTTAAAATGGTTGTTAGCAAAGAATCTAAATAATGTACAGAATGCGAAGATATTTGGGAATTAGAAGTTATAGGGGACTGTGACCTAAACATTACCCCATTATCAGGTTCTGGGGGATTATAAAAGTTTGTCAAGGAACTGTGAAACTCTCTGTCATATCCCTTGTTTTCTAAATGGCTATTACGTTTAGGGGTGACATGTGTGTGAGATGGGTGCGACTGTGGGTCACGGGGAGTGAGAGGGGAGTAAGGAAGACGGGGAGGTGTACTAATAGGGGAAGGACAAAGGATTGGACGAGTTTTATTTTGGGGTGATTCCCTAACTATGTTTGAATAGGATTGCCGAACTGGTGGAAAAAGGGCGGCAGCTTCTGGATATGACACATTGTTTTGGGACATTGTCGTTTTTATTGACTTTTGTCTTGTATGTTCGGGACAAGATCTGTTTGTTGCAAAATGTTTTCCTGGGCAGTAAAGGCATGTCGCTGACTCTTCAGAGACAGAGCAATCCATGCCTTGGTGGGACTTGGAGCAACGGTAACATCTGGGTTGGGATTGGCATTTATCTTTAACATGTCCAAACCTGCAGCAGTTGTTGCACTGAATAGTCGGTAGTTCATATACCGGCTCCAGACTCACGCGAGAAGTCTCGCCGAGAACTTGCGCGAGAACCGAGAAGCTATCCACACTCAGCGATCTTCTCATTTACATTCTCGGTCGTGATCCGGAATGGACGATAGTGCTACTGCCTTGGTATTGTGTGCGTTAGCACATTATAATCTCGTTAACACGAAAATTAAAAATAATATTAAGAAAAAATGGCTCAAACGATGGTGGTTATTGACAAAGTACTTTTTTATAGAAAACGTTTTGCTTCCCACAAAATGGGCGCTGTGTGAAAATATTATTTAAACTTTAACTCTGTTTCATTTTTCCACATTTTTTACTCGTATGTCTAAAATTACTGAACTATAAAGACTAACGAAATATCTCAAAACAATTAAAATCTTCGTGAATTTAAATTATTTTCTTAATATTTATCACACATTATTTTGTTAAGCACTGATAGCACAGATGAGAGACTATGTTAAATGAAATAGTATACAATAACTGTGAAGTTATCTAAATGATACTGATATGCATCAGACACCACAAAGTATTTTTTTTATAGAATAATTGGCACGAGAGAACATGCGATCTACGCCACGGTCGCAGTCGCACTGAGAACAAACGAGAGTGTGATAGTGTTCTCTTTTCTCGCCCGAAAAACCCTTTGAAGCGGGCAAAAAAACCGACACCGATCGGAGAACAGGCGAGCCCGAGAACGAGAAGCCGAGAAACCCATCACATTCACGCTTCTCGGGTGTTCTCGGGGGTTCTCGGCGTGAGTGAGTGGCACCTATATGGTTCTACTGAAAGTGCTGAATAATAACAGAAAATTTTGGATGGTAGAATTTGATCGCTAAAAGTAATTACAACTGTCGGAGTTGGGACTCACTCTGGGGTACCATCTTTGTAGGTTTTCCTATTTAATCGTCTAGCCTTAAGAATGTGACCACAACCATCTGGTATTTCAACACAGTCTACAAATTCTTCCATAGACCACTCTGTTGGGACGCCACGACAACAACTCCCATCCGGGTGATGTTAAAAGAGGGAATAATGGCAGTAAATTTTTTGGAGGCCAGGATTGGATTACAAAAGGTATTAGCATCATCACCATTTGTGAATTGAACGGAGATGCAGTTTCTACCCACATTTTTAATTCCCTGTTTGACAATATTTTTTATATTTCCATTACCAAAGAGAATGGGATTGATAGTGGTTCCAGCTTTTGGATGCGGTTCTAACCGGGAAACATGTACCAAAAAGGGACCTTTATCCAAGTTGGAGTATTTCTTAGTTTCAGTCAAACTTGGGTGTGTATAAACATGTTGTATTGACTGAGATGGGTTGCTTCCAGAAGGATTAATTTTACTGGGGATTTCTGACGAGTCTTCTATATTTGACCTTTTTCGACTAGCACGAGAGTCAGTAAGGACATCGCTGGTTAAAACTAATTCCTCACCAATGTTGTGCGGCACTGAGTCCGGGTCAGGGTCAGGAGGTTCGACCTAGGCAGAAAACGGCACACAAAAAACTTACACAGGCCGGAACACTTCACAAATAAGCCAAAGGTAACACAAAAACGAAAATAGCAATAATGTAAATTTCACTTTTGGAATAAACTCTATTCTATTCTATTTTTAGGTTAAATGGCTTCTGTCAGGTTTGACAATTTGCCAATGTCGAGTAGCGAAAACACGGTTTTACGGTTTATAAATGGTAAAATTTTACAGTCTAGAAAATACTTAGCCGGTTGGGCTACCTGTGGACATGCAAAAGCAGACATTATAACTCTAGTAGAAACCTTAGTTATAATTTAATCTGATATTTTTCTATATATTTAAAAAGAGTATTGAGGAATGGGGTGTTTATTTGTGTTAGAAGGAAATTCATGTTTGTAGGACGGGGAATAAATTCAGGAAGCAGGGGCCTTACCATGAGCTCTTATCGCAGGCCTTAAACAGTATTGCTGTCTATTTCCGTACCATGACCGGCTTAAAGCAGCGCGTTTGCAGGCCTGCTTAAAATGACGTCACGAAACCGTTCACCTTTTTTTATGTATGAACTTTCGTACCATGACCGCCCATTTGACAGTTTGAAAACTGCTTTTGAACGTCCTAAATGTCAAATAAAGCAATCATTAAAAAGTTGCTCTTCAGCGGCTGTAACAAGATTGTTATGTGGATTTGGCCCAATTTGGTGGAATTTTCATAAGATAATTGTTAAAACTAACTTTATTTAAGATGTTTTCAAACGGCTGTAGTGACTTTTTCTCTAATTTTAACTCCCTAATTTTCGTATAATTAAAAGCCGAGTCACGCCGAGTGTTTTTAATTTTTATATAGTTTTCACAGTGTTTATTACTCTTGAAAGTTGAGATATTGCTTGAGATGTGATGTGACGATAATGAAATATTTGAATTTTTGGAGAGTAAACACCGCACGGAGTTAAAACAAGTGACATCGAGAGAAGCTAATGATACCCTTAGAACAATCAATACCTACCTTTGATTCAGAGGAAAATGAATTTCAGTATAAAAAAGTGCCTACTCTGTAAAAATGAATTTATTAAGCAACTAGCGACCCGCCCCGGCTTCGCACGGGTGCAATGTAGATACTAATGTGGGACATCGAGAGAAGCTAATGATACCCTTAGAACAATCAATACCTACCTTTGATTCAGAGGAAAATGAATTTCAGTATAAAAAAGTGCCTACTCTGTAAAAATGAATTTATTAAGCACACCCGCCGCCCGCCCCGGCTTCGCACGGGTGCAATGTAGATACTAATGTGGGGCAGTTTGAAGTGATATTATATGTATATTACATACAAACCTTCCTCTTGAATAGATAGGGTGATCTATTGCTGAAAACTGCATTGAAATCCTTTGCGTAGTTTAAAGATTTAAGCGTACAAACAGAGAGAGCAACTTTGTGTTATACTATATTTTTTTTATTGCAGAAAGTTGGCAAACAAGCAAACTGCCCACCTAATGGTAAGTGGTAACAGTCACCTATAATACATGTGGCTCTTGTGAGATTCGCAGCAAAACTGCAACCCCCACAAGAACCACAGTGTACGTTGCCAACTTGTGACACAAGGTGTAAAGTCACAGTACCCAGTAATTTCACTGCCATATCATACCCTTCAAACCGGAACACAGCAATGCAAGCACTGATGCTTTGCGGCAGAAATAGGTAAGACAGAGGTACCTAAGCAGACGACCCTGGTACAGAGTCTCCCTCCAGTAGATAGATAGATGTTAGTTGTTTATTGATTATATTAAAAACCCTTGCCCTTACTTACATTAATTTTATTATGTTCTACTTTATCTAATGTTAAGCATAATGTAGGTAACATTTTTCATTCTAACCATGTTTGGTTACCTCCAGAGTTGGTTAGGAATTTTTACTATACTTTCAACTGATAGTGAAAATTAAGTACAAATGACAAAAATTTAGAAACAAAGGTTACTTCGGACCATTTTTTGTAGCAACCTTTAATTCACAGCTTAGCAAAAACAACCTTTTCTGTTACAGGGTTTTAACAGCTGTTTATCTTTATGCACATGGATCATACCAAAATTCAACTGGGGAACCCCAAAATGTTGCTCAACAGACAGGTTTCCGGTTTTATCACAAGAAATTGATGCTATTAACAACGTGCAAATAATGGTTTCCAAAAATATGCTAAAAGAATGTAATGTGTATAATAAAGGCTAATAAGATTCAAATTGTGAACTTACTACCTTACCTACTATGTTCCCATAATTGTGTAGTAGGTTCATTCCTCCTCATCTGTGGAGAAACCTGTGCCCAGCGGTGAGTTGAAGTGGTGGTGGCATTACACCAAATTATTAAGGATAAGCATTAACTTTGCAAAATGCTTCTATAGCTTTTACCAAACCTACACATAATATCTTACCATCCTAACTAATATTATAAATGCGAAAGTGAGTTTTAGGCAAAAAGGCACTTCTTGTTCCACAAACAAAATTTCTTTCTGCAGATGTGAATTTTATTTTGTGGCAAAAAAATAATAATTATACCACAACGTTGCATCCTCGAGATTTATATATTAACCAGGTAGGATTTTTTTTTTTTTTTTTTTTTTGAAAAAAAAAAAATCCTACCTACCAAAAAACTTAATAAAATCTGTTCTAAATCAAAAAGAAAATTCAAGTAATTAAGATATACCTAAGGTACCTTGGTAATTAGCGTAAGTACTTAAATTATTATAAATTGATGAATCATTCGGAGAATCCTTATTATTTATAGCTAAATATGTATTGCGTGTCCTGAGCCTTGATCTCGAGCTGGAAACAGAACCTCGAAGGTCGCGTGCACTTGATATGTTCCAACGAAACTATTTCGTATTTTTTCTTGAATAAAATGAAAAACAGGAGAAATGATATACTTCGATTATAACTAGGGATTGATTTTTCTAAGGTCAAGGTTGGTAAAGGAATCACATAATACCCCAACCAGTTACACCACCTATGAAACTCTTGTTATGAACTATCAATTTAGATGTCTATTTTTTAGCCACTATGCATTAATCGTCGAAACATTATCTTAGATTTAAATTTGAGCAAATAACTTAAGAATTTCAATGTCTTCCCTTTGCACTTGCTTCAGCTTCATACATTTTCACTAAGCTTTTGAAACCCATATTATCTTATCTTAGAAGTCTAGTTTACTATTATAAATTATTTAGGTGATTTTCTGTGCCTTGAAAATTCTTATCAAGATTCTATCAAGTGTCTATCATGCGTAATAAAACTCTTATTCACTGATTTAGATTTTGTTATAAATTACAAAAAAAAGTCAACATATACCGAATTAACGACAAACTTTCTTTTTTCTCTCACTTCTAATCAAAATTTTCTCAAAATACTCTAAACATCCTACCTGGTTAATATATAAATCTCGAGGATGCAACGTTGTGGTATAATTAATGGTTAAACAAACTTACCTTTGTGATGTTTGACCATAATTATACGAGACGTTGCATCCGAAGAGATTTATACTCCCTCCCTACCCATTATTTGCTGTGTTGCAAATAAATACCCAATGTTTTTGAGAAATTTTGCTCTAAAGGAATGAGTCAAACGACGTAACATCGCGCAAGCGGGTGAATAATACTAAAACTACCTACCTATCTTTTTATTTTTATGTCTTCGCTCTAAAATTGTGCTTGGTGCCCGGTACATTGGAAAGTGGACTAAACCTACACATAATATCTTACCATCCTAACTAATATTATAAATGCGAAAGTGAGTTTTAGGCAAAAAGGCACTTCTTGTTCCACAAACAAAATTTCTTTCTGCAGATGTGAATTTTATTTTGTGGCAAAAAAATAATAATTGTACCTACTACTTCCTAAAGTTGAAAAATAGTAATAAATGGTTAAAACTCAGTTTACAAAATAATTAATATGACGGTTCATTTATACCTTCTCGACAATTTTTGTGCTATGGGAAATGATATAAATAATATAAAACTTGAAGTGAGAGCTTTCTATGTATTACATATTTATTTATGGCACAGTAACAAAATATAAATTAGTGACGATTAACAAAATGTGAAACAAGTAAAATAACTTTAAATTTGTACCTCGATGACAACTGCGCACAACATGCACTTTTTATATTATAACTAATAGTGTGGCAATCATGCCAGAATCCTTTCTTATATACTATAGATAGATAGAAATATTAAATTCCAACTCTAAATTACAGCTTTAAATTACAACTTCAAATAGAAAAAAACTTACATAATTATTAAATAAAAAAAAATATTTCAGATGTGCATTGCAGACAGATCTAAGTATATGCACATTGTTGTTAGCATATAATGTTCACACTCAATAAGACACAGAAAGGAGGGCATTCAGTGAATTAAGCTTTCAATTCTTGAAAGTGGATATATCATTTCACCATAAAGACGTTTATAATAAACACTTATTAGGTTTCTTATGCTACCTACAAGGGTGTGTGCTTAGTCTTGTCGATCAACAGTTAACCTCACCAGAGTCAACTGATGATCGATTGACAGAAAGAAATAAACTCGTGAGAAATGCTCGGGCAAAAAAATGCTTAACTGCAACATCACAACAATGTATGTGTTGATGCAAATCATCTAGGGTCTAATCACGAATCATCCTCTCATTTAGAAAATTTAAATACACTAGATAATAAAGCTTTATTATTACTGGTAAAAATAAAACGAACAACATTTTTCCAAAATATAATAAATAACATTTTTCTAAAGTTAGGCTCAAAACAATGAAATCAAACAAGAAACAAAAAATACTACAATGTAAGTCTTAAAACAATCATTTCAGGTTATTCCCAATCTTTCTTCGCCCAGATTTTCGCCTCTGTATTCACACTATGCAATGAAGCTAATCTTGATTAATCCAAGAAGCATTTAAGCAAACGTCTACTGCAGTGCAAGATCCACACACTAGATGTGTGGCAGACATGAAGCAGCAGTCAAGAATGAAATTTGTTGTTCGCTTCAGGGTTGTTCACCAGATATCCTATGACAAATATAGGTACTTCTTCCAATTTAGCTGTCTCTGAGTGAGTTTCTTCAATAAAGCAAACAAAATTCAGGTTTTTAAGATTCAACTTATAATAAAACATTTATTTCTTCACAATAACTGTCTTTTATTCGCATTGAGTACTACACGTTCAAATTAATTTACACTTTTTGGATTTATTTGCATATACCTATTTGGTTTTAAACATTTCAATAATTTAGCCCCACATATGGATTGCTTTTCAGTATTCATGGTAATGAGATGACTAAAGCTGGTGGGTGTTGAAGAGTAACATCATAATTATTATTCATTTACTAAACATAAATTGTGCAATGCTTTCCATATCTTTTTTCACTTCTCGCTTGTGCAGACTTATTAAAACCTATATACTGGTTATATGTATTTTACCAGACGTCTTCCAAGTCATGCAAACATCGAAAAAATATCTATAACATTGACGAACCCAGATACCATTCGAGTTGATTTCATTCAGAAGTAATCAGAGAAATCTCTGGAAGTAATAGGTTGATATTCTTAGTTCTTATCGCTGTACAAAGCACGACGATGTAAATTACTTGCAAACACTTTGTACAATGAAGAATCAACACAATAAACTGCCGAAATACTTTTCTATCGATTGTGTAGAGAAGAAAATACAATTGGTCGTTGTCTAAAATTCTTTTTTGTTTGGTGGTGTTTCCCTTTTGGATTTCCCCAGAATCGAGATTTTTGCTGTTTTCGTTTTTCAGAAGGATGGTAATGCCCTTGTAAGACTGCTTTCTTGACATGGATCGTGAAATAACAATGGGTAGGTGTATTTTATACAAAACTTCGAAGATCTATAATTCTTTAAAATTTTCTGCCACCTTTAAAAATTAATGTACTTAATGTACATAAGTTAAGTACGTTCATAACAAGCTATGAACATTTCCTTCCACTATCAATAGCTTGGAAAATTCTTGGAGAATGTAGAGTAAAGATGTAATAAAATAAAGACAACTATAAAATATAATAACTCATATCTTAAGAATAAAAAACGTTAAAACGAACGACAAAAATAATAAATATGTTGAGATATTCTCTTTTACCGGTTCAACCGGTTTTTAATCTTTCAATGGTTTTCCAACGCTTCCGAAGAAAAGAGATGTCAGATACAACAGTTGTATAGCGCTATCTCGTTTTAACATTAAGGCAGACCAGAGACAAATAACCGTTCACCTTACGACTCAAGCAATCTATAAGCCGTTCACCTAAACAGGGCTCATAGTACGATTTTAAGCAATCCTGTTTAAGGCCTGCTTAAGAACTGCACGGATTATGGATGGTTTTATAAAAGCTCATGGTAAGGCCCCAGGTCGTATAGTGAGGTTTGGTGTCTAGGGCAGTTAAAGAAAATGTGTGTGCCTTCCTCCAAACCACATTCGCATATGGAATGGTCTTGAATGTGAATTTTAGCCAAAAAGACTCAATCACACGTATTTACACTGACAACCAAGATGACAGTCCGTGACAAGTCACCCGTGCGCGCACCCACTTAGTCTGTGGTGACGTGTGCTCGTGTCGATGGTCGTGTCGTGGTCGTGTCGTGTGTCGTGAATTTGTGGTGTTGTATACGTAGTATCTCTATATAGTTTGTGGGTGTTGTGCACATATTGTCTGTGGGTGGTCGTGTCGAGAAAAACGAGATATATGAATTGATTATGAGATAACTTTAAAATTTGCTATAATAATGTTAGGGATGTTAATAAATTGTTTGTCTATTAGTTATTTTCTTGTAAATGAATTCAATTGTAATAAATAAAAATTTATTCACACAGTAAAAATAAAACAAAAATTAGCAATGAAACACCTTGTGCTCTGGCAGGTATGTATATATTTATATTGTAATTTTACGCCGGTAGGGTAAATACCTACCTACATAATTCACCAACTTTCAAAGGCAGCTAAGAATTTAACTGAATATACCGTAATTTTAACGCCGGTACCTTTTGAACCAACGTTCAAAGACAGCCAAGAATTATTTAACTAGGTAGATACATTATTAAATTGTAATTTTACGCCGGTAGGTAAGGTTTGTTGGGGTAAGAGCGGACGGTTTTACGAAGTTCTTGAAAGAGTCTTTCTTTCAAGAACATCAAAAAACCGTTCATTATAATATTTTTATTTCAATATTCTGCTTTGTTAACAAACTTATAAAATATTTTTATTAAAAAAGAAACATCAGGCTTTCTGTATATGAATATTATGTAAAGAATATGAGTATGATGAATATATATGATGAATAGAAATATGAAAGGTTGCCTAGCAGAAATCGCCTAGGGCGATAAAGCCGCTTAATTTTGTTATTTTTGTATGTATTGTCCAATTATTTGTTATTTTCTTATGCAAAATAAAGTGTTTCTATCTATCTATCTATGTCCCTTTTATGTCCCTTCCAATCTGGGTTTCGGCCTTCTCATGATAGAGTCAGTGAGCTGTTGAATGTAACGGAGGATATCCGACAAGCAATGGACGACACTAAACTTACACCAGTTATTCTGCTAGACTTCAGTAGCACATTTAACTCTGTAGATTTTGATGTAGTCCTTGGAGCCCTTTGTGCAGTAAACATCTCGTTCCCTGCTCTTCAGTGGTTTCACTCCCATCTGTTTGGCCGGCAACAGTGTATAAAAATTGACAGTAACAAATCAGACATGTTGTATTTATACTGGTGTACCTCAGGGTGGGGTGCTTTCTCTGCTTTTGTTTTCAGTTTTTATCAGCTACGTCTCTAAAGTTATTTCCTCTTCCTGAGATATCTATAGGCATTTTGAACCATCTCAAGCTATTACAACAATTAATTACTTGAATCTCGATTTCTTTAGCATTCTCTCATGGGTGAAGTCCAGTGGCGTAGCGTGGTCTAACCTGAACGTGGGCAGAGGCGCATCAGCGAGGCCCTTTCCTTTCAGTACCTATTAGTGACCCTACCATTTTTTGTGATAAAGAAAATGAAATATAATTTAACAGAAAACATGAAACTTCTAATAAAAAAAGAGTTTATTACTAACTTGTACGATCTAATCTTTACAAAAATAATGCCTTTCGGCTCTTTGCTTTGCTAAAGTCTTGAAGTAAAGATTTGTAGTCGATTTGTGAAGATAACTCTGCTTCAATTGATAATATTCCCAAAGCAGACAATCGGTCCTGCTATTCATACTATTCCTCAAATAATTTTTTATTATTTTTAACTTAGAAAAACTTCTTTCTGCGGAAGCTGTACTTACTGGCATAGTCAGCATAATTCTAATCACAACATAAACATTAGGGTAAATGTCTTGCAATTCTTTGTTAATAATGTATTCAATCAGATTTTTGGTGTCTTTAATAGAATCTGGTAGGTTAGGAACTAAAAGTTGTAGTTCTTCAAATAGTTCATACGAATCTATATCTTTGCTTTCTCCATATTGTAGTACTGTACCTAAGTCATTACAGTGTGTCAAAAGTTCGCTATTTGTTAAGAATTTTAAATTATTTATTTCATACAAGAATCAAAAATAAATGGAGTATTGAGTGAGTGCAGTAAATCTCGTATCAGTGTCTTGTATAATGGCATCAACCATTGTAGTGAAAAAATCAATTCTGTATCTTCTTTCAGCAGAATAAATAGGCTCGTCTACAGCTTCATAAATGAACATTCTCTTTTTTTTGCGAGCCCCTTTCTCTTTAAAAGTGGTTGGAATTTCATAATTGCTCTTTTCTATGAATTCGTAAGCTTTTTCAACACAATTATTGAAGCCTGTTTCCCGAAATTCTTGAATCCAGTCACGAAAATTGCGTAAATTATCAATAGCGACCTTCAAATTAATGTTTACTTTTTGCCAGATTTTACTTATGTTATTCACACGGATTAAGATTTCGTACCACACGTGTATAGAAATAATAAATTCCAGAGTAAGCATTTCAGTAATAATTGCTTCGCAATCGCAGAGTATCTGCGTCTTCAGATTGAGTTTTGAGGTTATTAACGCAATCGATGATTTCATCAAATTGTTATAATATAGCTTTAACGCAAGCTATTCTGCTTTCCCATCTTGTATCAGACAAAGATTTCAACGTTATTTTTAATTTATCTTTGAGTAATTCCCATCTTTTGCTGGATTTTGAGAATAAGACATATATTTTTTGAATAAAAACACCTTTGCTCAGTGGCGGCGCTAGACCACATGTGGACGTCGGCGACATCAAGTTCGCGAGGCCTATTTTACTTCGCCGTCAGCCCTTCGGCCCTTTTAAATACACTCGGCGTCAAAAAAATCGCACCTCTAAGAAAATCACTTTCAAATGTCATTAACTTTTGATATGCAGATGCAGTCACATTTATTATGATTTTATTTAAAAGGTTACTTAATGAACTTAATAAAAAACATTACTTTTCATTTTCAAATAAAACCTAAAGCAACAAATATAGTGTCACAAAAATTTCTTGCCAATTTTGCTACCCGGGAGAGTCCTTAGTTACGCTTCCTTTGTGGGTATAAAAGGGTCAACACGGGGTCAATGTAGGTCATTCGCTATTCAACCGTTAAAGAGGACACATCTGTACATTTTACTAAAGAAAAACACCTGGAAGATGGATACCACAGCTGATGAGGCTGCTCAAGTGGTTGCACTACTGCAATCAGGGATGCGGCAGTGTGATGTCGCCCGGCAACTGAGTCTGAGCCGTTTTTCGGTGCGAAGAGTATACCAACGCTTTTTAGAGACCGGTGGCTATATCCGGAGACATGGGTCCGGTAGACGTCGCTGCACTTCGGAAAGAGACGACCGGTTCGTTGTGTCGTACTCTTTGAGAAATCGCTTCTCAAACGCTGTTCAGTTGCAACAGCAGCTCCAGGCAGCTCGCAGACGCACCGTGAGCGTCTCTACGATTAGAAGAAGACTGAAGGAGAAGAAGATAGCAGCTCACAGAGCTGCTACAGGTTCAAAATTGACCGCAGCGCACCGGCGAGCCCGCTTACAGTTTCCTCGTGACCACGTCGATTGGACCCTTGAGCAGTAGGGAGATGTTCTCTTCTCAGACGAGACGCGAGTGTGTCTTTTCTGCAACGACCGATGGAGAAAGGTATACAGGGTGTCTTTTCTGCAACGACCGACGGAGGCAGGGTGAACGTTTCGCCCAAGCCTGCATCCAGGAGACGGTGGAATATGGAGGCGAATCCTGCATGTTCTGGGGTGGTATGTCGGCTGCCGGCAAAAAGAAGTTCCCTGGCCTGGATCAAAAGAAGTTCCAGCACAGGGCTCAGTGTCATTTATACTCTTGTTGTATATACTTTGCATAACTTCTTCTGGACAAGACTTCTCTTCACTCATTTGACCATCCGATACTGCAGTATCAGAGGTCGAAAGAATTTTCTTCTTCTCTCTTAATCAGCATGCTACAACTAAGAGCTTCTTTAGTCAGTCATCTCAGCTTTTCTTTTTCGCTTCGATGCTCCAGATTCCCACTTTCGATGTGCATCTCTATCTCTGCTCGGGCCGGACATGATATCTGTAAACATTTTCTAATTTACGTAGATGTATAAACAACATGGGATTATCTTCTTTCAAACCAAAATTCTTTATGAAATTGTGAGTTGAGATGAGAATGCAAACTTTGTTAACTCTTCTTGCCACGCTGCGTGATATATATATAATAATAAAAGATATAAAATCGCTGATGCTTTGCAATTTTTTCGCAGGCAGTCGTTTCCCCCAATAATGGAATTTAATAAATCCGTGAATAATGTTAAAGTTATAGGAGTTTGACAATTTCGAACAATGCCAGCAAATAGCAAACAGTAGTTTCCCAAAAAAAAATGTATTTGTTAATTTATTATATTCTCCAAGGGAATTGAAATAAAAGTGTTCAAAAGCCCTAAAGGCCAGTCAAATTAGGTCCAAAAAGTGCGTTTACTGAAACTAATTCCCAGCAAGCTGGAAATCGTTTTAAAACCTTTATTTGGTCCTAAATGCGTGTAATCTGAGTTTGTACCATCCCATGTGGTGAGCTTAACTTTTGGTAGTCCAAAAACCCCAAAATTTTTGCACTTTTTTTATTTTATCGCTTGTAGCTGGAAAACGGTGCGTCGGACAGAAAATGTCATACTATTCAAAAATAAATACCACTAAATTCTGCGTCGATTGACATATAAAACTTTAAAATCGGTTGAGTAGAATAGCGGAAATCGAATGTTAAAAAAGAAAGACACTTGCACATAAAGGGGCCTCGCGGCGAGGCCCCTTTATGTGCGAGGCCGCGGGCGAGGGGCCGTTTCGCCCACGCCTAGCTACGCCACTGGTGAAGTCTTTTGGTCTCATCGTCTATCCTTCAAAGTCACAAGCCATTATTATAATTGGTAGCAGCAGAATGAGGGGTAAAGTTGATGTAAACGCTTTGCCACCCATTGTCTATAATGGAACAACGATTCCATTTATCGACAAAGCAAAAAATCTAGGTCTGATATCAGCAGGCGTTAATGATGTCAGCAGGCGCATGCACCATGCCTTTCACTCCCTCAGGCGGTTGCAGTATTTCCTTCCATACAAAACTAAAATTAGGATTGCCCAATCTCTTCTCCTACCTCTTCTCGACTACGCCGACGTTTGTTACCTTGATGTCACGGAGGAATTATTAAACAAACTTGAACGCCTTCAAAACCTAGCCATACGCTTCATCTTTGGTTTACGAAAATATTATCGTATCTCCCACTTTCGCACCGAGTTAAAATGGCTACCTATCAGAGATCGACGTAATGTAAACATCCTAACTTTTCTTTATAAAATTCTCAAAGACCCAAATTTCCCATCCTATCTTCGCTCCCGCTTCCACTTACTACTGCCTTCTCATTCTAAACGAAACTGTGACACGCGGATGCTGATTATTCCTAGGAGCAATTCACATTTCTTTCACAAGTCATTTAGTAGTCGTGCCGCCCGATTGTGGAATGGTTTACCAAGTGTCATACAGCAGAGCCAGACACTATCCACCGTCAAATCCCGCTTGAAGCAACACTACCTGTCTAAATGATAGGAATAATTGTCGAGCTATATTTTATGTATATTTATATATTTTATGTGTATTTATTATAGTATTAAAAAAAATTACATCTACCTACCACATTATTCTGGTACAGCACACACACTATGGGTTGACTGGAAGAGATCTCTATTAGAGATAAGTCCGCCCTTGCAAACTACATTTGTAACTTATAAAAAATGTATCTTGTTTGGCAATAAATATAATAATAATAAGATTATATATTAGCAAACTATATCCTACAAACAATTCTATTCTCTGTATTGTAAGTAACCCCAGTGTATTGTAACTCTTACCCCAGTCAAATAGTGTGTGATTGCTATGAGATAGGGGGTAGGGCTGCAGGTTTTGTAATAAGATCAAATGAGTCCACCCTATTGTTCCCTACGCAAACTCGCTTCTTGCATTGCACCACATGGCAATGTTTGGCTTGATATCCCTCTATGCGGCTACAAGGTGGAGTGGATATCTGGTATCTGGCCGAAAAGCTATCTGTTTCTTCTCAAATTTTTAGTATTTATATTAGTATAGATTATGGTAATATTTTTTTCAGGCCCTGCTGCCAATGATGTTAATTTTATTACAAATTCCAGTACAAGCGAGGAAACCAAAAAACATTAACACAGATGTTAATGATTTCAAAGATTTTAAGAGACTATTGAAAACAAAAACAAATATCTTAATATTGTATGTCAATTCCATACAGTCATCTAAGTTTATGATGGAAATATTTAAAGAGACTGCACTGGTTATTAAAGGTCATGCGACGCTAGTAATTATAGACTGTATTAATGGGTAAGGTCTATCAAAGTACAATAAATTCTCTTAAACAATTTTTGGCAATATGTATAAGCACAAGCAGGGTCACAGCATCAGCCATTTCCTTGTACGAGAAAAGATTGCTACCATTTTTAAATGGTGGAAATTAAATAAGTTATAGGGTTGATTTTTTAGTCTATTTTGTCTTTTAGGGGAGAAACAGGTTTTTAAAAGTAGACAAAGATTATATTTCAACATGTCAACATACCCATGTTTAGTGTTTTTAGTAATACCAGTATATGTAGTTTAAATTAAATTCTACAATGTCAAGAGTATACCTACTTATATACATATGTGTAATTTTCGCTTTTTCTTATGTAAATCCACATCAACCATGTACTATAATATTTACTGTCCTTTCATGGCCGTTTTAATTTAATTTAGTGGCAGAATGATCTAATACACAATTGACTTGTTATGATGAAATTTCTAATCTGAATTACTTTTTCTTACATTGTTGACTAAATTCAAATAATTTGTGGATTTAGTAAAAAAATTAGAATTAGTAAAACCTCCTGCTATTATACTTCCTTTCAATTGACCATTCGAAAGGTGAGTGTAACATGCTGCCATGATACAGGACTAGGCAAAAAGAACAGACCAAGCTTCATACAAAAAGCACTGTGAACAGAACAGGTAGGCACGATCTTGTAGTAGTGTCAAAATAGAACACTACTACAAGCACGCGGGGTCTTGTAGTATGTGTATTCGGTCTTGTTAGTATGTGTATTGGGCCGTGTAGTATGTGTATTGGGTCTTGTAGTATGGACACACACAATATGCATATGCTTTGCGGATGGAAACAACTAGTTCAAACAGTGGTCACTCTCAGGATTTTTAAAAGCCTATTGCAGATTTGCGTTTTACAAAAGCGTGTATCAAACTTGTTAGGATTGTGACAGTGATTTGCCTTAAGAATTCAAGAGTTTTTAAAACAAACTTTTCACTTTTAGAGAAACTAAAAAGCTCTGTAAAAAGATGAAAGTACCAACAGATAAGCCATATGTAATAAAACATTACAAGGATGGTGAATTCCATAAAGATTATGACAGAGGTGAAACTGTCACCTCTATGTATAATTTCTTAAAAGATCCCACAGGAGATCTGCCATGGGAAGAAGACCCTGAAGCTGGAGATATCTTTCATTTAGCTGATGCAGAGGTAACCTTTTATTACATTTTAATGTTTATTATAACTATATAAAATACTTGATTGAATATACAATCATTATAAACATAAGCAGTATATGAGCTAGTGCTTGTATACAAAGTAACATAATTTATTGGAGTGGAGTGTGAGTGGAGAAATATAACTAATGTTGATATTTCAATATCCACACATTTGCATGTGGTTACAGATATTTCTACAATAACCCCCTTTTTTCATTATAGGCTTTGACTAAGTTCTTGAAAAAAGGTGCTGCTGCTTACAAGAAATCGATGGTGATGTTTTATGCCCCTTGGTGTGGTTATTGTAAAAAATTAAAACCAGAATATATAGCAGCTGCTGCAGATTTGAAGGTAAATAAATTTCTGTGAGAATGGTATTTTTTACACAAATGACAACTTACGAGGGTGTGTCAAAAAGTTCGCGGAATGGAGGGTAAAAAGTAAGAAATAAAACACAAAATTATTTTTCCTTCTCAATGTATTCCCCCTTAATTCTAATACATTTATTAGACCTATCAATTAATTTATTAATACCTTCGAAAAAAAATGATTTCTCTTTGTCGTCAAAATAGGCGGAAATTGCGCTCTTCACTTCTTCATCGCTGGAAAATTTCTTCCCTCGAAGCTCTTTTTTCATTTTTGGGAACAAATAATAATCACTTGGGTCTAAATCTGGGCTATAGGGAGGATGTTCCAAGATTTCGAAGCCCACTCTTTGAACAGCAGCCATCGCAACTTGCGCCTTGTGCACGGGTGCATTGTCGTGCAAAAGGAGCACACCTTTAGTCAATTTTCCCCGTCTTTTTTCTCACAAAGCATCTCGCAGACGTTCTAATAGTGCAGCGTAGTACTCTCCAGTAATAGAGACACCCTTTTCTTTATAATCGATAAGGAGGATTCCCTCTGAATCCCAGAAAACAGTAGCCATGAGTTTTCCAGCCGACGGAGACACTTTGAATTTCTTCGGAGGTGGTTTGCCCTTTTTGTGCCACTGCATGGAGTCTTGTTTGGACTCAGGCTCATAATGATGAACCCAAGTTTCATCTCCAGTCACAATTCGGTTCAAAACTTCATCCTTTTGTTCACCACAGAGCGCTAAAAACTCGCGACAACACTCAACTCGCCGCTGCTTCTGGTGTGGCGTGAGCATTCTCGGCACCCAACTTGCACACACCTTTGACATGCCAAGATGGTCGTGTAGGATATTCAAAATGGTTGTAGCTGATACTCCAATCATTTCTGCAAGCTGTTTCTTCTTTAAACGGGCATCTTCCAATATGATTTTTTTCAAGTTTTTCGACGTTTTCTGCCGTGGTTGCCTCGTATCCCTGCCTTGCTTAAACAGGTTGTGCCACTTGTAAACCATGGTTTTACCAGGGCAAGAGTCCCCGTAAACAGAAGACATCTCTTCCAAAATAGTCTGGGGAGGTTTTCCTTGTTTGGTAAGGAACTTGATGACTGCGTGAAACTCAATTTTCTCCATGTTGCAAATTTTTTTCCGGATTGACTTGTTGATTGATGTGTAGCTCAGGTAATTATGACCTATTTTTTTTGAAACTTAGTATTTATACTCTTTATGAGTGTCACAACTAGTGCAGGTAGTAAAAAGTCACCTTTCCCCCTCCATGCCCCTCTTTCCGCGAACTTTTTGACCTGCCCTCGTATCTAAATTAAGATTTTTTTTATCTAATGTGATTTGATCAGTAGTGTTCTTAGCTATATTCAAAAGTTCAACCTTTAGAGGATAATTAACCCCTTTTAGTTGAAAAAAAAATAGTGAGCAACTTTTAACAGGGTCGATTCGAAAACTAGCTTAATATTTCTTCTTCTTCATACTTCATGCACGTTCCAACTTGGAGTTGAAGATTAGCCCAACATCAAAGTCATTTACGCTGAGGCATTGCTTTTGATTTTTGGAACGAATAATTAATAGATGATGACCAAGTTTGAAAGAAAAATTAGGATACATTGAAGTACCTTTTGTGAATATGGGTGTATTATATGTAGGTCCTTTATAGACGCAGTGGCGTTTATTTTAGGTGTTACAGTTTAGAAACGATTGCAAGTGATTGGGAGGTCAGGACACAGATGGGGGGTGACTAAATATTTAAAATATTCTGCCTCTACGTGAATTTCCTGTGTGCTTTTGATGGAACTTGTAGCAGTGGGTCATCCTGGTCCTGCTTGCACTGGGGCTTGCATTCTTTATTTCCAGGAAAAAAAAAATAGCATCCTCTTGAATGTGTGTTAAAATCCAGAGGCCCTATTGCACTAGGACACCATGATGGAACCACCAGCGATTTTCTAGGGAGGGAGACATAGAGACATAGGGAGGGAGATATAGACCTGTCTTGATGAAATACCATACAAAGGAGTTGTCACTCCACCCACAGTTTAAGTTTGACGCTGTCACAAACAGAGTAAATATTAGCTCTTTACACTCTAGTAAAGTCTCATTTCGTTATCTTAATACCCTATTAGTATCCCATTTACATTCGCGTGTGAGCCGCGAGCCGAGCCACGAGACGAGGGCGGCGACAGTAACACTGCGGCCACCTGTTATTTCGTAACCGGTGACCAGGACTGAACATTATTTCTGCATTTAGTGCAAACACCCGTGAAATGAACATGAATCAAGCTGTTGTAAAAGATTTGCAAAATATTTGAAGAGGAAAAGATAATGATAATGCGTTTATTCCTCTCACAAAGTATAGTATAGACTAAACAACAGAACAATAGGATGGGGAAGCAGGAGACCGAGAAGTACAGATCATGTTGTTCTTAGATCTCCCGCCTCTCCTTACAATAGTGAGGTCATATGAAATGATGATCACAAGTCATTATTAGGGAATTGGGAAATTTAGTCCAGAATTAAGATACTGCAAATTTCCAAACATACAAATATTGACTGTTTGGAGTTAGATATTTAGAATGATATAGTGTGTACACTCCACTCTAGTCTAGATTATGAGAGGTCGATGTCTAAACTAAGCAGAGCTTGTACCTCAGAACATCGGCCTCCCCTCCCGTGAAGAAGCACGGCAGATGCGTTTCACACTGAAAAAAATGGTAGCTTATCAAGTTAATTTTGCTTGTTTGAGTAAAATGTAATAAAATTAATCATCAACATTTTTAAAACTACAAACCACAAATGATTATGACAATCAATTTGAAATGATTGAACGCTTAATAAGAAAAACATATTCAAAACAATAAACTTTCGTATTTAATTTTGGTGACGCCACCTTTGTAAACATTTATAATTGTTAATTCTAATAAGATAAAATGATTAATCATATTAAGCTTTGTTACTTGCCAAAAAAGTGATCAAGTTCTTAATAAAATCCACAAACATCATAGTGACATTAAAAAGTAATCTTACTACGGCCAACCAACTATACTTTATTACTGTAATCATGCACCTTTGTGCGCTCGTATATAAATAAGTTACATGAATGAAGGTACATAGGCTGCTACTTATGTATCCGGAACTGGCCACACACAAAAAAATATTTAAAAAAGAACAATTACATTTGAAAATAGAACTCTTTAGTCGTAGAATGCAGCTTGTTTTATTATTCTCTCTATTGTTTGACAACTTTGCCGCCATTTTGATAATTGCGCGTCACCGTAATTATGGAATTAAGTCGAGAACATTTTCGTGCGATGATTTACTACGATTTTCGGCGTGGGCTCAGTCAAAAACAGTGCATCGATTAAATGGTTTCTACTTTTGGTGATGAAGCACCATCAAAAACCACCGTATATCAATGGTTTAGTGAGTTCAAACGTGGACGGTCTTTACTCTCGGACGAATTTAAGGAAGGTCGGCCAAAATCAGTCGTTGTGCCACAAAACATCGATGCTGTGTGTGAACTAATTATGAAAGACCGTCATGCCACATATCGTGAGATAGAGGCGTCTTTGGGCATCAGTATGACAAGCATTCACAAAATATTACATGAACATTTAGCCGTAAAAAAAATTTGTTCGCGTTGGATTCCTCACAATTTGACGTCTATACAAAAACAGGCCCGTATCGATTGGTGCAAAGAAATGTTACAAAAATATGACCGAGGTGCTTCAAAAGCTGTTTATAATATCTATACAGGTGACGAATCGTGGATATATGCGTATGACCCAGAAACAAAACAGCAGTCGACGGTATGGGTGTTCCAAGATGAGCGGAGGCCAACAAAAGTTGTTCGTGCAAAAAGCACTTTAAAACAGATGGTTGCTTGTTTTTTTGGAATCAATGGACATGTTGCTACAGTGCCATTAGAAAATCGTAGAACTGTGAATTCTGAATGGTATACAACCATTTGTTTGGCAGAAGTTTTTGATAATATTCGAAAAAATAACCCACAACGAAGAATTATCCTGCATCACGACAACGCGAGCTGCCACACGTCAGTCGAAACAACACAGTTTTTAGAAGCTCAAAAGATTGAATTGACCGGTCATCCGCCATACAGCCCCGATTTAGCTCCCAACGACTTCTATTTATTCCCTTTTGTGAAGAATAAATTACGAGGTTTACGTTTTTCGACACGTGAAGAGGCCGTCGATGCATTCAAAATGCACGTTTCGAAGATACCCCAAACAGAGTGGAAAAAGTGTTACAAAAATTGGTTTGAACGGATGCAAAAATGTATTGACTATCAGGGAGAGTACTTTGAAAAACAATAAAAACATAAAAAAATACATATCTGGTTTTTTATTTCATATTCCGGATACATAAGTAGCAGCCCTCGTAACACATTCTTGATACATATTATCAATTTTTTTTGAGTGCATATGAGTGATCGCCGTAAATTATGAATTTTATTGTAGGAAGGTAAGAGTTGTAAAAAATTTAGTGGCTTAGGTACTACATTATTTTCTCAAGTATAGGGTCGGTAATTACCTAATTGTTAGCAATGTTGTATACTGGTAGGTATTTGTAATCTAATGATTTAATAATGTATAAAAAAAAATACACTAAGGTAGATAACGATCTGTTGCTTTTACATTTCTTGAGGACCAGAAATCCAATCCAGACTCGATTAATATGTAGTTACCGCAATGAACAGGGCCTGTACAAAATCGTAATACAAGTACATTTAAATGATACTCCCCTATCTTGAAAATTACTTAAATATACACGGGTCGAACGAGCGATACAGCGACACTACGAAGGGAAGTTCGGCCGCCGCGCCGTCGCCGTAGCGTCAGTGGCGCTGAGGTAGTGACGCAGCGTCAGTATTGCTGTCAGTATCGCATACGATGCCATACAGTTTCATACAACCTTGTACTATCGCGGCGGTGCAATGTTCTGTGGTGCTGACGTGACGTCACCGACGCCGGAGCCGCGTTCCTCGGAATCGCACCTTAACGCTGCGCTCACGTCTCGTCCGACGGGTAGCGTTCCGCTAACGTCCCGCTATACGTGAATAAGCTGAGCACGATAAAATTACATAAAGTACTAGATTACTAATTAAGTTACGAATCTGTTTGGGTTGATGGGACCGAAGTGTGTCACAGTTTAGACTCCACTATAGATATGCCGCGTGTATCGTGGCGGTATTGAGAAGATACTAAATAGTGAAGCTACCAAAATAATAAAATCACTTCCAAGTGAATTGGTTTAATCGGCGTGATAAAATCAGGTCAAATGACTTTGTATTGACAAATAGGTTTTTATTTCTAGGGTGAAGCATTGTTAGCTGCCATTGATGTTTCCAGGACTGGAAATTCAAAAATACGACAGATATACAATATTACTGGTTTTCCTACACTTATATATTATGAGTAAGTATAAGTCGTACTTATAACTTGTATATTATATTCACTTGCGAGCAACACTATATCATCATATCAGTCGTTACTAATATTATAAACGCAAAGGTTTGTGAGTATGGATGGATGTTTGTTACTCCTTCACGCAAAAACTACTGAATGGATTTGGTTAAAATTTTGTAGCTAGAGGGATTACGACAGGGATTAACATATAGGCTACTTAATATCCCGGAAAAGTAAATAGTTTCCGCGGGAATGTAGATTTACAGCTTTTTCTTTGAACCTTTAAGGCAAAAAATAGTTCGCAGGCACAGCTAGTAAATAATGAAAATTATTTTAAAGGTTATATTGTACTAAACTTGAAATTGATATCAAATTCATTTAAATTACATCCATATTTCCCTTTAGTGTTTTTATTAATAATTACCCTTCATTTACTTCCTAAGATCTCTCAGAACAAATCACAAGAAAATGATTATATAGGTTTGCTCGCTAGTGTGTTACATTAGCCGCACGACGCCCACTGCTGGGCATAGGCCTCCCCCATGGATCTCCACAACGATCGGTCCTGTGCTGCCCGCATCCAGCGGCTTCCCGCGACCTTTGCCAGATCGTCGGTCCACCTGGTCGGGGGCCTACCCACTGAGCGTCGTCCGGATCGTGGTCGCCACTCAAGAACCGTTAGGCCCCAACGGCCATCGGTTCTTTTAGCTATGTGTCCCGCCCACTGCCACTTCAGCTGAGCAATCCTTCGAGCAATGTCGGTTACTTTAGTTCTCCTGCGGATCTCCTCATTTCGGATCCTATCACGCAGGGAGACCCCAAGCATTGCTCTCTTCATTGCCCGCTGAGCGACCTTGAGACTTCGGACGAGACCCATAGTGAATGGCCACGTTTCGCTTCCGTAGGTCATCACTGGCAACACACACTGGTCAAAGACTTTCGTCTTGAGACACTGAGGTAGTTTGGACGCGAAGATTTTTCGTAACTTCCCGAAAGCTGCCTATCCGAGCTGGATTCGACGAGAGATCTCTTTCTCGAAGTTGGACTTACCTAACTGGGCTATCTGTCCCAGGTATACGTAGTTGTCTACAACTTCAAGTGTAGTGTTCCCAATATTAACTGTAGTGGGTACAACACGGGCATTCGACATGATTTTTGTCTTATCCATGTTCATTTTAAGACCCACTCTTTGGGAAGCACTACTGACATCTCCGAGCATGGTGTTCAGGTCTTCCAAGGTCTCAGCCATTAGAACTACATCATCGGCAAAACGGAGGTGTGTTAGTACTCGCCATTAATGTTAATGCCGTATCCTTTCCAATCCAGAAGCTTGAAAATATCCTCCAATGCGGTAAAGAGTTTTGGAGAGATAACGTCTCCCTGTCTTCCACCTTGCTGCAATTGGATGGGATTAGAGCTCTGGTTCTGGAGTCGAACCGACATAGTGGCATTTCCGTATAGGTACCTTAGCACCTCTATGTACCTGTAGTCCACTTGACACCTTTGGAGAGACTGCAGCACCGCCCATGTCTCGATCGAATCGAAGGCTTTCTCATAGTCCACAAACGCCAAGCAAAGTGGCAGATTATACTCCTCGGTCTTCTGTATAACCTGCCGCAGCGTATGGATGTGGTCTATGGTGCTATAGCCTTTTCGGAAACCGGCTTATTCGGGAGGTTGGAAGTCGTCAAACCTGCGAGCGAGACGATTCGTAATGACTCTCGAAAACAACTTATATACTTTCATTTTCATATATTACAAATAGCGATTTATAAGTTACAGAAAATCTAACGTGGGTCATACCTACGTGTCGTGCTGATGTACTTTGGGTTTTTTTCCATATTATGTTCTACCACTTTATATGAGACATATTACAATTTATTTGATATTCGTATAAATAACTCATCAGATCCTTGAACCATGTTTTAGGAAGGGACAGCTTCGTTACACGTATTCTGGCGATAATAAAAAACAAGGCATTGTAGATTTCATAAGGGATCCTCCGTCTCATTTGGCAAAGAAAAGGAAAGAAGAAGCCGAAGAGAACTGGTCCATGGTTAGTGATGTGATGCATTTGACAGGTAAGATTTCTTACTTTTTATGTAATTAGTAGTATCAATCCGCACTGGGCCAGCGTGGTTGTCAAAGGCTTAAACACCCTAACTTAGGGTAGGCTCGAGCCCCTCGGTGGGGACGTATATGAGCTGTTATGATGATGAAGAGTAATTTTTTATATCTAACTCGGACAAATCTGTAGCAAAAATGTAGTGAGCGAACAAAAAATGCTTAGCTTCCTCTCCCCGCAGGCGAACGCGGGGAATGTTATCCATTCGTCGGGGGAAACGTGTTATTGTATTGTTCTAATAAAACTGTTAGGCTATGTCCCTAATCTGTTAGCTCACAATGTTTTTGTGTTAGCAAACACGAAAACATGGCGCAGTGGACCCGGCTTAAGTCAGGGAGTGAAATTACTGGGTACCGCGACTTGACATCTTGTGTTACACGTTGCATACCAACATAAACTACCCACTACCCGCGCGAGGACGCTCGATATTTGTACAAACTTGAGTGGTACACTTGGTAATTGTACCGAAAAGGCCAAGTGAGGCCTACTGGTTCACGGAGGCGTAGCTTCATAGACGCCTTGCAGCTTGTGTAGCCCGGCGTGCGGCGTACTGAACTCTAGTCTTCGAGGCGTATTGCACACGTACGGTTTCAAAAATGTAACGATGCACCAGGAGGTAAGGTCTCCTGGTGCATCGTCGGCCTACGTGCTGTGTAGGGCTGTGTAAGTCGTTACGTGACGTTAAATAATTTTTAAAGAAAATACATTTTATAAGTTGACCGGCTTAACTTCAGAGCCAATTTAGTCCTAATAGATTTCCTTAAAAGTCCGTTATGCTTACCATCATAATAGTGTTTTCAAGCGAATAATTGTTTTGCACTTTAAAGTTTTTCGCAAACTATATACCTACCTACTGAATTGAAAAATAGTATACACAACCCCTCAATGTTTTTGAAAGACCTGTCTAGCGACACGTCATACTATGGCAACCCCATGGCATCCCCACTGTACGTTAGGGGACACTTAAAATCTTTTTATTTCAATATTTAATTTAACCACTTTGTGGACGTGTTTAATATACATACCCATGCAAAATTACAGCTTTCTGGAACAGACTCTATACATTTTATAAGTTGACCAGCTTAACTTCAGAGCCAATTTAGTCCTAATAGATTTCCTTAAAAGTCCGTTATACTTACCATCATAATTGTGTTTTCAAGCGAATAATTGTTTTGCACTTTAAAGTTTTTCGCAAACTATATACCTACCTACTGAATCGAAAAATAGTATACACAACCCCTCAATGTTTTTGAAAGACCTGTCTAGCGACACGCCATACTTTTTTTTTTTTTGGGAGGGGGGAAATTGCTTTGACGCATTCCTCGTGGTCGAGCCAAACCACGAGGATATGTGGGACTCCCCAGACCGTACACAGCCCGGGCCTACCCACTAAAAACGCCCCCAGCAGCTCTCCGTCCGTCACAAGACAGGGGGAAGGGGACAACAGCCAGCCCCCCTAGCACGTCCACCAAAACACGATATGATAAAGCGGTTAAGCGCGGTGAACTGTCAAAATACAATAGGGTTTCGTCGTATATTGACAGTTCACCGCGATAAATCGCTTTATCATATCGTGTTTTGGTGGACGTGCTACGGGGGCAGGCCTTATTCCCGCTGACCCCCTGCCTGTGACACGTCCGTTGCCGGACTCCCCATCTGGCTCTGCTACTTTGTGGAGCGGCACAGAATTGCGCCGCTCTACACCCCGAAATTGGTTTTTAATTGTGGTTGTCTTCCACGCGGTCCGACGCTCAGTGCGCCGGGCCCCCGGCCCGCTCAGTGCGGGTAACGGGTTGCCCGACGGTAGATCCCACTGGATCCACCGCCGCGCGGGTGAACCGAAGCTCGGGGAAATCCCCAACGGGCGCGAAGCGCCACGGCGAGAAGCTCGCCCTCATCCTCCCTACCACCAGAGGTAGCCGCCGGAATCGGCTTCCAGCGAGAGCCACACCTCTTCTTAACATAAGAAGAGGGGACTTCGCCCTTCTCCGCATGAAGCGGGTGGCCACACGAAGTGGCCCGCCGGCCTAAGCCCGGCCATCCCCCGCCCCCCCCCCTCTCCATGGGGGTCCTCTCGTCAGACAATTAGCCCGTGGCAGAGAATCTGCCGGGTTGCCCAGGGTGCACCACGTGGAGGTGTCTGACATCGCACCCCTAGCGACACGCCATACTATGGCAACCTCATGGCATCCCCACTTTACGTTAGGGGACACTTAAAATATTTTTATTTCAAGATTTAATTTAACCACTTTGTGGGCGTGTTTAATATACATACCCATGCAAAATTACAGCTTTCTGGAACAGACTCTAAGCTAAGTCACGGACCGATAGACAGACAGACGTATTTAGAACCCTAGAAACTTAATCGAGGTGTTCTTTATCGACACAATTCCTGAAGCTGAACGCACACATCCGCGCGCACCGTACGCGCTGCATTATACATATAACGTCATCAGCACGCGTTTTTTCAATACCCGGATACCTACCGCATTTATGAAATTCGGCGCCGAATTTCAAAAATGTGCGAGGTTTCATATTATTTCTTACAACAAAATCCAGCGATAATTCCACGTGTATTGAGCCTTTTTTTATGTGGAGGTATATAATATTCGAGTAATATTCTCTCATCTTTGTATATTCTGTCAAAAGTGTCTCTCTGGACCTTAAATAAACTCTGGACAATTATGTCTAATAACTTTGAAAGATGTCAATAAAATTATTTGACAAAAAATGATTTGTGACTTGATATATATACCTGCACCTCATGAATAGTATTTTATTGGTATTTAATTATAAATTATGAGTGTTAAAAGATTATTGACCCAACTATGCGCAGGTAAGTGACTCATATAAGTACATAGTTTATATTATTGACATGGACCTACAAATCAGGTCCGTGATTATTGAGATGTAAATTAATATTATAGTTTTAAAATAACGATGATTATATATATTTCAATTCCAATAGTTGTATATAAATTTAATATTAATACGATTTGTCCATGTCACAAGACCTTAAAGATACTTAGGGTTAACGAATACACATACTATGCGTGTGTCTTAAAAATTGACATTCGTTCCTTATTTGTTTTGCAGCTGAAACTTTCAATGGTGTAGTGTCCAAAGCTGAGCACGCCTTAGTCGTATTTTATGCGCCTTGGTGCGGCCACTGTAAGCGAATTAAGCCCGAGTTTGAGAAGGCTGCAGCAAGAATTATCTCTGAAAAGGTAAGATTCATTCTTTCTTAATAAAATTAGCTCTAATGAGCCTGAGAAATTACTTCACAATATAGGTAGTAAGTCATTTCCATGTGTCGGTTTGATAGCTTCGTCTTCTTGTTTTCTTTTTTGTTGTATGGACATTTTTATTCACTTTAGCCATTCTACTCCCTCCAGGAAGTCTTTCACCTCTCGATGACCGTCGATTTTTGTTGTATGGACATTTTTATTCACTTTAGCCATTCTACTCCCTCCAAGAAGTCTTTCACCTCTCGATGACCGTCGTCTTTTATTCGAGGGAACATAGGGCGCCCATATATTTTATCTGGCATATTGTCACTTCTCTACTTTCCAGTAGTATATGAGCGGCTGCCTTCTCAGCTTCCATGCATGCTTTGCACAAAGACTGTCCGTGAAACCTAAGATAAGAGGGTCTGTTAATGCCCCTGGTAATGTTTTAAGTTTCGCTATTAATCATTCTTAATAAGAATTAATTGTGATTTTTAAGAAATACCTTTAAGGCCTAACACTTAGGAATGTGGCATCACCAAATGGGGATTCACACCATGTTATGGAATAGGATGATCGACTATCAGCCCCTAATAGCGGCACCATGTGATAGGATCCCCAAAAGGCATGTATTCGACCGGAAATACAATATACAGCTCTTAGAGCACAAACAAGATCAATCCGGAATCGACGAAGTCCGTATATACACGGATGGCTCGAAAACTGAGAAGGGCACAGGCGTAGGGGTATTCTCGATGGATCTTAACATCAACATATCAATAGCTCTGGGCGATGGAAACTCAATATTCCAATGTGAGACTGTCGCTATCACGCAAACTGCCAACGCAGTCATGAGAAGAAGTATAACGAATTATAACATTCGAATTATTACGGATAGCATGGCTGTACTACAAGCGCTGGGAAGTGGCATCATCACATTCCGGCTTATAAACGAATGCCATGAAGCACTGGAGCATACGGCTTCACACAACAAAATTACGCTTCAGTGGATTAAAGGACACAGTGGGTCGTTGGGTAATGATGCTGCGGACATGCTGGCTAAAAGAGGTTCAGAAAGCATAGTGGCTGGTCCTGTACCACAGCTGCCGATTACTTTTAGCCAGCTGAAAACATGGACACGGCAATATACCCAAAACAAACACAATGCCCGTTGGGCAAATACCTCAACATGTAGACAGTCCAAAGAAGCGATACCTGCACTTACACCGCGACTGACAAATAGACTGCTCTACTTAAACCGACTAGAACTGAGAATAGTGGTAGGCTCTCTAACAGGACACATTACACTCAACAAACATTTATATCTACTAGGCGTAACTGACAGTCCCTTGTGCAGAGGATGTCTAGACGCTGAAGAATCAGCTGCCCATGTAATCCTGGAATGCATGGGAGTAGCCACACAACGGGCAGAAATCCTTGGCAATCCGAGGAGGAAGGAGCTGGGCTGGTTAGAATAACTGGTCATCCCACACGCATAATGGACCGAATAAGAGTCTAAATGCGGAAAAGGGAGCCCACTACAATACAATACAATACCTTTAAGGCCTGATATTTTGGCCTGGTTGCACTGGCTGTGATAAAGTGTGCAGTTTTACATGTAAAAGTAGCTCCACAAGAGAACACTTGCCGGAGGATAACACTGTACACTTCTCACGATAAAGTTACTGTTTTAGTTGGGAAATCACTTTCACACTTTAGTTTAATAAAGACACCAAAGTTTTGTTTATGAATTGATACAATGACAAGAAATAAAACATTGACACTAGAAGACAGCACTTTCTTGTTGAATAATAAATGTCCAACTAAAAAGTTCGCTTATTAGCTATCTTGTTTTTAATATCAACTCTTAACACTTTCCCTCATTATTACAACAAGAGATCCGAGAGAGAGAGAGAAAAATCTGGACTAGTCGAGACACCTTGTGCTGTCTCTCTTACAAAGAAGTGTCTCACCCAAATATGTTTCGCCCTTGTATGAAATTCGGGATTTGAGCGAGACGAATAGCAACTTCGTTATTCATTTTAGTGTGGATAATCCATTCAGTTCAGTCATTTGGCTGCTGTAAATCAAATATCAACTTTAACAGGCCGTAGTCGCATACAGACTGGTCCATCGATGTGAGAGGGTAGATATTTTCTCTAAACCGCACTTCATTATCACCGCGATACAACATTTATCATGTCTCTTCTATAGGCTCGTATTAATAAACGTGTCTCAGAGTTCAAATAGATCTTTCAATTAGACTTCAATTACATTAAGCTGCAGTTTTGACGTTGAATGTATGGAATATCTGTCAAAAACAGTATCTTAAGCATTGATTGAGATCTTATCACTTAGCTAACAATGTGTTATAATAATTTTATAAGATAGAAACGATTATCGCTCTATAGTGTTCAATAGTTTAATTGACTTACTCCGTGGTCCAAATTGAGCTATTCAGCACTGTTGGTACCGATAGCGTGCAAACAACCCGGTCCAAACTATATCACCGTATTCAATTCGGTCCACTTCGTTTGCACTGATCGTAATGTTAGTAATGTTGGCGCATTTCGGACCACGGTCTTTGTAGTTACAGTTGCATATTGGCATGTATAATAGGCTAGATGAATTAAAAAATATTATTGCTTTAATCGAAGGTCATTCATATAATAAACAGAAAGAAAAAAATCGGTTTTCGAATAACTATAAAAACAACCAACATATATGATATTAATGATTTTTCTCCATCCCTTTCTAGAAAAAGGCAATTTGCATGGAGTTTATATGGCCGTACTCAACAATGACGTCACGGTTGATATCGGATCTCTCTGTCTAATCGCTTCCAAATTAACAGTTTAAAATGCTTGTATCTAATGTATTTCTAAGCCGATTTCAATGCTAATTTCACACGATCGCACCTTTTTGACGGTTTTTTCATATTTAATAACGAGACGACAAAATTATAATTCAGTCCTCATCCCAATTTCAGATAAACGGCCTGTTGGCTGCTGTGGACGCCACTAAGCAACAGGAGCTGGCGTCGCGTTTTGGCGTGAAGGGATATCCTACTTTGAAATATTTCCACAAAGGGGAGTACAAGTTTGACGCTAGCCATGCCAGGAAGGAGGAGCAGATTATTAGTTTCATTAAGGTATAAGGCTTTTCTTCGTATTTTATGCTTTTTATTATATAAGCGCAGGTAGTGGACACACGAGTAGTATGTGGGGACTCGACATTTTGATTTTTACTTGTAAATGATTATGTTCTCTTTTTATATTTTTATGTTTACGTAATGTAAGAATTTTAAGCTTCAAATTTACATCCTTTCACTAGTGAATTGTAATTAATTTACGTGTTTTTCGGCTGTTTCGATTCGTGTTCGTCTACCGGAGGGAGACTATGTACCGGGGTCGCCTGCTTGGGTACCTCCGTCTTTCCTATTTTGCCGCAGAGCAGCAGTGTTTGCATTGCTGTGTTTCGGTTTAAAGGGTAAGATGTGGCAGTGAAATTACTGGGTACCGTATCTTTACATCTTATGTCACAAGCTGGCACTGTACACTGTGGTTCTTATGGGGGGTTGCAGATTTGCTACGAATCTCACAAGAACCACATTGTCATACATGACGGTTACCACTTACCATCAGGTGGGCAGTATGCTTGTTTGCCAACTTCCTTACATATTTTAAAACAAAGTCCCCCGTCGCGTCTGTCTGTTTGTCTGTTCGCGATAAACTCAAAAACTACTGCACCGATTTTCAAGCGGTTTTCACCACTTGATAGCGTGATTCTCGAGGAAGGTTTTAGTATATAATTTGTTAAGTTTTTGTATTTATCTCTGTGTACATTAACGATATTCGTTGAAGATGTCGGGAAAAAATAAGTTAAGGCGAAACGTAGTTCGCGGGCACAGCTAGTAGTTGTATAAAAAACACAATGATTTAGACGATGGGGCCTATTTAACAGAACTTTACGCATTTATTTACTGGTGTGCGAACCAGGACCCGAAGGCTCCGCCGCCGATGCCCTCACCGGAAGAGTCCTGGCACGAGGAAGATTCGTCCGTGCGCCACCTAGACTTTTCAAACTTCAAGAACTCCATCCGAAAAATAAAGCACGCACTCATTATGTTCTACGCACCATGTGAGTCAATTCGATAACTTATCCATATTATCATCAACCCAGCAACCATCCCATGCAAACTACCCGCGAACACCGCTGGGCCTGGAGAGCCTGGAACAAATTTTATGAGGAACAGTTATTTTTAATACTTGCTACCGACGCTCATTGAATCGTTTATTCTATTTATTTAATTAATATTAAAATCCGCACTGGGCCAGCATGGTTGACTAAAGCCTAAGCGTTCTAACTCAGGATAGGCTCAAGCTCCTCGGTGGGGACGTATATGAGCTATGATGATTGATGATATTAATATTTGTAATATAAAACAACGACTATACGAGGAAGAGGTCCTAAGATGTTAGATAACAATTTCACATAGTGACCTTTGGGATCACTCTTGTCCCTCGTAATAGCGGCGGTTTTCGTAGTGCTTATGTAAAACTTGACGTAGTGCTTACTGTACGTGCTGTTTGTGCATATTTTTGCAGTTGCAAAATACAGAACATAAAAATTAAAAAAATATATGTTTATCAGAACAACGCCCAGCAGTTCTGGATGAGAATGGTAAAAGAAAAGCTAACGTAAACTTTTATTAACACAAACTTATCTATGATAACCAAAGAGAATAATGTTTCTATTTCAAATAAAAGTTCATTCATACTCTTCTGAGGGTTCTCCTCAGTGCGCGAGTCCATCTCAGTACCATTTATATAAGTCATGTTACTATAAGACTATTACTAATGCAAGTCTAGTGTTCAAGTGCATAGATACTGTGCTCGTGTGAACTAGGCGTGACAGCTGATATTAATCACGTGACTTAATTTAATTAATTTTACTACCATACAGGGTGCGGACATTGCAAAAGTACGAAGCCGGAATTCTTGATGGCCGCAGAGAGTTTCGCGGACGAACTTATGGTGCTATTTGGTGCTGTGGACTGCACGCTGCACCAGGATCTCTGCTCGATGTATAACATCAACGGCTACCCGATTATCAAATACTTTAGCTACTACGACAAGGTTATCAAGGACTACACTGGTAATAGAAAGGTATGGTACACAATTAATGTAATACGGTATTGTTCGGAAAGAGACGTAAATGTAGATGAAATTTGAGTTTTTAATCTGTATGTCACGTGACTTGAAATATGCAATGTCGTCCGATCTCTTCAGTCGCTGCCATTAAGTTTTTAATATATATTTCACGCTATGTTATATTCTATTACATTGAAGCGTATACCGTATGATACTCATACGAGTATTTCAATGTAATTATCAAGACTAATCCAGACGGCAGCTTAGGCTTAGATCATTTTGCTTTCCCGAAAATGGTAGATTTGTAACATTCTTTTCAATTAAGCAAGATGTCCGGACTAAAGAGTAGGGGTCGATTAAAATAAGGTAATTTAAGATCACTACTAACATTATTGACTTAAATTATATTTTGTTTTACTGATGGGAATAGTGGGGCATATACATACGAGCATTCCCCTTTTAACAATTACTTTGATATATTTCTGTATGTTGTAATATACTAGCTGTGCCCGTGAACTACATATCGCTTATAGTTTTTGGATTCTCAGCTTCGTGTAAGAATTTAGCAAAATTTCCTTATTATGCTAACGAAGCTCGAAGTCCTAATTTAATGCATTTAGCTCCAGCAATTTGGACTCTATGATGATACCTCGGTCAGTGACTCACCAAAGCCAAATACAGATATTTTTATTAGGTAACATAGGATAGTACAGACAGTATTATATATATTTTTTTAGGAGGACGACTTTGTTTCTTTTATCCGCACTCAAATGACCGAAGCAGCACGAAGACCTCCACTGACACCCCAGGAGGCCGGCTTTGGCGTTAATGTGCTCATAGGAACAGACAAGAACTTTGAATCGCTAATATCCTCCTCAACGCCAACTTTTGTCATGTTTTACGCTACCTGTAAGTATAATATGATTTGAATATGATTTTACGCCAATACACACCAAACCCGCCGATACAGCCTGATAGCCTATACAACGTGTTTATAATATAGCGCAAAATCTCAGACACCCCACCTTATTATTATTATAATACTCGTAAGATTATATCAATTATGAATATGAAAATAAATTTCCGGCGATTATTTACGAAGACATTACCTTTTTTTATTTTTTGCAAAGGACAACGCCTTTTTTGGGCCTAAAATCATTGAAAATTTAACAGAGTTAATTTAAGTTGTTGTATAATCTACACGTTTAATGCTTTCATTCTACACTGTTTTCAGATTTTAAAAGATGCCCGTTTTTATTTTTAAAAAATTACATTATTTTGAAAGATTCGTGTAAAGGAACGTTGATTTTTGACATTATTTTGACAGTTGGGTGACTGATTTCGATTTGACAGCTAGGTACTTACGATAACGCAATAAAACGATCTAATTTTATTTCCTAAGAATCGACGAAGTATTTTAATATTACCGCTAAGCTAAAACGTATTAATTTAAACCGTGTTTTCGCTACTTCACTTTGACAAATCTGATAGAACTCCACTTGAACTAAAAATTCAAATAATTACTCCGTTAATTTTTATTTGTCGTTCAAGTAAGCTCAACTGTCGTGTATTTCGTATTAAGATATTAAAAATCAAAATCAGAAACGCCAAGGTCAGAACTAATAGCACAGTATAATATAGTTATCTACCTCTGCTAGTAGTAGTAAGATTGAAAGAACATTTGGGAATGTGATGTGACTACTGTCTAAACAGTAGAATGCCCAGTGGTCGGTGACGGTGGTCAGAAACTGGGCCGGTAAAATTAGGTTAAATTAATGTCTACGTACCTAACAATAAATTATTATTGTTTAGGGAGTAGTTTATAATAAATAGTACTCTATAATAATGACTAACATTCACCACACCCAGACAAATGATAATCATTTAGGAAAAACGTTAAGCCAGTTATTAAAAATCAATTTTGTACTAAAGTTAAGAATAGAAATATGTATCTACTTAAGTCATGCAAATTAGAATAAAGTAAATATACTTGGCATGCCAATATAAAAAAAAAATAACCTGTACTCCCCGTCACAGTTAAAGCCAAAAAGGCTTTTCTAGCAGTGTTTGTTTTAGCAATATGTATTTTTTTATGATTTGAACAATAAATGAAAAAAAATCTATGTTTATTAAGGCTAGTGCCATGAATGGACAACAGATATCCCACATGTATTACATTGTTACTTGTTTGATGAAAGAAAGATCTTGCTGATTCATGTCACATTCATGTTAACAAATTGTGTTTTTTGACTATGTTTCAGCTCAGCCAGCTTTATCACAACTGTATATAGGGCACATTTAAGCTTTAAACTATGGAGAATTAAGCATAATTACTGTATTAAGAAAGCTCATTTATGATTAGAACTTCATGAAAACAAACCGCAACTGGTCTTTTCAAATTCTTTGCCTTAAGGATTTTTATACAACTAAGGTAATTAGGGTCTGAAACTAGACTGCCCATCTGATGGTATATGCAAATCTGTAAGGTTCACATAGCATTTTGCTAACTTGTATCATAAAATGTTAAGTCTCGGTGCCAAGCATTATCACTTACTGTAGCAATGATGGTAAGATAGAGATACCAGCGGAGACGACTCGGCAAGTCTGCTTCTAGTAACCTTTATAGAAACAAAGAAATGAAACAATATTATTTTTTATATCTCCTTTATTCATTTTCCATTACCAAAATTCCATCTAAAAATGTAGCAGGTGCTGATATAGTATCCTGATGCCGAGCCCAGCCAAGATACCAGACAATTGTCATCACATGAGCACATGTACCAACTGTTCGTTTCCCTATAATACATGAGCAATAATAGCCACAGATCTGGTCCCGCCAGTCTGCTCCTTCTAATTTTAGTAGTATATATGTATAATAAACTGTATTGCTATGATGACGGGACCTAATCCTTCCTCGAATTAAAACTGTCTCATGTGATGACGACAAACCTGGTACATTTGTAATAGTAGGATTATCATTTACTTCTATTACAAACGTGCCATTTGTTCGGATATGTTCCCCATAGTAAGACCTGGCTTGTTTGATTTGGTAGGTCCCTAATGCAAACAAAGCCAAGTCTGATAATTGCATAACAGGGAACATATCCATTTGAATCATTTGGCCATCTATTCTTACAAAATTCACTCTGAGTCTGTTTAAATGCAACTGTTGTACATGTTCAGCTAAATGATTAGGCATATTTAATCTTTCTAATGCTCTATATAAAATGGGTTCGGCATCCGGCCGGTCAGTTATAACGGGATGAAAATTATTGATCATTGCTGCAGCAATTCTAAAATCTGCCATTAAGTTTTGGCTCATTTTATTAAAATAATTTGCTCTGAATATTTTATAATCCCGTTTAAACCGACCGTTTACAACTTCTACAACCCACCTGCACATTGTTACTAACCTCGATTTGTTTGCTTTAATGGTAGAGAGCTGTGGTCCTTCTTCTGCTGAACGAGTCTCTGGCTTATAAACTTTATAACCTAATGAATTAAGTAACCCCAAGGAATCTCTAAACCCACGATCCAATATGAAAACATCATTTTGGGTGAAGTAGCTCCTGAGGTCTGAATTTTCATTTTCAAACAAATGTTTTACAATGTCAGCGTCAGTAGTAGTGGCTGGGTAAGGTCCATATGCGTCTACTATATGACCATCAGTAGCTACAATCAAGAATGGTTTAACAAGATTGCGGTATTTGTGAAGACTATAGGTTTTTTTTTGGAACAAATAATTTGATGATTTTTGGACATAAATATATGTTCCATCCATGATCACAATGGGATTATTATTTTCTGTACCAAATAAACCACGTGGAATCATAAGATTTCTTGAACTTAATTGTTCACGTGACATATGTCCCAAACCCAGATGTAGAGGTACATACACAGATGTTAGAATATTTCTTGCCTTCTTTACATACATTCGGACAACAGACGTGGTTATTTGAAAAATGCTAGCAATTCTAGCAAATGACTCTCCTGTTCTAATTTTTATTAAATACAGTGCTAGACTGGTCTTTTTTCTCTTGCAATTAGCAAATGCATTCGATAATGTATTGTATAGAATAATGAAATTATTAACAGACAAACCAGTCCAGTAGTGACATAATTTGACATCCATATTTTCCACTGCTTCAAAGTTAAGATTATCAGTTTTAGAGTCCCCCAATAAGTTTAACATTTCTTCAATGTGAGCAGAAGTGAATTCATTCATAAACTCAACATTATTGAGTGAATCCCAGTTGTACACAGTGCCATGTTGTTCACAGATCCGAGAATTTGATGTTACAAAAACTTTGTATTCAGAAAGGATTCTCTTTCTTAAATATGCTGATACTCTGAGTCGCTCCATATTATCACACTCTGGGACAAAACAGTGACTTGCAGTATCTGGAGTGCGACTATAGCCTGCAAGGGTTATAGTTGATAAGGCTGGTTCTTGAAGTGGTTCATTGGATGGACCAGCTTCATGATCATCTCCATGTGCAATAATGGAAGGGTCATGAACATTTGCATCTTGTCGGACTCTGTAGTGAGCTTGTTGCCAACAAGCATTGCACACACGGGCATTGACTGGTATCTGGAAAAATTATATGTTGCTATAACATTTTCATTGTTATTTTATAAAGTCAATCACAATGAATTATACTATTACTTTAAACTAGCATGTTTGCAGTCTCCCTCGCATTATTTCTTGTTTTTCCCACTATTAAACTCAATTAACAAATATAGCCTATGATATTCAGTGATAAATTCAATTACTAATAGGTTCTGTAGCTTTTGAGTTTTTCATTGCAAATAGAAATATAAATCTGTTGTCTTTATAATATTAATATAAGTACATACCTGCCGTGGAAAAATAACACCAGCTATGTAAGCTCGCTCAGGACGTCCCTCAGGCAATAATCGAGACAGTCGTCCACTTCTTTGTGCCACTGATAAGCCACAGTTAACACATAATGAGCTATGACCTAATTGCTGCTCTGGTCTATGGCCACCTTCATAAACTTCAGCAATCAGCAAATTAAGACATTCTTGACATAATCTGTCTGAGTTTGAAACCTTAAAACAAGGGAATAGTTATGGTTTAATTAAAAAATAATGCTGCACTACTCAAAACAACTTATCCTTAATACCAACAACACATTACAAACTGTTGATTGAAATATATTTGTTTAGGCTGTAGTTAAGATGATAATGATGATGCATAGTTCAAATGTTTTAACTGCTAACTAAAAAAGCTTATTCAACAACAGTCAAAATAGCACAGACATAAGAAGCACATTGTAGGAATAAGAATTAAAGTCTGTTGATTAAATAAAGTCTGTCGATTAAATGTGTTTACTTGGTAAAATACTAAGGACTTTCAAAAACCCTACTTAACTTCTTATTTTTTAATTTGTGGCAATTGGTTGTTACCCTCTAAAACGACCAATTGCCACAAATTAAAAAAGAAGTTAAGTAGGGCTTTTGATTTTGAAAGTCCTTCCCATGTTTCCCATGTAAACACATTTCAGATCAACAGACTATATTGAAAATGATTTAGTTGTGCTCATTATCTATGAGTACATATTTTAATTACTATTAACTAACCTGTCTCGATGTCCACTCCTCCAGCAATGATACAACATCTGGACTTATGTCAAGTACATCATATGACTGACGATTTGCAAACAGTGCTATGTTACAATTAAAACATAGTGGTTGAGAAGCCATTGTGATTATCTGAAAAATAATGAAATAATGAAAAATCTGATTTATGCAAAAATATGAATTATCTAAATACATTGAGCAATATTGAGCAATGAAAGTTGTTTACTAATGTGGGTATAAGTAAAAATTATACAATCAACATTTTGATGAATTGTTGAAGCTACGAAACTAAAAGTAAGTATATTTTGTATCTTCGACATGAACTATTAATATAAAATTAAAATGTTTCGAAAAAACGTAAAAAGCTTAATTAAACCTACTTCAAAAGGCAAGCGTTTATCATTTGATAAATTACATCAATTTTTAGATACCTACACAAAATGTAATAAAACCAGCCGGTGTCGTCGTTGATCCAAATCGTTAAGCAAAGAGGTATCCAAAAGAGTAAGCGCAAGTCGTATATACGGGTTCAACAAGACAATATCGTAGGGCAAAAGTCGGGTCCAGGAAGCACAGCACAAGTCGTAAAAGGAAAAAAAGCACAAGAACACAACGTAACATCACAACACGCAAGCGAGGGCGAAATCCGTCTGATCTTTGTCAGTGTCACTGTCAGTCCACAGTTTCGATGCGTTTTGTTCATTGAATTATTGTGAGGGGGCGACATTTTTGATAATTAAACTGGCTTTGTTTAATATAGACTTAGTAAATAGCAAGCTTTAAATGTAATATTTCATTAGGATATACACAAATATTAATATTTAATTTCATAAATAATAGTAATTCTATTAATTAATCTAGGTAACAAAACGCAGCATCATTTAATATGAACAGATTTTTTTATTTGATTGTTGCAACATTGCTACTGATATTGCAAGGTAATTGAATTTTAGCGTGTAATTACAACAAAACGGGCATCTTTTAATTTTTATAAACACTTGTATTGTGTTAAGAAAAATATATTCTTTATTTTGATATATCATTATATCGATGTTAAACGAATTTTTATTTTAGGCCCAGCTCCCATAGTAAAAAAATCATGTCCTTTAAGGCTCTATGGTCGCGCGTCTGCAGGTACGATGTCGCTGGTTAGCCGTCGCGCCATCAGAGATAAAGACCATAGAGTTCAGTAAATTTTAAAAGCGGCGTGGTTGAAAAATGTTTTTGGGTTAAATCTGACCCATATATTTTAATAAGTGGAATTGATTCTACTCTCCATTCTGAACAAACTAATTTCAGATTTTGCGTAACGTGTTGTATAAAGAATTATGTCGGCTAAATGCGCCCGCGCAAGTTGTTCGCCTACCGTTGCTTACCAGTGGTACGACCGCGCTCCTTATCAGTGGTACCAACGGGAAAATATATTTTCCCAATATCACATCCACATATTGGCGACTTGCGTACGTAAACGCTGTTTGCCCGGCGACTTTCCAGCTGTTTTTTTTTGCGACATGGAAAGGGGCGAAAATAACTAGAATTATAGACGGAAATTAATAATTATCCTAGATATAAGTCCACAATTTTAATGACACAATGTCTTTCGACACTCGGCAATCACTGACTACCCGCTTTTAAATGTATAGTAACATTTTTTTTATGTTAATTAGTTTTTAAAAGTCCCATTCCTTTTTCTGTCTTTTTTTATACATTGTGAAACTCCAATTTATAGCAGACTAGCTGTACCCGGCATGCGTTTCTATGCCACGTAAATGCCTTTTTTTTTGCTAGGAACCCTCACGGGTGTCCCCATATCACCGTACCAAAGTTTCATTACAATCTGATGAATGGTTTCGGAACGCATAGAGGACAAACAAACATTGATTTTTATTTATATAGATATAAGAGGCCAACAGTTGAGACAGTGCTGTCTCGACAAAACTAGTGTAGTCCCTCCGAAAATGAATGGTTTATAAGAAAGAATCGTTATGGGAATAGACAATATTTCTGCGCATTTCTTAACAAGAGTAGGCGGAAGCTTACTACTTTACTAGTTGTTTTATTTGGTTAACAAAACCCACAGGTATTTACAGCTAAATAATAGGCCATAAGAGCGTCGGTGGCGCTGTGGTTTCGGCACTTGCCTTCCAATCGGGGGGTCGGGGTTCGAGACCCGCCATGTACCAATGTGTTTTTCGTTTCGAATTTTTCGTTTCGAATTTCATATGTACATTTGTCTGACGCTCCTACGGTGAAGGAAAACATCGTGAGGCAACCTGCATACATCTGCGAAGAAATTCAATGATGTATGTGAAGTCGACCAATCCGCACTGGGCCATCGTGGTTGACTAAGGCCTAATCACCCTAACATAGGGTAGGCTCGAACCCCTCGGTGGGGACGTATATGAGCTGTGATGATGAATAGGCCATATAATAACGGACTTAAATTATAATGTTATTTATTATAGTGTTGTGTGTCCATAACCTCTTTTGCTGTTGTGATGTGATGTGATGCTGTCGCGCTCGCGACAGTACTGATATCACAAAACAATAAGTTCTTTTATTATTAAAAATATCACTACTAAAATTTTGAATATATTACAGAATTTTTCTAATAGTTAGTTCGCATGTGTGACAGATGGAATAAAGAGGTATGCCACATGCGTACTGACTTTTTTGTGTATGACCTGGCAAATGACCTCCTCCCGCCTGATGTTAAGCGGTGAAAGAGGCCCAAATGAGTTGACAGATAGAGTAGGGACGACATCCACTATCCTACCTGCCCGCCTCTAGCCGGCTCAAAAGATGCTTTTTCACGCCTCTTTTGAATGTTTACAAATTTTGTAATATGATATTAGGTTATTCGTCGGACAGACGCAGAAAATGTGTAATGGTGGATTGCGCACGTCGCTTTAGTATTTCCAACAAAAATATTGTACGAATACTAAACTCGATAGCTTTAACATTAAAGTGGGTTATCTATCGCTCAAGTGGGTTATGATCAAATCTTTTGATTTGTCATAACCCACTTTGTAACTATATTTTTTTTAATAAAAGGGTGCGGTCATTGCGTGGAGGCTAAGCCGGCGGTCAGTCAGCTGGCCACGATGATGCAGGCGAAAAAATCGCGTGTCCAAGTGGTGGCCATCGATGCCGCAGAGAACCCAAAGGCTGCCGACCTGGCCGATGTCCAAACCCTGCCCACATTCAAAATCTATGGCATGGGCCACTATTTGGAGGACTACAACGGCGACAGGACAATCGAAGACATGGTGAAGTTCTGCAAGCGATTCGTCAAACTCAAAGAGGAATTGTGATCTACGGAGTGGCCCTCAGTCTTTGAACTGGAGGTCGAAATGTACGTATTGCTGATTACAGTGATGGAGGAGATTCTGATGAATGTTTTTATTATAATGGTGTGGGCCTAAAATTGGTGTGTCACAAGCGGAGAGGTTAGATGAGCCACGTGTGCAGGACAGGCCATAAGTATGAGCGAACGCTTGTAGTTCGACCGAATCTTAATTATATAAATAATAGGTTGGGGAAAAAGTTTCTTCGCATTTTTTAAGAAAATTCAAAACATTTTTTAATATAGTTTATTTACATTTAACTAAAGTATGTAGGTACCATTTTGTTCGATAACTTTTTGCCATCTTGTAGGTAGGGACATGATCCCATTGCTATAGAAATTTTGGGACTTCTGGTCAAAATACCGCGACAAGTGGTTTTGGCAGTCCTCTCGTGATGTTAACCTGACACTGCCTAAAGAATTCTGAAGAGACCGAAACAGGTGGAAATCTGAAGGTGCAAGGTCAGGACTATACGGCGGATGCATTAACACCTCCCAGCCAAACTCTCTTAATTTTTGCTGAGTGGCTAAAGATGTGTGAGGTCTAGCGTTATCATGATGAAAAACCACACCCCTTCTGTTGATTAATTCCGGCCGCTTTCTCTCAACTTCTTGCTTTAATCTCATCAGTTGTTCGCAGTAGAGTTCAGAATCGATGGTCCTGCCTGGTGGTAACAGCTCATAATGAATAATGCCCTTCCAATCCCACCACACACACAGCATCACCTTGTTGCGAGTTAACCCGGGTTTCATCACAGTCTGTGAAGCCTGACCGGCCTTTGACCACGACCTTTTTCGCACGTTCTTGTCGTACGTGATCCACTTTTCATCACCAGTTATCAGCTTCTTCAAAAATGGTTCGGTTTCATTACGTCGTAATAAAGAATCACAAATGAGTACACGGTTCATTAGGTTTCTTTCAGTGAGCTCGTGAGGTACCCAAATGTCGAGCTTTTTTGTGTACCCAGTTTTTTTCAAATGCGCCAAAACTGTTTTGTGGTCAATTCCCAGTTCTTCAGCTACGTCATAACTACTGACATGCCGATCTTGCTCCACTTTTTCAAAAATGGCATCCATTTTACCTGTAATAGGGCGACCAGAGCGACGTGCATCTTTGACATCAAAATTTCCGGATTGAAAACGCTTAAACCAAATTTGTGCTACTCTCACAGACACTGCACTAGGTCCATAAACATCGCAAATTTTTTCACGGCTTGCGTTGCATTTTTACCTTTTTTGTAGTAAAATTTTAAAATGTATCTAATTTCTTCATTAGATTCACTCATCTTGGCGGTACGAAAAACAAATGAAAATCACACATTTTCCAAATTTGAATTTGGAATTATGTTCTTTAAAATTTAAACTTTCAATGATACCAAAACCAGCCAGATACAAATAGTATAGCCAAAGAGATTTTATTACAAGTTTATACATACTATAATGCGAAAAGACTTTTTCCCCAACCATACATTCAATATTCAATATTATTGGTAATGGATAGTGTAAATTAATATTCATGTAATCTGCATTATATCGGTATTTATTCCCTTGGTGTCGAATGACTTGCGGATTGCTCAACTGATTTTTTGAACTAGCGCTATAGGTGCGCAAGTTTATGTAGGCAATAGCGTTGACAAGTGTCGATTATAACCTCTTCTGTGTCAGACAAATTAAGAAACTGTTAACTACAAAGTTCTACGTCCGTTATACTTATGGAGACAGATTTGTCGTCAACATGACTTAATATACATACATAAACATCGTTTTTATCTGTATATATATATCTTAAATTTCTCTTTATACGGTCAATGTAAATAGTCACGATTTTGAACATTCTTTATATATTTGGAATCTCTTTTGAGTCTTATTTAATACTCGTTGTAAATTATAACCTCTTGATATTACAACTAGCATATAGTACCTATATTATACTTATACGAACATACCTACTGCATCTATGTTATACTTTAATCTATTATTTAATATGGCAAATTGCCATTTAATAGTTATTATCTAATATTTAATCCATTCAATATGCCAATAATAGCTGTCTAATAGTTAATCTATTTAATATGCCAATAGTAGGTGACAATAATATAACAATATCAATTATTAATAGACTATCTTATCGACATTTTTCTTATATCTTTCGTAGTTATAGGAAATACTATTTTGTGGCATTTCTTTCTTCTTTTTGACAATTAATATCTATGTAGTGACAAAGTTTTCTGTGAATAAAAGAGAGGCTCGCTGCACTTAAAGCGAACATATTTTATGAAATATAATTTGCTATTTCGAATACCTAGCAATGTATATTTTAGTTTTGGCATGATTAAAGATGCCTAGTGACTCATGACTGCTCTAGTTCCCAGATAAGTTGGTCTGTACTATCTCTAATCGCTCAGGCAAAATGCTGCGGCCTGATCTTTCAATAGTGGTGATTTCACTTTGTTTTAAATACACCTATAAATTACTAAAATTCGACATAATATGTATTTTAAAGGTGACATAAAATTTTGATTCGGAAAGTGTAGTATATTTGTTTAATGAGCAGCTTTCAAAACGCCACTAGTTGATATATTGTCTAATCTAAATATATACAATTATAATAAAGTACTCTGTTATAATAGGTGGTTAGGAAAAGAAATATTGAAATTAAGTGTGTATGCTTACAACGCGTATGTGTTTTTATGGCTGTTTACCAGTGTATCCACCAGTAACTATCACCCACTGGGGGGTGCACAAGTGAAATCAGCTTTTAAATCAACCCACTGGACTAGAGGTATGAAATACTATTATATATTCTGGAGACGCATTTTTGAAACAATTGAATTCAAATTCGCATTCGAAATCGTTAGATTCGCATACGAATTTCCAAATTCACTATTTTTGAATATTCATTCTGTGAATTCTGCAACGAGTGGTCCTACCCACTCGTTTCTGATTTCTACTAGTAGAATATACGCAACGTATATATGTTCCGTTTTACATGCGATTCATCGCTGGTTTTTGTAATTTAATGAGTTATTACCATGTTATTGCATATCGAATTTTATTTTTTCTGCATGTAATGAGTTTTAATAAAGAATTTGTTTTAATGACAATACTGAATTCGAGTGATTCAAAAATCTTTAAAATAGGAAACAGTTGAAAATAATTTCCGCACGTGATTTGTATTCGTGTTCGAATTCAAGATTCATTTCTAATGATTCAAAAATGCGTCTCCTGTGCTAGAGGTGAAACTGACATTTAAGAATGCGATCGATGTATACTCCATGTAATTCGAACCTATGTGGGGATAATATTCTAAATATTGAAGATAGTCTGTGTTTTCATTATTGTTTTCTTTCATTAAATTGAAATTATCTCCATTTAAAATTAAGTTCCACGAAAGTTCTTTTCCAAAAATCCAACCTCAATTATCTTTCATTTTTATTAAAGACCTTGCCTTATTACACTTATTTTCTGGACGTCTTTGTCAACCTTTTATTTTTGCTGCTTTGCGTTCATTGATTTTATTAATGGTTTAAAAGTGATGGAATATGTGCCTCAATATTATCACTCAACTGTTTCGAAATGCCAACTTCTCGCAATGATATCTTCTCATAATATAATTTTTTAATACTGACAACTTCCCACAATGCAAACTCTCATGAGCCTAGTTAACAAATTTAAATTATTTAATACCTTATTATTATTTTTTTATTATTATTATGTTTACTCCACAGACTCTTAGTCTATGCCCTTGTTCAAATTATTTTTTTTTTACAAAATTTCTTTTTAAACTCCTTATAAATAATAATTATTAAAAAATTTACAAATTATGAATTTTTTTTTATAACTTTCTGTGCAGTGAATTATTACCGGGTATGGGTCGATCAATGCCTGAATGGATTGGTTGACATCGGTCGATTATTTCTACAAGATAAACCGATAGAGGGCAGAATAGGTTGGATTGAGATTGTTTAATCGATTGGTTGGATTACAATGAACAGCGACCGATTTATATGTTACCTCAACAGTAGTTGGTATTGTGAGAAGTTGTAATTTTGCGAGCAGTCACCATTATGGAGAAGTGAATTTAATTTTAACGGAGAATAATATTTTCATGTAGGTGCAATGTTTCAATAAATGATTCAAAAGTTCTTTAAAAGAATCAATATCTTTCAATTCAATTGCCAACTCCAGTGGGTGAAGCCGGTACATGGGTGGAAGGGTTAATCACATGTTTTTTTTCGTGTCAACTATCTGTACATTTATTTCGTTACTATAATTTAATGCCACTTCGCTTGGTACTTAATTATTTATTAAACATGAATTTAATTATGTTATTAGTACAAATTATAATATTTATTTTATTGTTACATTTTAAATTGAACAATAATTATTTTACATTAAAATTTAATATTGCATTTATTATTTGCTAAAATATATTTTTACAATTTCTAATGTTTTGTCGAATTTTGACATTCCATTGTTTATTTAAGGTAGTTATTAAAAACCTGCTAATACTGACTGTAATAAAATATACTAACAAATAAATAATGTGTTATTTTTTGTCAAGACTACATCTACTAGCCAGTATTTGACTCGTGACATGGAAAAGTTGTCAGGTCTTCATCTGCTGTTAAAGAGATCATGGCACAGCATCTGTAATTTGTTTTTATAAATTAACTCAGTTTGCTTGATGACTTTCTTTCTCACGTCAAATGGGAGAGTTATTCCATACCAGCAGGCGTAGCACGGACCGTGGGTAAAACGGGGCAAGGGACAACTAACATGTTTCTTCCCGCTCTCTCATATTATATCAATGACGCGAGACGGGATTTTCTCTTCTAGAGTCTACGCGCCGTGCTAGGCCTACAGGATTGACTGGTCTAGGAGAGAGGACCGTAAGGGCGCTTGCGCCGTATTCGGTACGTGTTCGATACGTGAAAATACCGAAAGCAAAATTAACGTCCTAGCGTTTGCGCACTTATCCATATTCGATTCGTGTTTGAGACGGTTGTTAGTACTGGTGTTTATTTATTTATTTTCTTAAGAAAACCAACAGCGTAATACATTGAGTAGATAACAGTCAATAATATGTTTGAAAGTATAGCCAATGACAGGTTTCCCTTAAATTAATTCAAGTACATTTAGAAAAAGACTGAAATAAAATATGAAATAAGCAACCCTTTGATAATTAAAACGAAAAAAAAATAAGAATAAAAAATTTGAAAAGAAAAAAAAAAACGTTACTTTATAAGAATTCAAAATATTTATTGACTCTGATAGTAGATAGTAGAGGTCTGATCTTACTTCGTTGTGTAATGACCCACTCAATCAATTAGCTCCTTGCTCATAAATTTATGTTTGCTATATGCGAAGAGATCTACGGTTTTGAAGGTTTTGTTATACGAGGGTGGGTCAAAAAGTTCGCGGAATGGAGGGTAAATAGAAATAAAACACAAAATTATTTTTCCTTCTCAATGTATTCCCCCTTAATTCTAATACATTTATTAGACCTATCAATTAATTTATTAATACCTTCGAAAAAAAAAATGATTTCTCTTTGTCGTCAAACTTTTTTCATTTTTGGGAACAAATAATAATCACTTGGGGCTAAATCTGGGCTATAGGGAGGATGTTCCAAGATTTCGAAGCCCACTCTTTGAACAGCAGCCATCGCAACTTGCGCCTTGTGCACGGGTGCATTGTCTTGCAAAAGGAGCACACCTTTAGTCAATTTTCCCCGTCTTTTTTCTCTCACAGCATCTCGCAGACGTTCTAATAGTGCAGCGTAGTACTCTCCAGTGATAGAGACACCCTTTTCTTTATAATCAATAAGGAGGATTCCTTCTGAATCCTAGAAAACAGTAGCCATGAGTTTTCCAGCCGACGGAGACACTGAATTTCTTCGGAGGTGGTGTGCCCTTTTTGTGCCACTGCATGGAGTCTTGTTTGGACTGAGGCTCATAATGATGAACCCAAGTTTCATCTCCAGTCACAATTCGGTTCAAAACTTCATCCTTTTGTTCACCACAGAGCGCTAAAAACTCGCGACAACACTCAACTCGCCGCTGCTTCTGGTGTGGCGTGAGCATTCTCGGCACCCATCTTGCACACACCTTTGACATGCCAAGATGGTCGTGTAGGATGTTCAAAATGGTTGTAGCTGATACTCCAATCATTTCTGCAAGCTGTTTCTTCTTTAAACGGCCATCTTCCAATATGATTTTTTCAAGTTTTTCGACGTTTTCTGCCGTGGTTGCCTCGACAGGCCGCCCTGGCCTCGGATCATCTTCAATCGAATCCCTGCCTTGCTTAAACAGGTTGTGCCACTTGTAAACCATGGTTTTGCCAGGGCAAGAGTCCCTGTAAACAGAAGACATCTCTTCCAAAATAGTCTGGGGAGGTTTTCCTTGTTTGGTAAGGAACTTGATGATATGCTCCGAAGGGCAAAAAACGACACGAATTGAGAATTTACGGATCGAACACGAACCGAATACGTATTAGTGCGCAAGCGTCCATACAATCACTAGGACGGCCAAACCGGATCAAAACCGACCACGAATCGAATACGAACCGAATAAGTATAAGTGCGCAAGCGACCTTAAGGTAGAACGAAGGGATCTATCCGAACTCAACACCGTTTACGATAACTGGGCATATTAGGCAACGAATGTAGTGGTGTTTAAGAGGCCTATCACAAAATCGCGTCGCGCGTTACTAAACAAACGGTCATCGCCGGCGCGGCAAAATATAAGTATACTGAGTAGTAGTAGTATACATTTGTATGGACCATCTCATTTTTTTTCGCGATTTCGAGATTGGTCCCATAGTAAAAGTTGTTTAGTTTGACCGTGTATACATGATTACTTTTTTATCACCCTGGAAAATTTAGGAGACGCTTCAGGACACGATAGTAGAATGGTTTGAATATTAATAAAAGAAATAACTCATCTATTTAATTTTATATTAATTTTCTGAAAAAGCTAAAAAATACTGCACTAGTTTCGGGGTGATAAAAAGGTAACCCTGTATAGATTCCAGCTTCGTATGATGCGATCGAGCGATTAGGTATATCAAGCGATCACATGACTGATGATTTGTTATTAAAGTTGGTCTTGTGTTTTATGATTATATTTTATAAGCGACCCATTTATAGGTTGGCAAATTCTAGCGACCCCATTACCATTAGGCCGTAGACACAAAATGATATAATGTACAAGCCTATTCTTCTCACAAAAATCGTGTTTTATTACTATTATTGGAGTGTACAACCTTTGTTTGTTACATACAAAACGGATGCTCTTGGCTTTCATTTCACCTAAGTAATAATAAGTGATGATAAACTTCCGGTTAAGGGTTAAGGGATCTCGCATACTAGCCGGCCACGACCACGATCTGGCGACTACTCTACAACCAATTCCACCATCGTGTCGCGTTCATATGTGGGTCGTCGTGGCCGTCTCGTCTAGTGCGCGAGATCCATGTGACCAAAGATGGAAGAGCGAGCTTCATCTGGACACCTCAACAACTGAGTATTGGCATTGGTACAATCACCATTCACTCACTAGTCCCACCTGGGGTAAAAATAAGTCTTTGCGTTATATATTAAATAAGAATTTGCGTTATTTTATTAACACGTACGTAGTATACATACCATTTACTTTGCTATAATTGTTTTAAGGACAGGAATAGGATCAGGCACGACAAGGTGAAATGAAACTCTATTATTATCTATTTTCGTATATTCATTCAGACAACGGTACACTGTGACATTAACGAACTTAAACATTACTGAAAGTCATCAAGACATTGCTACTACTTAATTCAAAAACGGACATCAAATATTTCCAGTGGGTACATATCGGATACTGTCTACTACATGAAGATAGATAAAGTGTTACATTTAATTAATACATCAATTTCGATAACGTTGTACTTGACGTTAACACTGTATACTTATTCGTATGCGTGCGTCCGAGCCCGGTTTTTGAACATAGACCACATAATTGTTTCACTTTAATAGCTAACTTCTATTTCTATACGATAATATTATAAGGGTTGTCGCGCATTAGACGGCCACGACCACGACCAGTCGTGGCGGCCAATGGTTATGGCCGTTGGTCTCTGCGGCCAAGTGCGCGACCGTTCATACGGTTCTTTAGTTAACCTGGTCGCAGCGGCCACTGATCCTGGCCGCCTTTTGCGCGATGTCCCCAAGTTTTAACACTGAATAATTTTCAATGGTGCTATGAGAACAATTTTATTTAAACTTACACACCAATCAACTACACGGCTATGTTGTACAAGTTTCAATCCAATAGCAATATTAGTATAGTAGTCATATAGGTACACGTTTATTCAATGTAAACATTTAGTAATTTATAATTTTGCCTAACACTGAAGACATAAGAATATAACATTAAATTTTACCTCGGAGAGATGGGATTGCTATTTTATAGGAATGATCCATGCATTGGCAAGGGAAATGAAAGCAATGTACAAGAGAAACCAGGCAACGGTACACAAACATTATTTGTCTACAATAACGGCTTATATTAACAGAAGCTAAAGTGTTAATGCCACACAATAATGTGTTTAATACAAGGAACATAGAGTAATGAAAATAATTTAAGTATAGATAGTAGGTACTTAACAACAATAATCGGTCCAGTAACGTAATCAATAACGACATTTAATCATAATCGATTTACTTTATACAATTGATAAAATAAATTAAAACAATGCTGGGAATCCAAAACTAAGTATGCAATGTCTGTGTGGACCTTATGACGGCTTTTTATGGTTGTGTCCTACAAATGTTGTTATAAACACTAGAAACTTATCAAGTCAAATCTTTGAAGGTGTCGCCAATCATATTATGATTCTCAGGTGAAATTATAGCGATAGCGACATTCGCGTTGCCCGAAAAACGGGCTACACAATTTAGTGGAATTGGCTTCGGTGGTACAGGTTTATCGTGAAGTTTTGTCGCGACACAAATAATCGCCATGATGTGGCCGCGTCATTTAGCGCCGAATCCGCACAAACATTTCGGGGTGTTTATTGTGAAATATGGTCGAATTAAAATTGCCTCCTTGAAAGCTATGGTAATGCTAAACTACTAATGATACCTACCATAGCAGTTATATTATTCACTTAAAACTAAACAGTCACATGATAGTACACTGAATAATGAATTAATACTCACTTTCGAAAAGTTATATTTGGTATGCGAAATATACTAAGCGGTAGGTATCACTCACCATACATACATACTTTGAGCCCAACTTGGCGATAGAACACTTTAAACTAAACGAAATAAATAATAGGTACATTATCGTTTAGGTCTTAAATGATTATTTTGAGAAACATAATAAATTGTTCTTTAAGACATACAAACTTAATGCAATTTATCACAAATAATATAAAAAAAAACAAACATGAGAAATAGTTGTCATGTAGTAAATAATTTATATTGTGAGAGTCGCCAGTAATAAATTGACAAATTAACAAAGGAATATATTTCATAAATAACTAACCGAAACCGCCTCTGTAGGTATTATAATACTACAAGTATTTTACTTAACTATCACGAAAATAACATAATAGGTACTTATTTATGTAATTCGAAATGTGTATTCTTCAATACAATAAATTAATTGTTTAATTACAACTACGAAATCCACATTGTGATAAAAAGTGAACTGGAATTTACGCAGTTCAACAAAAATGGCACTTAGCAACGTTTGGATTACATATCCATGGATTTTAGTAATTTCAAAGAAAAGTATAATAAATTTTGACGCCGAATAGTTAACTAGCACTTGCCTGTCAGGGTATTACCACATCGGCCAAATATATAATTTTATATATAATTTTCCCTATATATATATATATATTTAGTCATATGTATTTTTATATAATAATTTTGAATTTTTAATAGTCTAACTTTTATAGTTAAGCACATTCAGTGCCCGCCGATGGCAACGTATGGAAAGAAAGACCTAAACATAAACAGTTTCGATATCTTACAGAACTGTATGTATTTCGCATCAAAAGTGTCTTCAGCTTCTCAGTTATGAAATAAGGGAGACTTCAATATGGGCCTATACTTTATAAAATACTTAGATAACGCTTTTAACATGTTAGCAATAAAACGTGTTCAGCACGTAAAATGCCTAGATAACGTTTTTAACATGTTTGCAATAAAACGTGTCCAGCACTGAAGGTTTCGAAATGTTTCTATTGACACTTTCGTATGCCCAAATATAAATAATATGTACACATTAAGTCATTCAGATAGAGTGCAGCGCCGTCCCTTGTCCGTCCGTTGCCATCGCGCGCATCTAGCCTATCATCGCCGCACCCATCCCAACACTTACTGTGGTCAAAAATTTGGAAGGCACTTTCTACTTTTCAAAAATTTTAAATTTTAAATTACTTTTTGAACACATTAGCCTAGACTTATACAATAGAAAATATGCGTAGTAACATTTACCAAATTTACGCAATTCTTCCGAAACGTATAGGCCGCAATAAATAACGTTTTTAGTTAATTTTTTTTTCATCTAGATTAAACTTTTCTCCAAAAGGATAGTCAAATAGTTCATAACTAGGATTGAATTGCGAATTGTTTTTTTTTTACAATTTGGTCATTTCTATATACTAATTCCAAACTTGAACCGAATCGGATAATCCAAACAATTAGTGAAGTATCAAGGCCACTTGGAGACTTATTTTTAACACCCTCAACCGTGTCCTGCGACGAACTTGCTGGGAGCTTTCGTACCGTCCCACCTTCAAATAGATACAAATGTAAATACGCCAACAATAGTACGCCAACAATTTCAAAAATGGTATACCCTTGTGGCAAGAAGGTCTGTACTAAGTAATTTCCTGCCGAAAGTTTTATAAATAGAATAACCCGGAAAGATAATTGACAACGCAAATTTGTACAAAACAAAGCATCTCGCTGCAGAGCATCACTGAAAACGTGCTCGGGCCCTGTCACTACCTACAAACTACAAGTAGGAACACTATGTAAGTCTGTTAACTCTCAGCCGATGTTACCTAGGTACATATGCTTCGAGACTTTAGTGCTACAATCTATGGCGGACCCGCCGATTTTTCCTCAGCACGTAACAAAAACCGGAACAGAGCCATTTCTGCGCATCATACCTATTCATCCGCGCACGAATTCATACAAATCTCCATGATTATTATTATATAAAGAAATTTTTTGTAAATTTTAATAGACGAAATCAGTAGATCCAATTTTTGCCATTTATATTTAGATACATAGACATACAGTTATATTATGTTATCATTAATAGCAATTGAGATAAAACGAGTTTCTTACTTCATTAAACTAAGCTTCTAATATCTACACTCAAAGAGATTCATGGTGATGAATATAACCTAAGAGACACTATGAAAACACTAAAGAAATCCAGTTGCGTTATTTTAATAAACGTTTTATGTGGCTATTAGAAAATTTATTAATTTAACGCATTACATCTCTATGGATTATGTAGAATGTTATACTTAGGTAAATTGCTCGAACCATGGAACCCCTAAAACCTCTTGGCGTAGGTTCCGCGGAATGTAGACATCAAAGCTATTACGAGAATCGAAAATACGACGATAACATTGCTTTAGCTGATAAAATATTAAATACCTTATAAACTAACACAGAGATGATTTGATATTTGAATAACTACTTTAAACATTGAACATCGATAATGAGATAAGTTTATTGTATATAATCATAACATGGAACTATTTAGCAGGGTCTGGGATCTCGTTACTGATATAGAAGGATCAAGCGATTTCTTAACGCAGAGGTCGGCCGAGTCCTCGAATTCTAATTTAACCTAACATTTGGAACGATCACTACGCGCTAATGATACATCTATATTAACATTTGGCGACCACTACTCTTACGCTGCAACGAACAGTGAACAAAGGCGGGCGCGGGGCGCGGGCGCAGCCGCCGGCCCGCAAGCGACGCACATTCACTATAGCGGCTAAGAGACAAATTGACACCGACTCGACGACAAATCAAATGAAAGTAGATCAAATTCATACACCTAAAGACTACATCCTGTCTTAAATATAACTATATTTTGCTGAATATTGAAAAGGTATACCGAACAGTCTTTTGAAACGGGCCAAATGTTTTAAATTTTGATCTCCCTACTTGAAAAGTTGAATCTAAGATGTATTATTTAGTTTAGCTTATGTTTGACATACCTACTAATGCGACCGGCGAGCGCCGAGGAGCAGGCGCGCAGCTGGCCGCGAGTCTGCCTGGGCGCTACACCTACCTATCTACGTTCATATATTAAAAACAAAAGGAATAATACAGTTCAATGGAACACCTACAATAAACGTCAATGTAAACAAAAATACATTAATAAAACTAAAAAAATACTTTATAATTATACAAATTCGTAACTAAACAACAAGCTTTTTATTGCACAGCAAGTTTTTTAAATAATAATAAAAAAAACGAAAAATAATGCCAACTTAAATTCAAATAAGGTCTACTCGAATAAAAATTAAGTCGATAGTGTACTTCGTTACTCGTGCGCGTTCGCGCGGCCGAACCCTCCGTCGCGGCGCCGGCGGCGCTGGAATGTTCGCGACCACTTAGAAGTAGCCGACGGAGTTGCGGTTCGGCACGAAGTACGGGTAAGCGGGCATCGGGGGGGCGGGCACGCCGAAAGCGTGCGCCGGCGCCGCCGCCGCGCCCGCGGCCGCGCTTCAGATGTTCTCCGCGCGCACGTCCGACGGCAGCGGGTCGATCTTCATGGGGTCCTTGCCGTTCTTGCCGACGGGCGTCTTCGGCGGGCCCATCTCCGTGATCTCGGCGATCTCGCGCTCACCGTAGCGGCCGTCGGGTCGCGGCGAGGCGAACGGGCGGAACGGGTCGGCGGGCTTGGGCGGTTCGAGCGCGTGTCCGGGCGGCGGCGGCGAGCAGAGCGGCGAGTCGAGGCCGGCGGTGAGGGGCGAGGGCAGGCGCGGCGAAGGAAGGCGCGGCGAGTGGAGCGGCAGCGGAGGCAGGCCTAGGTGGGGCGAGTGGTCGGGCGGGCGCTGCGCCGCCACCACCATGTTGCACATCTGGCGGCGCAGGCCGTGGGCGACGGCGGCCACGGCGGCGGCGGCGGCCGCGTTCGGCGAGACGCCGCCGTCGCGCCCGTTGCCGCACGGCACGTTGCCGTACACGGTCGGCGGCGGCGGCCCGGTGATACCGTCCTGAAACACGCAAGCCGTCATGTACAGCCACCGCTTTCTCACGAAAATCGCATCGTCTGACAAACTCGCACCTATTTGGCTCCGTACGAGCGTATCGAAAGCCACGCGACAACACGACGACGATGTTGTTTGCAGCTAATTTTAATTGAAATCGCAGGACCCAGTTTCGTCTCGATCTGACAGGGAACGCTAGCACGCAATTCGGGATTAGTTTCACACTTCTAATTCTCATACGAAGGGCCGCGCACGTTTTTAATTTCGCATCAGCGTACTCGCTCGAGCATTGGCAGGTCGGGGCAAACTGTGAGGACTGAGACGGTCCGTAGGAGGCGAGAGCCGCGATACTGACCGTGATAGCGGGGTACGGTAGCACTTCCTCCTTAATGTGGTGGGCGTGTGCGGCGTGGGTGTCCCTGAACACCACAGCGCGGATCACGCCGCGGATGTGTTCGTCCGGCCACACGCCGAGCAATATGCGCTGCGGTCTGCCTCGACCCTTCGGTCTCAAATCTGCAACGACACGCAAGAGTAAACCGTGAACACAATACCTTTTTCATATTCCATTTGCATCTTCGTCTTTGAACAGGAGTTCTATTTACTAAGTCAGTGGCTCGATAGCTTCACAAAGAGTTTGCAAAAGGGTATCTACAGGAAAAGCATTAAATATTAGAATTACTTAGGTGGAGTAAACTTCATATTATTTGTTGAAAGGTCAGTAATGATGTTCTTGCAAATTACGAGTATTTATGATTGCTATACCCTTTTCCGAACACTCAGTAGGTAGTCATTAATATTGATTTGAAATACATATTCTACCTTTCATTAGGTGAGCAACGTAAACTTCTTAAAAAGTTTGAGGTATGATAGAAAAGGACCTATTCGCAAAACGCCTTACTCCTAAAAAGCATGCTCGCCCAACAACTTATTCTATAAAAAAACTATTTAGTGATTCAAAACATTGTCTATTAATAGATTTTCGACAAATTGTTTTGATTTTCCACTGAGTACTGATTGTAGTATTTATTCTTGAATTTTGGGGCTATAGCCAGATAGAGCATGAATCAAAAATTTTGTTCACAAATTGACCTAATTTTTTGGCAATAGTTCTAATTTTCAACTTCTTTATGGTTACCCAATATGGTTCAGAAAGTCATTAACAAAACTGAATTTGTGCTTGTGAACTTTTTATTATGGGTGTGCCCCAAGGATCAAAATTGGGACCTTTGCTTTTTAATTTACATTAATAACCATCCACACTTTACTAATAAGCTGTGCGATACAATACTATTAGTAGGGGCCGGACCCCCCATTGAAAATCAACATACACTAGATAGAATGAACTTTTCCTTCCAAGTATCAGCATACACTAGGTAAATTGAAGTTTTAATCTGGACACCCCCCCCCTCCCATCGAAATGTTATAACTACGTCTATGCTTCTTTAGTATTTAAGACTAAAATAGGAAATAAAAATATTGAAGTTATTGCATTGGTTCCCAATGAATATTTGTTCCCTCAAATAAATCAAAATGTATTATGTTTTCATTGCCAAATGAAAAGAAATTGAATTCTTTTGTAAAAATGAATAATTAAATTGTTGAATTCATCGATTTTACTACATTTTTGGGTATTATACTAGATTTGAGTTTGCAGTGAGATCCACATATTGATTCTTTAGCAAACGGACTTAGCTCTGCGGCATATGTAGTAAAAAAATAAGACATCTTACTAATTTGAAATGGTAAGATTGATTTTATTTAGTTATTTTCACAGTGTCATGAGCATGACATACGGACTACTACTGTGGGGATCGGCTGCTAACATAGAAAAAATATTAGTATTTAAAAAAACAGATCGCGTTTTTATCAAGGGATTATCTAAGACGGTATATTTGTGAAAATGTGACTTATGTTTATAAGAATTTCAAAATAATTTTCGAGTAAAATAACATGTAAGTTCAATATACCGGCTTTAAAAACAGAGGCGTGCTTATGAGAAAATGTATCGTTTACTTTTTACAACAAAGTTCGAAAAAGTGTTGTCTTTTAATAAGTTTAAAGCGCACGTAAAATGACTTAACAGAAATGATTACTACAAGGTCAATGATAATTTGAATACTGCCAATGCTTGGTTGATTTATAGACATCACTCGTAGTGTAATGAAAACTTATTGTACATACATAACTATTTAAGTATATTATAAACAAATGTAACTGAGTGTGGCAACGACACAATTAGTAACAAAAAATGGATTGCTTTTAGCGCCTATTCTTCTTATCAGTGAAAAGCCGTCTTGAATACGTTCTCGATAAAAAAAGCTTTTCGTCAAGACGTATTTCAATAAAGCTTATTCTGATATGAGTAAAGATTAATCAATCACATCACAAATACATGCGTCCAACGCAAGTCTATATTTTTATTTGCATTGTAAACTTAACAAAGTTGTTGTTGGAAGAATACCAATCTACTGTATTTTTGTTCTTATTTAGGGAGTAGGTACATACATTTCTCAGAGAGGCTCAGGCAATATCTATGTAAATTTTATTTAAAACAAAGAAGAAATAAGGCAAGAACTACACAATTTCTTGTTTATTACCAAACCTAATTAATAGACGGAAACCTAATTAATAGATAAAATCAACCATACATAGGAATTCACATTACATAATACATAGTACTGACTGTAGTGGCTCAACTTTTCAAGAAGTCGACGTTGCAGACCTGTAAATTAAGAGATTGTACGAAATTTTGTAGCTTTGATACATTTTGCATATTTTTCAAATTGAAATCATTATATAAACACTCTGATATTCTCGGTATTACCATAAATGTTTTTTTTAAATTAGGTACCTATGAGTAAGTCTTTATAGTGACTTACTTATATATACGTACTTATATACATAAACACAACTTATAAAACATATGAATATGTCGTAATTTAATAAATTTAGGTAATAATATGACATACCTATGACTATGTTTGATAGTCGACGTACCAGGTGAGCATAATGAAACAGAAGACCAATTTAAATATCATAATTTCAAAGTATTATAATTATTTCTTTAAAAAGAAATAATTAATTGGTTCTTTTCATTATACATATATTTTTGTGCGCAAAAATTACGAGTTAATTAATTAACCCGTTTCTTAAGAACCAAATAAATATTTCTATTTGTCAAATAAATAAGCATTTGGTTCTACTTACATGTTGTTTTCGTATATTATAATTTCCTTATCTGGATTATGATATATATCATGTTTTTGAATTATATTTGTAGTTTCATGATTTTACTCCTTTACTAATAATTATTACCTATGAATAATATTGCGATATTTTCAGATTGCCACAATAAGAACCAAATATTTATTTGATCCATCATTATTTGTGATTTAAATGCCGAGAAAATTATATTGTAATCGAGATATAAAAGAAAAAGAATTAAAAACAATTTTACAACGGTAATTCCGAGAAAGGTTAGGCTGACCAAATCTCAGTTGTTGAAGAAATGAATATACATATAGAAAGAAAAGAAAAGGCACAAACTTACAGTACAACAAAAAATATAAATTAAAACCCAATAACTTTAACAGACACAACGAATATTCAATTAATTGATATAGGTACATTTATAAAAAAAATAATTGAATGCATTTGAGTAATAATAATTAAACAAGGATAGCTCGCACAGCAGTGATTCGCAAATTGCATCAAAACAAATATAGATACATGTTCGCAAACATAACATAATTACATTTCCTATTCATGTACTCGTAGCTCATCGACAAATAAAATACAAAATATTACATTACGAAAAATAATTGATTTATGCGTGTATTGTTCTTAATGTAATAGATATCATTGAAATCATCATACCAAAAAGTAGTCGGCCGTTTCGAGAAATTCATATTCAATAGTGATTAATAAAACATTAGTAGGTAGGTTAATTTGAAGCTTGCATATTATTGGTTTTATTCGAAGCAATGTAGGTATGTAATATTTATGACTCTTTCAATATTGTTTACTTAATTTTGTCTTAGTAATTAGTTTTAGATTGCTAAATACTGACATTCATCTAATATCCGCAGCCTCTTTAAGAATAGGATTCCTCAAAAGTATGCAAATAATCTCGCTTTTTGTGGACATCACTTTCGTGTATTGGTCATAAAGTTGCGACTTGTACTCTTAAATTAAAATCTCTCTTAAATTAAATTAAATTAAAAACTCTATTTCGTGCAGGTATACTTTATGAACTACGATACCAAAGTTTACGCTAAAATACATTATTTTGGACGTAAATGGAAACGAATGGGAGACGAAAGGAACTAAGTTTCATTAGGCTTAAAACGAACTGATTGTATATTTTGATTGCAAAGATGCTATAACTATCTTTAAGAAAGACAAACATTTATTAATTGTTGCGAAAAGCAACCAAAAAGTATGTTTATAAAGATTTAGTACTCCTTTTTCGCGCTGAGGACTTTAGCTTCGTTTTACTTAATTAAATGAAAAATACTTTATAGGACCCTTGGACGCCCTAATTGGCCATCACGGGGTGGTACAGGGTGACGCATGTGTCTTGTAGTTCGGACATTGCTGCACATGCGCATTACCCCATGCATAATATATATATAAATAAATACATAATGAATAAGTAAATAAATCCCTTCGGCCATGTTATTCGACCGCACAGTTCGACCAAAGGGACTAAGCGAACTTTTTTATCCTCTTAATAATAGAAATAAGATAGCAATAATGTATGACTATGACAGAGGAATCCACTGATGTCATAAACGCGAAACTATAGCTACATTTGTTAAGTTTTCACGGTTGAACTAAGGGAATAATTTTTATGAATTTTTTTGTAAGCAAATATAGTTTGAGCCCATCGGAAGGACATAGGGTTTAATCATTGGCCCTCTTCAGCGCGAAATAGGTCCATTTGATGCTTTTAAAGTGCAAGTAGGAGTTTTGTAACGTAAGCTGAAGTACTTGTTTTGGATTGGGAATTACTCGGAGCCAAATTGTGATTTGAAGTTATTGTGATTTAAAATATTTTGTTAAATAAATTCCTATTACCCCGAAAAAAATGTTTCCGAGAGGCGCGAACGACGCGATAGACATTTTCTATGGCAAAACTAAATTGACGTGGACAGAGCCGTGTGCGGAAATCTAGTAAGAAAATTATTATAATGATGACGATATGCTTCTTTTATAGAAGCGAGGCGTACGTGGTTTTGCGTTAGAATAATTAGCTCCTGTGTGAGCTCAGCTAATACTAACAACGGGGGTTTTTAGTTTGTAGAACGAAGATATGAAATTAAATATGAAATAAAGTTATTCAATAAATTTATAAACAAATTTATTTACAAAAAATCTTTACTTTCATCATATTTCACTGCATCAATGCATTCGTGTTAATCACGTGAAAATAGGATGAATTGTATGATATCATTATATTGTAAAATTTAAATTTGATATCATAAAACATTGTATTATCATTTATAAATGTAACACGATTCAGCTCTTCTCATCTAGCGACAAACACAATTTTATAACTAACTTACTAACCACCTACCGCTATATAGCTTTGGGCGATAACCGACTACTTTCAGATATAATTAAACTCTACATTCCGACTTCGATAGAAAATTTCTGTCAACAGTAGAGCAGCAAAACATTGTTTAATAAAGCTTTAAATATATCCAGCGTCCGTTTGCCCGTTCTCATAGACTAACGGTAGGTAAGAGGTACCTAATCCATTAAGGTTTCGCTGTAGTTACGAGTTCGTCAATTCGAAATACTTTGGTACCAAAATCGACGAAAGCACGACATAGTGACTCCCGACTGAACCGTCAAAGGCGATCGGCACAGTCTGCCGGTGAAGTAGTAATATGGACAATGTTTTGCTGTTAATTGGACTTTATATAGTATATCAAACAGGCAAAAAGCTGAGAGCTGTGGCAGGTGTCAAGTAGAAAACTGTAACGTACCCGCTCCTCCGTCGGCGCTCGGACCGAGCATGTTGTGCACGCGGTTGGCGTACAGCACGAACGTCGGGTACGGGATGTCGTACTTCCTTGCGGCCTGGGAGAGGGACAACCCCTCCTTCAGCACGGAGAAGATAGCCTCGGCCATTGTCTCCGGGCGCCAGGACTTGAGCGGCCCGCGCTCGCGGAAACGTAGGTTGTGCACCAGGCTCTGGTTGGTGTTCCAGCACTTTTGCCACATGGATTGCAGCTGGTATTGGTAGCTGTCTGCTGGAAATAGAAAAGCAGGGCATTAGCACATTGCGAGACGACATGCTTTGAATACACGTGTAATCTATGAATGTATGTAGGTATCTAGAGTTTCTAGAGAGACGCCTAATTGCCCTTACTAACACGGCAACGGATGACGAGGTCAAAGACCGCAATGAAAAGATGGCGTTCAGAGCCCTTACACGGGCAGAGATCTAGGTGCAAAACCAGCCACCAATAAATATATCATCCCGAACCCCATCCGGAATTAGTCTTATCAGGTCTGGTAGGTTGTAAAAAAGAGAAATAAAAATTTAATAATATTGCAATATAATATATTAGTTATAATAGTATAATAATGCAAGTACGAATATAGATATATATAGATTTTTATATAAAAGCAAGCAACTAATATTCATTAATATACTATATTGTAAATGCGCAACTCACCCTAGATTGAGTGAAGGGTATTAGTAAGCGTTTTTAAAAAATATATATAGAATATACATAGATCAGTTAATATTTTATTCATGAATACCAAATGCACGGACCACGAGTCAGTTTTAAATAAATTTACAAAAACAAAAAGAATGTATTCCAGAGTATCTGATGTTATAGGTTTGTATTAAGCTACTAGGTAAATTAAATTTTACAGAAACATTTTTTACGACTTATTATTTGCTTAATGTGTTTTTCAACCTTACAAATATTCACTTTTCATGAGCTGTGAAATTTGCACATAGGAAATAACATAAACATATTTTTCCGCTCTACATAGTGTAGAGCGGAAAAATATGTTAACAAAAATCATAAAGACAATATTTAAATTAATAATTTTACCTAACAAACCTTATTTGTATAGTAACTAGATGCATGTAGTCAGTCATAGGAGCTGCTACAAGCGAGGTCCCAGGCTCAATTCCCGGTCGGGCAAGAGTCATTATAGCTACACAAGACTGTGTATGTACATAGTATACATTAACTTGCAGCACTATGAGTAAATGTCAGTGGCACATGGGATTTTATGAACTGGCTTAATAATGGTGGGTGGTCTGACATATTACTTATACCTCTATTTAAGTATACTTCTATATGCCAAATCACTCCGGGTCGCATAACCATAATATTGTAACTTTATAGACAATTGGTGATTAACTAAAAATGCACATGGCAAAACGAGGTTCCAGCGATTAGCTATTAGCAGGTAGAAAATAATTGATCGAAGTAGGTACCATCATTTGTCATTTATCTGAGCACAGACTTAAGCCTATGATAAAATGTATGTAAAGAAGAGAGTATCGGACATAAACGCCAGTACTTATTCTAATTTATGAAAGGACTCCGTACGAAGCCGATCTATATCAAGCAGTTTGCATTTAGTTAAGCTGAGATACGCAGTAAATTATCGGATATTATTACAAACTTGATATCGATTTGCTCCGAAATATTCATTAAATTCAAAGCATTCAATATTAAGCGGGTATTTAATAAAACAAAAAAAGGTTCTATATACTGACCTGCGGTGATTACCTATATTTACGGGGAAAATTTTCTTGTTAATAAAATAATAAATGAAACTTAATGCACTTATAATATTTTTTTTTATTAAAACTAAACAGTCTTTTTACAACATCTTAGCTCGATAAAACAGTTTTATCACTATTTACATCACTCAGGAATAATTAAAACTGAAATATTACAAACAATCAAATTAGTTATGTCTATTTTGGTGAATCCATCGCCGAAATAGACATAACTAATTTAACGGTCTTTTACAGAAACCTGAGATCCCGATATAATATTATTGTATGTTCCTGTTTAACATGGACGTTATCTATGTTAAATTTTAAATGTAAAACAGCGGTCTACTTATGTAAATACGATGTAATTACCATACCATACTGGTATAGCAAATAAGTGTTCAATAATGTATTTTAGTTACGATTTACCCACTAGTTAATTAGTTGCAAAATAAAATACTTATTTTACTATGTATTTGCATGTCAAATAAATTGCTTTCACTAATAACAATAGGTATGATGTTTATACTATAAACAATAACATGGTAATTATTTATTTTAACAATTTATAAGGTACAGTTGCCTTATCTTTGATCATGTATAAACATTTATTACATTTATATAATTAGTAGTTGTTCTGCTTGCCAATAAACAAGGATGCAAAACCTAAGAGGTTTGTTTCGCTGCATGTGACAAGCTGTATAACGAGTGCTTAACAATAACTATATTGTACAATTGATATAAATACAGCATTCTAGCATAATACCACAAAGAAAACCGTAATTGAGAAGTCGATAAAAATTTATAATTTTATTGAAACTTCTTTCAAGATATTCCCCTAGGTACCTACATAATATGTTTAACAATTACGATGATAAAACAAAATATTGTCTAATAACTATACAAAATTAGTCATGGTTTAAACATTATGCTGTTTCATTTGTGTTAATAAGAATGAACATAGAAAGTGTCAAATTTAATAACTCTGTTTCCTAACAACACTGTTAATTACTAAATAAACAGGTTGGCATTAATCGAAAAACCTAATACGCTCTCTGTAAGGAACTAAAGTAAAAAAATATAAATTACAATATATTTGCACAACACAATCGTTTTTGTACGCAGCGCCGAGGTTACACTTGGCTTTCACTATCATCATGCGTGGTGGGACATGTGGGAAGATCGGTGTCTTGTATTCTATAATTATGAGACATAATGACAGCGGAGTTATGTGAACGGCATACTTGTTGACGACAATGCTCTATTAATGATACTACGTCATTGAATTTCTTTTTTTTTCTATTATCATTACCAGTATTTAGTAATTTTGATAAATTTGGCTGTAAAAGGTTAATCATTTCATGTATATGAAAGCCAAAATCTTATATATAAAAATGAAACGCTGTGTGTTTGTCTCGCAAAAACTCTGAACCGGCTCGACAGATTCTTACGAATTTTTCGGTGTGTATTTGAATAGGTCCAAGGAAGGTTTAAACGTACAGTGGGACCCGGTAGGTGGCGCTGTAATCGGGCGGGACAACGTCCGCCGGGCCCACTAGTCATAAATAACTATGTTAATATAAAGACAGGTTGTCTTTTAATCTAATAGGGGTGGGCTGTGTTAAATGTTATATTTCAGATGAAAATACAATAGTGTTATATACATTTGCATATTTCTACCCGTTGCAAGTAATACTCCTTGATATTTGTCATTTCAAAGAACCCATCCATACAAGCTCTTATAACGGATAACGTAGCTGTTTGTTACAATATTGCAGCAAAATAACATACTCGTATGTAGCAAAATTTTAAAAGCTTTTCTATTATAGTCGTGTGTTAATTCTTTGAATTGTACATTTTTAATTTTCTTGCGAATTGAAGTTTGGATGTAACCACTTTATGAATGGTCAATCAATATTACTTGAGGCCATGAAAGCGATGCCCAACTAGGGTTGCCAGATTTTTTTCCAGCCTATATAAGGGACAAATTCTTAAATGGGCAAAAAATACGGGATTTTAGTTTTTTACCCGGGACAAATAAGAATTATATTTAATGACATTTTTTAAATTCTATTGTTAATATTCTTTCAAAGATCGAGTTAGTTTTAACTATTTTTATTTCTCAAAAATTAATTAAAACGTTTTTTTTTTCAAATAGGGGTACATTTATTTCATAAATCATTGGCCTGTCTCAAAACAATAGTCGATAGATTCACAATAAAAAAGTAGCACGGTTTAAATACGGGACAGAGTCTGTCCCGCCGGGACATTTCAAACTGCCTAAAATACGGGAGGTCCCGGGAAATACGGGGCGTCTGGCAACGCTATGCCCAACGCACGTGTATCGGTGTATCATTATGACGAGTAAATATGGCCGCTACAAGAACCAGGCAATTTCACAATATTAGCAATCTTTAAAATCCAGTATACAAGAACAATTTTAATTACCCATTGCTGGCTTCATAATAAACAAAATCGATTAACAATAAAATTGTTTAAGTAACAGACGATGAACACATCACCTTAATTGTTATAATTTACGGCAAAAAATAATTGTGTTATATTATGTTACTCGGTAATAACATCTTCATGAAATTATTATTCAGCAATCAATTCGGTTAGTCATTTCATTAGCCACATCGTAATTAGTTTTATTGACATTGTAAAGTTTCAATCTACTTGGATGAAGATTTTTAATTATGATAGCATAATGTTTATTATGAACTTTTACGTTGAGATATCGATTGGAATAATTTTACCATTACCGCAGGATTCACCGGGCAGTATTTGTAATTTAAAAAAATATGCTTATTTTTACAATTTACTAAATGTTAATATATAATCCTGCATGCCGGGGAAGCTTGATATTTTTAATAACAAGTTGCAACAAGGTTGTTTTGTAAGCAGGGTTGCCACCACTTTGAGACAAATTAAATATTTTTTCATTAAGTTAGTACAAAACAAAAGTACACAGCGAAAAAAAGAATACATATTTATTTTTTACTTATTTATCTTCATAAACATATTATTGCTGCTCTTTGCAACATATTTGTCTTTCTCATTGATAGTCACAGCATCTTTTCAATTAAAATTAAAACTATACAATTAATTCGTTTGTAAGCTTAGCTCCTTTCATCTACGTTACGTTCTAATTAGAGTACTTTAGCGTACTCAATTGGTATTGTAGATTAAAAAGTACGCCTACATGAAATAGCGGATAATACTCTATGTTAGAGTACCAGTGGGAACCCTACTTGCAAGCCATGAGAACTGGTTTGTATTTATATTAAAATTACTCTTTCGATGCTTATAATAGCTATAGCTTCGATTGTGAACCGTGAATACATGCACAAGGACAATTACTAGTGACTTTTTCTGTCCACGTCAAATAAAAAAGTATCTAGATGACCAAAACATGTAGGACTTCGAGCTAGTCACGGTTTGGTGGGTATTTGATTGCGTATCGGCACTGATTTCATCGAAAACATTTGTATTACCACAAAATTACAGAATGTAATTTGTTTAAACCTTTTTTTTTTTTTTTTGACGGGGGGAAATCCGTAACCGCACCGTACCCGTCGTTGGCTAGACGGCGAGCGTGTGTGGGGCTCTATTGTTCATTGTAATTTTTTCGCGAATTGATAATTTCTAATTAATGAAACATCACTATCATCATAATACTGAACAATAAAGACAAAGTAGCCAGACATATTTAATATAAAAAAAACGCAGGAATTTAATTATACATGAGAACGAGATAGCATACATTCATTGCGGAATATGATTACGACCGGGAAAGGTAGGAATAACACGATTATAAAGTCAATATAAAAATGTTGCCCTATAAATATCATATTTTTTTGCGATCACGAAATAGTAATTGAAGGCGCGGAGCTTCACTCGGGACTATGTTTAAACTATAATTTAACATTGACGCAAAAAGCTTTCAAGTTTTAATGCTTGTTAAAATTATTGAGCGATTTCATAAATGAACATTGGCATATATATATGACAAACAGCTCTGTTATTTACAAATTTTATAAAAAGCTTTTAACAATGTAGATATTATTATCTACTATCGAGTGTAGATTGCTAGGAATATGACACAATATCAAGTAATGGGAATGCTCAAAAACCACAGGTCTAGCATGGGCCGTGGACAAACATGAAAATGACTCACACTCACACTCGTTGTATCTCTCTTTATTGTTGTATAAAAGAGGAAGAAGAAAATATAGTATTTGACTCTTTTTTTCACGGGTCGTGTTAGGCCTGCAGCTGTCAATTGAGACTATAGACGGGGCAAATGTTATTATTAATCTAATTGAAAATTGAACACTCAAATGTTCGTTTAGGCTGCTTGTGACTATCGTCATAAACAGCCTAAACGCTTTAAAAATCTACAGTCATTAATCGGCTTTATAAAACAATTTTGTTTATTTAAGCAAAAAGGAGAGCGAACCAAAATTTCCAAAAAGTGATTTACCATCATAATATAGAAATTTAGTTTCGCATCATAAAACGACGCAGTTAATTATACTTTGCAATAATATTGATCATTACTAAGGTAACATGAACGATATGTCGTATGTAGGTACCCAAATTTGGTAAAAACTAGTAAACCATTTTAACCATTTTTCATGCCGCATATACCTACATCATGCTAAAATTTCAAAGAAAATAAAAATTTTGGGATGTTTATTCATCAAAAAGTTTTTAAGCACTGTCTTAAGTTAAACACTGATGAAAATGATGCTGTTTCATTCGTTTTAAAAGGATAGATAGAGATAGCATCAATGTTCTCAGTATAAAAAAATTTTAAACACTCGAAAGTTCCTTAAATCATTGTGTTTAAAAACTTTTTGTATTTGCACCGTCATTCTTCCACTTCTACCTATATTACATATTCAGGCAGACATAAGAACTATTTTAAGTACTCGCAGGTTTTACCTAATCGTTAGGTAACGATAGAAACAACAACGTTTTTGTTTCTATCAATAACGTTACAATAAACAATAACGTTAGTTTAAGGATACAATGTCAGTCATATATGACTACCACAACTGCTATATTAACCCTATTAGAGAATATGTACACATTCTTGTTAGTGTATATACTTTTTTTTATTAGAAAAACAACTTGGTGAAGTTTATTCCAAATAACTTTCGAAACCGCATTTTTTTAAGTTGCCGGCTAGACAGAGAGATCCGACATAGACTGTAACGTCATCGTACACGTCCGCCATATACAAAAATCTGTTTTGCAAGAAAACTTGATATGGCAATTTCTTCTAAAATTGTTTTAATGCAATAGGATGTTATCAATAAAATTACAACATCAATTCTATGCATATTCCCTAATGCAAACACTCGTATAATCACATCAAATCATCACGAGGCTTGTTCAACGTGCACCTAAACGCTGTAGAATTGAGAGCTAAAAAGCTTTCATATGAGAATGACTTCTAAATAAAGCCTTTAAAATAGATCGTGTGTGCGTTTTAATTAAGACACACAATTTCAGAACAATCGAAAATCTCAGTATTTATAATTTCTCATACTATTTCTTAAATCTGACATTGAAAAATCTCGTGTTTGCTATCGATCTCCTCCGAAACGGATTGATCGATTTTTATGAAATTTTTCTGTAGCTCTGAGAATAGGTCGTAGGCCTTTTTTTATATCACTAGGTGATAAGAGTGGCCCTCTCCAGCTTTTTTACAATTATACGATATTCATAGATTTTTTCGCGAGCACAGCTAGTAATTTAATATAGTTGACTACCCTACTAATTGATTCCTAGCAATTGTCTAAAAGTATTCTCTAAATAGCCGTTCGTTCGCATAATCAAGATTCATCATCAGTGGTATGTTCAGATTTGATACTGGCGGTTTTTGTTTTCGATGTCGCGCCCTCATAATACAGCGACACGATAGAGTGCTTCTTACAAAACGCCCACCACCATCGGAACCCTGTTAGTGGGTTGAACGAAAAACCGGGTTCTCGTTTCCTTTTCATTTTCTCCACATAGCACAGAATCTGGCTCAGTGACTTTTTGGTTCTCCTATTGTACGGCGAGAGGTTGATTTCACAACAAAATTCTAAGACGCTTCTCTCCTCACTGGCCGCTAAACCCGCTTCGTCTAGGACCGCCATCCTTTTAGATTTGCCCAGAATGTTGTCGTACAGGGTGCCTTTGGGTATGCCGAAATGAGCGGAAGCTTGGGTGAACCGCATCCGCTGAGTGACGACCGCTTGTATTGCTTCATGGAGTTGACCCTGAGACCACGTCGGTGCTTTCAACTTGAGCCCATGGCCGTGGAACTCTACAGGTGAAAGTGGCAACGCAAAAAAGTTAATTAAAAGAAATGCAAATGATGCAATAGGTACATGCCATTTATTAATTTTTATAGTACGTATAATAATAGCCAGTACACCTATATGTTACTATTACTGTTTTTGAATCTCGGCGTGTGAGAACGCTGGTGACATATATGCTGTTGATGCTCGTATTGTTGTTGCTCGAATTGTACCTTTATCATTCTATTGTAGTTCAAACAGGCATATGATGTTTTAACAATGTAACTCCGTAATCGAGGCTCGTAGGGATGTACCAGGAATAATCGTGCCGCGAGTCTAGGCGTCGCGTAACAAGTATTATAGCGTTATAATGTTTTCCCATAAGATACTATTACATGATGATTAGATAATAAAAAATTGAAACAACATGTGGTAAAAAATTTGATAGTGACGTGATATTAATAGTGCTGGTTTTTTCATTATGGATTTTCAAAGCTGATACTTCAAGAGATCTACACTTTTACCCAATTCGGTATCTTTCTTTTGCACCAGAGTAATCATTGTTCCACCAATCAAAGATTACTTATATTATATTTAACAAAACAACAAAGATTATTAAAGATGATATTATAATTTAACTAGCACGTTGTCATAGTTACTAGCTATTCATACTGGATTTATACATCACCAAGAGCCAATTCTAATGATATTTATTTTCCCACGGCATATGAGAGGCATAGTTATTAAGTAGGAATATGCATAATACGTATTGCATCATTTTCGAATGTAAGCCTTGCGGATAAATACACATACACACACACACACACACACAAATATACATATTAGCTGTACAAATTTAAAGGAACAATGCGTTGAGATTCACATCGACGCAGCAACATCATAGAATATATCAATTAAACCTTTATTGTATTTACTTTATACTGTTTCATTTTTAATAATAGTACAAAATATGTACTAGCAACAAAAACTTGAAGTGTGAAACAAGAGCACAAAAATACATGTGCGTGTGGTGTGAGAGCTCTTTTTTTAAAAGTTATAATATTTTTACGAAATAAAGGAAGAATTTAGGAAATAATTGTGAAAACATCATGGTGAAGATAAAAAAATTGTGAAATCAATAGGGAGAAAGTTCTGGTCTATTAACTGGATCACTCACTCTGCCAACCAGAGAAAATACTGTAACTCCAGTCTCAAAATATATTAGATATAAATGTTCAACATTTTAATGTGGAATAATTGTGCTGAATTTGTGAAACCTATTCACAAATATTCAAAAGATTTTAACGGTTTATTAGGATTTGGTAAATGTTTTATTTGGAACACTCAATTCTATTATGGTGCAGACGGAGTGTTCCAAAACTTACCAACTTTAGCTAAATAAATAGTTAATATTCTTACTCTGTTTTACGAGTATAACACAGAGTCAATTTGTGAATCAAAAATCTTGACGTAAAATATAATAGTTAGAGATTAAATTAAAAATATACTTTCTTTACAACATCCCGTGCGAGAGCTCCGTATTTTAGATTTTATTTACATAACCCAAACTTAAATACAAACGGAGGCTACATCAGAAATTGTGAAAATGGTATCACTAAAGTTTTGAAACGTTTTCTATATCTGAGATTGTTTAATTTTAACAATAATCAACTTTTTTACATTTCTATGCGAGAAATTTGTTTAGGGTGTCCATGCATACATACAATAAAATAATATTATTTGTATTTATAAAAAAAAATTATGTTATTTATGCCTAAGGTAGTACATGCTGGCCTAAAAGATGCTTTTTAAGATGCACTTTAACCTTAAAGATGTCCAGATTATACTGATCCGAGAAAATAGTCCTCGGCAGAGTTTCACTTCTTAGCTGTTCGTATAATGAAAGCGAAATTGCTTCACGCGAGAGGTATATCAACAGCATTAGTGTGAAAACCCTCACCGCGCCTGGTCGACCGGTGGCGGAAAGGGGCAGGGGGATCAAATTATCTACGTAAATCTTTTGCACACTCTCCGAAATGTAACCGATGAAAAAAACCGAGAGGCAAGCAGCAACGCGTCTTCGGTGGTCGAGGCTCTGGAGATCATCCTCAACGAGTGTGTCATTGCCGATGAGTCTCTTGGCATAGTGCTCCACTGAGTCTAGTGAACTTGGAGGATTTTACATTCTTTACCCATACAACCATTTTCGGTAGCAAAATTTTATAAAAGTCACAGATTAGTTATAAACCGTAACAGTGTCGTAACTATTTCTATACATAATGACTGTGTGCGTTTTGGTTGCAGCGTCTAGTAACCGGTGTTATCACTTTGCTCTAAAAAAGTTACAGTAAAAAGGTGTTGTAAGTGTGTCAACAAATTCTGTCATATTTTTACTATATTCATTTAAGACACATTGTGTTTGTGTTTATGTGTAAATATTGTCGAAACTAAATAAATAATTGCAATGCTCAAACAAATGCACTAGCATAAAATTGCGTTTGTCAGGAATCAAGCTATGAGTAAACAGTAAATAGTGCGTAATGACGGTAGACAAAAAATGTGTCCCACAAAAAAAATTGTCACCCTACACATTTCTTGCTTAGAAATGTAATAAAGTTGATTAATGTGAAAATTAAACAATCTCAGATATAGAAAACGTTTCAAAACTTTAGTGATACCATTTTCACAATTTCTGATGTGGCCTCCGTTTGTATTTAAGTTTGGGTTATGTAAATAAAATCTAAAATACGGAGCTCTCGAACGGGATGTTGAAAAGAAAGTATATTTCTAATTTACTCTTTAACTATTATGTTTTACGTCAAAATTTTTGAATCACAAATTGACTCTGTGTTATACTCGTAAAACAGAGTAAGAATATTAACTATTTATTTAGCTAAAGTTGGTAAGTTTTGGAACACTCCGTCTGCACCATAAGAGAATTGAGTGTTCCAAATAAACCTTTACCAAATCCTAATAAACCATTAAAATCTTTTGAATGTTTGTGAATAGGTTTCACAAATTCAACACAATTATTCCACATTTAATGTTGAACATTTATATCTAATATATTTTGAGACTGGAGTTACAGTATTTTCTCTGGTTGGCAGAGTGAGTGCTCCAGTTAATTGACCAGAACTTTCTCCCTATTGATTTCACAATTTTTTTATCTTCACCATGATGTTTTCACAATTATTTCTTAAATTCTTCCTTGATTTCGTAAAAATATTATAACTTAAAAAAAAGAGCTCTCACACCACACGCACATCAAAAATACAACGGTAAAAAAGGAAAGAAAGAAATTAAATAAATCGACCGAATGTTGTGCATCCAATGTGCATCGGATTGATATTGAAAATTTATACAACAAATAATGTAAATTAAGTGTCAACTGACCAGCAATAGACGATGTAGAGGCTCCGAGCCAAGCATGAGAGTTCTCCAGAAGCTTTGCCTGAAACAAAAGAAAAAATAATTACTTTCTACTTATTAGTACTATTCAGATGGTATACACGTGTTACAAAAAAATACCCTTAAGTAAGAAATAAAATAATTAATATTGAAGTACGAGTACAACCCTATGTTATAAACTTATAACCAAATAGCAAACAACACAGAATATCTATGTTAATTTAGATTGACTGAGATGACAGATTACTAAGGCTGTATTTGACATTAATTCTTATATTTTTGTAATACGTTGTATTTGAAAAGGTTCTATAAAACTGATCGCTTTAGAGATTGAGTTGTCAAGAATATACAATTTCATATGGTAGATTTCATCAATTGCTTGGTAAAATATTTAAGATAAGACAACTAGAATATGGCAGACATTAATAATGTCAATGTGGCTATTCAAAAACTTGGTCATCGGCTAGTCTGCCCGAAGCTATAATTATACGAATTTAGAAAAAAAAATGTTTAACACTTTTTCAGATAAATTAATATTTGATTTTCAATTAACAGTCTCGTTGGTCTAGTTTAATTCTAGTTGAGAGGTTCCGGGTTCTATCCTAGTGCCAGAAAAACATTATAACGAATACTTTTCTGTTCAAGAAATTCTCAGTTGCAGATCGGAGGCTAGAATTAGTGTTAGATGGTGGTAATTGACTCGTCCCTTATTACATGGGACTTAAAAAATGGCCTCTGGTTAACCTTAGCTGGGTTGACTTTCTGCTATTCTGCCTTTATGTTGACTTTCTGCTATTCTGCCTTTATGTTGACTAGCTGGGGCCTAATTCCGCTAATCTTAACGTCGTTGTCGTCTCTTAATAGCGTTTCAATAAAACTTGTAGACATGCTTATAAACGCATTTCCTGGTGCAATATATACAATATACATACCACAACTTCTTGATAAGTCAATAGTGACAAATGTCTCAAAAAGCGATGCTATTGAAGCGTTATTGACACGCCACAAATGCGTTAACGCTAGCAGAATAAAGCCCCAGGTCTATTGACTATCTAGGTGTTCCACTTTCATAATCATCCGACTGATATTATCTTCGAGCGAAAATGAGATTCCGACGAGAGAGATGAATAGGCGTGATGAAATGTAATTTATTTATTTTTGTTCTAATATTATTATAAATTGGAGGAATCGATGTAATCTATATTCATATATATATATATATATATATATATATATATATATATAAAGCTAAAGAGTTTGTTTAATTGTTTGGTTGAGCGCGCTAATCTCAGGAACTATACTGTTTCAAATTGAAAAATAAAAGCAATTATTTTTGTGTTGGATAGTACATACATTTATCGAGGAAGGCTATTATGAGCTGAGCATCAATGAAAAATGTTGCAAAAACGGGGGATAAATGTACGACATGTTGTGATTTTCCGTCATCCACGCGAACGAAGTCGCGGTCGCAGCTAGTTTATGATAAATTTATTTGACCGCCTCCTAGTGGAGGCAATAGTTAATATCACTCTGTTTTGATCTGGGGAATTCGATTTCGCATGGTGCAGAAGTTTTTCAGGTTGATTTGGGGTTGTTGGTAGAGCTTCTGGACCCACCTGGCTAGATGCCACCGTCTCACCAAGTTTCCCACCATAGAGGAAACACCAAGGTCGAGAGAATTCAAAAATAGTTATTTGTAAAATGTATTGCTGTCGCGCTGTGTGTTCGAACAACTGAACTGAGCGCGATAGGGACAACTGCAGCCTATGAAAAGTACACAAAACATACGTTACGTAGTCCGCTGTTTTCTCCGCGAAAAATTGACCGATTTAATTACTTTTTGCGTTAAAAGTTAAAGCAAGGCTTTTTCTGTGTTTCTATGTTTTGTTTTTTTCATTGTTTTGCTGGACGTTTGAATACATCAGAAAATTAGATCGATTTTTTAGGTTTTTGAAGGTTCAAAATCTCTTTTATTAATTAACTTAATAAAAAAAGGAAAACATAGGAACATGCTTATAGTGGCCATTGATTTTATTTGAAAAAATAGAGCAACAAGTGCCATTATCCAGGCAGGAAACAGGCGACTACGTTTGTATGGAAAAACGACCTGTACGATTTCCTCCTAAAACATTGTTGTGTTCTGATAATTGGGATGATGACTGAATTCTAATTTTTACGTCTCGTCATTAAATATTCAAATACCGTGGAAAACGATGTAGTCCTGTGAAATGAGAATTAAAATCGGCTTAGAAATACACTAGATACAAGCATTTTAAGTTGTTAATTTGAAGGCGATTAGACAGAGAGATCCGACATCAACCGTGACGTCATTGTTGAGTACGGCCATATAAACTCCTTGAAAATTGCTGTTTTGCTAGAAAGAGATGGAGAAAAATCTTTAATACCTTATAGGTATCTTCTTTTTTTTTATAGTTATTCGAAAACCGATTTTTTCTTTCTGTTTATGATATGAATGAGCTTCTATTAAAGCAAAAAATTTTTTTTAGTCATCTAGCCTATTAGAGGTAAGGTAGCCAGTTCTTCAGTTGTGGAGGAGTCCAGGTGAAGCTCGCTTCCACCAACCTTCGGCCTTATCGTCATTTAGGACCAACGAGTGAGATGAAGGTCTAGAGCAGGGGTTCCCAACCTTTTGCTAAAATACTACGCCGCCCTAGGGGTCGGAATGGGAAGTTAAAATAAGAAAATTTAACAAACGATGGAAATATTGGTGTGTTTAGTTTTATTCAAAAGTATAAGTAATCAACTAAGAAAAGTAAAACATACAATTATGAGAGTACTGTGACTGCACTTTATTAACCAATCCTTGGCTTCATATAATCAGGGCGCAGCGAAGATCATTTTCCTCAATATTATACTTTATACAGTTTAATTCTGGAGCCGCTCGCTGTGCGCCCCCTTGGTTCACTCTACGCCCCCCCAAGTGGGGCGCGCCTCACTAGTTGGGAAACCCTAGAGCTTCCCTGTTTTGTATAAAAAATCATTGTGTGGTGTTATGAAACCACGATGCAAGTGAAACTTTTTTCGAATCGAAGGAATTTAACTGAAAATTTTTGGAAAATAATTTGATTTGGGCTATTAAAATCTCGTTTTTAATCTTAACTTGAATCTTTTTCGTCTGATTAGAAAAAAAACTAATTTAAAAAAACAAAAGGTCATAAAAAAACTATATAATAAAATAAGTAAGAAAAGCAATAAAAACCAATTAATAAAATACTTAGGCTCTACACCAGGATCGAACCACCACCACACAGATTTAAGGTGTAAGGTCTAACGCATAGACCAATTCCGACCTATATATGAAGTGGTGAAATTAAGGATCTTATGTTTTGGTGTAATGCGATATGTGATTAGATGGACGAAAAAAATTGAGGCGATGTAAAAAAAGTTGACTTCTTCTCTTACACAGGATACATCCAATTAATTTGAGTAATCTCACAAGTCGAAAGTTTTTACTTTTTAAGATGTCTTTGTATAATAACAGTACGTTTAGACTTTTAATCATTGAGAAATTCAACATTTTGCGATTTCAACAACAGAAGGATAATTTTGATTGTAAAGTTACAGTTATATCAGAAGAACTGTATGATGTAGGTGATAAAATTTGTTAGCAAACACTCTTTGTGTAATGCAGTTTTTTAAATGTCAATTTTGTCGCGTTGAACAGCTAGACCGGCGAGGTGCCCATCGAGAGTATCGGCATTTCTATAATGTGACAAGTAGCAAAGAGAACGTCAGAATTTTTTTTTACATCTATTCGAAAAAGAGCTTATTGGTTCTGCTTAAACAGGGAACAAAACAGCTATTCATCCCTGAGGTACTAAAAGTGATTTGAATTTAGAAGGTGGATATTGTCAGTAAAATACCAATTACCAAAGAAAGTTTTTTATATTTTAATAACAATAACATGAAAATTCAGATAAAACAGTACGTTTAGCTTATTCCAGTTAATATTCAAAATAATATTTATTTTATGACCTGTAAACTCCTGTCCTCGCCTTTACATATTAATTAAAATAAATTGAAATAGTTATTAATTGTCTATGTAATTAAAACATAAATGACAAAAAAATATGCTAACAACTTATGATCAGACATTGAGTAATTGAAATAAAAAAGGGACAGACGTTGATGTACACCGTGACGCTACATGTCAACTAAGTAAGTAATTAATATTAACTTTTCCACATGATTGTGACGTCCATGTCACCATTATTATTTTATAATAATGACAAAATAAAATGATAATAATGTTTGTGCATTAGACCAAAATAACTAATTAGCTATTATAGCGAAAAATAAAACAAACAGACACTCGATCGAAACCCTGGTACTGGTGGCGCCCCTGCTGGTAAAGGATGCTCATTGCTTACAATTTATTAGTTTTTTTCTTACTCTTGTCTGATTGTCACTAAATGAATGTAGGTAAATAAATAAACGTGATTCAAATGTCGTACTTTGAATCCCTCGCTGCACTCACGATTCTACTTTAGAATCCTTCGCTTCGTTAATATTTCTTTGCTACCTTTGTAAACAAGATTGTTTACAAAGGCAGCAAAGAAATATACGAGTATACTATTTGTGGTTTAATCGCTAGCCCTAGATTGTTAGTTTTATTATAAAAGTATAATTTTACTGATGAATATGTTGCAAGTTCAAAGTTGTATTAATGCGATATTGCATGACATTTAAAATACATTTTATTTTATGGCACATAGTAAAATCAATAAATATACTAATTAAGCGGTATTTATATTACTTACAACGTTTTTAAAATGTTAAGTAAGCATTAAGTATGTTTGTGGTTTGTTAATATTATATTGCCGTATGAAAGAGTTTAAGGCTGTCTAGGTTAAAAAGCACAGACAAACCACGTAGTATATGGCTCGTGTTGAATAGCGGCTTCAGTTAATTATAACGGTCCAGATAAAAAGAACAATTCGTCAGTTAATTTACATTTCCCCATCTCGTACAGGAAGTTTACGATTGCATATTTTATCGATCGCTACTGGACGTACATCACGCACGGGCGCGGGACGCACCGGCCGGCGTCCGCGCAAGCTTATTTACGTTCGCCCAGTAATTGTTCGAGCAAAGAGCGGCATTTCTTTGTGCACAGCGCTACAACTAAACTTTATCGAACTTTTAATTGTGAACGCAGACAAAAGGCGGCTATTTTATAGCGGCAATAACGCAACGCAGTACAATCTACAAATAAAATGTTTTATTAAGTCGCGCAGGCGACTCCGGGCGCGCGCCTTGTCGTGTTTACTGCGCGCACGTGCCCTAAGTATCGGTGTATTGTTTGTTTACCGGAATAAAACACTAAAATCCAATTCAATAACAAAGAATTAAAGATCCCAAAATAAAATTTATTGCTCAAGTACGATAAAATAGATTTATGTACGCCGGTAGAAGTGCGGCGGCCGGGGCGGGGACGGGGGCGCGGGCGTTAGCAGTTGCCGATCATATTATTAAGTGCATTTGGCGGACTAATTTTGACACAAGTCTGTTAGCGAAAGCGAACGGTCGGCGGCGATATTCCAAGCGGGATTAGACTCGCGAGCTGCCGGGACATAAACTCCTACGGTTAAAATGTTACTTTGCATATTTATCGCAAGTTTCATCAAATTTGTTGTTTGCGTATATTTTTGAAGAAGTACTACTAATTGCAAATGGCGCATAAACTTTAAGCCTGAAATTTATTCGTAAAATGTTGACTTGTCTTAAATGTTTTTAGCCTATATTCACATCGCCTTACTATTTATCGCCGTACTTTATTATAATTTGCACAAAAGAAATTGAGGATTTTTTGACGATTCATGTTTCAGTTTTAATATTTGCAATAAAAATAAATAACTAAATACATGATGTCGTGTTTTTTTTCGGTAAAAATGTTACGCAAGCAATCAGGCATGCATGTAAACTGACTTCCGTGACAGATCCTGCGTTGCGGGTTTGTATTACACTCTAGGGGTAGAGCAGACAAGACTACGTGTGGAGTCGGGTTTAGAGCGATTCGTTTCTGTCACTGAATTCTGATATAAATTAAAGCTTTTTCAATAATATTTTAATTGAATTCACGGTTCCAACGATCTAAACAAGTGACTTCAATTAACAATTAGGGTTTGCAATACCTTAGCGTATTCATTAGAATCCCAAAAAGAAACCTATGCCAAAAAATTTAAGTGCGTGTAACATTAGATATTATGAGAGGGCTTTCAATTTTCTTTCCAATTTACACCAAACTATTGATATTGCGCAAATAAATAAGTATTAGGCTGAATAACAATTGTACGTTAAAATTTTTGGCCAATACGGTTCGGCCAAATGTAATTAGAACTAGTAATTTCAGGCGAGCCAAAGGGCACCCGTTGTTTCATATCGTCGGATAAACATTCATTTTGCTTGAGTCTAAACCTAATACGTGGGCAATATTAGTTTGCACAGTGTGTATTGCCCCTATGCATTTGTTTACTGTTTTAGTGTATTGTTTGAACGTAGGCATAGAGGTGAATAAAAATGAAAAGTTAGTCTTTTCGTTAAAAAAACCCAAAACAAATTATATATAACATTGCTGTGAGCTCATTTATGTGAAAATAAGGTTAGTACCAATTAATACTCATACTCATTTATGTGAAAATAAGGCTTTGTTAATATCAAAGATGAGCAAAACGGCTGCAACTTGTACTTTCTTTAACGAATCAATGTTTATAGTATGATAGTTTATACTGAGGCGTTACCTTTGAAGGGTTCATATTCTACTCGCTGTGCCCGCGAACTATTGCTTCGCCTTAAAAGTTAAAAAAAATGTAAATCTACTTTATAATATGTATCGGGATAGTAAGTAAACTATATGTTACTCTGTCGTAATCCATCTACCTACAAAATTTCATCCAAATCCATTCAGTAGCTTCTGCGTGAAATAACAACAAACATCCATACATACAAACTTTCGTGTTTAAAATATAAGTAAGGATGTGGGTATACCTCTTATTTCACTTGGGTTAGTTTTTGTAAAATAAATACAAAACATAAAAGAGAACGAATAAATACAAAATTAGGGAGACATAATGTTGTCCTAATGGTGGAAAATATTTTTTTTACAACAAAATTTGAAATCTAGCATGTTGATAACCTGATGGTTACTGGTTACAATCGCCTATTTAGAATAGAGTCCGTTCCATGTAAGAAGTCCTGCGGAAATAAACGGAACTAGTTTGTAAAAAGGGATAGAATACTGCTGAATGCCATAGGTTAGATTAGGCTAGCATCAATCCGTTACGTGCCTGGCGCCTGCCTTGATGCATAGCGCTGTGGGGACTACTTTCGCGAAAATGACTCTACATGTGATGTGTGACTTGCAAGTCTACAATCCCTACACGGACACATATACACGCAGCCAACTAGTGACATAAGAAGTCAAATCACAGTACCCAATGATTTCGCTGCCTACCCTTCGAACCGGAACTTGGGTCTACCTAAACGAAACCGGGTCTACCTAGACGAAACCGGGTCTAGCTAGACGAAACTTGGTCTAGCTAGACGAAAACTCCACGCTTATTTTTCCGCAGTCGTACCGCAGCAAAAAAAGTATGGAGTTGACATTAGCTGCGGAATAAATAGCACGAGGTTGTCACAGGCTAATGTCATTCCCATACATTTTATCTGCGGAACGACTGCGGAAATTTGCGTGTGGCTTTGGTCTAGGCCCACAGAGCAATGCAGGCACCGCTGCTTTGTGGCAGAAATTGGTAGCCCATGTAGATGACCCTTGAATAGTTTTCTTTTCAGCATCAACAGCTCATATACGTCCCCACCGAGGGGCTCGAGCCTAACCTAAACTAGGGCGATTAGGCCTTAGTCAACCACGCTGGCCAAGTGCGGGCTGGTCGACTTCACACACAACTTGTAAGGAAATTCTTTCTTCCCAGATTTCTTCACGATGTTTCAGTAAAATTGTCGAATAAACGTACTACTTATGAATACAAAATTTGAAAACACATTGGTACGTGGTGGAGTTTGAACTGCTACCTCTCGATTGGAAGGCGACAGCCTTACGCACTACGCCATCGACGCTTTTTTAAAGTTTCCTTTTGGTGGTTGTTAAATGCGCTACTTTATGTATAGTTTGGCGATAGCAGTCTCTATTTTTTTATTAAACGGTTCTATTTAGCTTGCCCTGTGTGTTTGGGTCAAATCTTGCAAGATAAATTTGACCCACTTGCCAGTGTCCGATTGTGCTGAAATATGGTACTTATACATCTTTAGTTCCCATGACAATGCAATTAAGTATGTATAAATATTATTATCTTCACTTTCAATAAAACCGTTTAAGTAAAAAAATAATTTACTTTTTATTATACCATCACATCGCGCTTTCAATGCTTTTTCTGTTCTTTGACGCCTTAACGGACATATTGTGCAAGTCTCATTTTATAGGTCGACAGACAGTTTTCCTCTGTGCACTGTTGAGTGAAAAAGCTGAAATGCATGCAACCAGAATTACAACAAGCTATTGTTCGCATCGTTTTAGTCTTAATCAATAGTAATCAATGAATGTTGACCAATTCAATACGATACATAGGTTTTCATGCGGCAAGCCCTTGGTCTATAATGCAACGACGAGTCGTGGAAAGGCCGCGATGATACCTATTATTACAAACCTTGCGTAGCACTGTTTGCCTAATCGCTTATGCCTCAGCGTTTATCGTCCCCCTGAATATTTCATATTCCTAACGATATGTTGTGCAAACGGTGCACCTATATCATCGTACGTCGAAACGACAATAAAAAGTGATAATAGTTATTTTTCGCCTTCAAGACAGCACGCGTACGTTTCGAGAATGCCTTGTTTTATGGCATTGATTTTTTAAAGAATTTAAATGTAATGAAACGTTGACTTTCGCTTACTTTCCAGATGTTTAAAGTAAGTGCTAAAGATTATGAAATACATAGATTTGGAGTACTGGTTTTTTAAAGAATCACAAGAAATAAATTATCTAAAGACCCCTCCACGTTAGCAAACAAATTATCGCGAGTCGTATTAGTGAAAAAATATTCAAAGTGTATTTGCGATTTCAGAGATGGACTCAGGGATTGGAAGACTTGTTGCGGCAATTCAGAACAGTAATTCGAACCTAATTAGAAAATTCGGGAAATGCCTTATAAAAACCTAATTACAACCATGAATAAAAAAATAAAACCATTTAACATAAGGCGTTTTATATTGAATATTGGTTAAAGAAAAATGAACGTCTTTAAGGCATCCTGGCACGAGATGATGGAATTGGTGTCGTTTTTGTACACCTGTATCGCGAAGGTACTGTGACAGCAAGACCTATAACGAGTGTTGATATTTTAATTGAAGACAGTAACTCGGTATGTCGATGGTTGCGTGAATTATTTTATGAAGATAAAGGAATACATTTTAAATACTTTGAAATGGTCGCCCTGGTAGTGCTGCCTTTTAGCAGGACTGCTAGGCCAGGCGATATGGCAACGTGCTTCCTTGTTCTGGACATACAGAAACTAATGCCAATCCTTTCTCCTGCACTATCCATGAACAACGCCACAGCCCTTCTGAGGAGACCTACTGTTCCTTTTTCTCCGTCGCTCAACCACTGCATTTGCGTTATCGTTGGGGCCACGTAAGGTTCCCGCGTTCGTGGTGCCATATTTACCGACCCATCATCACCCCCCTGCGCTGGTGGAGTACAGTTCTTGTTTCGCTGTGTTGCCAGATCGGCTGCTATTTGTATAAACTGCACTAAGGGTGGTTTTGCCTTTTTATCCATCAGTAGCGCATGGATATTCTCTTTCCTTATCACTATCTTGCCTAGTCTATGTTCTAAGTCATGGCGGGCACTGGCAAATCTGGGACAGTCCAGGATCACGTGCCATACCGATTCAATCTCCCCGGGGTCACATTCACAATATGGATTGTCCTTGAGTTTGAATCGGTACAGATATTCTGCGAACCCCCCGTGCCCCGTCAAGACGAGAAAGAAGCGTATGGGAGGGAAGGGTTCGGCACCGGAGAACAATCTAGACTGCTGACGATCCACGAAGCACAGGGACTAACGTACGATCACGTGGTTGTGCTCAGAGGAGCAGAAAGGAAGAACCCTGTCCACGATAGTGTTCCTCACGCGGTGGTTGCCATTACCAGACACATGGTATCCTGCACCTATTTCTACCGGGAGTTGAAGGAGGACGACGCAATTAGACGTCTCATTGCCGTTCCCAGCATAGCAACAGATGAAGTGGTCATGGAATACAATAAAAAAATGGTACTCAGGGCCCTATCAAGCGGAGCAACCTTGGTGAAACTAAAATAAAAAAAAAAAAAAAAAAAAAACACGCAACATATATTATGCCAAATACGAGTATATTAACTGACCAAATCTTGTTAGCATAAGTTACCCAGGAATACTGGCATAATAATTATAATGATCCAAAAATTGTGAAATAGTCCATACATAAATTATTAACATATAGTATAATATTATTAAGATATATATTTGAGTATAATTAAGTATATATAAGTATAAATAGATATTATTAAGATATATATTTAAATTTTTTAAATTGATTGAGTTGCGCAACTCACCTTAGATTAGGAGTAAAAAGTAGTCGTTAGTCTTAATATAATAATTATAATAAAATAGATCACAATGAGAAGATTCCATGAAAAGAGCACGGACCACGAGTCTGTGGAGTGTTAAATTAGTAATAAAAATAAAAAAAAAAAAAAATACTTTGAAATGGATTATATTCGAAACATATCTAAGAAGTAATAATGATAGTCCATCATATTGTTTTCTAGATAATACATGTTCTTTGGCTCCTGAGTAAAATTTAACTCTGCGTGATTACAAAAATTGTAGTTATGTCAAAACACAACATAGTGAAAATCTATTGAGACGTAAAGGTAATTTCAACTAAGACGAAGTGCAATAATTTTTTGATTTTTTTTCACTATTACAGTATTTATTAATAATAATCATTTATTGTGTTACACGCCGTTACTTCGAATCGAGTGGGGTCAAGTGATATTTTTTATTATTTCTGAAATAGTTTACTGTCTCTTAAACAGTAGCAATTTTATCGGTTTCATGGCGATTTCAATACAGCCCTGCCTTTCTAAAGTAGGTTGCTCCGCGGAGGTCGTAGCGAGCTCCGTTATTATATGGGGAGTTTCATTTAGTAGACGTTTAGGTTATTAATAGGGGGTAGAAAGGGAGGCGCTTGGCGCCGTCCTTACGCAAACTAAATAAAAAATTCATATTTGTAAATAACTTTAATGGAGACGATGCGCACAAGCCCATCGGTCGATATGTTAAACGGCAGTTGTTGTATGACATTAATATGTTTGTTACGTTCCATTTCTATTTCCGTAATACCTATTAACTACTGTTTTACAATGAAATGTCTCCATAAAACGTTTACATTTTACCATGTTCCGTACAAAATTCGATTCTACATGAGAAAATCATTATTAAACAAAAATCTTTATATGTAATTATTGTAGGTAGTCAAAAACTACAATAATTGCGTAGAAAATTCTAAAAAGTACTATTTTTATTATATGTGCAGATGTGCATACATTCTAATTATAATCACAGCCTTAATCTAGTATATAACAATAAAAGCAGAAAAAATGTTGACTCTTGGAAATTGGGAGAGGTTTACGAGACGAAGCTAAATGGCCAGCAGGCCTTTTACCGATGTCATGGTTTTCAAATGATATCATAGTGCAAAACATGTCATAAGATATTCGGTCAGATTTTAGATCATTCGTTAATAATATCATGATGACATTATTAAAATTATGCCATAGTGATGATATCATTTGAGATCGGTAATACCAAATGAAGTATTTCATGACTTCCTTATCTAAAATTTATACCATGTCATACGATGAAAGATCCATAATAGGCTTGGTGATTTTTGTCACTTGTATAAAAATTTATCACATTATTATAGTGATGTTATGAAATATTAACCGGCAAGTTTCCTATAGTTTACCGGCAAGGGCCCTAAACCGTCCTTTTGGCACAGCCAGGCCAGTTTATGGCTTGCTTTCGATACAAGGTGAACTCTAACATGCAGCCAATGTTATAGTAGAACGAATCCATTAGTATTAAAATGTTTGAAATTCGACATGCATATTTGTTAAGCAAATAGGCAAATTAAAAAAATAACAAAATACATAACTATTGTTAAAATTCACTAATCAAGAGTTCGTCTCTAGAGGCATGCACTTTATTTGATGGTTTTAAAATAAAGTAATGGATTTATGAAAACTAGATACAATTCCAAAAAAAAAATAGCCGTTCAGTACTGTTTTCCACCCAAGTATCCAATAATAAAATAATATAGAAAATGTCTAATAGGTATGCGTATCTACCAATCAATCTCACAAATGCACAAGCATACCGACTTCTTCAAGTATAAACAAATCGCAACGTAACTTCAAACTAAACGCATTGATCAATCAGAAATCTAGTCATACATGTAGTCCACCACAATGCGAGAAGAGCCACAGATTGCAACGCAACTTCAAACTAAACGCATTGATTAATGAGAAATCTAGTCATAGACATAGTCCACCACAATGGCGGAGTATCAAAGTGAGAAGAGCTAGCTGAACGGAAAATGCGTCCTAATATGCAAATATTGTTCCAAGAACAAAAACCGAGCTGCCGGGCAGACGAACAATAGCGAGTGTGCAATAGAAAAGCTAAGTGCCTATCAAGCCTTCAGATGCTGTAAACATATAAAATGAAGGCTGTTATTGTTCTTCAGAAACAATATGAGCAACATTTTTCCACAATTGACTGAAGCTATTTCAAGTGAAAGCGGCAGCCATGGAAATAATAACGGCCACTGGGTACCGCATCGACGCACGTTTAAACAATCAAACGGAGAACAAAAAGACAGTAATGTGGAAATGGATAATGCAGAAGCGGCTCTGATAGGGTTGGCGCACGGTAAAGGCGGGAGCGTTGGCGTTTGCCTACATGCAGTGGGACGACGTCAATGCGATGTTTTGCCAATATGATGATTTGCCAATATGATGTTTTGAGATTATGATATTTTGATAATATGATATTTAGAGACTGAGCGATGGAAACAAAATAAATACAGCTTTTATAAAGTATTTCTTTGTCGAGTCCCTTTGGTAACATTTGTGCTGAGTTTCCCTCTGGTGCTTTTTAATAAAAAAAAATAGTACCTAATTTATTGCATTGTATTCTTTCTTTATTTATTTTTCCTAAAGCCCTATTGTATTTAATATAATCACCTTAAAGATAATTATTACGATTGTGGTTATTTAGTTTATAGTAAATAATAGACCTTATGTCACAGGTTGGCAATGGACGTTGACAAGTTGTTGTACGGTCGGCAAAGAAAGTGGTGCACCACAAAACTCGCGTATGTACAAAATAGCATTAAGGTTACCTTGATACCTGTCAGTATGTTATTGTAAAGTCAAGCGTTTTGGTTTGACACGAACCTTATGGTGGTAAAGCACTTTTTGGCCGACTGTACATTTGGAACGTTTTTCAGATACCACACGTGATATAGGCCTACTTACCATCTTATCATGCCGCTACTTGCCATCAGGTGAGCAACCTGCGTGTTTGCCAATTTTGGTTGAAAAAATCATTATATTGTGTTCTTCTTTGCGCAAGCTTTGGGCAAATTCACCAATGATGAATTCATTGGTGAATTTGCCCAAGTTCAATCTTATGACAAGTATCGACTTTATAAGAATTTTATGAGTTACCTTACAATTAATGCTCAATTAGAAACTTACTGACTCAGAGTTTGGCATTTTGTGTAAAAAATAAGATCAAGCAATTCTCTACGTTGTTTCAAAGACATAATATTAAATTTAGATCGCGCGTATATAGACCACAACATTGTCTCTATATAGGTACGCTCTATAGAGACAACTGCATTGTCTCTATATACGCGCGATAGTAATCATCATCATCATAACAGCTCATATATGTCCCCACCGAGCCTACCCTAAGTTAGGGTGTTTAGGCCTTAGTCAACCACGCTGGCCAGTGCAGATTGGTCGACTTCACATACACCTTTGAATTTCTTCGCAGGTGTATGCAGGTTGCTTCACGATGTTTTCCTTCACCGTAGGAGCGTCGGACAAATAATATACACATGAAATTTGAAAACGAAAAACACATTGGTACATGACGGTCTCGAATCCCGAACCTCCCGATTGGAAGGCAAGTGCCGAGTCCACAGCGCCACCGACGCGCGATAGTAATACATGTTACAAATACCTATTTTGGAACTCTCTCCACCCTGTTTATTTCCCCCTTATAAACGTAATATACTTTTTTGCTAGAACCGAATTTGAACTAGTCCTACCTTAGTGGCCAAATATAGTTAAGGTCCGTGCTGCAGTTGTCTCTATATACGCGCGATAGTAATATATGTCGCAAATACCTATTCTTGAATTCTCTTCACCCTGTTTCCCCCTAAAAACGTAGGATACTTTTTTGCTAAAACCGACTTTGAACTAATCCTAGCTTACTGGCCAAATAAGGCTTAAACAGGTATTGAAATGTAGTAAGTCGTGTGTGAGACCAAGCTAGTCAAATAATTTCTCATTAATCCGATTTGCCATCGATGATGCTACTAATGTTTGTGACGCGAGACTTAAAAGCTCGAGGAGTAATCGGCTCGGCCAAAATTAGCCGAACTAATCTATACATAGATACTTAAGCGATTAAAATGGATTTCAATGAAATCGTCATCGTTGGGCATCTCTTGTTGATTTTCTTACAAACATTCTAACACAATATGAACCCATTTTTACTGTTGCAAAGCCTTTTTATTAGACAAGCTACTCAGGAAAGTTAATCTTTTCTCCACTGCACCACAAATGGTTTTGCCTTTTTATCCATCAGTAGCTCATGGATGTTATCTTACCTAGTCTATGTTCTAAATTATGGCGGGCACTAGCGAATCTGGGGCAGTCCAGGATCACGTTCCACACCGATTCAATCTCCCCAGGGTCACATTCACAATATGGATTGTCCTTTAGTTTGAATCGGTACAGATATTCTGCGAACCCCCCGTGTCCCGTGAAGACTTGTACCAGACGAGGTGATGGATCATATGTACCTTTGTCTGGCGCTCCTAAGGTACATCGTGAAGCAACATGCATCCTACATCTGCGAAGAAATTCAAAAGGCGACGAAGAAGTCGCAGTGAAGTAGACGAATCCGCACTGGGTCAGCGTGGTTGACTAAGGCCTAAACACTCTAATTTAGGGTAGACTCGAGGCCTTCGGTGGGGACATACATGTGCTGTGGTGATGATGTATAATCTGTCGTACCCTATTAGCGCCGTAGCGTGCAAACTCGCTATTTTTCTAACACTTAGCCCTAGGCCTGTACGTCCATGAAGAGGATGTGTGATTAGTTTTATCCTTCGCCCCTCAAGCGCCGAGCCCCGTATCCTATACTCCACCCCCTCACCTAACCCACTCCATTCTTAGCAACTCTATCGCGTAACAAATGAAACAGTTTGCGTCAAAAGGCAATAAATTAATAATTACAAGCACCACCAGAAGTCTCTTACTCGTCTCGTTTTTGTATTGGTCTTTACAAGTTTTATTCCAAGTGTTTGTGAAAAACAACGATTGATCCAAAAGCAAAATTATGTGACATTAAAATTAGAAAACATTTCAGTTTGTCACTGGGCAATTTTATCGAAATCGTATAAGACGAAAATTCTCTCAAATTTAATATTAAACATCGAAATTTAAATTTGAGAGAAATCCAATGTGATATCGATTAAGTATAAACTACATGCAAGAAGATATTTCAGATTAAGTGACATTTTCACAAGTGTTAATTTCACGGTCAATGGCTTGTATCAATAAACTGTTTGAACGAATTGAATATATTATATTAATAAAAATATATTACTTTGATTTGACGTCTATTTTCTCATTGGTGTTGAAGTCAACGGGAGTGAGAAATGGAGTCAATATTCTCAATCATTGTTGACAAACTCAAAAAAATAAATGTTTAATGATGAATCGTTTTCAAGCATAACTTTGGCCTTAGTTACAAATGTATGTATTGTTCACCTGAAACTAGGATAAAAGTAAGTGCGATTTCGCGATCCCGGACATACGAACTTATAAACGCACATACTATCTGCGTAATAAAAGCGTAACGCGGAAGTTCATTATTGCATTTCTTACGCAGGAAAGTTGCGATTCGGGACCACCACTCCAGCAGGTGTATGAGATAATTTATGAACGGGCAAGCGTGTGCAATTGCGTTCATTTGCTTCTAGGAAGTTATTTTTGGCACCTCGTCCAAACCTGTGTAACTTCATTTATTTGGTACAACTCGTGAATGTCTTAATCAAGGTACACATTAGATAGGGTATAGATGAGCATCTTGGATCTCTCGAGGATAAGGTCTCAAGCTTTAAAGTGCTCCTAAAATATAAAACCTAGGATATTACTATTTACTCTTAGGAACGGTTGGTGATAGGTAAATCACAGCTGAAGCAATAGTTGTGAAATTTTGACAGTTACCTTTAGAGAAACAAAATCCTTTGAAGCATTTATTGAAAATCAACGTAGGTGAGCATCTACTCATTTTCAAGTCAAAGCCGTGACTAGGTTCATGGCCGTGAGATGAAATTCTGATTTGATTGGCAGATTAATATTTTTTGTTCCTTTTTTTACATGTCCGGCGTGCAAAGCTGTAATGCTTATCACAAGTACAAAAATATCGTAATAATACTTTATTGCTTACATTATAATATTAATTGTAATTAAAATGCACGTGTCAATAACACGTATAGTTTACGATTCTGTAGACAGTAACGCTGCGGCTCAATCGAATAATTTTGTTGGAGATCGAAAAATGAGGTCTCCGGACACTTATATTAAGAATTCCTTCTCGAATTTAGTGGCCGTATGGCTCCGTCTCGAATCAACGGTATAAAATTGTCGGTTTGATCATACAAAGATGTCAATTTCCATGTATTTTCATAGCTGCAAACCCGTCATTTACAATATCGAATGTGTGTATACCTACCATTATTATTTCGATATGAAACAATCACAAGTGTGCAGTAACTAATACGTGTGTTTTTGTGGAAAAAAATGCCCCGTTCTCAATAGCTCCATAATTTCCCACTAGAATATGTCTATTGTCTGTTATTTTGTAATACGCTATCTTAACCTCTGTTTAATGCAAATGACCTAGCTACATTTCTAACGTGTAATATAATATTATACGTTGATTAAGTAATGAAAGCCTTTTAATATTTTACTTTGTGGTTTCAAATCTTGTCTCCTTTTTAACCGACTTCGAAAAAAGGAGGTTACTCAATTCGACCGTATATGTATTATGCTTGTTTTTTTTTTATGTTTGTTCGCGGATAACTTCGTCGTTTATGAACCGATTTTGATGATTCATTTTGTATTCGATAGAGGATACTCCAAGGGTGGTCTCATGGTCACCAAAGTTAGGATCTGATAATGGGATCCTATGAAAATCGAGGAAAACCATAAAATTTTTACGTGTGTCCAACCCAACGAGTTTTGTGTATGTTACGCGATTACTCCGCCAATTGTAGACCGATTTTCAAAATTCTCTTTGTATTCGATAGAGTATACTCCTGGGATTGTCTCAAGGTCACCAAAGTCAGGATCTGATGATGGGATCATATGAAAAGCGAGGGAAACCCTAATTTAATACTATTATTGGTAATATATTAGGGTTTCTTTCAATAAAAAGACTTCATTCACTAAAAAGTTAAAAATAAAAAATATTTTACAAAAAATAAAAACCGTCTTCTAAAATACTGAAAAGTTAAAAATAATATATGAATAGGTACAGACAACATCACACTTCTATATTGAAGTCGGTGACAAATTTTAAGACTTTCTAGGAGATCATCGTTTGGCACCGACTTCAATATAGAAGTGTGATGTTGTCTGTACCTATTCATATATTATTTTTAACTTTTCAGTATTTTAGAAGTCGGTTTTCATTTTTTGTAAAATATTTTTTTATTTTTTATACATGATTGTTGTGTTTCAACTATTACTACCTAACCTCTAATATGTTTCACCATTCAGAGGATTCAATGAATGATTTGATGAAAGTTATCGAAAATTGGATTATTTTGTAGTTTCAGAAATTATTTTATCAGCTTTTTTGACAAACAACTAACTAAGTGAAGATATATTTCAAATAATTTTAATAAATGCAAAGCTATAAAGCTTACGAGCTCATGGGTAAACAACAAAGACTGCGATATTGTCGTTAATACACATATAAAATCGTTAAATCGTCTAATACACATATAAAATATCTGTTTTGCAAGAAAGAGATGGTATGCAATTTTCAATCCATGTCTTATCCATACTAATATTATAAATTCGAAAGTAACTCTGTCTGTCTGTCTGTTGCGCTTTCACGGCAAAGCTACTGAACCGATTCAAATGAAATTTGGCACACAGATTGTCTAGAGCCTGAGAAAGGACATAGGCTACTTTTTAAGGCGAAAAAAGGGTTGTAAGGGGTTGATAGGGGGGATGAAAGGTAGTATGGAAGTATTGAGCAGATTTTAATGCTTATTTTACGGGTAGATTAAGCTTAGTGTGGAAGGACATACAGTTTTTGTTTCATCGAAATCTGATGTTAAATTTACGACTTGCTGATAATAACCAAATTCCACGCGGACGAAGTCGCGGGCATCAGCTAGTAGTTAATAACTTGTTTTTTTTTGTATATTGTTGTACCTTTTATTCACTTTTTTAAAGGTTTTTAATGTACTATAGGGTGTTATCAATAAAATTAAAATAATTATTTATATATATTATTACGTATTATGTAATATGTGAGATCAGATGTTAAGTCATCACATTGTTGTATATTAAAAAATAGGTATATGTGACCGTATCAGAAAATAATATAATAGCCGGGGATGTTCAAAACAAATTAACATCCGCAACATCAGTAGGTAGGGTACCCTGTTATTTCATTTTCATGGTGTTTTAAAAAAATTGGTGACGATATTTTAAGAGATAGTTTTGACTCAAACAGAAAAATGAGCAGCTTAATACATTTCGATTTAGTGTGTTTTTGAGAGAAGAAGAAGATAGTGGTATACTATTAAAACAGGCGATACTAGAGAAGAAGTTATAAGCAAACCGCTCTCAAACTTTAAGTCCAGTAGCTAGTGGCAAAAATTGACGTTCAATTATCTATTTGCGATATTTCCCTGGAAAATTTTTTACTGAACGAACTTGATTCGGTGATTCATATTTTAGCTGAAGCTTACTTGAAGAAACTCCTGGTTGTGGCTAAGTTCATCATCATCATCACTTCAGCCAAGAGACGCCCACTGTTGGGCATAGGCCTCCCCCAAGGATCTCTATACCGATCGGTCCTGCGCCTCCCGCATCCAGCGGCTTCCCGCGATCTTCACCAGATCGTCGGTCCACCTTGTGGGGGGCCTACCTAAGTGGCTAAGTTGTTAATAGAAAATTGATCAATTATTAATTTTTTGGAACACTTATCTAAAATATAGTGTTTATAACAAATCTTGATGGTATATACAAGAGACAACTGATGTGAAGGTGAGTTGTTTGTTTGTTACGCTATTACGCCTAAACCACTGAACTAATTTTAATGATATTTTGTACAGGGATAGCTTAAGCCCTTGAGAACGACATAGGTTACTTTTACCCGAATGTTAATCAGTTCCCTGCGGACGCAGACGAAGTCGCGGGCAGTAGCCAGTAATAAAATGAAACAAATCAAGTAAGAGCGCGAGCGTAACTCGCTAGGTACATACATACCGACACTCCGACGTAAAAAGTTTTAATTCTCAGCTTAATTATTGCGAACAAACGAGACTCGACAGCGTTAAACTTAAACATTAGTACGTATACTTATGCAAAACGACGCGGAATTTATTTGACTTCGGCGTAGTTTGGTGTTGGCGACGATGTAAGCAAGACAAACATGTTAATTTTCCCCCCCGCCTCACCCCTTACGCTCCCAATTATTACAAGCGAGTAGGGGGCACGAGCGCCGGCGGGCGCTGAATTATTTACGTTGGAGAACATTTATTTTTAATTAAATACCACTTTTACATAGGTACAATATCACAAATTACAAAAACTCTTTTATTATTCACACGGTAAGCTAAACCGTAACTTCCTGTAGACAGCGCCTTTGAATAAGTAATTGTAGTTTCATATTATGTCTCCGTGAAATATTTATACGCCCACAGAGAGCGTTTGCAGCGTGTTTCTTATATTATTTATTATGTTATTTCGGCGTTATAACTTATAGGAAGCCCGCCCGATAAACACTCACGTTACGTTTTGTTTTGTTGTTTTATCCAATATATATAATCGCGAGTGTGATCAGGTCAAATAACAGTGTACAGTTTTGCTCGTTTTTTTCGCAGATAGCTGGAGGTGAGAAGGTTTTTGTTATATAAAACAATGGCGCAAATTAAACATGCTTATTGTCATTTTAGTTTAGTTGGAATAGAAGTGGTAATTCCTCGTTTCCTCTAGACCAGGGGTGGCCAAACTTTTGACCTGTCTGTTTAAGTTCAAAGATATTTCTTGCGGGCGACACAAAGGTAGAGTTTACTACAAGAGAAATAAAACATTTTTGTGATAAGTTATAAAACATTTTTAATTAGATGTTTAAAACAAAAGACATGATCATTCTGTATCAAGTTTTTGGGTGGATATTTGGCACTGCATATTCTCCACAAGTGTATTATATTTAAGAGTGTAAGAAGTAGGTAACTGCAACGTTCAATCAGGATGTTTAGTCCCCGATGTCTCATTTGCACCAGTTAAATGGGAACGACATTTGGCATTTTTATTGCGTTCATAGTAGAAAATGTCGATTCGCAAAAAATGTTTGTTGTTGTCATCTTTTTGTATTCAGTTTATTTATCTTAAATCGCCTTCGCGGTCGACCAGTAGACCGCGGTCGACCTCTTGGCCACCCCTGCTCTAGACCAGTGGACCATTTTACAAATATCTGTCTAGCCATGGAGCAACAACTCTAGACCAATGTAGAATACTAGCTTTCCGCTCGCAGCTTCGCCCGCGTTATTATTGTTTTCCCGTGGGAATTTTATATTTTCCCGTACAATTAATTTGTAGCATATTATATAGAAGACTGTTATTTATATTTAGGAGCTCGAATAATAAATTTCATAGAAATTGGAGTAGATTTTAAATATTTTCCATAGAAACTTTCAACCCCTATTTAGCACCCTAAGGGGATGAATTTCAACAAACCATAAAACACGTATTCAATGAAATATTTTTAAGAGTATGAATCTCAAGTTTTGTCAAAATCGTTGCTAATTTAAAAAAATCCATACAAACTTGCAACCCCTATTTCATCCCTTCAGGGTTAAAATTTTCTAAAATCCCTTCTTAGTGTGCGTCAGCATTTTGAATTAAAACAACTTTCCAAATTTCACATTTCTACCATTAGCGGTTACGGCTGTGCGTGCGTCTATAGATGGGATCATCTCCTTTTGTATAATTATACACGGTTACTTTTTTATCACCCTGGAAAATTTAAGGGAAGCTTCACGGCATGGTATTAGAATGATTTCAATATGAATAAAAAAATAACGCACTTACTTAATTTTATATATTAATTAAAAAAAAATGCTGCACTAGTTGAGAGCATTATTCTTAGAGATTTTTAATTTGTTTTTTACTTCATTTTTTTATTGTTTATATAATAATGGATGTGTCCTGAAGCGTCCCTAAAATTTTCCAGGGTGATAAAAAAAGTAACCGTGTAATAGATACGAAAAAAAAAGTTGTGTGTTATATCTTAATATTATTTTTCGGATGGTTTCGCGGACCACTTCGGCTGCTTTCAGGGATCACTAGTGATCCGCGGTTCACCGGTTAAGAACCACTGCTCCAGACTTTTTACAACGTGACAAATGTACGCCTGTAATCTGTAAAGTGCGTAGTAAGTACAGTGAAGCTTTTAATCGTATTTTACTGACCCGATAATCTCGCCCATTTAATTTTTACCGATTGTATGCGCTTACAATCGCTTGTAAGGAGTATATTATTGTTGTAGATCTTTTCGTAGACACATTCTAAGGGAAGGGATCCATCAGTGTCTAAACAAAGCTCATTAGTGGAAGGGTATACAAACATATTATTTTAGCAGCTGAGCAAAAATGCCAATATTCCAGAAGTGGACTACACGCCATACAATCTAAAAAGTAGTGGACGTTTAAGCGGTCGCTGATGAAATTACCATAAGCTTCTTATAATAATTATTGTCATAGTTAAATTAAAATATCACCTCGTCCTCGCGCGCCGCGCTCCTCTTGCGCGGTAATTAATTAATATTATAAATACTGAATTTGAATGAGATTTTTATCTCGTGGTATAATTGAATTGGCCTTATAAACTAACTATACGCATCAGAGTGATTTTTTTTTGAGTTCGACGAACAATTTTATTTGGTGTTTGCTGATCATTTACCGTTTGTCTAGAGAATTGTTTGTCAATTTGAATTTTTAAGAGAATCGACGTTCTGAAATCTGAAGCATACTGCAGAGGATTCTGTGAATTCACTTTGATCACTTGGGGTTAACTGGTCCAGATTGGGGTCCAACATATACATGCAATGTAATGCTAATAGTATCGTTTATAATAAAAAATGCCTTACGGGTTTTTCATCGAATATAATGAATACCTAAAAATCACAGCAATATGCTTTTGCTTAGGGCATAAAATAGTTATTATCATAGTAACACAAAAAAATGTAGCTGGAAATGTATAATAGCTGTCTATAATATGCTCCAGTTCTCAGAACCTTTGATACTGTGAAACAGAATAACATAGAATTTTATTTCAGTCACGATTCCTATGATATCGATCTCCATTACTGCACTTGCCATCCACGTTGAATGTCAATATTTGACATCATTGACTATTCTAGAGCTAATATTCAATGCTGTCACAGGTCCGTGGCCGTCACGCGAACACCTCAAGGCTCAATCTTCCTTGTAACTGTTAGATTTATATTATGAAAACACAATTAGTAATATAATTCGAGAATACATTTAACTTTGTTTATTATTAATTAAAATATATTGGTATAAGTATGCGGGCTCCAGTGCTTACGCGGAATTACACACCAATATTATGTTATCATTATCTTCTAACCAGTGAAACGATATCACCCCAATAATTATATTTTGCCAACAATTATGCTTGCTTGATATTGAATAGGAGCGTCGTCGGTGGCGCTGTGGACTCGGCACTTGCCTTCCAATCGGGGGGTCGGGGTTCGAGACCCGCCATGTACCAATGTGTTTTTCGTTTCGAATTTCATATGTACATTTGTCTGACGCTCCTACGGTGAAGGAAAACATCGTGAGGCAACCTGCATACATCTGCGAAGAAATTCAATGATGTATGTGAAGTCGACCAATCCGCACTGGGCCAGCGTGGTTGACTAAGGCCTAATCACCCTAACATAGGGTAGGCTCGAACCCCTCGGTGGGGACGTCTATGAGCTGTGATGATGATATTGAATAATAATTAGATTGATGACTGTAATATTAATAATACATGTTAACAAATATGTTCTATGTCAGTGCATTCAAATATGCACATAGTTATAAATTGTTTAGTTACATTTTCATTGAAGAGGATATTTTTCAACATTTTTGTCGAAATGAGTCGTGTAATCACTTCACATTAAAATTTATTTTCAACACACTTCCTCATAAAGTGTAATCCCATGGCAATTAGGCACATAATGACACCTATAATCAAACTGTGACTTTTTCATTACTATTATTCACGAGTGAGTAATAGTTTTTTTTTAATATTATTGGTTGAGTTACGCTTACACTTGCGCTAAAATGCTATCCGCGAAAAGCCCAAAAAAAAGAAACCTCATTTTTTAGTCTATGGCCGATGCGCGCGCATAGGAAAACTGATTAATTTTTCCCGCCATTACGAAATTTATTAGTCTATGGCCGATGCGCGCGCATAGGAAAACTGATTAATTTTTCCCGCCATTACGAAACATTTTTCACAACTCGTCTCGTTTTCTCTTTTGAAGTTATTTAGTTAGTTATTAATTAAGATGTCTGCAAATACAATTTATGAAGAAAATGATTTATTTTGTACACCGCCTGATATAAGATGTGAAGCCCAGAACGTTATGGAAAGTTTACTACCAGAAAACTCAAAGGAAAAATATCTATTAGCGTACCAAAATTTCATACAATGGCAGAACAACAAGAATACGCAGTCTTTTTCAGAAAATGTGTTCATGGCGTACTTTAAAGAATTATCTTCTAAGTACAAACCTAGCTCTTTGTGGTGTATTTACTCAATGTTAAAAAGTACAGTCCGAACAAAGAATGGAGTGGACTTAAAAACATACTCGAATTTGTCAGCTTATCTAAAGAGACTATCTGATGGATTTAGAAGCAATAAAATCAAAGGTTTTATCATCTGATGATATTGAAAAATTTATTAAAGATGCTCCATCTAACCAATATTTGGCTACAAAGGTTAGTTAAATTAATTTTAATTAAATATTTAATAGCAGCTTGTGTTGTGTGTTGACCTTAATTATTGTTACTTTTGTTTCAGGTTGCTTTAATATTTGGTGTAACTGGTGCCTGTAGGATACAAGAATTAACAAATATAACTGTAAAAGATATGGAGAACCATGGCCAGATGCTTTTAGTGAAGATACCTATCACGAAAAATAAAATACCTAGGTCATTCACCATACACGGTCCATTCTATGATATTGTTAAGAAGTATGAAAGTTTGCGTTCGCCAAAAACAAAAAATGACCGTTTCTTTCTAAATTACCAGAATGGTAAATGTACCTGTCAGCCTATAGGTATAAACAAATTTGGTTCTATGCCTAAAGAAATCGCTAAGTTTTTGGGTTTAGTAGATGCTGAGAGCTACACTGGACATAGTTTCAGAAGAACTTCAGCTACATTGCTGGCAAATTCAGGAGCTGATATAATGACTTTGAAGCGACATGGCGGGTGGCGATCTAGCAATGTAGCAGAATCATACGTAGAAGATTCCATACAAAACAAGAAGGAAATTTGTGCAAAAATCACAAAAAGAATTAAACTTGATTCTGAGACGCATCCTACTGGCGAAAAACCAGAATAATGAACCATCACAAATAACAATAGAACATGAAAGTATTTCAATAAATAATCTATCTGATGAGACCGCTATGTCATCAAAAATAGTTAATTATAATTTTACTAACTGCACATTTACTAATTGTTTCTCTAAGTAAAATTTTTATCTACTATGTAAAATGGTTTTTTATTTAAGTATTGTTTTATTCAGAAGTGTGTTGAAAAACGTTGTATGATACACGTGTGTATTGATGGTTACCGTCCTCGGCTTCTTAAGACCCTCGCCTGACGGCTCGGGCCTCAATGCGCCTCAGCGGTAATCACCAACATTACACACTTGTACCATAATGTACTATTATAAGTAACACAACGAAAAAGTTATATTTTAATAAATGGAAAACATTAAACTAAATGTATAATTGTCTTGCACCGAAACGTATTTCTAATAATAGGCTTATTTTATTTTAATCTGCTAATTGTTAATGATCAAGCTGATCATTAATAATTAGCAGATTAAAATAATAAAATGATAATAAAATTAAAAGAGACACTATAGGCGTAATGTAAATGTGTAAGTAAATGTGTAATGTTTCAAATGACATATTCATCTAGTTTTTTTTAATATATAAAAGTCATACACTGCATATGGTTACGCCAGCTACAAATAAGAATCTATAGAAACATGTGCAGCACTAATTTACAATGGGATCATTTTTTGACAAATAACGTTATAAGAAAGCCTTATACTACTTATTACTACTCATTATTATTGGATAGGGCTTTTCAGCTTCCTGTGGGAATTTCTAATAATCCCTTCTTAGTGGGTGCTTTCGTAAGCTAACGATCTCCTGTACCGAATTTCATGGTTCTAGCTGCAGTAGAGGATGAGTTCTACGTCGATACCTCAGTCAGTCACTCACTAGAGTCTTTTATAAAAATAGAGAAGATGAACGAAAGATAAAAAGCTTAATAAAACAACAAGTCTAACCCAATGAATCGCACGGTTTATTGCCGTTTTAGCTTAATTCAAAAAACGACTGTGGAAATGCGGAAAAGGTTTGGTGACAACAGAGTTAGTAATAAAAGAAAACAAAAAGCAAAGCACGCCCCCACGCCAGTGCTTCCTCGCGAGGTCGCGCTTTGACAGATTTAATTAATACTTTTCCTGGAGCTTTCACTTTCGCGCAGCTAATTAGGGTTAAGGGCCTTCGTGTGTTCGACCGTTTTCATATTCTTTTTCAGTCGCAGCCCCGCAAACGGGCGCTACTTGGCGGCGACGACGTCGGTTGCAATTGTTCCACCTCTTTGATGGAGTGATACATTTTAGACTCGTTTACTTTTACATCGCTCGGGTGGTAATTAGCCGGGTGACATCGTGAAAGTGGAATAAAAATTGTGGCGCATCGCCGCCGTTTGAATTATTAACGAATTTGTTTACGGAGTATTTCGCCCTGCGAGCAATTATTAAGATTGCATGCAATAATAGACATATTATTTTTAATTTATATTCCTTGTTTATGGGGAGGCAAAGGAAACTAAAGTCCATGCAGCCTAGTCATTAGTAATTTTTCCGTCATCGTTTATAAATTAAGCACATGAGCAACAAAATGTATCGATCGCATTCAATTTGACAATCGTAGTACATTCATCACTGCTTTATGAAAGGAAGTCTGTGCCTTGTGTTGGCGGCGCAATAGTTGTCAAATTACGCAAACTACGCTAATACGATTACGCACGATGTTTGGCTGCAGCCTACTGTGGCTCAGAGATACTTCCCCTGACGTTGTTCGTCAGAGCGGTAAAAGACGTGCTCAGGTCGGTGACGTAGACCCTACCATCTCATTATTTGACGTTTTGACACTTTGTGTAATATGCGCTCATAGAGATACAATGGCAACTGTAAATTAACTCTCTGGCGCTGCAGCACGCGTAGCACAATGATCGTGAGAATACTCTCTCGGCCTGTTTGTCTACACTGAAATGTCACTTTTGACAGTGGCGAATGAGATAGGTATTGTTTGGTGTTTGGTGTCGAGAAAGTGACATTTAATGATAGACATATTTGTCTCGGGGTCCTTGTGCTACGCGTGCTGGATACCCATATCTTACCCGCAACGTTACCAGAAAATTAACGTATCGGCGATATGCACTCGTAGACATGACAACACTATAAAGAAACGTTTCTAGTACCGCGAGCCACACTGATCGAGGAACTAGGATTAACTCTAAGTGGGTGATAGATTCACTGTGGAACTTCGCAACACGCCCCATTTGTCGGGCACAACGCGCTCGCGTGTTTACATCCGCGCCCAGCTTCCTTTGAACTTGCATGTGGGCCTGAGGAAACGTAAAATAAACACAACTTTCTCGTAATGTTTAATTAAATTAATCAGTCGGTTGATTAGTCGATGGATCGTCGGCGTTGGCGTAAACAAAGCGAGCCGGCGACGCAGCGTGGCTTTGATCTCGCGCTCTCACTCACTATTGTTATATATTTGTAGAGACTCCCGCCGCATTAGGGCTGTCGTGAGATTTTATATCGGGCAAATTTCTAGAATAAGGAAGTTTGTAGAAAATTATTAAAAACGTTTCTTTCAGAAACGATTAACATACTTAGTTAAGACGAAAAAAAAATATCTATGAATTATGGAATTAACAAAATATATTCAGTGCACACATTAAATATACAGGACGGAGACACATCCTTAGGATGATAGTAATTTAAAATATTTAAAAGTTATTTAACATCAAAATTATAAAAATTAATTATTCAAACAAAATAAATAACAAAAATGGAAACAAAATAAAAATACATTTATTCTTTTATTAGGGAAGGCAAAATTTTATTGTAGTATCTACTAGCGATAAATAACTACGATGTGAACATTAGATGCTAACAAAAATAATCACAATTCACCACACTAAATTGTTGACACCGGGACGGAGTCCACGTAGCTGAGGAAGTTATACATCATGTAGAAAACATTTATATATATAAAAAATCTCGCGTCACGATGTTTGTTAACCGATTTTTTTGCCTTTTGTATGTAATTCGGTTCTACTTAAACGATAGGATAGTTTTTACTTCGATTATTCACCTCAACAATTTTATTATTGCGAATTAAATAGTTTGTTTTTTATTATTTATGTATCAAATTTTTCAAAAAGATATTTCAAAAAGCGGTGCGAGTGAATTTATTGCTTAGATTGGGTAGATAATACCTATCGTTTTGTATGAACACGTATTTATCTTTTTAATGAATATTAACTTGATTACATTAGGAAGTTAAGTAGGTATTACATTGATCCAATCCATACTAATATTATAGAGCTGACGAGTTTGTTTGATTGTTTGTTTGATTGGTTGAACGCGCTATTCTCAGGAACTACTGATTCAAATTAAAAAAATCTTTTTTTGTTGGATAGTCCATTTATCGAGGAAGACTATGTGCTATATAACATCACGCTACGACTAAAAGGAGCTGAGCATCAATGAAAAATGTTGTCAAAACGGGAAAAAAAATATACGACATATTGTTATTTTAGGCCATCCACGCAAACCCAGTAACTATGAAGCCAATGCAACGTGAGGCCGGGCCAGTTAGTTAAAAATAAGTAATAATGTAATGTCTTGTACAGTCAGCGACACGTTAAGCTTTACATTTGCAGTACGAAAGCAAGGTCAAGGTCAACATGTTAAGCCTGGCGTGTCGCTGTGTACCTAAATGGCTAGGTATTTCGATTTTTTTTGTGAACAGGCTCTGTCATTAGTTATGTGTATTATATGTAAATTTTTATTGCCGTATCGTCGTCGTTACCTTGTATAGCTGCTGATTTTGTAGAGATGTGACGACAATATATCTGACTTAAATCATTCGAGAGAGAAAGCTTTGTAACATTATCCAATCGCTAAGAACGTTCTCTTGACGACAGGTTCTCAGCTACCTACCCCTTGCCTCAGTTTTATAGGTCGGATTTTGAGCTATACTTTTACTAATATTATAAAGCTGAAAAGTTTCTTGGATTATTTGATTGTTTGATTTAAATTATTCAAATTGAATTCAATTATCATGCCATAACTAATAGGAGCTGGGCGTGTATTATGACATCTTAATTCCAGACAGTTTTCTGAATTGCTATTAGTACCTTTCTTTTACTCATTATACAAAGAGAAAGAAATGGCATTATAACAATCAAAACTGCCTGGAATTAAGACGTCATAATATCTCCCCGGAGCATCAATGAAATATGTTGCAAAAACGGGAAAAATGTACCTACATGTTGTTATTTTCCAACATTCACGCGAATGATGTCGCGGGCACAGCTAGTAATTACATCATACTCGTATTCCATCATCTGTTCATCCTTACACGTGAATAGTAAATGAACAGAAACATTGCGAAATAATTTTTATTCCGGTTTCAGAAATGGTTCAACCCTATACGTCTTTGACGCCTGACGTCGAGGCGCCTCCGTGATTCGTCTATGGCTATTATATTTTACTTTTGTACTAAACAAAATTTAGTTTGTGCGATGATGATGCGTCTAATTTGTTCCATTATGAATTTAAACACGAGTTGTTATGAATACGCTTATGATTCATGTTGCATTTTGGGATCGGATATTATTAATTCATAGTATTTGTAAGTGTTAACTTTTATATAATATCTACATAGTATTATGTAAAAAATATGTATATACACAGGTAATTAATAATAAATTTTGCTATTCTTAAACGACTTTTAAGTCATAAGTACAATACGTGAAACATTTCATTCACACATGACGTAAAAATATAGCTTTCACATTAAGTAAGGATAATAATCATGAAATATAAATTCATAATTATACATTGTTAAACTGTGGCAGTGCCTAGGAATATAACATAAAGAAAACTATGGTTTAAGAAGAACAAATGGGTTAAGGAAATGTAGAGGCAATTGGCTAGATGACAAAAAATTTTTTTCCTTTAATAGAAGCTCATTCATATAATAAACAGAAAGAAAAAGTCGGTTTTCGAATAACTATAAAAACAACCAAGATTTAAGGTATTAAAGATTTTTCTCCATCTCTTTCTAGCAAAACGGCAATTTACAAGGAGTTAATATGGCCGTACTCAACGATGACGTCACGGTGATGTCGGATCTCTCTGTCTTCAAATTAACAACTTAAAATGCTTGTATCTAATGTATTTCTAAGCCGATTTTAATTCTAATTTCACAGGACTGCATCTTTTTCCACGGTATTTTAATATTTAATGACGAGACGTAAAAATTGAATTCAGTCATCATCCCAATTATGAATCTTATTGCTATAGCACATGGCTTGTAATTCAAAGCATTTGTTGTCGTTTATATACACACTTAAGTAATTTATCAATTTATTTTATTGTACTTTTATTTAAGCAATAGGCACTAATGAAGATAAATTACACGACTTTCTTGTAGGGCGCCCTCTTGTATAGATATTTACAGTCCTGTATAAAGTTTTTAATCGCAAATATAAAAATGGAGTATAGTTATTAATTTATTAAGTAGACAATAAGTATGTAATAATAATTCACATTAAAATAAAGATACAAATATGCTCAACGCGCGATCTAGACAGATTCATTAATATTCACATTATTAACGATCGGAATTTTATAAATGTACTTTAACAATTTAAAATTAAAGTGACAGTCTGTATGTAGCGCGCAAACAGTGATATCAAGCTGTTCAGCCACCCTTTATATAAAAGGTTATTTACATAGGTAAATGGCATAGGTAAAAGTAATTAGTTATTTGTCCAAAATACAAAAAGTAACAATTTTACCGCAAAAGTTAACATTTACCTACTTCAATCAACGTGAAGATCACGTATATGAACAAAACCACACTGGATTTGAATTTATACATTATTCTTTAGGTAATATTATTATAAATTTTCAGTAATAGGTTGTTGAGGAGGCCTTTGTGTACGTTTCTACAATAGACTAGATGACAAAAAAAATTTTTTTGCTTTATTAGAAGCTCATTCATATAATAAACAGAAAGAAAAAACCGTTTTCGAATAACTATAAAAACAACCAAGATATAAGGTATTAAAGATTTTTCTCCATCTCTTTCTAGCAAAACGGCAATTTACAAGGAGTTTATATGGCCGTACTCAACGATGACGTCACGGTTGATGTCGGATCTCTCTGTCTAATCGCCTTCAAATTAACAACTTAAAATGCTTGTATCTAATGTATTTCTAAGCCGATTTTAATTCTAATTTCACAGGACTGCATCTTTTTCCACGGTCTTTTAATATTTAATGATGAGACGTAAAAATTAGAATTCAGTCATCATCCCAATTAAAACCTTAAATAGTATTAAAGACCTCGGCTTAAAGTTTAAAGTTGATAGTAAATCGGAGTGTGCTTATAAAAAAATCATATTGTCTCAAAGTGTCTGATTATATTATTATGACAGATAAAACTGCTAAGGATTGACAAAAAAAGCGATAATTAACGTTTTAAGTGTACCTAACACTTTGTGATTATTAGATAATGTATTTCATTTGAGTAACTTTTCCAATTTCTTTATTATTTAAAAAAAATCAAAATGACGTTCGTATGTTTGTAGTATTGGCAATTTAAAAGTTAAAACTCTGTTTTTTTTTCTCCGTCCGAGTTTCTAGCATGTTCTTCGTGAAAAGGCGTTCCCAATTTCAGAGCAGGCGTTAGAGTCCTTTATTTTTCATTTAACTTTTACTTGGTACAACTACAAATTAATTAGTATGGTTGGGATGTAGGTATGTATGTACTGTACATGCACGGTTTGAATAAATAATTATAATATATCAAAGTTAATTAGATTTTTATTATAAGCAATATGACAAATTTAATATTACATCAACTAATACTCTGATTTAACAGAAAACTTGGTTTCCTTTCTATATTCTTGGTGGTTTGATTTTTGTATTTTCTGTAAAGGTCTATATCGAAGAAAGATATCTGAATCTGAGCATGAATATTATTAAAGTTTGCACAGTCCTATCTATAATTTCCTTAATCTCTTTAAGAGATAGCTAATTACTAAAATCGACGGCAACATTATCGCATACCCGAGTGTCCTCCTTCGTGAGAGTGCCGCGCGCGAGTAAGTTATATAAAAGCCCAATCTAATTCAGTGAAGCCGGTGTTTCCAATCAGTCCAACGATTGATCAAAATTTGAATAGGAAAAGGCCGGACACCCGTTAACGTTAAAGAGGGTAGTGTCTGATATGAAAATCGCTTAATATTTATGCAGATATGTATGCCTATGGTGGGATCGATCGAGTAGCCTTGCGCGTTTAGAGCACTGAATCAAAGAATAGACAATAGTACTGCGTACAGAAGCTGCACTCCTCTGTAAAAGCTGACATTTTAAATGCTTAAACTTTGAGCATCAAGGTGAATTACACCTTAACGCTACGCATTACCGTATGTTATTAGTACCTAATTCTGAAGCCTCGCGTCGCTACGAGCTCGAGCGATAGGGTTGTTGCTGCTGGTAAAAATTCAAGCGCGCGCAAGAAAACGCGCGAAACGTCGATACAGAAATGCAACTCCTTGGATCATCCTTGGATAACTTACTCCGTGTATTTGACTTGTTTCCGCACATGTCGGCTGTCATATGTCGAAATAAGTTAAAACACGGAATAATTAAGCCAAGAATGATCCAAGGACTTTCAAGAAGTAAATTTTTTATTAAAAGGACCGTGTGAGTATTGCATTAATCCCAAGAGCGCGGCAACCCCGCTGCTTTTGCAATCTCAGAGTGCGCGGAACGGTAGGTACAGCCGGCTTCAGAAATAGATAAACATTTTAGTGCCATGTCACAAACTATTCCTTTTATTTACTATGCTTATACCTATATTGCATTGTTAATAGTTTGTGTGACATGGTACTAAAATGCTTATCTACTTTTGAAGCCGGCTGTACTTATCTTGTACCTAACTAAATGTGTAGTCAGTGACGGAGGCCTGACTGAATGCAAACAATCACGCTTGTGTCATTCACTCGTGGCTATCAAAGCTAGGACAAGTCTTTGATGCTATCAATGCTACCAAGAGCATCAGTCAATGTCCTATCGATGCAATTCCAATTGGTGCATGTTGTTCACAAATAATCAGAAGCGATCACAGAGCGTCAAAGGGCCACTGTGTGAGGACGAAGGTTGTCTTTATGCCCGAGCTAACCTCTGATTGAAACGTACAGCGATTAACCGATAGTGTCCCGGAATCTAACCCGCACAAAGCGAACAATGATCTGACTATCAGCACTATTAGTGCTAATCGCCCTAGGAATAAATCTATTTAATTTACAAAATAGCAATTAAGAGTACGACTAAAAATATCTGGGAATGATGGCGATTGAGATGAGTATGATAAAATATTTTTTAGGGTTCCGAACCTCAAAGGAAAAATTGAACCCTTATAGGATTTTCCGTCTATCTTCTGTCAAGAGCCTTTTTCTTAGGAACGCTTAAAAAACATTATATCAAAAAGGGCAATGAGGTCCATTTTTGGCTATATACCAATGTACACAATGCTATAAGGAAAATTATTAGAAAATTAATTACCTCATTATTTTAGCAAACTTATACTCAAACAGATTTGTATCAAACAACACTTTTGTGAATATAATATTTTTCGGAATTTATTTTATTTATGCGTTCAATAGTATGGCGTAGTGTACGGTATTCTATTCAATAATAATTGCTAGTGTGCGAAAAATCTAAAATGCTGCGTTCTGTTAAGGAACGTTAACGTGTAAGGAAGGAAATAAATAAAGTAATATTTTTCAGTTTAAATTAGTAATAAAATAATAGATATGAATTAAAATAAATATGAACTGTTTCTGACTATGATTTTAGCAATATGGCAACACTAATGCGAAAACGCGAAAAAAAATCTCATGTCATGTCAATTGTCATTCGCTTTGTTTTTCTGCATCGTCAGTGTTAATTTTTGTGATTTGTGCAACGCCGACTTTGTTTATTCATAATGAGCCCCGATAATTTATCTTTCCAACGACCTTCGCAATCCCACAGTATGAGTCCGAGAATCGATGTCGATTCTCGGACTCATACCGGCTCAGCTAACGACACCTGACGGAAGATTGTATGTTATACATTTTACAAAATTGGTAAGCGCTAGAAAAATCTAATTAAACACTCTGATACTAAATCATGCTTAAATTCTTTTATTTGATGCTACTAACTAATTAATTATTGTAAAAATTTAGTTGTACCTGCACCTATATGAATGTTCATCATTGGCCAATGTCTCATACAAAATGGACAATCCCCTTTGTACCACATACTCAGGTTTACGGTCTCTTCCAAGTGTGAAAAAAATAAATCTTGTGAGTCAACGCGATCACAAGATGTGACCGTTTATTAAATTATTATATAGAATTATAGATAGATAGATACAAGTCACAGTGTTTGTTTTCGAACTTCTCCGAAGCGGCTTGATCGTTTTTATGAAATTTTTGTGTATATTTGGTAGGTCTGAGAATATGTAGTAGGCTATTTTTTATACCTCCAGATTTTTTGACAATTATGTATTATGGCGAAACGTAGTTCGCGGGCACAGCTCTATAATAGAAAAATATAAGATAAGTAATATTCCTTTAAGTCCCACATACGGTCTGATCACGTAACTTTGTCGCAAACAATTCTCATTTGTAATTAATGAAATTGTTACTTTCAAGTAACTTTTCATTTGTAAGTACGATTAACAGTTTCCGTTGCTAACGTAGCGCTTTAGCAATTGCAACCGATACTAGATCTATAGAATTTAATCGTTGACAATATCGAGTATGTACGAGACAGTATCCACTATGCAACAGTTCTCATTACAATTGAAACTATTCAGATTCTTTTTAACCGACTTCTAATAAAAAAGGAGGAGGTTTCTCAATTCGACCGCATATATGCTTTTTTTATGTTAGTTCACGGAAAACTTCGTTGGTTATGAACCGATTTTGATGATTCTTTTTGTATTCGATAGAGATATAGATTTCATAGTTAGTACCATAGTGAAAGTTGTTCAGTTTGCTTGTCTTCACAAGCACACAAAATATTTGTAGTAACTAAAAAATAACCATGTATAAAAAATATTTTACAAAAAATAAAAATGACTGCAAAAACTCTGAAAAGTTTAAAATAATATAAGAATAGGTACAGACAACATCACACTTCTCTATTGAAGTCGGTGACAAATTTTAAGACTTTCTAGGAGATCATCGTTTGGCACCGTCTTCAATATAGAAGTGTGATGTCTTCTGCACCTATTCTTATATTATTTTTAACTTTTCAGTGTTTTTGAAGTCGGTTTTTATTTTTTTCTAATAATCAAAAAAACGTAGTCAAATTCTTTAATAAAAAAATGTGTTCCCCTATCCCGTGTAAAGAAATGTCATTCATAAATCATACTCATTACAAATAGTGCTCCTTATATGTGAGTGTTGTATCAACAAGTATAATCTCCACGCTCAGATTGCCAAGACCAAGATAGAGCGTGGTCATTGGCGAGGAAAATTGACGAGACCGCCACGATTCTCGGGTCGAACAATGGGAGATTTGCGTAAGTGGCCCGTATCACCTCACCTGCCGCGCCACACCGCTGTGCGAGGGACGCGCCGGGGCGAGGGCTGCCAGGTCTAGCAAGCGAAATTTAGGGGCAGGAGCTTGTAAAAATTGGGATTATGACTTTCGAGTCGGGACAGCAAAAAAAAACTAGATTTTAACTTAAGGAAGTAGACTTTTACTTGTGATTCACCAATTAATCAAAACTATGTATGTTTCTTTCTTTTTTGGTTTCTTCTTCTGTGTGGAAAAGCATAGAGAACGGAGCCCATACATATAGCCTAGTGTTATTTGTATTCATTTCAAATATTTTTGGGATAAATATGCCAAGATAATTTAGTAATAGTATTTTTGTGATCTGAGAAAAAATCGGGAATTGTCCATACTTTTTATACCCCTCAAAATCGGGAAGTCCCTCTCAAATCTGAACACCTGGCAACCCTAGCGCCGGCATCTATTGGCCGATGGGAAATGGTGCGAATAACAATTTATATTCATACACTTTTCAAAATGTCTGTGATGTAATATATTAACCCTATTTTGCTATGGCTTTAAATTATTACGGATCAATTTATTGAATTATATCAATTTGGAACAAAAGGCTATAATATATAATTTATTTCTCTTATGTATGTATACATACATGTCTTAATTAAATAGCGCATAAGCCCCAGACACCACAACCTTTTTTATTATAAAAGAATTATATAAATTATTCAATTAAATTTAATTCTCGCGGTTTATTTACGAAGATATGCAAATTTGAAATGGTCGCGCGCCTGCAAGTACGATGTTGCCGGTTGCCAATAAGAGGTAAAGATGACAGAATTAGGTATATGTATTTAAAAAGCGGCAGAATTAGGTATATTTATTCTCTGATCCATATTTTTTTATTAGTGGAATCCGCTCTTATAACGATTCTGAACAAACTGTTTTCAGGTTTTGCACTTTAGATAACAATATTTAAAATAACACGTTGTGTTATGTTACATTGTATTTAAATGTAATGGCACACAGATTTGTAAACGTAGTGGTATGATAAGTTTTGTATTTGCCGTAACTAGGAACTCTTTATAGTTTCACCGTGCTCGTCTATCTGTCCGCCAGTACAGGGTTCAGATATGAGACTCTTAGTACTACAAGGCTAAATTTGCATGCACATGCATATTAATCACGGCGACAAGGTGTCGAAATGGGGATGATATTTTTTCTCATCTTTTCAAGAGTGTGGGGTATATCACTGAGTAGCTTTCAGTAATTGTTTGCCTAATAAAATTTTACACATTTTTTAGATCTGAGTGCCTCTTTCTCCGTACAAACCAAACTATTCGCTTAAAAAAGATGGTTATATCGAAAATTGTTAGGGCTCTGACAGATTAAGAGTTATAGCCGGCCAATTTATAAAAATGTATTAACGTGGAAATAGCGCAAAATTGTGATCAAAAAATCACCCAGATGAAGTTGTTGCTCGCTTTGAACGGGCTGTGAGCTTACAATTCTGAAAAAAACTACAGAACCCTACACTACGCGTTGGCTGGTAAGCACAAGGCTGGTTTTTATCGTTACTTACGAACGAAACTTTTCGATGAAACAAAACCACAGATAAGAAAAACGAGACGTTTAAAAGCTGTGTTACAGAAAACATTATAGCTTTTTCAGAGCGAAATCAGCATAGAACAGAACAAGGTACCGCAGTGTCAATTTATAAGCGTTACTTACACACGGAGTATTTCATAATTCAACATCCACCCCACACATTGACCCAATTATGAGATAAGTAGGCAAGCACTTACGTTACAAATAATTCCAGTGACTCCAAAGTACCGGTGGGGAAAAAGCGGGGAAAAATGTTAAAAGTGCAGGTGGCGGTAAGTACCACGGTGCAAGTGGAATATTTGCACTAGTTTGCATAAACGCATTAAAGCTAGGGCGACCGGGCCGTGGGCACGTACAGTGCTCCACGCGAGCGTCTATAAAGACCTTTGGCAATCTTGTAAATTCTTTATAACAACAACGTTTACGACGTTGTTATAACCCAACTATTCTTTTATTCGACACGCTACATAAAACTTCGGGTGTAGCGACACTGTTTTCTGTATGACAGTTATGCTATATTTAGAAATATTTCTACTTATGTGAATTCATATGAATCGTGTGGTGTTTGGGTTAGTGAAGGAAGAAGATTTCTTTCAATAAATTTTGACGGCAATTTTGAACGTTTCACACGCGTTAAGGTTCAAATCGACAACTGATGTCAAGAGGATAACTGTAGTGATTATTAGAAAACTTTTGATATGACTTATGCAACCAGCGTAAGGGGCTAAGGCTAATCAATTAACTTCCATTGTATTCATTAGTTAATTTTTAAAATAAAACTTTTTTACATCGCCTCAAATGTTTTCGTCCATCTATCGCATGTCGCATTACACAACAACATGACATCTTTAATTTCACTATAAGTACTTCATATAGGTCAGGATTGATCTATGCGTTAGATCTTCGACTTCAAATCTGTGTGGCAGTAATTGGATTCTGGTGTAGAGCGTTATTTTTTCATAAATTTGTATTTTTATTATTTTGTTGTTTTTTGTTTATTTTATTAATATGTTTTTTGTTTCTTTTTTATTTTTTACATTTTGTTTTGTTATTAATATTTTTTTCTTGCCAGAAGAAAAAGATTTAAGTTAAAATTAAAAATGCGATATTATTACCCTAAATCGAATATTTTTCGTAAATTTTCAGTTGAATGGCTACGATCCGAAAAAAGTTTCACTTGCATCGTGGTCTCATAAAACCACACAATAAATTTTTTCAAACAAATAAGTGGCAAACCTGCAGGCTGCCCACCTGATGGTAAGTGGCTACAGTATGCTTACTTTTGAACCAATGCCACTCCATCGACATTGGGATTGTGATTTAGAACAACACTCGCACCAAATTTGAACCGTATCTTGAGAAAATCAAATATCAATAAGTTTATTTCACTCAAAATCTGCGCAACACGGCTCCAAAGCTAAATAAAGAAATAAATTTGGCGGTAATAGTATATACAGTAAGTGAACCCGGCCCCTCTGAAATTTTATACCTACGGCCGCTCGGCATCGCTTGGTGCGTGGCCCGCGATAGGGCTGCTCGCTTACCGACCGTGCGCTCCGTTTGACTCGTGCGTATGCCCTGCGGCGAACTGCATTCGTAACAGCCCTTGTAGCTATGCGATCCAAGTGCGATCCAGATCGAGGCGCGTAGGCATAGCGCGTGTTTCGACCGTTTTCTATGAAGTCATTCTACTGTATATACCATGCCAGCGAACTACGTTTTGCCGTATATTTTTTACCCGTTTTTGCAACATTTGTCATTGATGCTCAGCTCCTATTAGTCGTAGCGTGATGTTATATAACCTAAAGCCTTCCTCGATAAATGGACTATCCAACACAAAAAGAATTTCTCAATTTGAATCAGTAGTTCCTGAGATTAGCGCGTTCAAGCAAACAAACAAACAAACAAACTCTTCAGCTTTATAATATTAGTATAGATTACCGTGTCTCAACGTTGAATGTTTTGAATTGGTTTAAGAGTAAACCTACTATCGCCTAAACTAATACTACGTGTGGTTCCTGTGAAATTTGCAAATCTACATGTCCAATCATCACAGCCCATATACGTCCCCACCGAGGGGCTCGAGCCTACCCTATATTAGGGTGATTAGGCCTTAGTCAACCACGCTGGCCCAGTGCGGATTGGTCGACTTCACATACATCATTGAATTTCTTCGCAGATGTATGCAGTTTGCCTCACGATGTTTTCCTTCACCGTAGGAGCGTCAGACAAATGTACATATGAAATTCGAAACGAAAAACACATTGGTACATGGCGGGTCTCGAACCCCGACCCCCCGATTGGAAGGCAAGTGCCGAGTCCACTGCGCCACCGACGCTCTTTATGTACATGTCCAATGTACGTTGCCAACTTGTGACATAAGATGTCAAGTGACAGTACCCAACCCAGTAATAGGTACCTAGTAATTTCACTGCCTGTCTTACCCTTCAAACCAGAACTCAGTGCTGTTGACACATCCTAACATTGACCACTTAGAAGTTTTTGAATATATCTGTGGTGTAACTGAACACCCCAATAACATTTAAGGGGCATATAAGTTAGATACTAAATGGACCTTTGGTGCTTTTCTGAGACCCAGAACCCCAATACTTTCAGAGTTATTTGATTTTAAACTGAAAGCAAAAACTTTCAAGTGACAACCATAATCAGCTCCTAACACAAAAGAAATTTAAACACAAAATGATACGTGACAGACGTGAGCGTAGTATTCCTCGTACGCTTACGTAGGGCTGTCGGCACTTAATACCAAAAAATAATTTATTTAGTTTGTATGGAAAAAAAAGGAGGTTTGTTAGCCCTAATATTTTTCCTACGGAATCTCTACTTCTGATGGATACATACCCTTAAATGTTATTGGGGTGTTCAGTTACACCCTGTATATGTCAAGGAATGCTGTCCGTTTTATATATATGATTTGTCAAATATGATCTCGATGTCTTTAGATTTTTTACTCCAAAAGTTTGATAAATTATTATTTATCTTAACGCTTTTTATCCACCAAACTCAACATCTTACACTCAGCAATTCAAGCACTGCTTCTTGGCGGCAGAAATGGAAAAGATAGGGTACCACAGGCTAGGTTAACCCACGCAGACCACTCGATTACTGATTATCCCTCTGGTATTCATTACTTATACATATATGCTAAATAGAAAAAAAAGTAAATAGTAAAATATTTACCCCATAACTTCACAGACCGAAAGTAAAAGACCAAACGATTTGTCTACAGAGCGAACACTTTATATTTATAAAACTTTTGAGTGCAACAGTACTCACATCCGCGAAGATACTTAACATTGTTATGGCTTGTGAAATACAAATTGTTGCTATTGTGTGCTGTTTCCGTAAAGTGTGGAACTACGAGGCCATTTTGCGATTGGCATTTTCGTTATGCAGAAATAAGTTTCCGTTACAAAGCAGCGGCCGCGTCGCTGTCTCATGTTTACAACGAGTTTCCGTTAAACGCTTTCTCAACTATTACGAATATATCAACTAAGGGTTAACTGTTAAGTGTTGGAGGAACTAGATCAACAACTAGTCACAACAAAAAAAAATATTTATCAAATTCCATAATAATTATTACATTGTGTCAGACATAAGGGTTACAAAGTTATTTCAAAATAGTCTAAACTTATACATTAATCAATACCTGTACATAAAATTCTTTTATCCCAAAATCTCACTGTACCTACCCAAAAATTAAAAATATATAAATTTAAAACTATCCCTCAAAAGTAAACATTTTTATTATAACAATCCAGTCACGTACACAAAGTGTTCAATTTCAAGCGCATGTCTATTATGGTAGAGTATTACTGTCATAGTACGATGTTTTTAATAGAAAGGGCAGAAGCTGCAACCAGATGTGTGGATGTTTCACGTTTATTCGGTTTTATTGTTCGTTGAAAGCTAGATTTGTTCTAGATTGCAGAAAAATATACAGTTATGAAATCCCGGTTCGATTTGAAAATTGAAAGAAAAAAAAACGAATCGAAAAACCTCTAGTTTGATTCTGAAGTGCCTAAATGCGTATTTTTAAAAAAAACCAACAAAATATAATAACGCTACCCTATCACGGATATAACCTAATCCTATAGGGTTTATATTAATGTAAAAACGATTATCATCTTTTGTCACTTTTGAAACGAATTTCATGTTAGAAAATAATAATGTAAACATATGGTGAACAAGCACAAGTGCCACCAGCTATAGGTTTATTCCATGAGTTAGGGATCTTCAGTAATGGGAAGGTGCCATCAATAGGCGCATGGTGACGATATGATCCCCGAATCCAATTAATCGTTGTAATGCGAGCTGTCCTTCGCAAAATTGAGCTCAGACGTGATATCAGAAACGCTGAAATCGATACGATCATATCTCTCTAAGCTGTCTCAAGCATAACAGCATCAAATTGCATTAAGCACCAAAAGCCCCTTTGGATTTATTCACTATCGACAACCTAAAAAATGTCTAGCACTGTCAATCATAAACAAACCTAAGCCTATATCTAACTGCGTACACAAAGAATTGAAGGAAATAAAACTTCAGAAATTAAGATTAAATTAGTAAACGAAGAAGTGATTCTGTAAATGGATAAGCCGGTAAGCGATCCTACGTTAAATTAAGGTGAACATTTCATAAGCAACATCAAAAGTATCGTGTAAAAATGTTCTCCTCACTGGTAGTGCACGAACTAATAAACGTTATTCTCCGTTAAGTCTGAAGCGGGGCGGGCAAACTTTCGTGTGGCGGTTCGTAATCTAGGACGTGGAGAGGAGACTTTCAGGGAACTTTGTTCGGTGATGTCAACTTATTTGCATGACTTCAACTTGTACCAAACCGCCGAAATCAAATTCAGAGACTTGGTATATGATTTCTAGCAGCTTACAGTGAAAATAAAGTCAAAAACATAATAATTCTAGCGTATATAAGTACTCGTACAGTCATGGATTTTTAATGTTTTGCAGATTAAAGATTTTTAGATTTGTCTATACTATAAAGAGGAAAGATTTAATTGTTTGTTTATATTGAATAGGCTTCGAAACTACTGAACCGATTTTGATTAAAGTTGGTATAGGGATAGTTCGAGACCAGGGGAAGGACATAGGGTAATTTTCCTATGGAAAAAAAATCCCACGGGAAAACAAAAATAACGCGGGCGAGGTCGCGAGCGGAAAGCTAGTCGTATTATAAAAAGAAATGAGCGCTACCTGCTAACAGCCTGATAAATGTTTAAATTATTTGACTGTACCTACTCGTACGTAATACATTTAATTCTTTTTCGAGTATATTTATATAACGCTTTACTAAATATCATAATTTTTATCCCATAGATTGTCCTCTAAAGTAGATTTACAATACCATTTCACCATGAATATTATTCGCCGCGTACAAACCAATTCAGTTTACGCAGCGGGCACAAGGATTACACGTCCTATTAATTTCCTCATTAATTGGTATTCCGTTTGAGGGACACTGCTTGTGTAATTGGCGATTGGCGATTTATAGATCTATATAATAACGGGAGCCAAGAATCGAAAATCGTGGGTGAACGCACGAATTTGTTGTTGGCATAAGTGCCTGTATGTCACCGGCGACGTGAGGGGAATACGTTGGGGCGCGCTCGTAATTTCTCTCCAATAAAATGCTACTGAACAATAGTGGGCCGATCACGAAAAAATCATGTACAAGACGGTCGTGCGCAGGAGTTTCACGAACCGTTCCGGTAGTCGTGTCTATGGCCGACCGGCTCTTTTGGCCGCTTAACTTTTTGTTTTATTGATTTTCTTCTGTTTTACTTCTGCCGTATGTATCACCATAACTGACTTTGGCAAATTGATACGACGATGTAAGCTGGAAACATTTCCGTTTGCTCTCAAATTGAACGGACACTGTGTTGCGTTTAATTTCTACGTGCTGGTAACAGATATTATTAATAATTACAAAAAGTCTCGCTGGAATCAGGACAAGTATTGTCATGTCTTATTGTATAAATATGTCTCTTAACTACCTGTTTCTTATGTCTCTTAACTACCCCTTACCTATTTCTGCCGCAAAGCAGCAGTGCTTGCATTGCTGTGTTCCGGTTTGAAGGGTAAGATATGGCAGTGAAATTACTGGGTACTGTGACTTTATATCTGGTGCCACAAGTTGGCAACGTACACTGTGATTCTTGTGGGGGTTGCAGTTTTGCTGCAAATCTCACAGGAGCTACATGTATTATAGGCGACTGTTACTACTTACCATCAGGTGGGCAGTTTGCTTGTTTGCCAACATTCTGCAATAAAAAAAAAAACCAAACTCGAAGTGAGAGAAATGTAATAGAAAAAAATTGAGAATTGACAACATAAAAATAAATGTATGAAAATTACGTTGTCATTTCGGGGTTTGGATGATTTTTGTCAGAATTCAAAATCACAAGTCATTATTCGCTTTTTGATGATCAAATAAAATGATGATAATGATCATGATGATTGCAGTAAGGTCGTACTTAAATTACATTTATTTTTCTACTTTTTAAAGTTTTTTTTTCAAACATATAATAAAAAATATTAAAAAAAACTATGGTTTCGTGTTAATTAATCAACAACAAAACAGGATTGATTTCAATCAGTCAATCAGGAGACAAATATTGAAAAAAAATATCTAGAGATGAATATAAGCACCGTCTCAATCATAAATATTTTTATTTATGCTATATTTGCAATATAAAATATATGTTCAAAAATCACAAAGTCGACTACAGCCGGTAAAGGAATTATTCCATTGCACTGCATACTACGTTAGATTTTGTTGAAGTAGCAAATACAAAGTTATGTTGATTGAAAACTACATAGTGTCTGTCTGTCAATGTTTTTGTATTGCATTCTATTATTAGACATCCGTCAATACGAGATAATGAAGACTGTTGTGACAATTACTTACATAATTATATATTTTTAAATAACTATAATATAGCGTGTTTTAATAATACTAAGATAAATATCTGATTTGCCCTTGCCTCAACACACGCGTCGCCACTGCGACCAATTATCTCAACAAGGGTTATGGGCCCAGGGATTGAGGAGTAAAGGGCTCACAAGAAGTTCGCGTAAGTAATTGATAAAATTTTGGTATATGGTTTTTCAAAATATGAGTTCCTCCATAAGAATTGAACCTTTGACGAAAGATAATTTTGAAAGTTGGAGGATACAGGCAGAAGCCATTTTGATAAAGAATGATGTTTGGAAGTTTGTGAACGGAAAATTATTAAAGCCGGCCGAAACAGAAGTGGCAGCACTTGCTAAGTGGGAAGAAGAAGATGCAAAGGCAAAGGCCGATTTAATTCTAGCCATAAGTGCATCAGAACTTCGCCATGTGAGAGGATGTACCACATCAAGGGAGGTATGGTTGCGCCTGCAGTCTGTTTATGCGTCTCGTGGACCAGCAAAGAAAGCTACACTTTTAAAGAGGCTTTTGATGCACAAAATGGGCGAAACTGGAGCTAGAGACATTCGCGAAGATATTGGAATTTTTTTTGACACTGTTGACAAATTGGAATCTATGGACGTAAAAATACATGATGATCTTTTATCAATAATGCTATTATATAGCTTACCGGGAAGCTACGATAATTTTCGCTGCGCTATAGAGAGCAGAGACGAACTTCCTAATCCAGAAATACTGAAAGTTAAAATACTGGAAGAATATGAGTCTAGAAATGCCAATAATGAGCAAACTGATGGTGCGCTATACGCTAGTCGAAATAAGAAATTACCATTTTTAAAGGCGAGTTCAAGTGGACAATATAATGGAAGAAATGAATTTCATAACATGAGATATAATAATAATGCGAATGAGATGGGAAGAAGATATGATAGGAGAGTATTGACTTGTTATCGCTGTAATCGACCAGGACACAAAGCTCCTGAATGTCAAATGCAGCATTCTAAACAGATTTATTCCCATAATGTAGAGAATGAAGATAAGGAAAATAAAGGTCTAATATGCTTAAATGTTCCAGGTTCACAGCGATGCAATATGGTTAATTCTTTGAAACAACAATGGGTATTGGATTCGGGGTGTACGTCCCACTTATGTAATGATGCACAAAAGTTTGGTAATACTCTTGAAGTTACTGAAGGTAAACTTAATCTTGCTACTAACATGAGCACTGATGTCCAAGGTAAGGGCGTAGTTAGACTATCGGCACTAGGCGAACGTTCCATAAATTTAGTAGATTTTAAAAACACTCTTTATGTGCCAGAGCTAAGAGCGAATTTGATTTCTGTTTCGAAAATTACGGATTCTGGTTATGATGTACATTTTACGAAAAGTCTTGCTCGTATTATTGATCATGATGGTGAAACTAAGTTGACAGCTTACCGACAGGGTGATTTATATTGTTTGCAAGAATATGCTGGTTATTCTAATGCTGTAACCGATTTTGATACAGATTTATTTTCTTGGCATGAGCGCTTAGGTCATCTGAATGGTAAGCAAGTCGCCCGATTGTTAAATAAATTAGGTAAAAATGTGACATCAAATGATTTATATGCATTGCGTAATTGCAGTATTTGCGCAAAAGGTAAAATGTCTGCATTACCATTCACAAAGTCAAATGGACCTTGTGATGAAAAATTACGGGTGGTCTACTCTGACATTGTAGGACCTATGAAGTGTGAGTCGAAATCAGGCGCAAGATATTTCATTACATTCATTGATGATTGTACACGTTGGTGTGAAGTATATTTTTTGAGAGCCAAAAGTAAGGCCCTTGAGGCATTTAAGATTTACAAGCGACATGTTGAGAATATAATTGGATCGAAAATTAAATATTTTCAATCGGATAATGGTGGCGAATATTGCAACGCTGAATTTGATAATTTTTTACAACAGGAAGGAATATCAAGAAGATTAACGGTCTCTCATACTCCGCAACAAAATGGAATCGCGGAGAGAATGAATAGGACTTTGGTTGAGATGGCTAGGTGTATGCTCCTAAGTTGTGATTTGTCTATGGGATTTTGGGCTGAGGCGGTTGATACGGCATGTTATATTAGAAACCGTTGCCCTACAAACAGTTTGGGGGGAGATATCCCCTACGAAAAGTGGAATGAAAAAGATGTAAAGATTCATTATTTACAAAAATTTGGCACTAATGTACACATTTTGAATAAGAGCCCAAGTATGAACAAATTTGATGCTCGTGGTATAGAAGGTGTGTTTGTTGGATACCCTAAGACAAATAAAGGCTTTAGGATATGGATACCTGAACAAAGAAAGTTTACAGTTTCTAGAGATGTCAGATTCTATAATACTGTTTATACGAAAAATGACAGCCTTGACAAAAAATTTGAGAGTGATCATTATGTCAATGAAACTGATAAAATATTTATAGATATTTCTTTTTCAAAAGAATCTGATAATTTACAAACTGATGAATATAATGATCAATCTACGTGTAAAATAACTAGAAATAATGAATATATTGAATCCCAATCAGGAGAAGAATCAGTAGAAGATAATAGAGATAATGATGTAAACTTGAAAAGAGGTAGCGGAAGACCAAAAATTGTGAGAAGCGGAAGAGTTGGAAGACCAAGAAAAAATTATAGAATGATAGAAGTGGATGAATCTGCGTCTGAACGAAGTGAAATGAGGAATGATCAGATTCTAATAGATAGAAGCAATGTTGAAGATGAGTTTACTGAAAACACTGTGGATGGTACAGATTCTAGAGACTGTGCAGATTTTGTGGGAGTGGCAGAGATAGCACTAGATGATGCTTTACAGAGTGATGAACGTCCAGAATGGGAGGAAGCTATTCTAACAGAAATAAAAAGTCTTGTGGAAAAGGATACATGGGAGATTGTAAAGAAACCGGAAGATAGGAATATAGTAGGTTGCCGATATGTCTTAACAACAAAATTAAATATAGATAAAACTATAAAGAAAAAGGCGCGACTTGTTGCGCAAGGATTTAGTCAACGCTATGGAATCGATTACGACCAAACCTTTGCACCAGTAGCGAGACTTGATTCAGTAAGACTATTGATGGCTCTGGCTATGGAGTTGAATCTAGAGATTCATCAGCTAGACATCAATACAGCCTATTTAAATGGATACTTAGATGAAGAAATATATATGCAAACTCCCAAATTACTAAAGGAATGTCTTTTAAAATTAATACATAATAAAGAGGAAGAGCCAAATATTGTTAAGCGTGCGAGAACTATGCTGGATAGCATAAATATGGGTGGTGATACATGCTTATTAAAGAAATCCTTATATGGGTTAAAGCAGGCAGGCCGTCAATGGAACAAGCGATTAGATGTAAAGCTTAGGAACATGGGCTTGTCGCAAAGTTTAAATGAACCATGTCTCTACGTAAGACAACAAGCTAATGAGCACCTTTTTGTTTTAGTTTTCGTCGATGACATTTTAGTGGCCTCTCAGAGACCGGACCGCATAAGTCGATTTAAAATCGAACTGGGTAAAGAGTTTGCTCTAAAAGACTATGGTCAAGCAAAATACTTTTTGGGCATTGACATACGTAAGACTGACAATGCCATAATTTTGTCACAAGAAAAATACATAAAAGATTTATTATTAAAGTTTGGAATGAGTAATTGCAATAATTGTTGCACTCCAATGGAAACGAATTCAATTGATAAAGATGGACAAACGAATGAAAATATTTGTGAAGAAAAATGGCCATATCGAGAATTAATTGGCTCGCTGATGTATTTGAGTGTGGCAACCAGGCCGGATATAACTAATTCTGTGACAAAATTAGCTCAATTCTCGAGTAAGCCGGAGCCTAAACATTGGAAGGCAGCAAAACGTATTCTGCGTTATCTTCGAGGAACTGCAAATTATGGACTCGTTTATAAAGCAAATGGTAAGTCGATAGAGGGATACTGTGATGCTGATTGGGGCGGTTGTGAAATAGATAGACGATCATTTTCAGGCTATGCATTTATTTTAGCTGGTGCGTGTATATCCTGGTGTTCGCGAAAACAGAGAACTGTTGCTACATCTAGCTGTGAAGCAGAGTATGTCAGTCTTGCTGAGGCTATGAAGGAGGGTCTTTATCTTCAGAGCTTACTTACAGAAATAGGATTTGAAAGGTATGCATCAGTTTCTCTTAATGCCGATAGTAGGTCTGCAATTTTCTTAGCGAAGGATCCAGTGTTTCATGCTCGTAGCAAGCACATCGATATTAAATATCATTTTATTCGAGGAATACTAAAAGAGAACAAGCGCATACATTTGGGACATATACCCACCAATGACATGTTAGCCGACGTGTTGACAAAACCATTACCTCGACTAAAACATAACAGATGTATTAATGGCTTAGGACTTAAACCATATTAGCTGTATTTCATTATGTATAAAATTTTTAATTTTCGTTTTACTTAGGTTAGAATTGTTAGTTTATTATTTGTTTTAACTTTGAATTTGAAGGGGCGTGTTGAAGTAGCAAATACAAAGTTATGTTGATTGAAAACTACATAGTGTCTGTCTGTCAATGTTTTTGTATTGCATTCTATTATTAGACATCCGTCAATACGAGATAATGAAGACTGTTGTGACAATTACTTACATAATTATATATTTTTAAATAACTATAATATAGCGTGTTTTAATAATACTAAGATAAATATCTGATTTGCCCTTGCCTCAACACACGCGTCGCCACTGCGACCAATTATCTCAACAGATTTGTCGTAATCCGAGTAAATTTACCGATACAGATTCGCTTTAAAAAAATTGTCACCTAATTGAAATGTAACGATTGTATATATCGGCACCACAAATTTAACGCTGTGAAATTCAGTGGGACACATAGAGAGGCACCACCAATTTCTCTTTTGTTATGTCGCGGGAGGTAGCAGGCGGCACTGCTATGTTTTACGATCTTGTCGTTGCAACAACAAAAAGAGGTCACATACCCAATCGAATTCAAGAGAGTAAAATCCAAATCGAAAAGCGCCGCTTGAGATATACCTTTAGAACTCTCACAGTAAATTTTGTGGCCTCCAACTACTAACAAGTTAGTTTAGTTTTAGAAATAAAGTCGGCAGGTGCCGCAGACTACAGACTACACAGGAGGTTAAATTGTTAATACTGAACCCTTTTGTTACCTTAAAAAAGACACGATAGATGAGATAAATGTCTTAAATAAGGTATCTCTCTTTAGGTATAAGTGTCTGTCTCAAAAGGTAAGGACGGCAAAGTTGCAGTATCGGTTAGCGACAATTCACGCCTAATTGCCTGTTTGCACCGATTAATTATTAATTATTATTATTAATTATTTTCGGGGACTATGACCTGCAGGTACCGTAGCCAAGGAAGTTATACGTCGTGTAGAAAATATAAAAGTAATGCCCTGTAGCTAACGACTACGTATTTAAGTTTGTTTTGATTTGCATACATGCTTTGGAAGTCGTACAGTTGAATGCATACAAGTTAATTTAATATCGTATAGACGACGACGTGTCGCCACCAATACGAATAAGAAATATTCACATTTATGTATATTGGTATTAGGTCATATTCTTAGAGTATTTTGATGGTAATAAGTAATTAATTATATTATCAACATTAAGTTATGTTTAATTATGACTATAACACTTCCTCAGCTTTAATCACTATTTAAACCCTCCACTTGTGACATTTCAAGGCAAAGTAAGATCTTGTATAAGCTTCGTTAATGCAGGAATAAGAATGGGGCGCCCGCCGCCGCGCCGGCCGTCTTAAGTGCCAAAGTTCTTTCAATCATCTTAAGGACGATATAATTCTTAGAATACTGTCAGTGTTGTTACAATTATAGTTTCCTTCACGACTGGGTTATATTTAGAGTACCTATTAGTTCCGAAACAGCGCTAAAATGTTAACTAAAAATTCACACACATTTCCTAGTATAATATACCAATAAACTCATTTTGTTATTTAAAATTGAACCTTTCATTGCTCTAGAATCTCTACATATCTATACTATACTTTCTTTTCTTCTTCTTCTTCTTCTTATATTATAAAGCTGAAGAGTTTGTTTCATTGTTTGTTTAGTTGAACGCACTAATCTTAGGAACTACTGATTCAAATTAAAAAAAATATTTGTGTTGGATAGTCTATTTATCGAAAAAGGCTTTAGGCTATTATAACATCACGCTACGACTAATACCTAGGAGATGAGCATTAATGAAAAATGTTGCAAAAACGAGAAAAAAATATTCAAATATAATAATGGGCCAAACGTAGTTCGCCAATAATAATTTTTGGGGATAATATATATATTACTAGCATCGCCCGCGTTATTACCTATTGTTTTCCCGTGGGAATTATATATTTTCCCGTAGGAAAAAATATTTTGTAGCCTTGTCAAGCCCGGATAATAAATTTCATAGAAATTGGAGCAGATTTTAAATATTTACCATAGAAACTTTCAACCCCTATTTTGCACCCTAAGGGGGTGAATTCCAATAAATCGTGAAACATGTGTTAAATGAAATGTTTTTAAAAGCATGAGTCTCAAGTTTTATCAAAACCGTGTTGCTAATTTAAAAAAAATCCATACAAACTTACAACCCCTATAACATACCTTGAGGGTTATTTTTTTTTTAAATCCCTTCTTAGTGCGCGTTCGCATTTTGAATTATAACAACTCTCCAAATATCACGTTTCCACCATTAGCGGTTACGGCTGTGCGTGCGTCTATAGATGGGAACTTCTCCTTTTAGATATATAGATAGACACCATCACACAAAAACAAAGTTGTTATAAACTGAAACTTCTTGTTTATAATACCTAGGAGATGAGCATTAATGAAAAATGTTGCAAAAACGAGAAAAAAATATTTAAATATAATAATGGGCCAAACGTAGTTCGCTAATAATAATTTTTGGGGATAATATATATATTACTAGCATCGCCCGCGTTATTACCTATTGTTTTCCCGTGGGAATTATATATTTTCCCGTAGGAAAAATTATTTTGTAGCCTTGTCAAGCCCGGATAATAAATTTCATAGAAATTGGAGCAGATTTTAAATATTTACCATAGAAACTTTCAACCCCTATTTTGCACCCTAAGGGGGTGAATTCCAATAAATCGTGAAACATGTGTTAAATGAAATGTTTTTAGAAGCATGAGTCTCAAGTTTTATCAAAACCGTGTTGCTAATTTTAAAAAAATCCATACAAACTTACAACCCCTATAACATACCTTCAGGGTAATTTTTTTTTTAAATCCCTTCTTAGTGCGCGTTCGCATTTTGAATTAAAACAACTCTCCAAATATCACGTTTCCACCATTAGCGGTTACGGCTGTGCGTGCGTCTATAGATGGGAACTTCTCCTTTTAGATATATAGATAGATACCATCACACAAAAACAAAGTTGTTATAAACTGAAACTTCTTGTTTATTATTTATTTATAACACAGTTTTTATCAGTGGTAAATAATAGGCATAGATAGGTAGATCAAAGCTATGACAACTAATGACAACTTGACATAAGCAAAGGGCAACCATACATGTTATGTGGGTGACTTTGCCACAAATTATTGTTAAAACCAATAAAATAGTTGTTGTGCAAAAGGATACAGTTTCCGAATATGTTTCTGGCAACTTACGAAAGTCGCTGTAATAATATCATCAAATGAAATCGGAACTCTCTATAAACGTGTATTTATTTTGTTCAAACTTCGAATTAAACCTATTGTTGAACAAGTACTAATATTTCACAAAACACGACGGCCATATTTTATAAAATACTCTACAGTTAAAATGATAATTTATATTCCATTGTTATTCATTGATGTTATTATATGTATATTTTGCCATTGTTTCAAATCAGAGCATATTTCATGCATTTAATGTAAAGGCATTGTTCCAACTAAAGAATAAATAGTTGGGAAGCTCGAAATATTTGTTTTGATGATACGAGTACAACAATGCAAGCACATAATTCGCTGTTTGGAATTGTGTGTTTGAAGCTTCAAAATTTGAATTTAATTTGGCAAGATTCACGTAGGTATTTTCAAATCCAAACATGTTAATGAAATCAAGTTTCGATTTGAAATAGATCGAAATTATTCTATGTATATTTAACGAGTGTGTTGCGTAGTTGTTTTTTTAGCTGCTTTGTTATGAAACAATATTTATTTCAATTGTATTATATTAAAATTGAAGCGGCCATAGAGTATTTCTCACTAAATATCCATAAAATATAATCTGTCTCTGTCAATTTATTACACAAATGACAAAGACAAAACGATGGCTTCAACACATTAAGCCGTTAATCTATGTAATAAATCTGTGTAATGGAATGTGATGAAGATACTGTTTACTACAACGGACGCCCGCGACGGCAAAGGCACGAGTCCCGTTTTTAAAAACAATTACTCAATAAAAAAATATGTGATGGTCAAACTAAATAAGAGTGGGTGCATATAATGATACATACAACTTAATGTCATATACGCGGTGTTTCATAATAACCAATAAATAATCAATTCTTTATCGAAAACTCATTATTACAATGTGTTTACACGTAATGTCATTCAACCCAAAGTTTTCATGTAAATCATAGACATGATGATGATACTATGATTTACATGAAAATTTCGGGTTGAATGCTTAGATCATTTAACCTATGGATGCGGTACGCAACAAATCGCAGTGTAAATTTTTCTGCCACTTTTCGCGGGAGGCGAGGTAAACACGCACGCACACTACGAAAATCTAGAATACACTTACAGAGACGTTGTTCCTTATGTTTACGAACGCACACTATGAAAATATTACCCTACAATGAAGAAACACACACACATCGACAATAAAACGTGTATCTACGCAATCTCCCCACCACAAAGAATTAATGTCCCTAGTGATGTGACACAAAGAATGAGTAACTATTTGGGTCGTCGTGAGTGAATGATTGAAACGTTACAATAAATTGTGTTTATATTACTATACCCTGTTCGGCTAGAGTTGATAAAAATACAATGAAGACAGGATTTCTTACATTAGTACAAAGCGAGGCCCGCTAATTATTAATAAAATGCTTTAATTTGTTTTTTTTTTGTGTCAAATACAGCAATTTCACTTGCTATTTAGCTGATCGACTGAAATAAATATATATTTTCAGTCATAGGCGTAGGTATAATATTTTGATGAGGGGGGCGGGGGGAGAATTTATATTTTCAGTTAAAGAAACACAGTAAGCGCTCCGATGCGTAATCATAATTGGTATTTATTTTTCTGTAAAATGAATATAGTTGGTCAGGGAAAGTCAGGAAAAAGTCAGGGAATTTTTTTGAACATTAGCAGTGGACACTCTGATAGGCTACCTTTTATCCCGATTCCATTAGTAGTTCCCGAGGGAAAATCCTACTAATATTACAAATGTGAAAATGTGGATGTTTGGATGTTTGTTACTCAATCACGCAAAAACGGCTGCACGGATTTGATTAAAATTTGGCATGCATGTAGCCTTTGACATGGAAAAGAACATAGGCTACCTTTTATCCCGATTCCTTAAGTAGTTCCAGAGGGAAAATCCTACTAATATTATAAATGTGAAAATGTGGATGTTTGGATGTTTGTTACTCAATCACGCAAAAACGGCTAAACGGATTTGGTTGAAATTTGGCATGCATGTAGCCTTTGACATGGAAAAGAACATAGGCTACTTTTTATCTCGATTTCTCAGGTAGTTCCCGAGGGAAAATTGAAAATTGTTTACGAGCTAAGCCGCGAGCAGATATCTTTTTTTTGGTATGCATGTCACCTATACTATATGAATCGGTATCATTCACTCACGTTGTCCCAGCACTACGCAAATGCCCGTGTCACAGATAATATAATGCCCGTGTATTGTGTTGAGTTACCATCGTACCATTGTATTTTTCTATCGTAACGGCATAAAAAATACTTCAAAATTGTAAACAAATGAAACACGGTAATGTATATTTTATACTTACATGTGATAGGAAACGCCATAATCTCGAAGATTTGATTAGCTGGATCGCCTTTTGCAAGAGTAAACTAGCACAATTAACCATTTTTTGGAGCTGTTAGTGCGACACGAAAACGACACCAAATGGCAGCGGCCGCGCGTCAACTAGTTTTATATAACGTGTATGGTCATATGGTCAGCGTAAATTGGCAGAGGGGTTCGTCCAGCCTTGCCGTCTCCCGTATGAATGCTCTAAGGTTGAATGACATTATGTGTAACACCTAATAATAATGAGTTTTCGATAAAGAATTGCTTATTTATTGGTTATTATGAAACACCGTGTATAGCAAACAAAAATATGATCCTTGTTTTTTTTTCTCAGATAAAACTTAATTACGTAAACACTTCCGTGATGGGAATTGCTCGGAATATCTTATGGACGTCATTCTTAGTAGGTGAATCAATTTAAAATTGTGATCTCGTTAATGGCGTATGCGCCGGATGCTGTGACGCATTCGATATCATTTCAAATAAATGCCGCTTCACTCAAGACGAATTCACCATATCACTTGTCTTAGGATGAAGAGATTGATTTCTTATTGCACGTGTTGATTTTGCGTATTCAATGTTCGCCTCGACTGTTATCTGCATTGTAGTTATTGTAATGTAGATAGCAGTTGGTCATACATAATTTACGGAAACAATGATATATCTTTTGCAATTTGACAACACGGTTCGCTTATCGCAGAGGTCGAGTGATCGCCTACTGCGCAAAGGGTCGCGGGTTCGATTCCCGTACGGGACAAATTAATTTGTATAGCCTACAGAAGTTTGTTCCGGTCTGGGCGTATGTGCATGTGATATTCTATGTTTGTAACTGCACCCACGACACAGGAGAAAAATTCTAGTGTGGGGCGACGACGTTTAAAGAAAAAAGAAAAGAAAGGAATTTCGTTATATTGGCACTATGGATTTCACAGCATATTGCCGGTTTTCTTGATGAGTAATAAAAATGTGATGTTATGTGTATTCTTATAGTATACTTGATCTTTGACTTTTTATATTTTAGGTCGGTTTTTATTTATTTTCTAAAATATTTTTATTAGGATTTAGTTTTTTATTATTAAAGTATTTTTTCAAAGACGAACCCGACACGTATAAGTACAATTTTAATAGAATATCATTTTCACAAGTTACTGCTTTTTATATTCTCGTTCACGGTTCACGCTATCAGCGGCATTCCGTAAGTTATTAATGTAAATTGTGATATTAAGTCGCATTCAACGTTCTTTATGAACGGTCACGTGAGCGGTTCCATTTCTGCAGTACGCTAGCAGGTTCAGTAATTTCAACTGAATATTTTGCAAACGTCATTATAATGATTTATTTATTTGTAGCACTGAACTCCAATATGATATTTAAGGGCATGTATCCATCAGAAATGGAGATTCTGTAAGAATAATATTGGGGCCATTTAAGCTTCTTCTTTTTTTCCATACAAAATAAATAAATTATTGAAGTGTTGACATACTTACCTACACCAGCGAACTTTGTTTCTTCATTCAGTGTTCACACTTCTCTTGCGTCAATTCCATAATCAGTTGGTCTGTGGTTTGTCTCTTGAAAGTTTTGTTATCAGTTTAAAGTCCTTGAACTCGGAAAGTAGGTACCTATTAGGTTTCCAGGTCTAAGACAAGTACGACGTTCAGGTACATCCGGCATATATGAAATCACTACCTTAATTATTCATAAAAGAGTAAATTATTCATAAAATACTATGAAAGAGTTAAATTTAAATAGTCCACGAAATCAGTGAACGAATCCAGTGAACTAACCTTTATTAAGCCCCTTTCAGAGAGTTCCAAATTCGAAAATAATTATTATGCTGTACCTAGGTGTTCAGCATTCTTTCCTACCTGATAGGTGATGCAACCTGTAATTCATTTTCGAGGACCACTTAATTAGTACCATATTTTAGATGTGTATTTGAGTTAGCGTATCATTAGTCATTTTCCTTAATCGCCAGTCTACACATACAATGTTTGCGGTGTATTGTATAGGCTTTGGAAAGGATTGCCGGTTTCTGTCCGTAAGAGACCATCTGTAGAACTTGATAAAGCACTTAGAAAAAAATTAAGCCAGACAGTGCTTTATCAAATTGAAATAAAATTTGATAAAGCACTGTCTGTCCGTTGCTAAAACAATTCTCAGAACAGTTTGAGGAAATCTCTTTCGGAGATAAGTCCAACCTAGTACATTTGTTCAAACACACTTCCGTGTTTTGGCTTGTTTCCGCACATGTCGGCTGTCATATGTCAAAATAAGACAAAACACGGAGTGACTTTTTTTTTTATTGCTAACGGTGGCAGACGAGCCAGTGGCCCACCTGCGGGCCTAGCACGGGGCGTGGAAAAGATCTCTCTCCACCACTTATGTCTTTTTGACAAGAGAGAAAATCAGTTACTCCCCTGTATCTAGCATGGGGCAAAGGTTTAAATTTGTATCTCTCTCAGTGACATTGGTAGTGGACAAATTCTCCATTTGCTTAGCACGGCGCTAATAAAATAGAGAAAATTAATCACTTTTTGACGTTTTTAGAAGAGATATTACTCTTCGAGGTATTGAGGTGCAGACAAAAGGTTTTATACTTAACATTTTTCGTTTTTAACATCTATTACCATGTCGCAAGTGTTTTTTTTTTAATTTTTGCGCTTGTTACAAATAAAACGGTAGAACAAATCTGAATCGGCTAAAACTATAACATATTATTATGTATTTTTCTTTTTCAATTAATTTTTTAAATCCTCCAAAAAACATTGTAAAGGGGTGTTAGATATACTATATAGTATTAAATTAAATAGTGGTATTATCATCTAATAATCTGTATATTTGATGGTAGCTTTTCGAAGCGAAAATGTTTTTATGGAACACACGAAATTGGCATGAAAAGTCAACACGAAAAATGTAATGAAAAACGTTGATATTAAAAGTATTGCAATCCGTGCTTATCTTGCTTGAACACGCCTATACAATAAACGAAAATAAAATAATTGAAATGGTGGGTGGGTCATAGGTATGTTATTAATTTTAAATCTGATAACATACCATAAACTATGAAATTACTTGACTTTATGATTATACCTACAATTTCAAAACTCACCGGTGCGTATGTGACATGAATGTGTTGTCAAGTTCTTTCAATTTGTTTGGGTTATACTCTCTATAATTTTTTTCCGTATATTGGTAGCATTGTTGGGAGAAACCATTTCTCCGGAGTCAAACTAGTCTTTCCCTGGTGCCATGCTAGCTAATAGGAGAAAGATGAAGGAATAGACAAAGATTTGTCCGGCCCCTGGGGAGATTTTGTCTTTGTGCCGTGCTAGGCCCGCTGATGTTAAGTGGTAACCACCGCTCATGGACATCTGCAATGCCAGGGGCACAGTTCTGTCACTGCCTACCTGGAGAGAAATGCTCTTCTTAAGCCTCGTTTGAAGAAGGACATATCGTAGCGCTCAGGAAACACCGCAGCTGGGAGTTCGTTCCAGAGCCTACACGTACGTGGAAGGAATGAACGCTGAAACCGAACTGTACCAGACGAGATTGGTTCCAGGTAATATGGATGAACTCTACTGCGATGGCGGGTGGTGCGATAGTAAAAAGGTGAAGAGGGCACCATTGCAAACAGTTCCTCAGAGCACTCTCCGTTAAAGAGCCGATAGAGCACGCAGAGAGAACCAAAGTCTCTCCTTTGCTCCAGCGTCTCCATTGAGGCCGTGATATTGGGATCACCGACGATGCGGAATGCACGCCTTTGCAGGGAGTCAAGAGGGTCGAGCTAATATTTGGGAGCTCCCGCCCAGAGGTGCGAACAGTACTCCATATGCGGCCGAATTTGTGCTTTATAGACTAATCCGAGGATGATCCAAGGAGTATAATTTTTATTAATAAGGCCGTATGTGTTTTTTAATTTGTAATAAATAAGTATAAAGTTGATGGAACCACAAGAAACAGCCCTTAACAACAAACCGCATGAGAATCAGCTTTTAGCTACTAAATAATAGACCCATAGGCACTCGTAGCCGATAAGTCGCTCACTTTCGATTCTGGTTGGATGAAAAGGAATTGTACGCCATGCTCAAAATGGAATTATTTAACTTTTACACCGGAACCAGGAAGTATAAATAAACGCTTTCTTGCCCTAGACTGCGACACGAACGCCACAATAGGTATAGTATTGTTTACATTTTACCGCCTTGTTAAGATTTACAAGTCTAAATAGTTCGTAAACAAATATACCAGCAATTGTTTCTTAATAATTTATAGATTATTGCAACCTTACCTACTGCAGTTTCATTTTGAAAGTCGAGAAGTTGTGTGACAAGTAGGTGCATTATATTGATATGTTTCGCGCAAAACTTTTAGTGTTGGGAGTAGATCAAGAATAACAACGCTAATAAATTCTGTAACTGATTGTAGAAATTTGATATTGTATATATTCTTGTAAAAAAATATCAATCTTTTTAATAAATTTAATACACGTGTGAAATTGTGTCAAGGCAAACACCAGATTTATTTAAAATAGAATGTCTTTCACTCTAACTCCTAACACTATTAAAGGAATTATTCCCAGATTCCTAATCTACTAGAAACCTTCCATCATCGTGATATAATGACTAACAGATGCAAATACCTGAATATGTTTAGAAAAAAAAACAAGAAACACGTATGAAATTTGTACCTTGATTTTCCTAGGATCCTATCATCAGATCATGACTTAGTGACAATGGGACCATCTCAGGAGTATACTCTTTCCTTTGCAAAAATAATTTTGAAAATCAGCCCACAAATTGCAGAGTAATCGGTGAACATACAAAAAATTGTTACAGTCGAACATAGAACCTCCGCCTTTTTTGAAGTCGGTTAAAAACGGTCAATATTAGTTAGTATGATTAATAGTTATTTGACATCAAAATATTAAAACGTTCTGTAACAAAACGACTATATTTATAGGTATTTTTGTTTATTTTTTTTGTATGCAGGCCGTGGAAGTCATTGGTACAAGTAAATTAATTGTCATATCAACATTTGCACCTTGTACGAAAATATTTCATATATAACACTTAAAAGGCAAGACTTCTTTTGACTAGAACATGACTAATCACAAATGTCTTGTGTCACTAAGGCCTTAGGTAAAAGTTTTCTAATCGATAAGTAAGTTGTAACAACGTTGATGGAATGATTATAAAAATTGTTCGCTCTATTAGAAAACTTTTAAAGAGGCCGCGAGCGCTACTTGGTGTGTGTGTTTTCATTAAGGAGTTTATATTTTTCATATTCGACCGTCATCAGATATTAGAATACATACTGTGGAAAGAAGACATTTAAAGCGAAAAGACAGCTGGTAGTCATTATTAACAGTAACATCCATTGTTTATTAATTACAACATTCAGTATTCATGTACAAAGTGCTGTCGCTCAAAAAAATGAAGCAATTGTGATACGAAACGTTTTTTCGGACTAATAATATAATTACAAGCCACCGTAACGGGGCGGTCCTGTATCTATTAATTATGTTGTGGCCAAAGAATATCAAAAAATACTTTTTCTATAACTACAAAACAGTGAATAATGTTAGACGTTTGTTAGATGTTATACCAACAATGTAAAAACATCCTTCTATGTAATAAAACTGTTGAAATGTACTACTATCTTTTATACCTAATTATAGGTACTATTTTTCTAATATCTTCTTCGTCGATTAATGACTTGCTGTAAATATTGTTATGAAAGATTCCCACGCATACCGTAGACGTATTTAATGAACTATAGTAAAGTTGAGAAGTCATATATTTAAAGATTTAATTTTTATAACTGAAGTGACGATAAGGCCTCAAGTGGAAGCGAGCTTCACCTGGACTCCTCAATAGCTTAGAAACTGGCTATCATCTGGCCGGGCGGGCTCAGGAGTCGTACCACCAATCAAACCGAGCAGAAAAACTTTTGTCCTCATGAGGAATCGAACCCCGGACCTCCAAATCAACACCCGATGGTCTCAGCCACTAGACCACGAAGGCGGCTCCATTATTCTTTGACAGCGCAGTTAATTACGAGTATATGACGCATTGGATACCTCCGCCGCCGATTTAATGTATACGAAAATCTTTCACTTTCATGCTTAAAGAAAAGGCGCCAGATATAAATCAATGTTTTTTTTCTAAATGTAACTATTTATTGCAGTACTTAGCTACTAGTTTCATAAAATAGTTTCATTAAATTTAAGTTACCAAATTTTTTTCAAAAAATAAAAATTTAAATAACTACAGACAGTCATTAATTGTTATTATACCTGTTTTTTATGACTTTCCAGGTGATTATTGCTTGGTACCGACTTCAATATAAAAATGCGATGTCTTAGAATTTGATCCAAGGCAACTACTGGAATAATTTAAAATAAAACGTCTATCGCTCTAAACAGTACTCATACTTTCCAAGAACAGAACTGGGCGACAATAAGTTTCAATTATATTGAAAAAACTATCCCTTAACTCCTAACCTACTAGAAACCTTCCATAATCAGCTCAGTAACATAATATAATGACTACCAGATGCAAATACCTGAATATCTTCAGAAAAAAATATGACACACGTTGGATGTGCTTATAAAATTTTAGGGTTTCCTTGATTTTCTTGGCATCCCACGACCATGATTTGGTCAATGCGACCATCTCAGGATTAAGTGTAATCTTTCAATTACAAAAACAATTTTGAAAATCGGCCTACAAATAAAGCAAGAGTAATCGGTGAACTCACATAAAAAAAAGATACAATCGAACTTAGAACCACCTCCTTTTTTGAAGTCGGTTCAAAAGAAAACCTTTAATATCCAATGTTACGTGATTAAAGATGACGATCTTCTTACTTTGGTCGCAAATGTTCATTTATCAATTTAAAATAAAGTAAACACTTTTATTAACTAGTTACTAATACACATATTATATCCAGTCTCGAAGCGTACCTATATCAATTGTTTTCCAACCAACAAACACATCATCCCACAATTATAACTGTACAGCAAACTGTCTCGGTGTATGTATATTTAACCTCGCCTCACAGGAAACACGAAAACAATAAAAGAAATAAAACAATAAGAAATGAAACAAGTAATAAATTAATACTTATAGCAACCGGAGCACACGCATTAAGGGGAGCGTACATATTGGATTACGGTTAACGATAAATATGGTCGAAAAAATGTTTTATATGTAAATACGGGGTATTGTTATAGGAACGAGTGTTGCTAAATCACAATATGAGGTTGATTTATATCTTAACGCTCGGCTTGCCTCCATGGGAGGGCAGTAAAAACACTACCAAAACGCAATACGCGCGTACAGGGCTACAGGCTGCTTTCAAACAGACAGCCCGTCCACAATGGTGCTCCGCCGGAGGCACGCGACTTGATTGTGTGTCGATCAAAAACAGAAGGCAGTCTGATTCAGGATTGTCTGCACCACGTGGCTTCTAATCTAATTTCATCTAGACTTAGCACCGCAAGTACGAGTACGTCCATTTTAACCCTTAGGGCAGCTGTATGCGCACTGCACGCTATTTTGCACCGTATCACGGCTTCATACGGATCAGCTTGTCGTGGTAGTGACATGGAAATCACGCAGGGGCTCGCATCGGCAATTTCATAAGCTGAATCAATGGCTGGGCGGATCAATCAAAATTATCAGGAGGTTGCAAAAGTTAGTTTGTTATAAATTAATTCCGCCAGGTAATTAATAAACTAAAAGATCGATTCATGGCTCAATGTTACACGTGACGGTTCTCTTACCGTTCATACACATACGATATCACGTGGGTATGTGTAATGTGTGTGGAGGTGACGGAGTATTAAATGTTGGTACGTACTTAAAGAAGACCAAATAATATATAGGAGAGAAATAACATCACTCGTATTCAGAGTTTAGACAAACTGAAGGAGGCACCTATGCGGCTATGGAATTCTCATCCTAGCGCAATTGCCTGAGGCCCAAGATGACTAAATACAATAACAAAATGAAAAAAATTAAAGTTATTTTCGTTTTTTTTGTGAATCTAGGTAAAGAAAATTAAAAAAAAATAAACCAATTATCCTATTATGCGTGTGCTATTTTTATAAATATAAATACATACATTTAAACAACAAAGCATTCCGAGCGAGAATGCTGTCATGGCCGCCGCCGCCGCGCCGATGTCTCAGCTGGCGGCAGCACGCGCACGCAATACCGCACGCAAAAATAACTTAAAGTTGTTAGGTATGTTACTCAATAATCTTTTCAACATTTTGGGATTCAACATTCTGCAAATTCAACATTTTGGGAAATGATAATTTAATATTTTGCAAATACGTCATTTTGAAATACTTAACATTCTGCAAACTCAACTTTTACCGAAAGCAACGCAAACAATTATAAGATTAGTCAGTATGGCGTTTGGTACGCAAAACTATTTCAGCGTGTAAGTGAACAAGACAAGTATGTGACTCGTGTTACTTAGCTCACAACATATTTCCGATAGTTCTCGACAGCAGTGGTGTAGATGGCAGAACACCGTATTATTAAGTAAAGCAGCTGCGCACAAAGGTCTTGTAACATTTAATAACCTACACTGCAACTTGTTCGGGAACATGTTAAGTTCCTCGCCAAAACGTAGCAGGTATTAAAATATTCACGAGAAGGTACGTATACACGTATTATTATAACATCATAGTGATAGATAACATCAATGAATAAAAAGTCCAGTCTTCACATCACGCCCTCTGGTTGGAGTATTGTAGGTATTTCCGTGTAAATTAAAAGTAAAAAATGCCATGAGAAATGCAATCAAATCAATGTATAATTAATGTTGGTTGGACTACCTACTTCAGCCAAGCTTAATTTTATTTGTTCAACAAGAGATCAGAATTATTTTTCGCTGCGAATGCCGACTTTAATCACGAAATAGTGATGTAGTTTGGAATTGAATCCTCGTCATTTAATTGGTAGCGAGTAATCCTAATACACACATACTGAGCACAGGAAAATAGTTTAAAAAATTTCTTCGGTGCCGTTTAATTAACTCCTAGCAAAAAAAGCTTTTACAGCGATTTTTAGGTCCTTTATGTGCTGGCGAGGTGAAAAATGGCTCTTTCACAAATAAAAAACTAACAAATTTTCAATTTGTTTTGTGGTAAATAGTAAGATATTTTAACTTTTGATTAACATTTATCATCCAATCAAAATGACAAAAAGAGCAGCTGCATACAAAATATCCACGCGACACATGCTTCCTGTAGGCCTACTTTAAGTGAGTTGGTTAAAAACACCCTGTATGTGGTGGGTAAAACGTTTAATTGGCCGCTTTACAATGGCGCAGAGAAAAATTCTTGAAATTCTACCGCGAAACGCGGCGATTAACTCTGAAAAAAAATGATCGAGATTTTGACAAAATCGCATTCATTGTTTCCTGTTACGTAAGTACTCACCGTAACAGCCGTTACCATAGATTTAACTGAATGCACGACAGGACATTAATAAATATAGCGTTTTATGGTAACAATTTTTAGCGAGTTAGCAATTTAGTTTTATTAAAACAATTTTTAGTATGTGTTGTAGAATATTATTCTAATTATGCGCTTTTTAACGCCTGACCCTTGCCCGCGTCAGGTAGCGCCCTAAAAACAATTGCAATTGTATTACAAGCTATTTGTTGTTAAAAGAGTTACCTTGAAATAGTGTTCAGAACACGATTTCAAGGTATAATAATATAATGAAATGTACCAATCATAGGATGAATCAGATAACTATAGTTGCGTAACTAGAATTTGAAGGGACTTATGCAGGCATGCACCCTGCTTATGAGGTAGCTTTGCCAATTAAATTTGGAGCGTGATACAAGCCAATGCTTGAGAAAATTAGTTATTGGGTATTCTCATTAACTTACGAGTATGCTTGAGTATGCTTGTTTGCAGTACAATGCGCTTTATAGCGCGGAAAGCGTAAATGTTTCCGAGTACGTCATTAGCAAGTACATAGCTTTCAATAATAATACCGCTCGAAACCGTCGTCGCTCACAACTGGAGTAGGAATATCATTTTTAAATTGTTATATGTAATTTGCTTTTTCAATTAATTAGTCGAGGGAAAAAAACGAGTCCCATGTAATTATACCGTTAAAATACTATAGTGTACGAATGCCTAACAAAATGATGTAATGACATTGGGGAAAATTGCTCGCGTTTAACGTCACATTGAGAGTTATAACTTCCAAGTATTTCTTTTTTGTTGTAGTTTCGTCGTTTATTGTAATTTGCCTTTGAAAGCTCCAAGAAATGGAAAATAAGCCGATGGAATTATCTTATAAATGGAAATTGTGTTAAACAATATACGGCCGAATTATTCCAAAATCCCAAAATCCTTAATTTTCTCGGATCGTTTAGTGGCAACTCTGTCGCTTACTTTGCTATCTATTCAAATTAAGGTGCGGTGGAGCCCTTTTCATTAAATTAAAAAACGCACACACAATAGCCAGTGTGAGCGAGCGGCAGCCGAGCGAGAGCCATGCTCCCATAAAGAGCTGATTGACGCCCGAATCAACAGGCGAACAAAAATAACTATTACGCTCGATAGCGCCGTAAGTGATGCCAATAAAATCCCGCTGTACAAAATAAACGCTGCACCACTAAAATGTCGCAGTTCGTGCGGCATATTCAAATTGCTGACTTTCGGAATTTTGAAAGTGATTTTCTAAATGCTCTTATTGACATGACGAGTTGTTGTGCCAGACAGTACTTATTAGCTATATTTCTTTATTAGTGTTGCTTTTTCTACCTCAGAACGTCGAGCAGACTAGTCGTACAACATATTTTTAAAATATTGTGATTAAATATTACTTACTTTAAAAAACATTAGGGTTGCCATCTTTTTTTGAGACAAATAAAGTAGTTTTTCATTTAGGTAAAACAAACAAAAGGACACAAAAAGAAAACACAATCACCGTGACACTACTCTATTTTAGTGTACCGTATAAATTTTGAGATAAAGAAGTCATGAAATGCTTTATTTCGTATTACCGGTCTCCAATAATATCATCTTTTTAATGATGCCATCATGATATAATGAAGGAATGAACAAAAACCTGACCGAAAATCTTATTTTTCGTTTTGCACTATGATCTCATAATGATAATTTAAAGCCATGAGATCGGTAATAGGTCTGCTCAAAGTATACCAGCCTCGCTATCACCGACCAATCACCTCGCCGGCATCAGCCAAAAATAAGAGGATCGCGATATTTAATAATATAACGGTCGGCGGGCGACATCGCTGCCGGGCGATCCAACGCTGCGTGCCCACAGGGCACACAAAGAGCGCACACGGCAGAGGAGCCGACTAAATCGTATTAGCGAACTAATCACGGCAACGGTGCCCAGGAAATGTATTAATCTCCTGTCTAACCTGACCTGGACAGATGAAAAAGTGGACGCAGTGGTACCGGTGCCCTCCGGGGAGGCTTGTTTTGTCCTTTTCGGCCGACTCACTGACAGCCAAACGGTTGGCCATTTTGTTTTAATAATATTGTCGTGTTGCATTACAGTGTGATGCGCGACATAGTTTCTAAGTAGGCACTAGTAATGTTTTCAATTCATTTAGCTCAAATGCCAATCTTCTGTGTTTGTAAAAGGCTATGTACTAGGTAAACCGGAGGGAGACTCTGTACTAGGGTCGTCTGCTTGGGTACCTCCGTCTTACCTATTTAATCGGTATCGCGACTTTACATCTTATGTTACAAGTTGGCAATGTACACTGTGGTTCTTGGGTTGCAGTTTTGCTGCGAATCTCACAAGAGTCACATGTATTATAGATGACTGTTACCACTTACCATCAGATGGGCAGTTTGCTTGTTTGCCAACTTAGTTGCAATAAAAAAATAAGTATCAACATAGATCCCAAATTACTAGAGCTAGGAGCATGTCATTCGGTACAGGCCCACTAAGGAAGGATTTTTCAAAATACCCACAGGAAGCTGAGAAAGCCTCATCCAAAAATAAGGAAATTATACTGTTAAGCTTTATAAGCGAAATCGTAGTTCACGGCTAGTCTTAGTACTATAATACTCGTACAAACAAAAATGTAATATTGAACTAAAAAAAGTTATTATTATCATATAATTACACCAACAGTTCGGTTTGCTAATAAATTTTCCGCTGCTTTTTATCAAAATAAATAGCACAAGTTTCGAAAGTTGTTCTAGTGCAGTGGAGCGCACTAAAACAACTTTTTCAACAACTAAAACTCACGGAGCGAAAATAAAATTGTATAGTGACTCCCTATTTTTCAAACCCTTTTCCCTGGACGATTATATAAAAATATAAATAAATGTCGTGAAGGCTTAATTTTTTTTCGCTCAATGCAAAAGAATACAGCTCTACGTATATGGTAGTTACAGTTTTCGCAGTGATAAAAACTTCATTGTACATCGATATACATATAACTGAATTATTTATATAACTATAGGTTTAACTGCTCTTTCTTAAAAGCAAACCTTATAAGTCATAATGTGAGATCGAGAACAATGTCAAATTAAATAGATATTATTAACATAACCATGTTAATGACAGACACAGCTTTGCAAACAAACAACATCGACAAGATGGCCTAGCGATTTCACTATTTGAACGTTAGTTTTGTCTCTTTTGCTACAAAGAAATTAATCGTTTCCATTACGTTTTCCAATTTTAATCAAGTCCTATTTTCTACAATAGATTTTTCCATTAGCATAGTGCTCTTAACAGCCGCTGGAGCTGAAACTAATTAGCATGATGATATTAATCCGTTTTCGGAAGCCTGTGTTGCTGTAACGAAAATAAGGTCCCGTTACAAATACAGATACGTCATAAGTCAGCACTCGGCGAATAATGTGAACCTTTTTTACAACAAGCAGCAGCGCAGTATTCCCAATGAGCCGGCCCTGTATAATGCCTTAAGCCTGGTTTACACTGGCGCAGATCCTGACCGCCCAGAAGTCGGCAACTGTGCATTCTACTTTCTACACACTACTGTCACATTGCCTACGTGTTCTTACCACTAGCCTCTGTAGTAGGCAGCAGCAGATTGCTACTGTATTACTAGGCCTACTCTCGAATCAATTCCGATCAATCGACATAGGGATTGTGAATTTTCGTACGCTTTATTTGCCGCGCATTGGCGCCAAACTGGATCCTATTGCGCTGATTTGATTGAATCAAACTCAGTGCTATATAATTTTCTCAAAATACGAACCCGATTCGGCGCCAGTGTTGCTACTCAAACGTACGAAAAATCACAATCCCAATGTCAATCCATCCGAATTGGTTCGAGAGTAAGCCTACTGGTAGGAGTGGACAGCGGAATCGAAAACATTTGAACTAGCTGGCCGACAGTAACTGACCGGTCAGAGCTGGCAAAACCTTATTTTTACGAACCCAGTAGCTTCCGGACAGTAAGTCACCTTCGTGTCCAGCAGCTACGGGCGCGTGAAAACGGGGCTCTACATTAGGACCAAAACAGTCTTGGGCGCTGGTCCTTTAATTACGGCAGCCAAATCATTCGCAACCTCCACAAAGGCCGCATCGCACGCGTTTGAGCCACCGAAGTATTTGAGTGGGCAAAGAGCGTTTCGACTAAACAATAAGACAACGCAAACGTGTCGGCTCACGTTTACCCCTTCCTAGTTCCGAGTGACTTCACACGTGGGCTTTGTTCAAACTAACATACGATAGCAAAGAAAAGTGTACTCTTATTCGGGAACAGTGACATAAAGTTCATTAAAGGCGCAGAGCGTGTTGGAGTGGTTGCCGGCGAGAGGGCCGGATTGCCCCCACGGCCCCCACGCGCGCCCGCTACCCCGCGCCTAATATTTTCTATATGAATATTAACAATAGTTGACGTCGCTGCGCCAGGATAACAAGTGGTTACGGGCCGCGCGTCGCAGCCTGTCTAATTTCGCGATGGTGGCAATTCCTGTAAATTTCAGAGGCTTTCAAATATTTTCCAAGCGCAAATTTTAAAAACTATCTCTCATCCATCAACCCTCGAGTCTAACTTTCTTAATAACGGTTTTAAACTTTAAACCACTGCCTTAGTATTTTTTCAAATTTCAAATTATATATTGCTTTGTAGACATGTCTGTCTCAATCGTTTGAAAAATAAATAAGTAACTACAAAAAGTATGCGTAAATTAACAAAAAATCATTTCATCACACACCACAATACTCAACTGTTACAGATTGAGACCCGTCTTTGGTCAACCTTAATATTTTGTTAATAAGACTGGCAACGCTTTTCAGTTTTCATGTTGCGAAGCCAACGGCCCAAAGAGGAAAACGGAATCGTGAAAAAGCAATTTGGCTAAAAACTAAAACATTTCTGTAGCCGCGCGTGTGTGCTTTTTTTGGATTTCATCGAAACATCCAATTCGGGAGGCATATTTCTCCTTGGTTCAATATTAATGGAAGTTGAAAGTGTTGCCCAAAAATACGTACCTACATCCATTTCCAGCGGTGACGCTAATATTTTACAATAAAAATTTAAGTTCGCACTCGCGCAATATAAGTGTTATTTTGATATGTCGGCGTCAGTCCGAACGTAAGCCTAAATAAATAATCCAAACAGAGTATTGAAACGTATGGACCAGGAACGAAATTTATGATTGTATAATTTACTAATGATATGAATTGTTCATGTTCAGTATATTTCAACGCATGGGCGGCATCGAAACGTTTAATGAATAAATTAAGTTTTATTGACGACCAATTAAGGACAACTATCAGTTCGAAGTATGTAACTTTAGTATAATTAGATAAATTAATGACGAATTATGTTTCATCAGTTTTAAATTGTACCGGACGGACGCCGATGCAGTCATCGGTTGCTTTTGAGTTGACAATATTTTTTTATGGTTTGTGGGAATAAAGGCGATGTGAATGCGTTTCATGAATTTTTGTTTTACTTACGAGTAGTAATGCTAAACTTTTATTTTATACTAGCTGTGCCCGTTTGCAACATTTTTCATTAATGCTCAGCGCCTATTAGTCGTAACGTGATATTATATACCCTATAATATATAGTCCTCCTCGATAAATGGACTATCCAACACAAAAATAATTTTTCAACTTGAATCAGTAATTCCTGAGATTAGCGCGTTCAACTAAACAAACAAACTCTTCAGCTTTATAATATTAGTAAGTATAGATGATAACAATCAGGAATGAGTGAACAATAACAACAACAATCGGAATAGCTGAAAAACATCAATCATGTTGTACTGAAAGATGAACTGTACGAGTAAGATCCCTATAACCTAAAATTACTTCCTCTGAAAAAAATAAAGTAATGTCGACAAATAAAGAACCTTACGCTTATAAATAGCCAATATTAAATAGAAATTTGTACAAATCATATAAGCGAAATATCGGCCTCGCTTAACTTACCTACACCGACTCAACAACGACTACGTACGTTTTCGTGTAGCGAAACTGAGCAATCGATTCCGAGCAATTTCGCCCACTTAAAGACAACCGCAGTTAATCGAAAAGTTCTCGCCTGGCAAACTTTCCACCGGGAGCCTATAATTGCCTGTATTAAAATAACAGACTTATGTCAAAAATATCTAGGGCGTAGAGCGAGCGGCGCCAGGTACGGCGCTTCACATGTTAATCAGCATTATGATAGCATCAAGTGTGCGATAGCCGGGCATGCCCCGAGTGTAGGGTTGAACAGTGGAAAAATAAATAATAAAGAATGCTTCAGCAAGTCACGAATGACATTCTCTTGTCACATTCGTATGCTTTCAATTCTCCCGAGTAATAAATTATTTAATTTCGGCATATCTAACACTAGCTGTGTCCGCAACTTTGTTCGCGTGGATGTCGGAAAATAATGTTTATAGATAAATGGACTATCCAACACAAAAAGATTTTTTCAACTGGCATCAGTAGTTTCTGAGATAACCGCGCTCAACCAAACAAGCAAGTATACATTCTGAAACTGATTTTTTTTAAATTATAGATACACACTTGCATAGAGCTTATTATTTTTGCGTATTGTATTTAGGCGGTATGTTTGATCGCATTTATTCTTGTCAAATAAAAAAAAAGATAGAACAATATTTTTGATTTCCGAGTAAATGTAATGGAAAATCTAATTTAGTTCACGCTCAAGAGCTCAAGGAAAATAACAGTTTTTCCTTTAGGTATTTTAATAATATTTAATGAGAATAAAACTAGTTAACAATGGAATATTCCACTTTGTTTTTACATTGAAAAAAATAATGAAGACAATTTAAATCTTTCTCAGTCGAAAAAGATAATCTAAAAATGAGCAGTGAGCAGCTAGCTCGAGGCTTCAAAGAAATTTTTATTAAATACTTATAACGCTTCTTTCGCGGATCCTCATTTTGTGCAGTGGAATTCTCGTGCAATTCTCTCCACTACTCAGATTTAATTAAGTAACTACAGCTGTCCCGAGGGACGTCGTTCTGTCGATAGCTTTTGTTTAAGGTTGATGTCTTTGACGTCAATATTTGTTGGGCATTGGAACACAACAGAGCAGAAATGTATTTTCTTACGTTTTCTCAAGCAATATTTGTAATTTCTGACGAAGATTCTTATGAAGACTACATCAATAATAACCATCTCCTTTATGAGAATTTAACAAATCAGCAGGATCGAAAAAAAGAATGAAACCAATCGATCCAGGTGTGCTGCAAATTTTCTCTCACGCTGAGGGGGTGCTTGAAGGTGTTCCGTCGACACTTCCCACCCTGGAGAGGTGTGGTATGGTCGGGCAGCATTGCTCTCGGCACACAAAGTGATTGCAAGAGGTTCCCTATGTGTGCCGAGAATGCGATTTGACGGAACTCCCCGGTATTTTTAGTGGGTATACCTCGATTAGTGAGGTGAGTCCCACATAACCGCAGACGGGACCCAATCCCGCTGCGGTAGATCTATAAACTTTTTGATTGGGTTAAAAAAATGGTGTTCTGTAATTTTGTGCACAGAGGATATGGTACAGACCGTTTTCCATACAAACGTAGTCCCCTGTTTTCGTCCTGATGGATAATGGCACTAGTTGCTCTATTTTTTTTCAATAAAATCAATGGCCACTATAAGCATGTTCCTTTGTTTTTCTTTTTTTATTAAGTTAATTATTAAAAGAGATTTTAAACCTTCTAAAACCTGAAAAATTGGCCTGAAGTTCTGCTATATTCAAACATCTAGCAAACAAATTTGACAAGATTATACGGAAACAAGGAGAACATAGAAACACAACCAAAACCTTTTCTTTAATTATTAACGCAAAAAATAATTAAATCGGTCTAGTTTTAGCGGAGAAAACAGGGGACTACGAAACGTATGTTTTGTGTACTTTTCATAGGAATTTTCGGTCCTAGCTGCAGTTGTCTATATCGCGCTCACTTCAATTATTCGGACTCACAGCACGACAGCAATACATTTTACAAATACCTATTTTTGAATTCTCCCGACCGTGGTGTTTCCTCTTAAGGGATCCACTTATCATCGTTTTTCTTGAAATTTCGTAAAAAACCAATTCTGCATAAATATTAACAAGTTGTTGTTATTGTTTCACTGCTGTTTGCACACATCCCTAAGTCACTATTAAAATATTAATAGCAACAATATTTGTCAATTAATGTCACAATGGCTAATGTCATCTAATGTCAACGTCAGCGTCACTTTGAGAGTTGCAAGTAGTTTTGATCACTGCGCATGATAAAAAAATGATAAAATGTAGTTCGTGTTCATCCAGTCGAAGTCTAAAAGGATAGTTTTTTATATATATCATCCTTGCCCCCTTTCGGTGTATTCATTTTAAGAAAGATTTGAATTGGACACAGTTCGTTTGTTCTTAGAATTTATTTTTAAACTAGAGTTTCGTAGAACAGCGTTAAAGTTTTGATTATCGTAAATTTTTCATGACCTTCTGTGATTTCAAACCGAACTCATATTTTGGCTGAAAACACTTAGTGATATTATAGAATGGTTTCGAAAGATCTACGTTGACTTGTGATAGGTCTTAAGTCCGTCAATAACTCATCTCAAATCACATTTATAATTTCACAAGTTATGCAATTGGTCGTATGAATATGTGATTCCTGTGCCAATACGAAGCTTAAACTCAGAAAAAGCAGATCTAGTTTGTAAAGCGACATTGTTCTTTTTATCAGTGTTCGATCGATCAATAGTAAAGATAAAATAAAATAAGAAACACGATAGAAATAAGATATACGAAATAAGAATTTCATAAAGAACAATACATAGAAGCCACACGATTTTCCAAATTTTCTTTTCAGCTCAAAAGCAAATTTTCGCGGGACACATTTTGAAATAATTATTTAAAAAAAAGTTTTTTTTTTCAGAAATATAACCTACATTGTTGCCTGAATGCGCTAGAAAATTTTCTCTTCAATATTCACGGTGTATAGTATTGCTGGCCCGTGATTGCAAGGACTTAACATCGAAGGTACAATCTACTAACCATCGCTCCGGGAAATCCTCCTAATTTTGGTTTAAAGAAAGAATATTACTTAACTGTATTTTGTGTACTTTCGTTACCCATTTTGGTATCTCATTTCATACCATATTACACGTTACCGAGATAGATCAAACCAATCTGAACCATCCTGTCCTTGATACCTTAGGATTTGAATCATACAATAGAGAATTGGGTACATTGCTATATGTATAAAATTTGAGTTTTTATTTATATAGACTTTTTTCGACGATACGTTTCTTTTCTGTAATGAATGACACTAACGATACAAAATAAAATATACAGCGAATACTTATTGTGTTGCGGACGTGGACAACCCTAGCGTACCACCCTGCGATACAGAAAGGGGCAGTAATGTTTTGCTGTATTGGAATCACCCACGATGGTGGAACATTACAAGCTGAGTTCTTTCAGTTTTAAGTATCTTTACTCATCTTTTTTGGTTGGCAAATTTTTACAAGTTGCATTAAATCATAGATTATTTTATGTAGAAATATTTATACTTACATAAAATATAATCGAATTATATATACATTGGGGTATTCAGACAAAATTAGCCGTAAAGTTGCTCCGTAGTTTAGTATATCGGATGATGGTCGTTTTCACTTTCATTTTTTTTATAAACTGTCTGGCGAGTTAAGGAAAAATGTTCACCCGTAAGAGAAAAAACTATAAGACTTTATTTTATACAGAATGACTTTATTGTATGAATGAAATATGAATAGTTAATTTGAAAGCTTAAACACTATCAAAGCAGTCAAACAATTGTAGCACCTTCTTGAAATGTAAATATGTTTACCTTATCAAAGTACCCATTGATTCAGAGGTACTCGTATATGCACACCTTCCTTTCAGTTAGTGTAGTCAAACTCGTGTGTCATTGTAGCTTATTCACTGAAACGCAGCAACGCAAATGGCGTTCAAGTGTAACTGGTCATAGTGTGGTGCATGAGCGACTAGTGGTCTGTGTACTTTGGCCACACACCGGCCATTGTCCAAGATTGCCAGTTCTATTTGTAAAGGAGCAACGGCTCAATGACTCCGCTCTAAAGGCGGGCATCAGAGACGGTTTTGGTTTCTACCGATTGAGATCTGACACGCAGCTTTATTATTGACGTGCCAATCGCAGCAAGACGCCGACATCTGTGAGACAATAGGCTGTGACACTTTGAATAGGCCAACTGAATTGGAAACATGTTATGACAAATGTTATTTGATTATGTACTCGAGTTGGAGCCCGGGAGCCCTAAGATCAATCTCAATAAAGTTTGCGGTGGTAATTTAATAGTTATGAGATGCAAAGGTATGAGATCTTCTATATGATGGAAAATTTACGACGCAGACATTACAATTTTTCTTTCCGTGTATGTCTATCTATTCGTCATAATGTAACTTAGCAGTTGAAAGAATTTAGAATATTATCCTTTAACAAATTTCTTTTAAGCATATTCAGTATGTAAACATCAAAATTCAACGTTTGAGGAAGGGAAGGATCTGCGCTAGGTGGGTGAAAAGTGACTTTAATAATATGCTACCTTGTTCTAGGCTAGGATCTGTGATAATTCGGTAAGAAAACAATTCGGTATTTTCGGAATAATCTGCAATTTTTGAGGAACTTCAATAACCGAGATATTAATTTACCAGTAAATGTGCTGAGGATTCAAAGTGTATATTAATTGGTCTATAACGAGACGCGGCGTTTTAAGAGTTACAACTCATCCGAACTGACCTGGGGCCAAAATCAAATCAATACGAATAATCCATTCAAGATTCGTCTATCACACTCGAGAAGCTACAAACTGTGATTAAGACAAGACTTATTATATAACCATCGCACAGGATCAGCGTAGGCAACAGTTGCCGCCGCTACTGGCATTGTTATAATAATGCTGTCATTGTTATGTTTGTTACATTTATTTTAAAATGTTAATAAATTTTATACCGGGAAAATCTTGTGATCACCGTGACTCCTTTGAAAATCGCGAAGCCAGCAATTTCTCCGATATTATCCACCTACGGCCACTCAACCATAGTTAACAGCTGATACTCTAGGTATATCGATGTCGTTAAGTGACTTGACGAGGTCGTCGATCTTATATTAAAAAGAATATCAGCAATAATTTCTTGAGACCGACTAAATATTGCGATATTAAATAACATCTCTACTATCACCAAGACACCATCTGTAGCCATAACATACACGTATTTATAGTCTGTAGCGTCAGCACATGCATTTTGCTTAAATACCTTACGGTTAGCAAAAACAACAGTTCGTCAGTCACGAGACTCATAAAGCTTAAAGTCTCAGTCTTTTACAGTTACACGTATTTTAATTAATTACAGGAGAAATTTGTATGTGCATAGCATTTTCTAGTTATCTCCGTCTCGTAGATCACTTATTGATTATTTATTTACTTAATCAAATCAAATCAAATCATTTAATGCTTTCATGCGGTAAAATGGTGTTACAAATAGTATTGTCGCTTAGCACACGACCCAGTGAGGGCACTGCAATATACATTGTTTTTAATTTTACAATTTTACAACTTCTTCCTACGTATAATTTTATTGTAATTTTTTATATAATTTTATTGTAATATATCAACATTACTATCTACCTATACACAAAAATTCTGTTATTTCGGATTCGTTTCAATTTCATTATAATTAATGATTATATTTCATTAATATTTGTATGAACTTTGAATTGTATTTAAATGTAATAATATTGTTATTGTTTATTATATCTGTCTATTTATTGTCATTACTCAAATACTATCCTTATATTTATTAAAATTAGTCCACATCATGTCTCACAAAATTACCGAGACTATTTCTATCTACAAAAAAAAATAATTTCATTTAAATAATATTTAAAATACCTAGAAAAAGCTTTTCTAAGTTTTCCTATAAACTTTTTAAAATTAGTACCCGTAATCCCACACTTGGATTAATTTTTCCTACATATTTCAAAATCAAATTCATATTTCAAAATTATATTTCAAAATTATGTTCTATGTAAATTATATTCTATATTAATTATATTATATGTAAATTATATTCTATATTAATTATATTCTATGTAAATTATATTCTTTATTTAAATTATATTCTCAAAATTATTATATCCTTATTTTATAAAATATATTTTTGCTGTGTACTTACAGTTCATTTTGCAAATCAATCTTTATCCTCAAAAAATTCTTGCAAGGAATAGATATATAGGTTTATAATAATTTATATCACTTTTGCTAGCTATATTTAGGCTTACATTTTTGACACACTTTTCTTTTTTAATGGGGACTGATGTAGCATCGGAATATGCATTTTTTGCATTTTGCTCATACGGCTAAAGTTTTTAGTAGAAGAAGCTTTAGCATCATTAGTCTCAAATGCGAAATATCACTCAGATTATTTTTCACTGTTAGATGACGATATAATAAAAAAAGTGTTTAATATCGCATCTTTAAGGCGCATAGTGGTCCCAATGACCTTGCGTCGATCGTCCCGCACTGATTACATAGGAGTGAGTGAGTGAGAGTGAGGGGAATATTTAAACAAACCTTTACGCGTAAGATGAATTATTTCAATTAAAAATTAATAAAGGTGAATAAGAAAAATCTAAAAGACCATCCGCTATTGAAATCGATATTGTTCGTTATTGAATCGTTATTGAAATCGAAAGTATATGATTTAACTTAATATTTACGACACGATAAGGTTTAAAGTTTTGAAATCGTGGCATTTTTGGGTCACATTTAAGCCAAGTTTCAATTCATTTATCAAAAAATTAAAAAACCGGCCAAGCGCGAGTCGGACTCGCCCATGAAGGGTTCCGTAGGGATTTATGACGTATTAAAAAAACTACTTACTAGATCTCGTTCAAACTAATTTTCGGTGGAAGTTTGCATAGTAATGTACATCATATATTTTTTTTCACACATTTTACTACTTTGGACGCAAACTATTCAGTTTAGAAAAAAATGATATTAGAAACCTCAATATGATTTTTGAAGACCTATCCATAAATACCCCACAGGTATGGGTTTGATGAAAAAAAATTTTAAGTTTCAGTTCTATGTATGGGGAACCCCCAAAATTTATTGCTTTTTTCTATTTTTGTGTGAAAATCTTAATGCGGTTCACAGAATACATCTACTTACCAAGTTTTAACAGTGTAGTTCTTATAGTTTCGGAGAAAAGTGGCTGTGACATACGGATGGACAGACAGACAAGACGAATGTATAAGGGTTCCGTTTTTTGTCATTTGGCTACGGAACCCTAAAAAACCATCCTCTAAAGAATGCGTTGAATAATAACATATCTTATTTAAAGATTTTTTTATTCAATATTTATGAAGAGAACCGGTTTTTTCTGCAGTGATTTTTTATGATTGACCCTACTATGCGCCTTAATAGGCAAACTTACATCACATTTTGCAATTTTAAAAAACTTAATCTTATTGACAGATAGTGGATGACGTAAAACATTAGTCTCTCAAACATATACGTTCATTTAATATCATCATTTTTAATCCCACATAAATGCCTTGTATGTTTGAAAATGTGCTCCTTTGGTTTAATGGTGCCTTAGAAAAAATAATCATAGAAAGGTGGTCAACTTTTCCAAATTCCAGCAGTACTGAAGTGCATGTATTAAATTACAACAATCTCCTAGACTTGTAAACCCATAAACATTCATACTAGGCGAAAATATCTACCACAGTGAATTAAAAAATATATAGAGCAGTTCAATATCAAACATCCTGTCATTTCACGTCACGGCACAGTACTATAGTAGCCGCTGTATTTTCTTTCACTAAATCAAATGTCGAATTAGATTGTTGCAAAAAATTAAGTTCTCGTGAATAAAACTCAATCGGAATTGTCCATTACATTAAAATCTAAGAAATTAAAATATCTTCATTTCTTAAGAGATAAGAAGATTAGTAAATGACAAAATAAGAAAATACCATCATGATTAAATTAGCTTAATCTCCCTCTGCCTAACCGCCTCCAGACTAGTTGTTGAGATCCCCGTTTTTGATCTGGAGATCCGGGGTTCGATTACTCGTGGGTTTTCTGTTCGGTTTGCTCGACGGAAATGGCTTCTCAGCCTGCCTGACTAGCTCCCAGTGTCTTACCTTAGTTGGTCACCATAATCACGTCAATAACATTGTTAACAGAGCTTCCCTGCAGTGTGTAAAAACGATTATATTCTTTATGACTCCTTCTTCTCTCCTCGGGTTTAAAACGCATTTCTAGATTGAAGCAAGTTTGTGTTATATAGGTACATTATTAGGGGAAGACCGATTCGAAAACCGAGGATTTATATAATGTATTTATAGATATAGATATCCTCTGTTATACAAAATATTCCAAGACCAAACAAATCTTTTAGGTAATTAAAATTGTTTGAATTTTCGTAATATTAAAAAAGTTTTTGAAGAAGGCTTTGCAGTATAATTATTGATGTAAATTAAGCGCTCGACGACCAAAGTTTCTGTAATTCCTGGAAGTGTTTTAGCTAATTATCACCGACACTTTGCATAGGTAGAAAATTAAAGTTGATATAAGCTAAATACCATTCTAAACAGTTCAAAGATACTATGTTAATGTGTTTTAGAATTTTGTGTAGAAAATATATTTTTAATTTCAAAGTGTTGTTTTAATTTCTTTTTGAAATTTTCATGAATAATAAGATGTGTGATGACAGACTAGCTTTCGCCCGCAACTTCGTCTGTGTGGAATTAAAAATTTGGGTAGCAAATTTATTATCCCATCTGCTTATATCCTTCCACACAATTGCATCTAAATTGGTTCAACAATTGATTCTCGATAAAACTTCCACCCCTCTTTTCACCTCCTTGAAGGATGATTTCTGTCACAAAACTATGCTATGTCCTTTCCCGGGACGGTCAAGCTATCAGTATACCAAGTTTCATCTAAATCGGTTCAGCGGTTAAAGCGTGAAGAGGTAACAGGCAGACACACTTTCGCATTTATTTCGCATATTGGTATGGATTTCTCGCACGTTGTTTGCCTCGTATTCTGAGGATTAATTGATGGCACACAATTGTAAAGGCTCTTGTACACGCTAAGAATGTCGCCGGACCTACTCGGACAAGATTTTCGTCGGATTTGAACCTTTGCAGATATGACGTGTCTAACGCAGACCAGTAGGCGTATGACCGATTTTCAGATGATATTATTATGAAATCATCGTATAAAACGAAAAATAAGATTTTCGGTCAGATTTTTCGTCATTCGTTCATTACATCATGATGACATCGTTGAAATTATGCTATAGTGATGATATCATTGGAGATAGATCGGTAATATCAAATGAAGAATTTCATGTCTTCTTTTTCTCAAAATGTATACCATGTCATACGATAGATCCATAATAGGCCTGCAGATTTTGTTTTGTTTTAGAGATGCGGTACTGTTTCTTGCGCTGAAACGAAACTAGTTCTTGCGTAAGCCCAGTGACTTTTCATTATGTGCGAGAGCTCCAATTGTAACCGCAAATCGATGTCGACTTATCTAGGGATTTGTATAGTTTGGCTGGGAGGGTGGTGGGGGGATGTCATGCAGGGCGAATCTACTGACGCTAGATCGATTCCCATCGTGATTATGATGTTGCGGTAATTAGGCATCAGCGCGAAGTATTATTAAGAAGTACTTATAATTAAACTGTTTAATACTGAACATTCACACCAACAGGTGCTTTCGATGAAAAAAATATTCGAGAACGGTCGAGACGATTCACTGGCATATAGGAACGGCTATTTATTTCGCTGTAGAAATCGCCCCAAATCGATCTCACAATTTCAGTGCGATGAGATCGATTTTGTAAAAGGCAACAGTCTAGCAGGCATCATCAAAGTGCAAAGCTAATCTAGGCATGGCCTTTGTCGCTAATCCCACCTATGTGACGTAGAATTTTGTTACCGCCACATGCTGGACGCCCATCGATAGAAAGCTTCAAATGTCATTAGATTTACGATATTTTGAATGAATTCCGTAATGATTGCAGCTGAATACATACATACTATGGAATTGATTTATATACTTGTTTCGTAAATACATAAAATGAGTTTTAAGCGTGCCTGTTTAAATATGTGAAATAAATCAATGATAATAATTCAGTTTTGTGTAATGGCAATAGCATACGAATCAAGTCGTGGAACGGCGTAGAGTATTTTTCCGCTCAGTTATTTAGAAATGAGGTAATAACAAGACATGTTGCATCCACTTGCTCGTCTGGTGTTTCACAGTTGATGTATCTATCTAAAATATGTTAAATCTGTATACGAGGTTTATTTAGTACGTCAATGATTCGTCAAACCAATTGGTTTGCGAACTGAGTATGAAAAATCGAAATGTAAGTAGTTTGTTTTTTTTGTTTTGTCGAAATAACAAAAGACCTGCCGAGTTCGAGTTGAACTCGTGGACAGAGGGTTCCGTACCAAACTTTTAAGGTTAATAATTTCCTTGCTACATATTAACGGTTTTCGGACTTTCTCCATGCGACATGCGTGCTGTAATTTCATAATTCTAGGTCAATGGGAAGTACCCTATAGGTTTTGATTCCCTTCTGAAATTGCAAAATATGTTAAAATTGCGACACAAACGACATACTTATCTTTTGATCGCGTAGACTCACAAGTTTTACTTACCTAGTTAACAGCTAATCAATTGCAATCCAAGGGTGGATAATTCTCATCGTCACCTTCGTGGACAATTTTTTTGGCTTATTGAAACTATTTTAATAAATAATATGTATATAATTTAATAATAAAATAATATTTAGTATATAATTTAATTTATTAAAATAGTTTCATTAAGCCAAAGAATAAATTGTCCACGAAGGTGACGATGAGAATTACCCGGGTATCGTAAAACGAAATTCAAATGTCGATCGAACAGAATAAGTTTCAAGGGTAGGTAAACCCACTGGTCTTGAAGTGGGAAGTATTAACATTGCTTTGATAATTCTTTAAATATCTTGTTTTATCACATTAACTACTAGTATTAACATAGAACTGACATTGCTTGTTATATTATAGTTGTCCTATAGGTAGTCATTAAGCACGTTAATGTCACCATGATTTCTCAGAAACTGCACACTTGCACAGGCAATAATAAAATTATAAGAGTGAAGAGCGCAAGTTACGAGTATATTCAATTTGCATTATATTAACAATGCTCCTTCAATTAATTACACTCTTTTAATGGCTGGCGTTAATAGATCTAGCTAAACTAACCAGCGTTATTGGAAAACAAAAAGATTCCGCTAACATTTTATTCCTTCACCTTTTTATTTCCTCCTGGGCTCGTCCGAGGAGCAATCAATGCGAGTAATAATTATGAGGGCACCTGGAACGAGTTATTTAAATATTGTATTAAAATACGTCTATTTAAATATAGTCTTCTTCATTTTAAATTTACACTGATGTCCGTGTAAATATTTGTGATCGAGATGCATTTATCAATGTTGTTTTCTAAGTAAAGGTTATTGTAAACCTATAAAACTTTTTTCTCAGTATTTGATTTCAATACATGGAACGACTTGTAGCGAAAAAAAAGGAAAAACATATTTTAATTATAAATTTGTATCAGTTGTATAAAGATTTAATAATAAATTTGTATCGGTTGATCTCTTTGGACAATCTATAATTATGTTTAAAAATTGTATTCGTGATGTTTATTGATGAGTTGCGAAATTTTAAAATGTTTATCTATACAAATAAATAAAATTGAAGTCTGTTTGTAATGTCAAAATAACAAGTTTTTACTAAATGGGTATGAATGTATATCGGGTACCAATAACAAAAACACAATTTAAAAAATTTTTGTCTGTCTGTCTGTTTGTTCCCGCTAATCTCCGGAACGGCTGGACCGATTTTGACGGGACCTTCACTAATAGATAGCTAATGATATAAGGTATAACATAGGCTACTTTTTATCAACTTCAACAAAAGTTACTATTCCACGCGGACGAAGTCGCGGGCACAGCTAGTATACAATATTTTCCTTGTTTCAATTTCTGTGTTAATAATCTGCTCATGTATAATTGTAAAATTGCGATCTACTTAAACTGTGTACTAATAATTAAATGGAAACTTTACTGATATATGCTATTGACTTAATGTGATTATAATAAGCAAAATGTTAACTGTTTGTTTCCTCAATATAAATAATTAAATAAATTAGTTCAATCAAATCATTTTAGGCCAGATAGATTTATAGATAGGTTACGCGAGAGCCGTAAAAGTCTCACGAAAGGCATCGCATGAAAATAAGTTTGGAAGTATAACAACCGCCCGTTCATAACGAGCCGTCGTAACGTCCTTGGCGTTACTATTGCACTCCAAACGGTTCACCTCTTTCGACAAATGCCAAACAATTTGGTAAAGTTAGACGTTCGGCCACAAAACAGTGCAGCACCTTTGCCGAGCGGCGCGCAATCAGTCGCCGGCGGGTACCCAGCAATTATTCAAAATACATCAGGCAATATTAGATAGGTGGGCGGGCGATGCGTTTTGCATTGCGAATCGGTGGGACTTTATGCGAAGCAACCCTGGGGAGCGTTCTTGTTTGTGCCGACGTTGCGACGGATTTCGAGTGCGGCCTTTTGCCCGGTGCGCGCGTCCGGTCTCTGGGCCCTCGCCACCGCCGGGGCACTATTAGTACTTGCGTACGAATTATTTGCCACGACACGGGAATAATCGCAGACCCTCCGGCCGCATCACAAAAGGTGTACGCACTTGTGCCGTCGCTGGCGTCGGCACAAATTCGATGTACCTACAGCTATGGTCTGATTGTAACAATGCCTTGATCTGAATGTCACCCCTATATGCGATGTACAAATCGAAACATCATTAGTTTCGTACGAAGTTTGATAATAACGCCTATGTACGAGTATGTACTTACGTTGCTTGAGTTGCTGTGTGTATTAGTTTATGCTACATTTTCTTTGCCAGGTTCATCCACAACTCGACTGAATAAAAGTAATGTCAGTAAATCGACACAGTTGTCTATATTATGCGTGATTTGATGAGTAAGCACAGCATTTAAATTTCGGCCGGACACACCATCATCCCTTTAGAATATGGATGATCATCGGCGAAATGTTTGATTTAAAGTTAGGCCTGCGTTCGCCGCTTACATTAGTATTCCCTTTGCGCAGTTATACCCGAGCCGCACATTATTTGTATACACTAAGCATGAAATGTTGCCAAGCAAACGTGTACTATTTGCGTGGAGGTTTAGAAAGCGGGCGCGGGGCGGACGGGTGCCCGGGGTGACGCCCCCGACGCGACCCCACACTAGCCCCCATGCGTGCACGGACGAGAAATACCCGCATCACCCACTCCGAGGTTTCAATATTCCATCATGTCGGAATGCATTCAATTGCAACATTTTCGGAGAGACCCGGAAAGAAGCGGCCACTCGTCGTGGGCCCTCTTGACAAAAAACATCTTAAATAACTTCAATTTGGCCGATCTCTCGAACATACCCTTTGTGGACGTTTAATTCTCCGTTTCGAGTGGCGGCGACCCCCGATTGCGTCCGTCCTCCGAAAGCATTCGCGTTTTCGCTGGAACTCGATCAAGTGCGGGAGGGGCACAAAATTGCTCTCTGACCAACGAAATGCACTTACGTCCCATAGAACAAATTCATTCTAGCAACATGAAGGAGAAGTACAAAAATGGCGAACGCCGCTTATCGTGTTTACGATTCCAAAGCGTGTTCGTTTAGTTTCAGATTTGCTTTGAAGTTTCAGCGGAACGCTATCACATTTGGTATATGTACAGACGCGGAATAACTAGGTTCTTCAGTTTTTAAATTGATTCGTATTACGTGTCGAGCAGATACAGCCTTTTGAAATTGTGACAATAAACAGACTGATTTCCTTTTTTGTTTATCATATCTTTCTTTCTTTCTTTGTAGTATAGGCGATTGGATCAGTTGTCTTTTTCAAATTCATTCATTTATTCATCACAAATAAAATAAATTTTAATAGTTACGGACCTAGATCACATATTATCACAGTTAAATATGATGTCTATTATACGCAGAGACATTGGATTTTCACTACGCTCAAGAAGTTATGGAACAGAAAAAGCTAAAGGCTTTGACGGTAAACGTTAACATTATTCAAATGTTAGCTGTATTTTCCGTGCTTTGATAGGTATGTTGATCCTTTTCTTTACCGGGTGCAAACAAAAATCGCTTCTACGGTGACGAACGTTGTCATTTACCGACTGTACAAATCTTGATTGTATGCTGTAATAAATAGGGCCGCCATCCGTCCGGGATTTCCCGGATTTGTCTAAGTTTAGAGAACGTCCGTGGGTAGTCCGGAAAGGGTTTCCAAAAAGTGTCCAAAAACCCAAATGTTAAGTTCCAAAACCCCGGACACTTATTGTGTCAGGGTAAAATCCAGTTGATTGTAATATTTTATTTGTTACGCTGTGGTTTATAACGCAGACAATGTGTTTAAATGAGTAAAAAATAAGATATAAACGATATTTTTATTTTCACCGATCTAACATTTTTCCCGGCGTGTCCGGAGAAAAAATGAAATTTCACTCTAAATTCCAGGGTTTTTAAAGTTTTTGTCCAGCGTCAGCAATTGAGGTTATGGCAGCTCTAGTGATAAACATCTTAGACACTTTTATAACGGTCATTATTATTTTTTTATCCAGAACCTACTCTTTGTTTACTTTAGCATGTAAAAGTCAGACTAACGCCTTAGAGACTTCCTTAACCATCATAACGGTACGCTTTGTGCACATTTTATTTTCATCTGTGCCCAAGGCGGATTTAATGCAATAGCCATCTTGAGCCACTCGACCTAAGGATGACTCTGGGAGTCTCGATATGCATAGCCATAAATCTTATAACGGTACAAAAAGAAAGACTAACTTGTTTTATCAAGTTCAATATAAAATCTCATATTAAATATTTCATGAGACAAAGAAACAGGAGAATTCCCTAAAGGACGAAATACATAAGTACAATATAATGCGTCTTCGGCCTTCTGGAACCAAAGAATATGCCATTATACAAAGCACGGCCACCAAGCATAAAGTTTTATTTATGAAAAACGCCTAAAAGAAGATGCTGAAACAACTTTAAGAATACGTTACGTTATAAAAAATGCAAGTGTAACAACATGGCATTCAACCTATACCTTTAGATATTGTATAATTAATATCAATTTTTACCAAATATTACACATACACAAAGAATAATTTTTATAATAAAAATTACTTTAAAAGTTCATGCACAGTGATAATGATAATAATTGCATTAACTATTTTATTAAAGACATAAACAGCTTCAATATGACTGCAGTACACCCCACTAAAAGGTTTTACCGTTACCGAAACGCAAGTAAGTGTGCAAAAGTCGTAAATTTAAAAAAGGCGAGCCCTGGTGCTACAATTTAACTCTGCAGCATTTAAAAGTAACACGTTGCTGTAAGCGAATTAATATTGAATATTTAATGTAACGGTTGTGGATAAGCGTATATGCATCAAATATTGTATTTATTAACACACCTATTTAAATAGCAATAAGGTTTGTTCTCGCCGGTAACTGACTCATAAAACATGGCCAGTGCCACCACACTTTTGAAACCATATGGACAAATAGAAGAATTTTAAATAAATAAATAATTAAAATTACAAATATAGTGTTTGACAATGAATCGTCAAACTGCGTTAGATTTTCGTGTATACACATCTAACAATCTTCAATGGATTATTTTACAAAGGTTTACAGCGAAATTAAAGGTAATTTGAGCAACCCACGTTGCCATAATTAAACTTATACACGAAGCAACTAGTATGTTGATTCCGTATAGTCCCATTCATGTATTATAATGAAAGATTGTGCTAAACATTAAAGAAAACAATGATTGTTTAATTGTTATAGTATTGAAAAAAAAAGATAACAGTATAAAATTATCATCTATGTTTAAACTGTCACGTTAATAAAAAGGTATATTAAAAGCATTAAGCTTGTCATAATAAATTATTTTATCTTATCAATAAAAAGATACCCATTCAAATACTAAAATAAAAACTATGTCAAATTTTATTAAATAAGAATTAAATCTGAGTAACAGATACTCAAATAATGAATAGAACCTCATAATTAAAAAGTAGCATCTTTGACTTACGCAACTCGTCATTATTTAATCTCGATTACACTTACCGTGTGGTTACATTATTAAAAGTATGTTAAGCGATTCATACGTTTAAACTGAGTGTTGAATGCTTTAAAATACCACCAGCATTGGAGGGTACTTGGGAATTTTACTAGGCGGAAAATACTGGCTAATATTTTATAAGTAAGGATAATTATAATAACCGAGGGAAACATTTAATTGCAGACAAAATATTGAAATTGCATTTTTGATCTTGATGTTTTGAGTGTGTTTATTAGGATATTGGTATTGTTATTTTGGACATTATTTATATATAAATGTCGATAAAATTTAAATTTGGCCATTATATGCAATATATTTTGACAGTTCATATCGAGTTATCGCTTTATCATATCGTGTTTCGGTGTTCATGTTACGGGGGCAGCAGGGGTCCTAGGCAAAGTAACATTCGCGTTCGTTTCGTTTGACGTTCCGTATCTAACGGTAATGAGAATGATTCGTGATGAATGAATCATTTTTGAATTGTTACCTTGTCTAGGCCCCAGCTTACTCTATCGTGTTTGTTTGGTGTATCTACTCGTATTGCTGTAAAATGTTGCAGTGTCTGTAAGACCTAGCACATGTTGTATGAAAATTTCTTGGCACATTGCTTTTTTAGCAACACTGGATTTTTGGGATTTTTTGTTGTTGTGTCTTATTATTTCACCTAATACAGTGAAACAATAAGACACAACAACAAAAATCCTTTGTGCAATAGCGTAATAATCTATTTATAATCAGTGAAGAAGGTATAGGAATAAAGGAATAAAATTGTTAGCCAAAGACAAATCTGCTATGTTTTATATTTATACTAAAAAATGAGAAAAGTGAAATAAATTTATGCCGTTTCAGTTACTATTACGCGAGCAGAGGAGCTTTAACTGCTAAGAGTGTAAAGTAAACCTTTACGCTCTACATGTCTTTTAAACGTGAATTGAATGGTACTGTCATGAGGAGGTTAAATGAAGCCGGTTGACCAAAAGAGCTTTTTTTTGTGTTTCTCACAAAAGCATAAAAAAGGATGTAGGCTCCATTAGTCAGCCCTTTCGTAATTAAAGCGGGTGGGTGGAGGGGGCGAGAGATATGTGATACGAAAAGTGCTCTTAAACCTGTTACCAGTTCGCAGTTTGGCCTTCTATGGTTACTAAAATCACAAAGACCTCGAATGGTAGGGTAACAATTTTTTTCTATCACTACCGAAACTCACGGAGATTTGTGCTCCTATATTCATAGCAAAACAAAAGGATCAGTGCCATTTCGAGTACCGGAGGCAGACGTGGCTGGTAATATGCCCGTGTTTAGATTTGATTGAACGCATAAGAATGTTCTCGCGAATAGGCAATGAGTAAGAAAGAGATGTGCGGCGCGCGAGCGAGATGAACAATGCCAATTACCCCCTGAGATTGTTGAATAAATTTACATTCAGTTGATTGAAATAATAATGAAATTGCTACGGCACACTCTGTAGGATCGTGCGCGATATTTAAATTAATAATAAAATAATAATTTTGTATATATATCGTGCATGCGAACAGAGAGCGGTCCGATTCTATGATAATTAGGTGCTTTATATGTGTTTCTTTTTCTTGAATAATGCAAGCTCAACCGTCGGGCGTATTCATTGTTGCAGAATGTAATGCGTATATTATAAACATTCTTTATTGGGTTTAATTGAAAACTTGAATAGAACAGTATTTTAATTGGGACGATCATTATTCTGTTTAAATTAGGAAGTTATTTTTTAATTAGTCAACTTTTTTAACTTGAAGGTGAAAGTTTTTAGGCATATATTGACATTTTACATATGGTCCTATATCTTGGATCCTGATATTATCAGTAAATCTCATTAATATGGTACTGTCTACAAAATGTACTAAGAGATAAAAGTTTAGAAGAAAAATTATTTTGATTATATTGTCAGAACGTTTTTGAAAGTAGGTGTATGTTATGGCCTTAGAATATTCTGCAGCTTAAAAGTGTTTCAAATTTTAATATTTGATGGATTGTGGAAAGCCTTTTTTCAATTTTTGTTTCACTCACGGATCAGAAAAATCACGAATAAAGTATAAACATTGAATTCTGAAATATTTTCTGTAATTCTTAGTTCTTTATTCTGCAAATCGCTGGCATCGGTTATTTTTACAGAGTGCATTTCAAGGTGACGCTAGTCAAACGGGCAGCGTGTTTTAGACCAGGCAAGTTCAAGAAATAGGAGTAAGTATAATGAAATCAGGACAGGTCAATATGAGTCTAATCAAAAAACTTCTATTTGTAATAAGGCTTCCCGTAATAAACGTAAGAGAAAAGGTTGCAAATGTCTGTGACAGACTCGAAGATAAAGATCTTAAAGAGCTGTTTCCGTTACACGAACACGTGACACACATTCAATATCCTTGACCTCGCAATCCATTTGAGCGTATCACAAACTATCCGTACGGAAAAATCGGATTCCAGCGGGGAGATTCGGCCACCAAACGGCGGTCCAACGCAGGGAGAAGACTTAACGCAGACGGGGGTCAATGTAAGTCGGCGGGTTAACCCTGACCTAGCTCAAGTGTTGGGCGGGTCACGTGGCCGGGCGGGCGCCAAGTAACGGCGGCCATTCACCTTGAGACGGAGTCAGGGTACGCGCGGCAGCGGAATAGACACACTTCTTCTAAGGGCATTTGGACAGGCACATTTCCAGATCCATGTCCACTCAATATCGGGAATGTGAAATAACCCGCGAAAGCCGACAGGCGGTCGCGACTCGCGCTATGATAGATGTTGTTGTTTGTAAATTGTACTGATTTTATCGATAAAGGCACGCATTATACGCTCGGTTGGCTCTTCGTAATACTATGTTCTGCGAATGACCGTATTATGGTGACACCGTCATTGTTTCTCTGCTGCAATGTTTTGAGTAATGCGAAATAGCCTATCAGCCCGTGCTTTAAGATGTTACAGGATATTGATGAACATAGTTATCAAACAGTGTTACATTTCAATCGTCTATCGTGGATAAACTGTCATTGTGATCATTATTTATTAACCTGACGTTTTACGAATAACATGTATTTAAAAATAAAAAAAATAAAACAATAATAGCGACAGCTTATTACTGTGCGCTATACAGTAAGTTAGTCCTTTGCATTGCGTTGCTCGTATTTTATAATATTATTTTCTCATTTTTTGTGAATGATAATAACTATATCGTCAACTCAGTGATACTGCATAGCTATTTGCGTGTTTTAGTCATAGTACGCGCGTGGATACATACCTAATCTATTTTTAACGGATGTATTAAAAAATGATAATAATGTTTTTATACGTAGATCGGTTATGTTTCTGACATTTCGCTGAAAATTTGGCTCTTGATGGACGTGTAATCCAGGTGTATTGTTGAAAGATTACTTTAAGCAGGTACCTACTTTAGTACACAAATAAATATGAGGGAACCGTTTGTAAATGAACTGTATGTGTAGGTATACGTAAAGTACAAGTTTTCATAGTCAACTCTTAAGGAAAGCGAATGACTTCAAAATTAGAACCGAACAAAGATAATTTTTACACAATTAATTATGACTCATCGTATAATATATGGAACTAGAATATCTCCTTGGCTCTGAGTACTTCCTTAAAGACCAAGTACTTATATAGTTTATCTATACAAATAAATAAAATTGAAGTGTCTGTTTGTAATGTCAAAATAACAAGTTTTTACTAAATGGGCATGAATGTATAATATATCGGGTACCAATAACAAAAACGCAATTTAAAAAATTTTTGCCTGTCTTCTTTACTAATATTATAAAGAGGATAGATTTGATTGGTTGTTTGCATAGAACAGGCTCCGAAACTACTGGACCGATTTGAAAAATTCTTTCTCATTTACAAAATTATTTTTACTATAGGAAAATATAAAATTCCCACGGGAAAAAACAAAAAAAAACGGGCGATGTTGCAAGCGGAAAGCTAGGATAGTATGTAGCTCATAATACAGGCGGTTTCCGTATTGCAAATGTAAAGCTTGACTGTGTGGTCGACTGTACAACGAATTAAATTCAGCTCAATCCTGGATAGGTACTACACGCGGAATTTGTAGCGTTTGGAATGAAGCACACTTAAACTAATTATCACGACGAGAAGTATCCACTGAGATAGAGTTCAACAATTCAATTTCCGGAAATCTTTTATGCTTCAAAACTTTTATGACAAGCTTTTTTGCTTCAATTAGCATTGCTCTAACATAATATTTTTTTATACATTTCTTTCATTTTATAACATAACCGGACGAGTAGAGAGACGCTGGCGCTGTGGACTCGGCACTTGCCTTCCAATCGGAAGGCACGGGGTTTGAGACCGCCATGTACCAATGTGTTTTTCGTTTTCGAATTTCATATGTTTCGAAATTCACATTTGTCTGGCGCTTCTACGGTAAAGGAAAACATTGTGAGGCAACCTGCATACGTCTGCAAAGAAATTCAAAGTGTATGTGAAGTCGACCAACCCGCACTGGGCCAGCGTGGTTGACGTGCGTCACGTAAGCTAAGTGTAGTTCTAAATAAATAAAGGGTTCTAAAAAATGATTTTTCATACATTTTCTATTAAGACCGATGTCTTCTGATGGACGTTACATCACATACGTGGCATCACATAAGCCCAATTTGTTTGCACCTTAAGGCCTAAACACTCTAACTTTAGGGTAGGCTCGAGCCTCACGTTGGGGACATAATGAGCTGTTGTGATCGACGAGAGACACAATTGAGATATTTGTGTTGAGAAGTCTGCTAGCGTTTGAAGGGGTTTTACTTTGTAAATATGTAAATTCGAGTGCTGGATGACTACAACGAAAAAAATACTAACATCAGTCTTGAGAATAAAGCGAAAGTTGCAAATCGTGAAAGTTCAGCCACGGTAGAGGTCAGTATATTATATCAATTTCTAATTTATTCTTCCAAATCGAAAGGAATGTTAAACATTCTGACCGTTCAGAAAGCACAATACTCTTACAACAATGACATATAATCAATAGCTGGTGAGAAGAATATAACATTATATTCCATTATCACACTTTCGATTAATATATCACTGTTAAGAGGCACCGTTAACAAGGTAACACGAATAAAGATGGCCACGTGCCGGCATAGAGGACGTTACTAAGAGGGAAACGTCTCTCTGGTGGCCAGGATACATATCCGCTCTAAATCGTAACAATTGTTTGTGACTAAAATAAATTGTCTAAATGACACTTAACTTGTTATAAGCGGTTGGGTACGTACATATTTGAGTATAATACAGTTTTAGCAGGGTTATCTTAGACTGCGTTGTTAAAGCAACTTGCGAATAATCTACTGAGGTAATTACATATTTAAAAACTACTTAGTCTACCTACACGTCTTATCACAGTAAAATGAATCTAGACTTAAACTGGTGATTAAAGTGTGAATGGCTGCGGTCGGTGTCAAATGAATATATATAAAAAATTAGAAATAAATTTTGTGTTGACAATAAGCCAAAGCGAGTAAACTTTTTTTTATTATTTAAGTACCTCAACTTTATTACACCGTCACAAATTCAGCTTAATGTTAACATAGGCTACTTAATATCATTAGTAGAACCTGGTTAAAAGGTAAAACGAAACAATTTATGTACCTAATCTATTGTGTTACGAGTTGTTTGAAATAGGGCCAGAAATCGTATCAATCAAATGATTTGTCGTGCGCCGCGATACAATACGGGGCAAAAAGACCGAAAGGAAAGGGCACTTAAGTGGTCCCGAGAAACGGACAATACAGCAGACGCCGAGCGGAGCGATACGGTCCCGCGTCGTCCGCAAAACGGACGGAAGTGTGGATATCCGACGCGCGCCTTGAGGCCCGTTTCCTTGCGTCCGGCTGTATATTAGGTTCCGCGTGTGGCTATTAGGGCTGCCACTACGGGGCGCGACCTTGACATTGATTTTGCCCAACAAACAGACGTACCTCATGTAGGATGATAGATGAAACAGATACAATACTTCACGTAATAATGCTTCATTGTTTTCTGAATGTTACCATATTTTATTGTTTGAATGATATAAATCGGCAAATTAAATACACGTCTTTATTTAGGAATATTGTCGAATATTGCCGGAACGTTACTCAACTGTGTCTGTGGGTATTAAATTATTATATCCAACTGACTGGCAGTCGCTAACCCTGCTATGACATTCCGTCCTGAAATATTGTGGCAAATTATAGTCCGTATAAATTATAATGCACGGAAGTGTATTCGTATTGTTTTAAGTAGCTGTATCTATTTTGCATTTTAAAATATTGTCCAGTGCGTTATAATGTATGACAAATTGGCAAGCGTACGTTCATTATTCAAACCGTTTAAATTTGTTTGAAGTAAGTATTTAAAAATTGTAGCAAGATAGTATTATGCCTAACGAAATTGCAAATCAAGTAGGTATTTAATATACCTACTGCAGCTCAAGCCGCGACAAAGAAATAACATTATTTCAAAACATATAACATTTACCAATTTAACTTGAAACTTCGATTATATTATCCGTAACTATCAATCAAAGTAAACAGCAAAAACTATAAGTAACATAAGCAGACAATGGCGCGAAGAGAAAATCGTTTGAAAGTCAAAAAGAGAATAAAAACAATGAACTAGGAACTTCATTATACTCGGTCTGGTAAGCTAGTTAATAATAATAATAAGAGCTAGTTGGACGACCGTTCTAGGCGTCACTTAGACTTTTAATACCCACCGACTGAAAGACTAAGTGCACTTTGGTCATATGTTATTAAATATGTTATTAAGTCATATGTTATTAAGACGACGATATTACTTTTACGCTTTCATTCATGCTCTTTTCTAGTAGACAACTTAGATATGTGACTTACAAGTATGTTTCCTTTAACGGTCTCATGCATCATCTTACGTAACTCCATCGAATCATATTCAGCACAAATTTATCTGCATTTCAAGAGCGCATTAAACCGCATGAAACAAATGACCAGCAGCGAAATGTGGACAGCACGCACTGTGGCCGCCATAAAAATCGTGTCAGCAACAAACGACGAATTTAAAAAGATTGCTCGCAATAATCTTTTCGCCAATTGTTTGAGCATGTCGCAGAATTGCAATCCGAAAAATTAATTCGGCACGTCTGGTCGGTGTTATTTTTTTGCGCGGCTCGAAAGGTGTAAATCAACATCACTCGTGCCTAATTCCCGGTAGGTAGGGCAACGCTGACGCCTTCCCGTCAGAGCGCCCGAGCACTTGGCTGGCGCGTCAAGCACTCCTGCCGGGGGCAAGAACGGGCGGCCTCCCCCCAATTCACCCCGCCCGTTCGAAAAAAGGCGATGAACTTTGAATTGTTCTTTTTATGTCCAGGATCGATCGTTACGGTACCTAAAGGAGTGAATTTTTATCTGGCCGGTACTCGCGGGCTCGGCCACTTCACACGTGGTGATCTAATTGGGGTGCGTTCGGCGCCGATTAAAAAAGGAAGGCGAAGATTTCGCCAGCGAAAGCGATCGGGTTTCGCTGTTAATGAGAAAAAACTTTATTTAATTTGTTCACATTAGGCGTTTCGGTTACGTCGCCTAGCAACACACGGTAGGAATTTTGAACTTTTGGGGCCAGCTTTACCTCCTCCTCCCCCTTTGACTGCACGTCGCCGCTGCAGACGCGAGTGTGCATTGCAAAGAGCAAAAACAAAACGTCTACGTAACGGCGTAGGTAATACACTCTTTTCACTCTGTTCAGGTACTTTAATGTAATTTATAGATTAGATTGCCATTGAGTGGAAAATGCGAAACAATGAACATAATTAATAATTAAAATGTTACGATTATAATGTCTTATAATTCTCACGAGAAGCAGTTGTGAGCCACAGCGCGATTATAAAAAACGAAGCACCGGCGTTCGTTAACTTGCAAGAATAAAAAGATGTATAATAATATAATCTGACTTGTATTAGCGCTATTTTCTACACGATATGTTTTTATTGATCTTGCAATTACCGTTAATATTCCACAGAAATAGTTTTTATCATGATTAGTAGGAAATGAAAGTGCATCTTAGACGCTGAATATTCGCAATGCACCGGGAGTTGCGTTTTTGTGTGTTCAACTTCCTATCACAAGTGGAATATAATAGAATCATAACGAAATGAGCAACGATAAATTCTTTTCCCTATAACATTATTTTACTTCATTTTCAATTCACTATTTAAGATAAATCTTAGTAAAATTGTTTCAACTAGTGAGATCTAAACCAAAACACGAATCTCGAGTTACTTCATTAAAACCTTAACTTAAGACAGATGTATGCTAGCATTTACATCCCTCATTTGCTGTTCGGATGCTTCACAGTGTTATTATCACTTACCGGCACTGCTGAGATAATTGTTGAGCCACACTACTAGACAAAAGCGCTTACCTGAAAAAATATAAATTTCATGTTAAATTCACTAATTAAAATTAGGACAATTTTAAACCATGCAGACAACGTTAAAACTTCAAGCTTTATGTTTTTACAGTGGAGTGTACTCATGGTAACACGTCAAACTTTACATAATGACCACGAGACCGCACTTATGTCACTCGGAATAGCAGCGTTTTTCGTAATGCAAGTGTAGAGCTTGACGTGTGATCGATTTTACAATAAATTCGTAATATATTGTAATTTAGCTACCGTCTATACCATCAAGATCTTAAAACTTACTTGTTTTAAGTAGCTGGTATTAAACACAATTAATGATTAAATTTTAAGTATCGCTGAACACATCTAGGCGCAACTGATTATGCAGTAGAGTATCAAATAAGACCAAGTACTTATTTTATAGTAGGTTTGCAAAAAAATGGATAAGTATCTGTATTTGTAACACATTATAAAAAAAACTTTTATTAAATACAAGCTTTTAGTACTAGTCAATACGAATCAAACGAGCCCAAACTCGATAGGGTCGAGTCGTTTTATTGCGGAGTTCCTATGGCCACCTTCCAGTTCCAACTTAGATCAGCTTTAACTATATCATACATACGCATGAAAATTTTCAGTTCAATCGGAAAACGGGAAGTGGGTCAAATTTAACTTGCAAGATTTCATTACAGACACCGAGACGGGTGAAAGTAAATAAAAGCTTGTAAAAAATATGGTGGCTGACTATATCAACGTAGCGCAGCAGTGTGCGATTGGGACGTTTTGCGAATAGGACTTTCTGCAAATGAGACGTCTTAAAACACTGTGACATTCTGCGAATGGGACGTTCTGCGCCTAAGCCCGTTCAACGTTCGCACGCATTTATCGTTCGTCGCTATTTCGTCTTAAATTTGCGTTTTAATAAAGTTCCAAGCACAATCTATTGGTTCGTATTTTGCATCGCATGTGCTAGCTACGGTGCAAAACAAGCTGTATTGTGAAACATGGCATCAAGGCCGCCTTCTGAGCGATCAGGCGCGCGACCAGGAGCCAGGGGCGGATCGTGAATTTGTGGGGCTCTAGGCTAATATTACTCGGGGGCCTATTAATTATTCAATTAATTGTCATTTTGTCTAAAAACTGTTTTCTAAAATGATGCTAGATGAACGTTATGTACGGATTACGGAAAAAATTGGGAATTAAAAAAAAATATTTCTTTAATAAGAGTTCATGTTTATATACAGTACAAACAAATTCTACGACAGGGAAATTCCTTGTTTCGTTTAATAATCGTGCACGCGGCGTGATCAATCAGGGTTTTTATTTTTAATTTTACATAATTTTCTTAACTTAAAAACAAGTATCGTCTAATGTTTTTAGTAGGAGCTGAGGGCTCTTTGTATCCACGGGCCCTGAGCTGAAGCCCAAAAAGCCCTTAGACAGAGCCGCCCCTGCCAAGGGGCTCTATTTTTGTATTATTTGTATGGCCTCAAGCGCTAGTCGGGCATAGTTTTCTCTTGATTTCTATCGATGTTCGTTTCGATCCCGATGAATATCATTTGCATATTATGAAGACAATCAATATGTTTTTAATTTTTAAAGAAAATGAAATAAAATCCAGTAAAAACCGGGCGCTGACGACGCTCGACGCCAGTCGAGTGATTCAAAATAGACCCCCGGTAGTTATATCATCCCCCCGTTGCATTCCGTAACGACTGTGATTTTCATGTCCTTTAGGCATGTCTGCGATCTATATTCGCTGCTTCGCAAAACGGACAAATAGTAGCATTGACTGATGTTAAGCGCGTTGGGTGTCCAGTTGGGGGAAATCTTCAATTTGTGTGAGTGAAAAGTAATTAGCCATTTTTAATTAAGAGGAGATCAGTTGCGCCTTCTGGCGATACTTTTTCATATTGTGTAACATTCTTGTCTCAATCATTCAGTGGAAAACGTTATAATACCAAATTAGTAGAATCTAAATGAGTAATCCTAGTTCTGATTACTAGGAATCTTCTCACTTCGGAAACTAAGGTTAAACTGGCAAAAAAATACAAAGGTAATATCTATCTCGCTAATGTGTAGTAGTAGGCAAATGAGAATAGAAGCGCCGACAACCCTGCTAATTTAAATGCTCTGTCTGTATGTTAATAGCTCTGTCTATTTGTCTGGAGTCGATTACTTAGGGTATCGGACCCCGCCTTTTTTTCTGATCTCGGGATTTCGATTTTTTTCTACAGTCAATCGCGGGAAAGTCCAGAGATTGTATTTGTAATGAAAAGTGACAACAAAAAATCAATGAACCTAGTCAAATACAGTTTTTTATTTATCTTTTGGTAATGTATTGAAGTTTAAAGTCTTTAAAAGGCCGGTTTAACAAAATCACACTTGAAATTTCTTCGAAAATAATCAAACTAGACAATTCCGTAAATGATCTATAAAAACTAACAAACTTTCTAAAATCATCTCAGACTTATTAAGGTTAACCCATAACAAAATAATGTGTATTGAGCGAGATCAATATTAAAACTCGTATTTTTAAATTAAATCAACCAGACACTTTACGAATTACTTATTTAAACTGCGAAAATAAAATCTAAGAAATAACCATGAATCCAACTTTAATCACCAAGCATGCTTCTAAATTAGAGGATTTTATCTAATACTACTTACACGACGTGATCGCTTCACGTCGTGTAAGTAGTATTGTTAGGTAGAGAAAACCAATGAAATTTGCTGTCAAAACAAGATGGCTGACAAAATGTCAGTAAGTGCGTTTCATTGCATAGAATTTTACTAATTTATTTTAACTATTGTATTTTCCCGGAAATCGGAAGGAAAGATTTACATTTAATCCCGAAAATTTCAAGACTAAAATACGACCGAGAGATTTGGGATCCCGGAATCGAATTCTCCGGTCACTCTTTCATGCTTAAACCGTTGGACTAATTTCAACAAAATTTGGCTGAAGATAAGTTCTTTACCCGGAATTTTATTGAATTCCCTCGGGAACATGTGATACAAACCGAACTGACAATATCCTTAAAGTACACGCAGACAAAGTCGTGAGCAACAGCTTGTTAAGTAATACAAGTAACAAAGAGACATATTCAAATAGTATATTGTTCTTCCCGCCACGATTTCAAACATGAGCATGACGAGTATCCGATACAATAAATAATATATTTATACCATCGTGAACAATGTAACAATCAAATTTGCAATCGTAAATCATAAATCAAATTTGATTAAGAATATGGAGTCTGGCTTGATTTTATGGGTAAAACAATAGGGCGTGGTACCTGGTACCCTTTGGACTGACTTCACCCAGAAATAACTTTACCGAGTAAGAGAATTAGGGTATTTTATGCGAAAGCTTATATGTATTGTTTTATGAAACGGTGTTATTAGTATATCGAAGTAATAAATTCTCCTCAATTGTAAGTAAGAATATGATAATATTAAATAATCTTTCAACTACTCATTGAACGAACTGGCATTGATTAATTAAATCTTCGCCCATTAATAGAAAGTATTGCGAGTAGCCGCAACAGAAGAGAAAAAGAAACAAGAATTTCAGACGGGAATTCAAATTGTTGGCAACTAATGCTTTAATTAGAACCGTTATCTCTTTTTATAAGGCGAATTGATATTTTATACATGACACGCGCACAAGCAGTTGTGTTAAATCTTATTCGCTTGATTGCACAGCACAATGTAGTTGTATGTAAGAAGTATATTGTTTGTTATAAAAATAACTTGGTTTCCATGCGCGGGAAAGAGGGCAGTTGCGTGCGGTGAAAATGGTGGGATGTCTATGCGCCGTAGAGATATAGAGAGTTATATCACGGAATTAATTTAAGAACACATTCTCCAATCAACTGATCCAAAATGGATGGAGGTCGGGAAAAGCAGTAATAATTCTAATTAATAATTCTCTAAGATCATGTAAGTTACATGTTCTTAGAAAATGCACTAATACCCAAAATTAGAAGGTAAAAATCATCATAACAGCTCATATACGTCCCCACCGAGGGGCTCGAGCCTACCTTACTTTAGGGTGTTTAGGCGTTAGTCAACCAAGCTGGCCCAGTGCGGATTGGTCGACTTCACATACACCTTTGAATTTCTTCGCAGATGTATGCAGTTGCCTCACGATGTTTCCCTTCACGTGCGTCAGTGCGTATATGAAATTCGAAAACGAAAAACACATTGATACATGGCGGTCTCGAACCCCGGAACTCCTGATTGGAAGGCAAATGCCGAGTCCACAGCGCTACCGACGACGCTCTCGGATGCAATGCAATTACGAATCATCATCATCATTTCAGCCAAGAGACGCCCACTGCTGGACATAGGCCTCCCCCAGGGATCTCCAAACCGATCGGTCCTGCGCCTCCCGCATCCAGCGGCTTCCCACGACCTTCACCAGATCGTCGGTCCATCTTGTGGGGGGCCTACCAACGCTGCGTCTCCCGGTACGCGGCCGCCACTCAAGGACCTTTCCGCCCCAACGGCCGTCAGTCCTGCGAGCTATGTGTCCTGCCTACTGCCACTTAAGGTTTGCAATTCTTTGGGCTATGTCGGCGACTCTAGTTCTTCTACGGATCTCTTCATTTCTGATGCGATCGCGTAGAGAAACCCCGAGCATAGCCCTCTCCATTGCCATTTGAGTGACATTGAGCCTTCTGATGAGACTCATTGTAAACGGCCACGTCTCAGTTCCGTTCGTCATCACTGTCAACACGCACGAATTGAAGACTTTCGTCTTAAGACACTGCGGTAGATTGGCCGAGAATATGCTGCGTAGCTTCCCGAACGCTGCCCAGCCGAGTTGGATTCGTCGATTTACCTCTTTCTGGAAGTTGGACTTACCGAGCTGGACTATTTGTCCCAGGTAAACATATTCGTCAACAACTTCCAGTGTAGAGCCGCCAACCTTCACAGGAGTGGGTACTACATGGGAATTCACCATAATTTTGGTCTTGTCCATGTTCATTTTAAGACCCACTTGTTGGGAAACTCTACAGAGGTCTTCGAGCATTGTGCCTAGATCTTCCACGATCTCAGCCATGACCACGATATCATCGGAAAAACGAAGGTGAGTCATGTACTCGCCGTTTATGTTGATGCCGAGTCCTCTCCAGTCCAAAAGCTTAAATACATCCTCCAGCGCAGCTGTGAACAGCTTCGGCGATATAACGTCACCTTGTCTCACACCTCGCTGAAGTCGTATTGGTTTCAAGTTCTGGTCCTGAAGGCGGACTGACATAGTGGCGTTTCCGTACAATGACTTCAACACTTGGATGTACCGGTAGTCTATTTGGCACCTCTAGAGTGACCTAAGCACGGCCCAGGTCTCGACAGAATCGAAAGCTTTCTCATAGTCCACAAACGCCAAGCATAGTGGCAGATTATACTCCTCGGTCTTCTGTATAACCTGCCGCAGCGTATGAATGTGGTCTATGGTACTATAGCCTTTACGGAATCCGGCTTGTTCGGGAGGCTGGAAGTCGTCAAACCTGCGCGCGAGACGATTCGTGATGACTCTCGAGAACAGCTTGTATACATGACTCAGGAGCGTGATGGGATGGTGATGGGAGCAATTACGAATACAATAGTGTTATTAACACTGTTAATATTGCAATAAACTTAGGTAAGACGGTGGTAGCTAGCCAGGCGGGTTCAGACGATCTATCACCAACCAAACCAAGCAGAAAAACTAGAACACCGGACCTTATGATCAACCAAACACTAGACAACGGAGGAGAATGGAATCGTGGATGAAAATTGTCCATTTCACACTAGAAGGTACTTAGTTGAATATCGCGCATAAAACTCCTTCCCTTCTTACCTTATTTACTTTCCACTCCATATAAATTATAGATATAATAAGGTCTAACTAAAGGTTTAATTCTCATTCTATAGCTGTGTGGATGGCAAGCCGAGCCGGCTGAGCAGCGCTGAGCTGCGCGGTTCGGATGCTTGATGTAATTCCCCCAACATACAAATGTCTATGGCGGACCTAGAAAGGCCGCATTAGCAGCATCATTTTATAATACGAATCATAATATGATTCGTATTATAAACTGAGTGCAATTCATCATAAGCAAATCCTATTTGACAGCTTTCATCCCAATTGACACTTAAGCAATGCCTAATCTGTAAACAATTTTACGAATATTCATATAAAGCTGTCAAATAGAATAATTGCTTATTATGAATTGCACTCCATTCATAATACGAATCTTATTATGATTCGGCTGATGCGGCCTTTTTAGGTCCGCAGAACGGTACGCCGCTCTGCTGTCTGTCGCGAGCTCGCGACTGTCAAGGCGGCGCACGCGGTCACGCGGTGCACGATGTCCACGCTCATGTTAGCTGTTAGCTGCATATGCCCGTTTATCGGCCCACGTGAAGCGATATTTCCACTACTTACTAAATTCATAGCCATCCTCGGCTCGCTATACTCGGACGCAGAGCGAGATGACGTCACGAATACATGCATGGACTGATCCACGCAGTTAACCCAGCATGTGCTGCCGTGAAAAGATACGCATACCTAGCTAGACGAATAAACCCACGCTGCTAAGGTGCAGCAGAGCCTCTGCACGCATATCTTACGCCATAACCGCGTCACAGCCGCGTATAGCGTGCGCCAGGGTTGAGCTGCGAGAGTGACATATCAGCAGGCCTATTATGGATCTTTCATCGTATGACATAGTATAAATTTTGAGATAAGGAAGTCATTTGGTATTAACGATCTCCAATGATATCATCACTATGGCATAATTTCAATGATGATGATCATGATATAATGAACGAATGATCAAAAATCTGACCGAAAATCTTATTTTTCGTTTTGCACTATCATTTCATCATGATAATTTAAATAAATAAATAAATGATATAATTTGAAAACCATGAGATCGGTAATAGGCCTGCTGATCAGGACACGTGTACCAATGATGTCAATTCATGCGAAGTGTGTCCTTGGATTCTAGTTGGCCTTATCACCACCATTTTCATACATAGCGAAAAGCGAAGTTTACTCAAAGTGCGTAGCATTGCCGTAGTCAGCAATTAATTGTCGTAACTTGTAACCTTAAACAGTTAATAAAATTCTGGCAACAAGCTGGTTGATTAACGACTTGTCGGTGGCAACATATGAAAGATAGCTGAAATCATGTTGCAACAAATGCACATCATTGTTTGAATAAAGAAATCAAGAGATTTCGTGTATTGCGCCAATAAAATAACGGTTACCTATCACAGATATTAAAACAACATTAATTATTGTTTGCATAAAAAACATAGCTGTTTCTTAGGAAACTATGTTAAACAATACATCCTCGCAATAAATCTGGCATTCAATAAGCAACAATTTATTAAATTGGACAATTAGCAACAGTGTTACGTACAGACGCCAACACAATTATTTATCGATGTCGATTGTATCGGGCCGTCCGTCACTGTGTAAAATAATTACAATCGAAAAAAAAATATGGCGATCTCTACGATCGACAGCTTGATGTTTTTATTAAAGCTTTGACATATGCGATGAATGTGCTCTTTCCCAAGCAAAAGATTTGTTGTGAAATAGTAGTTTTTGGTGCAAGTGCAGAGAGCATGTCAAATTATAGTATCTTCCTAACGCAGGTGTATAGTGTATTAAAATCCGTTTTTAACATTACAAAAGCAGTAAAAAAAACTAATAATAAAAGAGAAAGTGGTGGAGGGTTCTCGTTTTGGTTTGAACTGTTATATATTTTACGATAATACCAGTAACATACCTAAGCTGTGACCATTCATCCAAATAAGGACACTAATTTTGCGCACAGATTTACATTCGCATAGTGATTTCAATACATGCAAATATTCAAAAGGGAATAATAGTATTTTATTTGTTTATTACAAAGGCAGACTGATAGCCTGCGGCATGATCTTCTAGTCAACTTTTGGACGATGCAGACTATTCAAAGATGTACTTAAATCATTTATTGTTATTTTAAATAGGTACAACATATATAATTTCGACGACGATGGACTCACTCGGAAAATATAAAGTCGTTAAACATGTCCGGTGTTACTGCAATAGAACATTTCGATACGAGTGCGGAAAATATGTCATTTCTTCACGAGTCCCGATTTATTGACCCTAGCCGAAGGTGTGGGTAGCCGAAGGAAATCAATGAATAACAGTTAAATTCTTGGACAAGTAATAATTAACATTACAGTTTAATTGCCGCGTCCGCACTCCGCGGTGTGCGCACAATATAGAGAACGATCGTTCTCTATATTGTGGTGTGAGCGGAGCGCCCAGCCACGCGCGCTTCAACCGCTCCACGGCGGCATTTATTTTCATTTTAATTCGTGTATTAAGGCGTATAGCAGGGTCAATTATAAAAAAATCACTGCAGAAAAAAACCGGTTCTCTTCATAAATATTGAATAAATAAATCTTTAAAAAAGATATGTTATTATTCAACGCATTCTTTAGAGGATGGTCTTTTTAATTTTTTGATAAATTAATTAAAACTTGGTTAAAATGTGACCCAAACATGCCTCGATTTTAAAACCTTAAACCTAATCGCGTCGTAAATATTAGGTTAAATCATATACTTTCGATTTCAATAAATAAAGTGAACAATATTCTAGCGGATGGTCTTTTTAGAATTTTCTTATTTGCCTTTATTATTTTTTAATTGAAATAATTCATCTTACGCGTAAAGGTTTGCTTAAATATTCCCCTCACTCTCACTCCTATGTAATCAGTGCGGGACAGCGGGACGATCGAGCAAGGCCATTGGGACCACTTGCGCCTTAAATAGCATTTACGCTGTATGATAGTAATTTCATACGATAATTTTGTAAAGAAACCTGTTAAACCTAATTCATGCATTTTGGAGGGTATACGCAGAATAAAACCAAAAAGCACTAGTGCGGAAAAGAATAACTTCCAGCTCGCGAAACATACATGGAAAAGTCTACTTTTCGAGCACATTATTTACAAGTACAACAAGTAGTACATTGTTTGCCAAGGGAGCAAAAAACTATTTTTTAAGGCGAGAGTGTTTTATGAATCCAGAGGGGAGCGAAGGATTCTAGAGTAGAAAGCCGAGTGTAGCGGGTTCTAAAGTAGAATGATGAACGCAGAGAGGTACTTTTGCAATACACGGCATATGTGATTACATATTGTACAGGATGAAAATAAAACTTTATTAGCAACCTATCGGAGTTCGTAGTTTTAGTTAGTTCGAGCATATTTAAAAGACACTAATTAAATTATTTATTTTTAATCAGTGACGCCCCGAGTAAAGCACTATCTAGTACGTAACAGATTGCCTTTTATCTGATTTAGTTGTAAAGCAGCTAATAGAGTAAACTTTTCAGCTAATAAGACGGAGGAGATGGAAATATCGTACATCGCAACAGTGAACCTTAAAGTAGGTATAAATAAAAATGGTATAATTTCTTGACGAACACATACTATCAAAAAAATAAGACATCGCGCCTATACAAATACGCCCGCCCACAGTTTATGACCGACACAAACTGGTACCCACCTATTCAATTGTAAATAATGGTTACTCATGCGCGTTGCCCCACTTAGGTCGCATATATTAAAATAATATATTTGCCGCGTAGAAACGGTTATGCTAAAATTTAACAAATGCATACCTAATTGCTCGTTACACTTACATATATTATTGTTAAAATCGATAGTTCATTGTGGTAGTTTGGCATTTTTCTTTGTTTTACCCAATAACTATCTGGAAGGAAAAAAGGACGAATAATCTGTTGTATGAATGATGTTGATTAAGAAAATAAAATAACTGCGTCTTCAGTAAAGAACTGTATAAAAATATCTCAAAATTGGCCTGAGCACTTATAATTGTCTGAACCAGTTAATAATTCATCCATCTATCACAACAATATTTATGATAATAATAAATAAAATCAATGAAAACTCGAAATGAAGGAAAGAGGAATTTTAAATATTTACTTCGAAATAGACTCTGCAGATGCGATGTTGTAACAGTATCAACAGGTTTAAAAACACGCATCTATCAGAATAGTGCAGAAGTATAAAAGAAGAAGAAATCTCCGACCGAACAGTAATCCGCAACACCGCAACGGTTGGCCTTTTCCGTCAATTTTTACTACTACGAAAACATTTCCTCTATGTCCGAGCTTCGTAAAATGTTAATCTCGCCGAATCGGAAAAATAAAGAGCTACATAAGTAAAACGGAAGCGAACCGGCCTCGTTCAAAGTTAATAATTGCTGTTTCATAAAAATATCGGAATAATTTTTCACACACCTCAGCCCCCTCTGTCCACCTGGGATTTACGGTGAGCATTGAGATTTTCAAATGAAATTACAGCTGAAAGGATTTCAAAATAAAGCGTGCAAGCTGAGCATCGGGCGATGTGTTCTTTTTATTAATTCGCCGCGTGGCATTAAAAGAACCCAAGTCGCGAAATGTCGATGGCAACAAGCCCGGTTCCGTAGGTGGACGGTGGCATTTTGACGGGGACAATGCTTTGAATTTTGTTTTTTTTTGTCATTCTATCATATTGCATGCGGTCTGAACGTGCACGTCCATGTTGAGAGAATTATAACACTCCCTATGACATTGGCATTGATGTGTAAGCTTGTGTTGTGTTTTCGCCAATGGATCTTCCCTATGCACAAAAATACATTAATTAAAAATCCTCAGAAGAAATGTTATTTGTCTTAGGTAGCCGCATGCATTATAATAATGATACTATTTTGATGAACTATTTTGATAATGTATCTTTGCCTTTCCTCAAAATATGATCTAACTAAATGTTAAAAAAATTAATAATATAATAGTTCTGAACTAAAGTAGTAGTATTTTAAGCTCTGTGTTATTTAAACGAATATAAATGTTGACGACACGTTTAGCGCAGAGGTCGAGTGATCACCTACTGCGCAACGGGTCGCGGGTTTGATTCCCGTACGGGACAAATGTTTTGTATGGCCTACAGAAATTTGTTCCGGTCTGGGCGTATGTGCTTGTAATATTCTATGTTTGTAACTAACTGCACTCACGACACAGGAGAAAATCCTAGTGTGGGGCGACGTTTTTTTTTTTTTAAAAAATGTTAACACACCACATGAGCATAATGAATTACCCAATAAGCTACTTATCTACATCACGTCATTTAACATCCATACTAATATTATAAATGGGAAAGTGTGTGTGTGTGTTTGTTTGTCCGTCTTTCACGGCAAAACGAGCGACGAATTGAAGTGATTTTTTAAGTGGAGATAGTTGATCGGATGGAGAGAGACATAGGCTACTTTTTATATCTTTCTAACCCCCCACTTCCCTAAAATGGGGGGGTGGAAGTTTATATGGAGCATTCCGCAATTTTCAAGGTAGAAAGCTAAAAATTGGTATGCGAACTATTTGTAACTAACAAAAAATCGTGCATCATTTTTTTTGAAAATCTGCCCCCAACCCCTTAAAAGAGGGGGTGAAATTTTATATGGGACTTTTTGCAGTTTTCAAGGTAGGAAGCTAAAAATCGGTACACACTCTTCGTTACCAACGAAAAATACCTGCCTTATTTTTTTTTAATCTTCGGTGTTACCCCGAATTTAACGCGAGCGAAGCCGCGGGCAAAAGATAGTAGATTTATACATTCAAACAAAAGGCATCAGCGGATCGCTAAAACACATTAAAGCAGCGGGTATTAAATATCATTTGTTTAGCTGATGCTAGTGTTCTGGAGCAGAGCACAAAGAGCGAGAGATAGACGACATTTTTCCATTTCCTTTTCGTAGATGGTATTCATTTCATGATTGTAAATTTTAGTTAAAGATTAATAGGTATCTACATATATTTTCATAACGTTGATTGATCAAGTTTAGCCGCGACAATTGTGGAGTTAAGCGATCTTTGCAAGTCGGAGTGGCTGTTGACAAAATTGTATCAAGTGGATAAAAGAGTTCTCTTAGTCCGATCGGTCGACGATGCAGTCATGGGGAAGAAAGTGCTTCTCTAATTGGAGCAGATTGTGTAAAGAATGCCGCGATGCATTGTATGTATTTCCTCTTCTTTTCCACTTTCGGATACACGTTTCGTTTCCGCACATCATTTGCGTAAATACGAGAACTAGAGCTCTGTACCTGTACTCAGCAGGGTTTCCCTATTCACGTGTACGCAGTATGTGAATAACTCATAAAAATGATATAATATTAGTAAGGTCGAGAGAGTTCAAAAATGTGTATTTGTAAAATGTATCTGCAGTTCGGACCGCAGATACCTATAAAGAGTACACAAAATAGACGTATCGTATAGTACCCTGTTTTCTCCTCAAACACTACGAGTAGACCGATACATTACTTTACACATTAACAATTAAAGAAAGGCTTTGGTTGTGTTTGTATGATTTGCTTTTTTCATAAATACTCGTCAAATTTGTTTGCTGGGTGTTTGAAAACAGAAGAAAATCTGGCCAATTTTTAGTTTTTTGAAAATGTTCCTCTTTTCAATAATTAACACAGAAAAGGAAAGCATAGGAACGTGCAAATAGTAATTTTTTCCGACAAAATAGAGCAACATTTGCCATATCCAGGAAGGAAATGGAGAACTACGTTTGTATGGAAAAACAGCCAGTATGTATGATATTCTCTCAACTTTTCGCGAACGCGTGAGGATGTGCGGCGTATTACTACTCATTAACATCCTTGACTCTTCTATATCATTATATCAGGGTACCTTCGTTAGCGTGCTGTGAAGGTTAATGCCAATTGACGGTGTACTGTTAATAATTAAATAAGTTTTTTTTCAGGCTATAACATCGTCCGTGGGAAAATGTATGTCAAACGTATCATTATTACAGCATTAGATAGGTATTATTATTCGTAAAATACACTTTTGATGTCTGGATGCTTAAGAGAAAATAGTAGATTATACAACTAGTCAGTGTCTAAAGACCAAAGTATTCAATTCATGCGTGTTGCCAGTGAAGACGAATGGAACTGAGACGTGGCTGCTTACTATGGGCCTCTTATGAGACCCTGGTGAAGGTCGCGGGAAGTAGCTGGATGCGGGAGGCGTAGGACCGATCGGTTTGGAGATCCCTGGGGGAGGCCTATGTTCAACTGTGGACGTCTTTTGGCTGAAATGATAATGATGATGATACAACAAGTGAAAAAAGGGGGATTTGATTTGTCAATTCGAGGGACTAAGTTAGATCCTGAGAGCAGCGATGGATTTTAGATTTGAATCCCGAGCAGAGCGAGTGATTCTAGAGTAGAATCTTGAGAGGAGCGAGAGATACAAGGACCGACATGAAATTATATTTTTTTCACGACCTACTCTACTTTTTACCATTAAATATGATCGCCACTGGGCTTCTCATCGGGAGGTCCGAGGTTCGATCCTGCTAAGTACCAATGTGTTTTTTGTTTTTGAATTTCATATTATGTACATTTATCCGATGCTCCTACGATGAAGGAAAACATCGCGTGGCAACCTGCATAAATTTGCAAGTAATTCAAAGGTGTATATGAAGTCGACCAATCCGCACTGAAAAATTGTATCTTTTCAGGTACAATATCACAGATTTTAGCGGCAACAAATAAACTACTTTAATCACTACTTTAATATGAAATGATCCCGGAGACAGACAGTCTTATTTTAACTTAAGTCATTTTTATATTTAACTTAAGCAAACATGTTAACAGACAGAAAAGTATTTACGACAAATTGGTATTGACTAAAATAATTGAGATTTTTTTATTGGATAGGTCTATGAAATAAGTTCATTTAGCCAGTCAGTGGTTAGGTAGTTTAAGGCTTAAGCACGTTTTGATGTATTTTTATTACATCTTTTCGACAAGAGCTTCTTGGTTCCTCGTAAACACGGTTCAAAATAGCTTTTTTTATACCTCAGGGACGAAAAGTAATTTGAATTTAGAATGTGAATATTATCATAGTTTTTTTTTATATTTTATCACAGCAACATGGAATTTTCTATAAAACAGTGTGACTTATTTACATTACCTACAGAAATCACGTCACAATTTAAAAAAACACTTTCTTAATATACTGAAAATGTATTTTTATTTTATGAGCTGTAAAACCAACTCTAGTTCCTGTCTTCGCCATTCAATATATTCATTTTACTAATTTAATAGTTATTTTCTGTGTAATTAATACATATAAATGACAAAAAATATGTTAACAATTATAATACGTGTTAGACTTTAACAATGGAACTTCCTGTCGGACATTGAGACATGGTAATAAAAATGAACCAACGTCGACGAACACATGCCTGCACATCAGACTTAACATTTCTATTGCAAAATAGTACTTACAATGTCATAAGATGCCACACTGTTCGCCTTGATGTGCTGTCGTCCGTATATACCGTGATGCTAGAACTAGATGTCAACTAAGTAACTAATTAATATTAACCTTTCCACGTGATTGCTACGTCCATGTTACTGTGTATGTAATAATGACAATATAAAAGAATATAATATTTATGCTTTAGTTAGACCAATATGACTTAATAAGTTGTATAAATAAAAATAAGACAATTTATTAATTTTTTTAATTCTCTTGTCTGATTTCACTAGATGAATGTAAGTTAATAAATAAACGTGTATCTTTACTCTTAATAAGAGTCACTTAATTTTCTCAAAGCATATATGGTGACACTCTTAGACCATTTAGTACTAAATGGTCTAAGGGTAACACTATGTTAAGCTCGAGTGACGTTCTTTGACAATCTACTATAATTCGTGCTTGTTCCAAATTCAAAATGTTTTCGTTCACTCAGTGAGTAATAGCTGACCTCCGCGCTTAGGTACAAGATAAGTAACTAAACTACCCTTTCCGCGCACACTAAAAGTGCAAAAGCAGCGGGGCTGCGCTTAGAGTATTTTGTACAATGTGCGTATACTCATAGATGTATAAAATAGCAACGTTTTGCGCGCTTTCTTGCGCGCGTTTGATAACATTTACCGTTAGCAACAACCCTATCGCTCGAGCTCGTAGCAACGTGAGGCTTCAGTATTACTAATAACATACGCTAACGCGTGGCGTTAAGGTGTGATTCTGCTTGGATACAAGCTGTAAAAAGACGAAGACTTGATGTACCTAGCCTTTGCTGGGACTAGGTATAAGATCAGCAATGGTGGCATAGTTCCAATCTCAACATTTGCGATTCTTTTTATCTAATCACGAACCATTTATCGCATAACACAAAAAACAGAAGGCACTTGTGCGAGCATAAACACAAATCGAAATTCGTAAAGCTACAGAAGCAAACAACGACCTCTCCTGTTTGCCCCCGCGCCCTCCCGTTAATTGCCAAAACAATTAAACCATATATCAACTGTGCGAATTTTAAGTGTCCGATTACGCCGCACCCTGCGCGGCGCCCTTAATTATTTCAATTCGATATCATTTCCAAAGTTACTGACCGCTACTGACGTAATAGTTAGATGCACTGGCTAGAGCGGGCCTTGCCCATGTAACGGTAACATTAAAGCACGGTTTTGTTTTGGAACGTTTTCAGAATAATAGCACGACATTCATGTCTTCCGAGCCTCAGCAGCACACATAGAAAGCACTTAGAGTGTGGTTATTTTATCATACTATTCCAATATGTGGGTCATTACAGAGTTCTTAAGTCTCCCTTCCCCCAATTCTCTAGACGATGAAAGTAATCAACTCTATTACGTGCACATATTATTGTGAACACGTTTTCATACTTTTTCATTTACCTTACACAAAATAAAACAAAGCGAAAGCACCAAAACCAGAAGCCAGTGGCTTTCCCCCGGATCGTGACGGTTGACACTCATTCTGGCAATGTCAAATCCTATAAAAGCGGCCTGAGCGAAAGCCCCTGTAGAATTCATTTCATCTGGCCGAGGGCGCCGCCGCGCCGTTCAAACATTGGGGGACGATTTCGCGCTGAAAACTAAAAAAGGCCGGCAGCCGGCGACGGGTTATCGTAAACTAACAGTGATACTGGTCGCGTAATAATTGGACGCGTCAATTAACACCTCGCGTGGGCGGCGACGCGGCGCGCACAATGGTTTAATTCACCGGGAGTTTTTGACCGCGATCGTCCGGACCGCGGATATTATCCGACACGATTGACAATCACGGGTTCACGGATCCGTGATTCGTCGACTTGTAGCGTCACACCACACAGCTGTAACCGACACACGTTCGAACACAAAATATGGTTGACGTGAATAGTGTTTCGGAGATTATCGCTTTCGACCGCTGTTAATTTTCGTGTTCCCAGTTTCTGCTTTATGACGTCTTGGATTCAAATAAAAATATACATATAGATAGAGTAACAGAACAGTTACATCCACACCAATATCTACTTAATGCATTTTTAAAGATAAACATCGATATAGTTATTCTAATAAATATTAATTTTAAGCGAAATATGATTTTGCATAATTGAAATACAAAATTGCATTTGTCATTAAATACACTGAGTAATATATTTTAATTATATAAAAAAACAAGAGTAGGGTGGCCGAGAAGTCTAGGCGTCAACATGGTATATTGAAGACGCGGGTTCAAACCCCGCCTGAGACGAAATTTATTCTTTATTGATTTGTTCATTTTCCAAAATAATACTGCTTTCATAAGTCAACTTGGTCAAAATTCTTTAAGAAGAATTTAGAAATTTTATTAATATGTAAACCATGTGTACTATATATTTCATTATATTTGATTACATTATGTTAAAGGTAAATAATTTTGTTTTGTCTTAAATAAAATTATTATTTTTCTGTTATAAGGCTAATGTGAGTTTTTCACCGATCAATTTTCGTTTTAATAAAAAATCTTTTGTAGAATTATCTAGAAAACATTTATTGTATGTTAACACCTGACGTCACCTCTACGTTAACACCTGAGCCAGTAGGAAGTCACCAAAAGTTTGTGTTCTACGTTGACACCTGAGTCAGAGAGTCACCAAAAGTTTGGGCTCTACATTGACACTTGAGTCAGTGACTCACAAAAAGATTTGGCTCTACGTTTACACCTGAGTCAGTCAGTGACTCACCAAAGCCTTTAAAAAATACATATATCTCCACGTTACTTTTAATAGTCGTTATGGTTATTATGCAAGATAATATAAATTCCTGATCATTACACACACTAGAGTGCACATACGTGACCGTAGGGTTGCCAGTTCTAATAAGCGAAATTTCGGGACAGAAACTTGTAAAAATCAGGATTGTCACTTCGAAGTCAGGACAACAAAAAATAACTAGGTTCGACACAGATTCACAAAGCGGAATTTCGGAGTAGAAGCTTGTAACATCGGGATTATCACTTTCCGACTTGAAAGTTTGAAAACACTAGATTTTATCTTAAAAAAGTTAGAAGATAATCCAATCATAGTATTTAGTCACTGCTTTACTATGGAAAATAGGCTAGATGACAAAAAAAATTTTTGCTTTAATAGAAGCTCATTTATATAATAAACAAAAAGAAAAAAACGGTTTTCGAATAACTATAAAAACAACCAAAATATAAGGTATTAAAAATTATTCTCCATCTCTTTCTAGCAAAACGGCAATTTACAAGGACTTTATATGACCGTACTCAACGATGACGTCACGGTTGATGTCGGACGATCTCTCTGTCTAATCGCCTTCAACAACACCCTAACAACCTAAAATGCTTGTATCTAATATATTTCTAAGCCGATTTTAATTCTAATTTCACAGGACTGCATCTTTTTCCACGGTATTTTAATATTTAATGACGAGACGTAAAAATTTGAATTCAGTCATCATCCCGATTGTCAAATTTTTGTGATCCGGTCAACAGTCGGAGTATTTTGCGTCTCCTCGGGATATTTATCTCTCAAAATCAGGACGTTCCGCTCAAATCGGGACACCTGGTAAACCCAGTGACCAGAGTGTTAAAAGTAACACGGCAGCAGTCTACTTAACCAAAATCATTATCGCACTTCCCTATCTCATCAATCTACTAGGGCTGCGGGTGCGCCAGCGGCGACCGCTTCAACTATCATTTTGTTAACGTTTCGACATTTTAAATGATATAATAAATTCGCATTATCGCTGCGGCACGAACAAAATTGTTTTTGTTCCGGACTGGCTTAAATTCATTGCTCAGTGTATAGGACATATTCATTTGTACTTCTGCTTGCGCTGTTCCATCATCACATTTATATGTATAAAGTGCTACAATAATAGTGAGTGAAATGAATTTCGAAATATTTTAACGTCGTCATTTTCCCATGTCGATTGTGCATCATTATGCGTTCAAATCGCAAATCGTGTAGTTTTGATTATATCGTATAATTTTGATTTCATTAAATTAATCGCAAATTTTCTATCCTTATTAATTTTCTATTTTCTATCTATATTTATTTTTATTAATTAAAGTATTTTACTTGATTTATAGAAATGTCAACATTCATACGGCCTTGACTACGAAATTAGATAGTACATATTTACTATAGATAGTTTCAAAATTATCATGAAAATTTACTTGCCACCATCGAGAGTTCTCTTTTGGTTGATTAATGTATGTATTACATTATGTGGGTAAATGTGTTTGAGATCCTTTAAAAAGGTTTCTCGGTAAAGATGACAGATGCAAAGACGAGTACAACACTGCCTACTCGCCAAGCAGAAATATTCCTATTCAATATATACGGTATTTTGAATATTTTAATAACATTTGTGAATGTATGTTATTGTTATTCTATGTATGTAACATTGCTAGAATACAATAAGCCGGCAACATATTATTTTTATTTAATCAATCGGTTGATTGTTTCGGGCGGGGTGATGTCAGTGACGCGGCCAGCCAGACCTTTCCGAGTGAAATATTGTTGCAATCAACGGCTGCACATAACTACAGTTAACGAATATAGATTTCATTTTATCACATCGGCCTGTTAAACGTGAAATTAATCGTTCACTGTGTTTCGCGAGTGTACCTGCTGGTTTTGGTTTCGAGGGACTCGGCTGTAGCCCCATTAACGATTATTGGCGCAACTCTGAACTGGCACCAGCTATTATTTGCTAATCAGGAACAACTAACTAACTACACTTTGTTATACTTCGTACTGAGTCCTTAACATATATTCTCATTGTGCTTAAACGTAGTTAGATGCGCTATACAATCTCTACCGTTTTAGACTGCAAAGCAAGCATTTGTGATCGACCAATATTTATCTATGTATGTAGGCATTGCATTCAAACTGACATTTATAATCTTTAAGAATTATTTTATAGATAACATTGATTAACATTGATTATTATTAAATCGTTTTTTGGTCTCAAACTAATTAAAAGAAATAGGTAACTCAAATTTTCATCGCCACGTGACCGCCTTACAGCGGTAGCTTCGTTCGCCACAGCTATAGGGTATAGTGTCTGAGTCAAGGTGCCAGAAATTGAACTTTGCTCATAAAACCATATGGGAGGTGAATGTTGGTGCAAGCTCCAGCTCTCTCTCTTGACATTGCTTACCATAGTTACTACAACTATGGTAAACAATGTCAAGAAAGCGTACTTCTCAGCATTTTCCCGCTTTTACATAAACTGGCTGTTCCGTGGTAGGCTACGGAATTAGTGGCTACGGCTTGAGTAAGGGGCGCCATTAAAATCTAGATATCTATATCAACTATCCAGTGTGGTCCGGAGAATGTCATTGACAAAGCCATTTATCCGTGCCGCAAACTTAACTATAGGAGATCACTATTCAGTTATTAAATGCAATCAATTTTCAATGCGTGTAATCCGCGGAAACAAAATTTTGAATGTCGACATCACCCCTGTACAAATATTGACAAGCGCGCGATGCGTCCCGAATTCCCACGAAAAAACATTCGCCGGCAATATAATTGCGGACCACCCGAACCGAAGCCGACGGCGTATGGTATAGTTCACAAATTAGTCTGGCCGCTGAAAACATTTCATCGAAGGGCGCCCGTACCGGTGGTTGTGATGTATTAACATTTATCGGCTTACAAATTAAAGATAACCCGTGCGTCATCGCGGAACGCGGGCGCGGCGGAATCGAAACTTTTTTTCGCAAACAATATTCGCTGTACGACCGTCCGCTAATCGGGCGCGTGAAAATTTCACTGCTGGCTGATACATTTTTTAATTTCCTCTTTTAATTTCAAAAAAGTTCTAGCCGTTTAAGTGTTTAAGCGGCGCCGCGGGACTATCGCGCACGTATGATTGCACATGAATTATGCACAGTTGAAATTTTAATTTATTGAACTTTATATCCCGCGCTTATTTGTTTCAATAATATAAACTGAACGCGGTCAAAGATTAACGACCGTGTATAAACCGTTTTGCATTGCACCGAGGTGTCACTGCTTTTATTATAATATTTTACGTTATGCAGACGCGGAATTGTGGTTAACTTTACATGTTACATTGAACTTGTTGCTTTGATCTCTATCTCTGTTTGTTACAGTACATTATGCTAATATATCTCAACTGTAAGATTTTCAAAAGAATAGGCTTCGTTATAAGATTAATATTATCGCATGCACAGCTAACTTGTTGTAGTATTATATTATTTTTTGGCATCAAAATAAAACCTTTTCTTGGAAGATATATTTTTACAATTCTGTAGGATCGGGGGCGGAATAACCCACAAAGAAAAAACTTATAGGATAAAACTGAAATCTGTAGGTTAGGTTAGACATTGTGACCACCAAACTGCATGTTGCTTGCCTGCTTGCACGCTGCAGGCTTGTTTTATGCTTATTTGGGATTTTAATTAAACCTTGGATATCTTGAACACTCTACATTGACGATATGTGGATGAACATATCATTAAACGTTAACGTTTAAACAATGGTCAGTTTTAGTTAGCCATTTTATGAAATACAACCATTTCCTGAAATGGTTGTAAGGCACTTATTATGAATCGGAATCGAACCGCGTTCGGAATGTAGTTTCTACAGAGAAAAAGAAGTAAACCATGCAGTTACTTAATTCAAAAAGTATGTGTGCAATGTAAAATATCCATAACTAAAGAATCTATTTTCTCAAAAAAATTTGCCAAGAAATTCATAAAATAAGTAGATCTAGGTAAAAGGTTTTCAGTTAAGATCCAAAAATAAGTGAATCCACTTAAAAAGAAGTAGAGTTGGCAACAATGCCTGATGACTTGCTGTTGGGGATTTTTTAAGATTTTCATGGTTTGCAGAGGGCATTGTCGCTATAATCTTTAGTTAAATACATTGTTGTGTATTTATTTTTTTACGGATTATAGTAAGAAAAAAGGAAAACGTGCAAAGAGGTTGCACACTCTCGCTATAAAAACGTACTAAAAACCACCAAAACGTAATAACTAGCTGTATGGAATATGTCTCAATTTAAAATATTAAGAGTAATTATTTTCTCGCGGTCAATGATAAAAAGTAGAGTACCTAACACGTGGAATTAAAAATCATCTCGGCTCTTGTATCCCTTGATCCCTTGATATTGATGTTATAAACAAATCACTTTTGACAAATCGTATATAACAGTATGATAATAATGTCAGTGAAGTAAATACTTATCTTTATTTTGACACATCTTTTCTTTTTCATAAAAAATATTTTTAACTCGTTTCGAAATTGTTGTTACATACCTATGTATTATCCACGAGTAAGTTTACATAGTTAGTTTCATGATGCAGTTGAGTACGCACATCATATAACAAACACTAACAATAACATATTTCCAGTTATACACTAACGTATTTGTGATGATGCCATAAAGCGAAATCGAATTAAACATGCACTTTATACGTACGCCAGCGAATAAGATTATACATCACTTCGAAATGCAATCAAGAATGTTTAACAAATCAATTATATTGCAGACTATAGTAGCGGGACAGCAAAATTAGATTCGTACAGCACAAATCTAATTTTGCATCCAGTTATTGTGGTTTCGGCCAAGTATCATTGTATATTTGCTGACACGACAATTGGGGGTGATTCATCTAGATCCTTTCCACCCGTAAATATAAAAGGAATGATTATTACGTATTGTGATTAAAAAAATACCGCTTATAAAGTTACTTTATCAAAGAAAATCGTTAACATAGGCAGATCACACAATGAACTCTCGGCGAAAAACTAATTTCTCTCGTCGCCCGTCTATTCTATCAGTGAGTAATGCAATAATATAGCCGAGTGACAATCTGGAACAAGCTAGTTTTGAACGTGCGCGCATAGTCGCCGAGATTTTTTGATTCCATAACAAGCGGCCGCTGTAGTGCGACGAGCCCAGGGGCGCGTTCAGGGCCTTCGCGCTAAATTTCAGACTTTTCGCTCTAACCCCGTTCAATATCTTAGAGCGTGATGTATCGGGGAAACAACCGGCTCCTTCAAGACCTTTGACTGTCAGAGCAAGTTACAACCGAGCCGAACAACCATCGAATTTGATGGTTAAAAAGCGACTGTGCAACGAACGCAGATGCGCATTCAGAATCTTCGCGCCAAGTTCAATTTTTCGTTCTCGATAAAATTTTTTAGAGCGTAACATTTCAGTGAAACAACCGACCCGTTTAGGACCTTAGACTGTCAGAGCAAGTTACAACCGAACCGAACAACCATCGAGTTTTATGGTTAAAACGGGAATGGAATGTCAGGGACATTTATTATTGTCAAACTTTCGTTTGATAATAATAAATGTTCTATTAAGTTATCCGCTAGAAATAGAAATGAAAAATTCACGTGAAAGAAGTTATCGCAGCAATGCGTTCAACACCTCTGAGCGCGTTAAATTACTTCAAGGTACTTACAGCAGGCGTAGCACGGGGGGGGGGTGCGATGTCAGACACCTCCACGTGGTGCACCCTGGGCAACCCGGCAGATTCTCTGCCGCGGGCTAATAGTCTGACGAAAGGACCCCCATGGAGGGGGGGGGGGGGGCGTGGGATGGCCGGGCTTAGCCCGGCGGGCCACTTCGTGTGGCCACCCGCTTCATGCGGAGAAGGGCGAAGTCCCCTCTTCTTATGTTAAGAAGAGGTGTGGCTCTCGCTGGAAGCCGATTCCGGCGGCTACCTCTTGTGGTAGTGAGGATGAGGGCGAGCTTCTCGCCGTGGCGCTTCGCACTGGTTGGGGATTTCCCCGAGCTTCGGCTCACCCGCGCGGCGGTGGATCCAGTGGGATCTGCCGTCGGGCAACCCGTTACCCGCACTGAGCGGGCCGGGAGTCCGGCGCACTGAGCGTCGGGCCGCGTGGAAGACAACCACAATAAAAAACCAATTTCGGGGTGTAGAGCGGCGCAATTCTGTGCCGCTCCACAAAGTAGCAGAGCCAGATGGGGAGTCCGGCAACGGACGTGTCACAGGCAGAGGGTCAGCGGGAATAAGGCCTGGCTGTTGTCCCCTTCCCCTTGTCTTGTGACGGACGGAGAGCTGCTGGGGGGGTTTTTAGTGGGTAGGCGCGGGCCGTGTACGGTCTGGGGAGTCCCACATATCCTCGTGGTTTGGCTCGACCACGAGGAATGCGTCAATGCATTTTCCCCCCTCCCAAAAAAAAAAAAAAAAAAAAAAAAAAAAAAAAAAAAAAAAAAGGCGTAGCACGGGCTGGGGTGCGATGTCAGACAACCTCCTTGTGGTGCACCCTGGGCAACCCGGCAGATTCTCTGCCGCGGGCTAATAGTCTGACGAGAGGACCCCCATAGAGGGGGGGTGTGGGATGGCCGGGTTCAACCTGGCGGGCCACTTCGTGTGGCCACCCGCTTCATGCGGGGAAGGGCGAAGTCCCCTCTTCTTGTGTTAAGAAGAGGTGTGGCTTTCGCTGGAAGTCGATTTCGGCTTGCGGAGGTGAGGCGATTCTTATCGCCATGGTGCTTTGCACCTTCTGGGGATTTTCCCTGAGCTTCGGCTCACCGCGCGGCGGTGGATCCAGTGGGGTCTGCCGTCGGGCAACCCGTTACCCGCACTGAGCGGGCCGGGGGTTCGGCGCACTGAGCGTCGGACCGCGTGGAAGACAACCACAATAAAAAACCAACCGGGGTGTAGAGCGGCGCAATTCTGTGCCGCTCCACAAAGTAGCTGAGCCAGGTGGAGAGTCCGGCAACGGACATGTCACAGGCAGGGGGTCAGCGGGAATAAGGCCTGGCTGTTGTCCCCTTCCCCTTGTCTTGTGACGGACGGAGGAGCTGCTGGGGGGGGTTTTAGTGGGTAGGCCCGGGCCAAGTACGGTCTGGGGAGTCCCACATATCCTCGTGGTTTGGCTCGACCACGAGGAATGCGTAAATGCATTTTCCCCCCTCCCCAAAAAAAAAAAAAAAAAAGGCGTAGCACGGGCTGCCGGTGTTGTGCGGTGTTCCACAGGGATCGGTCCTTGGACCCCTCCTGTGGAACATCGGATATGACTGGGTGCTACGTGGCATAACCCTGCGAGGGGTGGATGTCACCTGTTATGCTGATGACACCTTGGTGACAGCTCGCGGGAAGACATATAGGGCAGCAAGCCTTCTTGCTACCGAGCTGATAGTGGGAGGAGTTTCCATCGGTGTCGGGTCGACGATGAAGTATCTGGGAATCGTCCTCGATAGCCGATGGAACTTCAAGGAGCACTTTGTGCGACTGGCTCCAAAGCTAATGAAAACGGGCATGGCACTTAGTCGGCTAATGCCGAACCTCGGTGGTCCGGAAGCGGGATGCCGGCGCCTCTTCGCAGGAGTGGTCCGTTCTATTGCTCTGTATGGAGCGCCCATTTGGGCAGAGGCCCTAACTGCCCATAACAAAACCCATTTACGCCGCGCGCAACGGGTCACGGCGGCGGGCGGTTAGAATCATCCGGGCCTATCGCACCGTCTCCTGCGTGGCGGCTTGCGTGTTGGCGGGTGCACCTCCTTGGGAGTTGGAGGCCAAGGTGCTTGCAGTAGTATATCGCAAAACTGCGGATGCCAAAGCACGAGGCATAAATCCACTCCCAGAGGAGATAGAGCGCTGGCGAAGGGACGCCGAAACGGTGGGTCATGGAGAATGGCGTAGGAGGCTTGAAGAGCCAAGCGCTGGACATCGCACCATAGAAGCGATTTTGCCGGTGCTAGAACAGTGGATGGCACGGCGGGGCGGCTCGCTCTCTTTCCGCCTCGTGCAGGTCCTTTCAGGGCATGGTTGCTTCGGGAGGTACCTGTGCAACGTTGCGGGGAGGGAGCGAACTGCCATTTGCCACGAGTGTGGGGCGTCGGACGATACGGCGCAACACACGCTAGAGGTGTGTCCGGGTTGGGCAGATGAGAGGGTAGCCATGGTGGCAGTCGTAGGGAGCGACCTGTCGCTACCGGCCGTAGTTCACGCCATGGTCAATAGTGACGAAGCCTGGCAGGCGGTAAAGGCCTTTTGTGAGGTGGCCATGAGCGGGAAGGAGGCCAGGGAGCGGTCCCGCGAAGAGGATCCCCTGGCGGACCCGCTGAGGCGAAGACGCGTTGGTAGGCGGCGCCGGGCATATGCCCAAGCGCTGGTGCCCTAAAGGGAGTGTGGATGCGACTTCCGGGCGATAGAAGAGGACAACTATCGCCCGGAACAATAGTCGATGGTGTGGCAGCGCGGCGACATACACGTTTTCCGGTATGTCGCCGCATCGCGGAGTAGAGCGATCGTGACCGCGGGTTGGTGAGCCCGTGATGGGCGTAGCGATGGCTCGTGGGGTTCTCGGAGATAAGGTCCGACTGTTATTCCGAACCCACGACCCATCGCTGATGACGGAAAACAGGAGGAAGTTTTAGTGGGTATTCCCAACTGGGTGAGTCCCACACACCCCCGCACCGAATGTCCTCCGGTGCGGGATAGTGCGTAAACGCATTTTTACCTCCTTATAAAAAAAAAAAGGCGTAGCACGGGCTGCCAAGAAATTTGTGATAAGACTCAGTGACACGTATTCCTTGATCTTCCGTGTGCAATTTTATCATGTCAGTCACACTAAGGCTGCGTTCCGAAAATCAATAAGAGTCACTATCAGCGCGCTCAAACGCGTCCCGAAATGTTGTGAGCGCGGTAATGTTAGCCGGCATGAAGAGCCACATGACGTCATCGTTAACGTCATATAGAAGTTACGACGCTAATGCTCTGGAGTGAAATCACTTTATGCGAACTGTTAGTCTGACATTCGATAATTGTGTTTTCGGTTCAAAATGAATGTACCTGCTTCTGGACCGAAATCGTAAGCATGCAGATAGCATTTTCAGTGTTCTCCTTAATTTGGACAAGGCGATTATAATTGTTAGCACTGTGAGCGCTATTATCGGACCGCAGCCTCAATACGCGCTGCCGTGCTACTCTTTAAGACATAGATATTATGTCACTGAAATTATGAGATAATGCGTGACTCAAGTCCCGTCTTGGCAGCCCGTGCTACGCCTGCTGAACGCGCCCCTGTCCTCACACGATATCGGCCGCGTTATTACAAAACCCATAAAACATTCTGTGCGGCGGGCGACGCTGTTCCATTGACGACTGTCAACCGAAAAACGTAATACAGAGTGCAATAAAGTTGCAATCGTGTCCACCACGGGAAAAATCTCGCGCTGCCAAAGTGAAATAGTCACTTGCAATAACGCTTTGCAAATCCAATATACAGAATGGTCCCTGGACTTTGCCTATAGCTACAAGTATAATGTTTGATTGAACGTTGTGTGCTGGCTTATGAAAAATCAACAACACACAAAGACCTGTCTATGTCAGCACACCAATTTATTTTATTCTATTGTAAAAATATTTCACAAAAAATAAAAACCGACTCTAAAGACGCTAAAAAGTAAAAAAAAATATAAGAATAGGCAAAGCATTACATTTTTACATAAAGTGGTGAGATGGGATGATTTCCTGTAAAGTCTAAACAACTCAGATGATTTTGTTGTTTTTTCAATTTATTTATTTGAATAATAACTTTACTAAGTTGTCTAATAATACTATAATAAAAAATATGTATACCCTGTAATTGATGACTACAAATATCTCGAACAAAAAACACACGAGCACATGGGCAAATTTTAATCCTTTGCTATTACAGCATTTTCTGTGGCGTAGATAGGCCAATAGATCATAGTGATTTGATTTAATTTTACTGTTAACCGACAGCTCTTTACTTAATAATGAGCTGGAGAATTCGGCATGGACAGATCCAGAGAACGCTCCGCTGTAGGACAGCAAATGGCTGATAAATTATCTATAGTCCATTAGCTGGCCGGTGTCTGGCAATGCGCTAATCTGCAGTCGACATTGCAACTGTAACGTATTCAAAGTGTAAGTAAGTAAACAAACGTTTTCTGTTCGGTTATCAAAGTGAGTGAAACTATTGTGGTGACAAATGTGTTATTAATTGATATTACATTTTGTTGTCCAATAACTATCGGGTCGGTTACGTTAAAACTATTACACTTACGAGGTCTATTACAAAAAATGCGAAGATTACGGTTTTCTTCGTTAAAATTGCATACCTTTCGTTGGTTACTCACGCGGACCTAATTTGGGAGCTCTTATTTACAGATTCATCAAAATATTTATTTTATGTGACACAATATCCTTCACTTCAATAATAATAAAATATATTTTCATTATAATAGGCTAGATGATGACAAAAATTTTTTTTTTGCTTTAATAGAAGCTCATTCATATAATAAACAGAAAGAAAAAATCGGTTTTCGAATAACCATAAAAACAACCAAGATATAAGGTATTAAAGATTTTTCTTCATCTCTTTCTAGCAAAACGGTAATTTACAAGGAGTTTATATGGTACCGTACTCAACGATGACGTCACGGTTGATGTCGGATCTCTCTGTCTAATCGCCTTCAAATTAACAACTTAAAATGCTTGTATCTAATTTCTAAGCCGATTTTAATTCTAATTTCACAGAACTGCATCTTTATCCACGGTATTTTAATTTTTAATGACGAGACGTCAAAATTTTAATTCAGTTATCATCCCAATTATGGCTCCTTGGAAAATAAAAAAAATTTTAATCTCATCAAATATTTTATCGAATAGACGTAAAAAAATTCAGATTATGTACGAAATTCTCTATCGTTTAAACGTAACAAAATGTTTTTTAACGTTCGCTTAAACTGTTGTATTATTTGTATGTTTATAAATCGAAACTATAATTTTTATAAATAAAAAAAAATATTATAATTTTTTACGAATAAAATAAAACTGCTATACATTTTGCCGAGCCGGCGATGCCAGTTTGTTTATAGTAACGCGCGACGCAATTTTGTGATAGGAATCTTAAGACTTACATAATAACTCAGGAACAGCTGAAAAAAATATTTTAAGTCCATAGAATATTTTCTTATTTCGGTAAAATAATAATTACTACGTTTTATTACACGACTAAGTTGACAAACAAGCAGGCTGCCCACCTGATAAGTAAGTGAATACAGTCACCTATGTATAGTACGAGTGGTCCCTGCTACACTTGCTATACAACCTTTACAAGGACGCCAATATACGCAACGTATACCTACTTGTGATTGTGACGTAAGATGTAAAGTCCCAGTACCCAGTAATTTCACTGCGCGTCTTACCCATTGATTTACTACCAAACGTAGATAACGCATGAACGTTCGAAAAGTGGGCCGGTGAAGAACTGCCCAATCGGGCCTCGTGCAGTTCTTTTCCATGCGTTGGAGCGACAACGCGATAAGCAATTTTGAGCATTATGTTTGAGAGTATAAAGTTGATATTTTCTTGTAGCAATTACTTAAACGTCAAATTTAATGTGGCTAGGTATGAAATGATATAACTGCACACGGTTGTACTTCAAATAGTTGACGTAATAATAAAGAATAAGGTTGAATTCGATAAATACGGTACTTTCTTTATGGTAATTATAATTCGGGTGTGCATATTCAACTACCTATTTAACAGCGTACAAATGTATAGTCGATTAGGTGACAGATTTCAAGCGCGTTTTTGTATGAAGTGCTCTATCTACGTTTGGTAGTAAATCAATGGTCTTACCCTTCAAACCGGAAGACAGCAATGCCAGAGGCCCTAGACAAATGCCACACGCTAACTTTTGCGCAGTCGTTCCTCAGAATAAATGTATGGAGATGCCATTAGCTGCGGAAAAATAGCGTGAGGTTGTCGTAAGCTAATGTCATTTCCATACATTTTTTCTGTGGAACGACTGTGGAAAATTTAGCGTGCGGCATTTGTCTAGTGGGGCAGCACCGCTGCATGGCGACAGAAATGGGCTTTTTCGCAAAACGTCTACTTCGCAAAATGTCCAGTCGTAATATGTATGTAGATAACTCTAGACTATCCTCTGGTAAACGAGATTTAGGCTTACTAATACCTTCATAATTCTAATCAATTCCCTTATGGATTCTTCTCATTTACAATTACATAATACCTTTTCAAATTTACTGAGGAACTATAGTCTGCTGCAACACCTATTCCAAGACCCCGAACATGCAAAAAATAACAGTCTTCGTAATTTGGAGGGGACTATTAAATAACCTCCTGTCCTGAATACTAATCAGTTATATAGATGAAGCTAAATCCAGAAGCTAATTCTATTCCATTAATAAGCTGAGAGAGAAACAATCAAATCATACACTCTGTGCTATGGAACATAACCGGATTCCAAATGACTCTTGAAATGGAGCTGGAACATTCACGTTGTGTTTTAATGGCTCGAAAGCAATTTTGACAGCTTTAAAGTTTCGAATCATATTTTAAATCTAGTTGTTTGTATTTCAAACAAAAACTGAGTTGAATTTGAAATCTACAGATAATTTCGGTCGTTGTCGTTGTCGGTGGCGCTGTGGACTCGGCATTTCCCTTCCAATCGGGAGGCCCGGGGTTCGAGACGGCATGTACTAATGGGTTTTTCGTTTTTCGAATTTCATATGTATATTTATCTGACGCTCCTACGGTGAAGGAAAACATCGTGAGGAAACCTGCATAAGTCAACCAATCCGCACTGGGCCAGCGTGGTTTGACTAAGGCCTAATCGCCCTAACATAACTAGTGAGGGTAGGCTCGTGCCCCCTGGTGAGGACGTACATGAGCTGTGATGAGAACGTTATGAGCTACATACCTAAGGCTAAAATAAACAAACTTAAAATATTGAATTAATCCGTAAAATTTGAATGAAATAGCAATTACGGACTTTTGACATCAATTCAAATCTTGTTTATCGATGTAGCGTATATCTGGTACAATCGGATATTCGTCTCCAGCGGGATGAATAGAAAACGACCAAGATCAATTAATACGGCACCGACCGGCCATGTAGGTGATAGGGTTGTCACCAATGAGCAAGCGACGTTGACTTACCTATTGTCCAAAATTTTTATAAAATACGTCTATGCTTTGCTAAATAATATTCAATTGCGATATCAAATCCTAAATGTTAACAAATTACAGAATTTGGTTTTGTCTTTTAAAAATGCCTTTCCTTATAATAATTTCTGAGTTTGGTCAAGTTACTCTTTTGATATGTAAGTATTACTTAATAGGAAGCAAGTTTGTCACACTAGCTAGAACTAGAACATAGTGTCACAATCTATACTCAGGCGCAGGTCGGTGACATAATTCATACGGTGATTATACCGATATGTTAGAGGTAGACGTGACATTTAGTATTCAGTAAATGATGTGTTCATTTTACTAATTAAAGATAAAACTTACTCTAGGCCGATTACTATAGCTTTTAATTTAATTTCTTACACGAAAACCATCAGTAATGAAGTCAGCCATCGGAATTGTTTCCTTATCACGCTTCCCTAGCATTCGTGACATAAATCTTATAAGATTATTGCTATTAAGCCCGTATTGCAATAATGGCAGTATCAGGCATATATGAATTTACACTGTGTTATTCATTCAACATTTTAATTCAGCGATCCTTCTGACATGATCGCATTGTAACGGACACGCGCAACTTATAGAGAGCGGTCTTGCTAATTTGTCGTGCAGGTAATTGTGAAAAGTACCGCCGAGATACGATTATTTTAAATCTTCTTATCTATATAAATAAAAATGGACCTTCGAAATGTATGTACGCCCATAACTTTCGAACGGCTGCACCAAATTGGATGATTCTTGGTTTTATGTATTCTGTATTGTTAGGACAAGGTTTGTATAAAAGAGTGAAAAATTATTACAGGAAAAAAATATATATGTTCACGTAAAAGTGACGAACTTGACAGATTGACATTCAGGCTACTCCAAATCTATGGTTCCTTACGCTGTTGTTGTGGTTATTTAGTATACCCGTGCGGGACCGGGGCGGGCAGCTAGTGAGAAATAAATTGCAGCTCCATCCTTCCTTCCATACCAGTCCAGCAAGTATGATTTTTATATTAAATCTTAATAACTAAAGGTCTCAGACTAACAGACAACTGTGACTCGGCTACTATTAAAAATATTCAAAATCTTAAAAAGAAAACGGTGAAAAATAAGTGATTTAAAGTTTTTTTAAACAGCCCAATATAGCTCAGCTCTTGGACAATTCGTCTCAAAAGTCTTACACCAGCAACGCATTTTGTGATCTGAGGAATAAACAATGGCACACTCTCGTGTAACATGAAAGTTGCAATAGTACGACAAGCACAAGGTAGATCGCGTCCGTCAGGGCGTCGCGTCAGCCCTACACTACCTCAGCGTGGAATTAAAAGCTAAACTTCGTTACCATCGAGTTTTGTCATTGAAATTGAAAGAAACTTGTTACGTCGTCTATGATTTCAATTTCAAAAGCGGATCCGATGACTTGATTGGTTCCCGGCGCACAAGGACCAGAGATCGTGCCTACGTGATTCTTTCCCGTTGGCTCGGACGGGTGCTTGCGTGAAAGGGATTTTGCAATAAACAAGACACCAATCAACTTGTTTCAACTTGTTTCCACTTGACGCCGCCGCCGTTGCAATTAATTTTATAAAACCCGTGACGTTTCTTTCAGCGCTTCGTGCAGTGGAAGCATTAAAGAACAGTGTGAAAAAATCCCACACAGATATATCGCACCTTAACAGAGATTACTGACACCAATGAAATAAAAAAAAATATCTGTTAAGCGTTAGAAATTATCTGTACTGTTCCGTGTAAAGCTTTCTTGGCACTGTATAGGTGACTAGCTTTCCGCTCGCGGCTTCGCTCGCGTTATTATTGTTTTCCCGAGGGAATTTTATATTTTCCCGTAGGAAAAATAATGTAGTAGCCTATTATAGAAAATACTATTATTTATATTTAGGAGCTCGGATAATAAATTTCATAGAAATTGGAGCAGATTTAAAATATTTTCCATAGAAACTTTCAACCCCTATTTTGCACCCTAAGGGGGTGAATTTCAATAAACCATGAAACACGTGTTCAATGAAATGTTTTTAAGAGCATTAATCAAAATTGTTGCTAATTTAAAAAAAATCCATACAAACTTGCAAACTCTATTTCATCCCTTCAGTGTTACATTTTTTAAAAATCCCTACTTAGTGTGCGTCCGCATTTTGAATTAAAACAACTGTCCAAATTTCATGTTTTTTTTTATTGCAGAAAGTTGGCAAACAAGCAAACTGCCCACCTGATGGTAAGTGGTAACAGTTACCTATAATACATGTGGCTCTTGTGAGATTCGCAGCAAAACTGCAACCCCCACAAGAACCACAGTGTACGTTGCCAACTTGTGACACAAGATGTAAAGTCACATTACCCAGTAATTTCACTGCCATACCTTACCCTTCAAACCGGAACACAGCAATGCAAGCACTGCTGCTTTGCGGCAGAAATAGGTAAGACGGAGGTACCTAAGCAGACGACCCTGGTACAGAGTCTCCCTCCAGTTTCTACCATTCATGTTTCTACCATTAGCAGTTATTTAGTCTATAGATGGGAACTTCTGATTTTATATTTTATATAAATTTTGTTCCTCGATGTTACATTGGTATTAGCTCGGACGATGGAGACTGTGGCATTATTTAAAATATTTGCGAGCCAATCAATTCGCACAACCCAGACAGACAGACTGATTGACAGGAAGCATAAGGCCGGCCAAGAAAGTGGTGTACCTCTACTAATAAGCCACAACCGAAAAGCAGCCGAACCGCTGCTTTCGACCAATCAGCACGCTACATTACCACGTCATCGAACATTCAGAAGTCAGTCTATGCGCTCTGATTGGTCGATCGCTACAGTTCGGCTTCGTTTCGGCTGTAACTATTTTAGTAGAATTTGGGGACTGATAAAACTTCGCGTATAAATAACATATCGTTAAAGTTACCTAGATAGTTGTCAGCGTGTTATTGCAATGGAAAGTCAACTATGTCGTGTTATGGCATAAAACTGAATTTCAATCTTAGCGTGGTGTTGGTAAACTACTTTTTGGCTGACCGTACTCGTGGACTGATAGATAATACAAGGTTCAGATAATCACACAACCAACCTCTGCAGGCCTATTCGCTAACTACGTTTGGTAACTAGAACTGTCATCTTTGAAAGAAAGAAAGAAAGAAAAATAATTTATTTTGGCCACACAATAAATTAAAAATACACAAAAAAAAGAATAATGTAGTGCAAATATTGTGCGAGGCCAAAAAGGTCCGAGCCTCGGCATATGCTTTCGCTACAAATAAGTGGTATTCTGCGAAGGCGCTGGTATCCTGGCAGGGCCTTGTAAAGAAAGACTCAAGAGATGTCAAACTACTTCAAGATCTTTTAAATTAATAAATAATAAAAAAAGATTAAAGCTTTGGCTGCATGGCTTATTCAGCCAGAGCCTTATAAAAATGGAACACACAAAAACCAGCACGAAAAGTTAACACCGAAGGCTTATGAAACGCAACCACAGACGTATACATGTCTGTGAACGAAACGCGTGAAAGACACTTCATATCCATTACTGGTTTAGCAATCTTATGTGTTACGGCAGCGTTCATGACAGCAGTAATGGATGTTAAGTTCCTTTCAAAAATGACATTTCTGTTAGCAACCGAAGTTACATAATAGGCCTGCTGGTCACCGAAGAGCGCGCAAGCTACTGTGATTAATTAGTTGTGAGGAAATCATTTCCAGCTGTAAGCGTTTCTAGATCCCAGGTGCCCACCATGCGACGACAGAAGTTAAGCGTTCAGCGGCCAACTTTTCCGGAGCGGACGCGGCGCCGGGAAAATAGCTGACTAATGCTGCGTTGAATTAAAAATTAAACGCGCGGGCACGTGTTTCTACGTTTGTCCCGGCCATTAACATTTATATCCGAGTTGGTTTAGCGCTAGACAAATAGCGGGAAAGCCATGAAGTTTGTTGGCCAAACGAGGCATAACCGCCTAAGTTTATTAAATAAAATAATAGGGGCGCACTTACAATCGGCCGCGCTCGCTCGAGGCAACCAAGTTACACAAAACTATTGCATATTTTATTAGTGTACACCGCGGTTATGATTTATTCAAGTAACATTTCGTAGTCGCTCGCCGTATCGCCTTTTGTGTTACTTACGACGCACGGTCGCGTGGTCTGTCAGTAGCCGGTGAGACGCTCTTCTTTGATAACTTACAATTTTCCTATTATACGTGTATTTCATGTAAAGCTGTGATTCTTAACTTTCTACTAGCAGCACCTCAAAACTAAAATCACTCACTAAGTGCTCTTTATCGACTTATAATAACTTATAGTCATCATCATCATCATAACAAGTCATATCAGGTCATATGCGTCCCCACCGCGGGCTTCGGGCCTACCCTAAGTTATGGTGTTTTAGGCCTTAATCAACCACGCTGGCCCAGTGCGGATTGGTCGACTTCACATACACCTTTGAATTTCTTGGCAGATGTGTGCAGGTTGCCTCACGATGTCTTCCTATATAGGAAAATTTATAGTATTGGTTCATATTTCGAGCTTTCTATAATGTAGTTATAAATATATTTAATGCTGAACCAGCGGCTTGATTAGATTTTATAAACATTTTTACCACCAAGTAATTCGTTTTTCCACCGAAATGTACAAGATATCAATGATTCAATTTATCGTCATTTGGCCTTCTAATAACTTTATTGCGTTGAACACTATAATGCCTGTAGGTATTCATTGTATTTGTGCTACAAATATTACCTATTATGAGCTTTAACGGAATAAAAGATCCCTTTAGCCATATTGGTAACTGTTTGTTTGATAACTGGTTACGATTATATCAATCAGATTTACATAAAAAATGGGAATGACATTTCCAAATAATTTTTATTTCAATCTTTAGAAATAACAAACACTAAATATACATAGCAGTATCACCAACGAGTAGGTAACGATCACTTCTATTAGACCTAGTCCAATAAATACTCGTACACCAAGCTACTCGTTTAATTTCGAAATGGCCACATATATTACTAAATGGCGCGCCAGAGGTAGTGTGAGATTCGTTAAGTACTAAAGCGCTTGTAGATTATGCAATTGACAAACAGGTAAGACATCAAGTAACCACGTATGAAATAACACCTGTTAAAAAAATATACAGATAGTCGCTGAAGCTCGAAAAGATAACTTTTTGACAGGAAACAGACTGTAAACGAATATCAAAAAATTCGTGTCAATTACAAATTTTAACTTATGTACAAATAGTAGTTTCAAGTGAATATACACAAATAATAAAATTAATTTTAAAGTTTTGCAGTTTTTCCTGAAAAAAATATTATTACCTAGTGTTAGGACTTCAACGACGAAAATGGATATGTTTTTTTTACTTTATACATATAATAATTTCAAAACTGAACGACAGGCAAGATTGCTTAAAACACACCCTTACCATCTAAGCGAAAAGTGCTAAAAATTACCCACGGCCGTACCGCCTAACTCAAAGCGATCACCCGCTATCGTTATCGTGACATTAGAACAATAGCTTTAATGTCACAGGTGACATTTGAACTATTGTTCTAATGTCACGAAAGCGATAGCAAGTGATCGCTATGAGTTAGGCGGTAGCCCCCCCGGTCCGTTTTAAAGGTGCTCCAGAGAGCATGGATAATTAATTACATTGCGTTGATAATTGGCGTGTCGCGGACGTCCGGGCGTCGAGATGCGATGACCATCGATATGGCCCGATTAGGGGGGCCGGCCAGGCGGGCCAGGCGGGGGTGGGCTGACAACAGCATTATCTTGAGAGGGAAGTAGAGAATCAGTCGCGTTCCGCGTACATTTTGCATGAACGGCGCGCCCGCCGCCCGCCGCCGAGCCGTGTGCGCCGCACGACGAGCGAGCGAGACCCGGACCCGACAAGGACGGGCTCTAGATCTACATTTAAAGCGCATTGTAAGCAAACGCATTATTAATGTATCAGTTTTAGTTGTTGGAGAGCAATGGCGCGCCCGGCCGCCAAGAGCCGCCCCCGTTATTCATGTATGGCCCATTCATATTTGATTCCTTTTAATTCCAGACGTCTTTTTGACTAGGAAAACGGTTTTTGTGTAACAGATCGATGTGGAACTGGTTATTGAGCTAATTGATTAAACTGAATAAAGGCGTATTTAAATTAAAGCGTAACTAATGGAGAGTGGACATTTCATCAGCTGAAAGAATCGTTTGGTTTGCATTATAAATGATGGCAATTGCAAACAGCAGTTTATTGTGACACTCACTTACCGCTTGACCTTAGATTACTATTAAGTAATTATATAAAAATAAGGACAATATAATTACTAACACCATTATTTTGATGTGGCTAACCGTTATTATCAGCTGTTGTCGTTTTTTATTACCTTACGTCTAACGATTAAAAAGGCCAAGACGAGATTGAGTCGCGTTGTCCGCACCGATACGTTTTCCACGGAATTGTTCGTAAACAGTTTGTTTATCACGAACGTGTTGATTGAGAACGTATTTTAATGTTACTATGACTTCTTACAGTCCTGAAGGTTGCCCTTGCTTATATCGGATTGAAATGTTGTTTTTTATCAACTATAACCTTCACGTGCATTTTAAATTTCCAGTAATAAGTGTTCCAGATAGAAAGCTAAAACGAAGACACAACAATCCAGCAATGGTCCCACCTCACCTTTTTATCAACCATTTATTTCAAACTACCGCTGCGGGCTTCAGTTGCAAATGATTGGGGTGCTGGAAATCGTAACATTTTTATTTTTAAGCCAATGCAATTTTTAAACAGAAAATCCGAACGTTCGGAGGCCTGTCGAAAAAATTGACGTTTTTTAAAAATAAGCTCACTAAACGCGCGCAATTTCGTGTTCAGTTGCAGCAAAAATCAGAACTGACGTTTGCTTGTGATTCTGATTTATAAAATTGTGTATTCCACTGTTCCCTTTTATTGTTAAAAAAATATTTGTACAGCGAGATTCCGCTGTGCTTTGTGAACAACTCTAAAATGTACCAAAGTGAAGTGTAATATTTTTGACAGTATATTATAATATTACAAATTCTAACTATTCTCTATGTTAAGTGTAACAAATTTTCTTATAAAATTAAATTTTTGAGAGGTTTTTAAGAAATAGGTTTCAGTTGTGGGAGTACCTTCCCACAATTTCACAAATTTCTCTTTGATATGCCACATGATAAAGTTTGCGATCTTGAGACTTTACAAACGCATGCGCGGATCACACTAACATTAAATATTCAGAGCGCACGGAAAGTCTCGGATTTTCTAGCGAAAGGATCTTATTCATACTTACTTTTTTTTATTCTGTCAGCAATCATAATTTTTCGATAACTGCACCTAATGGAATGGATGTTTGTAGCCAAGATTAAAAAGGATATAATACCATATCCTTTTGTAGAGGAAATACAACATTCAGATGAATAGTGTGATTTTTTAAAAAGGGCTCAACAAGATAAAGAATGTCTCTCTGTTCAGCTCCGGCGCGAAGCTTTATGTATATTACAATTTATTTCACTTTCACTTGATAACTAATTCGATATCCATTTTATAAAACAAAATGTAGATAATTTCCCTTTGGAAATTTGCGAAATATACGCGGAACCTCCTCAATATGGTGAACCGAACGTGGAGACATAACCGGCGGCGTCCCGACAAATCTGCTAAATCGCGCGGGAAAGAGATAGGATAATAATTAAACCTACGACATACAACGGACAGATAGTGCCGAGACTGTGGTTTCACTGTTATGGTTTTGAGGAGGTGGTGTGCTGAAGGCGTTAAAGAAACCATACAGTTTGGTCAAAACAACATTTTTTATGGAAAATATGTGTGTGTACCTATCCGAGAAAGGAAGTTAAGCACAGAGCTACTTAAAGGGGTAATAATAAAAATAAGGGGTTAATGTAACTCCATAGTGTTAATTATTTATTGTTCAATACGTGTATATAATGGTATATATGTGGCTCTTGTCTAGTACACATATAAGCGTAGTTCAATAAGTGTGTATAGTGTTTGACAATATATGACGTGGCGTTGACATTTATGTACCGAGAAATATGACAAGCACAGAGGGCTCTGCTGGAAGTATTCGACACATTGTAAATGTGAAATACTTATACTACGAGTAGGATCTAAATATCAAAGGAGTGAAAAAACAGTTCGCTTCAAAAGAATACAAACGAACAGAAAGCCCAGAGGATCGTGTCGAATGCATGAAAGGCATGCATCGTAAACCTTTTAAACGCCTGTTTACGTGTTTATACACTACACGTAGGTATAAGACTAACCCTAACTAAAGTGTTAAAAGAACAATTGCAGCAGACATACATACATTTAATTGAATTGTTTATAGCAAAAACAGTTTTTTCTGGCTTTTTTTTTAAAGTGAGGAATAATTGTTTATTTAATTAAGAAAATAGATTATTTACATTTTCGTACAATGTCATCGACTATGTCACGGAGATAAGGCTTGCTTTCAAATGGAATCCTTAATAATGCATTGCTCAAGCTAAGCGATAAATACAAAACTTAAAAATAGTATTAACATTTATTAGTGTCAGCGGTAATTACCACCATAAAATTGTGTCAATAACGTTGCCACGTTTAAACATTTCAATAGAGTTCATCAGTGATATATGCGAGACGAACACGACGAGGCTGCTAAAATCGAAAGGCGCGGTGTAAAAAACGCACCTCAAGGCGGCAAATCCACCCGAGCACAAAGTAGTGCACTCGACAATATTCTCAAAAAAAAGCCGCGACACGAACTCCTCTCCGGGTGCAATTCAAATGACTCGACCCGCACCTACGTACATAAGTTATTAAAAAAAGCATGCCTTTGCCGCTGGTTTTAATAAAAATAGTCGTCTCGCGTACCCTTTGTCAGAACATCAGAGGAGCTCGCGTCGTACCTCTATTAAAGGAAGGGCTGCCTCCAAGACGTAACAGGGCCGTATGCAGCCGTATTAATTATTAATTAGCCAATGCCAGCAAAACTGGCTCGCGCTAAATATAAAATTGTTCACGTTCTATGCTACCTATGCTCTGAAACTGGTCTAATATTTGACGCACTGAAACAGTAAGGTGGTATTCGTGTAATACCCTTGGTTTTTCGTATTGAGTAAAATAATAGTATAATATAATAGTATCTTCAGAATATACGATAATTTTATTTTCGTAACAAGAATGGTATTGATGGAGCAACACGATTACGTTTTTTTTTAATTTTTTGCCGCAGAGCGCCCTCGTTTGGGTCGACCCTGCGTATGCACGACGATATTTCAGTTTTCCTAAGTTCCATGTGAATGAATGGAAACACAGTAGGCTGAGAGGTTCTTTTTCATCAAAGGGTCGTCACACTGCATTCAGCTGCTTCTTTATATAGTAGACGATATTAAGGGGTTGATTTTAAGCAGTCTCAAAATGGGAGACACTAAAAGTGCCGCTAAAAGTGAATATTTTAGAAAAACCGGCCAAGTGCGAGTTGAACTCGCGTGAAGAGGGTTTCGTACGATGTTACCTATATTGAGTGATTTACCATGTTATTTTAATAACATGGACTTTTTATAGGTTATCCTATAATCTATAAGTAGAAAACTAATTTATGTATTTTTTTCAAAATTTTAGTTTCAGTAGTTTCGGAGATAGGGAGGGGGGGGGGGGGGTCAATTTTCGTCTAATTTCTTAAATAACTTGGAAACTATTTATTTTCAAATTACAAAATAAAATACATTTAAGATCTTCACAACAAGACCTTTCATTTGATATGTCACACGATGCAGTTTCCAAAATAAAATTCCCCAAAAATTACCTCCCATACAGATTTCATCTAAATTAACGTCACACCTCTACGTTTGGGTCACAGAAATTTATATGTGTTGTGTACCAAATTTTAACTTAATCGGTCTAGTAGATTCGGAGATAATTGACTGTGACCGACAGACAGACGGACACACGAGTGATCCTATAAGGGTTCCGTTTTTTAATCGGACGTACGGAACCCTAAAAAGGGAACATAAAACAGGAATGACACCATCGTCATGTTAGCCAAGAGACGCCCATTGCTGGCCTTTCTCAAGGATCTCCACACTGATCGGTCCTGCGCTGCTCGCATCCAGCGGTTTCCCGCGACCTTTACCAGACCGTCGGTCCACCTTGTGGGGAGTTGCGTCTCCCGGTACGTGGCCGCCACTCGAAGACTGTCTGTCAATCTAGCAAACAATGTGCCCTGCCCACTGCAAAGCAAAGCTTCGGATCTCTTTACGAAAAGTGAATTTTTCAAGGATCTCTGCATCTGCTTCTGATTTAATCTCGTTGAGAAACTTAGGCCTTATTACCGTTTCCATATGTTTTGACATCTGACAGCTGTCAAGGCGTTGTCAAAATGGAAACGTTTCTGATTTCGTTAGATTCTTGTAAATAGTGTGATTTCACCTCTACTCGCGTAACACAATGATCGCCAGGAAACTTTCTCAATCCATTGGCCTACACAGGAATGTCACTTTTGACAGTTGAGTAAGAGATAGCATTTTTTCTGTCGAGAAACGGACCTATTATTATGGACATACCTATTAACTTCACGATCTTCTATGTACTTTCATCAATAAAACTGATGAAACCACTTGGAGAATTGTATTTAAATAAATGTCTGACGTCGAAAACTACGGTTTAAAATGCCAATATTTCACCATCCTAATCAAAAAAGTTTGTATTTTTTGAAGTATTTATATTATGTCAAGGTAGTTTGATCGATTAGTGGTGTGATTGCACATGCATTAAGAATGCACTACATGGAAAGGTTAAGGTTGAACACTTTGCTCGAAAATTTGGTGTCGCGTTACAAATTAATAAAGGTGTCAGGTAATAATCGATGCAAGGACAAGGTTTTTTACGTCGTATTAATAAGCATCTACACACAAGCCAAAGAAATCAGGAAATAAAATAAGTATTTTTTTTACTTAAACGGTTTTATTAAAAGTGAAGATTATAATATTTATACATAATTGTATTGTTATCGCTCAATCGGACACTGGCAAGTGGGTGAAATTTAACTTGCAAGATTTGAACCAAAAAACAGGGCAAGCTTAATAAAACCGTTTAAAAAACAAGTACATTATTTAAAAAAAAACTTTTTTAATCCAAGCTTTAATATCACCATAATATTGCATTGTCACGCGATATACATTATGCATGCAAAATTTCAGCTCAATCGGAGATCGGGAAGTGAGTCAAATTTAACTTGCAAGATTTCATTACAGACACCGGACAGGTGAAAGTAAATAAAGGCTTGTAATAACAGAAATTATTGCCTTTCGTCGTCCTTTCACTAGCTTTGTTAATCGAACTAGTGTAGTTAGGTAATTTTCTATAATATTAATAATTGTGTTAATATTTTATTAATTATTCTGTCAAATAATAAATAAATAAAATAAAAATATAAAAAGAATTGTTGGCTGGGGTACCATTATATTTTTTATTTAATGTATTAAAAGTGTAAGTTTTCCTAGTTTGTGTATGTTTCTACCTAAATATGCGAGATGAATCCTTAACGTTCATAAAAAAAGCTTCAAATGGTCAGACACTCGTTACACCAAAACTTTAGATTAGGGTGTAACCTGACGCAAGAAGCCTCGATACGAACAGATGTTTCATTTTCATCCCGGTAACGGCCCAACCTTGGAGTGATTGAAGGCGAAGTCGCGGGCGGAAGCTACATTATCTACATTACGCGTATAGACGGGAGAATTGCGAAGGGAACTGGCAAGGTCAAGGCTCGTTGCTTTGAGATACGTCGTTAGGTACACACGTTTCACCGGCGAACTTTCCTTTTCAAACTTTGGACAGCTCCGTGTGTTTCGGCTACTCGCGACAAAGGCGAATGTCGGAGTTTCGCATTTTCTCATACGCCGTCGGAAATTATCGTGATTATTTATCGAGTGGTAACTTCTGTGCTCTATTTAAATATCGCTTGTCGATCGTGTACGGCGATGAGTCAATGATGCGACGAGTGAATTTTTAATTCTATTATTGCTTCGAATAATTTTTTGATAGTAGCACATGAAAAGGTATTTTAAACTATCGATGGATGTTTGTTTCACAACGCTATATGTCTAGATTTTCACCGAACGAAGAGGAATATTATGATATGTAAGAGTTTAGAGCGTTGGTGTACAATAATAAAATAATAATAATTTATTTTGCGTCATCATTATACAAAAGCAAGCAATGTCAAGACAAAGAAAACAACGAGACGCACGTCGTCGGTACAATTAAATTGGAATCTACTAGGGCATTATTAAGCGGACAATAAAAAAATGTACTTGAGCCGAGTCTCCAGGGCGGTAAGCGCGAACACTCCAAATTAACATGTGAAACGATGTCGGATCTCGGCGTAACGATAATGTTTTTTCATGGGGGGTCATACAATTTGCAGCATTTTTCATCCGACATAATCTTAACGTGTACTCTGTTAAACGCGGAGAGTCAAGGCGCCGCCGCAGAGTATGCGCCTTAAGGGCGGCAGCTTAAAGTTGAGTTTTGAGTGGATTCCTACACACATCACTAAAGATATTAATGAGTGCATCCGTAATAGGCGAAACATACATATGAAATTCAAATTTGTAGCGGGCCGGGAGCGGGCTCCTCTACATATTTTAGTAGGCAACAGAGTGTGAATTTGAATCTTTTGTTAGCATTTAGAACGCCAGTTTGTGCTCGAAACGTTATTTAAACACGGAACACGCATAATGGATATCTTGACCAACCCTTGCGTTTTTTCTCATTTTCCTTTGTTGACCGGCGATACCCCTTCCAAAATGTCAGATATGTTTTCAGATATATAAATGGGAGCTGCATACAAGTGTAAGCAGTATAAACTTTTGGCGCGAGTAATTATAAATTTTCTTATATTCAGGGTGTAACTGAACACCCCAATAATATTTAAGGGTAGGTATTTAAGGGTATATCAGAAGTAGAGATTCTGTAGGAAAACCTACTTTTTTCCATACAAACTAAATAAATTATTTTTTGGTATTAAGTGCCGACAACCCTACGTAAGCGTACGAGGAATACTACGCTCACGTCTGTCACGTGTCATTTTGTGTTTAAATTTCTTTTGTGTTAAGAGCTGATTATGGTTGTGATTTGAAACTTTTTGCTTTCACTTTAAAATCAAATAACTCTGAAAGTATTGGGGTTCTAGGTCTCAGACAAGCACCGAAGGTCCATTTAGTATCTAAGTTATATGCCCCTTAAATGTTATTGGTGTGTTCAGTTACACCCGGTATAGGTAAAATGAATCGCTGTTAGTTAGTTTCGCTAAATTTCAAAAACTGTTTCAGCGATTTGGATATTTTTGGTTCCTGTATTAAAAGGTTAAAAAATAATAGGGGGAAAATGTGAAAGAAAAGCTAAAAAATAGTATAAAGTAATTTGTATGGAGAATGACGGTACATTTCGCGATTGTTTATTTAGATCAATCAAGCTGATACGAAGTTCACCGGGTCAGCAAGCTTATAAGTACTTACTAATATTATTGTTTTTTTTTACTTTTATATTTACATAAGTTAAATTTAATAATTTTTTAAATCTGTTTTTAGCGAAATAAGTGTTTTTTTTTACTTCTATATTTACATAAGTTAAATTTAATATTTTTTTAAATCTGTTTTTAGTGCATGCTGATTTACCTATAAGTGTTTGTTGCATTTTATCATAGTTTGTCTTTGTATTGTTTGTCATACTTTAAGCAATGTAAGCAAACGTTGGTAAATCTTCATAAATAAATAAATTATGAAGCTGAAGAGTACGTTTGTTTGTTTGGTTGAATGCGCTAATCTCAGGAACAACTGATTCCAATTGAAAAAATATTGTTGTGTTGGATCGTCCATTTATTGACGAAGGCTATACGCCATATGACATCACGATGTTACTACTTTTGAACAACCACGCGAACGAAACCCTAGTGGCATGCCACTACGGTTTTTACTACTTATTAAAGTCCCCAATATCCAAGTAGGTTCTGGGTACTAGAATTAGTGTTTCCATATTCAGCATCAGAAGTATTAAACGAGTTAACAAGCCATTGATCAAAGGGCGATATAAGGTATTGGGCTAGCATTTTCATACTCCGCATCAAATTCCAGTTCATCGAGTTGCTACAAACCATATATTGAATTTAAATATAAAAGTTAGGGTTTTCGACAGGTGGGATTAAAAATTTCCTTGGTGAGACTTAAAAATTTCCAAACTGGAATTCATGCCCAATCATTTTGTGAAAAAGCGAAATCTCTAGGTGGTCCAGCAACCAGGATATCGACAGATTAGGTATGTTGACAAACTGCGGACTGACGGACGGACGTAAGCATGACCACATGAGAGTTACCATGCAATGCGAATCGCTAACACCTTTCATTATATAAAAGTACTAGTACGCCCAGCAGACGTTGATCTGCCCGATTACAGCGCCACCTACCGGGTCCAATTAAATTTACTACGGGACTAACATACAGCGTTTCATTTTTATATATAAGAAGAAGAAGAAAATATTCTACACTGATGAGAAAAAAGAGTAGTCAGCATACGATATTCACGTTCACAAGATATTGACTGCTAAAATGAAAAGGATCTTTTAGGCGATTACAGTGTGATTTAATGCAGCAGCAAAATACATAGCGCCGCAGAGATATGCTACATTTAGGTTTCAGCAACAAACACTGTCGCAAAACACAAGGTGCAAAAACGCAATGCAGGTTCGAAGTAGTCACTAATCCACGCGCTTCTACAACACTACCACCGCACGCATTAGCGACCTTATTAATAAAAATTTTACTCCTTGGATCATCCTCGGATTAGTTACTGCGTGTTTTGTCTTATTTTGACATATGACAGCCGACATGTGCGGAAACAAGACAAAAGACGGAGTAACTAATCCGAGGATGATCCAAGGAGTAACATTTTTATTAAATAAGGCCGTAGGTGAATAGACAAAGCGTGACCCAGCATTGATGTTGTCGCTCATACGTACGTTTCTGATGCCATCCAAAACCTTTTTCAATCGCAACGACACTAGTTGCCGAGGCTGAAAGGAGCATATATGTTAAGGCCCTTAAAAGGATAATAAAACGCGAACGTTTAAATTTATTTTCAAAGAATTTCATCGATATGGTAATAATTAAAAATCGAAAGGGTAATAAGGAATTTAGAAAGAATGATTGAAACGACACAGCAGTCATGCCACAGAGGAGGCAATACTGCAAATGAGTTCACTTTATTTAGTAAGAAATTTAAAGTTGCTTGGTTGTAACAGAACGAAGATGGGACTATAAAAGAATATACAGAATTTTATTTAATGGTTATTAAAAAAAATAAGACATATTCTTGTATTATGCATTAGACACCTTATTAAATTCATGTTCAATCAGAAAAAGCTAAAACTAAATGAAGTAAACAAAATCTATATTGTAATAACAGAACGTCGGTTTCGATTAGGTCACTTCAAAGATTTATAGTTTCTGTAGAAAAAGTAATTAGTGAAAACGAAAGAAACGGGCCGTCGGAAAAGTCATTGGACATAATTCATAACAAACAGAAATAACGGAAAGCCGTTCGGCGTGGGTAGGCAATGAATAATTCTCTAACTGTGAGCACCCTCGACCCCCCACGGCCCAGGCGGGACCGCGAAAAAAGTATACGACCCGGCCGAGTTTTATAGTCAGGAAAAAATAGGAGGTAGGTAGCCAAAATATCTATATACGGCGCATGCATAAAGTGTAAAAAAAAAACTACAATCCCGCTCGCATGAATAAGTGAGTGGACCTTCATATAGAAAAAAATAAGGCAACAAAAATAAGCGATGGCGTGGGGATTGCAGGGGTACAGTAGAGCCGAGGGAGTGTGGTTGCACTTCGAGCGTGGCGTCTGTGTCAGCGGGCGGACGCTTGCGAACACAATATAGAGAACGATACAGTAGCCCGACTCAGGCGTGTATTTGAAATTTACACCTAAAGCTGAACTGGGCGCTAGGGTTGGTGTCTACAAAAAAATCGGTGAACGTATACGTACACGCCGCGCGTGTGCGGCGTGTACGTGGAGCACAACAATCTCGGCCGGCGCGCGACGTGACACTGCGTTGCTATGCCGTTCAGAGCATGCTTGGCGGCCGCGTAAACGACGTTTGTATGTGTGCGTGCGCCGATTCGTCTCTATATGGAGTCAACGTACTGTATCGTTCTCTATATTGTGGTAGAGCCGAGGGAGTTGCACTTCGAGCGTGGCGACTGTGTCAGCGGGCGGACGCTTGCGAACGCGCGGAGGCCGCGCGACACGCCCGCGACGGTCGCGCGACGCTCCGCGGCCGACGACCCCGCTCCGCATACTCAAGGCTTCGAAATTAGCTGGTGCTGTTCCGAGCTGGCGTTACGCCATGGTATTTAATCACTTTATTAAACCAATAAACTCGCGCGCCATTGGAGACCGGTCCACGAAACAATGGAACACCATATGATCGCAATAAAAAGTATCGAATCGTAATCGAGCCACCGCACAAAATGTTACTTGCGTTTGATATAATTACGTAATGGCGACATGAGTCGAATGAATTTATTCGGGTGTTCGATTTATAGGAGTGCGAGGCGATGGTGCCGAGCACAAAACAATGCTTAATTAAAAATACGTTCTACGTTTAATGATTCATAATGAAGTTAGGTGAGTGCTGCAGCTGCGAATGGTTTTAGTTACGAATATAACATCACTTTATCAAAAAAGGAGTACTGAAAATTTCGCTACTACTGCGAAATATTGCGATAACGTCCAATAGACAATATTGAAATATCATAATATTAAAATCGATGCGGTTTTCAGGTGGACTCCAGATTGGAAAACGAGCTATTCATCTCCTCTTTGAAGTTTTAATTAAAATGTACAGACCTATCGTTCTTTTTCAAACCCGAGGTGCTATTTAAACTTTCTTTATTTTTGATCAGTAAATACGTACCGTTATTTTAATATTGTGATTATGAATGTGAACATAACGATACTAAACCACTCATATAAATTACATGTTAAAAAATACACTTATGTGAGAGTTATCGTTCATGAGACCTATTGTCGCATCGCATATCAATGTAATTTTTTTAGCTTTGGCTATAGAACTTGCGATTGGGCGAATAGAGTTTCAGAACATAATACACGTCGAAAGAGATTGAAATACTAATCCCTGGCGTATTGGCGCGTAGAAAAAAGTGTACCTTTCATTACACAAACAAGTTCCAAAAGCTAACAAAAACTACTCTAAATAAGTATATATTCTTAGTTAAATTATATGCTTATTATCATATTCCATTAAAAGAGGTAATAATAGGTATTTAAAATAAAAATTTGTTAAATTTAATTCATCATATTCTATAGTAGAGGAAGCATAGTTAATCAAGGAAACGACAATTTTTCTAAATTATTAAAATGACATATTTGAAAAAGTTAATAAAAATTAAGTAACGTACCTAACAAATTACCTATATATCAATATTTAAACAAAAAGGAACCTTACAATAAGGGGTGTATGGGGATCTGAATCACTGTTTACGGGCCAGACCAACTTGCTCGCGGTTTACTCTGCAGTAAAACCAGGGTTAAGAATGTTGCTTATATGTACCTAGTACCTACCTTTCGCAATTTTTTTAACAGCGCCATCTATAAATCTTTCACCTAATACTGCGTTTATTAACTGTCAAACAACTGCGAATGGATATTGTAAATGGTTGCTATTAGTCAATTCACTTGCACACTTCTACGTTACGCTACAAAATATAAGAAAACTTTGGACGATCACTATTCAGTGTTTTTTAATTATGTAACTGAAAAATTAGTTATTCATAGCCTTTCCTGAAAAGTTTTGAAGCATATATATAGATAATATGTATATACTATAACGTGGAAGAACAGGAGTCCAAATAGGTGAACCCGTGCTATGGATCTCCTGGTCTTCACCCCCTTAGGACAAAGAAAGTAAAATTTTTATATCTATCATTATGATGTGTGAAATTATAGAATTAATAATTTCATACATCATGTATTTATAAGTGGTAGGTACATTTTGAATAGTAGAATTTCAGGTGAACTGCTAAGAGATGGCGTCGGGTTGCATTAAAACTGGGTGACAAACAAAATAAAACTTCCAGAGGGCTCTCTATTCTTTCTCTATGGGTGCAGCCGACCAGGCACTGCCGTGCCTATTACAAAGGTCGTGTCCTACTAACCGGCGTGGTGCGAAATTTCCCAAGCCTCGTCCTTTTGGGTAAATCTGTGCACAAAAAAGAGCGTATCGCGGCTGAGATGACGGTGAAACTTGCCGTGTAAATTCTGAACAACACAATAGTTATTTACGATACTAGTACGGAAGCATGGTTTTTGCATACAAGTAGAAGATACTCACAAGTTTGGTAATACCAATTTCAGCACGTGTGTCGTACAACGTCTTTCAATACAGTACAATACTCGTAGGTAGGTAATGAAACAAACTTTTTACGGAAATGAAAAAATTCGTAAAGGATACGCACGGCGCTATGCATCGGAGTATGCGGTAAAACAGGTAGTCAGGTGAGGGTACCTATTTCACCGCACATTTCGTTGTATGCTGCGAAATTTTTAACTTTTGCAAAATGTATGAGACAGGCTTCGTAAATGAATTTTTGAGGCATGTAATTGAAAATATCTCAATATCTAAACATATTTTTACAGACCAAAAGATACTACTTAGATCAAAATTAAAACATGACGTGACTGTATTGTCGTGATGAAATACTTTTCATAAGGAGGAAAACTGCAGCTTAAAACCGACATTATTATTTTTGCAAGCTCACACTTTTGATTTGATCGTGAGATGTATTAAATTAAATATTTTCTCGCGATTCTGAAACTTCATGACTTAATGCTATTTCAATAATAACTTGGAAGGATAAAATGTACATTTGGAGATATGTTTAGTGGTTAATCTAGTACCAACTTAGGCAAATTTTTGAATCTTGTTTATACAAATTTCATTTTGTCATTCAAAGCAATTAACTTCATTTCATTCCTATAACGCCTATTTGTTTCTTGCAATAGATCAGAATAAAAAAAAAAAAACAATTTAACGGCCGGAAATGGAAGCGAGCTGTACCTGTACCACTCACTTCCTCGGTGACCGACGACGGTGGAACTGGCTATCTTACCTTTTGTTGTTGGAGCAAAACAATGCGGTTGACGTCACTAATATGGCGACAAAATCCTTCAAAGGTGGGTACAAAATTAAGCAGTCAAATTGATGCCCTCATGTTGGTCGAATAAATAACGAAAACTTAAAAATCTTTATTCAATATAGACCTTTACAGGCACAAAACATTAAAATCTAAATAACCAAATATCTAACTAAAATGTATGCTAATATGTACAACTAAAAAAATGAGTTGACTCTACTCTTCTCGAGAAAATAGGCAAGAATTTCAAAAGGTCAAATTTTTTGTCTCATCTTTAAAATTAACAATATTACAATAATTGTATTTCACAAACATTTTTATTTTATAAAGATTTTAGCATAATGCCTGTCGGAGTGATTGGAAGAGTCAGTCAAGTCGTTTTTATACATTGTGACATTCGAATAGGACGTTCTGCGCGTAAACCAAATGAATGACATTTTCCCATAATCACAATGTGTTTAAGTAACCATTGAAAGTCAATTGTCGAATATTTATGTTCTACTTACTCACTTTCGGAAGGGAGAAGATTAGTGGAAGAGCTCAGCCAACCGGGCAATGGTTAGCAATTTCACGAACAAGAAAACATTGGTCAATTAAGAGGCGGCAGCTGACCTGACAACACAACAGTTTTATTTATCCGAGGCAGTGACAAAAGCTTTGAGAAGCCTTAGTGTTCAATTTTAAAACACTGTGACTGGCTTTTTCGTGCATTCAAAGCACCTAAAATTACAAGATTTCCTCTATATTTACCTAGCTGCTTTTTAGAGAGCGAATGTATGTGTGTGTGAATGTGCTAACTACGAAGTACCAACATCGTACATCGGAACAAATGATGCAGGCGTTTGCGTTTTCTCTCTATTTCGAGGGGAACAGCTTTTTTAAATATACGACAGCAAAATCATCTGATTGATATTCAGTAACAATGTATACCTACTATGTTTCATTTGTAACGACTCTACAATACTCTACATATTGGTTGTACATTAACTATATGATTTCCAATATGAACGTCTTGTTTTGTTGTTTCCTTTTGGCTCTTTCGGTATAAAACGATTAATGAATTTTTACTAAATATGATCTTGGAGAATTTGAGATTTAACCACCCCGGACATTAAAAATGGTGTTTTAACTGGCCGTTTGGTACGACAGCAATATGAAATTGATAAAATCTTCCAGGTACATCGAATCTACATGAGCAGAAACTTCACCAGGAACTGAATTCATTCTCTCGATGTATTGCCAGAATGATAGAAGTAGTGAGCGATCATTACCGCAGATGGTGTCACGCGAGACCTGAGACCTACAGGTCGGTGGCTGTCCCGTCAGCGCACTTACAATTTGGGACACTCACTCACCATTCAGCGCAGTGCAGTGCCAGTTCGCCAAAACCGCACAGCGTGACACCCGCGCATTGTCTCCAGAAGTGGGACAGTCTCGAACAAAATCGGAAAACATCTCGCCACCCACGTCATTAAACCCGCCACGACAGGCAGACACCTCTGAAGAATGCACTCTTAATAAGTCATCAGCTAAGTAGCGCTCCCTACAAACTGCGAGGTGTTATGGAGTGTGGGGGAGGGGGCGCGACGTCCCTACAAAAATGACACAAAGTAAAAAATCTGCATACAGTAATGGGATAGCGTAGTAGCCTCCGAGAGGCATGCAGCTAGGGCGGATCAAAGGTATAGTGGTCTTGCGTTCAATAGACATTAATTATTTATCTCAAATCCTAAGAAAAGAAAAAAATATTTGAAGGATTAAAACAAATATCCGACTCACTACATAAAATACACTGTGTTAATCTAAATTCATGTAAAAATGTTATAACCAATTATTAAAATTTTCATTTGTTAAATATTTTCAACGATACGTAATTTGCAATAAGCCTTTCTTCGCTGTGGGTATTTTATAATAGACAGCGACGGAACATCACTTGCAACTAAAACCTCAAGTGCACATTGAACACAGGACTCAATTAAATTGGTAATCTCATTAACGACCGCCAATGTTGCGTTGCGTGTGTGTACCATAACCCAGTCCCCCTCCACCCCACGTCGCGCAACTACTCGTTGTCATAACGTATTGTTCCTTTCAGAACGAATTACTTGCCTACTCATAGTCTACACACTTCGCATTATCTATCGCACAAGAGACGAGACTCCCTCGCCACTCGAAAAAAATGGCGCCCACACCACACCACATATCACCAGCAAGAATAGTCCCGCTATACTGTAGCAACGTTCGAAGTTCAATCAACAGCTTTTTTATATAAACCAATTGATACGAGAGAGAGACGGGGTTCGTTACTAATTGGGGACTAAGTGAATCCATTCGGATCAAGGTGAGGGTCGATTCTTTTGATTGTGAATAATTACTAATTCAGCACCCCGACACTCGGTTTGGATTCGAGTTTAATTAGAAGATTTCCATTCACCACGCCATTGAGGTAAATTAAAGTATGGCGGCGGGATGGGTACGAGTGTTTCAAGTGTTCGCGTATTCCTGGATAGTAGGTGATATCGTCTCGGCTGTTAGAACGACCTACCAAATCGAATACTCGTTTTCATCAAAGGGAGAAATATTTTCAAGTAAAATTATTATCTAAAACAAACAATTGTCCACCACACCTGTCGTTAGCTCAAAAGATAAATGGAAATGGATTGATTATATTGCATTGAAACCGATATTATAAAATGCATTAACAATTTGTCACGTAATTCTCCGAGTTATAATTCTTGCATTTTTGTCAATTAAATTTACTAATACTTCATTCTTCCTCAGTATTTCTTCAACAAGTCGTTCAATCGATAATGATTGACATTCAATCGACTACTTACAAAATCACATCTCTCTGACGCATTTGGCATCAACTTCTGCCACCAATTTTTTCCGATACAGTAAAATTTAATTTTGTCGTTTTTGATACTGAATGAATACTCATGAATAAAGATTAATTAATTATGCAAGTTTAATTTAATATTCTTCAGTTCTTATTGCTTAACAGCATTGACACCATTATTGGATTGACAACTTAATTAAAGACGTTACAGTAAATGATAGACTTTATTTTAGTAATTATATTTTCTAAGAGATATGAATTGGATTAATCAACGTTAATAGTGTTAACTCTTATAAAAAATACACTGTGGGTGTATATATACGGTGCACATGTTGAAACGAAAAACACATTGATTTTCTCCTTTTTATGGCATTTTTTTGTTTTATATTATTATGATTGGGTAGTTAATGCTATTTAGTATGATTCAACATAATAAAAAATTTTAAAATTTGCGTGCAAACTGACAAAAAACAAAGATTGTTGACAAAAATTGACTCAATTTACATTTTATGCAAACGTTCCGGTAATTCTAATAATCATTGAGCCGTTTGTTTCGTTGCAATAGAGAGTCAATAGAGAACAAAAAATTCAAAATGCCATAAAAACTGTAAAAAATCGTTCAAAAAGTTGTATTAAAGTTTTCCTTCGATAAAATTAAGCATAGTTTCTCTCATTTTATCAAATGTACACATTATGAAGACTCACACTGTATAAGAACGTTCGTTATCATAACATGGCTGTGATCATTGCACGGATTATAAAAGATTCTATTTTTTTATTCAGTATTTTTGTGGCAGTGCCATAAATCTTGCAAATAAAAATGTGTTATCTACGGACTGACTGAAAAAAAAAATTAAATAGCAAATGTTGGTTCAATGAATTGTAATTTTTTATTGATTACGTTTAGGTACATTTCGATCGAAATTGCTCCGTTGCAAACATAAAATATTATATTATTATTCTATTAGCTAATAACAACACGTTGTTATGGCTCAGTAGATGTCCGTCAACACGTTGTTATGGCTCAGTAGATATAATATAAAATAAGAAAGCACGTTTAATATGAAATAAATGTCGCATCAATGTTATACTAACATTCTAGTGGAATAATCTGTAGGAATAATGTTTCTTTATGCTACAGCTTATTTCATCCGACATTTATTGAAACAATGTCATCTACTGGATGGTTACCCGACCTATATAACCATGTGATATATTTATAATACCATAACCGAGTTTGTAACTCACACTGTTAGAAACTTGTGGAGCTTACAAACCATTGTCCTATAACAAACATCTGATAAACATTTACTTCACAATAAATTTAAGGTTAATTATAGAGATAAAAACTATCCTTTAGTTTAAGTTGAACCATGTTACATTCAGTAAGCCAAATTTCATCAAAATCGGATTAATAGTTTCGGAGTTGAGCCCGGACAAACATAGTGACGCGAGATTTTTATGTATACAAAGATAGATTTTTGATGCACGCGCCAAAACGTGGCACGCTCCCGCTTTCGCTTCTTCGTTCTTTTCTTTTTAATTCGCTGTATTTTTATTTGTTATGATAAATTGTAACTGCGGCGGCTGGCAGAGGGATGGGTCCCCCCGTTCTGCTTTTGTTTCGGTAATTTTTTATGTCTGGTGCTGGACTTAATTGCGTGGTAGGTGGGAGCGCATTGTGCTTATGTGGGTCAGAGGAGCGGGGCCCCGTCAGACTGTGCCGCTCACCTGACTACGCGATCTAGCTACATTCGACAATACAATGGCACATTAAACACAAAACTGTTTGTTTATTATAAACAGCTAAATTCAAATAACTGCAGTTCTGGACCAAGACATGCTGTAAACGCGGCCTATGAAGAAACTTGGAGGTGAGCAGTACAAACTCTTGTATACGAAGCACGCCAAAGGAACAAATGGATTAAAGCACTTTCATAACGTCAACGTTACTCTAATGCTTGTAAACTGTTTATTCAAAGGAATGTGGATTCATATTGGCTTTTACGAGAGCTGCTCTTTAGGTTTTTTTTTTATTTATCAACCGTTTCCATGAATTGCACGCTCACCGTTCTGTGGTATCAAATACGAGAACGTTTGATGGTTGGACGCTAAAAGACCGTGGAATGAAAACGGATTTATCAATTCACTCAGTCAGACGGGACGGTAGAAAATAATTTTAAAGCTCTCAGAGGTCCACTGATATTTTTCTATCAAGAAAATTTTTATCGTTCGGCCCTCCGAGTTTTGCATCTCCGTATTGTATTTCGTATCCTGATTGTAGAAAAATATATTTGTATTAATACTAGTAATTCATAAAATAAGACTTCACTAGTGCAAATTTTTTATAGGTTTTAATTTATACCTTAATGTTCAACTTTAGATCTATAAGGCGTTTTGTACAATTATCAACATTTTCTCAATTAATTCATTTGACTAAAATATACCATGTCATTGTCGCAGGTTAAAAGCTATAGTCGTACCTTCACACTCAACAGATTACCAGTTTTCCAATTTTATGACTGTCGACCAATTGTTGACCTAACAATCCACACGAGTCCGATTATTCATGCGATATGCTAATAAAACTCTGAAACCAATTGATCTGAAAAACATTACGTCCATCCGCAAATAAATATTTATAAACAGCGACACCGGCGCGACGAAGACACAACATAAAGTTGATAAGGAAACAATTAATCGAACAATGTGGTATGAACTCAGTTGAATAGTTTAACCGGCCATTATATTCAGTTTCATGTAAAAAGTAAACATTACTAATATAGCGCAGGATATTATGATCGAGTGTCAAAACTATTAGTGCTCAGTGGACATGTGAGAGCGGTGTAAAGCGATATGAGGAAGTGACGCGTATGAAATTCCAGTAACGCCTTTATAGGTTGTAGCCAGAATGTATTCGCGGGCTTATTACCGATCTTTACAGGCAGTCGCAATCGCTGCTATTGTACATGTGTGTGTTTGTTTGTCCGTCTTTCACGGCAAAACGGAGCGACGAGTTGACGCGATTTTTTAAGTGGAGATAGTTGAAGGGATGGAGAGTGATATAGGCTACTTTTTGCCTCTTTCTAACCCCCCCACTTCCCTAGAATGAGGGGTGGAAGTTTGTATAGAGCATTCCGCAATTTTCAAGGTAGAAAGCTAAAAATTGGTATGCGGACTATTATTTGTGACTAACAAAAAAATCGAAGGGTAAGACAGGCAGTAAAATTACTGGGAACTGTGACTTGACATCTTATGTCACAAGTTGCCAGCGTACATAGGCGTCCTTGAGGTTGTAATTTGCAAGTTTTACGGCAACCACGTGTACTACAGGCGACTGTATAGCCACGTACCGTCAGGTATTAAACAGCCCAGTTGTTTGCCAACATAGTTGTATAAAAAAAAACTAAAAAAAAAAACACTATAGTGTTTTTAGTGATAACTGACAGTTTTCTGTGGAACTCTATAGAGTTCCACAGAAAACTGTCAGTTATCATCATAACAGCTCATATAAGTCCCTATTGAGAGGCTCGAGCCTACAATAAGTAAGGGTGTTTAGGCCTTCGTCAATCACGCTGGCCCAGTGCGGATTGGTCGACTTCACATACACCTTTGAATTTTTTCGCAGATGTATGCAGGTTGCCTCACGATGTTTTCCTTCACCGTAAGAGCGTAAGACAAATGTACATGTAAAATGCGAAAAATGAAAACACACCTGTTACCTCGTATGTACAGATTTAATTCTTGTGCAATTTGTCCCCACGTGTGTTACAATATCTTATTAAGTACCTCATCGTACGTCAGATAGTTGCATTATGTCTCCCCGTCAGTGAAACAGAGCTCGTGTAGACGAATCGAGTTACCATCGACCAAGAGTGAAGGACGTAGCAATATTGGACGCTTAGTATGACCGATTCGATATTGAGACCGCAATGTCTATTGAATTAGTAACTAATGCAACTATAGCTTTAAGGCCAACGTGTACGTAGGTACACACATTCATTGGACACAGAATAGAGGACTGAATTATCACTCAAATTCCCGGTAGAACTTAATTTGTTTAGAAATTTTTTGTGCTTTTGTTCTGTGCACGCCTTTTAATTTTATTATTCTTATGTTCACATAGGTTTAAATTAAAAAAAGGTCATACAAAGCAATAAGTAAGGACAGACTACATACAGGATGTAATGCAAACGTTCCCGAAAAAAGAGAACACAATTCTACTTTTGAAACTGAGCAACTTTCCCCAAGGAACAAATATCTTAAAACGACAAAAATTTTCGTACTATCCAAACAAAATGATATTTTAACTAAAAAAAAGTCTCTATTCGAAGCTGGTTAATTTTACATTAGTTGAGAATGTGGAAAAAATTTCTCCTTAAATAACTAGTTACGAAACAATGAAAAATTTTTATTTTAAGTAACCAGTTATCAAACAATCAGTTACCAATATGGCTGAATCGTTATGAAAAGTATTTTTTTAATGGATTTTTCTTTCATTCTCTTTTTTCGAAAGCGGTTGCATTATGGTTATGATTATTATTATAAGTATTTACTGCAAAAAATTTTAAGGACTGCAATTTGTCAGTTTGGAGATCCCTGGGGGAGGCCTATGCCCAACCGTGGGCGTCCCTTGGCTAAAAATGATGATGATGATATGGCAGCGAAACTACTGGGTACCGTGACTTTACATCTAATGTCACAAGTTGGCAACGTACACTGTAGTTCTTGTGGGGGTTGCAGTTTTGCTGCGAATCTCACAAGAGCGACATGTATTACAGGTGACTGTTACCACTTACCATCAGGTGGGTAGTTTGTTTGTTTGTTTGCCAACTTAGTTGTATAAAAAAACTGACAGATAGAGAAAAGGCACAACAAAGTTGCCGGCACACGCGCAGCAACCGCCGAAAGTTGAAATAATACCCTGAGCCTAGCATTTAGCGGCGAAGTTAGCAGACAGAGAGAGAGCGCGGCCCGTAACCCCAATAAACGAGCGACGGCGCCGTCCCTATTCATGAAATATTAAAAATTCAATTGCGCTTCTCTTTATTTTAACCCCCTCGCCGCCCGCGACACCCTTACGATATAAAATGAAAAATGTATTCGGAAAAATAACGCTCACCTATTATTTATAATTTGCGTTACCAGGAGTAGCACACCGCCACCCCGCGCCCCACCCTCCCGAGGAAACGTCGCTTCTTTTGATTAAGAGCCGGCGCTCGCGAGGAATCGCCCTGATTGACTATAGTGTTAACACGGTCAGCGGTTTCTGTTATAGCGCGTAGTGCTCGGGGTTGATATTGCACGAATTGGCATTCGGTGTTTCAAATAATCCTAATGTTGATCCAATGTGAATTTCGATCACGATATTGCTCCCGGTCATTTCTGATAACACACTAGGAGGTATAATATTTACGCACAATAATATTTGAATATTTTTATTTATCGCGTGTACCAAATACTCCGTTTAAATAAAGAGCATCCAATTTATATATATCAATAATAAGCTTTAAATAAATTCTATTAGGCATGTCTTTCTTTCTTGATGTTTTCAGAAATACATATAGTTGTATCGTTCGAAACATGAGAATGCCGAAAAGCTTCTCAAGCATCTTTTTGTCCTTTCTTCTTTCAAAAATATTGCTTTTATCGAGATTATTTTAAAATATTTATGCAATAACATAAAATCATTATCTTTATTCAACAAACGATAAACACAGTAGTGACGCACATAAATACAAAAACGTATGTTAAACGTTGTTCGTATGAAAGGAAAATATGAGAACCGAGTGCCCTTCGCTGCCTCTGGTGCATCACTCGCATTTTGTGCATTTTCGTAATTATCAGCGAGCGGTAATAAGGCTTAAAAACGAGTTCGTACGAACTCTTAACCCCACGTGTCGACAATTAAAACTTTTCACGTCAAAGTTGCCCGTTTACTCTCGGCAACATTAAAAAATGCCCCCCCCCCCCCCCTCCGCCCGAACCCCCTCTTATAAGTAGCGGCTGTGCATTTCAAAAGTTTCCCAAAGTATTAATATCGCTTAGTAACTCCATGCGAGTGTCTCTGTGATAAATATGAAATTTTCACGTAGGCAGGTACGTTGAAACGAAATAAAGATCTGAGCTTTCCTTTTTAAGGGTATTCGAAAAAAGTATAAGTGGTGACTTAATTTAGTACCTACTAGGGTCGTTTGGCGTGGGTGGACTCAGTACTATCGTATATCTATATCTTACCTATACCTATGTATATCTGCCGTCAATCAGCGAAATTACTGGGTACTGTAACTTGACACAATGTTATGTCACAAGTTGACAATTTATATCCGTCATTTTAGAGATTGTAGATTTATAAAAACCTCTTGTAAAATCCAAAATCCACACTACGTCCGTATTTTTTTGGTAAATCTTGATGTTTGCAAAAATCGATGAACTATTTAGCGACTGTGTACTCATCAGAATTATCATTATAAATGTTTAGAGTAACATATTATTGTTTATATTTTTTATTGTATATGTTTTTAAACGTTGTAAAATGCAAACGTTGCTTTGACAAACAAATAAATCACCACTTGAAACCATTTCGTCTGATATTTCGTATTTTTCGTGTTTTTTAAAGTTACAACTAGCCTTTTTTTTTCGAGGGAAATGCGTGACCAAGGCGTGACCGCACCGTACTCGCCGTTGGCTAGACGACGCGCGTGTGTGGGGCTCAGCCTAAGCGATATTGATATAGAAATAAAACTATAATTAGGCGAAGGAACTAGGAAATGTGGGATAGAGTGATCGGGAGTGAAGGGGATGAAAGCATAGGGGATAGGCATAAAATAGTTATGAACATTTTATTGAGAACACATTATTATAATACATAAAAACCTTAACAAAATGTGAAGAAACCGTCTAATTACAAAAATAAACAAGTCATAAGCTATCGAAAATTGCAAGGCCATCTGTTTCTCGCATAAAAGTTTTTTTAATGTGTATTATATGGACGTGTACTATGGCGTGACGTTATATGTCGGGTCTCTCAGTCTAAGCCGACAACTAAGAAACTTTGCGGTTTTTCAAGTTATTCGAAATATATCTAACTTCACCGAATTGATTTTTTAATGCTTTTGCTAATATAGTAAGGGGAATAATAAAATGATCGAATAAAAAAACGTAGCTACTGATGATTTGATACTATTTTAATAGCTTGAACGGTATGAATTTAAGTAAGCGAAAAATTAACTAAGCTGTCGGCGAATATTAATTAACAATAAAATCCAGAACGTGCTTACAAAAAGTTGAGTATGAATAATCGATTTTGGATATTAAAATTTTAAATGTGTGACTAAATTACTACGTGAGCGACTAGAAATACAGAGAACTTTTTGTATAAAAGACTAAACAGCAGGGGGACGGGGGTGAGGGAGCAGCCCCCCATCACAAAAGAAAATAGGTGACAAAATTGTCTACTGTAGGTTAGGTTAGGTTCAGAATATGACCATGCGTAGCGGAGCGAGCGAAGCGAGCGCAGCGTCATACTACTATGTACGCGAACCTATACCACTGCTCATTATGGTATTTTTCAAAGTGGTTTTTCTATTCAAAACACTTCATTTAAGATAAAATGCCGCTCACCATAAAAATCATTTGCCAAATATTGAAAAAAATGCAGGACGTAACGTTGACACTCAATGAAATATTAGGTCGCTCAAATATTATGAAGTTTCTTATTTTGTATTCGAAGTAACTCGAATGAATGTTTCTAAGTTACTGTTCTGTTCATAATTCGCAGTCAGTCGCTCACTTAGTAATACACAAACCCAAATTAATTATTTTTGCCTCTTAAAATTTTAATTTACAGTCACTCGTACAAAAAATACTACCCATATCGTAATAAGAAAGAATGCATATTCTCAATTGAGACACTCGCTGCACGCCCATATGCCACTTCCACCGTGTTTCTGTTCCGTGACCACGGCAGATAATAAATTACCGAACAGCGTATTGTTCAGTATTAATAACATATTGAATCACGTGGGACATAATAGCCCAAATTTGATCACGTCATAGTGACATGACAATGCGGTTCTTCTGCGGTCAACGTTCAACGCGCGCGAGCTGCCCCCTAACCATGTTCGCTCAAAGCAATAATAAAATCGCCCTGAGAGCGGGATGACGCTATACGCAGCAAGAGCGGTGCCTCTGTTTCAATATCGGGTTAACCTTGCTATAAGCGATCATGGTAAGGTATCATGTTACGTAGGCCTCCGAAAAGTCCGACTCCGTTTCCGTAGGAAGTCTCCGTAAAGAGCGCCCGTCTACTCAACCTCCCCCGGGCTCGGACGCGGCGCCGCCGGCTACTCACCTCAAATATCGTGAACTATCATTCCGCCCGCAGCTTCGCCTGAGCTGTTTTCGTTTCTATATTCTCCGTAGTAGAAATGATTCAAACTTCAAAGCAAAGGCTTTCAAAAAAGTCCCTGTGAAATAAGTATGTTTAGCTGTCGTCGGTGTGATACTCATTCAAAAACAAAATTTCAACCCTTATTTCACATTGTAAAGGGGTGAATTTAAGTTGAATGTGACGCTAAGCACGTATTCACTTATTTATAATTATCAGATTAAATGAAAAAATTCATGCTTCCAGTTTAAAAAATGACAGACGTTCACACAAACTTCCTACTCCTTTGTCACCCCCTTGAGGCTTGAATTTCGTGAAATCCGTTCTTAGCTGACATCAATCATCATCATCTGTCTATGAACTACTTTCCTGATAAATTTCATGTTCATATAACTCAAACTCAAACTCAAAAATCTTTATTCAATATAGACCTTTACAGGCACTTATTGACGTCAAAAAAAAACATTAAAATCTTCAACCAAGAATCTAATTAACTAAATTATTTAATCCTTGTATGTACACACACCCCAACCATTATTAAGATGTGTGCAAATACAAGACAAATGAAAAAAAAAATTGACTCTACACCTGTTCGGAAATTGGGAGAGCCTTCTCGAGAAGAACAGGCAAGAAACTCGGAAGGTCTTGTATTTTTTTTTGTCTCCTCTTTTAAAATGCCAACATTACAATATTATATTTCACAAACATTTTTTTAAATAATATAGAAATGCCTGTCGGTGTGAGTGGAACAGTTACTCGAATGAAATTTATCCTATTATCACAAAGTGTTAACACCCTTTGAACGTCAATTATCACATTTTTTGTCAATCCCAAGCAGTTTTATCTGTCATATAATCAGACACTTTATAATATGCTTTTTTCATAAGTGCGCCCTTGATAGTGACTTTAAATTTATTCAAGTTAAGTGCTTTAATATTATTTGGGATTTTATTGTAGAAACGTACACAAAGGCCTTTGAAAGAATTATTAATTTTTTTAAGCCGAGTATTTGGTAACGCTAACATATTCTTTTGCCTAGTATTTACTGAATGAATATCACTGTTTTTACAAAACGAATGTATGTTTTTATGAACATATACTATATTCTCGTAAATATATTGCGACGCGACGGTCATAATACCAATTTCTTTAAATTTTTCTCTCAAAGAGTCTCTTATTTTAAGGTTATAAATAGCACGAATATCCCTTTTTTGCAGCACAAAAACAGTCTGAATGTCGGCAGCATTTCCCCACAGCAAAATGCCATACGACATCACACTATGAAAATAGGCAAAGTATACAAGTCTTGCTGTATCAACATCAGTCAGCTGACGTATTTTCCATACAGCGTAGGCTGCAGAACTAAGTCTCTTCGACAATTTACCAATATGTGGGCCCCACTGAAGCTTTGAATCTAAAGTAAAACCAAGAAATACTACGGTATCCACAAGGTCCACATTTTTATGCTTTATGTTAACAGTGGTGTGAACCTCTTTAACATTGGGTAAAACAAATTTTATACATTTAGTTTTCCCTTCATTGAGGCACAAGTTATTCGCATTAAACCAGTAAACTATTCTTGAGATAGAACTATTTACATCGTCATAAATTTGCAATCGTCTTTTAATTTTAAACATAAGTGAAGTATCATCTGCAAATAATACAATCTCATGTCTGTCTTGTACAAAAGCAGGCAAGTCATTTATATATATTAAAAATAGAAAAGGACCAAGAATTGAACCCTGCGGAACTCCCATTTTAACCGAAGCGCCCTGGGACCTCTCCCCGTTGACGTCTACTTTCTAAATCCTCTCAGTCAAATAGGAGACGAGTAGATCCAGAACAGTGTCGCGAAATCCATAGTAGTGTAATTTCTTGATCAGGGTGTCATGATGAACGCAATCAAACGCCTTGGACAAGTCACAAAAAACGCCCAGCGCATCATGTGAGTCCTCCCAGCCCCCGTAGCACGTCCACCAAAACACGATATGATAAAGCGATATATCGCGGTGAACAGTCAAAATACGACGAAATCCTATTGTATTTTAACAGTTCACCGCGATAAACCGCTTTATCATATCGTGTTTTTGTGGACGTGCTAGGGGGGCAGGCCTCATATATATTTTGTATTAACTTAACACCAGCATCAGTTGTTGAGCGACCCTTTCTAAAACCAAATTGTTTACAGTGTAGAAGATTATTTCTGTTAAAAAAGCTTTGCATTTGTTCTAACATTATTTTTTCAAAGATTTTGCTAAAAGTAGGTAGCACAGAGATAGGTCTAAAATTATTGGGGTCTGATGTGCTACCAGATTTGTGTAATGGAATAATTTTACTCAGTTTCATTAGATCAGGAAACACACCACAGTCAATGCAATCATTAAAAATACTAGCAAGTATTGGAGCTATTGTTTCTATTACAGATTGGGAAACATCTACAGAGTTGCCCCACAGATCCACGGTTTTCTTTTTATTCAGCGTTTTAAATGACTTTATTAAATCATTTGCACAAGTATGGGCAAATTTAAATTTATCATCACAAGTTTTAACATGATCTTTTAGAATAGATTCGGCTACAGTGGGGGAGGAATCCAAAGATTTTGTGATTGAAACTGGAATGTCAGTAAAGAATTTTTCAAATTCTGTAGCTACATCAATATCTACTGTAACTTTCTTATTTTCAATATTTAAACAAAAATTGTTGTTATTAGTTTTTACTCTTCCGGTTTCATTATTAATAATGTTCCATGTCGTTTTAATTTTGTCACTACTATTTTTTATTTTAGAGCTTAAATAATTTGACTTAATATAAAATTTTGATTAATATAAATTAAGAAAATAAGATTCTAATCTTTATAAGAAATGCTAAATACAATACAAGAGAAATTCACAACTCGGACAGAAATAGAACCGGCGCCTTTAACGTCTTCAAGCCGTGTTGAAACTTTAATGTGTGTGTGCCTATGTTTAGTTTCTACAATTATATCCATAGCTCCGACAAAGAAAGACGCGCAGGGACGGGGTGCGAAAGATGTAAATTTAATTATTCCGCCAGTAAGATAATAAAAAAAATCATTCAAGAATTTTTTGCTTTGTCGAAATAGTAAATAACCGGTCCAGTGTGCGTTGGACTCCCGCGCTGAGGGGTCCGTACTAAAATACCGAATTATATAGATAACTTTTAACTACTAACATATTTACGGTTGTCTGATTTTTTACTTAATTAGTGAGACACTGCTTCCTGCCAAATTTCATGATTTGACATCTACGGGAAGTACCTTAAATTTTTTGAGCGCCTCGACTTATAAGTTTGATTTTTTCTCGACTGAATGAGACCGTAGACTTTAGTATAAATGTCACTTTGTTATCTGTACGCGTTCCCTGGAAAAAGGAACAGACAGATGGACAATAAAGTAATCCCTCTACAAGGGTTCCTTTTTTTCTTTTGAGGTTCGGAACGTCTAAAACTACGGAGATATAGCGATTTTAAGTTAATAAGTGGGGTTTTGCTACGTCACATAACGTGCTACAAAATGTAAGGATGCGTGACGTCACGGGGCAGTTCAAATCAACGCATCGCTCAAGTTTTAAATTAGGTGACCAAAGAAAAAAATACTTGTGCAATATTATCAATAATCTACATAACGGTATGCTAACCTACACAGGACGTTAAAACAGATTTTTGCCACCATCCCATTTCTGCAACGGATTTAAACCGAATCGATCAATAGAATATTTACGTTCAGAATATATTCATTATAAGTCCATAATTGGGATCCCAAAGCAATGATATTAAATTGCACCGTCCGCGTCGCGGGTATCATCGAGACCGCTTTCACGTTTGACGCGCGCTAAACATTACATATTCGCGTTTCATTTGAATATAAATAGTTTATTGAACGTATCGGCCTTCCAATCAGGAGGCCCAGGTTTGAGACCGCTATGTACCAATGTGTTTTTCGTTTCGAATTTCATACGTACATTTCTCTGACGCTCCTACGGTGAAGGAAAACATCGTGAGGCAACCTGCATACAATACATCTGCGAGGAAATTCAATGGTGTATGTGAAGTCGACCAATACGCACTGGGCAAGCGTAGTTGAGTAAGGCCTAATCACCCTAACATAGGGTAGGCTCGAGCCCCTCGGTGGGGACGTATATGAGCTGTGATGATGATTGAACGTATGAGATAGAGTTGCACCAAATTCTGCAGACATGTATAAACTCCTCACTAATAATTTCAGGTGTCTGACGAAATTCGATCGCGACCCAAATAAGCATTGGGATTGCGCGTTATTGAACGCACAGTGTTTGTGATTTTTCACGTTTAGTATCTGTATCTATTTAAATAAAAAAATCCGACCAAGTGCGCAGTTCTGCACAGACTTTTAGGTCTTAACTATGAACATATTTAGGATTTTCAGTTTTTTTTCCTTAACAAGACCCCGGGGGGTTATTGTTTAAGAAAAATCTATATCGCAATCGCTTACAATTTGACAGTCGTCCATCCAACGCTTCTTTATAAAAGAATGTCGGCGCAGATTCTTGTGTTCACGGCGCAATGATTCTCAAATTGGAGACGATCGTGATGGTTTTTTTTCTTAGATAATTACTCACCTGCTTCTTGCCAAATTTTATGATTCTAGGTCAACGGGAAGTACTCTATAGGTTTAATTTTTAATTAAACCTATAGAGATATTATTTTTTTTATACAACTAAGTAACACGTTCCCGAGAAGGTCTGGACAGACACATGGACAGACGGACAACAACATCTAAGTATAAGGGTTCCGTTTTTATTTTTTCAGGTACGGATCCCTAAAAATTCCAGACGTCCTGCCCTGTACAATATACTTACGTAAGACGCATTGGTCGTGTATCGGCCGTTCAATTCTAAACAAGTCCAATTTCATTGTGTCCAACTTACCTGAAACAAGAGAAAAAAATTCAATTAATGTCATTAATCGTTAAAAAAGGAAATAAAGCAATCGCTGGCCATTGTACAAAGGCCGAGGGCTATTTATAAACAGGTGAGGTAACAGAGTCGCGACGAATGATGCGAGCTATTGTTACTAATGTTGAAATATATATTTATATTTTGCAAAAGTATTTTTGTATGACCAATGAAGAACAACTGTATTTTGCCGATAGATTTTAAGATAGTGTAAAAACGTGTTGTGCTCCTAATTTTTATGGTTTCTATTTTTTTATTAAATCTTTCCAATACAATTTGTGTACAGAGGCGGACTTAATACCAAAGGTATTATCCGCCAGTCGAGCTTTGGGTGGTGCAGAGAAGAGAAGTAGATGTAGTAATATTATGGTAAAATAATACTGTATATCGGATGTATAAAATAGTAATACATAAATATTATGAAAAAAAATACTAATATGTACCTGCCTACTATTAATATTCAAAACTATAAAATGAAAATGAATTCGAAACGATATTTCGAAGATGATAATACCTAATCAGCAGGTGTACGAGTATATTTGATGAAATCCATTTTCACAATGAAGACGCGTAATATGAATAATAAACTTATCGTACTGTAGGTACTTCACTTTAGTCGGTTGTGCTGTAGTTTCTTATGTAGTTTAACTTCACGAAACTGGCTGACATCACTCTGATGAGGTAGTTAAACAGCGCCCAGCGCGTTGGGCGCTGTTTAACTAGCTAACATTAAAATCACAGTGCAAAATATTGGGCAGAATTTATAAAAATCAACAGTTCATCGAAACGGAATGTTACAATCATATCATGTTCGCCCGACCGCACTATTCACAAATCTGCTAAATGCTTTATAGCATATTCCGACTCTGCGGCGGGATTTTCGAGATTTTCAAGTCCGATGGAGCCTCGAGCGTAGTTAAGAATCTATTCGGTCGAGAATCCGAAGTAGGTATGAATGCGTGGTATTCGAAATTTCAAACGGTGGTGCTGCTAGTTTTCGAAATAATCACTCACTTAAATCTGCTTGGAGGTTTTGATTCGCATCCAGAGCTACGGAATTAGATTGCACAAACAAGGACATTTTAAATACGAACAAAGATTTTAAATAGTATTTTGCTATTCTATTTTTAAAAGTCGCTTTAATGTTTCTAGACTTAATATATATTTAAAATAATTCTTGACGGTTTTTGAAAGTGGCAAAGTGCCTTGTGTGGGTACATACTGCTGTATCAAGGCCAAATTGAAGAGTTGCGCTAGCGTTTATAGTTGTTCATGTAAAACAGTATAATTTATATCAATAATTCGTCTATTAAGTTTCAAACGAAACATATTATATGTGTGCCGCAAACCGTCACTAGGCGGGCCAGCAGCGCTTTAATACATGTTTACGATGAGTGGACACAAATTGCAGTAATAAGTGCTTACAAGATTTTTTTCTGTCGTGTCATTAAATAACAATAGCAATAGATAATTCTACAGCACAGGAAAATAATATATTTACAAGCGCTTTTTATCTCCAAGAAACTGAAGGAAATCATAATTAGATAAAAGTAAAATTACAATCGCAAAAGGAATCACTTAATGCTAGAGATGGCTTCATGTTCTTTAATTAAGGACAAATTGGTTAGTTTAATAGTTTAGAGCACATTTTGAAAGTTATCAATCCTAGTTGCAATTAGGTTGCCGATATCAGGAATGTTTGTATTGGTCGTGGTATCAGCACAAATAATCATGTCAGTGCCTCCTAAGTGAAAATTACGCCCCGAAAGGCATTCTTTCATCTTGTAATTCCTTATGTAATTAATTTGTCTTCGTACGTCGAACTCTCTGTCTATTTCACTATTTGGGACACGGTACTGCCAACTGACGGTTCTCAACTCACAAAAAATTGCCAACGCCTTTGCGATATGAGAGGAGATTTAGTTTCGAGGTGATCATATCCAACGGGCAATATTGTTCCAGACAATTCTTTTGTAATTGTTTCACGTAAAAGATCTCCTCAACCGTACCACTATTTGACCGAAACCGACACTTCTTCTCGGATAAGACCTTTGCTCGTCGATTTAGACACCTACTGATAAAATGTGTCAAAGTTTTACCATCAGCACTAAGGCAATACCTCTATATGACTCACAATCGGATGTGCTTAAAGCGCCAGCAGTAGTTGAAAGGAAGCAATGATCTGTGTTTTTATAAATACACTGGCTGGCCTGCAAAAGTAAGTATCACACTTTTAAAACTGCAATAACTTTTAAAGTAGGCAAAATATATTTTCAAAATAAAAAGTATTAAAAAGACTAATGTATAAAAAACTATAACTTCCGAGAAACCTGACGAAATGAGCTGAAAATGTTTTTTTGTTTGAATCCTTTATCTTTTGTAGTTTAGGGAAAAAATTAATTTTAAAAGTGTAGTACTTACTTTTGAAGGTTCGACAGGCGTAGCTGCAACATCATTAACAAATAGACACACAGATTTTACAAAGATCTCGATCGAACAAAATTTGGTACATAAAATCAAACGTTGTACCCAATTTACTCGCCTAATAATATAGATCTAAACGCCTTATTGAACATATAGAGGTCATGGATCGTTGGGCTGAACATTTCAAAAAAGGTTCTAAGTCCAGCTAGTCATCGCGTAGATGAATATGATGATGAATAATTAAGAAATTTACTTGCTCCAAAACACACACATATTACAGTACATACGAACAAAGGTGAGGCAATTAGTATAGATTGGAATCTGTTTGTTTTTCGACAAAGGGATAATGCGCTTAACTCTCTTGTCGATACTAATTACTAATACATGGATGCATGCGCAAATAAATTATGTTGAGAAGCGTCCGGATTACTCTTATTAGATATGTATAATTTGGGATTCTTGTTTTCGGTCATTTGTTTATTGAAAACAAGCTCAGCATTAAAGATTTTATCGGAAAAAAATACTCGCTGTCGATTACAAAAGGCGTGTATACATTTTTTTACCTCCGCCAGTAGATTGCGTAAAGAGGTTAATAAAATTATAAGTGTAGGAAATAAGAACAAACAAACAAGAATAATTATCAGTTGCGTGTTTACTATTCAGCTTTACATATATGAAATATAATAGATAATTGTATATTTCATAAGAAATGACGGTAAATGGAATAGAACGAGCTCCGTTTGAATGAATAATTGTTTTGTTATTTCGCGTTTCTTTTTATTTGCCTGATTTGCAAAGAGGATAAATTAATAAAATTACAAGAAAATGTTCTTTTTTTAGTAACTTCGTCTTGCGTCAAAGTCAAAAGTCAAAGGGTCTTGTTAGAAACGGAATGGTGTTTACAAACTTGTGCTATCCCCATTTCCCTACGTTAACCTTAGGCCAAGTCACCTATTGTAGGTTGGCTTCTTAGGGTTATGTCACGAAAGGGAAGTAGGTAAATCAAAATCCCTTGAAGTACGAACTTTGATTTCAAGTCTAAAAATAATAATATGCCCTTGTAAAACTTTATTCGTTCGGTGTGGTGTTTATTCAGACTGAACTTTGAACGTAAACAAAATCATTCCAGTCCACCGTAACATAAATGTCAAATACAAAATTTAGTTTAGAGTACGTAGAAATGGGCAACGCATTCTTTTTTTTTTGTTTTTGCCAGATGATGATGCAAAAGTTTGGAGACTGGTTGGGTCCATTTCATCAGAATTCATTTATGTTACATTTGGTGCTGTTTAAAATACTTTTACTACCGCTAATGCATACTCGTATATTGTGTGTTTAAACTTGACGACATGCGACGTGGTCGTAAAGCGACGATCTGGCTAGTCTCGCCCCATTCTCGTTTCTGCACCAGTGGATGTTCAGCGGTAAAAAGAATATCTGAGTGCTGTACGCGCGTAGTATTCACCACGCGTAGAGGCGGTCGTCTGGCCTCCAACGGGACCGGGCTGCGTGTACGCGCCTCGCGGAAATGACGTGCCAGTCAGAGTCTTCACGCGTGCATAAGAGTTGCATAGGCCCAATTCACGGCACACGATTCACTGACAGCCCAGGAAATTTCCGCGCACTATTCCTTTGCCGACCACCTGTACCCGGGCCGCGAGTACATTGCAAAGGGAATGCGCTCAGGCACGACAGATATGTTATCGCGCGTCGTGATCCACCATTGACTACTATGCCCATTCAAATGCATGTCAACTGGTACCTCTACCTCTACGTAGTATTAGCGACACAATTCGCAATGGATCTTTGAGTATAGTGCAAAGAGAATATTCCTCTTCTGAGAGCAATTTTTTCTATCATATACACGGTGTTTCATAATAACCAATAAATAATCAATGCGTTATCTAAAACTAATTATTAAAATGTGTTTACACGTTTTCATGTATATCATAGTATCATCATCATGTCAATGATTGACATGAAAATTTTGGGTTGAATGACATTACGGGTAAACACAATTTAATAATTAGTTTTTGATAACGCATTGATTATTTATTGGTTATTATGAAACACCGTGTATATTCAACTGAAATGTTTTGCGTGATGTGTGTGTTAATACATGTTTGAAACAAAAACTGAAAAAAAAATAGTTTTTTATTGTTCCGAATTAATGTTTACGGATTAATTAGCACATTACTGCTAAGTGTAAACTGTGCACCTATTGCAATGCCTATTGCCGGCAAAGCCTAAAACTAAATAAATAAAACAACTGTGATAAATCTATAGCTTAGTTCAAAAGTTTTCTTTTTTGCAACGGTCCTCTAATAACCAAATAAAACTTATTTTTTCTTAGCATTAAAATATTAATCGTAAAATATATCTGAATAACAAACCTTTTCATTTAATATTTATGTACCTATAAATAATTCTAATATACATGTAATGTATAATAAATAAACTCATCAACCACATCTAGTGTTCTCATTTTAATTCAAAAGCGAGAATTACCAACGTGTATGGAACAGCTAATATCGGCCCGAAACGCAACGTCTATATCACACTTCAATACCATTTTTAATATCAGACGCAACGCAACAAGAGCAACTGTCTTTTTGCACGGCACACACAAACCAGGCAAATGACGTTGTCGGAAATTGACGGTATTTTTCCGTTGATTATGTTCAGCAATCGACTCACCCCAGCACAGTGTGCCCTCTAATCGAAATATAGTAGCATTAATTACCTTGCCAAACGCTTGCGAGTAATAATTGAAATTTCTTTGATGCCACGCGAGTCGGACGAGATTAATATTTGTTCGGCAATAAAAAAGCGTGGACAGAGGTCGGCCTGAGTGAGGGTGCATCGAGGGTGTAATCATTGCGGCTAAAATGTTTGTTCAGTAGCAACTCCGAGCCGAAGATATACCTACGCCAAATGTACTCGATCTAATATTAAATTGAACGGCCCGTGACTTTAGGTGGTATTACGTAGCACTTCTATAGCAGCTGTGAATTAATTTTGCTTTCGATTGGTGCAAGTCGTTCAAGCACGTTCCGGATAAACTTCAATTATTAATGTGCAATTTGTCGGTATTCTACATACCTATGTGTTCGAACAAACTCACATGATTGCCCTATGTCGAGTTTGTCAATCCTTTCACGAAGGTTTATTATTTTGGCAACGAAACTATGCCGTATCGCCGTCGATATTTCAAATATTCCATGGAAGTGGTTAAGCGATGACGGAGGAACGGTATTTTTTCGGGAATTTTAGTTGCCAGATTATCTAGTACGGTCAGTCGATACGCTGATGTCTATAGTTTTCGCTTTGCTCATTTTGCATTCGGTACTGTTTAAGGTTCCGTAGTAAACAAGGAGCCCTTATAGTTTCGCCATGTCTGTCTGTCTGTCTGTCCGCGGTTTTACTCAGAGGCTATAAGTACTAGAAAACTGTAATTTGGTATGGGTATGTATATTAATCATGCCAAAATAGTGATAGAAAAAAATATTTTTTTTTTAGGGTAGCTCCCATACAATTAAAATAGGAGTAATTTTTTTCATCTAATTTTATTTAAGGTTCAGAACACCATTTTTCGATTCAGGGATCCGTTTCTAAAATATTTGTTAGAGGTAAGTGTCCCCCCCCCCCCCTCTATCTGCTAAGCGGTTATATATGGACACATGAAAAAATTACAACAGTAGTATAAATATAACGAAGTTTAAAGGGAAACTATCAGAGTCGAGTACTAAGTACAAACTAAAAAGTTATAGACGACCAACTTATAAAATGTACTCGGCAAAGTAAAATTTCATTGAAAATTAGTACTTTGCTAATTTCTCTTGTGAGGTAGGATTATATAATTCTTTCTTCAATTACCATCGTCCTATATGGGCTCGTTTTTAGATTTTTTAGTCCTTAAACTGTGAGGTGTGAGTGTGTACTCAAAGTTGGCATTTGCAGATATGGAACCCTACACTGCGCGTGGCCCGACACGCACTTAGGCGTTTTTATTAGTATATATTTGAATGTAAACAAAGGAATTCCTTATGCTGTTATTTTAGTGATTACCGCGAGGAAGGATTTCTTGTTTGATTTTTGACTTTATTATTGGTGCATTCAGGCATTACAGAATTGGTATTTCACGTTAAAATTAAAATTAAATTTTAATAAGTGCATTTATGATATAAATGATTGGTGACGTCAGTGAATGTTAACAAAATAACAGCTGGTAACACCATTTATGTTTTAAAAATCAAAAATACGTCAACTGAATCTCGAACTCGAATAAAGAGCACTAAGTTCGAGAAGAACTAAGCTCGAATTAAGAGTAAAAAAGTATGATTATTACGTAACTTTTTATGAAATCGTAAAACCTAAAACGGCCGTAAAATTTCTCGAATTGATAAACATTCCTATGAGAAAACCACAATCAGTATAATATTATATTTCGTTCACAAATCCAACAATCGAGAGTACCATTCATAGAACATTTGTGATTACAGTATTAACTGAATAATACACAACGAACATCGGCCCCGCTGCGATGGTCAATTGGTGAATTGTTTAAACGCAACAGACACCGAAGCGTTGAACCAGATGCAAAACAACCAAAGCATACTACGACGAGATTCCGCAAAGCTCAGTTAAGTTTTAATTCCACGTTCGGATTGATATTAGGTATCTAGATCTACCTGTGCACTCACGCCGTACACGCTAAACAGCTGCTCTGCGAGCACCGCGCGGCGCCTAGCTTCGTTTAGATAGATAGCAAGTCGAGTAAATAGCATTAATATAAACTAAAATCGAACACTGCGCTCTATCGATTAGGAACGCGCGTTCACAACAATTAATGACCTGCATGTCCGAGGGCCCGACAAAGCTATGGCAAAACAAATAGATGCTCGCTGCGCCTCCCCGATACACAGCCTGCTTCACTTTGGCAGCTTGTTCAGAACATTTTGTTGGCCCAATTTGTTTCCGCTTGCTAGTTTGGTCCGATCCGAAACGCTGTATGACCAAACGAAAACGTTTGACCCGGTGCCGGTGACTAAGACTGCTAATTACCCACACAGATTAGTTTCTGTGATGTTCTAACCTAATCGATTGTATTTCGCGGTGAGTACGTTTTTATAATGCTGTTTTTTTACTGAATACCCGTTAGAAAAACTACTTTTACGTTTTTTTTTAAATTTTATGGTGTTTAATATTTCTATTAAAATATGATTAATTAAGGTTTTTTGATAGGTGTGTATGATATTGAAATCCTTGATTTCGCATTATATCAAAACTACTTCGAAATATCGATTTGACTAGTAATGTTATCTTTATACGTTCTACCATAACGAATGAAGAAAGTTAATAACTAATGATATGATAATAATGCCATATCAAACATTATTTAATAGTGTCAAGGTAAGCGATTGCAGAATAAATTGTGTATATTAAATCGTGTTGATCAATATTATTGTTTTTGGATGTTTTTTTTTATTTAACAACCTTTGAAAAGCGTTTACAGATTTAGATGCGTTTTGACACACGGATCGTTTATATAGCCCAAATCAGATCATTGGATATTACCGTATGTCCAAAAATTAAAAGAGCTCCAAAAGGAACACGCTCTATTCATAAGCTAGGGGTGCACCACTCGTAGTCGCGTGTGGGTGCGTGTACTAGTGTGCGCCGGTTTTAGGCAATAGGGGTGTCTGCTTAGAGTTTGAGCGTTATACGTACCACCTACACGTTTATTGTCATATCCTACGTGTTTTTGTCACGGTTGACGCCAAATCACATTGACGCAAATTTGATTGGATATTTTCGTGGTGCTACTTGTTAATGAGTACACTTTTTATTTTCTCTATTATACTGCTAGAACGCCGATGCCATATCAATAATGTTATTCGATGAGCCTCTTTTTAAATTTCCAAATACCACAGAAACTCCCACTAACTTATATCTAAAGGGTGAATTTGTTAGTTTCATTATTTTATTATGTCTAATTATAAATGCATTATCGTGAAACGTAAATATATTATTAATATTATTATCACTGGCTAGATTGTATAAGTGTTACTAAATTATAATTATATTATAATTTATTTATGAAAGTAATTTGGGGAAGGTTTGGTCGATCAGTGTTTTTTCTTATCTTAATATTAGTTATTATTTTAATTTTAAGGAAAAATTGCTCAGAGCATTGATTGACTGAATGGGGTATGCATGAAGTTTATAAGTAGGGGGATGAGCTTAAGCTTAGTAATGCCTGGTATAATAATTGTTTATTTGCAGTAATGTATGCAACAGTACCTACTACATGTATCTTTGGAATTTTGGGGAAGCGGGACTCCAAACACAGGTATTATGTATAACAGAAGATTTCATCCACTTCATATGTAAATCTGTTATGGTACTGATTTTTTTTTCGTACTTATTGTCTTAATTGTCTGAAAAATTGTCATTGTGAATAACTTAAGGTAAACAATAAACAATATCTAGAGAAGTCTGCGGAGTGAATACGGTATGAACACAGACGGTCTGTCACCCACTCCATATCGGACCCAGCTCTTATGTACGAGTATAATCCCCGGATTTAGACGAGATGTATTCGGAGTTCGGACGAACGCGTTCTTGTGTCCCGCGGACGTGCCATAGAAGCCTAGTGAACTGCACCAACAGCTTCCAAAACTGTTAAATGCAGTTATTGTTTATGGAATAGTTTGACATAGTGACATACACGCATCCGTCTCAGGGACAGTCCCGTGTCAAATGAAACCACTGGACCGATGCGTTATTGTAACTAATTACAAATACGGCGTAAATCAAACACATTAAGGCCCGATTTCACCAACAGGAACGCAAAACTAGAATAACTATACCGTGGATAAATTTATACTCTACATATTATATTTGGTTTAACTATTCTTCCAAATAGAGTTTAATTTTATCTATGTGAACGAATGAATGATAATGCTGCGAAATCAAATAGCACATTCTCTCCGGAAATCACATAGCATATTAGCTGTTTTTTTAAACTAGTAGGATTATACGGCAGTTGCGACAACTGTCACTTTAGACAGCTTGCCAATCAGCTGTTCATTAGACGCCATCTTTCTTATTTATCCTAGTACTAAATCTGTTATACCGTCAAATTCGACGGTATAAAACCTATTCTCGGATAACAGCTTTATTCTAAGTACAAGTATTTGGTGAAATTAAAATTGACCTATATGAGAGTAACTCAAGACTTTATCCTTGGTATAAAACTTATCTGACTTTGATGAAATCGGGCCTTAATATATGTATGTCTTATTATAAAACAAAGTCCCTCGCCGCGTTTCTCTGTCTGTCTGTATGTACGTTGGCGAAAACATTACTTTCCATAATACGCAAGCCCCGTCCAGAAAATTACAAATATAAACGATCCATCAAATAGCCAAATCGATCGAACTGTGTTCAAATGATGCAAGCCTGTGCAAGCATTACAAGTTTCTTATTTATATCTGATTTTTGCTCTTCACAATACTGTTATAAAACCATATTACAATTAAAAATTATTCTATATATTACAAAACATGTTTTTAAATGACATAGTATAAGTAAGCAATCGCGGTAACGGTTCGTTGAGTGTGTGGCTCGCGTAAAAATATTTAATGTCAAAGGGATCAAACAAACACAAATGCAAAATGTGATTGCAACTTGACTGCGGAAATTGCCCCCCGCAGACACGAAGCAGTCATCGAGAGTGCACCAATTACGATCCTATCGAAAATAATGGTCCTGACACTTTCAATTATTTTAGACTCGCAAATGAGAAAAAAGAAGGAATCGAGTGCTCGCGTCTACAGGCAGCGCTCAAATTAGACTAACTTTTGTAAACAGCTTTTTTGTTTCGCATCGTGCCTACTCAATTTCTGTTACCTACTCAACATGGCGGCAATTTTTATGACAATATGACGATAATGTGCTCAACGCATTTTGAGATTTTCTTTCTGGTGGAACTAGAAATTTTCTTTCTGGTGAAACTAGAAATTTTACTGGTTTCACCAAAAAGAAAATCTCAGAATTCGTTGAGCAGATTGTCGCATCGTCATATCTTAAAATAGCCAAAAAAATCCAGTTTCAGAATTCTAAAATTTTACAGCGACTTGTATTGAACACAACTGTTGAGACACGCAATTCTCCATATAAGCTTGACAACTCATTTTTAAAGAAAGATCTCAAAAGTAGAGTCGACATAAAAACTGGATATTATCATTTGAAAAATCAACGACGAGTGATTAGTTGAATCCAAACAAATATATTACAATACTTTGTGTTTGATAACATTGAAATATTTGGTTGCGCTTTGAGTGAATTCACAAGGGCGACAATGTTTACGTTTATTACTTTCTATATCTAACCGTTATAGAAAGTAATAAAAGTTATAGAAAGTAGTTAGTTATTATAGGTTAGTTGTTAGTTATAAAATTAGCTATGGATTGGGAGCCTAAGTAGACAGCTATTTAGGTACCCACTTTATAGTCATAGTTAAGGTAGATTTAGGATAGTCGATGAAATGTTAATATAAGTTTAAGGCTTTCCTATCGTGTTAGGATAATTCCTGTAAAGATAGGTATAAGTATGGAAATAAATAAATAAATAAAACACACATCAAATTACACGAATACATGGAATAGAGAGAGAGAGAGAGAGAGAGTCTTCGCCGCGAGCTATAATTTGGAACCCATAAAGTTAATGAAGGTTTAATCTCGTTGAGCGCGAGATGGTACTTGCATCTGATGTCCTTTATTGCAGTCCAAAAGGGGCCTCTTGTGCATGAAAAGGGATAGGTACATATAAATTAAACAGACTGAAGCAACACTGCATTTGCGAACCGTCGAAATGACATTGTCGATTTTTGAAATGTTGCATTCACGTAATTAACAAGTCTTATTTTTCGTTTTCTCGCTGTTTGACAGTATAGATTTAAATGAAGGCATTTTTTTTAAATTGACAACAATAATATTGTACGGACTGTAGAGTAATGATAACCCACTTTTTCAAGACGAACACGATTTGACTAACCTTTATTGGTTTTAATGAAGACAGTGATGCCGTTTCACTTGAACACAATACTAAGTAAATATCAACAGAATTCCAGGAACAAGCTGTTGCGCCAGTTCGCTATTTAGAAAACTTACAATTCACAGAGGAGTTTGTTGCATATTCTTAAGAATTTGTTTGTTAAATCATTTCGAGAGCCACTATTAAATCATGCCATTTTCCGTACAAATGTAAACTTGCTTTGTTCTTCTGTTGATTTGTGACGCGATAGTGTACACAAAAGTTCATGGTATTCCTCGTTTGGTATAAATAATGCGTTTGTTTCACACACAAGACGAGTTTCTACTTTTAATTATTTTATAACCGACGTTGCTATTTGATCTTCCTTTTTTAACGTGTCGTAAATTAATTTTGTGTAAAAGCCAGCTTGAATTCTTTTGTAAGATAAGGATTAAATATGCAAAAGACATTCAAAGAAACAGTTTACGTTCACGACTGATGCAGCGGGACTTGATTACTTCCATTTGTTTAATCGTAAAAACTCACGCTTTGTACTCGTATCATTTATATTATTTAATGTAATAAAGCAATCAATAACAAAGGAATTACATATATTTACTTCTGAATTATATTATAGTTAAATCTTTATTAATCTTCTATGAATCACAATCTTAATACAAATCTCATAATCCTTTCATATACTTGCTGTTTTTATTAACTCATTCTTTACAACATTTATGTATAAGACGGACTTAGTGCTATAGACACTTTCTGCCAATCGTTTTTGTATTCAATGATTGTATTGACTTTTACCCTTTATTATAATATATTATTATTTCACTTATTTATTTAATAGTAATACGAAATTAATTTTAACGATTTCACCTATGGTACAATATAGCGAACAATTCCAATTGCTCCACGGCAAATTAACTCAGCGCACCTTAATTCAATCTAAGCGGTCGGTGGGGCGGGCGGCGGCGCGTCCTTGACTTTGAGCTGTCAATAAGGAATACCGCTGACGGCCGAGGCCCCGTCCGTCCTAGCAGGCGATTCAATTATAGCAATGGGTAGCCAGCCACTAGCGGGAACTGGGTGCAAATGCTAACCTGCAATACATGCAACTCGTGAATTTTCCGTGTAAACGCTACAATATTGTGTGTGAATGCCGTTTTGCTCGCAACGCCTTATCGAATTTGTAGTTGGATGCGTCCCGACTACTGAGTTTCATGCGAAATTGCGAGCTTTCACTGCGATATTACAACGAACTGACTTGTAGTTGTAGAGGGCAATTTGGGCGATAGACGGAATGAGAAATATTTCTGATGAACTATTCTCCCCCAAATATATGTGAGCACACTAAAATCCCATGTTATGTGTTTACTGAAGAACATTTCGTTTAAAAATAAGCATACACTTCGCATAGTTTTTTTATGCATTATATGTACTTACACTGTTGTGTTACATAAATTGTTCAACATATAATAATTGTAAGTTATGTAATACATTCTTCATATTATATTTAATAGGGCAATTAAAATATGAAATTAAAAGAAATGTCGTTAACTGTGTCCAAAATGCTGCCTGATCTGGCGAGTGGGAACACATTACCTGTAAACTCATACATTTTTGCTTCCCCGGCTGTACCTTTGGTATTGGGAAAACGGCCAATTATTCATTAAAAGACAGTGACTAGAAAGCTTTATGTGATATAAAAAAATACAAAGTGACTCATATTTGAATGATACAGGAGCAAGGCACGTTATTTAAAGCACTAATTAACACAAAATAAAATAGCTTTCAATTATTTATTTATACACGTAGTATTTTTTGGGATACTTTTTCACCTCTACCATAAGTAGTAAAAAGAGCTTAATGATGCAATTAGGTCGAGGATAATTTACCAACTTCTTACAAGTGGCCACAAAGTGAAAAACGCTTGTGGCAATTACGCGAACAAGGTGCCAATTCACTTTGAAAACTAAGGAAAAACTGATTAAATAATGTCTCCGTTACCAATTTCCTTGAAACAATGCAAGCCTCGCACGCGGCCGGCTAACATCAAAGTGCTTGACGTCTCAAATATTCAACCAGGAAACGTTCGTTACGTCGCATTAGACAATTACGTCCGCGATTGTTAAAAGAATATCGAAATTGCCATCTAAATTAATCACCACTAAAAAGCAGCGGCAAAATAGCGCAATCGACGAACCACAGCTCATACACACACACAAGAAATTTCGCCAGCGGAAATAGAAACGGAATTGACGGAATCCACAAATTTGCGAGAACGTACCGGCGGACTTCATTTTCTCACTAAAATCTAATCATTCGTAAATTATTCGGGTGGATGCAACGATCACCGGGCGGAGGCCGGCGTTACCCCCACACAGCCCATACCCGCCGCACTTATAGCCGGCGCGTGCGAGTTAAATACATTTATGTTATCTATGACTATTCACCTGATTGTACTACTACGGCATATAACTAATACAATTGGCCGCAGGCTGTTGTTGTTTTGTCTTAAACTTAAGTTTCGACGTTGCTATTCCACCTTTCTTTCTTCTGCAATGTCCGACAGAGCTTTCTCTCGATCCTCCTTGCTCTGGAATAAATTAGGTTTGACAGACATTCTATACTGTCACATTCATTCGCCAGGGAAAAATTATTTTGGGCTTGACAAATCAACACTAGATTTAAATAATTAATATTTTTGAGGCGTTGTTGGGCTATATGAATAATATACCAAATAATTATTTGGATCGTTTGATTAAACTATTTGAAGTCATTTTTAGTTTATTTTTAAAATCGAGAAATTGTTGCACTGCCATATTAATTAGACTGCACGTTTTGACATTTGCGCGACGAATGAGTTTGACAGGGCTACCACATTATTACGGGCAACACAAAATTACAGCCATACCCGCTTGTTTCAAACTTTTAACGATTTAAGTTTTTATTAAAGAATATGGCGCGGACAATTACAGACATTGCAAAATGGGGCTTAATGCATAAAAGTACTTATTACAGGATGGCCACTCATCGCCCCTGCCTGACTGCAGATACCTCACGCCGCACTACACTTCTTAAGTAGTTTTGAACCTATTGTGCAATGAGTAGTTTCTGTCCCTTACTCAGCTTATAAGGGTATATTTTTATTCTCATAGTACACTACCTAGACAATAGTAATGAAAACGTGTTGCGAGCTAGAACATATAAAATTACATTGTACCTTATAAAAATAGAGCTTCGAAATCACACTTGAATTGGTGGACACTATATAGCTCTTGATTCACCATTTCCTTGAAACGTGAACTTAGTTACCTAGTTCTTTACATATTATTAAGTCAATATCAGAATTCAATTTATTATAATGCAACCCTAACACTAGCGTGGAACACATCTAAATTCATGAGTACTAACCAGCGTGATTAGACTGGGCGATAGTTTACGGCTGCACGCGTAACGTTAGATAAAAGGTACATATCTATCGGTTAATTATTTATAGCCAAGCCCGCCAAGTTATGGGCTAATATTTTCACGTGGCTGACACACATCCGTTCAAGCTTGACATTTGTTCATGATGATGTTATTAGCGTACAGTATTTTTGTCCAATCAATTGCAAATTTAACCGTTACACACTGTTTAAATTTAATGTTTCCTGTTTTATTTTTAAATAGCATGTGAATGCTATTAGTATACAGGAATTAGTGCTGATTTCAGGAATACACAATTCGTGAAATAATTTTCGAAAATCCACTTAAAGCCGCAAAAGGTTTAAGGTAGTGCTATTTATCAAACAGCTCCATCTACCAATCTATTTGTTAATAAGATCTGTTTACAGGCAACTTAATTAAATACGAATATTTATCGTAGAGGTTAATGTTACTAACAATGTGATTCTAAACAACAACAAAAAATATAAATATATAAACAGGAATTAACACGATAACACGAGGTATTTACATACCTAATGCAATACGAAAGTTTGAAAGTTAGTAACAACAAAAAATGATAAATGTGTATTTCACAAATTGCGTAGGCAACTTAGACAACTCTTGCTAAACTTCAAACTTTAAAAGCGTTTGCAGTGCAAATACTTCAAGCCAATAACATAGTAAGGACGCCTCAATTACGGAATTGGTACACCTCAATTTGCTGCAGCATTGGCAATTGAAAAGCGATTCGTTGATCAATAATAATTGGAAATGGTGGAAGAGGATGTAGATCAATTATCAACGGGATATAGATGATCTAGAGCGACGACGGCAAAGCGTTTGTGTACGGCTGTCTCAATTAAAAAATGACGAATTGACGACTATTTCGTGTATATAACTCAACAAAAAATTAAAGTTTATTATTTCCTTAACGAAATTTGTTATGCGTATTTGTTTCATAAATAACAAACGTATGAAACACACTATACAACTAATCTACACTGTTATTATAAAGAGGAAAGATTTGAATGTATGCATGTAAGAAATAAACTCTAAAACTACTGAACCAATTTCAAAAATTCTTTCACCATTAGAATGTTACATTATCTCTGATTAACCTAAGCTACAAAATTATCTTTCCTACGGGAAAATATAAAATTCTCACGGGAAAACAAAAACAACGCGGGCGAAGCTGCGTAAAGTGAAGCCAGTTAATTAATATAATATAGCAAACCGATCTGTTGTTTGCAAATCAAGTTGTGTTTGCTGATCTCAAGCAGTTACACTAGTACGACTACCAAATCAACTAGCAGTATTTGCTAAGAGAAAACATTTTACATTTGACCGAAGCGTCAATATTATCTATCCATTTATATGATTGCCATTCGAAATCTAAAAAGCTACGAGTAGACACGAACTCCAATTTTATAGCAAAACGTCCAGTGAAATATAATATCTTTAAAGAAGTTCCGACCTTGCAATAAAAGTATCGAACAAGTTCGTCGTTGCTCTCGGATCTGTCTGAAAAGTTTTCGCTACGAGTTGATAAATTCGAACTTCATGAAATCATAATACTCGTAGTCGGTCGATACGTGAAAAAAAAATTAAATTGTTATTTATAATAACGATACAGTTGGAATCTATTTAGCAGACTTATGATCATCTCAATATTATTTGAGTTTTTTATTTATTTTTTAAGATGTTAAGGAGAGAACGAGAAAAACAAAAGCATGTCATCCAATATAAGAATATAAGAAAGATTGAAAGGTTGAAAACAAATGTATTTTCTCACATCTTTTTTTAATGTGTGCGTAAACAATAATGTAGCACGTGGTGAATGATTGGGAGTCGCTACCTACGTTGCTACAACACTACGCCGTAGTAGCTACATGCTACGAGACTAGATTAGCAACATTTGTATATTATACCTACCTAATTTGCATCGTGCTTTTCACAGCGCCGCGGGTTTATTATGCAGGGAACAATAGACTAATAATATGTAATAGTACCCTCTCAATTTGCAGTTTGTGATAAACTTATGCATAAAACTCAAATATACTGAGATGATCAAATTTTAGCGCAGTTGGAAAACAAGTAAACAAGTAACTCAAAATTATAAGTGGCTAGGTAGGTCAAACATTAAGGAGATTATTGTCGATATTTATCAAGAAATCCCTTCACATTTCTAAGTACATTTCAATAGTTTAATTCCTTTTAATAGTGGTGTGACAAATCGGTAAAACCACGATTCGGATTGATATTTCCAACGTTAAAATAACATATTAAACTCATAGATAACATACCTATATTTATAAATATATGGAAGTAATAAATAAAGTAAATATTTTGTACGTATTTTTTTCAAGACAAAATATTAATTTGCTTAATTTGAGATTTACAGTGTAGCGTATAAAAAAAACAGATTTTGGGGTTTAGATATGTTAGAAAGGACACACATTTTTTGCTTTACCTAACTTTCCCTGCACTATCGCTTGCACATTCCGTTTATCTCTATTAACCATTAGAGGAAAAGAGGCCGTTCTGAGTTATAAAAACATGAGAAAAAAGCAATCTGACCTGTACTGTACTATACTGAATATGCATTTATTACCATCAATGAATGCCTATTTTATACGATAATGATCGGCTTCTTTTTTAAAAAAATGCCACTATCGTGCCCCTTAGATAAAGTATATCACAAGTAAAATTCAACAATCGACAGAAGTATGATATAAATATAATTGACTACGAGTAAATTTATCTATTACAAGAAAGCAAACCCCTCTTTTTACCACTTGAATCTTAGATGAAACTCACTTAACTGAAACTCTCAAAAGTACCTAATAAAACACAATTTTCGCAATACAATCCAATCTGCACGTATCTTTAACGTGGTCGGTCACATATAAGGAATTACCGATTCCACAGCGTAGTGGTACAATAGAGTACTCCGTGTGGAGATTGTCCACGCAAAGCCAGCCATTAAACTCTAATTTATTGACGACTTACAAATGATACCTACCGGTAATAAATGCTAAAATACGACAACACTACTAATAGTGTTAGTTACGGAATTAAAATTAATAGCATAGGTACGAAGCGTCGTCATTTTCATGTTGATATGAATGAATACCTACTTGACATTAGAAACAAATCAAAACGCTACCAAAGTTATAAATTTTAAAAGTGATATCAGTTGGCTTCGTATCTACCAGTTAAGAATTTCAGAAAAGTACAATTTTGAAAACGACTGAAACTTCATTTGTTCAATTAACATAAAAAGTGTATTAACAATGATCGACTTCTCAAATAATAAAACTTTTATCAAACTTGAAAGTCTTGACCTACATACGAGCACATCGCCAAACACAAAAAATATGTCGCACTGAATAGAGACGCTACTGTGAAAATCACATGTTATATCGATATCGAGATATCGAACGCGCCGATTGGAATCTCATTGTATATGCCCAAAACAGTCCCAAAAGTGAATTAGAAGCAAGTCAGCTGGAGCCGCACCTGGCTGGCTTAAAACTAGACAATAGCTGGCACGTAGGCGCACCCGTATCGAGCGTACTATCGATAATTTAACGCGCTGTTACACTTTACAAATCGACGGCTCCTATTATAACATCACTAACACCTATCAGACACGCGAATAGGGTGTTAAGCAGATATACTATAGAGTTCACTGTAAGTCTTCCGACTCCTTTTTGAGATTTATGCAAATTATTGTCGACGCTTATTTTGCAGTGGAAATTGAAATAGCAATTATAAGCGCATTTAAGATTGCTTAAGGCGCTATATCGAAAATATTGGTTATTTTTAATGTAATGTCATAGGTAACTGAGAGATCTTACAGATCTGAAAGTCAAATATGTGTTTCTTCATATCTTTAGCTAGTCACGTACAGAACCGAAAACGCGATTTAAAGATTTTGCCTCGATACTTTTTATTTTTGAAATTACCTCTTAAAAATATGAATATTCAGGATTACTAGTAAACGGTGTTAGGTATTCATTAAAAAGTTCCTTAAATAGGTAGCCATCATCAGTATCTAGAATCGTACAGAAGCATTTTTTTCTAATCATTATAGTTATTTTTTAATAAAACAATTTGTATTTTGTCGCTTACGTCGATAATTTCTAAACGATCTGATTGCATGCGGGCGCAACGCATTCACGACTTTGTTGACATAGATATAAAGACTAGCTGCTTGAGCACGGGGGGCGCCCCGCGTTCACGTATAGACCACGCCTCCCATTGTTTGATTCATTTTCGATGTAGCGCCTTAATACTACTTTTTTGTAATTTGCCCGCTATTCATTTTTGTATGAGTAAATTAACATGTATAAGTAACTGTTCCCCGCGTTGGTTCTAGGTCATTAATTAAAAATTGTAGAATAATCTTTGTGAGCTACGAGCCGTGGGACTGAGCTGAACTGGGGCCAAGGAAGTTGCAGTGGACAGGACGGCGTGCGAAGGGATCTAGTGGAGGCCCTGGACCTCTGGGGTGTCTAAGGAGAACAACAACAGGATAATTCTTCAATCTCTAATGCCACAGATTATTAAAATTACTCGTTGACTCTACAATTTGTTGATCCATCGGGACCACTTATAAACAGCATTCCTGACAGATCTTGATTCCATTGTCATAAGCTACGTATTTGATGATTTTTCTTCAGATTCCTAATAAATGGATATCACAATTATAAAAAAATACTATCGTAGTAGTATTCCAATCCAATTTCCGTAAGATTTAAATTTTCGCATATTTAATAGTTCAGTATCGTGACAAACGTTAATGTTCACTTTTGTGCAAAAATACCCATAAAAGTGTAAGTGAAATGTGTAAACGCACAATTGATTGCATCGATACGATGATCTTCACTAAACGTACAGCGTCGGGAGCTCGACAAAGCGGGGCTAATCAGGCGCATTTGTTCGACAAACCGACGCCCGCACCACCCCACCGCCGGCCACCCATCCGATCCCCCATCGATGTTGATAATTAACTGTGCCTATCTGCTGCAAATGTGACCATCGTTCTCCTTGCGATTTTCGAACTGAATACTCTTGTGCTCTTATAAATTACCTTTTCCAACTTAACGCAACAAGTTATTTACAAATTTCAAACCCGAGTCTGAATCTGCGTTATCGGAACGATTAATTGAAGGTGTATAACAAGTAAAAAGAATTAAAGAAACACGTGTTCATAATCCGACATAGAATCGGAATATTACACCAGCCGGAGAAATCAAAAGTATTATTTACTAAGGGGGGCGAGAGAGACGAAACATAAAATTCATATAAATAATTCAAGGCAGCCATTACTAAGAGCCGGAGCCGAGGATCCCGAGGAAAACTACGGCTCTAAATATTTAAGCACAGACGTTATATGTATTGCAATTTTCATTAATCATTAATAGGGATTTCAGGTGGAGCTAGGGACCTCGCCTTCGGAGTTTGGACAGACAAACATCCATACATAAGTTATGTCAACATTGCGCTTGTATTCGTCGGCTAATCTAGGGGGAATCGTAATATAGGTATACTAAGTCATACATTTTGTATGAGCACGCTGTAGCCAAAGCACATAGGTAGTTTATTTATTTTCTCATTAGGATCAACTCGACGAATCGCGAGCCCCACCTGCGCCGCTCGTTAGTTGCATTCGACCAAACTAAATGAATGACCTCCTCATCCAATAAACGCCAATCGCGTAAACCTATCAACGAGAGTGCGGTGAGATCCTGAGCCCAGTAGTGGCATTACGCCGATGTGCGATCATTTCTCTCGGCGTCAATGAGGTCCTTTGAACGAACACTCTTGTCGTACGTTATCAGCACGTCAATGGCTCAAACTTTTGCACAGAGCGACAATGGCGACTTCATATAAACGCTACGCGACGTAACAAAGGGTACGAAGCCTGCGCTGATGTCCACTCAATGACGACTATTGTGTGACGGCATCTAGTCCTATTGCGCGGCGGCGTTTGTTTTAGCATTTTAACCGACACGCCGAAACGGAGTTCCTTGTCAAGGCGCCGATTGTGAATGACTTGAATAGATAGAGTCCGCCGGTCGCAAGCGGACCGCTATAATTGTTCATTACGTTGCAACTGCAACGACCGGCTAAAATCTTTGTTGAAGCTGAGCAGTCGATTCGTACATCGATAAGGCATATTTTTTGAAGATGAGCACATAGTTTTCAGTACGGTTCCGTCGTAAAATCTCAAACATAATTATCATTTACTTCATAATAACCCAGTATGTTTTGTGACAATTAATATATAATAATGTTTCCAATATAGCTTTAAACAAAATTGGTAACACTTTATTGCAAAATGTTGTACATTTTCCCATAAGCGAGCCTCTCAGTTTTTCCAAGTCTATACGTTAGAAAGGCAAAATGCAAAAGGCAATTATTCCTTGTAATGAATGTTCAACCAGTTGTACAATCGGTATATTTACTTCCTTATTGTACAACCAGTTGAACAAAACAGTTGTACCACGGGTCGGTCACGTGTTTAAATGGTGCATTTAAGAATTTTTATAGACATAACGCCATCAAGAATCAGAATTAAGGTATCATATAGCATATAGTATAGGTTACTTAATGTTAACACGTAAGTACTTTATTTTCACAAGCATATAACTTGGTAGGTAAGTCGTCAGGCTATTGTATCGGACACGCATACTGCTGCCTCGTACGGTTTGGATGCGCATTTTCCAATTTCAAACACAGCTACTCAAACGCTCGGACGGTTGCATCCTTGATTCGTGAATTTGTGATTGTGATATTACGGACAATGTGCACGGAGGGCTTACAGAAATGGGATCGCTCATTTTAAATTGATATACGGATAGGAATCCGGTATAGAGTTCAGATCCGTAAATGGGCAGGAAGGCAGAATCCATGATCCACGTCACCTTCACTTTGTTGATCGCAAGGAATGAAATCCTCTGATCGCTTATAGACCGACTAGATGTAAATCGATTTAGCTATGTGAAATATAGTTTAGAAACTCTTAATAAAATCAAAAGTAGGTATTGCAAATAATAATTCGGGTTATTATCAATATCAATGTGACATCCAATTCTGTTCATTTGTGGTTCCATTATCCAGGACCATAACATAATATTATGTATTGTAATACTGTCATATTACTAAGATTTGGGAGACCCGTCAACAGGCCTAGTCATAACCTAATAATTGAAAATTGGACAAACTTACCTAAGTGAAGTACCTACAATTGTAATTTTATGAATGTGGATCTAAAATATAATGATGAATATTATTTCATCATCACAGCTGAAACACGTCCCCACTGAGGGGTTCAAACCCACCCTAAGTTAGGTTGTTTAGGACTTAGTCAATCACACTGACCCGGTGTAGATTGGTCGACTTCACATACATCTTTTAATTTCTTCGCAGATGTATGCAGGTTGCCTCACGATGTTTTCCTTCACCGTGAGAGTGTCGGGTAAAATGTACATAAGAAATTCGAAAATCAAAAACTTTTTTTATATTTAAAAATTAAAGTAAGTTATACATTTTTTAAATAATTTATTATTTTTATTCACAAGACATTGTTTTAATATTATGCGCACAAAGCCCTCGGGTTGTGGCAGAATATCAGCGTTTGGTCCATGTCCTGCGATGTAGACAAAAACTATCGCCGAGCCATGACCCTTTTGCACTTCGGCAGCACACACAAACTGTATTTAGATTAGACCCATAGGTTACATTACATATTATTTGTATTAATGTTTTCACTAATATACTCGTAAGCTTAATTCTAGGAAGTGTATGATGTTGAAGAAGCAAATAAAGTGTTAATCTATCTATCTATTATAGGTACAGGGCAGGATCGAACTCCTGCCCTCCCGATTAGAAGACTTGTGCCGAGTCCACAGCGCCACCGACGCTCTCAATAAACAATAATGGAACACGTTTGAATCCGTTCTTAGTCTCGTGGAGTTCGAGGAAGGCCATACACCCACTTTTCCATTTAAGCGTCACCATTTTTTCACGCTAACATCAAATGTTAACCATGTTTTGCGTTTCTTTTAAGGAATGTTCACATTTTTAACCGTGCTATTTTTCACAAAGGGACCCTTACATAAAAATCGAGATATTGTTTAAATGGGACGCATTACGTTAACATACAATGCTAGCTCTGCTAGTGTCAGCAAAAGCTAATGAAACGCAATGATGCTAAAAATGTTAAAAATGCTGCAAATCTGCGCTTAAATGGAATGCGCCTACATACAAGGTTACTTTTCGAGCAGGAGCCAAATTTTGTGTACTCGTTCAGACAAGCAAACTGAACAACTTTTACTAGAGGACCAATCTTTTAATCGCATGAAAATCTGCTGCTCCATACTGAACCATGATGTATGGAACAGCTGATTACGAGTATTTTGATATTTCAAGATTACGCCCATGGTAAAAAAAGCAAGCGTACCAAAATTTGGCCCCCGCTTCAAAACTAACCTTGTATACGAGTGCAGAATGGACATGCTCGCATTACGTCGACTAATATTATGAGGACCGCTCAAATGGAACAAGCGAAAGATAGCCCAACTAGATGCGGTAATTTTTGAAATTACGCTTGCGCGACCCGTGCAAACATTTCATATTATTACCATAAAACCATTGATATAAAAACAATTACGTTGTGTTCATTCTCAGACGCATTTGCTATTCGATCCGTTTGACGGCGGGACTTATGGTAAATTCATTGTGTTGGCAGTCGTATAGATGTACATACCTAAGCTATTGTTTGCGGTAATGGAAACCACTAATTTCCACTAATGATCATATTGCAAAAAAGGAAGAAAGAGTGTTGTTAAGTTAAAATGTACAATTTCATTTAGTACTGACTCCCGAACTAATATAAAGTGCTAAATAAATATACGAAACTATATAAGCAAATTCAAATAAAGTGTATGTACCTAATAGCAAATTAGATTAAATGTGTGTGTGTGTGTGTGTTCGCGCGTACTCTTGTTTTTTTTAATTTATTTGACATGAATATTAAGATTTTAGGAATTCCTCAAAGTAATTAACCCCGAAGTGGTTAATTAGGTATATGTATCTTACCTTATTATCCCTGACACAAAGACTAGTTAAATTACGTTTTAGCCTCATTGGGTTTTTAAGTTGATTAGTAACTATTGATAGGTGTTCGTGGGCGTAGTCCTATCTTATTCCTAATAGTTCTCCTGATTTGTACTACCTATCCTTACAAATATTATATGAATGGTAACTAAATCACATGTCTCGCACCTTCATCCGATAAAAGAAATTACATTCATTAACTTGTCAATGTCTCCATAATTCTAATTGGGTTCTCTCCTCTCGAAATTAAATTGATTTTGTGGCTCTGACTTCCATAAAAAAAAGAATAGCTGGCGTTCTCAATCAATCAACTTTACACTCTTTTTGAATGCGTTAAAAAAATGAACACAAACTTTAGTTTGGGAAGGAGACAAATGAGAATCGTCATCGATAAGGATGATAGAGGCATAAGAGATACTAGAATTGCAATTGTGTCTGAATACTAGGGCCAGATCCAGAATGTGTCTAATTCGTGGCTCGCCGGTAGCTGGTGCAGTGCGCCTGCGTCAACAAATCAAGTTTACTGCGGCGTATCCCTTGATAATTTGTTCTAATTGAAATTCAAGTCATTGACATGACCAGCCGGCGTAATCTAATTTCTCGAGTCACGGCACAGTCTGTTTCGACATCAGGCGTGTTGGGCTTTAGAAAAGACATAATAGTGATGTATGGACGCGTTTGATGAGTTAATGGTAACCTACGTAACACATGGACGCAATGTGTCTGTACTCCCGCTGTACATACATTTACAGAATGCGAGATAAAGAGGTATATTATGCACATTTATGTGTAATGTATCATTCTTAATTCTAGAATAGAATTGAAAAGTTCATTATGGCGCCGAATAAATGCTTGAAAGTTGTCAATTATTATTATTAAAGTCGTTTTATTTGTCGGTATGACAAAAAAATAGTAGGGCATCAGTAAAAATATATTCCTAACTCTTCTTTAGTGATTGGAGGTTTTCGTTAGGTACCTACTCGTACATGTGTATCATTTCCTAATTACATAGAAACCAGCAACTAAGATGTATTTCAGGTTGTGAGTTCTAGATTCAGAATTACATTCTATTATGTGCTTTCAACACAAATCAAAAACATTGAGTTTCACTGATAAACGGTGTTCTTACCACCGACACGTTAACATCCTTCCCTTGGCGATAGACGCAACTTTTCTCACGAGTTCAAGTTTACAGAAAGAGCGACACGCTACTGCGACATCGACTTGTATACTTATGTTTTCAATAATCTTGAGTTGCTATGAAACTTTGGACGTTTCCTTTGTAACTTATAAGCACTAGAGGCGAATAAATGAAACCAGTTGAAAGAAAATTTCCCGTCTTCCACGTTCAACTGTCGCAGAAACGATTCAAATCCAAACGATAACGGTCACGAAACACACAATCTTTATCAGTTACTTTGGTCTCAGCAAAATGTTCCGTCATCAATTGTCCGTTGAATCGTCAATCCGTTCTGTACCTGCGGGTCAATGCGACCAATTTGACGTAAAAAAGTTGCGCAGGATGTCGATTCTGTAAAATTCGAACAATAGCTCGCATCTCACTTCGATATTCACGCTCACTTCGCATAAGATACAAGATACCCTTACATAGTCATTATCACGAGTTAGTAGCGATAAAATTCTAATAAAGTTCTGAGGTAGAACTAGTTTTTACCACCTTCAGAAATAATTTTAAACGTATTTTTAAACTATGATAATAAATTTTGCCTTTTTTCACTCACAAAATAGCAACGTTTTATTTGACACTTTGTTTCGAGTTCGTGTGCGAAGTGAGCTTCGAAGTGATAAAGGAATTCCCTTTACGGAATGCCACTTCATACGTCATCCCATACTTATAATGTCAAAATCTCACGGTCACTCTAGTTCCACTCGCTGCCACGCTCGCAAGTGTAGCGCTGTAGCACAGATTACTTAATAGTTTCTAGTGACTTCGAATCTACATTCGAATTTTGAGAATGCCAATCTAAGAACTCACTGCGGAATCAGATTCGAAGTTTAAAGTGAGGTTTTACAGAATCACACTACAGTACGGCCGGCCGGCCGGCCGCGTAAACAGTGCCACGTGGTGACGCGGCGGCGGCGGCGGCGACGAGCGGGACCTTCGCGGGAAAAGTGTTCGGGCGGGTTGCGCAGCTGCAAACTACACTGACACATTTTTCCAGAAACGAGTTGCTAATATTGCTAGAATAGTTACGTTTGGCTGCGGCCACTGCGGAAATCAAATTTAGTGTAGATTCGTTAAATTCAAATACAGTGATGAACAGTCTACTACGCCAGTTGCTGGAAACCTTTGTAATCTGAATTAGGGGCGAGGAAATCATTGTTATTATTCAAATATATCGTTAATTTTCAAAATGCGTGGCGTGAATTTCAAATCATAGTCAAATTAAATATTCCGTTCGGACAGCATTATTCCCAACTAACTCCGATTTCGAATTAATTTCCAGTTTAACAGGCATCCGATATAATTGAAATTAATCAACCTCAATAAATGTTTGTATGTATCTACTAAGCGTCTGCGAAGTGCGATTGATCAGATCAAAACGTAATAACATGAAAGCATTATGTATTTTATGTGAAACGTAATGACTAAAGCCGAACCAATGCGCTACTTAACTGGCGAGTAAATATTGTAATCAAAATGTGTGCAGTGCAAATATTGTATGAAAGAATTTGATAGGAAATCTATATATCCAAATATAAAGGTCCAGCGAAACTGAAACTTTAATATCAGTCCCGAAATTCATGTGGAAATTTGTTTATTTGCGCGAACTAATTTTCCGATATCATTGTCATGTTATATCGAAATGTATGTCAAGTGTGGCAATTTTATATTTCCCTATATGTAAATTTTGTACTCTCATTATATCTGAAATGAATTTTAGTAAAAACTCAATAATCTCTTTAGTTACTATTTTACAGAGGACGACACAAGAAGAGAGTGGCAATATTTATTTCTTCAACAAACCAGTAAAGTTTTGGGCTAAGTGCTATAATTATATTAAAATAATTAACAATAGAATCAATCACGAGCGAAACCAATTCTTGTAATGAAGTAACTGAACTTAGAGAGCGATTTAAACGCACAAGAAATAAGAAAAGCTGCTAAACGTACAACTTTTCACATCCACCAACGAGCAAAGTGTCATAGGGATTTAATTTATAATATGTTATGAAAACCATTTTTTTACATAGATGTTGTGTTCAACAATTGATATTTTAGTAAAAAAACGTGTTTTTTATGCAATATGAATATTAAAAGCAAAAAGGGATTCATGTGAGTTTTCTCATGCCCTTTTGGGACTTGAGAGGTAAAAAGAACATCCCCGAAAAAGTATATAACACACACACCTCTTTTTAACAAGGAATTTACTGCTGATGACTAATCGACGAGTGTGTGACTCTCCCCACTGAGTACGAAGTATCCCACTAAACCAACAACGGCAGAGGTGACTGCCGCGCCGCGCGTAGCTCGCGACGTTGAGATCGCCAAGCCGACCACTCCAATGCGACGTGTGCTCGACCGTATCGTTGAGACCGTCGCACTAGTGACACAGAATCGATAATAGTACTACGTACAGAAGTTGTACTCCTGTACGTTTGATCATGAAAAAAGCCGACGTTTTAAATAACTAAACTTTAAGCGTCTAGCCGTCCAAGCTGAAACATACCTTAACGCCACGGATTAGTGTAAGTTATTAGTAATTCGAGCTTCACGTCTCTACGAGCTCGATTGACAGGGTTGTTGCTGATGGTAAATAATCAAGCGCGCGCAAGAAAGCGCGCGAAACTTTGCTATACATCTGTGGCAAGACTGCTGCACACAAAACAATATACTCCGAGCGCGGCAGCCCTGATGCTTTTTTAACTCAGTGTTGCCATATATACAGATTTCTCCGTATTTATACAGATTTTCGATGTGTAATACAGATTAGCACTGGATACAGATTTTTATATAGAATTTTCTAACTACACACAGTCCGACCAAAAGAAAGTCCGAGCGCAGACTGCGGTTGTCGTCGGACTCCTACATCTACATGCGGACCGTGTATGGCCAATATAAAAAAGAATAAAGCAAAATTATATGACCAGGTGCCGTATTACTGTGTTACACACAATTATTAGTTAGTGTGTTGCAAATGTTTGAAATTTAATTAATTTTTGTTTCAATTCGCTATGTTTTACTACGTAGAGTACATACCTACATACTTGAATAAAACGACAATTTTTTTAATTTGTTTATATTTTTATTTAATATACGATAGTCAAACCAGCCACCGTAGCATGACCACCAAAATACGATATGATATACCGGTTTATAGCAGTGAACTGTCAAAACACAGTAGATTTTTATAGTAGGTATTTTGACAGTTCACCGCGATAAACCGCTTTATCATAATTATCGTGTTTTAGTGTTCATGCTACGGCTAATCACTTTAATTCATAGCGCCTGTTTTTCAAAAGAAGCAATGATGATAATATTCTATTAGGTTTGTGGGAATAATATTCAATTTTGGTTAACTTGATTATACAGATTTTGAGTTAAAATAGACTACAGATTTTAGCAGTTTTTACTACAGATAAAAGGTTCAAGGCATCTGGCAACACTGCTCAGTGTGCTCGGAATGCTAGTTAGGTACGGACGGAGGCCTGCTACTGATACTATGGCGTTTCGACAACCCCCAAGAAACATAGGAATGATATATCTTCCGGTATCGACACGTATCACTCTTATTACGGCTCAGCTCACACAATTTTTGAATATAAAATATGAGTTCACCCATGTATTTTGCAAAGTACCGTCCCATCCATGTAGCGTGCGTGCGGTTGGGCCGACCGCACGGGGTCGTCACCGGCGGCGCTAACAGGTTGCCAGAATCAGCACTATTTTTACGTGCCCCGCGTACTAGTGTTGTGACACGTCACACCTGTTGTTTGCCATACTGTACGTAGGCGAAATGCAGTGCGTATGGATATCGCGTGTCCGCAATTCGCCGCTGTATTGTGCTGTCTTTTATCACATTCAGTGCACTGCAAGTTTAACACTATTATTGTAGGAAAATGAGTAAAAATATACGCTGCCGAGTTCCTTGAGGCTAGTGAGCCGTGTTCTTTATTTCATTACGATAAAATAAGTTTCTTTTTGTATTTGCCTTTACGTGTAAGTAAATTATGAATTAATGGCCAAACCAATAATGCAATATATGAAACGTTTCACGGTTAACTTTTACTTTATAAATGTTATTATAAAATCAATAAAGTTAATGCTTTCTTTTAAAAACTTTCGTTCTTCGCACTGGAGCTGATACCTAGAAACGTTGTGCGCAAACCGGTCTTATTGATAAGGTTGAGCGGGCATGCGTTGTTTTATGATAAACAGGCAGGTTATCACAGGTCATAAGATGGTATGAGTATGAGTAAAAAATTCAAGACGTCTACATGGACTGGTTGAACAACAGGGTGATTCACCTGTATACAATGTTGGCACAGATGCCCGTTTACAGCTGCTTACTGCTTAATAGTTTATGGACACAAAAAGCAATATCATCAACACTAGAAGCATAGCAATTAAAGGAACAGTTTACAATAAACCCTCACCCTTTCGTTTGACCCTTTCTAATTAACACTCCACTATTAATATGGATATAAGTATTTCAACGAAACGAATTGTTTTTTTTATTAAGTTCTTTTATAAGTCAGTACCTTGAAGGTGAGCGGTAAGTTATAAATTGAACTTGCGTCGGGTTGTTAAGTTGATAATTCAGACGTTGAATTGTATCGGATTAAAACTTATCGCGGCTAGAAAAAGTTTATGATATTTTATCATGAAAAATAATTTAAATATTCAAATATGTTTCCGTTCACGAATAGAATCGAATATCGAAATTTGGGCACACGCCCGTCACTAGTCCGAAAATGCACTTTGATCGCACTGATAGCTTCCCCGGAGCCAATTAAATGGTTTTTACGCGTCCACACATTTGGCGGACGTAATGCGGGTGAAAGTGGCGGGAGCTCCACTCCGGCCACTGTAGCTTTTTACCCGCGGTTTTTGACACCATTAAACTGCTAATTACTCATTCAACTGTCAATAATGGCGGATTTTCAGCTTCACCTGTCGTTACACAGATTTGTATCGCAATGTAGCCAGCGTGTTGACTGATTCATGTGTATGAAGACTATTTAAGATCATCATCATAGATAGCTCATATACGTCCCCACCGAGGGGCACGAGCCTACCCTAACTAGTTGTGTTAGGGCGATTAGGCCTTAGTCAAACCACGTGCCGGTGCCGGGTTGGTTGACTTCACATACATCTTTGTATTACTTCGATTATGTAAGGTCGATTACTATTTAAGATGAATCTACACTATTATTATAAAAAGGAAGGATTTGTGTGTATGTATGTAACAAAAAAACTCAAAAACTACTGGACCGATTTCAAAAATTCTTTCACCATTAGAATGCTACATTATCCCTTATTAATATAGGCTACACAATTATTTTTCCTAATGGTAAATGGAAAATTCCCACGGGAAAACAAAAACAACGCGGGCGAAGCTGCGCAAAGTAAAGCTAGCAAAGTGTAAAGGAAAGTGAGCAAGGAATGTTATGATGTTGTTAAACAATATAAATCACATCATCATCATCATCATCACCACAGCTCATATACGTCCCCACTGAGGGGCTCGAGCCTACCCTATGTTAGGGTGATTAGGCCTTAGTCAACCACGCTGGCCCAGTGCGGATTGGTCGACTTCACATACATCATTGAATTTCTTCGCAGATCTATGCAGGTTGCCTCACGATGTTTTCCTTCACCGTAGGAGCGTCAGACAAATGTACATATGAAATTCGAAACGAAAAACACATTGGTAAATGGCGGTCTCGAACCCGGACCTCCCGATTGGAAGGCAAGTGCCGAGTCCACAGCGCCACCGACGCTCCAAACAATATAAATAGGTGCTTTTATTCAAATGTACCCGAAAGGGAAAGAGGACAACGTTGTTCTCTTTTCCTTCGAAAGCCCTTCGAAGTCATAGTCAGAAAGCACTAGAAATTAAGATCATTTTTTATATTGTGTTTCTGTGAGCAAATTATATAAAAACAAACTGTTTGCGAACTACGTTTCGCCGTAATAGTTGTCAAAAAACATTCCGAAGAGGGCCACCCTTATTAACTAGGGGTATAAATACCTAGCCTACGACCGATTCTCAGACCAACCACATATACACAAAAATTTCATAAAAAATCGGTCAAGCCGTTTTGGAGGAGTTCGATAATAAACACTGTAACACGAGATTTTTATTTATTACTTCTTCTTCTGCCCGCGACTTCGTCTGCGTGGACTTCAGAATTGGGTCTAAAGCTTCGCTCGTTAACAATTTTTAATCTTCCCATGGAAACTATTTGAGAGATCATTAAGGAATATAAAGTACATGTCCTTTTCCATAGCATAGGTGACATGCATACTTCAAAGCTGTCTGCCCGCGGCTTAGCTCGTAAACAATTTTCAATTTTCCCTCGGGAACTACTTAAGGAATCGGGATAAAAGGTAGCCTATGTTCTTTTCCATATCAAAGGCTACATGCATGCCAATTTCGTCCAAATCCGTTCAGCCGTTTTTGCGTGATTGAGTAACAAACATCCAAACATCTAAACATCCAAACATCCACACTTTCACATTTATAATATTAGTAGGATGTATCTTGTTAACTAGCGCCATCTACGAGTACATCTTATTCTCTAAACACTAACAAATACAGATGGCGTTACGTTTGCTTGCACCAATCAACAACATCAATGCGGCTAGGTATCTTGCATAAAAAAGAGATTTATTACCCATTGTAAACGTGTGGTGACTATGGTTCGAAGAGGCATTTAACAGTTTCTAGAAAGGGGTACTTACAATAGTTGCCCACAAATACCTACCGGTGTAGGAATTTAGCACAAATGTCTTAATATCACGCAAACCTTACATAAGTATAACGTTTCTTATACATTTACATACTTGCTTCCTTTTACTTGATTCGTGATTGTTGATAGTGTGATATATCTTTTTATATTTAAGAGCTATTGCTCTTGTCGGTGGAGCGATCGCCACCTCTTTATCCTCCGCCTGGCTTTTGACCTCTTGATACGTCACGACTCCCACTTTTTCTTTCACTTGATCGAAAAAAGTTCTTCTCGGCCGTCCCCTTTAAGTGTAATTTAGGACTTGCCAAATTGAATGAACGTCTACTGAGAAAACATGTTACATTGACATTGTTGGCATCTCATCATCACCATCACAGCTTATATGTATACGTCCCCCACCATGGTGGGCGATATTATACATAGCATAAAGACTAGTACTTTTTCTAAGCATATACTGGCAGATGATCTGACGATGTACATATGAAATTCAAAACGAAAAACACATTGGTACATGGCGGGTCTCGAACCCCGACCTCCCGATTGGAAGGCAAGTGCTGAGTCCACAGCGTCACCGACGCTCCTACGGTGAAGGAGAACATCGTGAGGCAACCTGCATCTAATCTGCGAAGAAATTCAATGGTGTATTTGAAGTCGACCAATCCACACTGGGCCAGCGTGGTTAACTAAGGCCCCTAACATAGGGTAGACTCGAACCCCTCGGTGGGGACGTATATGAGCTGTGATGATGATTTGGCGATGCGGTGTAGCGCCATGCAATGTCAACAGCGTAGCCGTGTTGGGGCTAGGATAATTCACAAAATGTGACTTTTGAGCTACCAGTGAGAAGAAATGACGTTATTAATAATTAAACTAACTAAGACAACAAAAAACAAACAACACCCGCACATAATATTGAAAATTAGTTTGGTAACTAAAAGAAATCGTTCCATATTGACAGCTTCGTAATTTTCAACAACAGTGATATAAATTATACCGGTAGATTTTTAATAAATGATGTAGAATTCCAATATTAAATTGAAATGTACGAAATGGTAATGTTTTCGTAGTGAGAGTGGCGAATTGGAATGGAATACAGTAAAGCAATCAACCCCTCTCAAATAGTAGATTTCGTAAAGTAGCTCGGCGTTAAATATCGATGCCAAAATTCTAAGCACAACAAGGCATCGCTGTAAAGCTGGGTCCACATTTGTATCATTTTAGTGTATCAGATCTCCGACGACGCGTGGCATCGACGTGTATCATTTTTGCTATTGTGGACGCAAATGATACGCGATCATGCTACTCGCCGTAGTATGAGACACTCCGATCCGTGTATCACCGCGTATCTGATACGGGTCGTATCTATATCCGTATCATGAGCGGCCAAATGATCGTAGTATGAACGCATTTTGATACCGTATCATGAAACGCCTATGTTATTTGATACGTGATACACTGCGATCCATCCCGGGTGGTTTTGCCCGATCATCAAAGGGGATACGCAACGCCGTGACGCCTTGACGTCGTGACGACACGCTGACAAGATACAATATCGTAAGTGTGGACGTAGCTTTAGTATTACAAGTTGAGAGATACGACATGGTTGAAATGGGAGTCCTCACTTATGATACGGATACGCGTTACAATGCGCCTTATTTTAGGATTCAAGATGATACAAATTAATGTGGAACCGGCGTAATATACTTTATGTAAAACATGCCATGTGCTTGTGTCGAATTATTTATTTCGTGTCATCGTTCATGTTATTGTCAATGTGGTTGCGATGAGCAGCATAAAGCAACAGCACAGTGGTCATAACAGTTAAACAATGTCTTACTAGAGCAACGTCATCGTTTTGCATGATGTTTCTTCACACAAGTTCTCGTAACTTCTATGTTGCAAAGTCTTTTGGTATTTTGCACACACCCAACCGTAACTCAAGCGACACATCGTGGGCTATTAATTTCTCCGCGAATATGGGGCTTTTAGTTGTCAATGGGGGATAGTCGAGGTGGGATGCAACACGAAAACGTGGGCCAGGGATCTGATTTATTTCATTAATTGCTGATAGACGTAATGTCTATAATTATTGACAAAATCTCACGATAGAAATTGGATTCGCATTTGGTTTACTTCTCATACGCAACTTTTGACACCGGAGCGTATAGATATGACTGCATTAATTAAACGTTGAAAGGTGTACTACAACTGCAGAAGTTTGTTTTTAAAGCTGTTTTGAACACAAAAATGTTAGGGGAATACTGCATTTTTAAATATCATTAGCCTCAGGTTTGGGTAACCCATCGTCATGTAATATTTTCAGAATTATTAAGTGCACTTAAAATACAATGGCAAACGTGAACCACAAGCTTATTTTATAGAGAAGCAGTTGAACTAATATGAAAAACAATATCATTTGAAGCTAGATATTACATATTATAAATCGAAAGCGAAGAATATAATAATGTGATATAACCAACATAACAAATTGAAAGTAGGTCGTATTGGCAGCGGAAACGAGTGAATCATAGTGCCAATTTACCGAGTCCATCAACCGGACCACACTTCAATTTATCAATCGATTCCCAAAAATGACATATTAAATCATCATTTAAACTACCGTGATTGACATAAAGCAGATTACGGCGCAAGTGAGGGAAACTCAATTAAAATATCACAAACGTGAGATATTCCGTACAGTCCGTTCATCGCAATCGGAATGCATTTTTTTCGATGGCAGTTGGTGGATTTTATTAATTTATTCTTCCTTGTATTTGACACAATTCCTCTTCTTGATGAAAACATTTCATCTGTCCACTTCGGTAAGATTGGCTGAATTTATCTGAGGTACGGAGAAGGCTTTCGATATGTCAAAAGCAAGATAAGCATAATGCTGTATAAAATACCTACTCGTATGTCTATGTCGTGGAATATTTATCTATGTTGTTTTTAAGGCTAAGAGGTCTCATTATTTGCAATAGACATGTCTTATTGTGGTATAAATAAGACACCTATAAAAGAACCCGAAAAATATAAGTGCATCATTCACACACATAATTTATTATCATCAAACTAGCTGACCCGATGAACTTCGTATTACCTACAGTCTGCTTTCGTTGGTATCTCAAAAAATTCAAAATCGGCTTCACCAACATTATTATTCCTTAAAATATATACTGATAGATAACAGACCTAAATAAATAATCGCGAAGTGCAGCGTCATTATCTATACAAAATTACCGTTATTACTTCATATTATTTTTTAACTTTTCTTTACAATTTTCCCTGTTATTTTTCCTTTTAAGCCACCCCTGTATTAAGGCGAACAAAAGCAAATAATAAATATTCAAATCGATCAAGCGGTTTTCAGTTTTAGCGAGACTAGCGAACGGCGATTAATTTTTGTATATAAGAAGAAGAAGAAGAAGACTAGTGGGCTCGGCAGACGTTATCCTGCCCAAAAACAGCGCCACCTACCGGGTTCAATTGTACGACGTGTAAACCTTCCCTGAACCTATTCAAATACGTACGAAGCTCAACCTATCTAAACGTACGTACGCACTTACGTAAGAATCGGTCGAGCCATTGTTGAGTTTTAGCGAGGCTTTTTTTATTGCAATCAGTTGGCAAGCAAGCAAACTGCCCACCTCATGGTGAGTGGTAACAGTCACCTATAATACATGTGGTTCCTGTGAGATTCGCAGCTAACTGCAACCCCCACAGGAACCACAGTGTACGTTGCCAACTTGTGACTTAAGCTGTAAAGTCACGGCACCCAGTAATTTTAATGCCATATCTTACCCTTCAAACCGGAACACAGTAATGCGAGCACTGCTGCTTTGCTGCAGAAGTAGGTAAGACGGAGGTACCCATGCACACGACCCTGGTACAGCCCTGGTACTAACGAACGTCGATTCATTTTTATATATAAGAAGAAGAAGACAAGAAGATAGACTATATACATAATATCAATAACAAAACATCAATTTTACAAAAAAGCAAAGCAGTAATGAAGAGTTTCCCTTTGACGAAAACATAGAATACAATTCTGTTTTCTGGCTTTCTGTTCTGGCGCGAATCGCGCGATCACCAGCGCTGACTTCATTTCAGAAATAAATCGATCCTCCACCCCTCACATTAAGCGGTGCCCCGTCCACGAGGGACCCATCATCGTTATCGACCAAATTTTTATTATGCATATTTTTTAATTTTATTTTTTGTTTCTCCCCCACGGAGCGCGGTCGAGTGTACATGCCAGTATTAAATCAATACAGGCCTGGATACACGGTGTTCACTTTGCAAGGGCGGGAATTTTGGCGTCGTACCACGTGCACGCCTCTACGACCTGTGCTGTGCGCTCGTCGTCTAATGGATGTCCAGATTTATGAGCTATGTGAAGATAAGCTAGCGAATATTTCGTCAAAAATGAAATAGCGGAGTTCTCCCACACTCCCGCGTGGAAATGCACCGCGTGGAGCCCATTTTCGACACGCTTTTAGTTTAGAAAATTCTGAGTACCTTTTGTTAGCCTATCCTCGGCGACTGATGCAACTGTTATTATTGCTATCTGTTTGCGGGTAATATGAATTATAATATTAGCTATTGGCGGACAAAAGCATAGCACAAACTGAACGTAAGCTTTATACGAGTTACTGTATAAAAGGCGATTACCTCTCACACTTTTCCTTTATCAAGTTAATATATTAAAAAGGCATAAGCCGTTTTCAATCTTATATTAAAGGTAAATGTTAAAGCAAAATGCGCGATCATCGATTTTTTGCCTTGTTATTGTCCCCTAGCAAAGTTGGATTAGAACAAAGACTTCTCTTAGGTTGTCTTTCAAACAAATAAAAAGAGCTAATAATAGCATTAGCGCAGAGAAAATGCTTTTATGTTTTTCACAATTAGAGTACCTAAGCTTTTTTACCTATAAAGCCAGAAGTTGTTTTCCTTTTATTTGTATCGAGTTTATCTTACGCAATCATTATTGTTCTATGTTTAAAAACAATTTAATAAAAAGGTTAAGACATACGAGCCTGTTATGACCTACATAATCGTATACATATTTCTAGTCTATAATCACAATATTATTAATCACTAGACATCGGATTTTATCCATTTGCATATTCGCATAAGCAAATACATTTAACTCTCTAATTAAAGCGTTAATACATATGTTAGTCTTGTCACCCAATCTCTACCTCTCGTTACTTACCGAAATATATTCGGTAAGTAACGAGAGGTAGAGTCGGCCAAAAAAAGTGGTTCGTCAGTGGTTGAAATTCAGTCCCATGTCGTAAAACAACATAGCACTTTCTTTGCAGTAAATTACAGCTAAGGCAACCTTAGCGATATTTTCTTTATACGCGGTCAAAACTGGTATACCAATTTCTTGACCGTCCGTACGTATATGTAACGATGACGTGTGTCGCGAGCGTAAAACAAGTAGTTGTTCAATTTGACAATTCCGAGGCTATTGCAATTCAATCAAGCAAGCTAGCAGTTGAAGATGCCGAAAACGACCTCTCTACGTCAACTGACCTCAATGGACAAAATGTAAAATTTTGCGCCTCATGTTCTTTTTACTGCAACTAAGTTGCCAAACAATCAAACTACCCACCTGATAGTAAGTTGTAACAGTCACCTATAAATACATGTGGCTCTTGTAAGATACGCAGCAAAACTGCAACCCCCCACAAGAACCACAGTATAGGTACATTGCCAATTTGTGACATCAGGTGTGAAGTCATGGTACCCAGTAATTTCACTGCCGTATCTTACCCTTCAAACCGGAACACAGTAATGCAAGCACTGCTGCTTTACGGCAGAAATAGGTAAGACAGAGGTACCCAAGCAGAGGACTCTGGTACAGAGTCTCCCTCCGGTAATGTCTTCAACTGACTTCAACACTCTAATTTTTATGCAAAATAGCGTCTCACTTTCTATGAATCTTTCTGACACTGAATTAGGAAGGGCGTTAACTCGTTCGATCATTGTTTTCAGTATTTCGATTGACTTAAATAGGGGAAAGATTTTTATTTTCAAATTTTCTATAGCATTTTCTTTGATTATATCAAAGAGCATTTGGTAAATTGTGAAAATGTGTTGAGATGAGGACGATATTCCGTTTAATGGATGCGTAAAAAAATTGTAATATTCAATTTTTTTGGTATTGTCACAAAAACTTTGTGATTAATTTAGGATTATTTCTCAATTTTCGTAACCGTATTTAATAAAAAAGGAATAATTAAATATATATATAAAAATAGCGTTTTTTTAAATTTGCATTGCACATAAATCTTGGCCATGTAGAGAGTTTGTAATGTATATTTGCATGCATATTTCGGCATATCCGATATCAATCAATCACAATTAGACATATTTATTTATTTTATTTATTTATATATTGCATTACAAGTGTGAGATGAAGTTACACATTGTACCTTGTTAAGGCGTTGCAATTAAATATGAATAGAGAAGGGCAGACATTTAATTTTACTAGCTAGATTTCCTTGTTCTTGTATTTATTGAAAAATAATTATGAATTGAGATCCTATCAAATAAATTATTTAGTTACATTATTATGAAGACGCGAGTCAATAAATAATAGTAATGTGAATGAATTAACGAAATGTCAATATATTAATTGGAATGTCATGGAATAAAATGAAATGTCAATGTATTAAAATCAAATTAAATTAAATAAAACTAGATTAAATTTAATTAAGTCGTTCATAAAGTCAATCGAATTACTAGATTTATTTCGAAAACGTGATACTACGAGTATTAAACGCCTAATTAGGTAAGTAAATGGAAGTAAATGGAAGTAAATGGAAGTAACATAGCCTATTACTTATATGCTACTCAGGAATAATGTAGCTTTCTATGTTTATCCGGGATAAACTCCGAAATACTTAACCGATTTTGATGAAATTTGGTTTACGGTATGTAATTTGGTTCAACTTACGATTATTGATCTCAATACTTATTAGAATTGCGAATTAAATTATTTGCTATAATTTATTAGTTTCAAAAGTGTCAAACAGATGGCGGTATGGGCAAATTTATTGACACAACACTTGGTTATCTAGGTTGGGTAACCGTTCAGTAGATGCCTGTTGTGTTTCAATTTCTTGTGCTACGGTCTATTCTACTGGGATATTAGTGTAACATTGATCTGACATTAGTTCAATTTTAAATAAAGCATATAAGACGGGCAACTTTCTAATAAGTCAATGCGGGACACCCACCCCTATCCACAAGAATGATGTGTTGGTGGTGCACTTAAATTAGATTGAAACAACACTACTACTGAATAAACATCAACAATCAACATCATCAATAAACATCAAGACTTATTTTTCACACGAGTGGCATTTTTTACTAGGTCTAGGTTCCCTACCTGAGTACGGTACGTCTCGTCTCGTCGTTCGTATTTTTGATGCGGAACACTAGTATATGCCAGCGAGACGATGAGAAACGAATCTAAATACATCTACAAAAAAAGATAGGAATGCGGGACGCATTAGATGATTTGAGGGACTGTGTTAATTTCAATGCGGTATTACAACGATTACGGGACGATCCAGCAGAATGCGGGACGGTTGGCCGCCTTCAAAGCACACACTGCAACTACTGAGCCACGGCAACACGTTGCCGCGTCATCTGGTTAGTGCAAGATAAGAAGATGTACAAAAACGTAGGTGGGTACATTATAACTAGCACATTGACGGAAACACAAGCGATTACGTAAACGCAGAGTCTAATGGCCACGTGTGGGCCTGTTCGGCAGCTTCCATCGTTTCTTGTGGCCCGCTCAATAGGGACATCCGCACACCGTTCCTGTCACGATACCGACTGACACAATCGACGCGGTGGCAAGCGAGCCGGCGCTCCGCCGAACCCGCTTCTATTCCTAACGCTATAAGGAGGGTCAACAACATTTCTTATGATCTTCCCTGCTCACAATGACAATGAGCACGCTCAAGGCCTCGTTTAACCTATGAATCGCGAAAATTGTGGCCAAGGATTGTTGTATACGTGCCCGTTATGAATGCCGTGCAGGAGACGTCGATACGATAATAAATTTACTTGTTTTTTTTACTGCAACTGGGTTGGCAAATTAGCAAAACTGCCACCTGATGGTAAGTGGTAACAGTGACCTATAATACATGTCGCTCCTGTGAGAATAGCAGCAAAACTGCAACCCCCACAAGAACCACAGTGTCCGTTGCCAACTTATGACATCAGATGTAGTCACGGTATCCAGTAATTTCACTGCCCATATCTTACCCTTCAAACCGGAACACAGCAATGCAAGCACTGCTGCTTTACGGCAGAAATATGTGAGACGGAGGTACCCAAGCAGATACCCTGGTACAGTACAGAGTATCACCTAATAGGTTTCAAAGTTTTTTACGTAAAAATTTAACGATAATAGTTTTTAGTTTTAATATTTTCTACACGATGTATAACCTCTTCCTCATTGACCTCGTGTCGGTGTAAAGCAGGGGTTCCAGACCTTTTACCCTATGCGCCTCACCCAACATTATGATAAAATACTACTACTAGGAGCCGAAATGGGGAGTCAAAATAAGAAAATTAAACAAATAAGAAAAATATTGGCGTGTTTAGTTTTATTCAAAAGTAGGTAATCAACTAAGAAAAGTAAAACATATAATTAATGAGAGCACTGTGGCTGCACTTTATTAACCAATTGGTGAATCCTTATGGCTTCATAAAGTCAGTGCACAGCAAAGATCATTTTCCTCAATATACTTTATACAGTTTAATTCTGGAGCCGTTCGCTGCGCCCCCCCTTGGTTCACTCTACGCCCCCAAGTGAGGCGCGCCTGACTGGTTGGGAAACTCTGGTGTAAACAGACTATTAGGTGGGAGTTTTGATTGTTTTTGTTAGTTCCTATTGTTCACATTATAGCTATCGCTATCTGGAATGTTGCACATCACTTTGCCGTTTGCAAATAGTGTAAAATACCAACATCATATTTATATATTTTTACGTAGTCGATGCCAAATTTTATGATTTGATCATCCACAATAGGGTATTTAACACCATATAAGAAGTATAAATACGTATGTTTATGATAGATTTCGTAAAAATTAAGCGAGAAACGCCGATATTTATTCATAAAAATGCAATATATATCAAATAATTCAATTTTAAATATCTTATTTTTTAATCTGTTCTTCAAATGTCAAAAACGCCATTCGACATATTGGGTGCCGACGTGACGTCACTCGGATAGTAAACAAACTTGATAATGTTTTGTCGTGCTCTGTGTTATTTGAAATGTCCTAAGTTATTATCACGTTTGTGGGACTTATACTTTATTTTATTAAAATTACATAATGGAGGACGGTAAGTCAATATATATCATAGGAACATAGCATAGCTATAAATACATTACAAAATATGCCATTTGTTTTGTGATAATAAAGTTTTCTTTTAATTATTCTATAGTTAGTTTTTCATTTATAAGGGATACAACAAAGTGGTCTTCGCAGGAATACAGTCTTGTCTTTGTGAACAATGATTTTGAATCTTTTCTTGCCAGTTTCAATGCCAGTTTCTTGGCATATGAACCCACAATTTTTGTGGCGTTTTTAAACTCAAATTTTTGCATTCAGATACAAGACACAATGATATAGATTATAAATAAGCCATTTTCTTCAAAAATCTTTTAACATGGTCTTCCGCAGAGTCGTTCTCACATAAAGTAATACCTATGTTGGTCGTACCCATTGTTTGTTTACTAACGGAGTGACGTCACGAATCGAAATAGCATGGCGGCTAGCGTTTTCGCGCGAAAATGCAAAATCATAAATAAAATAATAATAATAATAATTGTTATTAAGCCATTTTTCGGATTTATAAAATTAAAATAAATTTTTTACAGGTTCATTACGACCTCAAGATTGATTTAAAATAGTTTCCAAAAAAGGGTGTAATACGCTATTCCGTACCGACTTAAAAAAAATGTGATCTTACTAAGTTGTATGAAAAACCTATCAAAATCATGCCTAGCCTCTTCCAAGTTTTATCATATTATTTTACTTTAGTATGCAGTCTGATATTTGTAACGTGTTTCAAATGGTCAGAAATATCAAAATTTACCATTTGGCCGATTGTATGAAAAAAAGTACTTACCTAATATCAAAAAACTAATACTTAGTGTAGGTACTGTGAAATAAAAATTCACTCAATGCGTTAGTGCATGATTTTACTTTAACTCTAGATTAATAGGGTTCAAATACATTCCTACATACAAATAACATTTTAGCTCATTTGGAGTTCGAAATTTGAAAAATATCGCGGGACGTTAAAAGTGCTTCGTAGATTAAGTTCCGGTTAACACTGTGGTCGCATTGTGTGATCTGAGCCTACGGCTGTTTTGGCAGTTATTTAGGAAAGAACTTACTGCTAAGAGGATCCCACATCATCAGTGAGACTCGTGTTAGCATGAAAAATTCTTGACTAAAAAATGGTAAGGTTTCGGCCATATAATTGCCTCCTAAGGCTTATCATAGCAATTACACAAATACCTCATACAGGATTACCTTTTTATCACCCTGGATAATTTAAGGGACGCTTCAGGATACGGAAGTAGTATGATTAAAACATTAATACAAAAAAATAACTCACCACCACTCACCTATATGATTTTTCCAAAATATTCAATATAAAATACTGCACTATAGTCTATTCAAGATAAGGAGGTTCCTCTGACAGGTCGAACTTTTCCGTTTTATGCATACTAGTTTCCGTGATTAAAAATATTATGTTTAAAAAATATAACTTATCTCTTTAGGTTATTTTTATCAAAAATGCAATAACTAATTCCCCATTTAATAAAAATAAGAATACCAGTAGAGTTAAATAAAATTATAATTCTGAAAAAATATTTGTTTAAAGTTTACAAATAAAATATTTGTGTAAAGTATAAGTTCCGATTAACGATTCAAATACTTAATTAAACAGACATTTTTTCAGATTTATAAATATTTATATTTAACTGGACTGATATTCATTTTTCTATTTAATGTGAAATTAATTGGTGCGTTGTTGATAAAAATAACCGAAGGAGATGTTATATTTTAAAAACATAATATTTTTAATCATAGAAACTAGTATGCGTGAATCGAAAAACTTCGACCTGTCACCGAAACCTTCTTATCTTGAATAGACTATAGTTTAGTGTATTTTTTATATTTTATAAAATAATGGAGGTGTCCTGGAGCATCCCTTTAATTATCCGGGGTGATAAAAAGTAACCGTGTATACAGGATTACATTTTATAACCCAGATAGCAATGGCAAGTCTGGCAAGTTTGAATCAAACTTGCATGATTTTTGTTTTTTTCTGACAGTATACAATGTTGCAATGTACATACAATATTTCCCCAACAAATTTTAAGAAACGAATAGTTTGTTGAGGCAATATTGTATGTACATTGCGCTATTGAAAAAACAAACATCATGCAAGCTTAAAACAAACAACATGCAAGCTTGTTGATGGGAAACGAGAAAGTTTGATTCAAATTTGCCTCAAGTGTGGCAAGTTTGAATGCTATCTGGGTAGCAAGAGCCAAAGCAAACGGAAGAACTTTTACTATAGCACCAATCTTGAAATCGCCAAAAAAATCAGCTGCTGCGTCTAGGTTCAGTGGATGTTGAACATGTGTATGGAACAGCTGACATTTTCTCGCGATTTCGCGATTGGTCCCATAGTAAAAGTTGTCAAGTTTGTTTGTCTGAACAAGTACACAAAATTTGGCTCCTGCTTCGGAGGTAATCTTATATCTTACTATAAGGTACTTATATCGCAATTATTAATGACCATGATATAATATCTGATAGGTAACCATTTAATACACTCGATGCGCAATTGATTTTCGATTATTGAATATGACTTAAGTGTATACGAGTACATTCCTATATACGTTCTACGGGGAAGAAAGAAAATGTCACACACTTGACGTGAGGCAAATCGCAGCTAACTTTAAATTATTCAGGCGAAGCGCGACTATACAGATTATTTTCTTTAATATCTAACGGCGATCGGTCGGCTAATGGCGGCAATTTCATGTCTATAATTGTGCTAAAATGTCATTTCAATTGTAAAATCAGTACGGTAATTTTCTGCTTTATAAGTGGACCTTGGACGGTCGTGGGTGGGCAACCCCTGGTTATTGTAACAGTATTAGTTACACACTCGTTATTCTTCCAGTTTATGCATCGGACCTACCACTTATTTGGATCAAACTCTATTAGCGTGAGGCATGTGTGAATCACTACGCCTGAAGTCGACAAGGTTTGCTCTTAATGCGACTAGCAATTGATAAATGATTATATTATATCCTTATGTAGCTTTTTCTGTATGCCTGTTACATCATCACTAAAGCCCCGGTATACACGAGTAGTATTTCAAGCTAGAATAGTCAGCGAGTTTTGGTAAAGAAGAAAGCTAGTTTGGCCGGCATGGCTTCATGTATGCGGAACAAGTTTACTGTCTTAGAATATATTCACATAAAGTCAAGAGTTACAAGCATGCTAGCTTTTTAATACTGCTTGCTATTCTAGTCTGAAATATTAGCCTCGTGTATCCCGGCCATAAGTTGCAGAAGCGATTTGATGAACGCACAAATTATGGTCGCTTTAAACATTCTTACAATTTCGTAAAGTGACGTAAAATCGACTTGACGCGGAAGAGGTTGTTCCCATTTGGTCTAGCCACTGATGGACGTTGCGTTCATAAGTGTTCGAGACAAAAGAATAACAGAATGGAAAAAGAGAAACAATCGCGTTGCAGTATTGTTCGGCTGTCTTACCATGCGGACGTCCTCAATCTGTACAGTATCTGATATAGAATTTGCTTTTAATGACAACACTGAATTCGAGTGATTGCAAAATCTTTAAAATTGGCAACATTTTTAAATATCTTTGATTTGTATTCGTGTTCGAATTCAAGAATCACTTCCTAATGGTTCAACAATTCGTCCTGAAGCTGAGTAATATGAAAATACTACGGCGTAAATAAATACGTAAGGCAATAAGCAACTGCAAGCAAATTAAAAAAATGTTTATGATTCACTAGCTGTGCCCGAAAACTACGTTTCGCCGTAATAATTGTCCAAAAAAAATTCCATTATCACATAAGGGTATGAAAAAATTGCTTACTGCCAATTCTCATATCTACCAAATACAACACCAAAAATTCCATAAAAATCGGTCGGAGCAGTTCGATAACAAACACTGTGAGACGAGAATTTTATACTTAGATTACATGCATATGAGGACATATTTTTCTTGGATTTTGTATAAGATACGACGTCTATTTATTGGCAGATTAATGATTGTTCCACTTTTTAAAACACAATATAAGTTATGTATTGTACATTAGATGTTATATGGTGTTTATGTTACACGTAAGGATTGAAATTAACCTAAAATCTTATCAATTACAATTTGGTGTAACTAGCTGATTGGCTGGAAAAGGGACTTGGGAAACCTTTGACGCATAAAAGATAACTTCATGAGATGATGTAAATGATGCATAATTTTCCATTTATACCTACGATTTGACCAAAGATTATTGTCGAAGTTACGTGAAAATATCTGACTTAAATAAATAAAAATGTGCAGTACCGATATTGTAATGAATGGTGAATTAAACGTTAATGTTGAATAAAGATTTTTTAATTCGAGAGAGATGATATTTGAATGGATTAAAATAACCGTTTTTAAGCTTTATGAACATGACATTGTGCGCCGAGAGGATGTGGGACTTGCATAGCTATGTTGTATAGCTACTTACAAATAGATGAAACCACCTAAACTTTTTCAAATTTGTTTATGCTTATTATTCTACATTAAATGTTATAAGTAATGCTTTTATTTTATCTATGACAGTATTGAAATATATTATTAATTACTGTCGGTTAGTTTTATAAATATATAATTAAAATTCCACTTTTTAAGTCACAAAAGCATTGCAAACGATCATGGTGCTAGAATAGCCTTTTAAGTCCATTAAAGTTCGCGTGCACAGACGTTGCCAGTGTCATATCACCGCCGCACCAGAGCAACAAAGCGTTCTTTGGTGATTTTCTTGAGCTTAAACACTTAAATGCCGTTTACTTACAATGTAGCATGCCCGGCGGCATCGACCAAACTAATAACCGTGATTAACAGGAAGATCTTTGTTATAAAAATCATTGTTATCAAGCAAACCGTTCTCAACTGTTAATAAGTTTAAAAGAATTTTCGCGGTGTAATTTCTTAGGATCTACTTTTCGTTCTGTACACAATTTTAAAAAGGCCCTGTTAAGGCTCTGTTAAGTACTCTTTCGGAAACGGTTATGAATGCTGTGGACTCGGCACTTGCCTTCCAATCGGGAGGTGCGGGGTTCGAGACCGCCATGTACCAATGTGTTTTTGTCTTCGAATTTCATATACATTTGCATACTTTTGCGAAAAAATTCAAAAGTGTATGTGAAGTCGACTAATCCACACTGGGACAGCGTGATTGACTAAGGCCTAAACACCCTAACTTAGGGTGACTCGAGCGTATATGGCTGCTATGATGAACAAAAATAAATAAAACAATCGCGATGGTTGAAACATATGTGAAAAATCTAAGCTTAAAATTGTCGCGGACTTTAAAAGTATCCCAGTGATTTGCGGCGATATTTACATTCAACTGAAAGGATCATGTTTACATTCAACTGAAAGAATCTTTCAATACGTACAGCTCGTGCTGAGAGCGAATACCCTGGAGCAAAGAGAAGTAGCATGTATATCGACAATATCCTGCAAAGGCTAGATGAATGAAAAAAATATATTGCTTTAATAGAAACTCATTCATATAATAAATAGAAGGAAAAAATCGGTTTTCGAATATGTATGAAAGCAACCAAGATATAAGGTGTTAAAGATTTTTCTCCATCTCTTTCTAGCAAAATTTACATGGAGTTTATAATGGTCGTACTCAACAATGACGTTGCGTTAGATTTCGTATCTCTCTGTCTAATCGCTTCCAAATTAACAGCTTAAAATGCTTGTATCTAATGCAATTCTAAGCCGATTTTAATTCTAATTTCACATGATCGCATCTTTTTCTACGATATTTTAATATTTTATGACGAGATGTGAAAGTTAGAATTTAGTCATCATCCCAATTTAAACTTTATTCGCGTTCAATGTCAATTTCGATTTTATATTTGAACTAAAGTATTGAGATACAAAAATCTGACATAGATTGATTTTAAATATTTGATATTACAATATCTACGTGCGTGTGACGCATTTAACGACACAAAATCAAATTGCGATAGACAAGCGATCCAAAATTGAAAAATATAAGTACCTACTTACAAGTTATGTTTGAGGCAAATCTTCAGTAATATTTTAAAGAGGCAAGGTAAGTTTGTTTGTAGGAAGTAATATCTGGAGCTTTTTTGAAAGGTAGATTTGAGGTAGTGCGCATTTGATCACAATCTTGCCCGATGGAAAGTGCCCAATGGAATGTTGTCTAAGGTAAGGTAAGAGCACGCAAACTCAAATAGTTCCTGTTCACTTTTGCCTTGATAGCTACAGAGCCGATATTAATAATTCTGTCACCAGTAGAAAGATACATCATTCCAGAGTGAGACATGATATAATTCGTGCACTAAACTGATTAAATAGTAAAATGGTATTCTAAACGCCACAAATAAATTATAGATGCCAAATTACACTGTGTCTGTACGTCAATCTGTTATAAGTTTCAAGCCAAAACTAACAAACAAGTTTAAGCTTTAAGGAGTGAAATCGAAACGTAGTTCGCGGGCACATCTAGTTACGTAATATAAAAAAGCTATAACCGTAACCATTATTATTTATGTAAATATTGAAAGCACGCGCTCTAGAAAACATTAAAGAGATTGAAAATGCAGAAGTGTAAAAAGCATTAACCCAAAATTCACCCCGCGATTGTCATAACTCATAAAGAATACGTGTACAAATCAATAGTGAGTTAACCCTAATACAGTCAGCTGTTTCCGAGAGCTCACCACAGCTCGCCGCCTGCGCAGTGGTACGCTAACGACCGTTCGGCGCACGAGGCTCAAGATGGCCGCCAACATGGCTGCCCCAACCCTACTGCTACGACTGATATTTTACATTAAAACCGGGTCCCCACGCATTGTTCATTTGCACCCATAATTATATCGAGCGAGTCGATATAAAACAACTAATCTCATGCAGCTAGCTTAATGCTATAAAACACGATTCGGTGAGGGTGAAACCAGCAAAGCTCCACTTCAAAACAATTCTTGTTTCGACAATACTTGTTAGACATTAAACTTTATTGCAAGAAGTAATTTTACAGTTAATTTCTTGTTTCATATTAGGTACGTGTGTATATTATACATATACTAAAAACATTTCCCGCGCCGTGAATTCTGTAAATTGCAAAATAAACTATAATAGCTAAGTCAGTAAGCAAAAGTGTAACGTTATACACAGTAAAGCTATTAGTCTAATTGGTGGTGCGTTAACGTGCCCTAATTAATGTTATTTAGCAAGAAATTAATTGATGCCATGATATTCATCAATACGTGGCCTATGAATTTTCATAATAATTAATGAGTAAGAGTTAACCAACTACCTTTTAACATTTAAGTGAATATTTCTAAGTATTAGTATAAAATGAAATCCAGCAAATATCATGTCTTACATTTGTGTTTCTTCAACAAAAGATCCCCAATTCTACAACTGTTCTCCTAAAATCAAACAAGCGAGATTATAACTTCTTTTGACTCTACAAAAATTATTGCCTAGCATAAACCTCTATAGGGTTTATTGCCTCTGTTGAAGGTATTCAGGCAGTGTTATGCTAATTCGCACAAGTGTTGGGAGAGAGTTTCACACTTAGTCAATTAGTGCGTAAGTCAAGTAAAGTCATAGTGCTCCAACCGCCGGACGAATTTAATGAGACGTCGAGTCTTTTCATACGACCCCGCCGACAGCGAACGTGTTGCGTTAAATGAAATTAACATTGAAATGTCATAGTTAAAGCTACTACACGATAAATACTCGTAGAGTTAAATACTTATCCACCTACATGCGGCCTTCCAGTTAAAGAATAGATATTATTTTGTCTATTACCATTAACATTTTATGTATTGTTGATACTTAAACGTAGTAATACGTACAGTCGTACACTATATCCATTGAAGTCGGTGCCAAGCAATGAACACCTGGAAAATCTTAAGAAAATGTAAGATCAACTAATTATGTAGTTAGAATTCAATATAAAAATGTTATGTATTCTTATATTAATACACGCGAATTGGCTTTTGACAACTCTTATTCCCCTGGATTTTCCTAGGATCCCATCATCAGATCATGATTTGGAATTTGGAATCAGACAATGGAACCACATCAGGGGTATACTCCTTCGATTACAAAGAATTTTGAAAATCGGCCTACAAATGGCGGTGTAATCGGTAAACATAGATACAAAAATAGTGTATCTATTAAGTATGTCGAACATAAAATCTCCAGCTTTTTAAGTCGATTAAAAGTACCGTTCTACTAATGATCATCGATGGATATAATATACGTATCAACAATATATAAAGTGTTCATTGTAATAAGTATACATAATAATATCTCTTCATTAACTGCAAGCCCGCATATAGGCGGATAAGTATTTATTTCTATGTTGAAGATGTTCAGTGCATTATTTTTTACTTTTAAAGCTACAATGTTGTGGAAAACTTTCTTAATTCAGTCCAGAGACGTGCCCTACACTAATCGAATATAAAATAAAGTACCTACAGAAAAAGAGGTGTAGGTAAGTAGCTAGCTTTTCTTATTATATTCTTCTGCCTGCATGTAAGGGGTAAAATACATGCCGGCCGCAGCTGCAAATCAATCAATCCCAGATACTGTTACACTATATGACTCTGAACACCGCAAGCTACTCTGAACTGCAGAAACCATGCCAAACAATGGCAGGTTTCATTTTCTGCTCTTGAAGCGAAACAAAAGTCTAGCGATTATTCTATCCGGATGCCAACTATCCAGCAACGTAATAACGCAAAAAGCGTCGTAAAATATAATCGATGTAGTTTTATAGCACAGGTATTCACACTTCAAATCACGCGAAATAGAAGTGAGTGTCGCCGCTGACACTTTTGATTGAGATACTTGTGTAATACATTATCCGCGAGGCGGCGACGACAATGTAGTTCAAATTATCGCAACACACGCCGACAAAGGGGATTGATGGCAACACGCGACAGGAACACATTTTTACCGCCCCATTAAACGGAAAAGCTCGTGTTTCACTAGCGCGGCCTAAAGCTTTGCCGGTCTCAATGATCCACTAAAGCTGGCGGCGCACCGACTCGCTAGAAATTAAAAGACAATTCACAACATCACCTAGGTGAGAATGATATACTTTCGCGGCGCTCGGCGGCGGCGGCACAAAAGCGTCGTGCGTCACAGTGCACGGTTATTAAAAGATATGCAATACCTGCGCGCATATAAAAAAGCGCGCAGACGAGGCGGTTAAAATAAAAGACCCGGCACACGTACAAAATGAAAGAGGTAATTGCGGCTGCGTTCACAAAAAGCTCGGAGCTGTAAACTAAAAGAAGCTGTTAGCGCTAAGTCGTGGATTCTGAAAGGCGTTTAACATATAGCTGTTTGTATTTATTCGGGGTGCGGGAGTCTACTGCCCGCGGTACTGCGCACAACGGCCTCTTATCCGGCTTGAGGGGCTACTGTACTCCCGCGAACTGTGGTCGCTCATATTATACGAACATCAATACCAAATAGCGATTGTGTACGTACATTTCCACACCTTCACTAAGTTTATCCGATCCCTACACACGTAGAATCAATCAGTGTAGTACCCAGACCAATCAATAAAACTTTGCGTAAACTAAAATCGTACGACTCGTACCTACATTACTACTTCGTCAATAATTAAACTTGCCTTGATGTCAATAGTCGCATGGCCTACACAACTTGCTCTGCCACTTACCTGGAAACAAAAAGAAAAGGAATATTAATCACAAAGCAGTGGGTAATAAATTAATGAACAGCGACGTTATAATACACAGAATAATATAATGTTTTGTATCGTAATTCTCCGTCGGCGCTCGGAGAATAGCTTGCTTGCTGGAGATGAGACGGGCTCTATGTAATTAGACCAATTTAAATCTTAATTAATATTAATTGTCCGAAGTTGGAACGAATCTGTCCTACTGAGACAGCCGTGGAAAAAAGTCGTAATGGACAATATTCCTTTTTAGTTAATCGAATACATAAGTCGAAAGTACAAGTAGCGATTTTCAGTAACAAAAGTACTCGTAGAGTGACCTCGTTATAGGCAATTTTACAGGAAAATTCAAAGGTATGTGGCATGTTACTACGAGGGTAGCATAGCTCATAAGACTTTTTTACGAGAATGTACTGTTATAATAATAAAAGCCCACTTTTCTCCATGCATGGCATATTATTCTTGTCGTCTCTGGACGATGCCCTGCTGCTTTCTTAATCCGGATGTTAACATTTATTATTCTATTAAATTATGCGTTGTCGTAGTGGACTGGTAGATGGCAGGTTAAAGTATCGTGTGAGAACTTAATGAGAAGATTGTCTTTCACACAGTAATAGTTTCTGGCGAATAAATAATTTCAAATATCAGTTTGTAGATTTTGTGTAATAGTATTAATGTAAGTGTCAATGTATCAAATTAATTTTATATAAGTTATATAATTAAGTATCAGCAAAATATCAGCAAATAAACGAAACCAGATCTTGAACCAAAAAATAAAAAAGCTTAAAAATAAGTAAAGTCTTCATACACCTGCCAATTTATAGCGATATATTAATAATAATGACTCGGTGTCTCATTACTTTGTCTTATAATACAGAAGGGGAAAAAAGCTGCGAGATATTTTATTCTTATTGCGCTATAAATATTAATGTTTTTGTCCCGCTTAATATTAATGTTTCTGTGTGGGACTCAATATTTTTCATTGTCTTTACAGTGTTTTGTAATAATATTCAAATTACGTTTAGTGGTGGTGACACTATTTCTAGCGTGTGTCACTTTTGACTAACTAAATTATAGGCGTTAAGAATGATATATGTATCTACGTTCAATTAAAAAATACATTTTGGCATTATAACTTAAGATCTCTACATATCATTCGTATTAATTATCAAATATGGTCTACCGACGACTATTGGTGAAGTAGAAGATGGAATAAGTATATTGATTTGCCAATTTTATGAAGGCAACCTTAAGGCAACATAATAATTACGATTAGAACGAATTCTTCATCACCCAGATTACAAGCTCAATAGTTGGGGCACATTAATAATATCTATTATAAAACAAAGTACACAACTCTACATTAGGCTCCTTCGCAATAAAAAGTTGACCTCATCTCTCACCAACCCCTCGCCCTCCTCCCACCCCAAGTTATTATTTTTAATTTACGCGCGCTCGTTTATTTGTTTTATACCAAAATGCACCTGTAGTGATGTGCCCCTCGGTTTGAGTACAATGCCACACCTAATTAGGGCATATCGCTCGTAAGGTGTGAGACATAGAGAACAGTATTGAACGACAGATTACTACTGGGTAGTTGAATGGATCCAGGATCACACGCGGACGGCTCGAAACAATATTTAATGCGTCGCCGACAGATGTCACCTTTTTGCTACAGTAACGGCAAGCTACTTGTAGGGCAAGACAGTGTTGATAACAGTTAATGCAATATAATATTCATACACACACAAACACGCCATTCGAGTCGCCAACGCTCGACGTTTACGTTCACGATTTAGCTTACTTACTGCTACTGTTACAATAAATATGAAAAGGATCTTTTAAATATCTGAAATGCCTCAAAAATTGACATCAAGTATATCATTATTTACTCGTGTGATAGATATTTTTTCAGCCAATCATACTGTTAGCAGCGAAGATAATCACATGGTTCTCTTACAATGTAAAGAGTGTAATTTCACCAATAGTAGCTTGTGCGTCAATTATTAAATCACAGTCGTAAAGCAGTATGTAATTATAATAGTTATACAGAAAATAAGATCGTCGTTATGCCACTAAGCTTGGACGATTACAAACATTTGTCGATTTATGTATTCATTTGCATTTGTAACAAATATCTAAGAAGAAAATACATTTGAATATAACGCAATAAAAAATTAATCTCTGCATAGCTTTGTGTAGAAAGGGTAAGTAAATTTATTATGACAAACTTTTATTTACTTTCACCAGTCCTGCAGGCCTATTCGCTAACTACGGTTGGTAACTAGAACTGTCATTTTTGAAAGACACTTTATATCCATTACTGGTTTAGTAATCTTATGTGTTACGGCAGCGTTCATAATAGCAGTAATGGATGGTAAGTTCCATTAAAAAATGACAGTTCTAGTTAGCAACCGAAGTTACAGAATAGGCCTGCTGGTGTCTGTAATGAAATCTTGCAAGTTAAATTTGACCCACCTCCCGGTTTCTGATTGAGCTGAAATATGTATATCTCATGACAATGCAATATTATGACGACATGGAGCTCATCTATGCTGGAGCTGGAAGGTGGCCATAAGGACTCCACAATAAAATGATACAACCCCATCGAGTTTGGGCTTGTTTGATTCGTATCGGCGAGTACTAAAAGCTTGTATTTAAAAAGTTTCCATTTTAAATAATTTTACTTGTTTTTATGTAAAACCGCTCGACGGTTCACGTGGGCTGAGCGCAATTTTCAGACTTAATTCGCGCAGCGCCCAGTGCCAGAGAATACATTAATTGTAATAATCACAAAAAAGTAGTCACGAATAAAATGTTGCAGTTAAATATGAGACCGAGCCGGCGCGCGTTCGATACGCGGTAATGAGCGCCAGGGAAAATGGACCGCGAAGCGAAATCGACTTTGTAAAACAAAAACAAATAACGCCAAGAAAATTGTCGACGTGTAAACAGCTCGGCGCGAGACTGGGTGTTGCGATAATTAGTTTAAGTGTCAATAACTTCACCAACGCGGCAACGCAAAACAGAAGGTGAACACTACAATGTCTTGTCTTGTTGTAATTTTTAACGAGTCCGAGTGAAGGGAACTGCCCGTACGTACGTACATACAACGAGTCCGAGTGAAGGGAACTGCCCGTACGTACGTACATACATGGAAGCGCACCTTTTTATTGTTTGTGTTACGTACACGGTACGTTTGTCTGACTAATTTTCTTTCGTGATTTTCATTGATAAGGAAATGTTTATAACTGAGATTACTTATGTTTTACATCTCATTTTATTAATAGCAATATTTTTTTATACTTTCCACACTCACTGATCTGTCTGTGTGTTAAAGACTTAGTGTTCTCTCACTCACTTCACTCATACTACTCATATTACTCACACACTCACCCATACGCTCACCCATAGGCACACACACACACGCGCACATACACACACAATTTTACTGTTCATTACATTCATCATTATTTACACTTTTCCATATTTGCAATGTACCAATGCGAAAAGTATGTTCCTCCAGTATATACACCTGTGTGTTTTAGTATAGTTTTTAATGAGTACTTTTTGTTTAATGTCAATCTTGTCAAGATTAAGCGTCAAGAGGGATTCTGGTGACCTGTATCACAGGTTTCTTGGAAACATACTTCAGGCAAGTCTCTCACAAATAAGTTGTGTTAGTCAACTAATACACTACTGTACGTACATGTCTTATTAATCTTATTTGTGTGGAGAAAATAAAAGTAATTTTATTATTATTATTATTTATAGCACGAAGGTGGCAAATAGGCCCTTAACACATTGCCGCCGCATCCCGCTGCGGTGTACGGAGGGACGAAATGCGGCGGCGGGGACACGGAACCGTGCCACCGTACGGTTTGCTCCGTATCTCCGTCCGGAGCTGCGATGCACGACGCACCGCATCACCGCATTATCTATGTCGAGATCTATTACATGTATGCACGTCCTTTCTACGCAAAAATCCGTACGACACTGCGGCACAGTGTGGCATACCCGCGGACCGCACCGCCTCACCGTACGGGAGTGCGGTGCCGTCGCGCGCGCCGCACAACCGCACGGACATGCAGTGTGAGTGTGTTATACCCTGCGGTTTTTGTATACAAATTAAGATTCTTCAGTCAAAATTAAAATCAGCAGCACCGCACACCGGAGCGGTGTCCGGTTTAATGTGTTATGCACCATAAGAATGCAGGTTGCCTGAGTGCCTAGTGCGAGTTTAATCGAGCTCTACTCGATCGTACGCATCGAACGCGTTAACGCGAATTTATATGGAATTAGAGCAGCGCCATCTAGTAGCTGCTTTGGAATGAGACAGCTTCATCTAGTGACTACTAGATGGCACTGCTCTAATTCCATACAAATTCGCGTTTACGCGTTCGATGCGTGTGATCGAGTAAAGCTCGATGAAACTCGCACTCCGCACACTGATGGTAAGTGATCACCGCAGCCTTTAGACGTCCGCGACACCCTGGGAAATCACTCGCGCGTTGTCGTCCCTGTAAAAACCTTCAGCCCGCAACAATGTAAATCATTATATTTTATCCCTTTAAAGCCAATACTAGCAAGAAACAGGTTAAATCAAACCGTCCCGTCCCTTCGTTATAGTTCTTATACCCACTTTAAATATTTCATACGACTGTAAAAATTGACTTGTCATGAGCTTGAGCAATATCTTATTTAAGACTCGTTTTCAATGTGTTTTGATTACAGGATCTTTCACAAATACGTATTATAAAAAAGTTGTAACGATTATTTATGATACTAGTGCGATTTAATCTTACAATACCAATTTCTACAAGTGTGTCATACAAAGTATTTCAATTCAACTCATTTGCGAGAAAATAGTAGGTAATTTACAATTTTTTATTACACTGTTTTAATAGCAAATTTTAGAATTTGTTATTATTGGTATAAATAAATATAGTAAAATTTGAACGATTATTGAAACTCAAAGAATCTTGCTGCTTCGGACGCATGATTGAGAATTTATTCGTATATTTCATCATTAACAGGGTAATAGTATACAATGACAACTACCTACTACTTGCGGTGGTCACACTCGCAACAACCTAACTATGGAGGCGGTTAAAATAATAATCATAATCAAATAATAATCATGAAAGTGTCCACTTTCATCATAATCTTATGCATTTCATTTGTATACTTGTGCACTTCATTATACTGAAAAAAAATTTTTTCTCTTTATTTATTTAGGGGCTTTTACCCACATGGATATGTCAGCCCCATCATACCCTAACCTTAATTGTACTTTAAAACTAGACTTACGACTATGGTTCAGCAGAAGGACTTCTTATTATACAAAAAAAATTGAAAACTTGTAGTTTACCAGGATTTATAAATCTCCGGAGCTAGAGACTAGTAGAGTTAGCCCTTGCGATAGGAAACCATTAGTAGTGCCAGCCTGCTACGTCAGTGTTACCAGCTCTCTCTACCTCCATAATTACTAATCGACAATTATGAATTGCAAATATGATTTCTGCGTCCAACAGATTAATCGTTCACTTGCTTATTATAGTAATAATGAAATTCTTAAGTGGATTCATTTACCGAGAACCTGTCCAGTTTAATACGTAACGCAAAAGCAACCAGATGCCTAGAATTACCTAATATCCAAGTAGTCCAGAGTAAAATTTATCGACGATACGTCACTAACCACGAAGCCGATAATGTAACGTTCAAGTAATTACAATTAAACGAAATCTTATTATACTATGAACTGAATAATGTATTAGCTGTTCATTATAATGTTTCAATAAGTGCTTTGCATACATTCTAATATTAGTATGAGGCCTCAAATAAATAATACGTTTTATGAAAATTTACCATTTCTCTATCAATAGTCAAGCCTTGACGACTAGGCATAATTTCAAAATTATAAGCCCCGTCCATCAGGACAAAGGGGTTCGATCAAACGCCTTTGCCTCGCAGCAGTACTAATTACATGTTTTATAATGTCAAGAATCGTCTACAAAGAGTTAACAATGTTTTGACGTCCTTTATTTATTTGTGAAGAATTAGTGTTCGATTCGCAGCTGCGAATTCATTAATGACGAGATAATCCTACAATTCATACCTACCGTATTCCCACATCCCCACTGTAACGACAGAGAAATGATCTTTACATTTCATCTTTACATTTTTAATTAGAACGGACTTATTTCAAATGTTTTAATGGGGTCGATCCCATAAAATGGAGACGCCGTATCAAATTCCATCTTCATATGTCTAATGGTTAAGTAAGTTGAATTTGAAAAAAAAACTTAATAATAATACTGACATAATATAGTACATTTCGATACAAATGAAGAAATGATATAATTATCATTCCCGGACGAGGGAAAATGACAATTCCGTACGTTTATCAAACGACGTTTTTAGGACATTTGCGAAAATAATTTTATTTGCGTCATTCATTTATTTAGTTTAACGTTTTTAATAAAAACTTAAATTTATTTAAAATTTAATCCATGTATTAAACATCTTGATTATCCTCCTTTATGCATTTGGAGGTTACTTGTATGCAGAAGGAAAACAAAAAGCACAAGTGCGAAAAATAATAACTTTCCGCACGCTAAACACAGTTGGAAAAGTCTTTTGACCAAATATATTAAAAACATTATTCCCCAAATGCTAGTAGGTATTCCGATCGGCTTGGAAATATTCCAAAATGAAAATGGCATCTTAAACCGGTCCACGTCCCGACGACAGTGAGAGCATTGTATTATTAATTTACTAATGAGACCACTGAAAAAAAGCGCGCATTTTATATAAAGATCTAATTGTTCGCTGGCGTTTCGTTCGGGCCGTTTGTGTTATTAAAACTAAATGAGATCAAGCGGACGTGCCTAGATTTATCTTTTCAAATGCAGAAACTAAAAACCTAACATCGAATATGAAAATGGGGTGTCTTCGTCTGTCACACAAACAAAACAATTACCCATGCTTAGTTTTTATGATATGAATGCTTGTTATCGATATTCAATAAATAAATATCGATACTCAAGAATAAATGTTGCCTGTGCTTAATATACCTAGGTAATGAACGAGCGCTTGAGAAACTTTAGTAAGTAGTTCTAATATTATATTGTCCTATCTCGATAATTTATAAACTTGTGTGTATGAAACAAGTCATGTATTAAAGGTGCATCTTAACAATACAATAATTCATTGACATTCCGGCTCGTTTCTTTAATAACTTGATTCACCTGCTACTATTTTTGTATAAATAAAAATCTCAGTTCTTCTGAACTTCACAAAACGACACATGGTTCTATTTATTCTTGATCTGCACTGTGAGTACTGACTGGAAGTCAGCGATGATGGGTGAGAGAGTTAGACGTATTTGTTTTTGTAATATAATAAGAAGAGAATAGGAGAAGAGCTCGTAATAAATATAGAAAGTTGTTTGTACTAGATATTTTTTATTCTCATAATGACAGGTGAACTATTTCAATGTTATTGCCAATGATTAAGAGATTTCGTCCTTATAGATGTTAACTACCTATCAGCCTTTATTTTTTTATCATTAAAGTTTTTTTTAATAAAGGGGGGCCTATAATGCAGTTACATTCGTTCTATTTAAAAGCAAAAATTCAAATTCATACTAACTTCCACGCGAAACCAGAGCATGAGAAGATTTTTTACAGATCGTCGTTATAATAAAAAAATACTTAAATACAACAAATTATGTTCCATGACTGAGCTCTGAAACCATCAGCCCATCACATCACTACTGACGCCTCCGGTTATAAATAAAATCATGAGATATTACTATGGCGCTTTGTCTCGAAATGTTTTATTTATTACACAATCATTTTATGAAAAGTGAAAACGAGGCCGAGGCAATAATTAGCTGATTTATTATTGAATAATACTCAGAGTAATTTGAATGCCTCTTCAATTATTAAAAGACCGAATGATCATTATGAAAGTTTTTATAGATGCTTCCAAAATGTTCAGCGCAATCCATTCTTTTTCATAATTATTTTGCAATATTTGTTTTATGATAATCGAAACAAATTAGGTATCTAATGCAGTACCTTTCTAATGCAGACTAAATTGAACAAATAATGTACTATAATACCTTAGTTGTATTTATAAGTCTCAATCAATACGTACATAGGATGTTTTATAATCTCACTGCAATTTTCGAAGTTCTCTGTCTTTTGAATTTTATTAATAACAATCATATCCATTTCATACGCCTAACAATCTATTATTACCAGCATTAGACAACACAATGTAAGTATTGAAAAATTATTCATGACGCAACGAATGAAACAATATATAATAGGTCGCACAGTCCACGATAAAATCCACGATCGGACTCGCACACACACATAAACCCAACATTGTTACGGCGGCGTAAGGTCGTCGTCGGCTATTAATAAAATGAAATAAAATGTAATTATAATTATTATTTGCCCGCATTCGTGCGCGGCATGTTAGTATCGATGGTGGTGAGGGGAACAATAAAATATGCTTAATTAGCACCGAGCCGTTAGCGGGCCGTTGACCTAGCTAGGATACGTGGCGAAAGATGCTATCATACGAATGCAATACATACTTCATTGGCGGTGTTGAATTGCAAATAGGCGATTGTTCAACGTGTGGACTATATTTATAGGGTTTCATTATAAATAATTATATCTTCTCCCGACATCACACCGGCGATACTTAGATAGTTTTAGATTCTATTATACTATATTAGTCTTTAGATTCTCAGAAGTAATAAAGGACTGTTAAAAGGTTTTTTATTTTATTTAGATATAGCTAGTTCCATTTAGGTATATCGCACAAATCAGTAGGTATTTAGGTGCATATCAGTTATTGACACTTACAAAATGGACAATGTGTATTCTTTTTTAAATAAGTTTAAAGAAATACACGAGCATATATTATGAAAAATATAAACGCTAGTACGTACCTAGATTACGTCTACTTTTTATGGAATATAATAAAATTTTTTTTTGGATTTTGGAATATAACTCATTTTCATCCCCCCCATCTCGGAAAGAGTATTTTTGCTATTCGATATCTGACCGCCAAAGCCGTTTTTATCCGCTTGAGGTTAAAGTAAATTTGAATTTAGAACATCGCGTGCACTAGGTATGTGATTTCAAAACATCATTAAACCTATTTACTTCCACCTCCATGGTGCCGAATTTATCATACAACTTTTTTAAAATTTGTTAAAAACTCAGACTCTGAACCTCCTTGGTGTACTTTTGTTTTTAATTTGCTTTGCGCGCGCCATTTTGTTTTGATGTCGTATTGTTATAAATAAGAAACATGAAAACAAGTAAAAAAAAACCTATTATTTGTTATACAAAATATAAATATTTTTCTGTAATACTTACCTATCATATGTTGTAGTAAATAGGTACCTAAACTGAAATAAAAGCATCTTGTGATTTTTAAATGTTTTATTTTGCATTTAGTCATTTCCTCGCTGAGGGGGGGATGAAAAGTTACGTGTTGCACTCGAGTGCAAAGATTTTCACCTTGTGCTCTTTTGATTCCCTCGCTAACGCTCAGGATTCTAATTTTTGAATCCTTCGCTTCCTCGGTCATCAAAGTTGAACACGCGGTTAAAAAGCAACTTTGCACTCATGTATAACAAATAACTATTAACGCGTATTATATTTATATCGTCCAATACATTACATTGTGCAAACATTTCATCAATAAGGCATTAAAACAAATATATTAAAAAAACTAGCTGTGCCCGCGACTTCGTCCGTGTGGAATAGTAACTCTTGGCAAAAAGTAGCCTTTTTTTTTTTTTTTTTTCTCGGGGGGAAATGCGTAACCGCACCGTACCCGCCGTTGGCTAGACAGCGAGCGTGTGTGGGGCTCTCCCGGCAGGGTGCCAGGCCTACCCACTAAAACCCCCCGGTGTTCTCCCTGCCCTTATGGGCGCGCTAGGTAAGGTCCACACTGCGACTCCACTACCCACGCCGGCAAAAAGTAGCCTATGTTATACCATAAGAATAACTAATAATACGAATAATACTGTATTAGTTATTCTTATGGTTATACCTTATATAATTAGCTATCTATTAATGAAAGTCCCGTCAAAATCAGTCCAGCCGTTCCGGAGATTATCGGGAACAAACAGACAGACAGACAGACAGACAAAAATGTTTTAAATTGTGTTTTTGTTATTGGTACCCGATATAAATTCATACCCATGTAGTAAAAACTTGTTATTTTGACATTACAAACAGACACTTCAATTTTATTTATTTGTATAGATATAGATGAATCTACTTGATTGTAAGCTGAGTAAACTGTTACAGTATTAACTTACCTTACTTAAGTATCCCATATAATAATGTCAGGAAAGTATAATGAATACAATGCCACTATTGTAATATTTGAAAAATTTAATAACCACACGCTTATAAAGTAAGCGTACGATCATGAAAAATTGTCAAAGTGAGCGTAAATGAAATTAGTCTTTGAATTGCATTGCTCTAGTTTGCATAAAATGCAATATTTCATCTGAATTTAAAGCAAAAGTACTCTGAAAAAAGTACTACTCCCCGAATGCAGGTCAGCCGTGCACATCCTTAACTCGCTACTTCACCCCAAGGCTTTTGCTTTAGGGCGCGAGTGAAATTACTTTTAAGAGAACCTCAAAGGGTTTTCTCACATTCACCTTGTTTCTTGCTCTGGTCAGATTTCTACGCCTTCGGAAAGGATAGATATGACACTTCATATCGTGCAGTCTTTGCAAAAATAAATTTTAGCCTGTTTTTTACCAACCAATATATTTAAGAAGCTGTTAAGTAAAAATATTTTGAATTTAATCACTGTTAATATCTCCTAATTTTATATAAAATAAAGGCATTTCATTACCTTATCTATACAATTTATCGCTGGCCATTCTCTGCTAATAATTCTGTCCGTGAGGTTATAAATTTGGAGAACGAAACATACCCTAAAAAAGTCAGCGCTTATTGTAATAAATGAATATTGAATCTAATAAGTAATTTCTCCGATTAAATTTTATAAAATGCAAGTGTTATCTAAATAGCATAAACAACAATGACCCTATGAATATTATGATATCTACTACGAACTGTAATCATCACAGCCCATATACGTCCCCACCGAGGGGCTCGAGCCTACCCTATATTAGGGTGATTAAGGCCTTAGTCAACCACGCTGGCCCAGTGCGGATTGGTCGACTTCACATACATCATTGAATTTCTTCGCAGATGTATATGCAGGTTGCCTCACGATGTTTTCCTTCACCGTAGGAGCGTCAGACAAATGTACATATGAAAGTCGAAACGAAAAACACATTGGTACATGGCGGGTCTCGAACCCCGACCCCCCGATTGGAAGGCAAGTGCCGAGTCCACTGCGCCACCGACGCTCATTTTATACAATATCATAAGTAATCTAATCTATTAAGTATATAGTGTTCAAAGAAAAACAAATTTTCAGAGATCAATAATTATGCGTACCCTATATTAAGTAGTTTCCTTATAACGCACCTAGATAAATGACAATAGGGATTCATTTCTACCCGCATACAGCTACGGAATAACAATCTTTATTTCAACGTATTAAGTTATCATTTCTAACATTTACGACGGCGGCGGGTTCTGCGTTCTTAATGATACACGCAATCGGCTACGAATTCAAAACTCAATTGTTATAATACAATCTATAATACTCTGTAAATTCCGAGAGATACGGCTGTTAATCATTTAAATCTGTGTGGTTGGATACACCGTTTTAATTTCAATTGTGATTTGCTGCTAAGGATTTTCATTCCATAATCTGTTGAGTCACACAACTACACAGTTTCTAAATATTTTTATTAAATTAACTACGTCTGATGTATGCATGCAATGATCAGATTTTCGATAGATAATTCTAATATAATTTGTTATATTATTTCAAGATGAAATGTGATTTAGGAAGGCTTAGCAGATCGTTGAAATGTACGTACAGCTTTAACTATATTAAACACTAGCTGTGCCCGCAAACTACGTTTCGCCATATAATTTTTTCCCGTTTTTGCAACATTTTTCATTGACGCTCAGCTCCTATTAGTCGTAGCGTAATGTTATATAGCCTATAGCCTTCCTCGATATATGGGCTATCCAACATAAAAAGAATTTTTCAATTTGAATCAGTAGTGCCTGAGATTAGCGCGTTCAACCAAACAAACAATCAAGTAAACTCTTCAGCTTTATAATATTAGTATATTTATAGCTATTGAATGGGGAGATTCTAACAATGTTTGTTATTGTAGTACTCATAATACCTACATAAAGTACAAATATGATATTGCTTATACTGAACAACATTTACTTTAAATTGTGATGATATTCAAAGAGATTGTTTAGACCATACGCTGAATTTATCTGTGGTAAATACATTCTGTCATATCGAAAACATCTACTACTTCATGCAAAAGTTCAATTGTAGTACTGAAGTACCTACTCCGAACAAACATCATCATAACTTTTTGGAACACCATTTAAAGTGAAAGTTGAAAGTATGAACAATATAATATTTGTAACCTATGAAGGATTAAATTACGAGTATTAGAATAACAAGCATTGTTCGATTTTTCCCATTCAATGTCTTCTACAACGACATCGCTCAAGTTAGGGTCCTACTTTAGCTTCTGCAGTTCAAGAAGTACATTGTGTGCGATTTAATGTTTACAATTATCTGACATTGTTGTATGTTACAAACAAATTTATTCACAAAGCACAGAATGTGGTGACCCGAAAATTCGTCGCACTGGCTCACCCGTGTGGAACGACGCGACTCCCACATATCTCATTTGTTATAAGCCACATTATAATCACACATTGTGCCGGGTAATAAATAGAAAAAGCGACAATAGAAATAACGAGACACAAATAGGTATCTAATAATGAAATTGTATTGCATATAAATATACGCTTGTTACGTATTTCTCGGTTCGCCGGACCGTTTAATAGTCAGTTGTTTATTAGCGACGCTTCCGAGTTAGGAGCTTAATACAGGCGGACAACAATATTTAAAACTGAGAGGGTACTACGTGACAATTTGAAACTGAGAGGGTAAAACGCGACAATTTAGTTCGCTTCCGTAAGTTACAGTAAAACGGCAATAACACTTCCAGCTCGATTTGAATCTGAATAAAAATATTCAATGTGGACTGGTAACGAGGTGCTATAATTTCAAGGGCAATCCGACGGCATTTTTAATGTTAATTTTGGCATTATTTTCTGTTCTCCCATTGGGACGTTGAAAAAGTCTCGATGCCGAAGTCTCGTTTATTGTGGGGCTGGGGCCCTTTGCATCCACGGGGCCCTGTGCTGAAGCCCAAAAGCCCTTAGGTAGATCCGCCCCTGATCCCGTGCATCATTTACTGACCTATACTGGCCCTAACATCTGCAATAACCCGACAACATGTTACAGTCTAATTAAACGTAGAGAAATTGCCACTTCCTTCAATTGAAATAAACAAGACCTGAAACTTTATTTATTGCGAAAGATATAATGATGTCCGTACGAATTTGGTCTGCGTCTACACATTGCAACACCACTAAGGACCACGATGGCACGTAAATTTATAAATAATCGAATCTTGCTCATTGGCATCGGCTACCTGACTAAACTGCCCTCCGGCATCTCTCCGCTCCGTTTGAGGTCCATTCGGGATGAAGAAGGCCAGAGACATAAAAATATGCACAAAATTCCCATCACAGTCATCTTATGATACCAACAATGGCTTTAGATTAGAATTTTTTGTTTGCTAGAGCTTGCAAGGTGCATTTTTTTACACAGAAAACTCAAAACGATTGGATAAATTAAGTGATGTTGTTAGTTTTGTATTTAGTTAAGATATATTATTTGCTTTGATGCACTTTGCACGTACATAGATCACCACAAAGTCCACTTCCAAATCACGCAAGCCTTTTGTTATATTTACCACAAAATAATGTCGTTTATTTGGCATTAGTAAAAAAATATTCTCAAGGCAACCTCAAATTAAAATTGGCTTATTCGGTAGAACACACTAACTAGAGAGGATAGAACGACGAACAAAAACAACAGGAGTAAAAAAAAATACTAACAAGCATTGCATGGAAAATAGGAAGTCAACTCGCAACGGAGGCAGATTTACTACTTTTCGTTGTAGAATTTTGTGAGCAGAGTGTATCGGCAAAAAATAGCAGTTGTCAACTAGGAAGAGTACAATTTCTCTTGCTCTAAGCATAAATTGAAAAAAGTTCAATGCAATTAGAACATTTCGCTTTTGCCGTGTTTAGTAAGTTCGAAAAGACTTCGCAGCTCTCTTGTAATTAACTCGAAGTTTGCGATTCACTTCGACTTCGCATGATTTCTGTTTGTCTTGAGGATTTCGCAATTTTTTTATCACACAATAGCGATTTTGCGTTAAAATACGCTGTGACTTTGAAACGGGAATCGGTTACATGGGGATTTTAAATTTCGTACGACTTATGTTGCGCAACAAAGTGGTTGTTACAGGTAGCCTCACTATTACAGTTTTTTGGTCAGATTGCGCATCAATAATTCAAATTCAAATTCAAATTCAAAATTCTTTATTCAACATAGGCCTTTACAGGCACTTATTGACGTCAAAACAAAGCAAAACAATCTAATTTAAAGAAATTATATTAACCTTGTATGTGCATACATCCTAAATATACTCAAGATGTCTGCAAATACAAGTAGGAATGAAAAAAAAAAAAAAAAGTTGATTCTACACCTGTTCGGAAATTGGGAGAGCCTTCTCGAGAAGAACAGGCAAGAAACTCGAAAGGTCTAAATTTTTTATCTCCTCTTTTAAATCGCCATTTACAATTTTGGTTTGTTACAGAGTCGTCAATTGGAAGTTGACCTCAAAGCAAAAGTTTGAGCTCAACTTCCATTACAAGAATAGATGTGTTAATTCACATTATATAAGCTATCTCTGAGAGAAGTGCGTGAACTTAGATTATAAATAAATTGCTCTCACTGAACGTTTCTTTGAAACAAAACGCAATACATTGTTAAATATTAGAATTGAGAGTTCAAACCCAAGCTTTTTTGTCCGTCATGTAATCAGACACTTTATAATATGCTTTTTTAATAAGTACATCTTTGATTGCAACTTTAAATTTGTTTAAGCTAAGTTCTTGTATACAACTTGGGATTTTATTGTAGAAACGTATACACAGGCCTCTAAAAGAATTATTAATTTTTTGGAGCCTGGTATTTGGTAAAGCTAACATATTCTTTTGTCTAGTATTAACTGAATGAATATCACTATTTTTACAAAACACATGAATATTCTTACGAACATATATTAGATTCTCATAAATATATTGCGACGCTACTGTCATAATACCAATTTCTTTGAACTTTTCTCGCAAAGAATCTCTCATTTTAAGGTTATAGATTGCTCGAATAGCCCTTTTCTGCAGTACAAAAACAATCTGAATGTCGGCAGCATTTCCCCACAACAAAATACCATACGACATCACACTATGAAAGTAAGAAAAGTATACAAGTCTTGCTGTATCAACATCAGTCAGTTGACGTATTTTCCATACAGCGTGAGCTGCAGAACTAAGTCTCTTTGACAATTTATCGATATGTGGGCCCCATTGCAGCTTAGAATCAAGTGTGATCCCAAGAAATACTGTGGTGTCCACAGGGTCAACACCTATATCCTTTATTTTTACAGTGGTGTGAACCTCTTTGACATTGGGTAAAACAAATTTTATACATTTTGTTTTCCCTTCATTAAGTGACAGGTTGTTCACATTAAACCAGTGAACAATTCTTGAGATAGAATTATTTACATCGTCATTAATTTGCACACCTCTTTTAATTTTAAATAAAAGTGAAGTATCATCTGCAAATAATACCATCTCATGTCTATCCTGTACAAAATCAGGGAGGTCATTGACATATATAAGAAATAGAAAAGGACCAAGAATCGAACCTTGCGGAACTCCCATTTTAACTGCAGAACCTTGAGACCTTTTTCCATTGATGTCTACTTTTTGAATCCTCCCACTTAGATAAGAGATTAGAAGATCTAGTGCAGTGTCACGAAACCCATAGTGGTGTAATTTTCTGATCAAGATTTCGTGATAAACGCAATCAAATGCCTTGGACAAGTCACAAAAAATGCCTAACGCATCATGTGAGTTTTCCCAGGCTTCGAATATATGTTGTATTAACTCAACACCAGCATCGGTTGTTGAGCGACCCCTCCTAAAACCAAATTGTTTACAGTGTAGAAGATTATTCCTATTAAAATAACTTTGCATTTGCTCCAACATTATTTTTTCAAAAATTTTGCTAAAAGTAGGTAGCACAGAGATAGGTCTAAAATTACTGGGGTCTGATGTGCTACCAGATTTATGTAAAGGAATAATTTTACTTAGCTTCATAAGATCAGGAAATACACCACAGTCAATGCAATCATTAAAAATGTTAGCAAGTATTGGAGCTATTGTTTCAATTACGGATTTAGTAACATCAACGGAATTGCCCCACAGATCCGCAGTTTTCTTTTTATTTAAAGTTTTAAATGACTTTGTTATATCAATTCCACTAATGTGTACAAATTTGAATTTATCATTACAAACTTTAACATGATCCTTCACTATAGATTCAGCAATAGCGGGGGATGAATCCAAAGACTTTGTGATTGAGACTGGAATATCAGTAAAGAACTTTTCAAATTCTGCAGCTACTTCTGTGTCAACTGTTACCTTCTTACCATCAACATTCAAACAATATTGATTATTAGTAGTTTTAGCTTTTCCAGTTTCATTATTTATAATATTCCATGTCATTTTAATTTTATTACTACTGTTTTTTATTTTTGAACTTAAATAATTAGATTTAGCAAGCTTGCAAACTTTTTTGAACACTTTGGAATAAGTTTTTACATAAAGTTTAAATTCATCACTAGTATTGAATGAGCGTTCATTGTAAAGTTCAAAAAGTTTTATAACTTAGGTTCATCTATTTTCAAAGTGTTTAATTTTAATCAAGTCTGAAGTTTGAGTCACTTGATTGCAATAACAGAAATCTTTGCTGATTCACCAACTTTACTTAATTCTCGCCATCAAGAAAATAATGGCGTTAGATGCACTTTATCGTTGATGTTTTCTCCTTTATTTTAATAGGTTTTTATCTACAAAATTGTTGTAAAGTTCACAAAAAGTTAAAGTTGTTGTATTTAACTTTTTTCCTGTCAAGAATTTGTCCGAGTTTGGGCAGTGTCTGTCGACGCAAGCTCTGATGAGTACGGTGGATGACACAAACATCTAACCCTAGTTCCTGTGTAAGATTTTTAACTTTCGCGTTGCATTATTGACTTAGTTAATTATGTAGCGTTCAATCGCTGAACGAGTTAAAGAACATATCGCAGCTGTTAAAAACCGACAGACGCAGAAATCAGCGGTAGCGGAGCATCTTATAGACTCGGGGGTCAATCATTGGATGGAGCTACATGATCCCAAAGTCCTCTCCACAGATCGACAATACAATAAAAGAATAAAATTGTTCGTGAATCGGTTGAAGTTAAGAAGTATAAAAATTTCAACCGGGGGGTGGCTTTAAATTGTTACCATCATGGAATCCTGTGATAGCCAAATGCAAACCGCGATTTCATAAGTCTAGGGATAAGCCCGATTGTGTCAGTGTTGTATGTCGAAGCGACGACGGTAGTACTGAGAATGACAACCAAAGTGCGAGGGTAGAAGAGAATCACACCGGCTCTTCTGGCAGGCGACGGCACGGGGCACCAGTTCGCTCGTGACCACGGCCGCAACAAGGCGACCGAAACGTCGAGTAAAGGTACATAGTATTTCGAGAGTTACACTATGCTAATATTGTGCGCGTTTAGATCCTACATAATTAACCTAGTTCCTGTAGCTTAGATACCGTCAGCTGTACTGTGTGAGATTAAACGTTGTTATGCAGGAGCAGTGATGATTAGCCAAGCAAGACTGGCCGGAGATTTGCGAGCTTCTCCAGCATTGTGTCCATTTCCTCATATCACACACCCGCAATAGTGCTCGTGGCATTTGGTAAGAAGCCGTGATGAATTACTTCGGCACTAGAGCGCGAAACAATGACTATCACTTTTCTAAGGGTATGTTTTCGTTTGGGGCATTGCCTAGTGAACCAGGGTCTAACCAACATGATGACACAATTGACAAAAAGAATTCATTTTTCATCGGAAGTGACAACTAAAAATACGGGTCAGAATCCAGTTCTTGCTGTGTCTGCTACGCAACTCAAGGCATAACTCCTGTTTTTTCTGTTCTGTGCTTAACTCAAAGCAAAGCGTTCGTCGCGCTGGCGTTTACTCCGTTAGTGTGGTACCAACATGTACCTACATGTGGTACCATAATGTTTACCTTGCCAATTTGACGCAAATGGACCAATATTGTTTTGATGCAACGTCGAAAGCCACTGTACCGCTATCCAGCTGTTGATCGGATATCTTCAGCTTCCACTATCTACATCAGTTTCTATTTTCCATTTCAACATCTACATCAAAATTTCAATGTCGGAAGCGTTCGAACCAATAACGGGTCGTGCGTTCGTTGTAGCGGTCTCTCCATACACGTCGTTAATGTCGCGAGACGTTTGTGCTGCACTGCCGTCGCGTGTCGGTGACGAAACTCGTATTCCATAATTACCAACACGTTTTTTTGTGGTCCATATTGATGATAAAGATACAAATGTAGTAAAAACAAAACCCTAATAAATAATTAAGTGTAAAAATAGAATTCTATATTTAAAAAATAATATTCATTATCTAATATGTATTTACAAATCTTGTGTTACAGTACTCACTTACAGTGTTTGTTATCGAACTCCTACGAAACGGCTTGACCGATTTTTATAAAAAAAATTGTGTATATTTGGTAGGTCTGAGAATAGGTCGTAGGCTACTTTTTATACCGCTAGGTGATAAGGGTGGCTCTTTATAGATTTTTTTTGACAACCATTATGGCGAAACGTAGTCCGCAAGCACAGCGAGTAATTTATAATTAATTGCCAGCTATACATAGATTACTTTTCAAATAGCCAATATTGTAGAACGGGAATTTCAAAGGATTATTAAGTAAGTTGCAAAGCAATGTTTTATGCGTTACGTAGAAGCACATACTTAGTATGAGTAATTAGCTATTATAGCAAGATATTTTGTTATAAATGTTTTCATGCGAGTACAAGTAAGTAACAATACATAAATATAAACCCAACGCTATAAAGACAGCGCCATGGAGATATCGTGATTATAAAACAGACGAGGAAAAAGCTCATAGATGAGTCAATACTTAAGCGAGCCCATTAAGAAATTCTTTCAAAGCAAATAAAAACTTGCATACATATTCGCCGGTTGTTACCATACATAATAATATTTACGTGGGCTAGCGAGTAAATTAGTTCTAGTTTTTGTTTTTAATATATGTATTTCCATTAATTGATCCCTGATGTATGTATATGGATACGTTTTGTCGCAAATTGCAGTAAGGCTGAGACCAGGAGACAGCACATTTTAAAATAATATAGATACGAATAAAAAACGCACGGGCTTTGACGGCGCCGACCTTAGAGCATTCATACGGGAGACGGCAAGGCTGTACGAACCCCTCTGCCAATTTACGCTGACCATATGACCATACACGTTATATAAAACTAGTTGACGCGCGGCCGCTGCCATTTGGTGTCGTTTTCGTGTCGCACTAACAGCTCCAAAAAATGGTTAATTGTGCTAGTTTCCTCTTGCAAAAGGCGATCCAGCTAATCAAATCTTCGAGATTATGGCGTTTCCTATCACATGTAAGTATAAAATATACATTGCCGTGTTTCATTTGTTTACAATTTTGAAGTATTTTTTATGCCGTTACGATAGAAAAATACAATGGTACGATGGTAGCTCAACACAATACACGGGCATTATTTTATCTGTGACACGGGCATTTGCGTAGTGCTGGGACAACGTGAGTGAATGATGCCGATTCATATTTTTATTTATCATTCATTCCCCCCGGAGTTTGTTCATTGTTTAATCAGATATAATATTAAAATAGAAATTCAAGTGGAGTTTAATTGAACAAAAAAATATCAAGAAAATATCACTTACTAGCTTCTGCCCGCTACTTGGTCTGCGTGGACCTCAGAATTGGGTCTAAAGCTTCGCTCGTTAACAATTTTTAATCTTCCCACGGGAACTATTTGAGAGATCATTAAGGAATATAAATTACATGTCCTTTTCCATAGCATAGGTGACATGCATACCAAAAAAAAGATATCTGCTCGCGGCTTAGCTCGTAAACAATGTTCAATTTTCCCTCGGGAACTACTTGAGGAATCGAGATAAAAGGTAGCCTATGTTCTTTCCCACGTCAAAGGCTACATGCATGCCAAATTTCAACCAAATCCGTTTAGCCGTTTTTGCGTGATTGAGTAACAAACATCCACACTTTCACATTTATAATATTAGTAGGATCCTCGGGAACTACTTAAGGAAGCGGGATAAATGGTAGCCTATGTTCTTTTCCATGTCAAAGGCTACATGCAAGCCAAATTTCATCCAAATTCGTTCAGCCGTTTTTGCATGATTGAGTAACAAACATACAAACATCCACATTTTCACATTTATAATTTTAGTAGGATTTTCCCTCTGGAACTACTTAAGGAATCGGGATAAAAGGTAGCCTATGTTGTTTTCCATGTCAAAGGCTACATGCATGCCAAATTTCAATTAAATCCGTGCAGCCGTTTTTGCGTGATTGAGTAACAAACATCCAAATTTTCACATTTGTAATATTAGTAGGATTTTCCCTCGGGAACTACTTAAGGAATCGGGATAAAAGGTAGCCTATCAGGGTGTCCACTGCAAATGTTCAAAAAAATTCCCTGACTTTTCCTGACCATTTTTCAAAATTCCCTAACCAACTATATTCATTTTACATAAAAATAAATACCAATTATGATTACGCATCGGAGCGCTTACTGTGTTTCTTTAACTGAAAATATAAATTCGTCCCCCCCCCCCCCTCATCAAAACATTATACCTACGCCTATGACTGAAAATATATATTTATTTCAGTCGATCAGCTAAATAGCAAGTGAAATTGCTGTATTTGACACAAAAAACTAATTAAAGCATTTTAATAATAATTAGCGGGCCTCGCTTTGTACTAATGTAAGAAATCCTGTCTTCATTGTATTTTTATCAACTCTAGCCGAACAGGGTATAGTAATATAAATACAATTTATTGTAACATTTTCAATCATTCACTCACGACGACCCAAATAGTTACTCATTCTTTGTGTCACATCACTAGGGACATTAATTCTTTGTGGTGGGGCGATTGCGTAGATACACGTTTTATTGTCGATGTGTGTGTGTTTCTTCATTGTAGGGTAATATTTTCATAGTGTGCGTTCGTAAACATAAGAAACAACGTCTCTGTAAGTGTATTCTAGATTTTCGTAGTGTGCGTGCGTGTTTACCTCGCCTCCCGCGAAAAGTGGCAGAAAAATTTACACTGCGATTTGTTGCGTACCGCATCCATAGGTTAAATGATCTAAGGCGCCGACGCGTGACAACTTCATACATTTTGCTTCGCCGGCAGCCCCGTTGCCCTTGCCGGTTCCATCGTGACGTTGCAGTGAAAAAACGACCTACTGCCTAGAAAAAAATTACATCACGACAAAATCTTGTCACTTGTGGCTGATTTTGGAGAAAATTATTAATCGAAAACCGGCTTGAAAGATGGCGCCATTTAAAAATTATACAAATGACATATTGACTACAATAAGTTAACTATAGACTGTCATTGCAATTAGTTGGTAACATTATTGTTTAATTCTATTGGCCTATTATTCTATTTGAAGAATTGAAACTTCCAAGTTGTTGCTGTATTCTTCTTGCTAAGGCTCTCTCAACTTCCGATCAGGTATTGCATCATCTCTGACAGGTGCGACAATTGTCAAAAAAATTATGAAATATGTCATATATTTTGACAATTGTCAAACTTGTCAGAGATGCTGAAATAGGGGCCTGGTGTAGAGTCATCTTTTTTCGTTTAATTGTAAGTAGATACTTGAAATCTTAATGATGCTTACGATGTATGCATATACAAGGATATTTTTAATTGTTATTTATTTTTGCGCTCAATTATTGCCTGCTGAATACAGACATTAATTTTATTTGTCTAAAGTGACTTTTTGACTAACTCTTATATAAAGTCGATAATATTTCCCGTTTTCTACAATTAGCAGAAATCGCGGGTGTTGTTTTGGCCATGATTCAGTGAAATGTCAGTAAAACATCTTCATATGTATTATCTGAAACATAAATGTGTTTTGTATATTTCAGAACATATAATAAGTACCTACTTATTTGAATAGCCTAAAATCAATATGTCATAATATTATGTCTAATCCTATTGTCTAAAATAATCTGAAGATTTCCATACAAATGACGCGAATTGTTTACCGTCAAATACAATTACTACGCACAAAGCTGCGTTCAACTTAATGGATCAATAGTTTGAACACAAACAAACTTCGTTTCCATGCAGACGGAGCCGGCAAAAAGTACTTGCCCGTACTCTTGTATTTTTAATATCACCCCCTCCGCCCCGCTTTAACATAATATAAAATTATAAGCGATATGAATCACGATAATGTTCCGTGGGCCTGTGTGCGTGGCCAATTCACAACTTCGCCGGGGCCGGGCCGCGTCCCTCCCGCTTGTGGCCCTCTACCCCCGCTCACAGTGGAGCGCCAACCAGTAAGTACGGTAGCCCGAAACAGTGCGTTCTGCACTGCACTTGCGATCAACCAGTCTCCCCAGCGCCAATTAGTGATATTAATATTCTGTGAACTTCTATCTATTTTTATGTGTAGGTATAGCTTGTTTGCTCTCAATAAAAAAATATTGAGTCGAGATTATTAAGTTTCTTGTTTCGCGGGGGTTTTCAGGTGATTTCAGTGTGGATTACGCCGGAGTCGGGTTTTGGGAATGGGATACATCTTTCCGACTCCGGTTTCCTTCGGAGAAAATATATAAATATATATATTATGCATATTTTTCCAGTTTTATTACAATGGGATAGAGGGAGAGGTTTAAGTGGTCCTGTGACACTATATGTGTAGGTGTGTTTAAGTTTTGTTTAGGGATCTCAGCTTTTCTATTAGACCAGGGGTCTCCAAACTACGGCCCGCGGGATAAATCCGGCCCGCCAGTGCCATTAATCCGGCCCAGTGCCATAAAGCTTCAGTATTTAATTGAAATGCAAAAAAAAAACTATGTTTGCTTAGGTCTCGCAATCTGCGACTAGTCTAGAAATATAGTTAAGGGCAGAAAAAATAAAACTGTTTTGGCCCTTGGAACATACTGAAGTAAACATTATGGCTCTAAGGCTTCAAAGTTTTGGAGACCCCTGTATTAGACAATTACCAATTAAACTGGGTAGATTTCGGTTTGGACGGAACAATACTACAATAGGTGTGTGTGGGTCGTTCCTATAATTGGTGTACCTACACCAATCATAGGAACGACCATGCCACCTCTGTAGAAATGTAACAATAGAGGGTTTCGACGTCCAAAGTGTGCTTGTTGTCAACACAAATTGCAATTAGGGGTCGTGTACCCATTGTATCAGTAGTATAATTGACAAAATCTCAAATTATTGACCCCTACAATTTTTAGCTTACATGAAAGAACGTGAAAAAATTTTCTGTTCCCAATTTTTTGTTTTACCTAAGTATACAAATATATTTTTGAAACTTTGTTATTTCACAAAAGTAGAGTTGGGCATAATACATAATGACATTTCTTCTTGACAGACGTCAGATGTGTGGTAGGCGCGTTCCAGATAAGCACGCACTTGCAACATTTTCAACATATTTAGCATCAACGCGTTGAATTAGCTTTTGGTATTATCTTTTCGTGCTGGTTTTGCGTGTTCCACTTAACATTTTCGCAACGAAAAGTTAGCATCAAATACCGTAGGTCCTTTAATACAATTTTTTGACAGCTTTCTTTGACATATTATGAAAACGAAAAAAAGAAATATATAGCTTTAGCCGATTCTGATTCGTGCCATTTGTAATTTTAAGTTCCTGGAATAGATGAGGTGTCAAAAATTGGCACAAGCAATAAATTCAGCTTCATTTTCAACAAGTAGTGCGGCTTACAATGTTAACATTTCTTAAAACAAACGCAAAACGCGGTTGAAATTAGATGTTAGCAACAAAAAGTTGTGATGCTTATGTTGAACATACCGTGAATGTCATTTGAAAGCTAGTTTTTTTTGGATAGACCAAGGCTTATACCAGCTTTTTAGCCCAACACCTCGTACACTGAAGTTTTTTAGAAATATGTATAAAATTCTACAACAACGTAAAAATCTCAAAATGGTTTCTGAATTCTGATACCTAAACAAAAATGAAATGTTGTCAATTATAGATCGAAGAACTAATATTTAAATGGAATAATTTTATATACTACGGGACAATTCTCCGCATTCAGCTTATCTGATTGTATAATTGTGGAGATTAAGAGGCTTGACCTGTATTGCATGAGGACTACCACACCTGAATAACACGAAGAAACGGACTTGTAACTGTTGGTAAACAATAAAGTAGTAACATTTTTAGTATAATGGTAACAAACTTTTAATATGGAGACACATTCTCGACCCTGACAATATAAAAACAATCCAAGCTGGGAATATCTTATCATGCCTAGACAGTGCCCAGGTAAAGGAGCACATGTAAGGCCTAATAAGTCTTACTTGGAGGCTAGTCACAATAGATCTTTGCAGGTCGCAGTGACGAAAATAGCCCCGAATTAATGAAATTATAATACATGGTAAAAACTTGGTACAATTCTAAAAATGGTAACAAACGACGCATGCTTGGAATCCCTAATACCGATCCAATATAATAAGTGTAGTATAATCCTTGAACACAAAATTACTATTCATCTATGTGGCTTAGAAAAGGTCTAGCTGTTTATCATATTAAATGGAGTAACGAGATTAAGTCAAAGGCATTTATATAATAAAAACAACATACTTGTATCTAATACCAATGTCAATGTTAACAATTTCTGAAGGCTGGTATTTTATGGCATGAAACATAATCGCATCGCTTTTAACACGTATGGGTCAAATATTACCCCAACTCAAACGCCGTCTCAGATTTTTTACAATTAAAATAAAAATGCAGTATTATTTATCTTTCTATGCGTATAACGAAACAAAACGGTGAATTATCCTTCTGCCACCGATTCAACTGTGGCCCACTCGCCCCGCGCCGGCAAAAAGAAAACTTTTATTTTTATAAGACAAGAAATTTATTATAGCTGATGCTCGTGTCGGTTTCGCGTTTCTTCGGAAATAGAACGTAAAATGTTGCCGCATCGATCCGTTTGCGTCCGCTTGTACGTACTAAGCGCAGCATGTAATAGCACGAGAGTGACCCCGCGTCCTAATTGCTTTGATCGTACAACAATTAGCATCATCTTAATTAAACTTATTCGTTATTGGCAGTGACGAGAATGATGGCGACGGTGCAAATGAAATGAATCGTGTTGGTTGGTACGTGTGCAGTACGCGTTTGTTTGTTCATTTCAACAGACTAGGTATACCGCCTTACACCGCGTTATTTTTTATGTGTTTTGGAATTAAACAGGTGGAGATGGTAGAAACTTACGTATCAGGCAAGACATTTGGTACAAAATGATTACAAGCAGATAGCATTAGATCAGAATAGAGAATAAGACGCCAGCTTCATGTCGTAAGCTATTATGACACAGCCTAACTAACCGTCACGTGGACACACTGTGTACGGTAAGCGCCACATGAATCTTTACATTTGCACTACGAAAGCGAAGGTCAAACAGTATAATTTGATACGGCGGCGCTTACTGTTCACTCTGTACACTGTGTGTGACATTCTTATAGGATATTGTAACCAACAAAATTGAGTACATGATATTTAAATTTTGCAAAGACGATTGTTCAGATTAATTTACACAGCACTGCGGAATAGTATATTTCGATACAAGGGCGTAATTCAACGGAGTGTGTAATGTGCAATGACGATGTTTTTCAACACATTTGCGAGGATTAAACAAACTTGTATTGCTTAATCGTTTAATTACGAGTATTAAAACAACTGGTGAACATACAATTTCAAAGCGATCATTAATTTAATTCTATCAATTGTTCATCTTCTGCACTGGATCTTGATATTTTTAAGATACTTTACCGCAGAGCGACAAATAGGACAAAAAGGCAAAATATGAAAATTATGGGCCCAATGCCAGGTGAATCAACATACAGCAGCCTATAAAATGCAAATATTCTAATATTTTATAACAAATTATTATGAATTATGAATAATTTGATAACAATAAACGTTTGTTTAAATTAAATAAGAAGTTACTTTTACTAATCCAAAAAAATGTATATGGATTTTCAGTGGCATAAAACCTCTTGGTTGCTAAAAAATTAGTTTATTGCCCAAAGTCATGAAATAAGGCCCACTTTACGAGCAAGTGTGTTGAAAATAATACTTTTGCCTTTGTTTATGAGGTCCATGTAGGTAAATGACTACGTGGACTTAAGTTTGAACCTCTACCAGGTAGCAGCAGTCCGGGAGGAATGAGTCAGTCACGTCTATGAATGTACATACAGTGCTGGTGAAAAAAGCAGATGCTAGTATAAATGACGCTTATGGTATCGCAAACACATTAATTATGCTATCACAGAAAATGACCAGGTTTCCTGATGACAGTTGTCCCACAAATAGAAAGATAACAGAAATATAACATTTCAACCGCCTGCTCCTCTGGACTAGTGGTTGAGACCACTACTGGGTATTGATAGGGAGACCTAGGGTTTGATTCCGCACGAGATCAGAAGTTTTTCTGCTCCGTTTGATTGGTAGGGTTTCTGAGCCCGCCCGGCTAGCTATCACCATCTTACCTAAGTTCGCCATAGTAATAATGTTCATACCATTGTTCTATTCCGACAATTGGAAGTAAGGTAGCCAGTTCATCAGCTGGTGAGGAGTCCAGGTGAAGCTCACTTCCACGTTTGGCCTGGTTTGGTCGTCACTTTCACATTAGGTGAGATAAGTGCCTGGAGCTTCATTGTCACATGTTAAACAAATGGATAAAAGTGTCAAATTTTGTACGAAAAGTTCCGAGAAAAACTTGTTAAAACAACTAGCATTTCGTGACATTTGACACCGACACATAATGGCCAAGATTTCTACCATCTTACTGCTGAAGACTTAAACACCATCCACGTGTCGTTACACATTTATAAAACGAAAAGTGCTTTCGTACATTGTTTAAAATATTCATAGCGAGTTGCATTAAATATTTATTGTAGTAGGCACGCAAATGAAGCTACATCCATATTATTACAGCCCTTGTAGACACAGAACTGCCTTTTCCGTCGAGAAATATATTATCTATTCATGTTGCCTATCTAAAATGTAACAAAATGTTCTGGATATTTAGAATGGATTTTCGGAAATATCGCATGTTGAGAATGTTCCTGAATGCTGACGTTGGTGTAATCAAGTGAATATCACGAATCTCGGGTGCCAATACGAGAACGATTCTCTTTTAAAGCACAGAAAGCGTTCAAACCAAAACCTTAAGCCTGTTGTCTTGGAATCATTAAATGTTTTCTGATGTAGTATTTATTTGATAAAACATGTTCTCCTTTAAAAAATAAAATGTTAATAGTTAGTTTAGTACGCAACACCCTATAATAGCTTATTACAACATTTACTTTTCATTTACAATTAAGATAGACATCTTCCCAATTTCTTGCGAAAGCGCCCATAAAGATGTAATAAACAAAATAAATAACAACAGCATAATTTTGCGGTTTGATTATGTTTTAGGTTTATTTAATGATAAGTCGTTTGGGCGGTAATTTCCTTCACTTGCCCGTTGTAAAAAAGGTACTCTCAATTTTATTAGGGATCCGTAGATACTAACCATAATAAGTTGCCGGGCTGGTATCAAGCTAAAACATCTTAGTGCTGAGTAAGTAAAATGTGTGGAACATAAGTATAAGAATCAAATCTACAGCACGTAAAATTCATTATGAGCATTTGCGAAAAGCATTGGCGATTAATAGTAGTATTAACGCTGCTATCCCAGTCACGCAAACCCATCTCTGATGGTATATTGGTCAATTGACTGCGTCTAATAAAAGTGGTGTTTTTTAACTGCCTTTAAGTTCAAATGTCAACTTCAAATAGTCTTCAGATGATCATGACTGATTTATCTTAAGTCAAGTAAGCAACACAAGACATGTTTGTATGAGTTTGCTTCATGGTAAGAGTAAACTTACCTTGAAGTTTCTGTCATTGTTCCCGGGTGTTTTTGAAGGAAGGCACATGACTGAAATCACCCAGATTGTATTATTTTCATCTCCGAGTTTAACGACTGTAATGCTGTATTGTGTAGACACAACTGTTATGTGTGTCACCACGGAACACAGAGAGAGATTTCTGTGTTCAGTGTGTGTCACAGTCTTGTCACAGTTGCCTTTTTTACGAGGTGGAATGCTGTTTCGTACCGTACCTACCGTAGGCGTGTGTGGGACTCTCCCTATAGTGAGTGCGAGGCATACCCACCAAACTAACCTGAGTAACCCTTTTTTCCGGAACACCCCGGGGCAACCCAGCCAGCTACGGGCCGGGCAGAATCGAGCCTCGGAATTTCCGATTTGAAGGCCATGAGTCCACGGCGTCACCGACATCCGTACTTGGCAACTTAGTTGTATAAAAATCCCTAATTTTCCATTAGACGCTACTGTATTTATAATATAATTGTAAGCAGCGCTTTTGTTCAACCCTATGCTGGTCACCCATCAAATAGGGGGCCGGGGTAGTCTCAGCGCGAATGGAATCGATCCTGACCATGACTCCGCAGTTTTCCGTCGATTCTGCCACCATTATGACGAAAAAGCAATATAATAAACGATTCTTTGTAGCTCGAATTTATTATGAATAGTATTTTTTTTTGTTCCGATCCATTGTTCCCGTTTGTGTATTTAACACTCCCTCGTGTATGAATTATTCAGACAAGAATAAATGTTTAGAACAAAGAAATGAACATAATTTTATTATTGGAATCACTGCTCCTAGTGTATAGTAGATTGCTATTATAATAATTGCACTTCTATGTACGGTCGCGAAAATAAGTGGTTTGTCAATATTGTTCCAGTACAGTTTGACATGATCATGTTGTACGTCAATGTTTACCGGCAGACATTCACATTTAGGTGATACAATATTATCATACTGCTATCCCACTTTCGTTTGCATTTTGCGGTAATAAATGTGTTCAAATAGCTATTTGGTAATTATTAAATTGTTTTCACTTAAAAAACAAAGGATGCTTACAAAGTAAGAGAGGTCATTGTCTCAATAAAAGGCGTCTATTAAAAAGTGTTCGTAGTCATGTTATTAACAGCCTGTAATGTTTATGACTGTAACACCGTTTTTCTCAAAATTTTATAAAACACAAATTTTGCAAAAGAACACTTTAGTTTAACTGTTATTTTACACATAATTCACAACTATAATCGTAATCACAGCATTCTTTGTCAATCAATTTCACAATGTCAATGTCAACGTCATTTTTGCGCGTGACATTTGCACATATCTTTGCTCTTTGTACAATTTTTGGGTAAAGACAAAACTAAACAAAATAAATGTTTACAAAGATAGTTTTTTTTACCCAAATTCCGGTGAATTCAGGTGGGTCGGATTTAAGAAAATTTGGAATTTACCATTTAGTCTGTTTGTTTTGATCACTTTTAGGGACATTTAATAAAAAAAAACATTTGTGGATGAAGCGATAACCTTTGTTTTATCGGTGCGAAATCGATTATTAACGAGAGGACTAATTAGACATTGACTACCGAAGTACTTATCATATTTTCTGCATGCATTTTATCTGTGATATTATACCTACTATAAATATACGAATCCGTTTCGTAGGAAATCTAGTGCACGCGAACTTCGAGATTTTGTTTTCAGCTCGGGAGCAAAGCCCCAGGAGAAATAATATAAATTAATCACCGGCTTAGGCGAAAATTTGCTGAAATACAACAATTTATTATTTTACTCACAAAAGCTATAAAAGGTATTATAATTTGTTATCTTTTATGATTAAGAACAGATAAATTTATTAATTTTTATTGGTGGGTGGGTGGTTTTTTCAAACATACGAATTTGCAACCCCAAAATATTTTCAAAATTCGTCTTTTACATAATATTTTTACATTTCATTAAAAAACCTGATAGTAAGCGGCATCTTGGTGGTATTAATGAATATATTGAATAACAATTAGGTTCACATTCCCTGTATCATTGGGTGGACAAGACGCATAAATCTGGAGATCATCAGCATACAGATGGTAATTACTATTGTGTATGCAACCAACAATAACAGCACAACAGAGGATAAATAGGAATAGTCCACGTATAGATCCCTGCGAGACTCCACGACTAATAGGGACAGAATCAGATCTAATTACTATCCCATCGTCACCACGAATCTTAAAACGCTGAGAACAACCATCCAGGTAGCTAGAGAACCATTGTAAGGCATTACTGTGCACACCATAGAAAGCACGTTTGGACAAGAGTAAATCATGATTAACAGTTTGGAAAGCCTGCGAAAAATCCAAAATAACCATAACAGCTCCCTTGACCTCATTCAAAATGTCATCCACAATGTTCAGCGATCCCGTTGCAGTGCTGGCCACCACGGAATCTAGACTGCTTCTAAGGCAAGATGTTATTTGTATTTACAAAGTCTGTGAATTGCTGACATACAACCTTTTCTGTTATTTTGGACAGAAAGAGCAAGATGCTTATTGGTCTCAAATCCTTAGGTTCTGTCGGATCGCTACTTTTGGGATTTGGTAAAATTAAAGCGTCGAGGCGTCTTACGATCGTCCCGATATTGCGCTGAGTGGATACTATTTCATCACCGCAATAAGTTGTAGTTAAATTCAATTGTAATACTAGATTTAAGTGGTGTGAATAAATAATTTCTATTCTATTCTGTTTTATTCAATTAACACTCACTAATCACTACGAACATAAAATTGGGCAGGAAGGTAGTTTATGGATAAGAAATGTCAGATTAGAACGTATTAACGGAATTCAACCCTTAAGGGGATAGAAGGGGTTTAAAAGTTTATATGCAAGTCCGTCATTTTAGATGCTAGAAGTATGAAATGTTGTGTTTGAGAGGATAAATAAACGTAAGTGAAGACGTGTAAGCATTTTTGAAAATTTCCCCCATAGTAATAAAAATAGGGGTTGAGATTTTGTTGTTTCCTTTCCAGTATCACACTAACAACTGCTCAACGAATTTCACAGGGACTTTTTAAGAAGCTTTTGCATTATAGATTGAATTGTTTTTACAATGGTAAAATAAAGATTACCCACGAGAAAAATGACAATAATGCGGGCGAAGCTGCGGGTGAAAAGCTAGTTTGTATATATTTCGACGAAAAGGGAACAAAATTTACCCCAGATGAATATTCTACGCAACATAGATGATAATGTTAACGCTTTTACGTTATTGTACAGTGGTTGACCGAAAAGAATAAAAAAAAACATGCAACTACGAGTAGGATACCAGCGATTGCACTTGCGACTCAACATAGCCCTGAATCGCTGTATAGGGAACAAAACATTCAAATTAATAGAATTAGGAATCAATACGCTATTAGAGTTTTTAAGTCAATTCGAAATAACATTAAAGGACAAAAATGACTTCAAAAGTCAGCAAAACGTAAAGTTTCTACGTTTGAAAAATAAATTACTAATGACATAATGTAACCTACGCGTGCTTATTCGAAGCCAGCGCAACTAGCCAACACAACACTGGCCCGCATAAAGTGTTACTCGGATATTCCCACTCATTTCAAAGTTCGAAACCTAGTTAAAACGTTATTTGAACTACTGCCAAATTAAAAAGTCACTCTCTCCCTTCCCGGGTCGCAAATTCATAATGCCCTACAAATATAACATCACGTACTCACACAAACAAACACATTTTACCACAATGTAATTGTATTCGGTTTTGTTTCATCCGAAAAGGCTTATCTAATATGCGTCGTTTGGTGAAGGAAAACATCGTGAGGAAACCTGCACACACCTGTGACGAAAGAATTTCTTTACAGGTTGTGTGTGAAGTCGATCAACCCGCACTTGACCAGCGTGGTTGACTAAGACCTAATCGCTCTAGTTTAGGATAGACTGAAGCCCATTGGTGGGGTGTGTATGAGCTGTTTTGATGATGATGAGATGATATCCGAAAAGCTTTATTTAATATGCTTCGTTTGATGACTTCGAATGCATTCATTTGTCCGAATTAAATGCAAATAATGGTGACTACATCTTCTTTTTCTTACCTATAAAAGACTTTGGCGAGCGACTGACTGAGGTATCTGCGTAGAGCCCAAACGTACTCCAGGATAGAAGCATGGAATTCGGGACTGAGTAGTGAAGTAACGAATGTCACTTTTTGAGCATATCTCTGCATTATCTGCTCCCGAAATTCGCGACTGCGAATACGAATACGAATATACAGTTTTTTTTAAATTTGGAGACAATTATCTATGGTTTTCGTTTGCGCGAGGCGCGTTCCGTTTGCATCTTGTTCCAAGAACTGCCGAGTTGACCCGAAAAAAGCCGATATATTGTTTATTTCATTTGTCGTCTGCTCGTAAACAAAAACGAGTAAATTTTAAGGTTAGAGTGTGTTAAGTGATTTTTTCTGATGTTCGAAACATTCGCTCACACTTTGCGAATGCGTCTTGCGAATATGCAAAAATATGCGAACATTTACGAATACGAATGTGAAATTTCCATCCAAAAAATAAAGAAACTTAGGTGTTGAGGTTCATTAAAGCGAAGCGTAGTTTGCGGGCACAGCTAGTTAAAGTGAAATATATAAATAGCATTAATACCTATTCATATTATGTACGTACGGTCGTATAAAGGTAGTCAGAGTTATGTTTTTTGATGCTGGAAGCTTGATTTTTGTATTTAAGCCCAAAAATTAGATGTAAATAAAGACGTTTAAGCGTTTCAGTAAATCCGCCCTTACGGTGGCGAAATAGGGGTTGCAAGTTCATATGATTTAACATACTTCGTATGGCATAACTTCATTGTTTTTGAAGCTATAAGCATTTAACTGTGAATTTAGGCTAATGATTAGAAATTACTTGACTTTGGTATTTCAACGTTTCTATAACAATAACATCATCAATATAAACAACAATAACAATCTTAAACGGTCGCCGAGTAAGTAGGGATCGGTTAATCATCATCATCATATGAAAATTAATTTTTTTTTAATTGTTCATATTGCAGTTCGTAGCGATCTGATTATTCAAAAAGATGGAGTGTGGTATCCCATACCCAAAGTGTTTTGGGATCCCATCCCCACTACCACTTCAACTAAGTATAGCTAAGTCAAGCTACTGGGCACGGGTTTCGGCTTACTACGCTGGTTTATAGATCGGTCAGTGCAATATTTTTTTTACTGTTTAAACCTCTTCTCTCGCAGAGATGTAAGACAAAGATCAAAATATGTTTAAAAAATTAGTGTTTTTTCTTCATTGAGAACAATGGTCACGTGATCTCTATTATATATCATTTTCATGATACATATATGATATATATGATATATCAAATGCCAAATAGAGATATCTCAGTGAGAACGGGGAAAAGCAAATCAGCTAAAATCGAGTCATCCCATATTCATCCGCGAACGAAGTCGCCGGCCGGCAGATAGCTAGTTTAAATCTAACTAGAAATACAAGTGTGTTAGAACCACTAGAACTATTGATAATATAAGATCGATATTGCTTTTCAACGAGAATTATGAATTTGTAAGACTTCATTTTTAACATAAAGAATAGGATATTTCCAAACATTTTCACATAAATAATAAATCATGATCTAACAGTTTGTTAGGCGGCAGTCCATAGATATTTTAAGATACAATCGTCCAACTAAAGTTCAACAAGCGTCCTTAAAAAAAGTTTTTATTGATCGTTTTGTTATTCCTTCTTTGCGCTCCGGCCAAGTACCTGCATGTTTGACAAGCTTGATGAACATTAAAAATAATTAATAGATACATTAGAATTGCGTAAATTTTACTTATAACTTTAGTCATCTTCGCGTTTCTTATCATCCAACTGTGGTCGGATACAAATTTAGTGTAAATTCTATCAAGAATGGTTGTGTTTATGGCAAGACCAGTTCACGATATTATACGCTTTCAGTGGGGTGACTTATTTCATCACAATACTGTGGTGGATTATTGCATATAGCTTCAATCATCGCTACGTTAAGTTCACGGACGAAAACTAGCTATTTAAAACATTTCAATTGTATTTTAAAAAGTTAACCGCAAACATCGCCGTAACCCCAAACATCAATCTTATCGTGAGTTGCGTGAAATGGCCTTTATTTCAATATGCGAGAGCGGATCTCATTTAAAATGTAGGTAATTGTTAAATTCATGTAGCCCGCAGGAGCTTCGTACACAATAACTGCGAATAGATGCCTGCAATTTAATAAGAACACGCGACGAAAGCAAAGCGTTGTATAAGAGTACACGAATAAGTAATTAGTTCTCTTAGAGATGAGAGTAAAGCGTGAGGAGCCCACAATGGCATCGATATAAGATTGGCAAGAAAGAATGTAACGCTTGTTCAGAGCGCTGCGCCCGCGCGGCTCGGCGGCGGGGCGCGAGCGCGAACACCGGGCGTCGCCGCAGACATTGTCGGTAATTGTCCGCTCCGTTATAATCGCGGCTAATTACAACCGCACAACTCACAATCGAGCCCGTTTCAAGCGTTCATTATTAATATTTATTCACAATAAAAACAGGTTCCACCAATCCCGCAGAGGTTCGACGATCGAGCCGCACTCGACTCGACCACATGCGCAAGTACAAATTAATAAGCCGTCCTCCTAGTCGCAGAAATGATCGAAGTCGAGCGCCGAGCGTAACTTTCTGCGAATTAAATAAAACATTACGCGCCGCGACAGGCGGTACATCACTGCGGAATTACACTTTACTACATAAAAATTCCATACAACATTTTATTTTATCGTCTAAATCGGCGTTTACGACGACAGGGAACAATGCGGAGCTCCGAACCAAACAAAAGTGGAACGCAAATAAAGAAAACAATAAAATTAGAATATATATACACATAAAAACGGTATCCAGAATGTTCTCAGAGCGGCGCATGCGTCCAGTGACCACGCATTACGTCAGATAAATTAAAATCAACTCCAAGTGTACGTCCGAAGGGTTGGCTGTTTATTTGACATCACTTTTTACTAACGCTCGCGCTGTTTGTGAGCAGGCGGCGACTCACTGGCGCCCGCTCATCACACGCGCCTTGAAATCGAGTGCCATATTAAAACAAAATACCGCACAATATCAAAGAAAATCCAGTCCTCTCCCGTAAGCTCCGGTAATATTTCACTTGTCTGGAGCTGCAAAGGCTGCTGAACGCAGTGTTCTATTCTCGGCGAACATAATATAGCTTCTATCAAATTTAAAATAGGAATTAATTTTTTATGACGTTACTTTGCTATGTTCTCACTTCGATATCGAACATCGACAGAGAAAAGGTAAGCAATAAATCTGATATTGCACATATCAATATACGTACTTGTTATAGGTAACAACGAGAAAATCAAATTGCTTCAAATATTAGACGATCAAAAATTATCATAATCTGAAGAATATTTTGCTCTTTCACTGTAGGAATCCGCTAATCCGATGTGGAAATAATATGGAAAATTTAATGGCTTTCATAATACAATCAATCCACTACGATTAGTCCTAAAAGTACGTTGTGTGTACTATTAGTATCGCGTTGAACATGACAGTTACATATTTTGAGTGTCCCCTAACACATTGGAATAAGTATCATTTTTGTAGCATTAGCGCGATTTGCTTGTCAACACAGAGAAGACAATTCACCCACATAATAAGGGAGCCGTAAGTAAAAGTAACCAGTAAAAGAATATTGGATCTTCTCACCTCAGTAACAAGGCTCGAATTTGCAACAAATCTGCGAGGAATTGTTTAAGTGCCGCCAGCCGTCTGCGTACAGTCGTCGATAAAAGAAATTCACAAATTTATTAAGAGTTTTTGACGTCAATGAAACTTAATTGTGTACTTACGCGAGCTATTAATATATTATAATTTTAAGACATTCTTGCCCTTTGCAACACGCTTAGAATGAAGAAGATCTATTGATTTCATATCGGAAGTGCTCATATTAAAAATAACTTCTTTCCCTATGTAATAGATTTTCAGACATAAAAATCTTGTACTTTAGGACATACATTAAACACTTTAAGGTTATTTGATAATTACTTTCACGAATATGCGAAATCTATAAGAAGAACTGATATCCACAAAACACTAGCCTGCGCGTCTGTACTTCAGAGCAACTTCACAATACTTATACTTGTATCAGATAAAATTATTCAAATGATACGATCTATTGTGTTTCAGCAACAATGATAAATAATATTATTATTACATATGTATTGTAAATATTTATGTATGTATGTGGGTTTATTACTGGACTATAAGTCGTTTCTTAATGAATGCAGATTTGTATCATTGAAACAATGGCAACGTCTGAACAGTCATTTCGAAAAGTGCAATGATATTTTATACAGTACACAGAAGTGAGCGAAGGCAACTTGAGGTGACGTTTGAAGTTGTAAATCAACAATATAGTTATCATTTTTAGGGTTCCGCACCTCGAAAGGAAAAAACGGAACCCTTAAAGGATCACTTTGTTGTCCGTGCGTTCGTTCGTCTGTCTGTCTGTCAAGACCCTTTTTCTCAGGAACGCGTGGAGGTATCAAGCTGAAATTTATATCAAATAATCAGATCTACTGTCCCTTGGAGCTGTGAAAAATCTAACTTCTAAGCCAACGCCATCAAAAGATACAGCCGTTTATGCCACAAATTTCCGCAAATTTTCGACACTCGCAAGGGAATCAAAACCTACTGGGTACTTCCTGTAAACTCAGAATCTTGAAATTTGGTACGAAGTAACGTCTTATAGCACAGATAAGGAAAAAATTGCGAAAACTGTAAATTTTTAGTTACATCATATTATAATAAAAAATACAAGTTTGTACGGAACCCTCGGTGCGCGAGTCTGACTCGCACTTGGCCGGGTTTTTTTTATCAAAAACACCTACGTGCCATACGTACCAATACCATTGAATCTAAACTAATGCGAGAGGTCATCTGTGCTTTCTGACATCATCATTGATCTTTTCAGTCAAAAGACGCCCACTGTTGGACATCTCCAAGCCGATCGGTTCCACGCTGCTCGCATCCAACGGCTTCCCGCGACCTTCACCAGATCGTTGGTCAACCTTGTGATACTAATGCTGCGTTTCCACGTACACGGCCGTCACTCGAGGACCCTTTCCTAATAGCCGACAGTCCTGCGAGCGTTGTGTCCTGGCTACTGCCACATCAGGCAACTTGCCTTCAGTATTTTTGGAAACATTCACTTAAAACGAATTTACTTAATATATTTTAAATACATATCAAGTAGGTACCAACCTATCCATACAAATATTACATTCCATTGCCTACGAACTATGACAAATGCGATGGATGAAACTACCAGTTAAAAGTTACAACTTAGCACGTTAATTATTATAATCAAACCGTCAATTACACATAAGGCTCATTAAATAAGTAACTCTTTCACACGTTGCGTGCAACAATTGTTAAGGTTCGGGCACACCGAGTTACACAGCCGTGATAATTTTATGGTACAGTTATTGAAATAAAGGCGTTTTGCTAAGCGACTACGAGTATAATAGATATTACAAGCTAATGAGGTTATCCAAAACGGATTAATCTAATTAACTTTTAACTCAGGCAGACAAGACGCATAGTTAAAAATGGATTCTTCTTCTTCTTATTTAATAAGTGGCAATTGGTGGTAAAGAATAACAACCATTACTGTCAGTGTCAATTCGAGTGTATTAATATTATTTGTGTCTTGAATTTTCAGATAACATTATTTTATTGTCGTCAAGTCAGTCAATCATGACCGTCAAGTCCTAAAAATGGATTGATAACAAGTCGATGGGACGTTTACAGGGGTTCAATTTTTAAGTCATTCGTCAGGCGTTAAGTGCTCGTCGAGCGTTGTCTGAGTTCGATTTTTACTAATTTTCGTTTTGTTTTCGACGAAAATAATAATAAGATTAATTCGTCGAAATTTTCTATTGATTTACATGGCAAGACAATAGAAAATCAACAGAAATCGAGTACAGACGACGCTCGGCGAGCGTCGATGCCAGACAAATGATACAAAAATAGGGCAGTCACCCAATGTCACCCAATGTGACCCAATTGGTTGACATTTGGGTGATGACGATTGGGTGACATAACCGGCCCGTTCAAGACCTTACTGTCAGAGCGAGTTACAACTGAAGCACCATCGAATTCGAAGCCCGAAAACCGCTCTAACGTACTCGTATATTACTGAAAAGCTCTTAGATGATTTTGGGGCCATAATCTATTACGTCATCTGTTAGCTTGGGAGAAAAACGACAAAATTATGTGACTGAGGGAGATAAAAGATGTTACTACTGGAATACACCCAAGCCTTCAGGGCGAGTTCATAACAACTAGACAACTACAATCCAAGCTACTGAACATGGTCCTGTACACGCTGCTGTATGCGCAAGTGCCACGATGTAAGTTGTTGCATACAAGTAGAGGACTCATTTCGACTTAGAGAGCACATTCTGTCTAGAAAACTGACCCTAGCACTAAGAATTACTGTCCTTCTAGTCGTTCTACAAACCACCAATTCGTTCTACAAGTGGCATTGTCGTTCCTCGTCGTTCTACTGAACGATGCTCTACTAGCGTCACGCGGCAACACCAATATTATGGGGATTAAACCATTTTTTAAATTTCTACAATAAATATATTAAGCTTTTTTTGTCAGGGCGTAGAATTAATGACATTGTCAAAATAAATAGTTATTTCTTATGCGTGGCTGTTAAGTTGATTATTTTCGGAAGTGAATTTGAATTCCGAGAAAGCGAAGGATTCTATGTTTGAGCCACAAGCGAAGCGAATCACATAACTTTTACTTATCTTCTCATACAGGCTGATAAAAAGTAAAGTGTCCACCCCGGGAGCAACACTATTGTAAGCTCGAGTGACGTACTTTGAACCCCTCGCTCCACTCTGGATTCAAAAAACACTCTCACCTTAAAAATAGCTCTTGCTTCCTTGGTAAACAATCCACTATTTCCACGCAGATTTCTAAGAATAAAGAAAGCCTTTCCGAGCTGATGAGGTGAAAAATATTTTATTTTAACGTCGTTCGTCTATGTTCCGATACTTGTGGCCAATTTCACCACCCTTGTCTTAAGTTAGGAAAGTCCTAAGAAGTATGCTGTTGATCATTTTCACCAACCTCTTCTTAGCTTAGGGTACTCTTAGGTGGCATGCTGTCACCAGAGATTTAAATCTCTGGCTGTCACATTCTTTTCATTAAAGACAAAAAGTGACACCATATGTCTTAGGGACTTCATAAGCTAAGTAATGGTTGGTGAAATCGGCCATGTCGCTTTTTGTATTTAATCAAAAGAATGTGTCAACATAGCACCTAAGAGAATCCTAAGCTAAGACATTAATGTTGTAAGACATTAATATTGGTAAAATTCGCCATGAGTCTCTTTTGAAAATTCCGGTCCTATATTTAATTTAACCCTTCACTAACGATATCGAATCGTAACAACAAACGTAGCGGTTGAAAGCGAAGTAAAACATTTTCATCTGCAATTATAAAAAACACTTGCTTTGACGCACACTCCCGCGTTATAAAACGCGTCACGAATAAAAGCTCGAAGCGATCGAGACGATGAAAATAATTGCATGGCGGAGGCTAGAGGAACGAACCCGAAATAGGTATTGCGATTCTGCTAGCTTTTACACAAACACACTTTTAGATTTATTGCTTATAGCGAAACAGTCGTGTACTTTGAATTTATGTCTTTGACTATTATGATTACGTACAAAATGTTTATCGGCTACCTATAATGAGATGACCGGTGGCGATACTATACCATCTGAGGTCCGTGGCATATTCTTTCGATGGGGCCCTCCCAGTAAAATTAATCGTCATCTTTTTGTTTTGAAAGTGCTGAAATCTAAATGAATAGTTTGCATTTGTATATGGTCTTTAGTTTTGAGTACTTAAAAAATAAAATTTTTAGGTATACAAAGGTATTTCAAAGTTCGCGGCCTCTTGGGCCGGGGCCCTTTCGAGTCAGAGGCCCGTGGCATTTTGCCAGCCCTGCCGCCCTTTAGTTACGCCACTGGAGATGACATAACTAATAACAAATAAAAAAAACAAAGTGTGAGTAACAGTTGGTCTGGTGCACCGAGGGCTATGTACAAAGTTATCTAAATATATAAGTTCCTAACCGAGAACATATTTTGCGGTTTTCGGATTTTTCCCACCACATGTGCTGTAAGGCATTGCTTTTCGTCAAATTTCACGATTATAGGTCAACGGGGAACTGCAATTTTGGTTTTGATTCCCTTGTGAAATCGCAAAATTGGCGGAAATATCTCGTTCTCCGTCTCTCTGTCTCGACAGTCGACAGACAGACAGACAGACAGACGGACAACGAATTGATCCCTATAAGGGTTCCGTTTTTACCTTTTCAGCTACGGAACCCCAAAACAAATGCTTTCACAACTAAACAACAATTAAAGACTTACGTGTGCAAGCATTCACAGTGAAACAAAAACTGTGGAAGAGCGAGACACTAACAATGGCATGTTTGCATGCTTGGCATTTAGGACCGGTTGGTAAAAAGTTTACTTATTAATAATATATTTACACCACACTTTGTTGCCACTGTTTAAAACAATGGTTCTTCTTGTTGAGTTGTTATAAGCTTTTTTTAAGGTAAAATATTTATTTCCATAAAACAATAAATTACAAATCATACAGACAACATTATTCTTGATCAAAACACTAATTTACGTTATATACTAATTCTAGAGTTAAATAAAATTTGCACTGTACTAAAATATTCAATGTTTCCGATGGGCCCCAAACTAGGCTAAACCTGTATCTTGGTGACCCGGGTTTTAGCGGGTTACAGATAGAGCGCGTGGCTACGTCATCGTAATCAAGTAAGTAGGTAGACTGAAATAAAATAAGATAATACTATAACCAGGATACACAAACTTATGCAATGCATTCTGCAAGTATTTAGCAGCTAAAGTTGCTAAAAACTGCGCCTATTGTATATGCAGTAATGAGAAGGGAAATGTTGTGTTGTGATCGGTTAACCTGCTCTTTTTGTCGCCCTGATGTTGGCTGGTAGAACTTACCTAAGGAGGCATTGAGCGCACCTTTGTACAAACAGTGCATACAAAATAAGAATACATTTAATGTAAAGGCTGACAATTTGTCTGCTTAATCGACAAATATTTGCGTAATTGTTATTTGTTTAAGTTAATTTTTAGTTGCATGTCCAAAATCTAACCTAAAAACATTCCACAGTGTCAGCTTGCGTATCTTTAACTAAATACGATCAGCCTTAAAGCCCAGTTTATATTATAACACACCTCTCTCTCTCTCTGTCAAATTCAAACAAATAATTAAGTCAAAACGATCGCTGTAACGCATTTAGCCGTTAAACATTTATTAAAAGATACACAATGGCTTGTGTCTCAATTTATTATAACAGCTCGTTTTAAATGCGGGTTCTGTTAAAAAAAAGCACATGCATAGTGTCATGAATTCTTGCTAGAAAGATTAATGCCAAACATATCCAGAAAATTCTTTGTGCACTCGATTCTTTTCTGGAATACTCTCCCTCCCGCAATTAGAATGGCCTCTAGCTTGTATGCATTCAAGAGGGGGCTACGGAGGCTGCTATCAGAAGATTTTCGATAATTTGAATCTCGAAAAGAGCCTTCCCTTTATTTTTATCTCAAGAGTCACCAGCAATCTCTCTAATTAGGAATAGATATTTATATATACTTATATATATTATATATATTTATATTTATATGTATTCATATATGTTTATTTTGTATATTGTAATATTTTATACTAATTACTATTTATTTATATATTAATATAAATAGTTAACATTTATTATATTTATAACTTTTAAATTAAGAGAATGCCCATGGCATTAAACCGCCTTTGTACACAGTACATTAAGAATAAATAAATAAAATAGATTAAAATATATAAAACGAGTCTCAGCTTAATAAAAAGCTGCAGTTCTATCAATAAGAGACAATGATAAAACACACATTGCTTCAATTTAATACCAGCTCACTTTCGGAGAGCTGTTTTTAAATTAGCGTTTCCCTCGATTTTCATGGGATCCCATTATCAGATCCTGACTTTGGTGACCATGAGACCACTCTTGGGGTATACTGTATCGAATACGGAAATAATTTTGAAAATCGGTCCACAATTGGCGGCGTAATTGCGTAACATACACACAAAAAAACATACGCATCGAATTAAGAACCTCCTCCTTTTTTGAAGTCGGTTAAAAAGGAATACAATACTATAATAACATATCTCTATGAAATACTTACCAAATGCCAAGCAGATCGGGCAGCTTGCGGTAATGTGGTTAAATTTTAATAATTTGCTTTTACACTGCTAGCTATAGTTCTGTTATTATGTAAATTTACATCGACAGGACAACGAAATGAATTTAAAAAGTGTACAGTAATTCAATGGTTTTGGAAGTTCACAATTGCTTCGATGAATGTGAAATTGGAAGTGTCAATTGTGTCTAGGGGCGCTACAATCGAGAAATTTTAAGAAAAGAAGAAGAGTATACCTTATGTTACAACATTTTTTATTATCTGTATTATAGTTTACTTAGTTTTATAAAACATATAGTAATAGCTGGCTGGCCGGATTATTTTTTTTTAAATACAAATATAGAATATATTTGTATTTAAAACACTTCATCTATTTAAATTAATAATTTATGAATTGTTTAACAAACGATGGGCCATTACGTAGCAATCTCTATTACGTCACACGAAAGTAAATAAAGAGGAAGTTAGCGTGCAAATAATAGCAGTCATTCTGTGAAATCAGTTAAAATGCAAACAAGTTTTACATCGAGCTAGATTATTACTTGTATTCATTTCAATAATGTCTGTTATGATGATGGAATAATCATAGCTAATGGATGTCAGAAGATATGTACGAAACATTTATTTTTCAATGAAAATTAATTCTAAAAGAAAATCTTCAGTTTTAATTAATTTCAAAAGTATAACGTAACTATATACAACCTATCTTTAAAACTACAAACAACACAAAACAAATTGTGACATCCCTGAACTCCGTTTATTCGATTACGAGTATAGTCGACAGAAGATATTTAATTTTCTACAATTACGCATATATTGAATTATACCACTGCTGATAACAAGTATAAAACGACCAAGATTATACGGAGCAACAATGTCGAGACCCTGTTTGGGACTCGGAATAATCTCAATTTCTACATGTTTTTCGTGTTTATTAATATATAACGTTTCTTTGTAATTGTATTCGGGTTTTTCTTTGTTCTTGGCTTTAACTCATGTGAATGTGTTTTATTACTTTTGGCGTCGATATCATTCGTTTATTTTTTGTGGTATTATGGCTTTGCAATTACCTAATATCTATTTACGTATCTTTAAATATGCGTATTGTACACATTGGCTTTTATACAAAAATAAAAATCAATACTTATAAGATTATTAGCTGTACCCGCGAATCCTTATCACCTAAGGGTAAGGGTAATAGCTTACGACCTATTCTCGGACCTACAGAACATACACATACAAAATCATAAAAATCGGTCAGGCCGTTTCTGAGGCGTTCGATAACAAACACTGTGACACAACATTTTTATATATTAGATTAGATTTTTCGTTCCTTTTTTATAATTTAAGCTTTATATATTTCTATAAAAAGAATGAAAAAAAAAATCAACTATGCTATTATACCACTTATTATAATTTTATATCTGTTATATGTTCATCATTACAGCTCATATACGTCCCCACCGAGGGGCTTGAACCTACCCTTTTTTTTAAGTTGGGAAATGCGTTACGCATACCTCCCCTGGCAGGCGGGATGGTATGTCCACCAGGGAATGCAATGCCGCGGCTTACCGACTAAAACCCAACTATGCCCCTCACATGCGCCTTGTTGCGAGCGCGACAACCGCCGCCACATCCTCCCCGTCATCAGACGAAGAGGATCCGGCGACGAGAGTCATCCCGCTGCCGGACGAGGTCATGAGAACCCTTTCGGAAACTACCACAACCTCGTCGGCGCGCACTCGCCCAAGGCGACCTACCTACCTACCCTAAGTTAGGGTGTTTAGGCTTTAGTCAACCACGCTGGCCCAGTGCGGATTGGTTGCTGTATAGTCATTAATTCACTCCAAAAATATTTAATAATATTTCGCGAATAAACCTATATTGATTTCGTTTCGCTCTTCACGATTGGGTTTGGAGACTGCCCTTGTTAATAAGTAGGTTATTATTCTAAATTCATTAATTCACACAAACATATTTATAACTCTTCAATGATCATTATCTCATTACGGATTTACAGAGTGTTGTAGAAACCCTTAACTTCTTCAGAAGTGTTGAGATAAAGTTTTACTCACTGTCTTTATTTGTCCAGTTGCGTTTTGATAAGTTTACTTATTCCATGAAACACTATTATCACCTCTCTATATCCCCAGCATAATGCTAGAATCTCACTCACTAAAGACTATGGCAATATTTTAGAATTATACACCAGTCGTCATACCTAGAATTATACACTAGTCGTTGTGGTCCCTTGCTTTAAACGAGTATCTGTCTCTGTCTTACTACGATTTTGGACCAAAATAAATGGGTCGCTAAAAAGGTATTGTGCACACCAAGCTGTTCATGGGCCTGAATAAATTTAACAAATACACAATGAATGCAGGCAGAGCACAAATGCGACTCTTGTTGGGGGCTTTGACTGGCCACATTGGCACTAATTGCATGTTAATGAAAATGGGCTTGAGTAACACAGAGACCTGCAGGGCCTGCAATGATGAAGAGGAGAGCATGGAACACATATTGTGCCACTGTGATTTTCAAACGCGTGAGAGAATGAGTCGCTTCGAGATTGGATATCCAAAACCTGAAGACTTCAGGGCTATCCCACCTGGACCAATTGTGAGACTATTATAAAAGATTAGAAGACTATTAGAAAAGATACTACGATTTTTCAATATGGTGCCAAGAGTTCAGAGTATACTAAACTATATGTACAGTAAGAGTCGTGATTTTTAGCTTCTCAGCTTCATTTTCATCTGCTATTACCAATCACACCAGACACGCAACGTATTCGGAATAATAAGAACAAACGATTAAATGAAATATAACAAATGCCAAAAAAAAAATTCGAAGCTACGTTTCGCCATAATAAAAAAAATAGTTTACGATTCTCAGACCTACCGAATGTACACAAAAAAATTCATAAAGATCGGTCATGCCGTTTCGGAGGAGTTTGGTAACAAACACTGTGACACGAGAATTTTATATATTTGAAAAAGATGTTACTCGCCAAAAGGAGTGAAAGACGCCAGTACACTGCACTGTGCGCAAATAAGATTTATAACAAGTTATAAGCTCCTTTGTATGATGCGGCCGTGAGTCACGATCCGACAAAGTGAATAACCCACTAAATGGAAGACACAGGGCCGTCTGTTTGTCTGTGCTAGTCCGCGGAGTCTGGTGCGACTGAATTTCATATTTCAGCAGAAGGTTCGATTTGATTTTGACGCAGCTGGGCCGTGAATCCTGTTGTGGCTCTAATTTCATTCTTCAGCTGAGTGTCCAATCCTATTTTAATGACACTAGTACTTAATATTTAGTAAAATTCTATCTATAAGTTGAAAGTCGGATCTAATATGGATATACGCCACAACTCTAAAGCAAATTAGCGCGGCAGTGGCAAATAAACCTTACTGCAAGGTATTTAATCATACTGACAGCATAGAGTATAAAGCTTTAACAAATGGTATTATTATGTCCATACTCTTTGAGTGGATACTCGCTATTTATTATTAGTACTAATAATAATAAAAATAATTGTTAAATTTACAAAGATGTAAGCTGTAAATTTACTTATTATAAGAAAACAGGATAAGTTATTTAAAACAAACTTTTTTAAATACAAGCTTCTAGTACATGCCAATACGAATCAAACGAGCCCAAACTCGATGGGGTTATGTCGTTTAATTGCGGAGTTCCTATGGCCACCTTCCAGCCGCAGCATTACATCAGCGCCATTATGTCATCATAATATTGGTCAAATTGAGTCAAAATTTACTTGCAAGATTTTATTACAGACACCGGGACAGCTGAAAGTAAATAAAAGCTTGTAAAAAGATTTTTAGCTTACAAGTGGAGGAGCCTCTTTTGCTGCTGATGACTAGAACGACAGAATTCCACCAAAATATGGTCTAAGGCGACTCTTCAAAGAATACATTTCAAATATGGGAGCAGTAAACTGTTGACCGTATTTAAGGTCACCAGTCACCACCCTCGCGAGTGCTTAAGGGCAATCTAGACAACAAAAGCAAAGACTTGAACATCTTTATCCTCAGCGACTTACATTATATTGGGTATTCAACACTAGAGTCGAGCGAGAGGTATTGTCAAACAATGTAGTTATAGAGCAGTTACACAATTATCCCGCCACCGGTGACGTCAATTTGAATTACATCATTGGTGACGCTGTGCCGGTCTCACGCACCGGAATTTTCTATGGGCGATTTTTCTAATTATTTTAATAACTATTCATTTGTATTCCTTATTATGCATGTTTCTTGACAATGAAACAAAGATATTGTCGAAATCACAGCTGTTCTATATGAATTATAATTATTTTAAAAGATTTGACTTAAGTCATTAAATAATTATTACCTTTTGATACGTACGTTTTGATTATTTGATACTATGCAAGAATCAAATTTTGTTTAGAATTATTTTATTTCTGTTAGCTTTTCTACATTAATGACATTCTTAAAATAAACAAAAAGTGTCATTCCACCAGTAGTAAAACATCAAACATAGCCAACTGAACCATGACTGAATCCGTGTCAAACAGCTTCTGCGTTAGACTACTACATATTCTAAACAAAAATATATTTGTCGCTGGATGTCCGGAACATACAACAGGACAGCTACTAGAACCCGCGACAGTCAACGATAGCAGGGAAAAATATACTACGAATTTTTAAAAACACCCGGTCTCACAGACATGTGGGTCACCGATGGCGGGTTAAATTCGTTCACTAGAATGTCTAACGTCGGTTAACTAGATCTGTTTCATGATAATTAAAATCTAATAACCTACGAAAATTTAGGTAAACAGCCAATAATTAATAAAAGAGGAACCTAAAAAAGGATCGACATTGTTGTGTGTAATAACACCTATTAATAATATAACTCGAACGGCCCAGGCTGCTGAGTGAGCGGTGCTCTAATTTGAAATCATTATTGCGATTGTCTGCATACTTTCAGCGGAATTTGATATGCACAAAGCTATTGGGTTTAATATCGCCAAAACTTCATTAGCAATCCAATAATGTAAATTACACAAGTTTAACATTGGTGGAAAAACAAAACTTACTGAAACCTCATAATGATACAAAAAGGATTTAATCGTATTGTTGTCTAAATAACATTCAAATAACTCGCGTTATTGTGAGGAAAGCCTTAAAATAGTTTATTTTTACAAAGAACGAATTGACATTCATCGTCGCAACTAATTATGATGCAATAACCCAAAATTGTTTGCGAATACACAATACAACACGATATCCTTACACCTGCAAGCAAGACCACAGGACTGGCTTAGTGTTTTATAATAATATATATTTAGTTTAACAAATTGCGACGCGGAGCATTCAGGCCCAAATGGACTTAAATATGTATGAGAGCAATGACACAACCAGACGGATGGACAGCTTAATATTATAATGACGCTTATTGTTGAAGAATAAAGTCCATTGTCAGATGTGAGTGGTTAATATCTTTTTTAAAATAAGAAGAACACTGCAGACGCGTTGAGCAGTTATGTTTCATTTACAATTATATATTTATTCGTACTAGCGAAAAGTTTCGGCTTCGCAAAAGTTGTATCTTTAATGAGAAGAAGATACAATTATAAGAACATAAACCACACATTACTAATAGTCAATTTTGATATTATTCGTTTTTAAAATAATTCACTACCAAGCTATGGTTTAACATTTTACGGAGATTAGCATAGAAAAAATGCCCGTGCGATTAGAATCCAGTTTCTGACTTTTTTTCGCGGTCATTTTCCAAAAATATTCATTCACACAAACATTGTTCGGTAAATGACAACTAAACAGATGAGCTCGAGTGATTTGAGCACGTGCCATATTTTACTTTTCATTTTTGGTGCTCCGTAGGTAATTGGCGATATGAAGAGTGAAATTCTTGATGATAAATGTAAATAAAATTTTCAATTAAAAACGTTGATATTTTACAATATTTTGTTAGATATTACACAACAAAAAAAATCATGGTCACTGAAACATTAGGGAAAAGGCTATGGTATCGTTTAGTTATTTAACGAAGTTATTTTTGGTATGAATGTATGACAGACATTATACTCGTATCTGTGCCCGTATTAGGGTTCGGGATCGTGTTAACATGTCGTTTAATTTTTTTGACGTGGTTAACATACCGTTAATGCCGTATTTGCCTACTGTTGATGTACATGACAATGCACTAATACTCTTGAACTAACTCAGCACTCTAACCTCGATACAGTAAAGCGACTATTCCAATTACTGTCGAAATTTTAGTCACATGGTCATTATTGGTTTTAATTTAGTACGTTTAAACAATGTTTATTAAGGTTCACTAATATGCCCTTAGAATACATGACGTATTCTAAGGGCATATTTCACATTGATAAGTGAGCTTATAATTCAAATAAAGTGACATATTTTGAATGTCATTGGTTCAAAATACGCCGTTTTTATCGATGGTTATATACAGCTTCTTGCAGCTTTTCTTGTAGATTGTTAAATAGGCCTTAAAAATTTCCAACTATAGAGTCTATAAGTTAGAAGGTCTAACCACAGTGAGATAGTTTTGTGTGTTAAATACTTTTTTAAATACTAGGAGATCTCAAACACTGCAATAAAATAAACTTTCACACCACCTGCACAAAAATGTCTTATTCTGTGTCATGTACACCCAACATAAAATAAGTTCTTTAGAGCCTACGAAAACAGGAATTGAATATTGTTATAAATTTCCTTCTGTCAATCGGGGTAGACTAAATTTGTATTTGGAATATATCATAAGTATCGAAATTTTGATAGAAACCCATTTTACATCATTAGGTGTAAAAAATAATCATGGAAGTGTCCGAAAGGGTTCCCATGGCCTTGTCCGGCGGTGGGGCGTCCCACAATGGCGTATCCTCTTCATCTGATGATGAGGAGGATGCGGCGGTGATGGGCGTCCTCGTGCCAAGGCGTTTTTGAGGAGGCATCGTTGGGTTTTAATCGGTAGGTCGCGGTTTCTGGCTGGCATTCTGCGCCCAGTGACCGCGGAGAGTCCGACATAACCTCGCGTTTTCCCAAGCGCGAGGTATGCGTTTCCCAACGTTAAAAAATATGTGTAAAAAATAATGATTCTGATTATATGCAACAATATATGCACAAAAATCCGTAGACGCCTAAATAACAAAATCAAACAAAAATTTAATCTCGCCTACCTAGTTGTTAACGTTTGTAAATTTTACTCTTCTTACTAAATAAGCTAAGGGATTCGAGCACATACAGCCACGTCTTCTGTGTAGTTTTTTCGATACAGAAGTTTCGAGACTTTTAAAGTAATATAACAATTTCTGATTTAATATAAAATTAATGTGATTTTGAATAAATGCTCCTTTCTTATGTAAATAAATAAATTCTTACGTATTTTTGTTTTTATTTTCTCGCAGGTGGTGCGAAAAGTAGAGTATTTTCCTCAGGGCTAAAGCAGTCTTAGTTTTGGGTGAGCTTAAATCCCTCGCTGCACTCAGGAGTGTCTTAAATCTCTCACTACACATAGAACTTAGCTATTTAACACCCTAGATGTGCCTCGGAGTTAACCATAGAGTCTTTCGTAAGGTTCGCAATTGCAGTCTACTCCCGTGATGTTAAGACACTGCTTTATCCCCGTGGTTAATAATAATAATTTACTAGTATTATTTTTATTTCAACAATACCACAAATAATTATATTGAAAGGATACGTAGCAGTGTCTTTTAATAATAAATAGTAAAGTGATATGCAACATCAAACATTTTCGATAGTTGATTGGTGAATGTGGTGGTCCTTATTAAAAGCCGCCACAACTTTCTGACTCCATCTTTGATTTTGCTGTCGTATAGCATTTATTCAATTTTCGCGATCGTATTTCATTCACCGGATTTCCATGACAGTTCTTTTTTTGACCAATCATATGTCCAATTTAGTTAATGGCAAACACAGTATAGGGACAATCCGATATTGAGCGACAGATGAATGCAATACACTTTCTACATTTATACTCACTCGCAGAAGATTCAAAATATAATTTATATGAACTGACACATAATGGAACATATCCTTTATTTTTGGAACTCGGAACTGGAAACGACGCAGGTTCACGTTGCCTACGGCCAGCATAATTGTCAATCAAAGTTTACTTACAAAATTGATGGAAAACCATTTTATACGTCAGAAATAGCCAGTTGACACGTCACTAGACGAAAGCAAAATGTACTGCGATAAGCCTATTAAAACAAAATTATTGTGTGGTTTTATGAAACCACGATGCAAGTGAAACTTTTTTCCGATCAAATTATGCGATTTTGGGTATTAAAATCGGGTTTTTAATCTTAACATAAAACTAATTAATAAAAAACAAATTAATAAAATAAGTAAAAATGTTAAAAAACCCTCTACGTACGGGATTGATCCTCTGCCACACAGCTATAAAATCGAAGATCTAACAGACCAATCCTGACCCATCTATATGAAGTAGTGAAATTAAAAATCTCATCTGTGTAATGCGACATGCGACAGATGGAGGAAAAAATTTGAGGCGATGTAAAAAATCGCGCTCCGAGGGTTCCGTACAAACTTATCTAAGTACTAGCTGTGCCCGCGACTTCGTTCGCGTGGATGTCAGAAAATAACAACATGTCGTACATTTTTTCCAGTTTTTGCAATATTTTTAATAATGCTCAGCTCCTTCTAGCTATTACTTATGACACAAATGATTAATATAAATCTCAATACACAAAAAGCTAATAGACTGAGAAAAAAGTAAACTGTTAAAAACACAATAAAATTAAACACCGGAACAGTAGCTTCGAATCTGTCAGCATACCAACAGAGACAGAATTCAACTTTACCAACGTGTTATGAAGCTCGTTACACGAAGACATATTACGTTAAAAAATTATAATAAAACAAAACAAACATTGCCTCCTCCGCGTTATCACTGTAATTTATTAGAGCCGCCAGCCGAAGCGCAAAACGACAAGAATTTCTAAACACTTAAAAAATTAAGACATACTGTCTGCTCGTCCCAGAACAGTAGCGCATTAAAATGTAACAAAACATAACACCCATTGCCTTAATTCCAGCAATAAATAATATAGCAGAACCACTCTTCAGTGCAACTTGAATATAAATTGGCTAATTAAACTTAAACGACTCGAATATAACCAAATAAAGCGGGCTCGCAACGGACCGTACCTACAACATTGTAGAGGCGCCTATAGATATTCACAATGAACTAGATATTTTATTTATACAAAACGTGCTGCCTAGTACTTACAAGTCAGGTGTATGCTGAACCAGATTGTACAGTTGCCGACAGAAGTAATCTACACGTAAACAAAACTCTTAAGCGTTGCCTGACTACACATCTACCTATTTAAAAAACATACCAAATAACTTTCGTATTTACACATTTTAGAACTAGAAAATATAATCAGCCCGTTGTAAGGTAGACCAAATAAAAGCAGATTGTTCATCAAAATACTCTCCTCTATATAATAGGGACTCTCCTTTGACCTAATGAAAAATAGTAAGTTCAAGCTTTACTTAAATCTGGATATAAAAAGTACTTTTGAAATGTTACTATTTCTATTTTGGAAACTTGAACCTAAACCAGGAGATCTATTTCTATTTTACCTGTACTTGGAAGGTATTCTCAAAAGTATTTAAGTATTTGTCATCTACTGTCAGATCCTTCCGTCTAAACTTTTATAAAGGTCGATGCTTTACAGATCCTCGAATTGCACTACTCAAACACATTTTTGCCGCTTGGGATTATAGGACAGAACACAGAAACAGGAAGAAATCCGTATATTCTGTGACGTTGCCAACTAGGCTTTTGACTGTGTTAGTTTTTAGACTCCTTTTCATAAACTCAAGATTTATAGTGTTTTTGCTGAAGCAATTTGTCTTATTCGTATAATAAGGTTCAAAAGTAACAAACTTAGTCTGCTGGTGCATTTATATTTACTTACGAGTACAGGCCTGCCACAGGGATTTAATATTGAAACTATTGTTTTTCCAAATTTACATTAATGGCTTAATTACTTCAATACATAATATTTAATTAATGTAATACAGTACTTATTACAGACAATACTTAATCGATATATGAGTATTTACGGTTTACAGAGGAAATAAGGCGCTGTAAACAGTACACTCTCTACATTTATTCAACAAAATTGTAGAATTTGACGAGAGTACAGGGTTTATTGTGTATAATACTAGATTCACGTTTATTTTCAATTTCATTTTATTGGAACATACAAAAGACATAACAAGAGTAAAGAGTTCTAATTTGCATAATAGATTTTAAACTACTCCAAATGATACAAGTATAATTCCATATATTCTCATTAACTTTGATTGCACCAAAACATAATTTTATTATTGATTTAAAGAGACTGTTGTTATCATTAAAACAGAAATCTTTCCACAAACACCGCTACCCTATTGCACCTACATAATTAATGTTAACTATTATTGTCGTTATTAGTTTTTATTAATGTTGCGTGCCAATCAATATTCTAACTACCTATGTTAGGAAAGCTTGAAACGCAATGGACTATAATACGTCACATATGCTATCCATAATATTTTATTATTAATGTATCACGTTATTGACCTCTATTGGGCTCTTATCAGCTCAGTGTCCACGTACAATTGCCAAGGATCAAAAGATCATAGTATTTAATAACGCAGACAATGCTACCAATTTCAACTAAGTTGGCATGTTCCTGCTACGCACGTTGCGCACACGCTCAAGAAATAAAATGTTGATACCTAATACTATACCAGTAGCATAAGGCCATTTTCCTCGCAGATTAAATATGAATTTCATAAAAAGATATTATACAGTATTTAACAATTATGTTATTAGAGTGCACAAAAGCAAACATATGCATTTCCTAAGGTGATTATAAATTGACTTGTTTATTAATAAAACGTTCCGATATCCAAGTACGTTTAAAAACTTACCATTTTATTGAAAATTAGATTTTGCCTACTAGAGACTTAGTAGCGAAAATGAAATTAAAACTTCAATTGAACTTTGGCTTGTAATAATAGGATAGCAATCAGCATTTCCTCAATTCACTTAAAATTGTAATAAGAAGCCGATTTGTGTAAAAAGTAGCCCACTGAGGTTAACTTATCATAGAAAGAATTACTAATCATATTAACTGCTCGTGCATGTGTTATTTTTGATGAAAAATAATGAGTTGATTTTTATTAATTTATATTTCATGTAACTTGTAAAGTTTCAAAGACTTTAAGATAAGGTAGCCTATAGGTCACAATACTGTTAGGCTGTGAGAATTTCTACACTTGATGATACCCAAAACCAATTCATATATCACTGTATTTCACTCAAAAAATATGGCAAATAATTTAAAATTTACTAAGTAGCAATTGTATCATAAAGAATTCCGCGCAAAAGCATTTGACATCAGTGCCCTGCACGAGACAGGAACAATACCAATTTAACGGGAAGAAATGTGTTATCTAATTAATTTCGTGCAACCTAAGACTACGGCCAATGGTCACTTTGTCTATGCAATGACCGAAGTATCCTGATTCTAATAGGTGAAGTTGAAATCAGGATAACATCGAATTTTAAACCTTATCCGACGAGCGCTTTCATATGATTCGTTCGAGCGAATAGTTTAATCTAATTTTTTCAAACGGTTTACAAGTCGAAGATTCAAGACTTCAATTGAATTTTAGGAAGACTTGTACAGTAGTAGTTTTAATATGTGCTATTAATTATTAATTACAATTATTTCGGGGTTCACGATATATTTCTCGCGACAGAACGATGTGATTTTGTTATAGGCTTAGATTCATATAATTTCTAAGTAACATTATACCTAATTACTATGATAACTTTTTAATTGCAACTGTGTTTATTTCTATATTTGTCTTAAACTCTTTCACTTGCTAACAAATGTCTTAGAATTCAGGTCAACTATTCATTGAAATTTCCAATGTATTTGTTATATTAAATAAAAACAAAAAATGTCTAATTAAACATATACTTAATTTGAATTAAAAGTAAATTAAAGACACGAGAAGCAAATACCATATTGTCTAAACATAACTTACGTGCATGTAAAATTTTTATTTACCTATTGTGATAACGTGTCATTTCTGTCATTGTGAATATAAAAGTTAAGGGCAATGTGTGTTTCATTAAAGCTGTAACAAAATATGAGTAAGTTATTTCAAAATCCACTACGTTAATAGTTATCTTTGCGTCAGTACTGCAAAACTGACCGGCCAAGGAAAACCTACAAGTATGTGTAATATTATTTAAAAGTACAAATGTGACGATGAATATTTTCTACAATTTTTCATACAATGTATCTACATTACAGTCTACTGTCCGCAACTGTTTGCAATTTGCATACAACGTATGCAAGATGTCATTGCTTTTATAATATATGCTTACAATGGGGAATATAAATTGCTGTATAAAATAATATTATAATTCACTCGTTAATATATTACCTTTCAGGCTTAATACTGTCATTGACTCTAGCATAAGACAATTAATTTAAGCACGAGTAATTTGAAAAAAGATGGTTATGATGCAATTCAGTTGAAAAATAAATATTATTGAATAAAGAAGACAAGAAAACTTAAAAGCTACAAAAATCACTATAAGTATGACATAAATAAAATAACAATTTCAGAAACACTGCTTAGTTATTTGGCAAGTTAATGCTCTTTCAGAAACGTTTAAAAGTGACAAATGAAATTACGCGCATTGATATTGAACTGCAGGCTGATTATGCAACTGTGATTGCTAACTAGAACAGTCCATTTTGAAGGAAACTTTTATTTATTTATTTGGAAAATCAACAGCTTAATCTTATATGATACAATAATTACAAATAGTAAAATACAGTTACAAGTAAAGCCTTTACAGATTCTCACTTAATTTATAATTAGCATAGATATAGATGCGTAACTTAATAGACATGCTATACATTCCTACTGTTTGTAACATCTTTCTGTGTATGCGCATGTGCGTGTGTGTGTGGTGTGTATGTGCATCCGTGTATGTGGGGTATTGTTAATGGATACATTGAATAAAAACCTTACATCCATTACTGCTATAATGAGCGTCGCCACAACAAAACTACTCACTAAACTAGTAATGGATATAAAGTTTCCTTCAAAAATTACAGTTCTAGTTAGCGACTGAAGTTAGACAATCACACCCCAAGTGCCTTATTCCACAGAGTACAATAAGGCATTATATATAGTGATTAGCTGTGTCCGCGAACTACGTTTCTCCATAATAATCACCTAGGGGTATAAAAAATAGTTTACGACCTATTCTCAGACCTACCGAAAATACACAAAAATTTCATAAAGATCGAAGAAGCCGTTTCGGAGGAGTTTGGTTACAAACACTGTGACACGACAATTTTATATATTACATTATTAAGATATACTGGTTTATGGCAAGCTAGGTGTAATAGCACTTCAATTCATTAGCATGCCACGGGCGAATGTATATCCAGCTTTATCATCAGATTGGCTACTATTTCGTAAGGCAATCACTTCACTATTGAAAAATATGTAAACAGAACTGAGGTAATGTTTCTCGTATTTTTGTGGCAAGATATACGTTTTATGATGTTTTCAAAGTATTATTTTTTAAAAATTAACAATTGTGATCGTGTAACCTTTTATAATGTTTCTAAATTAACGTGTAATCGTGTAAGAATCATTGCTCTCATTTTGATCGAAGACGTCAGGGGAGCTTCTGCATTTCGTCTCAGCAGGTGGTCTGTTTCAAATTAAACCAAAAATGATTTAAGCATAATGATAATGTTTTTTTTTTAAGAAGAGTGTATTTAGCCAGGTGGTTTTATTTATTAGAAGCTCTTACGGTACCTAACCAAACTGGGGAGAAACGTTTCTGCCCAAACCACTACAACAGAATGAGGTGATCTGAACCTTGACATCTACTCAAGTAGAAAAAAAACCCGCCAAGTGCGAGTTGGATTCGCGCGCCGCGATGGTTCCGTACAAACTTATCTAAGTATATTAAGTTCCTTACTATGCATTGACGTTACGTATACGTCAATGTTACTATGTTACGGTTTTTAGATATTTTCCTTAGATGTGCTATTCCATAGAGCTTGCTTTTTGCTGAATTTCGTGATTCTAGGTTAACGGGATGTACCCTATTGATTCCCTTCTGAAATCGCAAAAAATGCTACGAAACGGTCATATGGGTGTATCCTATTGATTCCCTTGTGAAATCGCAAAATATGCTACGAAAGCGTCATATGGATGTGCCCTATTGATTCCCTTGTGAAATCGCAAAATATACTACGAAACGGTCACATGGATGTACCATATTGATTCCCTTGTGAAATCGCAAAATATGCTACGAAACGGTCATATAGATGTAGCCTGTTGATTCCCTTGTGAAATCGCAAAATATGCTACGAAACAGTCATATCTTTGATCGCGTTGACTTACAAGTTATTTTTGATATAATTTTCAGCTTGGTATCTCTATACGTGTTCCCGAGAAAAGGGCCCTTGACAGACAGACGGACAACAAAGTGATCCAATAAGGGTTCCGTATTTTCCTTTTATGGTATGGATCCTGAAAATGTCAACTCTGCCTCCATCTGTTCGGAAATTAGGCGAGCAGAACAAGCCAAACAGTCGAAAGGTCAATTTTCTGCCCCTCTTTAGAATCACCAACATTACAGTACATATTAATATTTCACATATTATTTGCATAGTTAACCAATTTATTAGATTAATGATATTACCAAAAATTACATGACATACAAATTTTGCTGTTAACATATCTATGTCGAACGTAATAATCGCCTCATATTAAAATACAAAAGTGCTAACACGATCTCGATGCAGAATACAATTGAACACGGCAGACGAACGAATGTAACAACATATTATAAAATCTGCTTTATGCCACCGTCCAAACAAGGCGCCTGACACAATGCTCTCAATGAGTCACAATAGCGAATTAAGTATTATTTTAAATTGACGTAATTGAAAAATATGCAGTCGCTCGCGCGCTGCGCACGTATAAATTGATTCATGTATAATGTACTCGAAGAGCATTGTGGCAGAGGACGTCCACCTATCTTTTAATTCATTAAAGTACCAATGTCGACTTCGCTTCATCACTTAGATGCGACTGAAGTACTACTTGAGCGAAGAAAGACTGCATGCTTTGGCGATCTGCTTTATCTTTAGTCTCATGAAATTTGTCACTTGTCACAATATACATAGATCACTACTCAAATGGTTACCGATTGGCCATTTTACCACTACCTACTTAGATATATGAAATCACCATCCATCCATCCACGGCAACGTCATAAATACGAGTTTATTTTTTAAGGGGCCACAGTACCTACTACTAGCGCCGCCATTAGTTTTTTATTAATTACTAGCTGTGCCCGCGAACTCCGTTTCGCCATCAAAATGCTTAAAACAGTGTTTAGATTTTTCCTCCATTTTATTCCATAATGATTCAACTTTATTCTGCCTTTCTAGAGCAGCGGCCATTTGGAAATTAACAAATTAAGACAATTATCGTAGGTTCGTAATGCTCTAGGTACTCTTCAGGGCCTTTCATTTAATACCCATATTGCTGGGTTTGAAAACGATCTTTAATCCATTTTTTGAACGGCGGCCATGTTTAATTTAGGGCAATTTTCCTAAGTTCATAATGCGCTACTCTTTGAGACCTTTTATTTGATACCCATATTGCTAGGTTTGGAAACGAACTTTTATCCACCTTTTTTGAGCAGCGGCTATGTTGAATTTATGTCAATGTTTCTAGGTTCATAGTGCTTTACTTATCAAGGTCTACTTTCATTTGATACCCATATTGCTGGGTTCGAAAACGAACTTGTATCCTTTTTTTAGCGGCGGCCATGTTGAATTAAGGTCGATTTTTCTAGGTACCTAATGCTCTACTCTTCAAGGCCTTTCATTTGATACCCATATTGCTAGGTTTGGAAACGAACTTTTATCCATTTTTTTTTGAGCGGCGGCCATGTTTTATTTAGGACAATTTTCCTAAGTTCATAATGCTCTACTCTTTGAGGCCTTTCATTTGATACCCATATTGCTATGTTTGGAAACGAATTTTTATCCACCTTTTTTGAGCAGCGGCTATTTTGAATTTATGTCAATTTTGCTAAGTTCATAGTGCTTTACTCGTCAAGGCCTTTCATTTGATACCCATATTGCTGCGTTTGAAAACGAACTTTTATCCTTTTTTTAGCGGCGGCCATGTTGAATTTAGATCGATTTTTCTAGTTACCTAATGCTTTACCCTTCAAGGCCTTTCATTTGATACCCATATTGCTAGGTTTGGAAACGAACTTTCATCCACCATTTTTGAGCGGCAGCCATGTTGAATTTATGTCAATGTTGCTAGGTTCATAGTGCTTTATGCATCAAAGCTTTTGATTTGATACCCATATTGCAGGGTTTGAAAACGAACTTTTATCCTTTTTTTTGAGCGGTGGCCATGTTTAATTTAGACCAATTTTCCTAAGTTCATATTGCTCTACTCTTTGATGCCTTTCATTTGATACCCATATTGCTAGGTTTGGAAAGGAACTTTTATCCACCTTTTTCGAGCAGCGGCTATGTTGAATTTATGTCAATATTGCTAGGTTCATAGTGCTTTACTCGTCAACGCCTTTCATTTGATACCCATATTGCTGGGTATGAAAACGAACTTTTATCCTTTTTTTACGAACTTTTATCCTTTAGGACAATTTTTCTAGGTACTTTTCAAGGCTTTTCATTTGATACCCATATTGCTAGGTTTGGAAAAGAATTTGTATCCACCTTTTTTTGAGCGGCGGCCATGTTGAATTTATGTCAATGTTGCTAGGTTCATTGTGCTTTATTCATCAGAGCCTTTGATTTGATACCCATATTGCTGGGTTTGGAAACGAACTTTTATCCCTTTTTTTGGAGCCGCGGCCATGTTGAATTTAGGTCAATTTTTCTAGATACCTAATGCTTTACTCTTCAAGGCCTTTCATTTGATAACCATATTGCTGGGTTTGAAAACGAACTTTTATCCATTTTTTTGAGCGGCGGCCATGTTTAATTTAGGGCATTTTTCCTAAGTTCATAATGCTTTACTCTTCTAGGCCTTTCATTTGATATCCATATTGCTAGGTTTGGAAACGATCTTGTATCCACCTTTTTTGAGCGGCGGCCATGTTGAATTTATGTCAATGTTGCTAGGTTCATAGTGCTCTACACATCAAGGCCTTTCATTTGATACCCATATTGCTGGGTTTGGAAACGAACTTGTATCCACCTTTTTTGAGCGGCGGCCATGTTGAATTTTAGGCGATTTTCCTAGGTTCATAATGTTCTACGCTTCAAGGCCTTTCACTTGATACCTATATTGCTAGGTTTGGAAACGAACTTTTATCCACCTTTTTTGAGCATCAGCTATGTCGGCGAATTTACGTCAATGTTACATTAGGATCAAGAGTCCCGTACTCCCTCTACGCGTAATACTTTTAATAGTTTTAAATGGATGAAAGAGTTTGATTCCTTAGTCATAATGTAAAAACATAATATAACACCTTTCAAAATGCCTTGAAAAGGGCATCTTCATTTTTCAACATTTCAAATATTGTACCGATTTTGTGAAAATTGGCCAAAAATTAAACCAACCTACAAATTTTATATTTGTGACGTGATATTGTCATAAAAAATGCTATATACATTGGTTGTATGGCTTGATCCTTTTTCCTTACCACCACGGTACTACATAAGAAAAATACAATTTAAACTTCTTGGTTGGCAAAATTCAGATGGGCACAGCCAATAACAGAAAAGATTTTTTTTTGCAATATGTAACAGACTTGTCAAAATAATTTCACGTGCGCCATGTTGATTTTCTACATACTTGTCATCAAAAATTTTATATGGTATTTTTTGAATAAAAATAAAAAGTGAATTTAAGCAAATGAAATTATGCCTAAATGTTCTTCCGGAAAATTTTAAGCATTGTGGTGTAAGCCATATCAAATTCTGTCCAGTAGTTTCGGAGATCTTTCCGGACAAACATTTGTACCCCTACGATTTTATTATATATGGAGAGATGATAAATTAAAGGTCTTTCTACAAAAAATAGATCAGTCAAGAATTCAATACAGATAGTTTAGATTTTTTGAGCTATTCAGTCATAGATTAAATGTATGTATAGGAATAATCATAATCCGAAGTATTGCTAAAAGTGGCCACTTTGAGCAATAATTCGGATATGCTTGTTCAAACAAGCAAACTGAACAACTTTCACTATGGGACCAACTTTGAAATCGCAAAAAAAAAGTCAGCTGTTCCATACAAATGTTCGACATTCACTGAACCTGAAGATGTAGGTATGGTAACAGCTGATTTTTTTTTGCGTTTTCAAAGTTGGTCCCATAGTGAAAGTTGTTCAGTTTGCACGTCTGAACAAGCACACAAACATTTTTTTGGTAATGAAAAAACACCTTGTATAATGAAAGTAAGAAAGTTGCGGACGCCGGCCAGTGGAAAACTGTGACATATACACTTTGCTTCACCTGCACCGTGCAGTTGTATAATAATGGCAATTCGACACAGATTGCGCATTCCCACCCATACCTATAAAACGCTTATACATGCTGAGTTTTCATAAATACTTAATTTGCTGTTTTCACCACCTACCTCCTTCTCGTCCTGTACATATACGAGTATGTGTTCAAATACCAAATTCTTTTCCAATTCCTTTAGCGTCCGTGTGCTCGGTTGTGAGACAGCTTGTCGGACGATATACGTGAAAGATCATCAGAAGACTAGAAAGAGAGCTTTCTGTCTCACTGCATATAATGGTATACCTACTAGCTGTCCCGACCACGCGTTGCTGAAACCCAGTAGTTATACTACAAGCTTCCGGCCCCCTATTTCACCATCGTTGACAAGTGCGACAGTTGTCAAAAAATATATGAAATATTATGTCATATATTTTGACAATTGTCGCAACTGTCACAGATGGTGAAAACTGAGTTATATATAGATATATATACACGGTTATTTTGTATCACCCTGGAAAATTTAAGGGAGGCTTCACGACATGGTATTAGAATGTTTTAAATACGAATAAAAAAATATAACTCAAATACGATTTTATATTAATTTTCTAAAAAATCCAAAAAATGCTGCACTGGTTGAGAGCAGCATTTTTTGAGAAATTTTTATTTTTTTAAATTTTTTATTTCATTTTTTAATACTAAGAGCTTAGTGCACGTTGATAATAACGTTGTTGTAACGGTCAACGGCACGATTTGTCAATACCAGTAGGTAACTAAAAACTGAGTTATATACATGCTAAGATCTAAGTGCATGTTGATAAATAAACACAGTTCATTTTATTTCAGGTTGAGAGCTTGCGCATGGAAAGTTTGCCGGCAGCGCATTAATAAGCTAAAGTACAACTAATCCCAACTTTCCGGGTCTCAGATATAACCAAATTAAATATTAAACTTCATTCTCGTCTTGTCGTGTCGTGTATATTTTATTAATATCATAATTAAACGCTGCCAACGGACATTGAACTGTAGCAATATCATAGGCCTATTTTAGTAATGTACACTCAAACTGTAGACAAAAGTATTTCAATCCAATGTTGGTTCATAATTCAATAATATTAACAATCACATATTCTCTGCCAAACACAATTTTACTCAATTGAAACACATTGCATGTTACAAAATCCATTTACAATAATATTAACGTTCAGCAACAACATTACTCCCTATTTTGCTGGAAAATGCAATTTTTAATTAAGTTCTCATTCGCATCATCCAGCATATTTATTGAAGTTTTTCGACCAATCAAGCGCTTTTGGTGTTACATCAACCGTACATTTTAATATTGTATCGAATAGTATTGTGAACGCAATCCAATAACGAATTGCCTGAAAATATTCAATGTTGAATTCCAAACTTTGATTGGACTTGTGTATTTAATAAAATTGAGAGATGATGTGATGCACATATCCGCCGGCTGGCCAATCGTGATCTCTCAACACGTAGCTGCTTTTAAAGTATATCCGCCAATATCAGTTTGCACACATTAATTAATTGTTCACATCAGTATCATCTCGCTTGAATTCCCGAGCATTGAGTGAGTCAGAGAAGTTTGTTCGAATCCTATAAATTGATAATACGACGACAGGTAAACAAAAAAAAACACTATTTCAAATTCATTCGTCAACTGCTAGTATGGCCAATAAATTCACAATACTGTGATGCGTTATCCTCAACTGCGTGGAAATAAACGAATAGATTATGAGAAATAAAGGAAATCTTATGACCAATTTTACCAACCTTAGCTTAGAAAACTCCTAAGATATACATGATCGCCGAGCATTCGAATACAAGGATAACTCAAAATTCACGATTTTTAAGTTAATTAAGTTTAGATCTAGGTGTGCGATATGGCCGATATGTCAATGTTCAAAATAAGTCGAAAATCGTTAAGTGATAAAAGCGAAACATTAGATGAATACAACATTTTTTAATTGGTAATTTTTTTAAAATAAGTTAATAGAGCCTGCCCAAACGCCTCCACAAAATATCTCCATATAAAAAAAAAATTTATTCAATGATGACAATTTTGATATAAACGAGTGAATTGGTCACCCATCGTTCACCTATTGGTCACCCATCCATAGTCAGGTCCACGCAGTTTCACTTGACCAGCTCAAATTAAGCAATAAAGTCGCATACTTAGAACACGTACAGTAGGCGCCAAGCTTTACATTTGCACTACAAAACCCGCCTCTATTATGAGCCAAATAAGATCGGTCCAATGCTCACAGTTGGAGTGGTGCTTACTGTACAAGAAATCCAATTCACATATTAGTCAGGTATTTATTACGAAACATATGATTGGGCAGTAATATTTCGTCTCTAATATTTATTCCTTTTTTATCAAGGCAATTACATCAAAATTACCGAATTCATAATTCATACGAAACACCATCTGGCATACCTCCACCTACAGACAAATGACAATGATACATATTATTCTTATTAAAATTACCATTTTTTGTAAGTATAACAAAAAAATACGATGGCGCACAGAATGGCTTATATTGAACATAATTACAGTACTCATCTTTCGGTCTGGTGGTTACGGGTTCGAGTCCGAACTCGCATTGGGTATGCGAGCAGTGGTCAACATAATATTGTTTTGTTTCATATTAGGGTTGACCGGATTTAACTATTATGATTAGAAATTTGAAAAAGTACATATTTTAAAGAATTGCACTGATTAGATTTATTTTTCATTATAGACGCTTTTCATAAGTGGGCACTTTGACGTAGTCGTTGACACAATCGATAAAAATATTTTAAATATTAAACCCGTGTTAGTACGAATTCATCGCATGAACATCCGAACGATAATTAAATGAATGCAAACGCAGGACCAAAAATATAAATGTTGATTAAGCGTACGTACGTACGTATATAAGCACGTATATCTTATTTGATGGGTTTTACATTTCCTAATAAATGCGACAATAGATTTTATCCTCTATAAAAATTAGTCACGACAGCTACTTTTATATAAATCAGTCTGACTCAGTTCGTCGGCATATAAAAGCAGAATAAAACAACAATAAGTTGTTGATATCGTATGTGAAACACTAGCAAAGCATAAAATCTATGTAGTTTTTTTGGTGTAAAATAATCAAAGCCAACAAAAAGTCAAAAATAACAGCCGTGACAACCCTAATACGGTGAATGCCCGCGGCTTCCACAGAGACGTCCTTCGCGACATATCAATTTGTAAGCCTCCCTCTATCGGCGATCCTGTTTTATAATACTCCAATACAAAATAATAACCACACACAATTTGTGAACTGTGACGTGCGTATCGTACGCAAATAAATTAATATACCCCTTTCTCCGTCCACCTGTCTGTCATGGTTCATAAACTTCGGAAATTAAATAATTTCACTAACGGCACGGGAGTTTCCATATGTATTCAAATTAATGAAGCGAAATATTTAAAAGCTCATTATAATTTATTCGGTGATAATAGTCCAGATTGTGTGTTTTATTTCAATAGTGTCACGGGGTTGAAGTTTTTGCGACGGTACGTACTTGCGAATTGCGATCAAAAATAACAAATTAATTTGAGAGATGTGCCTCGCAGAAAGCAAATTTTACCAGTTATCGTTTTTATTGCAAGATTACATTAAACAAGAGAGCGTCGGTGGCGCTGTGGACTCGGCACTGGTCTACTAATCGGGAGGTCAATCATGCCATGTACCAATGTTTTTCGCTTTTGAAATTTCATATGCACATTTATCCGACGCTCTTACGGTCTTAAAACATCGTGAGGCAACCTGCACACATCTGCGAAGAAATTCAAAAGGCGTATGTGAAGTCGACCAGTCGGCACTGGGAAAGCGTGGTTGATTAAAGCCTAAACACCCTAATATTGAGTAGACTCAAGCCTCTCGGTGGGGACGTATATGAGCTGTGATGACATAAACAAACATACAAAATGTACCTAAATGGCTTCAACAAACTTTTGCTTCATTCTCAGAATACAGTTTAATGCTTTTTTGCTTTCGAAGCCGCTCTTTCAAACTGACGATTTCTAAACATGGCAACGCGCGCCGGACACGGCATCTCAAAACTAGCACCACAACAGTAAAAAAAAGTTTTGCATATAGTAACGAAATAATTTAATGACTCAATTGAGTGTGACTCAATGTATTGACATCAATACATCATTTAACAAATTAAAAAAAAGACTCAATTTTAATCGGAACAATTATACACTCGGCGTGCAAGCTCTAAATATTCCATTCAGCAGCCTAATTAGTATACTAACTTGGATCTAGACGCTTCGATCGGCGACAAATAAACGGAATGGATAACTTTTAATGCTGGCGACTTGTGCTATCTTTGAATGCACACTTCGTGAGATTCGAGAGAGTTACAGGTATAAACAGCCATACAAAATATTTCGTATGGCCCACAGAAATTTGTTCCGGTCTGGGCGTATGTGATTGTGATATTCTATGTTTGTAACTGCACCCACGACACAGGAAAAAATTAATCCTAGTGTGAGGAGACGTTTTTTTTAAATAACTAAAACTAAAAAAAGCGGGCAAGTGCGAGTCGAACTCGCATAGCGAAGGTTTCATACAAACTTATCTGCGTTTATAAGTTCCTAGCTTCATATATACGGGTTTCGGATTATATGATCGTGCTTATTATGCCCAATTTCATGATTCCAAGTCAACCGGAAGTACGCGATAGGTTTTGATTTTGATTCCGTTATAAAATCGCAAAATTTGCGAAAATAATCGAATGCGACATAATCGATCATAACTTTTGATCGCGTTGACCTACGAGTTGAGTTTTTAAGATCGTTGACCTGAGAAATTGATATACATGTCAATTTGTTACTTCTGCGCGTTCTCGAGAAAAAGGATCTTGACTGCCAAACAGACGGACAGACAGGCAACGAATCAGCGAAGTGATCCTATAAGCGCTGCGCTTTTGTCTTTTTGAGGTATAATTCTACGAAAACTATAAGCTTATCCGATTTAAATGTCCAATTTAGTTGCAATTATTCAATCGACTTTTGTGTTCCCGTTAATCTGTTCACTATTAGGTAGATACGGTAGACCGCGCCAAACTTATAGTCCGGTCTGAACACAGCACGATTCGCATCGCATTGTCGAAATATACGTATAATTTAATTAAATTATATTGTCTGTCTACATAAGTTATAAGTGGTGGACGAATGTCGCATCACTAGATAAGTTTTAGCACGATAAAAATAAACTTAGTATGCATGAGAAAGAGGCGCGAAGCAACTTCAGAACGGATTAGAAGTTTGGCGCGATCTGTACCATATACTTCTTCATTACATGCAAGTTTATATTACTTGAAAATAAAAAATATTTTTTGTAGGTTTCATCAACACATGTAAATACTGGTTGCCAACTACAAATTGCCACTGTTAGAAAATGAATTTTAGTACGTACGACGGACAACGATCCTTCAGAACTGCAAATTCCCGATGAATAAAACAAAACTAGCCGAAAAAACCATTCGAAACGAAAAGCTCATTTTAACATTATTTATAACTTTAATGATGGGATGACTAATACATAACAACTATCGTAGCCACATCATTTTTACGTATAAAATACACGCAAGCAATTATTGTCCATTTCAAATGATAGCTTAAGAATGCGTAATTATTATGAATCTAATTTGGGCCGAGCCATAGGCACCGAGCCGGCATTACGTTTTTTACATTTATTATAATAATAATATAAATATATATTATGAGACGCTGGTTTTACGTTTGAGGTCATTCCTGCATACTAAAACGTTATAGGACCGTGAGCTATAGAAGTTAGAAGTATGAGCATAATTGGTTCGGTTTCTCGAAATAAATCCAATGTTAGCGATTATATTATGCTTATTATAATCGCTAACATTGGATTTATTGGATGTTCGACGGACCGATTATCTTGCATTATATATGTGACAGATATCTACATATATAAAATTTTACGCGTTACGATATAACCGATAATGATAAAATATGGCTTACTGTATGGAATTTCGTCCAGCTTAAAAAAGGATAGTTTTTATATCGATTTTGGACCTCAATAGTTTTTATTGTGAATTAAATGAGAATGAGCTTTTTCAAATATTAATTATTCGCTTTAAGCCATATATTTAACGTTTGAGACGGAAATGATGTATACTAAAAATGTAAGCGGTAACAAGACGTTTGAATTCTCTCATTTTTTAGAATTCGACTATTGCACTGCTTCTTTTGGTACCTATGATCACCAGTACCTATGATCTCGACAGATTAAGTATTTACTTTTCTTGTAGATCATACCACATAATTATGGTCGGCAGACAAAATCTCCAATCTTAGTCTCCAATGTACGCTACCTCCGGCCATCATTAACTTTTATTTTAGATTGTACACGTGTGATCGACAGAAAATATGCATGAACGCTGTTCACTGTGAAAGTCGACGCGGGGTTCGATGGTCCTCCTCCTTTCAGCGTGTCTGACGCATACAATTGTGTCACTCGTTGCTGTGGCGGGCGTTGTGTTTGTGTCAGGATTCCCTCGTCGAGACGGCGATATAGCATTGGATTATAGGAATACTAGCTGCTGCCCGCGACTTCGTCTACGTCCCCGGGGAACTGATTAAAATTCGAAATAAAAGGTGACTTATGTTACTCCCAAGGGCTAATATCGCCTGCTTGGGTACCTCCGTCTAACTTATTTCTGCCGCAAAGCAGCAGTGCTTGCATTGCTGTATTCCTGTTTGAAGGGTAAGATATGGCAGTGAAATTATTGGGTACCGTGACTTTACATCTCATGTCATAAATTGACAACGTTAACTTGTAGTTCTTGTGGGGATTGCAGTTTTGCTTCGAATCTCACAAGAACCACGTCTGCTATAGGTGACTGTTACCACTTACCATCAGGTGGGCGGATGCTTGTTTGCCAACTTATTTGTATAAAAAAAAACGTATACAACGTCATCTACGAGTATATCGGATCTCCCTATCTAGTCGGCATCTAAAAAGCTTTATGCGGTTTCAAAGTTACTGGAAATATGACTTCAGTGAGTTGTTTGTCTAGTAAAAAAGGTTTGTATTTCCTTCATTCTCTATTTGACAAGTTAACGACGTTTACATCAAAAACACAACATAACTTACAAAACAAGACATTTTTATTATGTATAAGTATGAACTGTACCTACTTTGAAGAGTGGAACTGTAATTTTCGTATTAAAAAGTCACCGTGAACCTGGATTTAAAGAATTTAAATGCACGCGGACCATTTAGTGTGTAGTTGTCTTGTGCAATTTTCTTGTCACACTTGGTAGAGGATAGGTAGGTACGTCGTATCTATCGATATCGGGATTTTCCATGTATTAGATATATCGAGATGTTAAACAAAAGTGAAACTAGTGTGGTGCTCATCCATATCTAGTATTCTCAAATAAAAAGTGTATCTATTACGACATCACATCATAAAATTACATCACGTCAGATAATAAGTAATATTGCATTAATATTTATATTCATTTGATTCCCATTTATTAGACCACTAAGTAATTGAGTTAACATGCTGTTGTTTTCAGATTCCTTCGTGAAATGCAGGTATGTCATTAATTTTAAAAATATATGTGTATTCAATGTGTGTAATTGTATTGATTTGACGATTCGTGAATATTGTACCACTAAGCCACGGTAATATTACCGTGACCAGGCTTTCTTGTTCCTATATAACGTTAGTGCCATAGAAGCACAGTTATACACAGCATACCAGTTACTCCTCCACCATTGGGATGATGACTGAATTCGAATTTTCGCGTCTCGTCATAAAATATTAAAATCAGTTCGAATTATCTGAATATTTTTCAATTACAAACAACAACAACGGAACTGACGCGTGCAATTAAAACATAATTCTTTTCAATTATGATTAAAATTAATGCTATTTATTGTTTGCAATGATCTTGTTACTTGTACTACTCTCTTCATCGTTGTTAATTTTAGTACCTAAAACGTGCGATGCGATCCAATCCGTAGACAAATAACCACGAAATGGCTTACGCGCAGAACATCCCATATAAGGTCATAATAAGCTAAGGCAATATACTTGATATGACCTAAGAAGATACGGTCACAACTTCTGCGTCATTTATAAACTCAGAAGTTGTGACCGTATCTTCTTAGGTCATATCAAGTATATTGCCTTAGCTTATTATGACAACTATTTCAAAACATTAAAAATACTGTCAGGTCAGCACAAGTATGATTGGCAGTGATATTTTAAAGTACAATCGATTTACATACAACTGTTTGTTCCGTACCAAATTTATTTCATTTTTACATCGTCTACACAAAAATCCGAATAACGAAACCATATATCACCACGCGGAATAACTTGTTTTGTTCCGAACGTTGTCGGTTTATTAAGTGAAATTACAAGAGCGCTCGCTTCGAATAGGGAATATTATGTTACGTTCGGTAAAAATTCCAGTAACTATTGTTATTCACTTACTGAATCGACTTGTTGAATTTAACGTTTTTGAAACAAGAATTTGTTTTCAAGTTACTTACGAGTACACTAAACTTTAAAAATATACAGTATAGTTTTTTTAATATTATTTAGTCGATTGTTGTGTCAGACATTTCAAACGGATTATTACAACGACTGGCAGTGGCGATCTGTAGGGTTAGCACAAACATTTGCATCAAAGTATTCGTATTCTCGTGAAATATTTGTATGAGAATTTTAGTTTCAAGTGCGCCCTGTAGTTGCGCTGTACAATTCTCATACAAATATTTCACGATGACGATACGCCATTTGCGTATCGTCATCATCGTGATATATTTGTGCTAGCCCTACTGGGGTGGCGACGATAAGCCTGGCCGACGTTTCTGGGCTGGCTGCCACAAAAAACAGGTAGGTGCGTGCATTTATTTTCGAGTCCGGGAAAAGTAAATAATATAAAGCCAGTTGTCTGCTACGAAAACAAAGATGGCCCCGATACGTAAACAAGAAAAGGTTTGAGAATGACTGCCATTAAGATTCCGGGCCTTTCGTATCATATTGTTATTATAAAGAGGCAATATTTAAATTGTACACTGGCATAGTCTCTAAAGAATAATGTTTACCATAACTTAAAAACAAATACAATATGAATACGTAGATGGAAAAAAAAAATTATCGATCATTATTTGAAAAGTCACTTGCCTTGCTGTTACGGCGCTGAACAACTTCCTTCAAAGACAGTCAGACTGTCAAACCTGACCCCAGCTCAACCTAGGTAATGACAATAAACACTTACCATTGACTTGGTAGTCGCTGTAGCTAACCTTAGCTGGATGGGGCTACATTTCCAACCAAAGTGAAGAGGCTGACCACCTAGAGGTTATCACTATTAATAATATTTTTATTTGGTTTTAAATTCATAAACCGTTTCGAAACAGAGATCTAGGCAAATGTAATAGTTGAAGTTCTTTTTATCAATAAAATATTCACAAATTTTAAGATTTTCCTAAAATCTATAAAGGGGAAAGATTTGATTGCTTGTTTGTTTGTATTCAATAAGCTTCGAAACTACTGAACCGATTTTGATGAAAGTTGGTATAGGGATAGTTCGAGACCCGGGGAAGGACATAGAGTAATTCTCCTAGGGGAAAAAAATCCCACGGGAAAACAAAAATAAGGCGGGCGAAGTCGCGAGCGGAAAGCTAGTAGATAATAAATAGGTGATCATTACATTTTTGTACAGAACAGGGAAGCTCTTGGCCTTCATCTCTTCTGTTGGTATTATTTATTACTTTATTTGTCTATTATTACAATAAGCTGCACTGCAATAGTAGTATAGTACAGTATATTATAAACTACACAAAGGTTTGCTATACACTTAGATCATCGGTGGACACCAGTTTTAACAAAGAATATGAGTATTCATACAAAATAATTATGTGCATACAATATGTGGGTATCTAATAAAAATGTGCGCTCTGTGTGAATAGCGAGAACCATGATTGACAATGAGTGGGGATGTGTGCGTTATCTATCACCTGCCACCGTTACTAATATAGGCAATCATGTATGTACAGCGCGTTAGCAAAATGCCGCGGACAACTATTTTTCTTGCATGCCCATGCTCGATAGTTGGCAACACATAAATAGGATATACATATATTAATCAGACGGTAAGCGACGAAAAGGCCGAAGGTGGGAGTGAGCTTCATCTGGACTCCTCAACAACTGAGGAACATGCTATATTTGCCGGAGCACAACAATGCTATTAACAACAACCAAGCAGAAAATCTCTTGCCCCCATTCGGACTCGAACCCCGGACCTCCCGATTAATACCGGGTGGTCCCAACAAACAGACCGCATAGTAGAAGAACAAAATTAAAACTGTACAAAATAAATAGTATGTAAATAAGTATAGTCGAAAGCTGTTACTATATAATAAAAATAAGTAAAGTAGTATCAGTGCGAACTGTAGTTATAAAGTCTTTAAAAAATTATAGATCAGAGTAAATAGAACATACCTACAACATTATGAACATGTAAAAAAACTCTAAAGAAGTAGAAAAATAAACGGAACCTTGCCCTAAAACCCATTCCCCTAAGTATAGTTAGCAAAGTAAATGGAAAGCAAGATGACGGTAAAAGAAGGAACAAGTATGTACAGTCAGCAACACGTCAAGCTTTACATTTGCGTTACGAAAGCCGCCGCAATACGAGCGTCATAAGGGCGGTCTCAAGGTCAACATGTAAAGCCTAGCGTGTTGCTGTGTGCACAATGAAAGTGCGAGAGGAATGAAATGCGTGAAGTGACCCCCTTAGATAAAAGCCACACGCTAAGTTTTCCGCGCAGTCGTTCCGTAGAAAAAATGTATGGAGATGACATTAGCTGCGGAAAAAATAGCGTGTGGCTGTCACAAGCTAATGTCATTTCCATAGATTTTTTGCGGAATGACTGCGGACAACTTAGCTTGAGGCTTTTGTCTAAGGGGTCAGGTATGAAAGGTCATAGTGAATAAAGGCTCTGATATGTCAGAGGTGTAGCAGGAAAATTATAAATAAAAAGAAACTACACCACTGTGGAGGTTAGATATAAAATGGACATAATCATCGCGTTTTCTGCAATTTAAAAATCATATAGATAGATTTACTACAACATGTCACAGTCAGTATGTAGTCAATATTCCTTTTCGTCACAGTAGCCTTTCAGCCTATTCCCATCCAAAACGCCCCCATCCCGACAGTCCGTCAATGCCGGCTGATCGGAACACATTTTTAAATCTGTTTATTGTCTTTTTTTTCGCTCGCGTTATTCAAATTCGGTTTCATTCAGAAACAATACAACGAAACTGGGACTGGGACATTACACAATAACACTGAGTGTTTGTACTGGCCGCGCGCTTGTTTGGAAAAAAATAGGAAACACACAATCGTTTCGTTCAGAGTACAGAAAGAAATACAAATAAAAATATTAACATTTATTTTATACCTTCGTCAAACACCGGCTTTCGGTAAGTGATTAATTCTGTAGCTTTTTACTGATTTGCCACTTTTGCGTAACGTTTTCATATTTCGTAAATCGACAAGTTTGTTCCAAGTTCATTGATAGTTGTTAAAGTGAAACTTCTTTTACATCGCCTCAAATTTTTTCGTTCATCTATCGCATAGCGTATAAACATGAGATCCTTAATTTCACCACTTCACATGGGTCAGGATTGGTCTATGCGTTATAGATCTTCTACTTTAAATCTGTGTGGCAGTGGTTCGATCCTGGTTTTGATTTTGTTTTTATTTTTGTTTATTTTATTAATTTGTTTTTTGTAATTACTTTTTCGTTTGTCTTTATATTCATTAGTCTATTAACTTTTATATTACCTAATAATTTTCATTTCAGAAAACGCTATTTTAATACCCTAATTTAAATAATTTTCCGGAAATTATCAGTTAAATGGCTCGATCAAAAAAAAGTTTCACTTGCATGCTTGACCAGCCAGCCAGCCTTGCCAAACCGATCAGTCCTGCGACTCCCGCATCCAGCGGCGACTGCTTTATTGTAAGGTAATACAGCTGATAATTGCATAGCTTCTAATGTCGCTTACGCGCTGTAACCGAAATAAAACGTTACTTTTACACGTTTGATTTGATTTTCGGTTATCTGGGGTACAACATAAAAAATGTATTTTTGCAATTTTCTAGACAATAAAAATGCACGTGTATTGCTAAAACTTTGATTATGAATTTTAGAACCATATGTTTTATATTTATGACAGTACAGTAAATCGAAATTGTTCGAAAACGGGAAAGTAGCGCCTTAAAGAGTTTTGTTAAAACTGGTACCTATACCACTTTCTTGGCCGACTGTACCTGTAGCATTTTCATTAAAAATAATTTTTCCTTATAAAATGTATACCCAAGAACGGGACGATTCATAAGTCGTGCAACAAAATGGTCGTTTCGACCGCAAAGGGTTTTAGAATAAAAAACATTACGAACGTCATACGTGCAGGCCGGAAACAAACGTTTGGTTAATTATAAGTCATTTGTTCCGGTAAGATTAGATTCCTGTACACAGCGTTTTGTACTATCGTCTTATCGCCACACCAAATGTCTTGTTGTTTTATTGTTTGTTTCAATTGAGGGGTCCGTAGTTCCCTCATGCGCGACTTGCCCTGCGCCCTGTGCGAAATTCATTCATTTAAAACACTTGTTTTTAATATTTACATAATTATATCCTTTAGCTTAGTCTTATCTCGATAGTTATGATTGGTAGATTTATTTCCGCAGATACTTTATTGAACGTCATAAATAAATTTACATTGCTGACTATACCCGCCAAATAATTATATACGAGTACACCACGAACTCGGGCTTTTCTTGAATTAAAGTTTCTTGTACAGCGCCTAAAAGCTATCAAACACAAACTACGACTTTTCTGTCTTTCACCGCAATAAGCCTTATTTTCTATCGATAGCGATATATTTATAAGCATTCGATTAAAGTGACATTTTAAATATTACTTTTTTTATAATTTGATTTGAATAAATAAAGAATGAGCGGAAGTATAAAAAGAATAAAGAGTTTGGGAAACTTGTACAGAGTTCGGCAAATTTTTTTATCCGTCCGAGACGAAATGTTTTTCTTTCATTGATTTATTCATTTCTCAAGTTATTTCGCATATTTAAGGATGATGCGGTCTCAAGTATAAAAGCTAAAGGACTAAGCCTAAGGACTTACTGAATTATTTTTTTTTTATATAGAATAAATAGGCTTACGCTTGATCGCAATCTCGCTTGATGTTAAGCGATGATTCAGTCTGCGGTGGAACGCGCTTGCCTAGTAAAAACCGATTCACAATGCTTTTAGTACATTATCTACATAATTATCCTTATTTTCAATAAAATCCTATAACTTAATAATAATTTTTACTTATTTTTTCAATTTATTCAGAACTAGCTGCTGCCTGTGACTTCGCCTGTGTCCCCAGGGAACTCATTACAATTCAGGATAAAATGTAGCCCATGCCTTTTTCAAGGGCTTAAGCTATATCTCTACCAAATATCATTAAAAATAGTTGAGTGGTTTATAAAGAGCTTAATTCTTAACAAATTTCCAAGGAATCTGTGAAAGTTGCTCAATTTAATGTTGATTACTACTTTGGCATAAGCTCGGTCGGTAGCCCAGTGGTTAAGGCGTCAACACTCGGTGAATGTTGAATTCGCAGGTTCGTTTCCCGCCCGAGAAGAGTTTTTTCTTGTTTTGATGTCTCACATTCTTTCTTGACAAATTTCATGAGTAGGTCAACAGGAAGGTTCAGTAGGTTCAGATTTACAAGCAAAATCGCCAAACTATGCGATATAAACGCTCATATCTTGTGATCGCGTTTACTTACAAGTTTGGTTATTGTTACACAGCTGGAAACATTGGCGGATACAGGGGGCATGATGATAATGCCCCCCTCCCCAATAAGTCAGAAATTCCATAATTCAAGCTCATTTTAATAATTAAAAAAATATTTATTCCACAACTTAATTTTTTGTATTCTTGTGATTTTAACCTTGTCAGGATGATACACCCCCCCCCCCCCCCCCCTCCCATTCCCGCCAAAATGAAATCTCGAATCCGCTCCTGGCTGGAAGATATCCTTACATATTATAAAACAAAGTCCCCCGCCGCGTCTGTCTGTCTGTTCGCGATAAACTTAAAAACTACTGCACCGATTTTCAAGCGGTTTTCACCACTCGATAGCGTGATTCTCGAGGAAGGTTTTAGTGTATAATTTTTTAAGTTTTTGTATTTAGTTCCGTGTACATTAACGATATTTGTTTAAGATGTCGGCAAAAAATAAATTAAGGCGAAACATAGTTCGCGGGCGCAGCGAGTTCGATACAAATTTCAGTTTGACATGTCTATACGCGCGCCTGGTTATCGCTACATTCTCCATTTTTGTATTAAATTATGAAATCATCCCACAATTGCGAGCTATCAGTCGCAGAAGCAGCACGCGATCCCATTTCTATTATTTTTGTTATAAAACGTTCCGTTTGTTCGTGAGAGGGTGGGCTCTTTAATTCCGGCCATCTGTTCATTATTATTTCAACGCACACACTCACACCGACTTGTGCCGACCAATATTATATTTTTATTTAGCAGGATGCATTCAAAGCACGCCATCCGTGTATTATTCCACGGAGAACAATAGACATTATAATAATAGAGAACAGCTATTTGTATAAGAGCATCGGAGACTACTCTTAGACGCTGCAAAGCGATATAGTGAGTGTTATCAAATGAATGCGATACTACAGAAACAGAATGCCATGATGGGGTCAGTCGTCGTGGACTGCGCCTCTATAAGGCAGGAACACACGACGCACACATGCATACATGGTGCGACATTCAATTAAAAAAAAAACAAGTAACTTAATTATACCCATTTTGTTGTCCTTACGGCAATTATGAACGGCCAAATTACCGAAATTGTTTCCTATAAAACTGAGATGAATATACTGGGACGTCATTATTATTTTATATGAGCCGACGAAAGTCATTAACGGTATTGAAAGCTTTAGTGTGTATGATTAATAGTTGATTAACGTCATCCTATTGACAAATAAAAAATAAAATATGGTTACTTAAAACGTATAAATTATGCCTCACATACATCGTTCTGGCCAAAGCTCTTGCTTTTGATGGACGGTGTTTAATTTCAATGATTGATTATTGCCACGTGAATAGCTTGTTTGAAAAAAATGTTTTTTGTAATTATTCTTGCGATTATTTAAATTTTTCTCTAAAGAAAATTCAACATTTTGTTGATTAAAAATTACCCGAATTGATCCGTTGTCGAATGTTGCGCTTAGCAACATAGGTATTTAGCAATCCGTATTTATTTATGGAGATTTACTATTTCTTATCCATCGCTCACCTTTAAGTTTATTCTTGAAACCAATTCTGATCGATCAACAATTCTATTCTATTGTGTTTTTGGTACTGTTGAGCTCCAAAACTAGCGTTAAATTGGAAGCCAATTGTGCAAATTTTGTGTGAACCATTATATGTTATTGAATTGACGCAAAATCCAATTCGGCGCTATTGTTGCAGCTCAAGAGTATTGGTAAGAGAGTATTGCAGCTTAAAAATTGGGTACCTTTAAGATGGTAATTGGTAATAAACGATAAGACTGAAGATTGAAGTGAGCTTTTCCTGGATTTCTCGACAACAGAGAGACTTGCTCTTGCTATCAACAAGACGTAGTGGTAGGCTCACACACCTTATGCAGGAAGCTAACCAACCTTTAAATCGTCAATATTGCGGTATGCAATGACGTCAACACAAATGTCAAACCAACAAAACACATTTTATTTGTAACTTTACAATGGGCCTACATGAAATTATTATTAATTGAAAAAGTATGTCACAAGAATATCGCGTTACAATTTAGCGCACGAGGCCGTTCCGCGCACCCCATTATAATAATCTGCGCGAAAGCGAGACAGAAACAATATTAGAAAGGAACAATCGTTGCCATTACGTCGAATAAAAAGAAAAGTTATTATATTTTTTATTGGAGAGGGCCGCCACCCCAGCAAGAGGGTTATTTTTATTTTATTTGAAAAGTTTACTTTCCATTTGTTTTAACTTTTATTCGCGCCGGACGAGGGGCGATATTTGCTTGGCGCGCCCGTTCATGCACGCACTCAATGAGTCACTAATGCGTACGGTATTATTGTATTTTTATATTTAAACTTTGCGAGGAACATTAAAATGAGAAAAGTTTGTCGTATCGGGGATGGCCGCGACACGGCTCGCAGATTCGTTTTATAACACCTCCGCCGTTGACAGTGGGGACACATTTATTGTAAATGGCTTTACCAAAGCTCTGCCGCAACGTTGTAGAAGCAACCAGCAAAAACAAATTTGACACTTTTGTTGTTTTGCACACCACTGTTGGGTCGAGAGCCGTTTCGCCGCTGGCCAGACGTGCCGTGTTGGTATAAAAAACATTGTTATTGCATGGATGTGCATGATTGTTCATATAGCTTCTAGGTCGTGAAGATAACACTCGTACATTTTAATCGACATTAAATTTTGATGGGAGACACATTTTTGATAGGTACCATGGAATTTTGTTTTATACAGCACATTACTGCCGCGGCCCGCAAATGCAGCATTGCCGAACGATTGTACTGTGAACGAGGCACGCACCACAGAGTGTTCGGTCACAAAGAAAAGTAGCTTTGTGGTTCGTTTATGGTCAAGGCGTATTTAATTTCGTATTTAAATATCTGTTATGCAGTGCATTTCTTAAACATACGTGTAAATTAAAAACGATAAACAATTTTTGATAGGTTTTGCTGCTTCGTGTACCTACTCGTTTATTGGGTGGTTAAAAAATATCTTCAACATAGTTTGGACTCATTTTGTATAATTAAAATAAGTCAACACAAATTAAATATAACGACGATAAAAATAATGGATTCGTCGCGCTTAATATCGATTTCTCTTTTTTGTTTTTTTCTTAATCGTGTAATGGCGGTTATGTTTTTAAATAAATTACCAAAAAGTTTGTAAAATCGTGAGTGCAAGTGTGCAAGAAAAAATCCTCTGCTGTAGCATTCTTGAGTAATAATCATTTGATGAAAAATTCCACATAGCCAGTAATGTTAATGTAAGCATTAGATTTATTTTCTGAAACTTTCCGTTTTCTGCAGGAAGTGATCGCAAATGGTCACTTCGCAATATACTATATCAGGTGATGTATAAAAAAATAAATATGAAATATATTCAGCTGACATACAAATTAGCTAAGTAATACCAAGTGTATTACTTATTGTTATTTTATAAGTAGATGGAAAATGATAATACCCCAGTCACTTTGTCACTTTAAATATATGGTATACTGTTTTATTTTTTAATAATTTCAATATTCAAAAGAGAGTAGAAAATTTACGTAGCAGGTATAATTTAAAATTCGTAGTCTTGACAAGCATTATAATAATATAGTTTGTGACAGCCCTGTATTTGACTGTATTGAGTGCGGCATTCAACAAAAGGCCGAGCTATGGAACTTTGGACTTGGTTTTTCTACCGTATATAATACTTTTAGCTGCACGAATATTTAAGTAGGTAAGACAAAATATTATTGTAAATAATTTACAAAATGTCTTAGGCATAGCATTCGGACTAAGCATCACTAACCATTTTTCGTTCTATTATCATTTAAGTTTTTCTAATAGCTTTTTGAAAATTAAACTTTTCTCGCCTCTCCATTAGACAACTAAAACTTTGGTAAAAACAGAAAAATCGTCAATAACTCGTATCTGTTGCGTGTTGTTACAAAGCGAAGACGCTGTTTATTTAGTTCAGTATAGCTTACACACCATCTTTTAAGTCTCCCGTGTGTGGCCTCACAAAAGCAGCCGGGAACTTAAATATTAGTTATCGACTTTTACCACTCGGTAGGTGTATTTACTTCTAAAAAATAAAGTAGTTCACAATTTTAACAGGCAAACCAAAAGTGCCACAGTAGACTGCACGTGGTGCTTGCGACGTGTTTACTTACGAACAAGAGCGTGCGAGGGGGAGGCAAAACACATCTAATTGATATAAAAACATTGACCCCGACACAGTACGATTTTCAAGAGATATTCTCAAACCATAAAACTGTTTCACACGGCCATGTGAAATATTTAACTTAATATTATAAGTAAACTTAAGACCATCACTGGCCCTTCGATTACGATGATCAAATGCTCTTGACACTTAAATTATATCTCGTCTAATTTTGCTAAAGCATCGCTGCGATTTCATTTGCAATATATGTGAGGAATTTAAAGTATTTTGTAAGGTATTGATTGATACCAAAAAGTACACTCAAAGGCATAGTTGGCCTGCATTTTTAATGGAGAGTTGATTTCAACAGATTGTATTGATAAAAAATATTAAGAGTCCAGTGTTTTAAAATAGTTACATTATGGAACTAACAGCATCTTCGGAATTAATTTATTGTGAATAAGCTATACAATGACAATGTTCTAAATAACGAACCAAGGCAAATGCATAATAATAATAATTATCATATTATAAATATACCTTTGCCTGGTTCGTCGGTTGTGTTCGGTCGTATTCAGTGGAAACAGTTTTTAAATAAAAATTATACTATACATACGCAATAACCATGTGCATTTTCTGAAAAAAAAGACCCTTCTACTACTTCTACTAGTGAAAAGGTTCGCAACAAATAGGAATTTGAACGATAATAATTTTTATGCGATCAATTATGAACTCAATCTTTTCCGCCACACCTCCCATATCCTCCAAATATTACTAGACAGTAATAAAGCAATTTACTTACCGCCGCTTTAGTAGTCTCCATTCCCAGTCCCATATTTAAAAATACAACAAAGTTATTAATCCCATACCCAGTCTCATATTTAACAATACTACGAAGTTATTAAAATTAGCAGCAAATTGCTAAAAAAATATTCATTTGTAATGTATTCTAGTTTTTACAGTCATATATATAACTACATGAAACTGGTCCTTTAATATATCTTCACTATACTATTTAAAAATTGTACTACTCGTAATGCTATCTACTTTTAGTTTGTGATAGGAACACAAATAAGCATTTTATAACTGCTTCCTATTTCGTATTTTATGATGTTGTATTTTTGTAGTTGACGCAATTATATTTGCTCGTTGCATTGCTAATAGAAATTCATTAATTGTATATATTTTGATCGAATGCTCGCAGCAAATTCTTTAGATCTTTCATCAATAATATGTTGCTATTAAAAATTTTCATTATTTTGAACATGACGTGATAATTCGTTTTGTGTTTGAAAGTTCTATTGATGCGAAGATAGAAAAATATCTTAAGTATCAAATTGTAGAGATCGTAGTAGCTTATTTCAATTAGCTACAATATTACAATATAGTAGTAGACCCTGTGTGGCTCCTTTCACACTGTCTGTTCGTCCTTTGTTTAATATATACATTTCTAATGTATACATTTGAATACTCAAACGTAGGGTCGATGCTGTTGGTTCCCGAAAATAAACAGTAGTGTCCGTTCAATATTTGATTTCTGGCAATAATTTATGGACGCATCTTCATTTGAATAGTTTTGTAGCAATCAGGTAGGTAGAATAATTATGTGTTATTAAAGATAAATTTTTAAAGGTTTTCTCATACCTAATTTGTAAAAAAATAGTGATTGGCGACCAAGTTAAAAGTACTCATTTTCATATTTATGAACCACGGGAACCACGCAGACGTGCTAATGTAAATAAAACGTGCGAAAAGATCGCTTAATAGGTGAATAGCATCAAAATAAAAATATTTTACAACCTCTAAGAATGAAACAATTACATAATCGTGTTCCACGTGTATAACAAAAACAGACAAAAAAATTGACAGCTTACTTCAATACTTTGATAAGATTCATTTAAACATAGCTAATTAACGGTTGTCGATCGTACGTACATACACTTGATACTAAAAATATTTATAAATATATTATTATCTAAATGAAAAGATTAAAAGGAATAACTGTTAAAAATAAATTAATAGCTAAACCAAAATTACTCCCTTTCTTCAAATATAATACCTATTTGCACAGGCCCGTTTTTCATTGGGATTTGCGAGGACGGACGTCATCTCGCAGAAGGAGGCCGCGGAGAGGGAGCGGGAGAAAGATCATCAAGCCGCTCCCATCCGCCGCAGACGGACTGGCAGGCGAAGATAGCATTCGCGCAAGCGATGCCCGTCTAATGGCCCTGGAGGCCTTCGTGCGCGGTTGGCCCCGTGCACGCCGCCATAAGGCCCTCCGTCTGGGGATTGCCCTGGTGTTCTCGGGCAATCCCCCCTTGGCGATAGCCCGACCATCTAGGTCGGGCTTGCCCGGGCGTGCTGGTAGTGGTAGTCGCAGTGTGAGTGGACCTTATCATGCGCGCCCATAAGGACAGGGAGAACACCGGGGGTTTAGTGGGTCGGCCTGGCACTCTGCCGGGAGAGCCCCACACACGCCCGCCGTCTAGCCAACGGCGGGTACGGTGCGGTTGCGCATTTCCCCCGGAAAAAAAAGGATGTATAGGGAGAGAAATATTCCTTAAAATTGCCAATACCTTTATAAGCGTTAAGCAAAAACAGCTGAGCAGTAGTATTTTTAAAGATCTGCATAATGCAGATCGATTGATTGATGCACTTTCAACTGCAGCTTCGCTTCAATTCGCAGCTTACCTGCAGTTTGAAAGCGCAGTATACACAAGCCCTCAATCCATGTCAGAAGACATGGTCATTCAAGATTATAATATATGTGCAACTTGAATGTAACACTGAAAATGATACCAGTATTACATAACCTTTCAATAGACAGAAAATGTAATAGTATTTCAAAACACAAATTCTTGTCCCTAACCGCGGACAAGTCGAAATCGTAGGGATGTACAGTCACGGTATTAAGGTGCAAACAAACTGGGCTAATGTGATGCCACGTATGTGATGTTACGTACATCAGAAGACGTCGGTCTTAATAGAAAATGTATGAAAAATGAAGACATGGTCATTCAAGAAGACATGGTCATTCAAGATTATAATATATGTGCAACTTGAATGTAACACTGAAAATGATACCAGTATTACATAACCTTTCAATAGACAGAAAATGTAATAGTATTTCAAAACACAAATTCTTGTCCCTAACCGCGGACAAGTCGAAATCGTAGGGATGTACAGTCACGGTATTAAGGTGCAAACAAACTGGGCTTATGTGATGCCACGTATGTGATGTGACGTCCATCAGAAGACGTCGGTCTTAATAGAAAATGTATGAAAAATGAAGACATGGTCATTCAAGAAGACATGGTCATTCAAGATTATAATATATGTGCAACTTGAATGTAACACTGAAAATGATACCAGTATTACATAACCTTTCAATAGACAGAAAATGTAATAGTATTTCAAAACACAAATTCTTGTCCCTAACCGCGGACAAGTCGAAATCGTAGGGATGTACAGTCACGGTATTAAGGTGCAAACAAACTGGGCTAATGTGACGCCACGTATGTGATGTGACGTCCATCAGAAGACGTCGGTCTTAATAGAAAATGTATGAAAAATCATTATTTAGAACTACACTTAGCTTACGTGACGTCGTTCACGCGACCAATCACATAACGTGACGTGGCATCACATAAGCCCAGTTTGTTTGCACCTTTATCGTCACGTGGTACAGTGTACAATTTACCGGGACAGATCAGTGGCTTTGCAAAAATGAATGCCGACCTTGAAACTTTCTAAAATTATCCGCGGCAATCAATTGTTTACCATTCAAATTATAATTCAGGAATGGTGCCAAACTATGTTATTAAATAAAAGTGTTTCAATTATGACTTCTTTTCAGATCATATCTTTGCAGCAACGAAGTATGATTTCACAACCTAGTAACACGAGTGAATCGAGAGTAAAGTTAATTCAAAACTCCATATTGCCCTTTTAAAAACATTAATCAATCAGTCCTTCTGTACAATACCTTCCGTTTCGTCAGCGTGCTAATTGTCACGTGAAAATAGATTTTGACTACATTTAGTTTCTAATTTAGTAACGTAGCCCAAATCTACCGCAACCCAGCTGAAAAGAGCTCAAATTAAGATTTAAAAGGTTTTCTAAATCTACCCACGGCAGCAGACGAAAAGCTTAAAATGAAACTATTTCAGCTTTTCGCGACTGCATTCTTCAATTAACAAAGAGTTATTTGGAATGACAGATCCGGAATAAGTAAGAGCGGCACACAAAACTAATGCCATTCGTGGTTTCGCAATGTAAATATATCCAGCAGGCACATTATACTACAACTGTTTAATTAAAAAAGTAACAAAAAGCTTTTCCTTGTTGAAGCTTTTGGATTTTAAATATAAATTACAGTCAGATATTGAACGAAGGCGTAATCACAATTTTTCTATGAAATTAACATTAAATGCAGGCATCTCTACCATTGTATTAGTATGAAATGTAAACCACTGCATAAAAACTTCCTTGGCTCTACACCAATGTTTAAAACATGAACGACACAATTACTATCGCACAATATGCCATGACATCATAATAAAAAGCTTTTATATTTTGCATTGCGAGCAAATGGTTGCTTGAATGTAAAAATATAACAATGCGACTTGTGGCGACTTCGTAACTGTCATTTAAACCATCTGCCGAATGTCAATCGACTTCGACTACCGCAAACATATTTCCTCCACTAAGGTGATGATTTAAACTAAATATCAGTCGCTTACACTGCCGTGTGGTTGCATATGAAAAGAAGCATGAAAGTGTAACTATAAGTTTACTGAAAAGTAACTACAAAATCTACGTAGAGCCGAATTCAATCGGCCGGCCAGAACACGGATGGGTCGTTTAGCAGCAGGTGACGTAAGTACCTATACAAAGTACGTAACAATAACTACAATCGGGTTTAAATTATGAATGAAGTTTCGTAAAATTTTAGCCCGAATACAGGCTTGTAGAATATTATTAAATATTCTGCATTTTGCATCCACGTTAGCCAAGAATGATCCACCTCGATATCGCGTATCCTATAACGCTTAGAGAATACAGGTCCGAAAAAATCTTTCAACGACCACACTTTTATAATTTAGCTTCAGCTCGAAAAGATTTGCCAAAAGTAATGGTAGTGTCAATATTTGATGTAAAACAAATCAGTTTTGGGAGAATAAAACTCACGCGGCGGCGGCGGACGAAGGTCTACTCAAAGAACCGCAAATAATATTATACATCGTGAATGAAGAAGAATGTAATCTTAAGGTACCTACGTTTAACGTACCTATTATTTATATGAATGATTTACATTAAACTTTTCAAACAAATTTGGACATATATTTATTGCCTTATTAAAATTATGCCTTATAAATATCATACGAAAAATAAAAACTATGTTCTCGTAATTTAATATATGTAGCTAAAAAATTAAAACTCAGTGCAACAAAATGTTGCCTAAATTACATATTATTTGCTAATTATAATAAACGAGGCATTTGTAGTCCGATTAAGAGGGTAATTTCTCTAAATAACAGTTATACACAATTAATTACAATTTAAGCATTACGCTTAAAAATGCATATTTATTAGCATAATTTAGTGAAAACTTCTGTGCAAACGGAGCATACGGTGGCAGCTGCGTAATATATCGTTTAATTGCTTTTACAGGAGAAACGTTTTGTAGGCTCATTTGAACATGAAATTATTAAAACTTCAAACGTCTTAATAGTGTAAAGCCGAATTTAGCTATTTGTACGCAACAAAATTAAGAACTAGACTACAAGACAAGACAGTAACAGTCATTGTCACGGACAGTAACAGTCATTACTCGTCTATAAATAATTTACTCGTATACTGTCACTCTTTGCTCTATTATATCATGTAAAAGTAGTCAATTATTCTCGATGTTTCGGTTTCAGTTTAATATACTTTTATATATACACGGACCTGAAAAAAAAATGGTGGGTCCACGACTTTTCTTTTGTAGTTCTTTTAATAACTCCGAAATACACCTATTTCCCCATTCCATCCGCCCTTTCCTTTGCTGTCCACGACAGTCATATAGTAGCAACATTTTGTATAGGTGTTTTGGCCATTTACACTCTACAATTTAGTTCTACTAAACTCTCTAGCAAAACGATGACCGGACACGATAAAAAACATTAAGCCAAAATTAAGCATCATTACTATGTCGATTGCCAGGGAACAATACCGATTCTTTGATACATCACTATCCACGTACGTACAACAACACAATAATATAATGTATATTATTTTAAGAACTGGAGCGCTCCACATTTTTATTACAGCACGCTCAATTAACTCTTATAATTAATTCACGACGCCATAAACAAAACGAAATTAATATATTCGTAAAGTTGGCTGTTAAATTTTACGAGCTCTGTTGCATGTACTAGAAACGATATACTATGTTCTAGTTTGCGTAATACAAACTTTGACGATTCTTAATTATTGGGACGACACTGACATCCCAAACATTGTATGAACTATTACAAAAAATCTCACTGACGCCATCACAAAAATTATGACAATTGATTTGTCATCATTCAACGCTTCTGGGATTGCACCACAGGAGGATGTGGAACACACACCTGTGGATTGAACGAAATCTAAATAGTGAAAAAAAGTTCGCCTAGTCCGATTGATCGAACTATGCGGTCGAACCACCTGGCCACAGGGGCATTTCTCGAGGTATATACAGTCAGAAATATAGGTATACATAAAACCTTATAATTAAACACTAAAGATAACACCAAGAGTTATAATAGGATCGGATAAGTAATCGGCTGATTTACAACAGCTGAATCATCATCACAGCTCATATACGTCCCCACCGAGGGGCACGAGCCTATCCTAACTAGTTAGGGCGATTAGGCCTTAGTCAAACCACGCTGGCCCAGTGCGGATTGGTTGACTTCACATGCACCTTTGAATTACTTCGCAGGTGAATGCAGGTTTCCTCACGATGTTTTCCTTCACCGTAGGAGCGTCAGATAAATGTACATATGAAATTCGTCAAACGAAAATCACATTGGTACATAGCAGGATCGATCGCGGGCGTCCCGATACTACTCGGAGCACAGTCCAGTGCCGAGGCCACAGCGCCACCGACGCTCTACAGCAGCTGAATATCGATTTCAAATCGCAGGAAATAGGAATCACAATTTTTTTTTTTTGTTTCATAATGTGCCTATTGATTTCATCGATAAAAAAATATTCAACAGTAGGTACACACATAGTCTCTGTTTCAAAATGTGAAATGGATTCAAAAACAACGTTCAGATAGATACGCAATACTTACTAGAAATTGGATAAAATACCGGACTCAACGGAGAAATGCAGTAACTTACCTTTACGGTGACGTTTGGTGAGCTAATCAATTCGTAGATCTGTGAAATACGTACCTGTAAACAAAAATTAAACATGATAAAGCATACCCTCGTTTATATACATCTGTCACGCGAGATCTATCAAATTCCGTTGAAACGAACCAAACATAGAGATATACGATATTAACCTGATGATCATAATATGAATTATTGAGATCTTGAGGAACAAACAAACATCATAACTCCTACAACGTCATATGAAAATAGAGCGACATTCATTGACGTTTTATAAACACTAGTTGCGAAAGCACTTAACGGGGAAAAGTTTCGAGATGGAGCGTTTTATTAAAACTGGGTAATTGCAAAAAAGTTCATTTGGTTCCTCATTTTTATATAAAAAGCGGCGGCCGGACGCGGATTCTGAAGTTTTTAAATTAAATTATACCGGTGTTGTCATTTTCTCTACGTAGCGGAGGCAGCATAAATGCTGACAAACTGAGCGTAGAACTATTCAGACTTTTCTATTATTATGTCAGTATATTTAAAACAACCGGGGTGCCTTCGCTAGCTGCCATAAACTCATACATATTTTAGATACTTAAACTACCTCTATGGAAATTTAAAATGGATTTTTAAAATTTAAAATAGTTCCTAATACGACCCTATTACAAACATATAAAATACTAGGTGACATATTTTTTTTTTATATTTTCCAAATTCCTGAAAGACTTGTTTTACTGCACATGCCAACCTTGGCTTCACACTGATTAAGGCAATATAACACTACGGTAAAATCAAATCAGTTGGATTATCAATAATTCCATTTAATTGCGATCTGAACAACTGAACGTCAATGTTTTGTCAAAATATTGAAGATCTCCGACAGTCTTTAGTCTCATTCACTCATTCACTTATCTGCATATATGAGATTTAAAAAATCTGAGCGATTTTTTAAAATTTTCCTTTTATATAAAGCTTGTCCTGACAATAACGAACACAAAAGAAGAATTATCCAATTTGGTGCAGTTAGTTCGGTAGTTATGCGCGTACATTTCGGAGATTTATTTTTATTTATACACGGTTATTTTTTTATCACCCTGGAAAATTTAAGGGACGCTTCACGACATGGTATTCGAATGATTTAAATATGAATTAAAAAAAATAACTCACTTACTTAATTTTATATTAATTTTATAAAAATTCCAAAAAATGCTGCACTATAGTTGAGGGCAGCATTTTTTGAGATATTTTTTTTTATTTTTTTTTAAATTGTTGATTTAACTTTTTTTATATGTTTTTTATATATAATAACTGATGTGTCCTGAAGCGTCCCTAAAATTTTCCAGGGTGATAAAAAAATAACCGTGCATATAATTACATTAAAGCAAAGAAAACGTAATATCTTCTACGACAACCATGAAAAAAGAAAATATAAGGAAGAATACAGAAGGGACGTGGTACAATAGTATGAAGTATTCATTTTAGACATAAATAGGTTAATAATGATTTTACGTAATATAGCATAAACACTATACCTACATATATGCCACAAAAGTGTGGCAACAGTTAAAAACACGCAAAACATTACTATACTCGTAGTTACTAAGCTGTAGGTACTTGCCTATATATTTGTTTTAATAATCCTAATGCAATATTTTAATTACAAATAATAAACATTATTGGTAATGCGCGCATGTTTACATTAGCACAACTCGAGCATTGTTCGCGAGTGCTTTCTTAGTCTTAGCGCAACAAGGCGCATAATAAATACTTGCTTAACACGTATAAGTAATGAATAACGTAAGTACGAATTAATATCAATCATTAATCATCTATAATGATATTTGTTATGTAAAAAAGGTAACTGATTGACAATGTGCTAAACTACAATTTGTTTCAAGCGCTCAATTTTGTTACGTACGAAATTTATTGATACATCTTAAAAAATGTCGATTTTTCCATACAAATTTTCTAGCTGACATCTTTCCTTATCAAGGTTTTCCTTAGTGCTAAAGATGCCGACTTTCAATTTCATTAATCAATGTGTTTTAGATATTACTTGATAAGTCAGTGTACCGTAAATAAGACGAAGTCGGTACCCTAAATATTAATGTTAGTCAATTCATTCAATAGAAACGTTATTTAGCTTTTTTTCCAAAAAAAATTAATTTGTTATTTTAAAGTTGGAAACAAGTAGGGTCAACATGGAACAAATCTGTCTAATAACCATCAATGTAATTATCTACACTATCATTATCCACTGGAAAGTCCGTGGGGACTATAGTCCCCAAAATCTCGATCTTCTCGCCCGACCTGGGTACTATGGTACCCAGTTCCCTTTGCGTAAAACCGCGCGGTGTGATAAAAAAATCGCGAAAAATAAAATATTTTCTCTATGGCTTTATTCCTTTGTCAATAGTCTCTTTCATAAGTTGACAGGTCATGTCCAATATGCTGCGTTATCCCTGATGAGCATAGGCTAAAAAAATATTTTTCCTACGGGAAAATATAAAATTCCCACGGGAAAACAAAAACAACGCGGGAGAAGCTGCGTAAAGTAAAGCTAGACTAAAATAACATTAAAACAAAGGCTAATATAAAAAAATTTTGCCTATTAGGTATATCTGGTGAGATAAACGTATAATTTCATAAAAAGGCCGGCTAACAATGAGCTATGTCAAGCAACAATGGCGGACAACAGAAAAAAATAGAACAGATTTAATAAACGCCCGTGGTATTTCGTAAATTCTAACAAACAAAGAATGGTGTTATTTTCAGATGAAATTAACGCACATTACGATCGTACACGCCGTTTCGAATCATGAATCACTTCGGTGTGCGGCGATTGTGCGAGCGACAAAATTATTAGCTTTGATTTCACGCTATCCAAAGTTACTGTGACCATATTTGGCCTTGCAATGTTCTGGGATATTATTTTAAAGGTTGAATTCAATAGGTACTTGAGATTCATCTAAATCGCGGTTCAACTTCAACAAAAACTACTTTGGCACACAGTATCAAAATGACAATTATTGAAGTAAAGACTGTATAAGTCTAACAAGTATTAAATAGCGCAAAAGATAGCTCGATCGATACAGAACAGCGGGTCTATTTTCTAACTAACTAGTACTGTCATTTTTGAAGGGAACTTAATATCCATTACTGCTATTCTATCTAATCGCTAAACTAGTAATGGATATAACGTTTCTTTCAGAAATTCCAGTTCTAGTTAGTAAATACGCTTGTAGAACTAGCATAAAGAGAGTTGATAAGGTGGCCTTTTTCAACCAGAAATCGCCCCGCACCTCAAATCGCTATCACGAACGCCATACCAGAAAAGTCAACGTTAGATATAGCTAATATTTTCCACTAATTCGTGCGCGCGGTTGGTTTTTACAATTAAACTTATTTTATTTTCAATTTAACAATGGCATAATAATCACACCATATGTATATTAAAGGCGTTCTTTTCAATTTGTTGTATTATTTCAAGTGTGGGTACACTTGAAATCTGGAATGGAAAAGTAATTTTAATGTTTACTGGCTGCGTACTGGTATAGCTGTATACAGAACTGAAACCTCACACAATGTCAAGTCTGAGAATGGAGGCAGTAGTAATTTTATTGCGACATAGTTCCAAATATGAAGATAGCCTGCAACTTTTTTGGAGAAGGAACTAATATTAGTCGTTAACCTACATCTAGAGGGTCCAGCGCAGCTTTTCACGGTGACATTTTTACGGTGAGCCCAAAATGGACTATAAACAATCGCACTCATCTTACATCTCAGACCGATTAAGCACGGATACGACTGCCAGGCGTATCTATAAATGTGGCAATTGGAATACGAGTAGAGAACGAACAAGTGATAGACACAGTTAAACCAGAATATGTAATGCGCTTTCAGGCAGCTACCTATGTAAGATTAAATTGGTTTGCTTATTCAAGTTGAATTCAGAACAAGGAAATGCGTAGCCAATCAGTTTATCTCTATCTAAATTCTTAGATAGATATCACAGAATCTGACTTGACGGTATATGTTATTTGATGCATATATGAGGACTCATATATGCATCAAATAGCAAGGTTTTAATTACCTCAATAATCTTATGCTCAAGTAGCAGAGCAATGTCAGATAATAATTATAATCTGCGCATCCACATAAAAAATTTCGTAAGTATATAAAAATTTCGTGTCACAATGTGTGTCCGAGATAAATTCGAAAACTACTAAACCGATTTTGATAGGATTTGACTTAATATGTGCAATTTGGTACAACTTAAAAGATAGGATAGTTTTTATCTCGATTACTGTTCTCTTTATTTATTGTTGCGTTAAACTTTACCGTCTACCAACAATACCTACAAGCAGACGTCATTCGCGATTGATATTTTCATTTACTAATGCTACTTATATTGGCGAATACGGCCAGTAGTTAATCGCTTATAACGTTTAAACATCACGTTTCGTGATGGCTCCATAAGACCGAATAATGCGCGCCAAACGAGACAGATTATCAATTACGATCAACGCTGTACGATTAAAATGTTCATAAGAAAAATTATGTATATTTTGAAGAAGTCTACAGTTTTTGATTTGATTATTACTTTTTTAACTTAAGCATGCATGCAATGGGACTTATTTCAAGTGTCTATAAAGTAAAAATCGAATATTTTGTGAGAATATTTTGCTATTCTAGTAAATATTTTCAAAAGTACAGATAAAGTAAAACTAAAATTGTAAGAAGTTACAAATTTTGGTGCAACCCACGGTAATTGTCGATGCAATAACCGTCTAAGAAACAAAAATATTAGGATTCTGGATAAATAATGAAAAAGGACCAACAATATAAATATAACAAGGTTAAAGATATGTAGAAACTTCAACTTCAACTTTTTTTCTTTTATTGCAGAAAGTTGGCAAACAAGCAAACTGCCCACCTGATGGTAAGTGGAAACAGTTACCTAAAATACATGTGGCTCTTGTGAGATTAGCAGCAAAACTGCAACCCCCACAAGACCCACAGTGTACGTTGCCAACTTGTGTCACAAGATGTAACTCAAAGTCTCAATGAATGAACTCAAAAGGTATCGGTGGTCAGTGTGGTGGACAGTGAGGTGATTCATTTATTTATTTAAGAAGAAGAAGATTATCATTTGGTTGAAGCGTCGGAGACTACTGAAACTCAAATTCATGAAAACACGAAGGAATAATCGCTATATATGATTTTTTACGATACGACGACGCGAAATGACCACCGAAAGAAATTCACAAATATTATTAATTAATTAACGGGCAGTTTGTGTAATTACGAAAATTGTTGAAGAAAAAAAGCCGAGCCGTATGTTTTTGCCGCTACGGGATTCGTGCTCCACTGTCATAAACCGAAAACACTATACTTCCAGTTTAACTACAATAAGATGTTATTATTGACGGTAATTATACGGTTAACGGGTTGACTCCGACTTGGAAATGTAAAAAATATATATAAACAATGAAATAATTGTAACATTAAAAACTTGAAATTATACCCTCTCGACCTATTGGTAATTTTGTATTCACTTTATCATTGCGTGAACTACATAGCGCTGAGCGATTATGAGACAACAACACGAAACATGTCGATAACATAATGATATACCCCTTTAAATAACGTTTCACAATGACATGAAATAGCTATTATAACTTTATGTTGACTAATTGCTAATTTTACTTAATAATTGAAATGAATGTAGAGCAGTTAAGGAATCCTATATATGTATCTGGTATATTAAAGAAAATACAAAAATCTTTCGCTGTCTAACTCCCTGTCCCGTCGCATAGTGCCTAGTATGCTGGCCGCATTGCCCCTCTGTATGACAATGTGAGGTTTTGCGCAAAATAAACGCCAGCCCCGGAGTCACACGAGACGAGGCCAATCTAGTGGACACGTCCTTGACAAAGATTTTATCACCGACCTTATCTTAGCTTAGGAAAATCCTAAGACGTATGCTGTCACTTTTTGTCTTTAACGAAAAGAATGTGAGAGCATGCCACTTACGAGTACCCTAAGCTACGATAAGGTCACTATAGCATGCGCAGCAAATTCAAAGTGAATGTTAAGAGCACTATTAGTACATTACTGCCGCGGTCTATAATAACTACTTTGCTGGTCACGCTTATGATGGCCGACAGCACAGCGTAGCGCAGCTCCAGGCCGACACAGCGCGGTCAGCGTGCAGCGATAAAGGCCGAGATCGTAGGTCAAGGCCTTTACAGTGAGGACAGCAAGGGCTGCAATGATGGCCAAGCTGGAAGGCCTAGAGCGTAGCTAGGCTAGCTCGAGGCAATCATAGCGTGGCCAGCGAAGCACTCATTGTGGGCCAAGGCTTGTATAGTGCTTTACTCAAAAATGCAAGTACCTAATCTAAATAAAACCAGTAAGTAATTTAAATAAAAAATATATTAATTAACTAGAAATTTAATTCCTTGAAACAGAACGGCAAGATCGACTTTGCTCAAACAAGGTTGTCAAAATAATGACCACATGCATTTTTGAGTAAACGTTATTTATTATTTTCGAGTACGTTAACAATCAACATATTATTTATTTAAAGATCCAGTTACTTAGGATCTTCGACTTACCATATTTAACCTAGTCGCTATTATTAATTAACATTATAATGCATGCTTTTATTGCTGATGCCACAAGTAGGCCACGAGCGCTCACCCTCACCCTTGGAACCTATTGGGATATATTCATTGAAGTAACAGATCGCAACAGTGCTATTTATTCAAGCGGAAAATAGAGCAGATCCCATTATAAAATTTTTATATGTCACAATAAACAGAACAGATTTTTCTTTGGAAAATTACAACAAATTTGCCAATTCAACTTTTGTATACATAAAGGGTGAGTCGAATCCTGGAGAACTAGTGTCATAAAATGTTGAAATAAGCTAATTTTGTCCATAGGGAACAGATTTTCATTTTACAAGCCTTTATTTACTTTCACCTGTCCGGTGTCTGTAATGAAATCTTGCAAGTCAAATTTGACCCATTTTCCGGTTTCCGATTGAGCTAAAATTTTGCATGCATATTTATATCGCGTGACAATGCAATATTATGATGATAATGGAGCTGATCTAATGCTGGAGCTATAGAAGGTGGCCATAGGAACTCCGCAATAAAATGACACAGCCCCATCGAGTTTGCGTTAAAACTAGACTAGACACTGCACCATTGAAGGTTACATTTGATTTTTATTGAAGACCACATCAGATTTTTGACGTAGGGTTACCAAATCTTTAGAAACAGGTGCGTTAAAACTAGGCACTGCACTATTGAGAGTTTTAAACTTCAATGTTTAAACGGGCTACTGAATAAAGCCGATTGAGTTCAGTGGAACGAACGTCCGGATGATTGTCAGAGCCTTAATGGACGTTGTAGACTAACTATACATCAATGCCGAATGAATCAAAGACACAGGGGTTTGGACACATCTCCTGTGCTATTTAGACACTTCTTAAGCATTTACTGAAGATGATAGAACTGTTTGTTTTCTACCCATATAGTTTCTTCAAACTTCGGCCACCGGCCGAGTCCTAATCTAGTTTGAGTAAAACCGGGGTCTCAGCTTGACTCCCCATGTGATTGCCGATCGATCTTAGGTACAAGGCAGTTTATTAATTTATTTTTTAAATGCATTTATTCAATTAGTGTAGCCATTACAGCACTACTATTCTTCAATTGTATTGTATTGTATTCTAAATATAACTATATTCTCAGCCTCGTCTAGTGCCATTACGTTATTTCATAAAAGAAGTTCGGCCTATACGTGCCTCGGCCGAATATCTGATTGGGGTTACAATTTCTGAAAACCACACTCAAATACGAAAACCACGAGAAGAACAGATAAAAATTCTGAACCATATAAGCAGTGATTTTTCGAGCGGTGATATTTCTTTAAAGGTGCAGAGAAACATAAATTTGCCCGAGCTATTGTAGCATCTAATGCCACAGAGTCTGGTCACGAAGTGCTTCAGACCTATATCTAGATATTGTGGTCATTGTGCAGAGCAATTGATAATGATGGCTCACCGCGGCCACTACGGCCATTGTTCGGTGTCACAGTTCTAAAGAATAGGCATACAAAAAGCACAGTTAGACTAGCTATAACAGATCGCCAACCGTGAACTACCTACTGTAATTCCATACGACCAATTGCTATGAAATTAGATAATTAATCGTTTTACGTCAATTTATTAACAAATTATGCCAGCGTCATTGTAAAGCTTAGCATCGCTGCCGGTTGAGCGCTATTCACGTCTAATACGTGTATTGCTCACAAATTATCCACCTACCTATGCCGCGTATGTACGGAACTGTTTACATAGTGTCTACATGGTTCACAAAAGAGTGAAAAACAAACATTACGCGTATAATCGTTGTACTCGTGTCATAAAAGTACATTACTGCAGGGGCCGGGAAGTCAGGGATTGCCGGACGAGTAGAACCTTGACAATAATTTCAAGTCCTGCAATCCCATTCCCGCCGAGGTGCTTTTCTCAATAATTGTGAGGAAATAATGAAAGACGAAATACTGAAAACAAATGAGTATAATACGAATATAAGAACGAATAAAGCAATTAATTAATGTTAAACGTAATGTTTGATATATTTTACGCAAATACAGTAGTAGGTATATACAGTCTAGTCATATTTTACGCAACAATACTGTAGATTATGGCTTTTTTTCTCTCAACGAAAATTAAGTATATTTTCGTGTGATGTTATACCAACATTTTAATAAAATTGTTGTCATATTCATATAATATGCTCGAAGAGTGCATTTTTTATGATGTGGTAGCAATTGACTATATGACAAGTTACATAATTCAAGTTATAGATGAATTAAAAAACATTTGAGCAGCCGCCAGAAATGAATGTTCATACTTACGTTCCAGGCCTAGGCCGGTAAAGTAATGCATGAGCCAAGAATTACAAACTTCGTGTCTTCTTTTTAGTACAACAATGCCTACATTTCCGAGCATGTTTGAGAAAAATATTATTAAATGGTTCTTTTGTCAAATTGCTAACATGCATAGAAACGAACCACACCAATCTATGCAGACCAAAACGTGGATTATACTCGTACGTGGAAGAGATATATTCGAAAAAAAAGTATAAATCTGTCCTCATTAATCAGCGAATATATTAAGATACTACTACGATCTACATATACTTAGTTCTTATTCTTGAGTAGTTTCGAATAATTTGAAGTCATAGACGCTTTGAGCGTCCGGGGTTTGAGACCGCCATTTACCGATGTGTTTATCGAATTTCATATATGCATATGTCTGACGCTCCTGCGGTGAAGGAAAACATCGTGTTGTAACCTGCATATATCTGCGTAGAAATTCAAAGGTGTAGGTATGTGAAGTCGACCAATTTGCACTGGGCCTAATCACCCTAACATAGGTGATTAGACCTTAGTATATGTCCCCACCGAGGTATATGAGGTGTGATGATGATGATGATAAACGTTTTGTTTCGGATAGCACCCTTCCTCGGTTATCTGTCATACAAATCGTTGTATATACGCTTGTAGGTTAATATGGAAACTTCGTAATATTTAGAAGCTGGAGTGGGAAATGTCACACATCGCCGACTGTCGCGAGGCCGCTAATGTAATTACCTTGTTAATTTATACTTACAACTGCTGCGTTCTTTTAAATAGGTGACGTCTCATTGAATGCACTCGATATGCTTACGTAAGTAAGTAGTAATTTACCGATATTAGAAAAACCACTCAACGTTCATAACGGGTGGTTATGCTAGGTAATAGAGGAGTCAATGTTCACGAAAATATATTGTTAGAATGTGCAGCTGTAATTATTTCAGTAACGATTTGCTGCTGTACTTTTAATTATTCATATGTTATCCTATAATAAAATAATAACACGTAAATAGAAATGTTTTAAATATGCGTGTCGTTGTAGATTTTAGCTTTTAAGTCACCATATTAATTGCAATTAACTTAATCCAATTACGATTAAAGTTTACTGGTAACGCTGTCTTAATAATTTAATATGATAACTTAGGTATTACCATAACATTAGTATTCTTAAGAATGTTCTATTATAATAAGTATTTACTTTTAAAAAATGCTTGCAATATTTCACATAATAAGTTAATAACACACTGCCTTCGTTGCTTCTGTTCGTTTAAATAGTTTAACATGAGCGCGTTAATAGTGTTAGAAAACATAAACATAGGTTACTGTAGTGTAGAAGAGTTTAGATAAAAATGCTTAATGTAATTAACACAAGAGACTTGAAAAGCAGTACACGTTATATGAATGAACAATTTATTGAGCAATGTAACTTTCAACCTGTCGATCGTGGTTGTGAACTTAGAGATAGAAGCTACGCGACAATATACGAAGAAACAAGTAAATCGACCGAAAGATGTTATTGTCTCACGTTATTGTGTAGTTGGTACTTCCGAACCGAAGGCAGTGAAAGAATTGTTCCAGATATTTGAACGTGGGTAAGCAACGTGGAATTGAGACGACTGCCTAAAGCACAGACGTACTATAAAGGGAAGCAGACTTAACATAATTTTACTCACACATTTGTCATAAGTAATGTATATCGTTTTTACTTTCTCTCCAAAGTGACGCTATTTCTGTTTTTCGTCTCTATGGCGATACTAACGCACACATAAATTACATTACGATTATCAATTTTAATATGTATCTCAAGACCGTCAGACCGTCGTTAGCATTATAAAAATTGTATGTATTTCATAATTAAAATCTCTTATTTCTTTTTATTCCACTCCAATCTCCGTTAAGCCAAACGGTATTCATTTTAAATTAACCGCCAAACCAAGCATTGGTCGCGTTGGTGTATTGAGGTAATTTATCTGATGTTTGTGAAAATGAAATAATCGTCGAAATATCTGAATACCAAATCAAATACGCTCGGTTTAAATCGTAAGTATGTTAACATGCCTTTGCAATGAAATTCCGTTTAGTTATTGGAAATCAACTTTTGCATTCGAATCCGATAATTAATTGACCCTTCACGTGTTTCGAATCATTCGCTTAAATACTGAACTGATTTTGTTTTTTACATTTCAATTCCATGATGCATCCGCTTACTCAAATGCGGTTGTGGGAACTTTCATATTAGCAATTTGTGGTTTGGTGAACTTGGAATTGAGAAGTCGATAAAGATGACGCTATTTAATTGACCAAAAAACCGTTTAATTGTGATATTTTGTTACGTTGTGTATCATTATCCAATGTCTGCCTGAAGCTTCCCAGTGCGGAAGCATTAGTTGACGCGGGACATTTTGAACAAATGTGGATGTACTGTGTTAACTTTTGTAATCTTTGTTGTAACATTACACGGCTAGACGGTTTGATATTATTTAAATTTAATCGAATCTACTTACACATAGAAAAGCGATAGGAGATCACGCACTGACTAATTAAAAAATCCCAACACTGTTGCAGAATGGTTTTGGTAGATTGAATATGAGTAGGAGACTTCAATTAAAAATATTTTTGGCAGCTCTGACCTAAAGGTTATAACGGGGGCTGAGTATAGGTATGTATGGAAATGCATTATATGATAACATAAATTATGTTTAGAGAATACGCTTTTTAAAATTAAATCAATAAAAGAATATAAATACGCCCGCTACTTCGCTAGCGTGCTGCAAAATTTTTGGCTATTTTGACTTTTGTTATTCTCAATGAGATATCGTAAATTTTCACAATAATTTACCATTAATAATGTAGGAAGAGCGTCCCGTCCCTGCGCCCCGAGTAGAATCGGGAGGCCCGCGATCAATCCTGCCATGTACGAATGTGTTTTTCGTTTCACGAATTTCATATGTAAGGACGGTGAAGAACATCGTAAGGAAACCTGCATACACATGCGAAGTAATTCAAAGGTGTATGTGATAAGTCAACCAATCCGCACTGGGCCAGCGTGGTTTGACTAAGGCCTATCGCCGTAACATAACTACATTACTGCAGGCTCGTGCCCCTCGGTGGGGACGTATATGAGCTGTGATGATGATGTTGATGATTAATGTAGTAACATTTTCAAGTTTCTCAATAGAAAGTCTCACGCTTCAAGGACAGAGAAAATCTATAAAATATTCTTCTTCTATTTCACCTTCCGATATTGAATGATAAAAATCCCTTCACACGCCACACAACATGAAAATTAACTACCTCTGTGCCAATTTAACCCCAATTCAGTAGTTCTATGAGCTGCACGTTGATGAATCAATCAGTCTGTTTATACCGGGTGTAACGGAATACCGCAATAATATTTAAGGTTGTAGATTAACAAAAAAAATGTTTTATGACTATTCTTTGTATTTTTATTATATGCCTACTTTCGATTTAATACGCTTAACAGTTCAGCGTAGAATAGTCAAAGAATAGTCATAAAACATTTTTTTTGTTAATCAACAACCTTAAATATTATTGCGGTATTCCGTTACACCCGGTATATTTTCGAGAAATATTTTACTATATTAGGAAGAAATCATACGGGTACCAAGAAACCATACGTTTTACCATACAAACATAGTCCCCTGCTTCCTTCCTGGATAATGGCAATAGCTATTCTATTTATTCCAAAATAATCAATGGCCACTATTAGCATTTTCCTATTAGCCTATTTTCCTTTTAAAGTTAACTTAACTTATTAAAGTTCATTATTAAATGAGAAATAAACCTTCAAAAACCTGAAAAATTGACCTGAAGTTCTGCTATATTCAAACATCCAGGAAACAAATTTGACGAGATTATACGAAAAAAGGAAAACATAGAAACACAGCCGAAGCCTTTTCTTTAATTTTTTACGCAAGAAACAATTAAATCGGTCTAGTTTTAGCGGAGAAAACAGAAGACTACGAAACGTATATTTTGTGTACTTTTTATAGGTATTCGGTCCGAGCTGCAGTTGTCTCTATCGCGCTCAGATCGATTGTTCGGGCACACAGCGCGACACCAATACATTTTACAAATACCGAATTCTCTCGACCTTGGCGAAAATATATAAAAAGACATCGTCATCTGAATAATAATATTTTGAACAGACGAAATATACAAAAACATACTCATGTGAAAAATATATAAAAACATACTCAAAGCCAATTCAATCTCTACGATTTATTTATCATTCAAGATTTTAAGAAATCATCAACATTTTATAGATGTGATGCGGCTTCTGGCTATTATACAGACAGTTAATAAGGACATCAAAAAAGTGCTTGAATTTATCCAGTTGTAATAAATGCAACGTACCTATCATCTTTTGCAAAGTTTCGCGGTAATTTAGCCGCACGACTATAGAACTAGAACCACGACTATAGAATTACAACTTTTAACAACTTACCGGTAAAATGATTACCGGTCGCAAAAATTTACTATACTCAGTCGTGTATTTTAAAAATCGATCGTCATTGAAGTATGTAGTTAACTACCTACAAACTGCAACAAAGTTGTACGTATAACTGAGAAAATCATTTGGTTTTTTTTTCATCACAATTCAGTGATTTCTTTAGTGAATTTTCACGATGTTACAATATCCCTTATGGTAAGCTCAAATTCTAATACACGTCTATTAAAGGACATTGTTCCGTCTCCATACATTGTATGCCCCAGTAACGGACAGCAAAGGAAAAATGCTAATTTTGTTGGGAATCCTTCATACATAGGTACACTTCAGTCATTTGTTGAAGCACGGACAAGCGTAGGCATCGTGATATCACACAAAATGTATTACATTTTGAGGTTATAATCGTAAAGTAAACTATGTTACATTTGCTCTAAACAACTATATTATTTGAGACTATATTATTTGAATACGTTGCTTTGATCACGAGTTTGAAGCTTCATGAAGAATAAAAAATATTTAGGAAAGGCACATTAATCAAAAGATTTGGAAAAAAGCTAAATAGGCTTACCAGACGGGGTGCCTTCTATTGTTGTATACAGCGAAGAATCTGCTCATTTTCCAATACCATGGAACCACCAGCAGAATCACAATTAACACAAACACCTTCCATTTCGTATTGAGGTTATCAAGATCCATTGTTTAATGCCAAGTTATCGTTCGAGCAGATCACAAAGTCTATAAATCAAAGCCGGGGTAGAAAAAAAGAAATCAGAGTCCGTAAGAATAGCCACCATGTATTTATAAGCAATCCAAAAATAGAAAAAATTAAAAACGCACTACACAAACACGAGAGCAAGTAAGCGAGTGAGTTAAAAAACAATTAGTTAGAGATGTCACTCACTTCAGATTCTGTAGAATCGATACGGTTAATTGAACTACAAAATCGAAAATCGATTTTGGTCAATATTGAAACCAACTATTATTATGCTTTATTATATATTGTGATATATCCAACATTTATTTTAATAACAAATACATACACATTATAACATAAATTTGATAAAATAAGAACGAAATTATATTACAATTGAAAAATCTATATTGATTTAAATACGAGTACTTAGAACATCTCTAGCTATAGATGTCAGTCGAAGTATACAGTAGTTAAAAGCGTTTAATTTATCGTTTCAAACTGCAGCTTGTCCGTTTAATAAGGATAATTGCTAACGACGTCAAAAAATATGTTAACAATTATGACGTGAAACATATGTTTGTCCGTGTCTGGTGCCATTTTCGCCAATGTCCTTTACTACAAAGATTGAAACATTTTTTTTACAAAAAATAAAGCCGACTTCAAAAACACTAAAAACTCATGAATAATATATTCGAATACATACAACATCACAGTTTAATATTGATCATCATGTAATTAAAGTACTGAGCTATCCTGCTATATTTGTTGGTCAAATACTATATTTTCAAAAAAATATAGCAGGCGAAACTACTATATTTTCTAATTATCTATTTCAAATAGAGTCCCAAGAGAATGTAGTCGTAGAATTGCATAATGTTTTTATTATTTCATTTCTTCTTCCAATACCAGCAATATTTCCGTTATGAAAAATAATTGGTAAGATGAGCATAATCGGCAAATCGAGCATAATGAAATTTAAATTAAATATAAGCAGAATTGATAGTTGTTTTCAATTTGAATATGGAATGAAATGAAGTATACGAAACAATTCTTTAAAATATATTTTTTTATTAAATAGCAGACCTGAAAAAAAATCATTTGTAAATTTTGTTTCGATTTAGATCATACTATACTTATTTCTTTACATTTTTTGCCATCTACTATATCTTTAGAGGTAAGAGTTTTTAAGATACTATACAGGGTATAAGTGACGGTGTCTCTTTTCCTTTAACAGTAAGTTCAGTCAGACCATGATCCTAATTTGAAAATCACTGAAATTTTTATTCTGCCGATGCCGAAAAATGATGCCGGCGCGTCATACATTGCGTAACATGAATAAAAATTAAAAATGAAAACTCATTTTATTCGCTTTAAATGCTTTTCCGGGAAAAATAAACGTCGGTAAACAAATATTAACATTGGTCTGAACTCACTGTTAAGAGAAAAGGGACACCGTCACTTATATCCGGTAGGTGATTAAAAAAGTTGGCAACCCTAGTGCAACCCGACTCTAGTATGAGAGAAAACGATATTCTAAAAAGACTAACAAGCAGTTGCAGAAATGTTCACTATATTTGATGCTCCTATAAGTCGACTTTCACTGTCAGTATGAAAAATGATGTAAGCGCATCAACTGTAATGAAATATGTAGACACGCGGCAGCTTATCCAGCCAAGTTTAAAGAAAAAGGAACTGGGGACGTAGCAGCTAAGTGTAATATTACACGAACTACAACGTGGTCACAACTTGAATAGTACATTACGATATTAGTGCGTTAAGATGTTATAACCAATACGCACGTATATCGTACGACATTTTTTACCACATTTGCGAGGAAACAGAAAAAAAAACATTTAAATAAACTCAATCTGTGAATGCACACTGTTGCTTTCCCGCCATTTTAACAGCGCGCTAGCGCTGCCTACTGACTGGCGCCGCGCGGCGATTAGTTCGAAATTTGAAGAGCAACAGCGCGCTGCTCACTAGCAGCTGGAGTCGTGCGGCGGCGATCAGTTCCATATTTGAAATGGCAAATAATACTGTTATGGAATTTGTATGGACTATAACTTAACTATTCGCTTTGGTAACAAACGCGTTTTTTATGACCCGCTTTAAATATTTAAAACCGGTGGAATTACATCAGCTTTACGAGCAAGGGTGTTAAAAACATATTTAACCCACATACATAAAAATTTTACTACAATTTATAAAATTCGTATTTTGATAAAAACTAGCCAATTCAAATCCTGAACTTGAATTACATCCCAGGTGAAATAAATGCATTGTGTGAATAATTTACTGTAAATTATTAGTCTGAATTTGGCACCCGAATAGATATCAATTCTTTTGTCGGCGAAGTCAACAACAACGTATATTATATATTGAACTTGGCTTTCATTTCACATTTATGTTTTTGATGGGATTCAATTAACGGGACCTTTGTGCAACTGACTGTAGGTCAAATGCTGCGACGTGCATAGGGAGACTAATTAAATGGATGACGTCTGACTTTTCTTTGTAGCTTTTTTGCTCTGGATTTAAAGTTCATATTGTGCAATATTTTATGCCGGCGCCACTTCGATCGAACCCGCTTCAAAGCTTTGAACACTTGTGTGAAACAAAGTGTGGCACGAGCATTTTGTGTTGTGTTTAACTTTTTTTAACACCCTTGCTCGTAAAGCTGATGTAATTCCACCGGTTTTAAATATGTAAAGCGGGTCATAAAAAACGCGTTTGTTACCAAAGCAAATAGTTAAGTTATAGTCCATACAAATTCCATAACCGTATTATTTGCCATTTCAAATTTCGAACTAATCGCCGCGCGGCTCCAGTCAGTCAGTAGGCAGCGCTAGCGCGCTGTTAAAATGGCGGGAAAGCAACAGTGTGCATTCACAGATTGAGTTTATTTAAAATAAAAAATAAAACAGTTTATTCGGTAATTTAAAAACTTGGCTGCATGCTCTAGCGTCTTTGTCAACATTTTCACGCAGCCACGGCAGAAAATAATCCTCGCGCCATTTTTCTCAAATTTTCTTTTCTTTGTACTTGTATTGTGAATATCTTTTTTTTCTGTTTCCTAGCAAATGTGTTAAAAAACGTCGTACGATATACGTGCGTATTGGTTATAACATGCGAGGCGGAATTTCAGCCCGAGCCGAAGGCGAGGGCGTAATTGAGCCGAGCATGTTATAACCATCTTAACGCACTAATATCGTAATGTACTATAAGCACACATTATGCACTTTGGCTTGTGGTGTCGACTTTTTTTACATACGACAAGCTCGTAGTCTTCATCTCGCCTGATGTTAAGTGACGATAAGGCCGAAGGTGAAAGCGACCTTCACCTGGACTCCTCAATTGAGGAAATGTTACCTCTTTTGTCGCCGTCATTGTTATTATGTCGACAAACTTAGGTAAGTCGATGGTAGCTAGCTAGGGGGATTTAAAAGCCCTACCACCAACCAAACCGGCCTATCGAACCCCGGATCTCCCGATCAACACCAGGTAGTCTCGAGCACTAGACCACAGAGGTGGTTTGCCGTACATTTCGCAACCGTATCATGCTGTAGTATAACACAAGTAATTCAAGTAATTATAACACAGTCATTCACTAAAGTGTGCCAAAGTATGAAAGGTTGAATATCTGGCGCTATATAGCTTTAGAAACTCCTACGGACCGGTAGGTCCTATTACAGGCATATCGAGTCGGTACATTACGTCAGTTTCCACGTAGAAGGTCCACATGCCTGAACCTGAACGGGGCGAAAGGTAAGAAACGTCTGATAATAATTAAATGTATTTTTTAATTTGGTTCCCCATCATTTATCGATATCAAAAAGTAACCTATGTTTTATCTATAGCTGCACAAAACTTTGCCACGTCATGTGTAATTTTCAGAACATAAAGACAATACTAGGACTATTAAGAACTTTCAAGGCGAGAAAACTAACGTCATTTTCTCCAGGGCCTTTCATGATATTCCATATTACTTGTTTACTTTATAGAATGGTCGTAAATAAACCTCATAATTTACCAATATATTTTAAAGCTGGATAACCTTTAAACCAATTTGGATCGTGGTGAACTAATGATGGAAGGTTTCCGGGAGATTAGGAGTTCGGGAATAATTCCTTCAATACTTCAATATGACGTTTTATTTTAAATCATTTTGATGTTCGCCTTGGCTCAAATTCTAATAAGTGTGTATTTTTTTTTAAAAGACTGAATTAATTTAAAAAGAATCCCATTTCAAAAACATCAAAAAGTCATAAATAATTATATGTATTATAAGAATACATGCCACATCACAGTTTTATACTGAAGTCAGTGCCAAGTAATGATCATCAAGAGAATCTCAAAAATATAAGTGATTATGCAGTTAGTTAAAATTTGGCACCAATTTCAATATACAAATGTGATGTTGCATGTATTCTTATATTATTGATGACTTTTGGAGGTTTTGAAGTCGATTTTATTTTTTCTGTTCATTTTTTGCTTCCAAGCTGTACATCTCTGTTCCGGTTTAAAGGGCACACACACACAGCACCCAGTCTGCATTTTCACTGCCTGTCTGGCAGTGAAAATACTGGGTGCTGTGGCTGTGGCTGAACATCTTGTCCTAAATTGGCAACGCACATTCGCGTCATTGTAGGGGTTGTGGATTTGCATACCTTACTATTTTATTTTTTTTAAACTGTCAGAAAATATTTTAAAATGGCATGAAATATGTCATACCCCATTCCGTTAGTTTAACCGACTCAGAAATATTCACAATTCCCCACGTTCCAAAAAAAATTGAGAAGTTACTTCTTAGAAATTTATAAACGCTAACGTTATATGCGGTTCACAAGCTAGAAGATATAAGTACACGTAGAGTTATTGAATACAAGTGAAAAGTTCAGTCAACGGTTTCCATTTTAAATTCACGTGTATTCGCTGGTCGAGAAGTGACAGGATTAAAATTCTCAAAATATATTTTAATAACGTTATTCTGTCCGGACTGTGTAACTGACACGACATGTCAAGCCGGGGCGGGGCGGCTCTGAGCCAGCGCGAGTGACTGACCACAAATAGTTGTGACCGTTAAATTCGTAAAATCACGCCACAAACGTCGTCGCCGTTCGAATAAATTTGTTGTAAATTTCTCGTATTCTGTCGCAACTCGCAACCAAACTGATTTAAAATTGTTTGCACAGAAAATATATTATTTTTTTAAACTACTAAACTGGCAAACAAGCCTACTGCCCACCTGATGGTAAGTGGTAACAGTTACCTATAGTAGTACATGGTTCTTGTGAGATTCGCAGGAAATCTGCAACCCCTACATGAACCGCGGTATATGTTGCTAACTTGTTGTGACATAGAATGTAAAGTCGCCCCAAGTAGCAGAAGCTTCTATAAACAAGGCGTTTTATCACCAAATAGTGATATAATGTGCCTATAATAGTAAGCATTATTATGACTGCGTGTACGATAAAGGATTTTATTTTTTAAATCAAAATGCTATTGATTCTATAAGATTAAAGAACATTTAAGTTATATATTTGAGCTCTTAGAAAATAATCTTTAAAGTATTTAATTGTAATAGATTAGAAAAAGTACTATTTAGTACTGAAGATGAGCTTACTAACACATTTATGTATTTATTTTTCACTAATAACGTATCAAAATAACTTTTACAGTACTAGTATTGTAACAATATCGAAAACACTATTACAGTATCTTTCTGCAATATACAAGTATCTTGCACAATTACGAGTATTACGTAATGTTTTAGCTTCTTAAAAGCTTCCTTAACATCGCTATGGGCTAGTTCTCTAAAAGTCATAAAAACTCTTCCATAGTAATATATAGTGCCATAGCGACTCCTGGTGCAGTTGCTAAATAAATAAAAGTGAAAATTTGGCTGTTCTTTTCTACCGTGATAGCACATTAGCTGCACGGCTGAAGCGAATTTGTACTATAGCAGCCATAGTCGGGACAAGTCCTTATTTTATTAATTTAAATTTAATTAATACATGGAAATTATGAGGGCGCATCGTCAAAATTGAAATCAGCATAATGATTTTATCGATACAATTATTTTCGCAAGTGCACTGACACGACAGAGAGACGGTCCATGAATATTTTGCAGTATGTCCTTTTTACTAAAGGTTACGTTAATCAACAAATGGCAAAGAACATAAAGCATCTCATAATTAAAGTGACCGAAATTTATTTTCTTGGAGAACGCTAAATGGGGTGATAAAAAAGATCACTAGAATTGTTTGCGGTGCAAAATAGCACTATACGAGTATACACGGTATTTCATAATAACCACTAAATAATCAATGCGTTATCTAAAACTTATTATTAAATTGTGTTTACCCGTAATGTCATTCAACCCAAAATTTTCATGTAAATCATAGACATGATGATGATAGGTACTCGTAAGTATGTGTTGATGGTTACTTTTATAGTTTAGATTTGTGACATAAACGTTGCAGAGAGCACTAGTACTAAAAAGTGTTTTTTGACAGTTTAACATTTTTTAACTAACTAAGGCTAATTTATCACCGTGACAGCCTATGTAATATTTATAGATTAAATCAGTTATAAGACTAGGGCCTTTTCGGGGTTCTCTAAACGTTTACAAGACCATTATAGTGCTAATCATGAATACTAATTAGAGGCTCCAAAACGTTCTCAGAACCTTTATAGTACCAAATTTTGCTAATTACTGGGTAACTTCAATCCGAAACATCAATGCAAACACTGCCGTGATGCAGTAGAAATAGGTAATATCCCAAAATAATTTAACCCATTTTGTGACGTGAATAGAAGGAATTTTTGGAAGACCTTTCACAAGCTAGAAAGACTGTCATCTACAGGTAACAAGTAGGTACCCAATGAAAAACGAATGTTCGCTAATTCCGGCTAGTATTTTGGTATCTTCGCTCGTAATCGAATGTTACTTTAAACACAGTAGCATTACGTATTCAACATACGTTGGCATTCCAGTTAAATAATAAAAAACTTTTGTACAAAAATACTACAACCAATTTTTACTTCATTCGTAACTTGTGTCACTAACCAAACTTTTGTAAAGAGTTTATGCTTTAAAAAATGTACAAAGAGGTACTTGTAATACAGTGTTCCAAACAACTCTTTGACATCGAGGTGGCAAACAAAACGTCAAAGGAATTCTTACAACAATTAAACTTCTACATCTGAAAATAATAAATTTTTACTAGCTGTACCCGCGAACTACGTTTCGCCAGTAAAAATATATTTTGATTCTAAATAAAAAAAAAAGTAAAAAAAATCTGGAGAAGGCCACCTTTATCACCTAGATTATATTATGTGAGCCTATGGGTATATAAAATATACCTATTCTCAGACCTACCAAATATACACAAAAAAAATCATAAAAATCGGTCAAGCCGTTTCGGTGGAGTTTGACAACAAACACTGTAACACGAGATTTTTTTTATATATTAGAAGATAATAACGCACAGGGTATAGAAATTTATATATAGCATAGTAATAAGAGTTTGGTATGATTCCTTGTGGCCAGATTATTTTGGCAAACCAGTTTGGTTATAATATAAGGCATAGTGGATCTTCTAAATGGGTCTACGAGGAACTATAAAGGGTATTGGTCCCACTGGCCAGCCAGCGAACCATTTCCTTGTGGTCCCATCAGTGGGGCAAAGTAAGTAGGACCACGAAGAACAACGAGGAAGAATGAGAACGATTCTAATTGTATAAAATAATATAATTTGAAATTGTTAGTGATGCCATGACAATTTATAAAGTTACTCAATTTTAAAATTTGTTTTTATTAGCGATTCAACTAAAAGCGATAATGTGAATAACCCAGGCCAAAATATGACCGGGAAATGGGCGTTGCATGGGTACGCTGAATGTAACGTAACGTGCTCACTGTGAATGTAAAAGAACACAGGCAAGCCTATAATTTTAATATTGTCAGTACATTTTTCCTGTACTGTGCAGTTATTAAGCAACTTTGTAAACAGTACAATCTACCCTTACCTACTGGCCGACATTAACCGATGAACACCTGCTATTATTAACATATATGTACGTACATTCGACAAAATAAGTAGAAATCATTATACCCAAATGCGAGCAATGAAAATTTCATATGTTCATTCAACATCAATTCATTCAACATTATTGCAAAAATGTTGCATCATGAAATGTTGTACGTACGTACGTACCTATATAACAACTAATTACTGTGATATTTCTCATTTCTAATATAATTAGTTTGGATATTGAAAAAAATATCGGAATACCCACAGGAAATACCTATCTACATCCCTAATTTCTATTGTGTGAGGGTGTATGCAACTGTACTATTTCTGACTTTTTGAGAATCTGTCCATATGAGAATCTGTCCTTTTGTGAATGTCTTTTTGAGAATCGTCCTTATGCGAACAGAGGATAAGGAAGACTGTGAAATTAAGTAGTTTGTTTCGTTTTGTAAAACAATAACCGTTAAATTGTTTGTGCTTTGCTCGCAAACTATATGCTCACTTACCTATGTGTTCTTTAGATGATATTCATCAATCACCATGCAGTCTCGATCGAGTCAGATTTTGTCCTAATTTAATAAAAAAGGAAAATTTTAAGTAAAAACCGACTTGGATTCTTATAGCCGGTTGCACCAATTTGTGAAAAGTAACAACTCAATACATAAAAATGGGTCGTTTCACTATTCTATATCTTTTTATATAAATAAAAATGGATCTTCGAAATGTATGTACGCCCATAACTTTCGAACGACTGCACCAAATTGGATGATTCTTGGTTTTATGTATTCGTTATTGTTAGGACAAGGTTTGTATAAAAGAAAATATTTGAAAAATTATTACAGGAAAAAAAAATAATTTGGAATATGTTCACGTAAAAGTGACTAACTTGACAGATTGACATTCAGGCTACTCCAAATCTATGGTTTCTTACACTGTTGTATTGTCAATAGGTTTTTAGTATACCCGTGCGGGACCGGGGCGGGCAGCTAGTTAAGCATAAAAGGAGAAGTTCCCATCTATAGCCGTACGTAACCGATAATGGTAGAAACGAGAAACTTGGGCAGTTGTTTTAATTCAAAATGCGGACACACACTAAGGAGAGATTTTTAAAAATTTTAACCCCAAAGGCATGAAATAGGGGTGCAAGTTTGTATGGAAAAATCTTTAAATTAGCAACGTTTTTGATAAAACTTGAGATTCATGCTCTTAAAAAGATTTCATTGAACACGTGTTTCATGGTTTATTGGAATTCACCCTCTTAGGGTGCAAAATAGGGGTTGAAAGTTTCTATGGAAAATATTTAAAATCTGCTCCAATTTCTATGAAATTTATTATCCGAGCTCCTAAACATAAATAGTCTTCTATATAATAGGCAATAATAACGCGGGCGAAGCCGCGAGCGGAAAGCTACTCGTAGTTACGAGTAAATATATGATTCGCGCCGTACATTTAACCCTTTTAAACGTAAAGGATAAAATAATACTAAAACTGGAACTAGACGTGGGACATTATGGTGCAATTCTTACGTATTTATATTGACTTTTACTGTTACTTTTTACGAAATCGTAAAACGTAAAACTTGGTGTATCCAATAGTCTGCTTAGGTAGCTCCGTTTTACCTATTTCTGCCGCAAAGCAACAGTGCTTGCATTGCTGTGTTTCGGTTTGAAGGGAGACATGGCAGTGAAACTATTGGGTACCGTGACTTTACATCTGATGTCACAAGTTGGCAACGTACAGTGTGGTTCTTCTGGAGGCCCGCAGATCTGCTGCGAATCTCGCAAGAGCCACATATATTATAGGTGACTGTTACCACTTACCATCAGCAGGGCAGTTTGCCTGTTTGCCAACTTAGTTGCAAGGAAAAAAAGCACTGAGGGTGCCGTGCAAAGTTATCTCAGTAGCTATATATAAGTTTTTTTTTAAAGTGTACTATCGCATTCAATTTTCCATTTTCGTATCGCAGCATTACTCCGCCCACATTAGCATGCTTTGGCGTACTTGAGTAATGATAATAAAAATGTAGCGTTTAGCTGCCACCTAGTGCGGATACTATGGAAACAAAATAATAATTGCCCGGAATTGTTTCCTTAAGCGGGTTCGCATTTCAGTATGGGATTGGGCATCTGTACTAGTATAGGTAATCTGTGGCCTTGTCTATTAGTTTTCTAAGTCTGTCAACATTGCCAAACCTGCACTAACAACAACTGGGACTACAGTAACGAATAGCTAATATTTAACCGAAAGGGGAGCTTAGAATGCACTGATCAGGGCTGTCGAACGCTGGCGCATTTTCATTAGGCTGAATACACAATCAAGCAGTGCGTTATTTGGGCGTGTGCAGACTTATTGAAAATGTTCAGCAATTGTTGCATATAGACAAAATTTGAAGACTCACTTAGAGTGGAGATTGGTTATTGAAAAGTAGTTAACTACTTTTCAACTTTTGTTGGTTCAAAAATTGTTGGTACCTAGAGGCACACCCTTTTTTCAAATCATTTATTTATGAAGAAAGTCGTGTGGGTCTTGCAGTAAATAATTAAATGCACGTCTATCACGGAACCGTTGTGAAAAGTTAACGCGTAGAACAGAAAATTGTTTGATTTCTGTTTGCGAAGCTAAATGTCATTAATTATAACATAAAATATTTTAATTATAAATTAGAATAATGTTTCCGATAACTCATTTACACACACATCTAGATCCAAAATAAACTTTACTTAATCAATATTTTAAAATAACTTTTAAATTTAAGAAAATATGATCATGTTTCGGCATTCCGAATGCGCTTAAAATGGTTACCTATTCGGCAGCGTAGGCAGATGAGAGCCTTAATGTCTTTATACTCCTTACTTCATAACCCTAACACACCCTTCTACCTCAAGACACATTTTCAGAACTTATGTACCTCTCATAACAAAACCCTTCGTTCTGCCTTCAATGGTATTCTCATAGTTCCTCCTCATCGCTCTGATATTGTTAACTCATCCTTTTTTGTCCAATCTATTCTTTTATGGAACGCCCTCCCTCTAGAGGTAAGAAACGCCCCAAGCAAGCTTAGCTTCAAAAATAAATTGCGAAGGCATTTTGCACAACAGAATTGATTTTTTTAGACATTGGCAATCAAAAGATAGCAATTATCTCGTTGGTCGTAGGCATTTTAGATAATATATATTAGTTTATTTTAATTATTTTATTTGTGTAGTAGAATTTTATGTTATATGCATATAATATTCTTAATAAGCTGTTCCCTTTCTTGGTACATCTACCGCATTACCCTTTTCTGCACCACTAAGACTGGAAGAAAATGCCACAGGCATTAAGTCCGCCTTTGTACGAATATTGTGTACATAACGAATAAATAAATAAATAAATAAATAACTCCTTAAATATGCGCTAGTTTCATTCATTCAAATTTATTCCTCGTTTCGGTTGAGCTAGATAGTAATTATCATTTAGCCTTCGATATAAAACATATTAAAAAAAATCGGTCCACGGAGGAGTAACCGATATATATGCATAAAAAATAAGTACAATTTAGCATAGAACCTCCTCCTTTTTTTAAGTTGGTCAAAAAGTGAAGATATCATTGCGAATTTTAACGATATGGAGTGCCCAAATAAACGCATGTGTGCTTCGGTTATCATTTAATTTCTAGCCTTCGATATAAAACATATTAAAAAAATCGGTTCACGAAGGAGTAACCGATGTATATGCATAAAAAATAAGTACAATTTAGCATAGAACCTCCTCCTTTTTTTAAGTTGGTCAAAAAGTGAAGATATTATTGCGAATTTTAACGATATGGAGTGCCCAAATAAACGCATGTGTGCTTCGGTTATCATTTAATTTCTAGCCTTCGATATAAAACATATTAAAAAAATCGGTTCACGAAGGAGTAACCGATGTATATGCATAAAAAATAATTACAATTTAGCATAGAACCTCCTCCTTTTTTTAAGTTGGTCAAAAAGTGAAGATATTATTGCGAATGTTAACGATATGCAGTGCCCAAATAAACGCATGTGTGCTTCCCACGAAATTCGAAGCAGCGATGGTGATATAGTTATAAACTGACAAGTTAGTTGGGTTAATAAAATTAAAATATTACGAAGCTCGTACAAAGTTTTCTACTTAAAAATGTAATACCGTTACGGGCGGCGGGAAGCCTGCAGGATCGTGCACAACATTACGGAGCATCCTGATGAAAAATACACAAGTACTTAATAATTGAAAGGGAATTTTTAAAAAATGCAGTTCTATGCGAGACTAACTTTCCGCGCTATTTTCGTTTCCCCCCCCCCCCCCCCCCCCCCCGTGGGAAGGAAGAATTAAGGATTAAATTTATACAAACACTAAAACTTATATTCATTTATTTTAAATCAGTAGTCCACAAATGAAGCTTCATGTATCTACCGTTAAATATAACGGACTTCCAGACTTACCTACACACTTACTGTCAACCTCTATCTAAACCCCTAACCCTCTTAGAGGTAAAATTACCACAAATTTTAATGCCGAATCAGTAATTTACTCGTTGTTAATTCCTCATAACAGCTCATATACCTACGTCCCCACCAAGGGCCTCGAGCCTACCCTTAGTTAGGGTGTTTAGGCCTTAATCAATCACACTGGCCTAGTGCGAATTGGTCGACTTCAAAATATACTTACACAGAGGTACCTATGCAGATGCCTCATGATATTTTCCTTCGCCGTACGAGCATCAGACAAATGTACATTACATGAAATTCGAAAAACGAGAAACACTGGTGCATGGCGTTCTCGAAACCCGGCCTTTGGAAGATTGGAAGATCGGAAGGCAAGTTCCGAGTCCACAGCGCCACCAACGTTCATTAAATTAAAAAGCGCTTTTCAAATTAGTAGCCCAATAAAGTTCCACGTTTCTAACTTCAAAAATAACGGAGTTCCATACAAACTTTAAACCCCTATTTCCACAAAATCCTTCCTTAGTGGGTGTCTGTTGTGGGTGGGTGGCGGCCATAAAAAAATCGTTGAATAAAGTAAAAACCCCGAAGTACTCGTAAGCAGCGTAGGTCTGCTAACAACAGTAACAATTTACCAAGGACCATACCCTTAAATGGCACCGACAAGACCCATCTTTTCGTCCATCTATCGGTCAAACAAGTTTCAAATACCCTCGCGGACAATTAGTAAAAGCACTATGTCAATAGTGATGTCAACGTTTTATCTATCAAATATCAACGGTAGGGGGCGGTCGGAGCCAGCCCCCAGCCGATCGCGACAAAGGTCGCGTGGTTCAACGACACGAAGTCATGTCCGCGGATATTTTGTGTTTACGAATGAGTGATGCGACGTATACGCCGCGCACTTCGAGCAGTTACAGCACAGGGACCCTATTTTTGAATCATTCTTCCGGCATCGAGCGCTCGTCAGTGTTCGATTTCTACTTATTTTCGTTTTGTTTCAACGAAAATCAAAACAATATTGATCTTCGTCGTAATTTTCTATTGATTTTCATCGCAAGAGAAACGAAAATCAATAGGAATCGAGCACAGATGACGTTTGAAAAGCGCTCGATGCTGGATGAATGATTCAAAAATAGAGCCCCTGGGTTGGATAACATGGATGGGTGATTCCACAAAAATTTTACAAATTACGTCCTCATGTGCTATTATATTTATTGAGAAAACTAGTTATGTAAGGTTTCGGAACCGAAAACTACAACGAAGTCATGTCCGCGGATATTTTGTGTTTACGAACGAGTGATGCCACGTATACGCCGCGCAATTCGAGCAGTTACAGCACAGGGGCCCTATTTTTGAATCATTCTTCCGGCATCGAGCGCTCGTCAGTGTTCGATTTCTACTTATTTTCGTTTTGTTTTCAACGAAAATCAAAACAATATTGATCTTCGTCGTAATTTTCTATTGATTTTCATCGCAAGAGAAACGAAAATCAATAGGAATCGAGCACAGATGACGTTTGAAAAGCGCTCGATGCTGGATGAATGATTCAAAAATAGAGCCCCTGGGTTGAATAACATGGATGGGTGATTCCACAAAAATTTGACAAATTACGTCCTCAATATTTAGTGAGCAAACTAGTTATGTAAGGTTTCGGAACCGAAAACTACAAATAGTATCACTTTCAAGCAAAGAATTAGGTTTTAAATTGTAAATAATATTAAAATGAGGACCCCATTCTTTTCCTATCAGGTATGTATAAACTTAATTGTCAAACATATTAAATGTTCGTACGATATCTTTCTTATACTTATATAAAATTCTGGTGTCACAGTGTTTGTTACCGAACTCCTCCGAAATGGCTTGACCGATCTTTATAATTTTTTTTGTGTATATTCAGTAGGCCTGAGAATAGGTCGTAAACTATTTTTTATTATGGCGAAACATAGTTCACCGGCACAGCTAGTAAATTCATATATTTTTACTTGAAACCGTAATCAATCCTAAGTTTTATTTATAGATATGTCTACTTCATAGCTACTTCATACTACTACTTCATACTAGAATTTCCGCTGGCCAGACCACACCCCGTAGCATAACCACCAAAACGATATGATAAAGCGATATATGTATATTGTATCGCGTTTTGGTGGCTGCCTAAGCCTCAATTTGACCAATAGGAAACACTTAAAATCATAATATAATTATGTACATCCACTAATCAACCACGCACCAATGTTAACAAACTTACAATATTAACAAACTTAAATAGCACTTAGATGTGCCAAAGCTTATTTGCGTGTCCAATTTATGATTCTTATCTCATATTAGCCTTATTAGCAAAGCAATACTTATCTTGTGTTTATTCATAGATAATGCTTTAATTCAGGTTTTAGAACGAATTTTTATTGCGACATGTTATTATCTTGCGAGTTAAGGTAACGAAACCTCATCCTATGACTGGACTGGACTGAACTGGACTGGAAAGTATAATTAATAATATATCATATCCTATGCGATCCTATATATAATAGAGCATCGGTGGCGCAGTGGACTCGGCACTTGCCTTCCAATCGGGGGGTCGGGGTTCGAGACCCGCCATGTACCAATGTGTTTTTCGTTTCGAATTTCATATGTACATTTGTCTGACGCTCCTACGGTGAAGGAAAACATCGTGAGGCAACCTGCATACATCTGCGAAGAAATTCAGTGATGTATGTGAAGTCGACCAATCCGCACTGGGCCAGCGAGGTTGACTAAGGCCTAATCACCCTAATATAGGGTAGGCTCGAGCCCCTCGGTGGGGACGTATATGGGCTGTGATGATGATATCCTATGCCCCACCAAGGGACTCGAACCTATCCTTAACCTATCCTATGTTAGTGTGTTTACGCCTTAGTCAACCACGCTGGCTCAGTGCGGATTGGTCGACTTCACATACACCTTTAAATTTCTTCGCAGATGTATGCACGTTGCCTCATGATGTTTTCCTTCACTGTCGGAGCATCGGACAAAATGTACATATGCAATTCTAAAAACGAAAAACATATCAGTACGTGGCAGGACCGAACCCAGGTCGGTGCCGAGTCCAAAGCGCCACCGAAGTAATAAGTAACAATTTGTTCTTTATACGCAATTTTAGTAAGTACTACTTGTTGGTAAGAGCTAACAACTATTGTAACCATATTTTGGCAAATAAATGATGATTGATTGATTGATTGGTCCAAAACACATATTTAAGTCATTTTAACGAGCGTATACCTACTTGCAAGCACGCGAAGGGCGAAATGATATTACTCAAAAATAATCATATTATTTACAAAATATTACATTAAAACCCGCAATTGGAATCTGTCGCCGTATCGATGATATATCGTATAGCATTATTGTGTTTTGTTGACGGACAAAGATAAGATTCTTTAGTTTTGATGAGGACTCTCTCTCTCTCTCTCTGCGAGGAAGCTCTCTTCCACTCTTGGCCAAGAGCTTCCTCCGTAGATAACAAATATGCGTTGTTATATTTGCAATTCAGACAGCTCTAGCTATGCATAGATATAAGGGCCTACTCTAAAACCACCAATTGAACGTACACAGTAAAACGTAATGTTTATAACATGACCAATTACAGAAACGGTCACTGATCTTGGTTTCACAATCTCGTGGTATCACCGGTTTTATATCGGCACGAATCGAGGCCACGATTTCATTACGTACACGAGAAAAAATCAACCTTACGCCAGTCTAGGGGTAATCTCTGTTGTTTTAAATTAAACCTTAACAGATAAGCGGTGTATGCAAAAGATTATCACGCCCGAGAACATAATAGCCGCAGTGTGTCCCGGACAAATTGTGTAAAGCCGTACATAGATAAGCACCACACCACTATTATAATTGTGTAATATACTTTTGTGGATGTGCCGAAAATAATCCTTGTAATTAAAGTGCAGACAAAACAATAAAATGGTATTGTAAAAGGCGGCGAGGCTGTGGAAAGTAAATTGTTGCTCATTTGTGACAGTGCATTCCTACACCTGCAAATATATTTGTTTTCTATCAATTTTTATATTTTTTTATTTTACATAAAGCATGCATTATTTTCATAAACATATACGCCAAACTACCGAGTAGTTTGACGGCGAAACACTCTCATTTTAAGTGAAAATATTGAGTTATTTTAAATTATTGAGTTATGTATGACTTAACAATATATTTGTTACAAATAATGGCTTACCTACTTAGTTATATTGCATTAAATATCTATTTATCTGAGATCCTTTCTTTATAATTTCTTGTAAATTTGGCCTCAAAGTTCGTTTAAATTTGATTTTTACTTTAAATGTACAACAAAGAATGATAATGTTTATACATAGCCTATTATATTATTTCCTAGCTCACTTATCATATAATTTATACAACCTCAACCTCAATTAATTTGCCTGTCAACTTTGCTCTTGTATTATTTTTAATACTTATGTTCCTTTAAAAAAACTCTGTATAATATGATTCTATCGCTAACAAATGCTGAACTTTTGTTTCCACTGAAATAATTTTTAATTCAGAAAATAGAGCGTCATAGCTCATTTTACATTTATCTTTGGTCAGTTCACTACATAACATTTTTGAAAATTTTATTTAAAGTTTTTTAATATAATGATTCTACTAACGCATAATATACTTACAGTGTGAAATACTTGTCTATTAACATTATTTAAGTTATAAAATTAAAAATGCATACATCTTATTTAATAAGCATATTATCTACTTAAAGGTTACATCTCATTTGATAATATGCATATTATCGTATAAAACATATTCGTCCAAATATCATTGAAGTTCAAATAACGTTCGATCGTAGGCCTACTCGAACCTGAGGGCCTACCATCATCGGTTTTAGCAAGGTAAAAACAACGCTCATTGAATAGGTTGCTCAGTGAATAGGTTCGCGAGAAGAAAATTCGTTAATAGGGCAAAAACCCCTTTCGTAATCTATCGAGCCGCTTAAACATTATGATAATAATTTACTAATTTAATAAACTAATTTAATGGTTTAGTTCTGAGCAGTAAAGCACAGTTGCAAATAGCCGCATCGTTAAGACATTATTTTGTGGACTCTGATGGTAATCGAATCCAATTCAGATTTTATTGCTCTTCGTCGTAAGTAAGTAAGCATTGTTCGATTTGTTTTTCGTATGCGGATGAAAATTTCTGTCTTTATTCCACCCAATGTCTTTTTGAATTATTTTTAGCTATTTCAAATTCCCTTAACTCATAAGTATGCTTGTATATTTAAGTGCCTCCATGCAAGCATTTTGATAACGCTCATAAATACATTAGATCCGATACAACATCGGTTAAATTCATACACTAACCTTTTATCCATTTTCTTCTTCTTCACAGAAAGAAGGAGGTTGTCAATAAGATTATATGTTTTTTTTATGCCTGTTACCTCATCACTCTGTCGTTTATTAACCGATTTGGAAATATCTTTTTTATTTGACTTCCCGATTAGTCCCATTAGTCACTTAAGTCAGGATCTGATGATGGGATTCTATGAAAATCAAGGGAAACCCTTAAATTTAATAGGCACGTCCAATGTGTTTCATGTTTAACTGAAGCTATTCAGGTATTTGCGTGTGGTTGTCATAAACCGAGCTGGCAGTGGAAGGATCCTTGACTCTTACGAGTTAGAAGTTAGTTTTAAAACACAATAAACGATACACGTATTGAACTTAAGGTGTATTCTTTCAAGTTTCTTCGGTGAGCTGGTATAAAATATATTTAACAAAATAATTAAATACGACTTCAAAAACTCAAAAAAGTAAAACATTATATAAGAATACCAACATCACATTTTGAAGTCAGTGCCAAATTTTCATTATCATCATCAATCACAGCCCATATACGTCCTCACCGAGGGGCTCGAGTCATTCATTTTTTTATATATAAATACATACGAGTATGTTCAATCGTATGGGTATGCGAAAAATTCATTAATATAAAGTAACATAAGAACCTGCCAAAACAATAAACTAAGTAATACAGTTTTAGCTAATTGGATTAGTTATTCTCCTATTTATTAACATATTGACAATTATCAACCATTTTATTTGACTAACGTGTTAAAGTAATTCGTGTACATCACGCTATTACACATGGAAGTTGGTAGCGAACGGCCATCGCACTCTATAAAACAAAAACAAGAAATTCCAAATATTTAATTAAGCCTCCATGTTTCATGACAGTAGACACACTGTACACATATATTCTATGTCGTGATCTATCGCCTCCCACATTAGTATAGCTTGATAATTATTACTAAACTGTGAGTTGATTTAAAGGTATATTTTTAAATCACAAAGTATATCATACAAATGTATGGCAATAACCTTCAATAAGGTCTTGAATAAATGGAACGAATATAAGTTCGATTTTAAATAGAGAAATTCTTTATCTTTTGGACGTTAAAAAAAGGTTGTTAATTTGTTGATATGGTTACTTTACTATTGAACTTTTATCGTGCATGACACTAACAATAAATTTGGTGGTGTACTTACATCAATTGACGCTAGCAGTACCACAGAATACATAATAGTACTACATACAAAACTGTCTTTCTTTTGGTCTTGAAAAATGCCGACATTTCAAATAACTGAACTTTGAGCATCCAAGCTGAATCACACCTTAACGCCACACCTTAGCGTATGTTATTATAAAGGACGTAAACGATCAAACATGTATGTCAAATTTACGTGTTTGACAAACCTGTTTGTTCGTGTAGGGCTGTGTTTGACGCGTTTGACAAACGAACTACGTGTTTGATGTGTTTGAAAAGTATCTGGATTGACGTCGTGTTTGATGAAAACGTGAAGTTTGTCAAGCAAGTTTGACAAACATGCTTTTTAGTAATTCTGAAGCCTCGTGTAGCTACGAGCTCGAGCGTTATTGCTGATGGTAAGTAATCAAGCGCGCACCAAAAAGCGCGCGAAACGTTGCTAATTGCTATACGCCTAGACCGCGGCACATAGCAATATACTCGCACTCTCAGTGTGCGCGGATCGGTAGGTACTTATCCTGTACCCAAGCATGTAGTGACACTCACTACTTGTACAGTCTCAGACCAAAAATAAGCAGACACCCTGGGTGCCGACTGATCGAGAATATTTCTATGTAACGTAACATATTCCATGAAAGCATTCGCATGGAACATGTCAGTTTTGAAAAAGGGGACTCGAAGTTACCACGGTACGCTCCCGTTAGACAGTTGATATGTTCGCATAGGTAGGTAGTCGTAGTAGTAAAACAACGACGACTTATCAATAGTCAGCTAATTCACAATAATGCACATCTTGAACCAAATAAACATTGCCTCTGGCCAGATAATCAAGTCACCATACGCCTGTAATTCGAACGGACGACTGGTCGACGACCGCCGTTGACACTTCTGCTTCATTTGAATTTCGAATTGCTCATTCATTCATGCTAACCGCCGCTATCTGTTCGCTCCTCAGATGAGTGAGATCTCGCAGAATATTTACAAAACAGAATTCTGATTTTAGTGCGTAGTAATTGCGATCACCAACATTTTCCATGGCAAGTTTCTTATAATATAACACCACTTCTCTGCGGAACAGTACGCATCGGGGAGATGTTAATCAAGCTAACACGGCCAATTTTCATTCACGAGGCTTCATTCAAATATGTGAATGAACTTTAACATAGGAGCGCTGTCATCGTGCGCCTTAAACAAACACGAACAGTGAAGGCATTTTACAGTAACTGTGGTACTTTACTTATTTGCTTTCAAAGAGAAACATTATTTAACGCCTTTGAGCACTTTACCAACCGCATATACTAACTCCGAATAAAAAAATAAAGGTTAATAAGAAGCTCAGGTAAATACAGAAAATGCAAATACAAAATTGCGAAAATCAGTAGGCTTAACTACTCTTGAACTAATTCCAAACGATCGACATTGGGATTGTGATTTATCGTACGCTTGAGTAGCAACACTAGCGAAAAATTGGGTTCGTGTTTTGAGAAAATTAAAAAAACGGCAAGTGCCAATTGGACTCGCGCACCGCGTTCCGTACAAATTTCTATAACTTCCTTACTATGTACATGTTTCCGGTTTTCAGATTTTTTCCTTAATATGTGCTATAAGACCTTGCTACTTGCCAAATTTCACGATTCTAGGTCACCGATTACCTAATTTTGATTCCCTTGAAAGTCGAAATATACGTTTTTTGCAGCATTAACGGTCGGATCTTTTTTTACGTTAACTTGGAAGTTTTATTTTTTCAACTCGATACCTCCATTCGTTCCCGAGGCGAAGGGTCTTGACAGACAGACGGACGGACGGACAACAAAGTGATCCTATAAGGGTTCCCTATTTTTCCTTTTGAGGAACGAAACCCTAAAATCACTGAATTTCGTTGACCCATAATCCACACAATATGGGTCCAAATTTGGCAACTCAAACATACTAAAAAATCATAATCTCAATGTCGATCCATCGGAATTGGAAAAGAGTAAACCTACACCACACTTAAACATCAGCCTTGCCGACAAAATTAAAAATACTATAATATAAACGTGTGAGCAATAAAATAAATTGTAGAGAGCCGTGTGAATTTCGCGTGTTTTACCATAAACAGGTAGGTATTTCATGTCGTGTAAATCGCGAATCTAATATACTTGCATAATAAATCACAATTTTAAATTAAGTTTTTCAAACACCGTGACTAGACGATATTATATTTTTAATTTCACGCATAAATAAAATATTAATTGAAAATTATGAAATTTGCGTTACGCTTTAAGTAGCCGCTGTTTAACAATCCAAATGTAATAAGACTTGGCTATTTATCAAAAACGTTATTTCGCGCGAGCAGCTCTTTATCGCTTCTGTATGGTTATTATTAAAACCACCTTTGTCCATAAGTCAGAAATAAAACCACATCCCAGAAAATGATCAGGATATACTTGAACTTGCTATTTCTTGAAGTTTTCTGAAATAGTTTCAATGCTCTAGGACATAAGACGTCGAAAAGACATCGTTTTGGATAAATAAATTTAATAATTCTGCACCTAAGGACGCGAGCTTCCTCTAGATTAGGAAAGGCTCCGCAAAGAATTTGATAGATGCTTTCGTTGGTTGCATAATTGATAATGTAGAGATAACTAGCAACAACCTCGAACCTCTAGAATCACGTCGAGATATTGTGTCCCTAAGCATGTTCTATCGTCTCAACCATTGCAAGTGTTCTAAAGAGCTTTTTTCCCTAATCCCACCTTCTCCTTTCCATTAAGAACTACACGTGCTGGCCTGCGTAATCACCGTTCTACTGTGACTACCAATCCAAAGTGAACTAAAAAATTCGGCAACTCATTTCTATATCGCACAGTCAAAAAATAGAACACTCTGCCAGCACAGGCGTGCCATCCTTCTTACAATCCCGGGCCCTTTAAAAGAAATGTGAAGAAGCACCTTGCAGGCGGCCAGCTGAGGGTGACTACTGCACTATTCTAGTTTATTTTCTAACTTGCATTTGTTTTGCATTTAGATTCCTCTTTCACTTACCATCGGGTAGAATGGAGTAATTTGCTAAGCGCGCTATGAAAAAGATTCTTATATCGTACCATTTCCCACACTGGTGGCTCAGAACAGGACATTGACCGCGAGACCTTTGGGTGGCGCTCTTGAGCAGATGAGGTTACGTAGGTCCCACACTCTTACACCCTTCAAAATTTGAATTAAATACCAGACCATATAAGATAGCTAGATAGATAAAGAATACAATTATAGGATAAACTACTTTATGAGCTCACTAAAAGACAAGGCACCCAAGATCGTTATAAGGACCATAAGAATCGGGTAAGCCGTAAGCTTGTCAACGCAGCAACTAGCACAAAGACCGGTGAATCACACCGTTACAAATAAAATTATCGCTATCTTTATTACCAATGAATCAACGATTGTTCTAAAGCGATACATGTGGGTACTTGATGCAAAGTAAATTAAGAAATGTATAACAAACTTATAAACAATACAAAAGTTATGCAATAATTTGATATACAAATATAATGTTAATTTTTACAACTTATTTATCTACTTAGTTAACAATATATACGAGTAACTTTAAAATTTACAAAGTCTTACCACATCCGCCTTAAAACACCTCTTTGAAGGAGGATGCCCACTTTTGTATGGAGACTTGCCTTGCCCAATTTCCATGAACAGAAACAACTCTAGGCTTATTTTAAACGCTTTTTGTACTTGAATAGAAATCAAGTATTGTTTTTTTTATTAAAGCTGCAGTTTCGTAGATATCCAAAAAAATAGCTCCTAACATAACCTATGCGACCTGTACAAGTTGCAAGAAAGACGACAAACTATTTATGTTGAACTATCGATCATTAACAATCAATTATAATAACACTATCAATAAGCCTATTGATATCCAATATTATCAATAATAAGGAATAAAATGTGTAGGTAACAGAAATCGCAAGCAACGATGCGACTTATTTTAGACGCGTTCCACTTTTAAGTACAGATTTAGAGAATTTTCAACAACATCGCGAGTCATTAGTTTTTAATAGGGTAAATGCTTTATGATTTTTGACCGTCATCGAGCAGCGTATGTTAACGTAATGCACTACATTTAAAAATATAAAATATTTTGAATAAGATTCCCTTTGTGATAAATAGCGTGGTTAAAAATGTTAACATTAATATTGTATAAAAGAAACGCAAAATATAAATTAATATTGATGTTAGTGTAAAAAATGGTGCGCTTAGATGGAAAACGGGGTTTTATACTCTATGCGATCTATCAACCTTCTGTCATTGAAAAAATTGCTTTTTAATTGAAATGATGAAATGTAATATATTTTATAATTAATACGAAATAAATATTTAATGCATAACATTGAAAAATATGTTACTGTACTCGTAGCTACAACGATAAAATGCATAAATATGCAGTTGTCATTTTGTACAGGAAATGCATGTAAGTTTTTATTTTATTGCCGAAAATAACTGTAGCTTCTATCTGTTTTATATTACACTGAAAAATCATGTTTAGATAAAATATATTTAACTGGAAATACCGCTTTATTGGTCGTCGACCTTGATAGTGGGGCAAAATCGGGCATCCTCCTTTGGCATTCCGGGCCCACCTTCACCTAAACAAATGATTTTTTAAAAACGAATTTCGAACAATTCTAATTTTCTGAACCTAATTTTTCATAAGCGTCACTTATTGATTCTTGAATATCGTTGGGGGGTTAATTTTAATGGGTTAAATCGTCTTCGACTTTCGAACTCTGCCGTACTAAGAGTTCACTATTTGTGTCAGGTTGTCGGAAACTTGTGCACTCTTAAGCGACGAGTATTAAGCGCTCACTTTCTTCCACAGATTTCAGATTTTCCACACTTAAGCTGTGGTGGCGTCAGAACGTTAAGAAGTTTTTTTTCTTAAGTGAACTTAGACTTAGACTTGGTCATCGCTGATTGCATCTCATTGTTGGTCGGAACTCGCATTAAGCTTTTGAAACTTATCTTTATTGAATTAACGCTCTAATTGATGCGCTTGGCACCGTCCTTTTGAAGTGGAATAAATCGAGTTCATCTTTCGTCTTTCGCTATTTTAACCACACTGGAATATCGAATAGGACAAAAGTTTCAGGTATAATCTGTTTGCCGTTAATATTGCCAAGAATACTTTAAAAAAATACAGTTGAACTTAATTCATCTCTATTTTTACCATTTATCTGTATCTGTCTGTATTGGTTTCATCAAACGCAGCAGATCCTGTATTCGCTCTTGTCTTTCTGTTTCTGGCTTGTCCACTCCTTATTCCTTCGCTTGTCCTTATGGAGTTGACCTTACTAGGTAGTGTAGCAGCCACATACCATCAAGAGGACTGTCTGTTTGGTTGCCAACTTAGTTGTATAAGTCAGTAAATGCTTAAATGAAACTTCACAACGCGAAATCAGGACTATACTTCGTTGGTATATCTTATGAAATTTTAGAAACAATGTAATCGGTTTTTCTTCGTACTGCATTATCACAGGGTTTTTAAACCCTAACGGCCTTATTAATAAATAATAAATAAATTTTACTCCTTGCGTCATCTTCAGATTAGTTACTCCGTGTTTTGTCTTGTTTCCACACATGTCGCCTGTCATATGTCAAAATAAGACAAAACACGGTATAACCAAACCAAGGATGATCCAAGGAGTAATTTTTTATTAATAGGACCGCAATTTCTTAAAGACAATAAATCCCTTTGTCTTTGGCAGCACTATCATTAAAAGCTGGCAATGGTCGTCATTTGAGACCGCGGATTCCTACTACAAGGAACACCATTACATCTCACAAGGATCTAAGTTAAATGGATACAGGACTTATTATCTAGGACCTAGGTCATCATTTCTCTAAGGTCTATATTTCTGTCGCTCGATTAAACGTATGAAGTATGTTAATGTAAATACTACTTTGTCCCACGACTGATTTGTAGGACTTTGACCATTAAATATCAACTCCTTGCCGCTTTTATTAGGACCACTGAACTTTGCAGAATACTCGCAACACACAGGACAAAGTTTATTCATACCGATCTTCATATTCACCATCGCTCGTTTGTCGCTTGAGTGTTATGAAATCGTTCAAATAGATTAAAATTTCAAATCGATGGTCTGAGCGATTCGATTGAATAATTCAATATTATTAGAAGCAGCTCAAACAAAGCTTATTTATGTGTGGCAATACTAACCTATTTATTCATCGTATTTTATATTCTATTCAAACCGATTCCATTTGTCAAATAAATGTAGAATTGCAAAAACGATCATTTTCACGCAAAATGGGCAACGACATGCTTAAAGAATAGGAACACAATTTTACTTTCATACGCTCAAGCTGTTTTGCACAATCATCATTTCGCATATATCGTCACAAGTGGCATCTTAAGGTGTGACAAATCTGTGTAATTTATTATATAAAGTTTTGTTGAAACGAGCGCGGAGCAAGTAATACAGATAATATTAATTATTTGTATTGCATTGTTAGAAATAAATGCCAGCTCAATATATTAGATAAGTACAGTTCCTTGTAGGATATCTTATACAGACACTGAAGATTTAAAAATACTTTCCATGCATTGCGAAAAGACTGCAGTTTTTGAATTCAATACCATGTTATAGAACACCAAGATGCTTTAAATTTTTAATTACTCTTGCGTATTCCATACGTAAAAACATCCCACCATCGATTCCGATGGTTGAATGTAGTAAAACATACGCATAGCAGCTGAAAATTTAAATATAACATCCTATAATACAATAAGTATGTGAAGATTTTGCACTTTGCAGTAAAGTTTCAGAACCAAAATGTGAAATGTTCAGCTTTCAACAATATGAAATTAAATCTACCCAGAAACTTACATGTTAAGCTGAACTAATATCAATTTATCTCTGTGACACAGTCAGGGTAAACTTCCCCGTCTGAAGAGTTTGCGCTTCAACATTACATGCACATAATTTATATTGAAAAGCAAATAGGTATGCTTTAGAGGAAAAGATTGCATGTGTATACGGATGCAATATTCTTAGCCTCTTCAAAAATAAATTTACAAGTTGTAGGTAAAATAAATTTATAGAGCTTGTGAATATATCTCATTCTTACTTGAAACATTCAGGAGGATGTTACGAAGAAACCTTCGTTTATAATAGTAATTACTTCGTTTTCAATATAGATAGTTTAAACGTTAACGATAAATTTGCTATCATCTGAATAATCAGTTGTTTGTTCTCAGTTACCTGAATGCTTATTTATAGAGTTGTAGACAGTTGTACATAGTTAACTCAAACTCTCCGCGCATATATTATTTTAGATTAGTTTATCTGCTCACAATTATCTCGAGCTTATTGAGTATTCTCGTTAGAAGACATTTGTTAGTAAACAGTGCTTTATCAAAAATTCAAACAGCCAACAGGCACGAATCTAGGCCATAGATTGCTAAATCTTATTACTAAGCTTTGACTGTCGCTAAATTTCTTTGAAATATTTATCAAAATTTAACGCGTGATATTGCGATGTTGAAAAGCGACATGCCTAAATATATTCAAATATACCGATATAAATCAGCTCTTCAACGTACTGTTGAGAAATTTTGATTGGGTGGAAAAGTACGCACTGGTTCGCTCCAACCTGATGACGCGTCCACTTATTATACCGTCTTCTAGTAGCTTCTAGGCTACGGCTGCCATAGGTTAGGTACTGAACCACTGACCGGGGCATTGAATAGGAAAACGTTAACCATGGACAATTTAAAAGCTCGATGAAAATCTTTTATCAAAATCAGACTTGTATTGTAACGAACTTTTAAGTTTTAATTTTGGTAGAATATTATTTAAAATTGAACAATAAAAACAAAAAAATCAACATTCTCATTTTCTTAGTGTAATCTTTCAGAAACAATGTTCGCGTTCTCGGTGTCACTTTTCTTTGCCCCTTCATATTTTTCTGCGGTTCTGCGTTTTAGTAGCGCTTGCGCACTCGCGCACGGTACGACTCGTGCATATCTACATGCCAAACAATCAAACCGGGACAAATGAATTATTGACGGGTGACACCGGGACATAACGCCACAAACCGGGTCATGTCCCAGTGTACCGGGACGTATGGCAGCCGTATTCTAGGCTCATTTTAAGTGCTATCGTCGAATACCTCTTGTATTCGTTGTGACTAATTATAACACTTCTAGAAGCACGAACATTAACAGAGACAGAGCTCTTGACTAAACGCGTCTATTGATTATATCGCATCAAACTCGTGAGTAACATTCATAAATTTAAAATAATAGAGCATAAAGATTCCAATTGTGATCTAAAACGACACTGAAATACTTGCAAAGAGTTTCACAATTCAAATTAATTTAACATAATTAACTATACATAAACCAAATGTATAATTACACTTGATCATACATAGTTAACTTTCGGAATAAATGTTATTACCCGTGCAGAGAATCGCGTGATGATATTTGTTAATTTAATAAAAACTGCCGCGGCCATATCGCATGAAGCGAGATCGCCATGCCAAGTCGACCGTTTACGTAAAAGCATTTTGAACAATTATAATCGCATTATAAATTATTTAAATAGAATTGGAATTTATAAAACTGTACCACTACAACAGACGCCGTGCAAAAAAGTTAGGTGTGCGGATGAAATAAAAACAACGACCGTCTTTTGTCGATGGCATTGCTCGTTTAATTGTGTCGCACTTTGTGCACGTTTGGACACATGTTTGCACCTGCTCTTGTGGACCGGATGGGTACAGTCGGCAACATATCAAGATTTACATTTGCCTTACGAAAGTCGTCGTTATTGCGAGAGACATAAGAGCGAACTCGAGGTCAGCGTGTAAAGGCTGGCGTGTTGCTGCGTGTACCTATAAGTTATTGATAAAAGGTCAAAAACATGTAACAGTGTTGTAGCGACCTATGCGCAACGGGAAAAGTTATAATTATAGAATGGGCTTGTCTTGAAACAGATGGCGTTGAAAAATTTACAAATCACTACAGGAATAAATTTAGACCCCACGCGAGATTTGAACCCGCGCCTTCTACATGCCGCGTTGATGCCTCCTTAAATTTTCCGGGGTGATACAAAAGAAATCCTGTATAGAAGTGGTATACTTGTGGCTTTGCATTTTCTTTTAAAATCTATACCTTTATTATTAATTATTTTTTACACCACAGATTCGTGGTCCGTGCCTTTGATTTTTTTTGATCTCATTAGCTATTATTTAAATCCGACTACTCTATTCTTATACACGGTGTTTCATAATGACCAATAAATAATTAATGCGTTATCTAATAGTAGTTTATGAAATAGTCACATAATAGGGGGTCTTAAAACACTAGTGTGTGTTTAAAATTCGAGGCTTGCCGAGAATTTTAATAGTACCACACGAGTGTTTTAAGACCTAATTATGTGCAATTACATACACTACTTTATCTACACTCATGCAATCAGTGGTTACCTAAATTAAATAAAAGACACAAAATTAAAACAAAATCAAACTCATTTATTCTAATAATTATTTGCATTTTGAACAGTGCAATTGTGAAACTAATACAGAAATCTAAAACTACATACATTTATATTATTTATTATTTTAACCAATAACAGCAAAATAATGAATGAAAAATTCAGAGAAATAGCGCCAACACCAACATTCTACCGCGCATGCGCTGTTGCATGCCGCGCCGCCATAGACAATGTACTGGCACAAAAGAAAATTGTGACAAAACCTCCTTGGTCGAGCTTCGTCAATCGAACTGTATTTTATTGGAATTCGAGTTACATTAAAGTACTGGTTTTGTATGGCGAAACTGTATTATAATGTAATTTGTAAAAGGCTTTAAGTTATGCCTTTAAAATATTAGTGTTGTTCTTAATATTAGAATTAGAACATGAGTGTAGATAAAACTAATTATTAAATTATATTTACCCGTAATGTCATTCAACCCAAAATTTTCATGTAAATCATAGACATGATGATGATACTATGATATACGTGAAAATTTTGGGTTGAATGACATTACGTGTTAACAAATTTAAATTATTAGTTTTAGATAACGCATTGATTATTTATACACTGAAAAAAATTTGTGATAAATGTTATCAACATTGTGATGAATTTAATTAATGAACTTATTTATATACGTTCGCATAAAGTGAATCGATGGTTGCTATCATGCCAATTTGATAAAAAATTAATCAAGAAATATTATTTTTTCAACAAACCACTTTATTGAAGTGATCAAATATTTAGTTATATTAACAATGTTCAACTTGTTAGCGTTGATATCGACGTTGTTAAAAGTAATCACTATCTTTATTCATTTGATGAAAGTTAATGATTTGTTTTATTGTGTTACTTTATGTGTTTAACTGTGAACATGATTGATTTTATAAACGACATGTTCATTCTTATTATTGAAATTGATTAATTTACCAAGGATATTGTAAAAACAACAATGATGAAGGTTCAAATAAAATATGCCACTTGATTAAATAAAAAAAGATCTTGTTAAGATCTATCACTTAGCTATTTGTCCCGGGTTGTTTCTATTATGATGGTAGATTGATGTTACCATTCAACTTGTATGGATCAAATAAATCCTTTATCAAATTTATTAGGAGTATATGTTGGGATTTACTAGGTGTTATGTTTAGTCCAAATAGATAACTTGGTTGAAATCTGAATATAGATACAGTCAGCATAAAAAATTACGAGTATTCAAACCTATCAATATACATAAACATTTAACAAAAATCTGACTTATCTCAAGATATAAGATGAACATCCATTTGTTGTGCTCTGCTAACTAATGATAGTACCTGCACATTAAGGTCTTGAGCTAAGGTTGGTTTTGTCAAATATTTTGGTATTTTGGTAGATGTGAACGATCAAAATAAATCATATCGATAAGTGTGCTGCACAAAATGCGTCTGTAAGACTACAAAAAGTTAATTGCAAAATTACAATACAAATCTGGACTAAACATTTAAATTGTAAATAAGATACCTTTTATTTCAAATAATAATCATATTTATTCTTTGATAAAATCAACAAAATAAAACAATTCTAGACAATTTGCATTCTATTTTAAATGTAACAAAACAAAATAACAATTCGAGACAATTTGCATCTTAGTAAATGTAATAAGTACTTACGTAATAATTTTTTAATCGAATAGATATTCTACGTAACAAATGTATGGTATTTTTTTGAAATTTGTATTGAATCATTTTCAATCAATTAAACAGGGTTATTTTAAACTACCTCTTGACTTTAAATATGTTTCTTATCTTTAAAATGAAACAACTTTAGCGCATAAAAGTTTGGTTGAAATAAGCCAAAATCGATTAGGTACTATAAATTTATTCAAGATGAGAAGGTTCTCGTGACAGGTCGAAGTTTTCCGTTTCATGCATATTAGTTTCCATGTTTAAAAATATTATGTTTTAAAAATATAACTAATCTCTTTAGATTATTTTTATCAAAAATGCAATAATTAATTCCACATTAAATAAAAACAAGAATAAGTATCAGTCCAGTTAAATAAAATTATAATTATCAAAAAATTATTTGTTTAAATTTTACAAATAAAATATTTGTGTAAAGTGTATGCACTTGAATCGTTCTGATCCACGATTCAAATACACAACTGTTTAATTAAACAAATATTTTTTGAGGAATATGAATAATTATTATATTTAACTGAACTGCTATTCTTGTTTCTACTTAATGTGGAATTAATTATTGCATTTTTGATAAAAATAACCTAGACATGTAATATTTTTAAAACATAATATTTTTAAACATGGAAACTAATATGCATGAAACGGAAAACTTCGACCTGTCACGGGAATCTTGAATAGACTAGTATTAGTATAAAAAGTATAACATTTTATTGTAATATTTTTACCCTTTTTGTTTGAGAACGTGTTCCATGTTATGAAACAAAAACTTAAAAATAACATAATTGTTATGAACCTTAAAATCATTTTCAATGTCATTAAAACAGCCCTGTGTTGCCTTAAAATAATGTATGATATTTGTGTAAATATTGTATGTGTCATAAAAAACTTATACAAACATCATACATAATCTATCAATCTACTACCTGTAAACTTATAGTTAGTAGATGTAGTAGCCAGCGGCGGTGGCCGAAAGCACTTTATAGTACACCGTACGTAAGATATACCTTCTACCACTGGTAGTAAATAAATTTTTCCATTCCCGTCTTTACCAAACTACGAACGTATGTAAAGTAAATTATAATTATATATATATATATATATGTATTATAAAGTTCTAACTGCCACCGGCGCTGGCAGCTTACTGGTAAGTAAGGTATTAATTTTTGTCATTTACTTATGTGGATGAATAATACTTAAATGAATAAAAAGGATGAGTACAAAAAAAGATTATCTTTATAGCCTCAATCTTATTAAAGTTACAATTACTTAACTTAAGATTATTGTGAAATTTACTTGTGATTTTGAGGCAAGTAGTAATATTTATTTCAAAATCAGAAGAAAAATAGTTGAAAAATATTAAATTAATCAGTCTTAGGTTATCATGTTATAGTGGACTACCCGAATCAACACTCAAAACAATTTTGCGGCCAGTTTTTCACATTTTAGTTTTTTGAGTTTTGGTTGTATAACATTAGATATCTTTTTCTTGGGTGACAGTCGTCAGTGGGACAGTCGCATAAGCTTAAAAGAAATTTATTCTTTGCTTAGATTTGAGAGCGCAGTGTTATAAAATTTTTACAAGTAACGAAATTAATATTACAAGGAATAGGGGATTCTAAATGACTATGTAATTTGACGACGATATTTTGATGTGGAGGCTCTTCAACTTCGTAAGCCTGGAAATGTTCATTAAACACTAAAGTGTTTAACAATAATCCTTTTAAAACTAAAATATATGAATTACATAAATAAACAGCTGTTAATTTAAAAAACTTTAACAGGTCGTTTGGACTGGAAGAATAAATCAAAATAGTGCCGACTTTATAGTGTGTTGATGTTACAGTTGCCCAAGATATTTTTGTTAACGTATCTATTTGTGGTATGTTTAAATTGTCAATTAAATATTGTGTCTCTATCGAATCAATACTTAAGTCTTGGCCTGTATTAATAATTTCGTCTAATTTCCCTTTCAAAAACATATCATTTAGCTTCAGTTGATGTTTCATAGCAACAGTTAGGGTAAGATTACGTCGATTGCAAGATGTTCGAGCGGCAATTTTAGAAATTCTGTGTTTTGCTTCGTAACGCATAGACCAAATATGAACAAGAGGGCCAAATTTTTCTAAAGCTCTATGATAATGTACTAAATTATGAAATTTAGGTTTTAAAGAGTCTGTACTCAGAGAAAGATATAAAGAATTAAGCTCAGTTATATTGGTTTGCAAAAATTCTGTAGTTCCTTGAGCAAATGCCGTACATGACAATGTATCTATGATTTGACGCAGCTTCACATATAGTTTCCAATACTGATTATTATTGCTAGGTACATACTCTCCTATAAGCAAACTGAAATATCTTACAAAAGTCAACATTTCTGATGCTGACATACGTAAATTTCCTTGATTTATATGTTCCCACAACAAAGAACATGGAGCATTCCTATCATCGGGCCCATAGTTAAATGCCTGCAATCTTTGATTAAGAATATCCATTGTAAATAGATTAGAATTTCTTACAAACTGAATTATGATTATAGTCATAACATATTTAGCAACGCCTTCTAAAATGTCATGCATCCAATCTACTCCTATCTGATCAAAAAGACTAAAGTTTGTAACGGATAGCCATATACATTTTTCCTTTATCCCAGTTTCAGAAGGATTATTAAGCAACATATCGGATTCATAATTGTCAATGTTACGCAACAAAGAAACGTCTTCTTCACACTGCTGTTTCATTATATTTTTTTTTACTTTACATGTTCGACAGGGATGATTTGCCGAAAAACTTTCTAAGAATCCAGTGATAGAATGAATTCCTAAGTTATCGCCTAAAATCAATCCAAGTTCAAAATAAATTTTACCTGTAAAGCCAGGAACATCAAAATATATCCCATTTTCAGAGAGATAGTTAAGTTCATCGATGACACAATGAAATATGACACGGTTGCCAAAAGTAACTCTATCTGATGAGTGGAATAAAAGCATAAGAAAAATGTTATTTAGTACTGAAACACGAGTAGGTGGAAAACATGGAATCGAAACATAAACAGCTCCTAATTTATGTTGACCGGATCTACTTCCTAATACATTTCCGGTTTCGTAGTCGTCAAAAAACAAGAACAGAGGCATTACTATATTTTCTCCATGTCATTGCTTAACAGTTGTCCAATAGGATCCTTGAATAAAATTTTCTATCGCGCCTTCAGGTGTACTATTGCTATTTAACATCTCCATGTAGTTAATAGTCTCAACGAGAAGTCCATCTAGCGATAAGAATAGTTGTAAGACCTTTCTTAAACTAATATAACTCTGTTCACAAGTAACAGGTATGAAACGTCTAATCCCACCTTCCATCACATTTTCTAGTCTTTGACCTATGACTATCGATTGGGGCTTAATGTAAGTATTTTGTGTTTCAAAATACTTTAATCTCTTATATTCTGTAGAAAATTTTTCCAAAGGTAAAGACAATACCGGCCTAATGGAATTAATTATAATAGGAACAGATGAAGCTGATATTTCATTATTTTGTGATAAGATATTAAGGCACCCTTCAATGCTCATAATTAAAGATTCTGAAACACACTCACGAAAACCATCAACAAATAATTGAACTACATTTCTAGGTAAATTCTGACTAGCATATAATTTGGCAATAAGTTCAGATAATCTTTTTTCATATATCAACTGAGGAGATTCTTTAAACTGATTCAATGAAAGTTGTTCTGTTAAGAGCTCATTATTATTTAAAGTATTCATTGGGACACACACACATACATTGCTGCTAGGTTCAGTTTCAATTTGTTCATGGTCAGATAAATTTTCTAATACATCAGTTGAAATACTGGATTTATGAGTTAAGAGATGTCTTTTGTATGATGGAAATAATTGAAATTTTCTTTCACAATTACCTTCTGCACATAAGAAAGTCTTATAGTCATTACTATTGTGCATAATGGTTAAATGCGCTCGAAGTGCGCTTATATCAATAAACATTTGGCATACAAAACATACAACCATGACTAAATCTTATAATTTTAAGTTAAGAACTTTTAATTATTATAGATTTAAAATCGCACACAGCTTAAATTATATTTGCAATTTAAATTTCAGTCAATCATTAGTGACTCTGCTAATGTTGAGCCTTTATCAAAAGGGCTAAAACGTTTAACTTTTTTGAATAAAGAACCAGGGTCCATAAGAATTAGAGAAGTAAGAATATCCATAAGAATATATTACAATGGGTATAAAAAGTTCTGGGATTTACTATGACCACGTAAAATTTGATACAAAGTAGGTTGACGAGTTAAGCCTTTTTGTGTGACTGCTTTATATCTTTCTTGTTATGTCACCTGGAGGTAACTATCGTCTTTGACGTGAAACACAAATAAATACTTCTCTTGATTCCGCCTTAATTTAAATTATATGTTGCAGTTCAAATTACAGTCGGTCATTAGTGACTCTGCTGATGTTGAGCCTTTATCAAAAGTGCTAGAGAGCTTGTAAAAACTTTTTTGAATAAAGAACCAGGGTCCATAGGAATCAGAGGAGTACTCTGCGTTAAGTGACCATATAATTTTAAAACAAGTGTCAATGGCTTCTAATATATTACAATGTTTATAAAAAGTATTGGGATTTACTATGACCAAGTAAGATTTGATAGTAAATAAAGTAGGCCCTACAATCACTATGTATGGTTGAGGTGTTAAGCCTCTTAGTGTGACTGCTTTATATCTATCTTGTAATTTCACCTGGAGATAACTATCGTCTTTGACGTGGAGCACAAATGCTTCTCTTGATTCCGCCTTAGTAGGTTTCCACCGACGTTTTGAGATGCCTTTCAGTTTTTTGGATGCTGAGGGTCCAGCAGAACAGCAATCCTTGTCAGAGATCAGAACGACATTAGGGCTTATAAGTTCTGGCAAGCTCAGAATGGCTGCTAAATTGGTAAATTCTTCATCAGCAGCTGAAACAACAAAACTATATTTAATCCTACATAACAAGAGCATTGCCACCATGTATGTAAGATTGGACAAATAATTTTGAGACATGCGGCCTACTTACCTACAGGCACTTAAGACATTTTGTCATTAGACAATAAGATACAAATAGTTCAAAGAAGAGCTGTTTTGTTCCTTGGATGACAGCTCTTCTTAAAACTTAATGCTTATTTCTATCGACAAATAAAAAGCAGACAAATAAGACAGCTCTCTTCAGAACTACTTCTCATTTCAATAATTGTTAATTATTTGTATTGATACTTACAGGTGTAAAGTCAACTTATTTTTCTTCTGTCCTACTTGTATTTGCAGACATCTTGAGTATATTCAGGATGTATGCACATACAAGGTTTATACGATTTCTTTAAATTAGATTGTTTTGCTTTTTTGACGTCAATAAGTGCCTGTAAAGGCCTATGTTGAATAAAGATTTTTGAATTTGAATTTCAATTGACAAAATATCTAAGTTACTACTAACATAGGCCACACATTTTTTCAATTGGTACAGCAATGGCAAATTACCCAAAGCTGACGAATTACGTCACTTAACATCTTTTGAGAATAAGTTTCAAAACATGTTAACGTTTGATAGCTTGTGGTAACCTTATATGTACATAAAATTTTTGTACATAAAAGACAACATTTTCAATTGTACAATATATAAAACACACTGGTACAATTAGCTGAACATAAAAAGGTCATACTATTTCAGTCACACTGCCCACCTGATGGTAAGTGACAACAGTCGCCTATAGCACATGTGGTATCCGTAAGGCTTGCGCATAACAAGCCTCACAGTGATGCCAATGTACGTTGCCAACCCGTATTATAAGATCTTAAGTCACAGAACCCAGTAATTTTACTGCCGGTCTTACCCATCAAACCGGAACCCAGCAATGCAAGCATCGCTGCTTTGGCGAAAGAAATAGGTAAAGGTACCCACGCAGACGACTCTCGTCTTCCTCTGGTTCATATTAAGAACATTAATAAAAAAATATTTTATAAAAATGTGAAAACTGACTTTAAAACCACTTAAAAGTTGTAAATAATAAAGATTACAAATGACATCATACTTTTATACTTACTGAAGTCAATGCCACTACATTATTTAAGTTCTTATATAATTTTGGCACTAACTTCACTACTTATAAAATTTGATGCCATTTGTATTCTTTTATTATTTACCTACAACTTTTGGTGATTTTGAAGTCAGTTTTCACATTTTTTGTAAAATATTTTGTGTAGTTTATTCAGCTGAGCTCACCGAAACAGCTTCAAAGAATTAAACTAATAAATCAATAAGTATGTGTTTTTATGTTAAAAAATAAGTCATTTACTCCTTAAAGTTAAGGTTTCTTCCATCATCAGCTTAGCATAGTCTAAAACTTCTTGAGTTAATGATTATCAGACGCTAATATCTAAACAGCATGTGATAAAAATGTGCTCATTTGTACTAAATGACATACAAAATATAATTGAGGAAAATAACTTTTTTTGTTTAGCTGCTACTAAAGTTCCATCAAATAGCTTCTTTATATTATTTTAATCTTTACTACATAATTATATTTATATAAACACTTACCTTTTGATAGCTGTACAAGCTCACAATGGTATGCGTCTTTGGTTTTCTTAGCGTTCAGTAATTTTATTAAATTTTCTTTCACAAGTGGAAAATTCAAATATAAATTATTCTTTTGTGCAGGGTATGACTTTTCAAAATCACTCATAAGCTAAAAAATTAAATAGTAACATTTCAATATTTTATATGTAATATTTTATACTTAGATACAGAGTTAAAACGTCTAACTCACCAAAGTGTAGCCTTCAGGTTTTTGTAAAGCAGGATACTTCTTTATATAGTCTTCAATACATCCCTGTGGCTCTTTTAAATATAATTCTCTCCTCTCTGATGTTTCGTTCCATTTTATTTGTACTAAAGACCAGGGTGATGAGCTGTGTTCCAACCAAGTTAGGCTTTCCAGTACTGTGCTACTTTCAGCATGTACTTCAGGAGTTGAATTGTGTTCTAAATTTGAAATGCCAGGAATCGAGGACCTTTTATCAAGAACTCCAAGTTTTTGATATTTTCGCCTTGTGTTTAATACTTGACTGACTAATTTACCTCGTGCCTGAATTGATATACCCTGAACAGTTACACATGCAGGTATATAATAAGTGGTTGTTCGTTCACTTGGAAACAGAGCTTTGATGTCTCTGCACCATTTGTTATATACAGCCCCTGTAATGGCTAAGTTCTTGTTTTGTTTTAATATATGTTTAGCTATCACTAAGGCCAATAGGTTTCTAGCATTTTCATTAGGTAAACATTCCCCAACATACTGAGTAAGACATGTGGCTTCAAAATTTTCTTTTAATAAGTATGTTAACTCCAACTGAAATTAAAACAGACTGGTATAAATAGTAGTAAAAATGATAAGATACTTCTATCAAAATATCATATAAATACGTGTCTATTGGCGTAGGTAAGGGGGGGCGGGGGCGGTAGGTGGAGGGGGCTTAGAAACCGGACACCCCCCATTGAAAATCAAGAAAGTGTCAACCTTAATAACTTGTCACATCAAAATTTATGAAAATTCAATTTAAGAACGAACTCCCAGCTGCGGTGTTTCTGGAACGAACTCCCAGCTGCGGTGTTTCCTGAGCGCTACGATATGTCCTTCTTCAAACGAGGCTTAAGAAGAGCATTTCTCTCCAGGTAGGCAGTGACAGAACTGTGCCCCTGGCATTGTAGATGTCCATGAGCGGTGGTTACCACTTAACATCAGGTGGGCCACTGGCTCGTCTGCCACCGTTAGCAATAAAAAAAAAAAAAGATCAGTTTTAGGTAATAGTTTAGGTGATAGTTTAAATAAAATTAAATATTATAATTTTTAGAGGGAGATATGAGATACCAATATCAAAAGTGTCATAAATAGCAGGTAGACTCTAAATCACTAAATTAAATACATATAATTATGTATACTAACATTCTCGGTGTCGTTTTTATTTGGCGAGACTTTTTCCACTTTGTTAGAATTTTTTTTTCAGGTGTGGTTGCGGTTTGTGTTTCTTGTTCTTGTAAAATACTTATATTCTGAAGCTCCTGAAACAGCAATACTATTTTACCCAGTCAGCCAAAAATATTCACATGTTTGGGACTGATGTCCCATATTTTTACAGGTTTTTAATTGAAGCAAAATCACATAGCTAGCTATTACTGGGCCAGCGTGGATGACTAATGCCTAAACACCTAACTTAAGGTAGGCTTGAGCCCCTCATAATCATCATAACAGCTCATAATTTATATGACATGTTATGATGATTAACACAAAGAACATAAGAAGGGCGTACAAAACATATAGAATAATCAAAAATTAAACATGTATTAAATTACTTGAAATAAAAAACTAAGGTGTCTCGATTCAGAGTCCATAAGTAAATTTGAATCTAGTTATTAATAACATAAAATACGCAGTTCACAAGCAGCTCCAATATTTTTTTAATAATAGATACCATGTCCCACTTCCATCAATATTTATTTATTTAATATTACCTACCTTACAATACCTGCCTGTGGCTATAAAACATAGAAGACACATTTTTAGAATTATTTCAAAATTGTTTTAATCAGCCTGCAATTGCTAGGCATTGTAAGTATCTATACTAATATTATATTTTTACACTCACACCTATTATCTAGCCCATGTCAGCATCATTAGATCTTGCATTATAGTATCAAATATTTTTTTATTGATGACAGGTAAGCTCTTTGCCTTTATCTCAGCTGATGGTAGGTGATGATAAGGCCGAAGATGGAAGCGAACTTTACCCGGACTCCTCAATCTTACCTCTTATTATCGGAACACAACAATGCTATAAACATTGTTACTGTCGCGACAAACTAAGGTAAGACGGTGGTAGCTAGCCAGGTGGGCTAAGAAGCCCTAGCACCAATCAAACCAGGAAGAAAAACTTCTGCTCCCACTGGGAAACGGACCCGGTGCCCCCGGTGGTCAGAACCACTATACCACAGGGGTGGTATAAAATATATACATGTATGTTTAATAAGAAAATAAATAAATAAATAATCAATGAGAAAATAAATAAATAAGTACAAATATTAGCAATAAACTTACATAAAAATGTAAACATCAATAAACAAACAAGTGTACTCATCACACAAACATCCGCAACGTCCAGGGGTCCAACCCGACCCTGTGGGTTAAGTAATCAGGGTCTCTCACTCAACCAGCCATTCACCAAAAATATTGATATATGGATACAGATAATAAAGAGGTAGGATTTTTTACAGCTTTTCTTAGGTAAACTGGTATCATCATCACAGCCCATATACGTCCCCACCGAGGGGCTCGAGCCTACCCTATATTAGGGTGATTAGGCCTTAGTCAACCACGCTGGCCCAGTGCGGATTGGTCGACTTCACATACATCATTGAATTTCTTCGCAGATGTATGCAGGTTGCCTCACGATATTTTCCTTCACCGTAGGAGCGTCAGACATATGTACATATGAAATTCGAAACGAAAAACACATTGGTACATGGCGGGTCTCGAACCCCGACCCCCCGATTGGAAGGCAAGTGCCGAGTCTACTGCGCCACCGACGCTCATATAACTGAAACTGGTATACTATAGATTAATGTATTAATCTAATCAAAGGGTGTGTATGTATGTACGTAAAATATAAAGATACTTACACTCAGAGAAATATTACAACTTGAAATGTTCACATCCTCTATGTTTCGACAAATAACTGCATTTTCATCAGTTATAGTTTTTAACCACACCTTCCAACTCCTGATAAAAAGAGCTCGAGGCCCAACTAGTGGTATTAGTTCCTTAATTTCATCCACATTCAACGCTGACAGTGACTGTATAGTTATTCCATTTCCTGAAACAAGAGGTGCCTGTTATCATCTCTCATGGAGATAAGACACACAAGCGATTTGGTAGCCTAAAAATTGGTCCTAGAAAAGATAAGTCTGCAAGTAACTTAACAATATCTTAGAGCAGACATATAAGTAATAGTGTATTGAAAAGCGCGGCAACGTTGGTTAGCACCATCAGCAGCTGCCGCTGCTATCGACAGTCATAGCTTTATCGAACAGTTTGGGAGCACTAGAACTGCTTGCTACCTACGAAAGCAGGTTCGCAGCCGGTAGGAACTCATACATAAAGATGAATTTTAATATCTACTTACTTGCAAATGTTGGAATGAGGTCTGGTATTCCCCATGCCGTGAGAAGATCTCCAACTTCGTCCATAGTGTTTAAGCACAACTCTCGAAATTCAATTTCTATCAATACAACGACAAGAGATCGAGTACCAATCGTCTGACTGATTGTAAATTCTTTTTGTGGAGCAAAAATTAAAACCTAATAAGTACCTACTTTGAACACCGTTGTGTGTGCGTGTTGAAACAGGAAGGACTTGCCGGCGCCCCGCCAAAGCGCTCGCTCTCCGCCACGAAGTGTTGCCACATTATTATAAAACGACAGTAATTTTTAGGTAGAATCAACATCATTGTGTTCAATATTTTAAATATTTAATTATGTATGTACATAATTATTTCAAACTAAGCAGTATGTATACTTGTTGTTGGCAGAATCTCAAAGACAGCGCCACTACACAAAGAATAGAATTGAATTATGTATTTGAATAAAAGTACTTATTACAACTTGTACAAGACTTGTATTACCTATTTACCCTAATGTAATGTTAGGTTCACAATTTTTTTTCGATTTTAAGACACGATTTATTGTTCGTCTGTATTCATGTTGTAGTTTTTTATGGTTTGTGCAGCTATATTTCCGTCAATTGGGGGCCGATTAGGTTAATTATTTTTATTGTTTGGAAGAGTTAAGCTTAATTATACTCACTTAAGATTTGTGTGCTTCGATGTTATTATGTTATTGTGATGTCTTGTTTTGTCTCTTTTCAGATAACCCAAAACAATATCATTTTAACCCTTTCGGGCATATTTCACAAAGTAAATGCATTAACAGTATTTCACCAAAAACTTGAGTTTGGCAGTAATGGCTGTGTTTACGACCGATTGCCATAAATAAAGAAGTGAAGTGAAGGATATAGCAGGTTATCATGACTTTTAAAATCTGCCTTGTTCCTATGAGTGAAGGAGGCAGCGCTTTATATTAAATTAAGCGCTGTCTCGTTCACACCATGGAACAAGGCGGGTTTTAAGAGCTCTTAGTACAGATGCCGGCAAACATCTTCAACATTTTTCGGCATGTTGAGGTTAATCTTGCGCACGTAGACACAGTGCGGGGGGCAAGGGTCGACTAGTCAACCAATAGCGCGGTTGAAGTGGTGCGGCCGCCCCACCGGCCACCTGCCTCACTGCCAAGGAGACCAGAAATTTGTGTTGTGCGCATCTTTCAAGATGTTTGCCGGCATCTGTAACCCATATACTCCCGATATGAGGTGGTCCCATCTTAGAGTAAAATCCATTATTTTGTACAACCTGCTCAAAAATGATATATTCTGTGTGTGTCTAGTAAACTCAACTTCACTCAAGTAAACTCAAACTTAAAGTTAGTCATTTTAAGCCTTTACAAAACAGGGAGAGAATGTTGTACTAAATTTCAAGAATTAATTTGAATTTGGAACACCAAAATAACACAAATATTTGATTGAACATATTGTACAAAATCATAAAAATATTTAGTCCCGACATGATGCTTATACTTTCAGCTGTTAATTATTTTACGTCCCATCATCACTAAGTTAGGGCAGGGATCACCCTAAGGGAACAGAAGGAGCTCAATAAAATATTTTTTAAATTCACAAACTATTTAGAAATAAATAATAAAAAATAAACGTAATATTTTTGTTCACTCGTAAGTTACTCTACGGCCACCGAGAGAATGCGTTTTTGACAGGTCCTATCAGATACTTAAGTCCACTTAAATGTAGACAAGACACAAACAGGCTTCATCATCATAGCTTATATACCTACGTCCCCACCGACGGGCACGAGCCTACCCTAACTAGTTAAGTTAGGGCGACTAGGATTTAGTCAAACCACGCTGGCCCAGTGCGGATTGGTTAACTTCACAAAAACCTTTGAATTACTTCGCAGGTGTATGCAGGTTTCCTCACGATGTTTTCCTTCACCGTAGGAGCGTCAGATATAAATGTACATATGAAATTCGTGAAACGAAAAACACATTGGTACATGACAGGATCAATTGCGGGCCTCCCAATTCTACTCGGGGCACAGTCCAGTGTCGAGGCCACAGCGCCACCGACGGCAGGCAGGCTTAAATATAAGTATATTACGTTTTTGTCTGAATATTGATTAGTTTTATAAGTCGTTTTATTGACAAATATATTAGAAACCACACAGCACGCGCCAACAATGTGTATGGCCAGAGGACAGCCGCTTATACCGGGTGTAACGGAATACCGAAATAATATTTAAGGTTGTTGATTAACAAAAAAATGTTTTATGACTATTCTTTGTATTTTTATTATATGCCTACTTTCGATTTAATACGCTTAACTGTTAAGCGTATTAAGTCGAAAGTAAAAACATTTTTTTTTGTTAATCAACAACCTTAAATATTATTTTGGTATTCCGTTACACCCGGTATAGACACTCGTATCATTAATTTGCCACGTTCCAATTTAGTCAGAAGTATCTACAGCAGTACCTATTAATTATAAGTTTAAGAAATTCTTTCATTCCAAGATAAACATATACCTACATAGTATACCTACTAACAAAATTGTACCTGCTTGCTGTTCTTTTTTAGGATGTGAATTGTAATCCTTTAGCAATGTACCTTACCTACCTACAAACCATTGTGTTTTTCTTTTACTAATAATAATTCGAATTTATTCATTGTGTTTATTATGATAAATTAATAAAAAAATAAAGACAATGTTATGTATAACAATTTTCAATCCACTAAACGGCAAACTACTTATATTTAATTTTTTCATGTCATTTAATTTTGATAGCATGGGTTTATCAGTGAGTAATATAGGTACAGGTAGCAGCCTAACAAAAGTTTTGCGTACTCGAAATTAAAGTTATTTTGAATTTAATAAATACTAGTTCCAATTGTTATACAAATAGACATACTTCACAAGATACAATCTGTCTTGCGATATTTATGTTGGGCAGTTTTTAAAAACCAAGGTGGCAACACTGCTTATTTCATGTAGCTAACCATTCTAACCAATCACAAAAGGGCTTGCACCCAGTGTCGTTAATTTGAGCCTAATCAAACAGTTTTATTAATGTAACAAATTTCATGATTATATCAATCAAGCTAAATGTTTACATTGATCACATTGTTTTATTAAGTTAACAAATTGAATGATTATATCAATCAAGCTAAATGTATACATTGATCACATTGATTTATTGATATAACAAATTTCATGACGATATCAATCAAGCTAAATGTTTACAATGATCACATTGATTTATTGATCTAACAAATTTCATGACGATATCAATCAAGCTAAATGTTTACAATGATCACATCGTTTTGATTGTTTCTATTCAGTACTTGATAACTTCTACAATTATTTTATTACTTTAATGCATTACTTGTTAAGTCTAAACATTATATTGATTGCGAAATTTTTAATCAAATATTTCGTTACTTTAATCAATTATTTTGATAATTTAAACAAAGTACCGTACAATATCCAGCAGCTTAGTGAATGGAAACATATTTACTTTGTTAATCTGTACATATTTTTTATAAATATCGACAAATGTTTTTAAACAAGTTCTAAATGGTCTTGATAAGATCAGATTTTTTTCAGTGTATGTTATTATGAAACACCGTGTATATCTAGGGTGAGTTGCGCATCACCTAAAAATGTATACTTACTAATACTATAAAGCTGAAGAGTTTGTTTGTTTGTTTGTTTGTTTGTTTGGTTGAACGCGCTAATCTCAGGAACTACTGATTTAAATTGAAAAAATCTTTTTGTGTTGGATTGGATAGTCCATTTATCGGGAAAAGTTATATGCTATATTACATCAGGCTGCGAATAATAGGAGCTGAGCATCAATGAAAATGTTGCAAAAACGGGAAAAAAACGAACAACCAGCAGTTGTTATTTTCCGACATCCACGCGAACGAAGTCGCGGGCACAGCTAGTGCTAAATAAGTGAAAAAATGAATTTTGCTTGTATTAGTTTTATCATTTTTAGAGTTCCATACCTTAAAAGGATGAAACGGAACCGAAAATGAGTTCACTCTTTGTCCGTCAGTCCGTCTACCTGTATGTCTGTAACGTCTGTCAAGGGCCTTTGTCTCAGGAACGCATAAAGAAATCAAATACAAATACAATACAGTCTCTTTCAGCAGTCAAAAATCAAACTTGTAAGTAAACTCGGTCAAAATATATGACCGATTAGCAAGGGCTCAAGTCCTATAAGGTAGGCATAGAATCATAAAATTTGACAAGAAGCAATGTCCACAGCAAATGTTTAGGAAGAAATTGAAAACTGTTATTATGTTGTCTGTCAGGATCAGGAACTTTTATACTTAGATAATTTCTTTTTAAGGTTTTGTTTATTTTATTTTATTAGACACACCATCAACAATATTACATAGCATTCAACAATAGATTTTATCACAGTCTTAGACAATGTAACTTGCTTTTACAAGCATGTACAGATGAAATGGTACGACCATGGATTTATAATAGGTATGTACTACAATACAGATAAATAATAGGGGTTAAAGTATGAAATTGCGATTTTTTTTTTGGTTTGTTAATATAACTTTATATCTTTTCTAATTTAAGAGCTATAGAAAAAAAAAATTTTTATTACTTTTTGACCCTAGAGTGCACGTTTTTGTTACAATTTAATCTCAGAATTAGTTTAATAATATATTAAAAAGAATCTCAAATATTTACCTCGATTTTTATCGTCAGAATGTTGTAGATTATTGACGATAACTTTGTGAAAACTAATTTGCTTGTCTTCAAAGTTATGTTATTAGTTAGTTTAAAGTTTATTGACCAGTCTCTGAAAGTTTGCTTTATTGGTTATTAAACAACCAAGAAAAAAGGTTAGTATGAAATTAAAAAGGCAATGTTCTTAAAAATCTTGATATAAAACGGCAATTTCATACTTTACCCCCTATTATATGTGTCTAAATTATTAACAGATCAATACTAAACACAAAAAAAAATAATATAACTATAGGTACCTAACTTTGTACGGAGCCCTCGGTGCGTAAGTCTGGTTCACATTTGGTAGTCTTTTTTATTTTTATTATTTTAATATAAATTTTAACGTCTACTTTTATTCATGACAAGATGCATTCCAGGAAGGACGTTAAATCTAAATGGTTACATTATTTGATTTTTTTCGCATACATTAGTAAGCTAAGATTTCTTGATTGGATCACTTATAAAGTAAGTTACCAATAAAATTGAACCAACACACATCGCCAACGTTATTAACAAACACGCTTAAGTTTCAATACAACTTTACTCGAAATAACCCATAAAGCCTTATCATGGTTTCTTATGAATTAATCGAGCAGCGTCTATAATAAATACTTTCTTATCGTGTGGCATAAATTAATCTCTAGAGCTAATACTATATTCTTTATTCTACGTACATTTTTAATTACAAACGTTAATGAAATGTGCGCAACCGACTTCATTTGCATACTTACTTATTGTTGAGTAATAGATTTTTAGACGGGATCGAAACTAATAAAAAGAAAAGAGAGACATCTAAAGTGATTTTCATTATTTTTTTTTACCTTTTTTATAAAAAAACATTTTTTTCTTAGAATTACTTATATCAATATCAAGGTAAATCGGTGTTGTATTACTGTTTATCTACAATCTTGCGACAAGCTTTTATATTATCTTAAAAAATATGTCATCTAATACCTAAAGTTTATTTTCCTCTTTTTAGAGCATTAAAATAAAAGCTTGTGTTTTAAAAAGTTATAACTATTAATTTATTTTATATTTTATCATTTTGTGACTGTGGCCATCTTAGATTAAATTTTTTTGTTATGGCGAACTATATTTTAGAAAGTCAAGCTCTTTCATTTGATACACCACTCATATTGTGATGCTTGTACGATAAAATGTGATCCCACATTTTGTGACGGCAGCCATCTTGGATATGAAGTCTTTTTCATAACATACAAGTCAAGATCTTTCATTTGGTACCCATATTGGGGAGGGTTAAACATTTACAAAGATACTAATTATGCATAATTGTATTGTCATCAGAACTAAATGTGTATTTCAAATGTCATCTCAGTCGGACGTTGGTAAGTGGGTCAAATTTAACTCGCAAGATTTGACCCAAACGTACATACACACATACGTACATACATACATACAGTGCAGGCTAAAAAGCTTGTAAAAACAGATTCCTTATAGGATCACTTTGTTTTCCGTTTGTCCGGCTGTTTGTCAAGACCCTCTTATCACGAACGCGAATATATTCACACTGAAATATATATATCAAATACTCGGATCTACGGTCTCTTTCAGCTGTGAAAAAATCAAACTTATATGTCAACGCCATCAAAAGATTTGAGCTATAAGGTAGGTACTCCCCGTTGACCTAAAATCATGAAATTTAGCAAGAAGCAACGTCTTACAGTCTAAAATCCATAAATATGTAGGTACTTATTGAAACTTATATACAGATAAATAAATAAGTTTGTACGATACCCTCGGTTCGATTCGAACTCTTATTATAAATTGTCAGTTGTTGAACATCATGACTGACTTAGTGACGTCACTACCGCCATCCCAAAAGTCTCGGACGAGTGTCATTCGGTCAGTGATTGTAACTTGTCATGACAAACACCTACAAACTTGTATAATGTACGAGATAGATATAGCATCAGTCGTCTGACTTATCAAGTCTAGCATCCGCCGTACAAGGTATTCAAAGCTTGCGGAGCTGCTTCCATAATATGCCCTTAATTCAAAGTGCACCTAATGCTCGAACAATATTTAAATATAGCTCTCGTAATCGGAAAGTGTCATAAAAGCTAAACAAACTGTAGCTAATTTAGGACAAATGCAACAACTATATCGACGATAAAGAGTGCGCGGTTAAAAACTATTACTTGAGGCGATTTCACACGCGCTCAAACCAACTTACAACCCAAGTATATACAAAATAACGAACACAATTTAATTCTTACAGGCAAGTTGGTATAGGAAGGATGTTCTTCCTTTTTTTGGACAATGACATATCTCTTTCAAAAAAAAAAGTAATTACTTACTCAAAATTAAAAAAGAAAAACTAGCAATAACAAATACAAGTATCACAATATTTTTTCATAGCATTATAGTGTATAAAAGAGTTTGACGGAGTTGTAATGCATATCACCCCACAAAATAAAACAAATCTATACTACTATTATAAATGCGAAAGTAAACTCTGTTTGTCTGTCTGTTGCGCTTTCACGCCAAAACTACTGAACCGATTTGTATGAAATTTGGTATAGACATAGTTTCAGTCATAGGAAAGGACATAGGATAGCTTTTGTCGCAGAAATCACTCCTTGAGGGGGGAGGTGGAAGTTTGTATGGGGAATCAATAACCGCTGAACTGATTTACATGAAATTTGGTGTGGAGATAGTTTCAGTTGTGTGGAAGGATAAAGAATAGTTTTTATCCTCGAAATCATTCCTTAATGGTGTAAACGGGTGGGGGGGGGGGGGGTTAAAAAGGGTGAGTTATTACTTAAACTTTCTACTGTTTTAGTAATGTCAAATTGAACATTATTATTATATAAAATTTCGATGTATGTACCTATAGAATTTATTAAATTCTACAATAACAAGACTAATTAAAATCACATGTTATGAAAGAAAAGGCATGTATAATTATTATTCTTAACTAGAGTGTGGAAAAACCTAACATTTTTTTCACTCAGATCTTCCAAAGAAAAATTATACCCAGTTGGTTGTACTGGCATTCAAATCCAGCATAATTATATCGTCACACAATAAGAACGTGTATAACGACCTCAATATTGTAAAACTTTTTAAACACCATTTGAATTATGCAAACACACTTATCTATGTTGATTGCATTGCTAATTGTAACCAAACAATATCCTTTTGTTACAAGTAAGACCTAGTTTTTGTCGCAAAATACGAAATTATACAACATTCCAGTAACAATGGACGAATGCTGCCAACAGTCGTATTTTCAACAGAAACTTTCCCATTTCCTTTTTTGTAGTCGTCTAAGTGAATTTCACATAATACAAAGAAACACTTATTACTTAAATTAATAATATATGTTTTAGCTTTATGTATTGTTCTCTTATCGTACCAGATTTCAATTAGGTACATACATTACTTCAAGAGTTATTTTTACGCAGTAGTAAACAATAAATGTCCGACAGTAATACCGTAATACCTAACACAAAAATACTCCCTTGTCATTACTCAAATAGGTACCCAAAGTATTCAAGTTTTATTAAAAACATTACTGTCAGCTATTAAAATTCTAGTACCTACTTAAATTTTTTGTCATTTTTATTTTTTGGACATTATTATGATTTGCACATTAGACATTATCCTGTTGAAAAACAGAATAATAGTCTGTCTAAAATATTACAAACCCCTTAGCTTATTAAAGAGTCATAGGTTAGTATACACGTTTTATACATATTATGTTTTCTGCGCTTTTATAAACGGAATACTACCAGAGTAATACTTATTTGAATTAGTAAAGCACAAAATCAAGAACGTATGTTCCCTCATTGTTTGCTCACACAATATTGTTTTTACATTGATAACCTATATAAACAGCAATCTCGCCACTAGAATTAAACACGTTTGCAGGAGATTTAAAAAATCTAGAGGATACGACGTGCGATTTAAATGCTCTAAAAATAAGAGCTTACTACTTAATACCGAATAACATTAACAGAATATAGGTGCTAAGCAGATTTTTTTTACGATTTTTACTAGACGCCAGGATATTTTGTTTCCAACCGATAGTGGCTTTACGAGTATATTTACAAGATAGTACTTCAATCGTTCCCGTGGCATAATTGACCCAAAAGTGGGACGAACTAGTAAAAAAATACACTTATGCAAATTGAGCAAGAAATGGAAATGAAAAATTATCCATTCCAAAAGCTTAGGAAACAATAGTTTAACAAATCCCTACACAGAGCCTGTCTCAAGAGGAAGTGCACGATTTCCAAATCTAACGTTTAGTAATAAACTGATAAGTACTTAAATATTCTCTATTACAGAACCTTATAGTCAATGAATTTTTATTGTATTAATTGCTAGAGATGGAAACTCAGCTGTTTTGCGGAAACGCGAAAAATTTAGTAATTGCCTTTATGGATAATAAATTATTATTGACCCACCAGGATGTTTGTGCCATTGTGAATTTTGTTATGTTACTTACTGCGTAACTTGACAGTTCCACTTTTGTTTAGTGACCTTAAGGCTACACAATTTGTTACTAATCATAAAGCTAGTGATTATCACTCCACATAGGTGACTCCACTGGTTCCTTTTCACTATTTACATTCCTCTCACTTTTATTTTAGAGTAAAATTTTCTACATACTTTCCTGAAACGCTCACCACGCAGGTGAAAATACTGAAATTTGCTATAGATTTAAAATATGTATCTAATCTAGATTTTCCAGCTTCGATAGGTTTTGTACGAGAAATATCTTTAATACCTTTAATAAGTTCTCGGTGTCGTTTTTAGTTCTGATAGCAATCCCGATTCTGATTAACTTCTGGTCTGGTCCGTAGCGACATCTATTGGCGATCGGCAAACTAAGAGTGCACGTACAGTTACAGACTTTAAATGTTAAGCAGGTTAAAGATTTTTTATTTTGACGTACTTTAAGAAACAAATGAGCGCTATAGATTACAACAAACCTTAAAAATATCGGTAGTACGTCTATTGGTATTATGCGGCCAAAATAAATACAGATAATCGCAAGAATTTCGTTGTCTGTGTTGAGTCAGCAGCAGACATGTTGGCTTTAGTTGAACCTTCTAGAAGGGCTCCTAAGTTGTTTATATGTAGTTGAACGATTAAATAGGTATGGCTTTTTTATTACCAAAATATACCTAATAGGTAAATTTAACATTCTTATTGAATCTGTTGGTTTTAGTTGTAAATACTCTTTGCAGCACCATCGGTCTTAAACAGACGAATACTACTTACTCCCGTAGCGACCAGGCAGGAAGGGGAAGAACCTCTTTACCATGATCGCTTATAGCGAGGTTAAAACAATATAGAAATGAGGCACCGCTCTCGCTGCGTATAGCGTGATCCCGCTCTTAGTGGGGTTTTAATATTGTTTTGAGCGGTCATGGTTAGGGGGTTGCATTGCCCAACAAACAGCTTGACCGTTCCGTAATGGCGTAAGTGAAACATACCCTAGTTGCTTCGCGCCTCTTTCTCATGCACATACATTATACTAAGTTATTTTTATTTATCGTGATAATAGTAGATTACCCAACAAGTGAAAAAAAGGTGAATTCTTTTCGAGGCACTAAGTTGTATCCCGAGAAGTGCGAAGGATTCTAGAATAGAATCCTGAGCGGATCAAGGGATACAAGAGCCGAGATGATCTTTTTTTCACGTGTTAGGTACCTACTCTACTTTTTATCATTGACTGCGAGAAAATAATTACTCTGGGATTATGAATCAAATTTTATTATGGGTCATACATAAAAGAACAATAGAAAACAAAAAAGAACTAGAAATTATTTGTAAAATTAGAACAGTTTTTGAAACTTAGTTATAACGTTTTTAGTGGTTTTTAGTACGTTTTTATAGCGAGAGTGTGCAACCTCTTTACACGTTTTCCTTTTTTCTTAACAATCCGTATTTTCGCGAAGTTCCAAATTAAATATTTTTTATTGACTCAGTGAAACGCGGCTTTAGCGCGATGTGTAATTAGAAGCACCCAGAACAATAAAACTTAAGAGAGAGCAATCTCTAGTTTTTGTAATAGTTTGGAGCTTACATGTCACTTGCGACATTTCTTTAATTATTTGTGTGGATCAAAAGACAGAAACATTAGGAACTAGGGTATGTTAACGCAGTCGACGCGATATAATAATTATATTTTAATATTACAATTATGAAAGTTTAAATCGACACAAAAAGAATCACAGCTGAACAATTTAGATAAAACACACGCATATTGGATTCCCATTTCACTTTGGTTACCTTACATAGTAAGTATAATAGCAAAGTGAAAGTGATTTTTTGTATGACGTGAATTATCTCGTACTATGAGATTAACCTTACTAAAAGATCTCTATGAACAAGAAATATTACATTGTTACGGCAAGAAATTCATTAAACAGGCAACTACATATAATATCACTATCACCTGTACTTTGAAACTAGTCATTTAAAAAACAATATTACGCGTATGAAAACCAATGCGCGGTATCACCAAATTCTAACACAGATTTCCCTAAATAATGTCAGTTTTCCAGCTATAATCATATTAGTTATAAGCTTAGACAACTCCTAGGCAGCTCGACTACGAAACAAATTTCACGTTGCTTTAGTTAGATGAAGGCACTAACGCACTGACAGATCTAATAGTTGCACCATTGTCCACCCAACCATCGCATAATGTTCACTGTGTTACAGGTATCAAGTTATTTCCATTAGTGCCTTTTTATAAATATTTAGCATTGTCAATAGATAAAGAAAATAGATTAGCCCCGGTGTTCAATATTAAAGGTGTTATAGAAATTACCTCAGGTTAGGTAAATATAGCCACACGATATAAGCCTCTCGTACAAAGAGGTTAACCCTTATCGCTGAAGCTTATTTTTTGCAGACAATAAATTTTCTTTTAAATCTATTTGAGTTTTTCGCTTACGTTTACGCTAGGTAGGTATGGTGACTATTTGTTGCAGATTACTTTGCTTAACTTGGCAGGCAGAATTATTTGCTATGTTTAACATGAAATAAGGCTAGATGAATAAAAAAAAATATTGCTTTAATAGAAGCTCATTCATATAATACATAGAAAGAAAAAATCGGTTTTCGAATAACTATAAAAATAACCAAGATATAAGGTATTAAAAAAAATTCTCCATCTCTTTCAGCAAAACAGCAATTTACATGGAGTTTATATGGCCGTACTAAACAATGACGTCACGGTTGTTGTCGGATCTCTCTGTCTAATCGCTTCCAAGTTACCAGTTTAAAATGCTTGTATCACACGTATTCCTAAGCCTATTTTAATTCTAATTTCTCATGATTGCATCATTTTCTACGGTATTTTAATATTTTACGACGAGACGTGAAAATTTGAATTCAGTCATCATCCCAACTGTACGAGCTTACTTTTAAGGATTTTAAATTATTGTAAGTATTAAAATAACAGAACCTTGCTTCACTGGCACCGATTGACCAATACGCACGAAATATGGTACTTACCTACTTTAGTTATGATTTTAGATGCGAGTCAAATGGACAGGGAGCGTGCAAGGCGAGTGAGATATCAAAAATTGACATTCCTCATTATGGCGGCTTTGGGTTTCGATTTTGGCCACGCGCCAAAAGATCTTTGTAGCACTGAACTTTGACCTTAACCTCATGAGATTACCGTCATTGCCAGTCATAGGGGATCTGAACTCAACATCATTGTCGTATAGTAGCAGGTGGGTATACTAACTTATCGTTAATGGTAGACATGATAATAAATGAAAAAAATTAAAAATGATTAGGTATATTATGTGTCCTTCATTAAGTTCAAATAAATGAAAACTGTCATAAATATTATGATTGTAGGTCGTTATCACCAGTATATCAGGTGGATTTGATCTGGGATCACAATTCGGACCTAGATACCTATCTACATACATGAGCTTTAAGAGTAGGTATTTAATCTCATTTTCAAAACTATTAAATCACAAGATTTGGTTTCAAAATGTAGACATCAAAAGAAAGTAGATCCTACTTTATTTTTCGTTGCTACTTTTCAAAATGGCGATGTGTGCAATATTTATTTGTTTTGACATGTACTTTTAAATTCATAAAAATATTTTTTTAAGTATTAATTGAATGATAGACACAGTTAATATTAAATCGATAATTTATCCCTATTTGTTAAAGACTCTGTTTTGATGTATATTTTAATACATTTTAGTTCACTGAATTGAAATATAGTAATATTAATTTATTCAACCAAGAGAACGTTATTTACATCATTATTGGACATCAAGAAAGTATAGACTCACTCAAAGAAGTATTATGTCATAGACACTTTTAACATACCTACCTAACGAAATATTTTTAAGTAAACATAATAATATGTGTGAAACAGCATGAAATAAAACAACGACTTCGAATTAATTTTATCAAAAAGGTAAGGAGTCATAATATTATTAAGTACCTAAGTCCAAGTAATTTATGCACAAAGATAAATTATATCAACATACTGTTAAAAATAGACGATTAGTCCTGTAAAGAAAAATGCCAGAACCGTCCAAATTCTGTACAAATTTTAGTAAAAACGTTTTACACATTTAAAAATTCATTATACGCCAAGTCTATAACGGTATGATTGCCCTAGCCACCCAACAAAAGCATCCCTGCCCGGCACTAATGTGTCAGGAGGGCTCCACGGATGTAAAAGGGGACAGACACTCACAGAAATCAATAAATCTAGCCCATATGATGCAGTATTTGAATGAATACCACAAAACTGTTTTATTATAATTAATTTCTAAGTAAATAAAATTACCTAAAATCACGCAATATAAATAGATATAAAATTTATCGGTAATAAAGGTAGTAAGGTAGGTAGGCAACGGAATACAGAAATCAATAAATCTAGCGTAGCACATATTATGAGGCAGTATTTGAATTAATAACACAAAACTGTTTTATTGGAATTGATTTCAAAGCAATGAAATTACCTATTCATGCAGAAAAACCACGCAAATGAGATACTTATTAGAAACTAAAAGCTTAACTATAATATAATTTAATTCATAGATATAACAATTATAAGTAGTAAGTACTTACCATACGCCTAGGAATAGAATCTGCCACATTTTTTTATAAACACCCAACTACTTTATATCTACCAGTACTATAGGTACATGCATTACACTTAAATGCAGTAAGAGCAGAGAAGTAGAAGTGTAGTCATAATATGCGTAAAATACGAACTGAAAGATGGACAGATTATATTTACAAATAAGAGTGAAAGGACGATGCCCACTTTTGTATGGAGACTTGCCCCACTTACAGATTTCCATGAACAGAAACAACTCTAGGCTAATTTTAAACGTTTTTCGTCCTTGAATAGAAAACAAGTATTGGTTTTTAAATTAAAGCTGCAGTTTCGTTGATATTCATAAAAATTGCTCCTATCTAACCTAAGCGACTTATAGTTACAAGGCGTCAAAATATCTATATACTATCAATATACCTACTTACCTATTGATATCCAGTATTATCAACAAAAAGGAAACAAATGTGTAACAAAAATCGCAAAGAACGCAACGTGACAAGCAACGAAGGGAACTGCCAAAGCTGCAACTTATTTTAGGCGCGTTCCACCTTCCACCTAAATACAGATTTGCAGCCATAATAAATCCATGTTTGCAGCATATTCAACATCATCGCGATTCATTCGATTTTTATAGGGTAAATGCTCTAAGGTTTTTGACCATCGTCATCGAGCATCGTATGTTATTTTGGGTAAAAATCCCTTTGAGAAAAATAGCGTGGTTAAAATGTTAACATTAACATTGCATAACAGAAATGCAAAACCATTTGATGGATGTTAGCGTAAAAAATGGTATGCTGCTTAGGTGGAAAACGGGGTTTTATATTCTATGCGATCTGAAAACCTTTTGTTATTGCAAAAAAATGCTTTTTAATTGAAATTATGAAATGAAAATGTAATGAAAGAAATAATGCATAACATTGAAAAAGGTGTTATTGTAGCTACAACGAAAAAATGCGGAAATATGTATCTAGTTGCCATTTTGTAACAGGAAATGCATATGTGTCTTTAATTTTTTGACGAACAAAACCGCACCTTCTATCAGTTTTATATTACATTGAAAAATCATGTTTTGATAAAATATATTTAATTAGAAATACCGCTTTATTGGTCATCAACCTTGATAGTGGGGCAAAATCGGGCATCCTTATTTCTATAAGTGATAGAAAAACCTCTAACATTCCAAACAGCGCGCAGAGCGACGTTGCAAAGGTTGTGTTTTAAAAGGAAAATTTAAAAAAGGTTTACAGGTTTTTTAACTCTCATAATATACTCAAAAAACTCAAACTCAAAAAATCTTTATTCAATATACACCTTTACAGGCACTTAATGACGTCAAAGAAAACATAAGTAAAAATCTTCAATTAAGAATCTAATGAACTAAATTATTTAATCCTTGTATGTACACACACCCCAACCATTATTAAGATGTGTGCAAATACAAGTCAAATGAAAAAAAAACAAAAAAAGTTGACCCTACACCTGTTCGGAAATTGGGAGAGCCTTCTCGAGAAGAACAGGCAAGAAACTACTCGAATAAAATTTATCCCATTATCACAAAGTGTTAACACCCTTGGAACGTTAATTATCATATTTATTGTCAATCCCAAGCAGTTTTATCTGTCATATAATCAGACACTTTATAGGTAAGTAATACGCTTTTTCATAAGTGCGCCCTTGATAGTGACTTTAAATTTATTCAAGCAAAGTGCTTTAATATTATTTGGGATTTGCAATGAAAAGTGAGAATGCGATATGAAAAGTGAATGAGACAGAAAACTGTGACAGATCTTCAATATATTGACAAAACGTTGACATAGGTTAGGTATTGTCGTTCAGTTGTTCAGCGAGGAGCTGATAGATTCAAGCAGACCTTACGTCATTATGTAAATTTTCAAGTCTTTCAGGAATTTTGAAAACATTCACGAAGAAGAAAAATACAATATGGCCGTATAAAGTTTGCCGGATCAGCCAGTTGTAGATAATTTGTCAACTAAAATCATAAGTTGAGATTTTTTTTTCATCACAAACTATTAGTTAAAGTGTTCCTACTACGAATTTTCTAGTCAAAGAGTGCAAAAGTAAAAATTAAGTTCAAGCCTGATTCAAGCCGTGTTAGATTAAATCTTATTCCTACCACTTAAGTCACACAATCGCGCCGCAGCACGCAAGTGCCATGCGCTTAGCCTCCTTGAGGCAGACATTCCGAATTGACAAACATCGCGCCTTAACCTTCACTCCACTCCACGTGCCAAGAAAACACTAAATGCGAATTGCGAACCCTATTAGGCATTCGGGCTTAGTACTAACGATATTTTGTTAGGGAAAGAAATAGGTGCCTATTTCATTTGCTTATTTATTCTAAATTAAACATATCATCTTGTACCAATTACAAACAGGCATTCAATCTAGCTATCTAAATTAAATCGCCAAGTAAGTAGGTAAATATAGTTTATTTATTTATTCTTTTTGTACACATTTTATGTGCCGATCGATGTGGGCATAATGTCTGAGGCCTTGATGCCTATAATCACAAAACAATTGAGGTAGGTCATTTAACACATTTAATATTCTTAATCAACCCACCAACTCCAATATAACAAAATTTTAAGTTACGAAAATTCCGTAAGTAAATGAGATTTAATTATTAAATTTATACAAGTTTTCGGAACACTGACTGCTGAAATTTCCACGTAGGTACTTATTGTAGACACGATTTTAATTGAGATCAGTACCTAACCTAACCGAATCATAAAACTATGACCTGCGTCCTTCCTAGTTCCTACCCTTAACCAAATCAAATGATACAACAGAAATTTAATCGATAATAACTAGGTAGGTAGATAGTTTTTAATTTAACACAGCGCAAAAAAAAATATTGTTTACGGAAACTTTTCCCCCGACCCTATTGGCGCGCTCAAAAGAAAAAACATTTAAATCACATTAAAAAAGTTTCATACACGGAACAATCTCTACACAGAAATCTCACACCTATCGATCCGGATACACTTTATAACATTCACATTATCAGAGCAAAGTAGTAAAGTTTAAAATAAATTAATTATACGTAATGCGATACGAATGAAAAGTTTTTGAGGGTGCAAGCGGGGTCTAGTGCGGGGAGGGGCGAGGTGGCGAACGGCGGGAAAACTTTTACGAGCGCTATGAGTTTTGCGTGCGTAGCGTAGTACTCACCCTCTCTTCCTCGCGGATCATCTCGGCGATGCCGGGGCGGATATCCACGTCGTCGGCGTGCATCGGTGCAGCGTGCGCGACCTCCACGGGCGGCGGCATTTCCGTGATGGTGCTGGGCGTGCTGGGCGAGTGGCCCGTGCTGGGCGAGTGGCGCGGGCTGGGTCCCGGCATCGGGCTTCGCCGCTCCGAGGACACTCTTCGCCGGCTCTTCGCCGACGGCGACTCTCTGTCGCGGCTCAGGGGACGTTTCGCGGGCCTGGCCTCCACGCCTCCCGGCCTCAGCACCGCCTGCTCGCTGCTCACGTCCGTCAGCCCGCGCACTTTCAGGGTCTCCGCCACTTTGAGCAGCGCCGATATCTGATCTTGGGAAACGTTTATTTCCCCGCGATACATGAAATCGACGACCGCCTTCAGATCACAGTATTTGATGTCGCGCATGATGATGATGGGATGCCGGCACGGGTTGTCCATGAACAGGCTCTGAAAGTACGGACTGCACGCCGACAGCACCACCTTGTGCGCCTTCAAACTTTGTCCGTCGCACGCGAGGGTGACGTCCACGAAGGACTGCGACTGCAGGAGTTGATCGAAACATGTGGCCAAGTTCGCCTGGTAGTTGTTCCAGCGTAAGCAGAATTGCTGCGGCGACCCGTCGGCGTCGAGGCCCTCCATGGACGCGGGTTCTTCCTCTGCCGGCATCGCTCTAGCGGAGTCGCATCTGCAACGTAAAGCGCTATGTGTGAGAGGTCGCGACACGGGCGGCGCCGGCGATGACTCGCGAGTTACTGAGCGGGTGCGAGCGCGGCGGGGTGGCGGGCGGCCGGTGGGCGTTTCGCGGCGGCCGCCGGCGAATGGAGGCCGCGCGCCGCCTCCGCGCCACGCCCGCCGACCCGCCGCCACCCGCGCGCGCCGGCCGCTCGCCGCTCGCCGCCCGCCCGCGCCAGCGCCCGCGCCGCGCAACGCATCGATCGCCGATTTATCTCGGCGCGCGCGCATCGCATACTGCCGGCCGCCGCGCAAAATGCGCACCGTGCGTGCGTGCTGTACTGCTGGCTGTCGCATCAACCACTTTGTTACCGTCGAATGTTTTTGCGAAACTTTATTGTTTTTTAAATACCTAGTGATAGAAACGAATTGATAACACTCAAAGTGAGCAAAGCGTTTTTAGTTATCTGTTTTTATCAAGTCGTATTTAAATACCAAATTAAAAATTTATATTTAACAATGATAATAAGCAGACACAGGACTAAAATCTGTAAATTCATTTTAGGTGCAGTCGACCACACAAATGTGAACTTCTCGTTGCATCTAAATTAAAATTATTAACTGTCGAGTTGTGTTGACCTTTCAAAATAAGACATCTATAGGTAAGTGGTACTGATGTCTTACAGATAAAGAATTTATTTGTAAAAACAGTAATTAATAATAATATAATAAACAACAAATAGGAGTTTATACAATTAATGACAAAGAAATAACTCCGTTCGCGATCTGCTATTTATGTTGCAGTGCCCTTGCTGGGTGCATGTACCTACTGATACTAATGTAACTCACATCATTACACGTACATGTAGGCATTTTAATAAATAAATAAATAAGATATACCTAGATGCAATGAGAAAGTTCATATTTTGTGAGGTTGACTGTACCATTTTAAAGATTTTAGTCCTAAATCTGCTCATGGTTATTTAGGTAATATTGATTTTTAATTGGTAGCTACGAAAATACGATTTGATATAAAATTACTTAATTAAAAACGCTTTGCCCACTTTGAGTGTTATCTTTTTGTTTATGTTCCTATTATTTACTACTTATATAAAAAATTACAAATTTCGCTAAAACGTTCAATAGTAACAAAGTGGTTAATTTCCGTGTTATCGATAAGAAGACCTGAGGCATTTGTCAGTAGAAAGTGAGAGTTAGTTGTCATGTCAATTACAACTAACTCTAACTCTGATGTGAATATGAACATTTTTCGTTTAGTTATTTCATATTTTTGTTTAATAAGAATTAATAATTTAATAACTTAGTTCATATTTCAGGGAAATCTTACTAATACCTATTTATTTACGCAAAAGATTGTGAGTATGGATTTATGTGTGTTACCTACTCTTTCACGCAAAAACTACAGAATGGATTTGTATGTAGACGGATTACGACAGGGATTAACACATAGGTAGGTAGGCTACCTACCTATTATCCCAAAAAAGTAAATAGTTCCCGCGAGAAAGTAGATTTACAGGTTTTTCTTTTAACTTTTAAGGCGAAACATAGGTAGTACGCGGGCACAGCTATGGTAGTTTGTTTATATTTTTTAAAAGAAGCAATAACGCAAGTCCTACGTATTGAAAGATGTTGATCGACTAGTCTAAATAGTGAGTACCTACCTACGTAATATTTTGCTAGGTTTTACTCAGGACAAGACGAACAAGATATTAAATTATTAATTATTCTTCATTACTTTTCTTTTATCGAAGTATTCGTATTTATAAAGAAACATGATATCTATACTAAACTGATATTATGACTTGTTTTTTGGGCAGTTATCATCTACCTACATAATAGGTATATGTATTTTAGAAGAAGAAAATTATTTGTTAATAGTATGTTAAACATAATAGGTATATACTTTATTAGAATAAATACAATTACCTAATTGTATTATATTAATGGAAAATATATTAGAATGATTATTGGTTTTCCTTTCCTTCAATTTATAAAATACATTAATGAAAAACATAATGCTTTAAAATAGGCGATTCCTACTATAATACTTAGCGCTAATCAAAATTTTCCGAAAATAAGTATAGGTACCTACCTACCTACCTAATTCCTATGTGGTAACATACAAAAATAAAGTGCGTAGGGCAACACAGCAACACGCTAGGCTTTACATGTTGTCCTTGAGACCGAACTTATGTCGCTCGTACCTAATCGGCGGCTTTCTTAATGCAAATGTAAAGCTTGACGTGTTGCTGACTGTACACACATCATGCATTCACTGCGTTGCCTCGCCTGTTGGGAACTGGCTACGTAGCGTAGACATATAAAAGTAATTAGATTTGACCAAATAGGTAAGTCATTTAAGTTTAGGTACGTTTCTGATGAAAACCCTCTGTAACACTAAGCCCGTCTCTCCCCTATATACTGCATTTTCAGTTTTTTAGTGATTAAGGGTTAATATTTTACTTTAGACTTGCAATATTTCAATAAATGTAACGATTGATAAGGAACTAAGTACCTATGTTGGTAACTATATTTTCAATATCTAAATAATTCCACTGTTACATTAAGCCCCTCGCCCCCCTATTGACGTTTTCAGTTATTTTATTTATTTATTTATTATTGCACACACATACATTATGGTAAAACACATTTGAAACAATGAGCAAAAGGTAGGTAGGTACTGCATATTTCTGTTAGAAATTTCTTCCTACCTACTTGAAATAATTGTTGATAATGTTAATACTTACTGACAATGAATTATTTTGATAACTTTATAAACAACTTCTAAACAATTATAGGTAACTAGCTGTGCCTACGAACTACGTTTCACCATAATAATTTAAAAAAAACTTTGTCACTTAGGTTTATACAAAATAGCCTACGACCTATTCTCAGACCTACCAAATATATACCTACACAAAAAATTTCATAAAAAGAGTTTGCTTACAAAACACTGTGACACGAGAATTTTATATGGGTAGGTTTTACAGCTACTCGTGTCTGGAACATTGATTAGACTGTGAATTTAGTTGCAACGAGATACAGATAATTAATTAAATTAGGAGATTGTTGAAATCAAACCGCCTCCGCGATCTAGTTATTAAGACCACTCGGTATGATCTCGAGGTTCGGGGTTCGATTCCCCATGGGGGCAGTAGTTTCTCTGCTCGGTTTGGCTGGCGGTAGGGCTTCTGAGCCCGCCTGGTCAGTTATCTCCGTCTTGCCTAAGTTTAAATGTACCTAAATAATACTGTTGTGTTTCAACAATTAGAGGTAAGATAGCCAGCTCCTCAGTTGTTGAGGAGTCCAGATGACGCTCGCTTCCATCAGGTGAGAACAAGGTCAAGGATTGTGTATAAAAAAACATAAATATAAAAAAAAACTGCTACATACCGGCATTTAGTATTTGACGATCTGAAACAATAAACGCAGTAATTAACAACGCAGAAAGTTAGTCATGTTAGCAGTGCAAATAACTTTTAAACTTATATTTATAGACCGTAAAATATAAATGTTAGTAGGTAATACACTGAAAAAAATGGTAGCTTATCAAGTTAAAATTTTGCTTGTTTGAGTAAAATATAATAAAATTAATCATCAACATTTTTAAAACTACCAACCACAAATGATAATGAAAATCAATTTGAAATGGTTGAACGCTTAATAAGAAAAACATATTCAAATCAATAAACTTTCTTATTTAATTTTGGTGACGTCACCTTTGTAAACATTTATAATTGTTAATTCTAATAAGATAAAATGATTAATCATATCAAGCTTTGCGACTTGCCAAAAAAGTGATCAAGTTCTTAATTTACATTAAAAAGTAATCTTATTACGGCCAACCAACTATACTTTATTACTGTAATCATGCACCTTTGTGCGTTCGTATATAAATAAGTTGCATGAATGAAGGTAACAAATTCTTGATACATATTATCAATTTTTTTTTCAGTGTAAATAACATAGCAGATAGACCTAAGGGAGGACTACAGTTTACTTTTTATAGTTGGAAATTGGGGGAAGCCTATGTCCAACAGTGGGTGTCTCTTAGCTGAAATGATGACAAGTTGCAAATTACTTATAAACAATCATTTATAATTAATTTGCAACTATGAAACAATAAACATAGTCATAAATTGGACAACACAAATGTGTTTATAGAAAAGTACAGACAGACACAGAAACGAAACACACAATTTAAACAGCAGCTTCAATTGCTTCTCTTCTCTACCACAGTAGCTACTTATATTATAAGTACAAACAATTTAGGTCATAAACTTGGGCCAATCAATCCATACTTTTAGTGTTTCGCTCGGGTCGGTCTATTTCAAGCGTGCTTACTTCATGAAATACTCACAATGAACCCAACAACCGCTGGCAAGGGAACTTTCATTGTGAAATTATAACGGGCCGTACCTACGTATTCAATTACAATTCGATCGCTAGAAAAGATGGCGTATTATTCGCAACGCTGAAGATTTCTGAGAAAATCGAAAATAAACACAATATACTCGTATCAAAGAATGCTGCTTACAAAATCGCCTCGGAACAATAGTATGGGTCGTATCCAAAACATTCAGCTGAAACGTAATGTAAGTATGTTTGGTGAGTTTATAGTTAGGTACACTGTGGCAAACATCCACATCAAACCGATTATTTATTTCTTAAGAGGACTATGAAGTGCGAAATTAAGATTCGATTATTCACTTTCAAAAATGCAGTTTGTCGCACACCGCTTAGAGATGAATTGAAAGTCCGAGGCAAGTGCCTAATTTCTTATTGAAATATTGTTTCGGGCGATAACGGTTTTAACGGTCTAAATCTTTACTAAATTGGACACTTTTGGTCTTATTAGATTTAGTATACCTTAATCTACAAGTATTTTTGTACGTTTTGCTTTTTGTAATTCAGTATACTTCAGTCAAAAAAAGATAAAAATGCTCGAGGTAGTTTTTAAGTCTGAACTATAGATATTTAGATGCTAATAATTTATATTCTGAGCAATATTACTTCAAAATCAAAACGTACAAACTTAGATCTTCAGTATATCTACAACATTTCCAAAAATTATGAAAATTGGACTATGTAGTAAGGGAGAAAGGCGTTATTGCTTTTTGTATGAAAATTTACAGCTTCACAATCCTCTTAAGCGCAATTCACCAGCGTGTTTTTTATTTATTTCATCATCATCATAGCTCCTATACGTCCCCACCGAGGGGCTCGAGCCTACCCTATGTTAAAGTGATTAGGCCTTAGTCAACCACGCTGGCCCAGTGTGGATTAGTCGACTTCACATACACCATTGAATTTCTTCGCAGATGTATGTAGGTTGCCCCACGATATTTTCCTTCGCCGTAGGAGCGTCAGACAAATGTACATAACTATGAAATTCGAAAAACGAAAAACCTCGAACCTCTCGTTTGGAAGGCGAGTGCCGAGTCCACAGCACCACTGACGTTCATTTATTTAATAGGTTGGTATAATAGGTGTACATAGAGCATTTGCAAAATGACTGCGACGAGAAAGTGACTTGACAAATGCAACATAAACGAAGAAGTTCCATGGGTTGAGTGAAACCAATACGCCCTGGAAAAAAGTCCTCCGCACCTAGCTTTGTACCATAAGCGTGTTGAAATATATGCGCAGGTCGAAAGCAATACGAGCATTTAATTTTTAACAAGACTAGTGTATCGATGCTTATAACAATTTTATGACTTAAAAAAAGAGAGATAGATGCGCTCACGAGTCGACGCTTACATAGGTACTTACCGTGTGGTTGAGTGAGAGATTAAAGTAAGAGGATTTTACTTAACTCTATTCTGTGTACAGTTTTTTCTCACATGTTTACCTTTAATTCTTACAATAAAAAGAACTGGATTTAAAAAATTATTTTATAAATATCTTATCAGAAATTAAAACGAAACATTTCGTACCTATTTTTATGTGAACAATAATAAATTTAATAACAATGTATTAATGTAGGTCGGACAAGACGAAGTACTAAGAATTTACTCAATCTAATTGACTATCGATGGTGTCATAAACACAATACATGCCAGGATGTTTAGTGTGAACATTTGACAAGCTTGATTTCCGGCTATTCACAGGTTACACAAAACAATACATTTCTCTAAAAAACATAAAAAATTGTGTTGAACACAAATCATTACCAGAATTTTATATATTCACTCTAAGTACTTAAGGAATCGATACTCACTAACTGTTAAGAAAATAAAACTTTCCTTTTAATCTCAACTGAAAGCACCTATAAGACTTTTATTTAATTCGGATATCGGTTAAATTAATCAAACCGTTATGTACTTGGCGCAAAACCTTTTCATTACGGTTGCGTTGCCGTAAACCGCTTTTTTAACCGGTTCTTGTCAGAGTTTTTACATAAATGTTTTGTTCAATAAACCGGATTGGGACGAAAAACAGGTTAATACGAACACAAGATTGACACTGTTTAGTGCTATTCAGTACCTAGGTACTTCATTTCCTTACACTTTGAATTATTATTGCTTGCGTCGTAATCAAAGTACAGCTACATACCTATCTACTTATAAATTATATTCTTTCGCTTTCTATCCAAATAAAATACTTACAAATGATAGTGGTTTGTAAATCAACTGCGCAAATCAGACGTCAACGTAAGTACGTTAAAGCGTACTGCGAGGCCGTACGCGCATTCTAGTCAATAACACGATACGAGTATAATCCGTCGATTGTCGATTAAACCGATAAAACCGAAATAAACATATATTATTTTAACCGGTGTATTTCAAGCCAGTTCCGAGCATTGGTTTCTACTAAATATTTTTAAATGCTATCTAAAGTTAGACACGTTTGATCATGATGCTTTCTCTATCTATCATCCTTTTAAAACAAGTGAAACAGCATCATGTTTAAATAGTATCTAAGTTTAGGCAGTGTTTGAAAACTTTTTGTAATAACATCGCAAGTCAGAGAAAATTGATGATTCATATAAATATAATGTGGTCGTTGACCGTATTTGTTTTAAGTTTTTTTTTATAATGGTTTGGCAACTTAGTTGTAACAAAGTCTCACCTGCCTGATGATAGGTAGTAACAGTCACCTATAATACATGTGGTTCTTGTGAGATTCGCAACAGCACTGCAACCCCCACAAGAACCACAGTGTACGTTGCCAACTTGTGACATAAGATGTTAAAGTCACGGTACCCAGTAATTTCACTGCCATATTTTCCTTCGAACCGGAATGCAGCAATGCAAGCACGCTGCTTTGCGGCAGAAATAGCTAAGATGGAGGTACCCAAGCATACGACCCAGGTACAGAGTCTCCCTCCGGTAAAATTTGAGATTGCATAAAGGCAGAGAATAGATATTAGGCTTGAATGAGATAACTAATCATAACTGAGGGACTCGTAGAGTTGCTGTTTAAAATATGCGATCGCTGATTGTCATCGTGTTAACTGTATTTTTCTAAAAGACTTTGTTTCTATGTTCGCTTATATCGTCAAGCGTTAGGTAGGTACCATTACTCGATCGAGAGACACGAAGGCGTAAAGTATCCATGCTGTGCACAAATTAAATACCTGTAAATGAAATAATTCAAATAGATAATACGACGCATGGCGATATTTACCTATTAGCAAAATAACATCTGCAGGCCAATTATGGCCTGCAGATGATACATTTGAGAAAAAAAGTAATGAAATGCTGCATTTCGTATTACCGATCTCCAATGATATCATCACTATGGCATAATTTCAATGATGTCGTCATTCAATAATAAACAAATGATCAAAAATCTGACCGGAAATCGTATTTTTCGTTTTGCACTATGATATCATATGCTGTCATTTGCAAAACCATGAGCTGGCCCTCTGGTTTGATTGAACGCAAAATTCTATAAACCTTGTTGTGAGCAACCACAATTCAAATGAATTTTTGGCGTATTAATAAACCGAGCCCGACACGATTCCGAGTCAGAGTTAACGTGAAACGTGATTGTGGTACGTGTACGTGTAATGTCTTGATTGGTAGCGTATTAGGGTGTAGTTCCGTAATCTGTTCATTCAATGTAACCAGACGCAAATAGGTGGGCGCTCAGTTTCAGTTACCTACTGGTAAACCAGCTTAGGAATTCAATTCGGTGAACCAATCAAAGATCGGTCAAGGCTGGCTGGTTAACTGAGGATTCTATTGGGGCCGAGATGCCGCTAGCGGTGAAGCTTAGATAAATAATATTTCAAGCATGATGTTTCCAGGACAACCATATAGCTTTTTGGTGGCGAGATTGTAGGACTTTCTTCTGTCGAATCTTCTATTTTCTTATACTTCAAAGTTGGCAAGCAAGCATACAAAATGACATGGCATGGGTTAACCCTTACTGGGAGTTGTTGGTGGTGGTGATGGTTTAAAAATATTTTCAAGATTTTCTTTGTCCTAGTGTTTGATTTCAACGTTATTTTCGTAACTATTAGGTATACTCGTAATTTTATTAAGTATATGCATTATTGAATCGTCATTATGTATGTAGGAAGGTAGCCACAATGAATATGAAATTAAGAACATTAAAAAAAATTAAGACATGCACATTACGAGACAATTTGGGGGTTTGGGCATTTGGTCTTTGCCATCCATTTACCTCAAGAGGAAAAAACGGAACCCATTGTGGCAAAATTTTTCTGCTTGGTTTGGTTAGTGGTAGAGCTTCCGAAGCCCGCCTGGCCGCCACCATCTTATCTAAGTTTGTCGCCACAATAACATTGTTAATAAGATTCTTGTGTTACGACAATTAGAGGAAGATAGTCAAATCCTCCATTGTTGGGAAATTCAAATGTAGCTTGATTCCATCTTCATCCTTATAGTCACTAACCATCAGGTGAGCTAAAGGCCAAGAGCTTCAATGTTGTGTGTAAAATAAGAAGTAATGGCGAGGTTTTATGTTCTGCGATTTCTTCGTCAATCTCATATCTTACCCATTCTCTAATTACTTTTCTATTCAAAAAAGATACTCCTGGCGAGTGAGATGACCTAACACGAAGTCAGTATTTTGATATTGGCATCCCAAAGTCATTAGTGGGAAACCCTCAATTTTTATATACACGTTGTATGTTTACTATATTTTACACATATTTAACCCATCGATGTGGTCGTCTGCGTTTTGTGGTGGAGTTTTGCGTTCTGTGATCGAGTTCTGCGTTCCGTGACAGTGTTCTGCATTCAGTGGCATCTGCCATAGAACGTAGTACGATATTTTGATCCAGTCCTGCGTTCTGTGATCGAGTTTTGCGTCCTGTGGTAAAGTTTTGCATTCTGTGGTCGAATTCTGCGTTCTGGGGTCGAAATTAGCGTTCTGTGATCGAGTTCTGCGTTATCTGGTAAAGATTTGTGTTGTGTGGTAAAGTTTTGTGTTCTGAAGTGGAAATCCTACACACACAAGATAGACAGCAAATTTCTTTGCAGTTACATTACATAATTATTAGAGACACTAGGTTACATTTATTTTGTACAATTGGTATTTGATGTTATGGAAAAGTTTGAGTACATGAGTACCTACTACACAAGTACTAATTGATTTCTTAAAAAACATTGGAAAGTTATATGTAAACTGAAGCGTCACTGGCGCTGTGGACTTGGCACTCGCCTTCGCGAGGACCGTGGTTCGATCCTGCCATGTACCAATGTGTTTTCTTATCGAATTTCTCATGTATATTTGATGACGCTCCTACGGCGAAGGAAAACATTATAGGCAACTTGCATACATCTGCGAAGAAATTCAAAGGTGTATGTGATATCGACCAATTCGCACTAGGCCAGCGTGGTAGGCATAAACACCCTAACTTAGGTAGGTTAGGCTCAAACCGCTTGGTGCGGACGTATATGAGCTGTGATGATAATGATGATGTAAGCTGAAAGCGAGTGTGACAAATAAGAAGCTAGTGTAGGTAATGCTATGCGTATGCGTATGTCAATTCAACTGTTACATTTGCTCGATGATTTGTTGTATTTAACGATCACATCGCTTTATGAAGAAACGATGAAACCATATTTTATCACTGAGCATTATTTTATAATTACAGCAGAAGACGCTTACGCTTACACAGGTGTTTTGTTATGTCATCCGATTGTAACGATTAGGCTGGTGTACCTACTTGTGTAACTTCAACATTCAGCCCGGAAAAAGTCGCATTATCATATTGATGAAATAATTATTGCTTTACGATTGATCACAAATATACAACAAAGCACAATTTTTAAAATGTGCTTACTTGGTTAGCTCTAAGTTTACAATCTGTATACATACCTATAGGTCAAGTCATTCTTGCAATATCTATATGTATATAAAAATCCCATGTCACGGTATTTGTCCGCGATACACTCCGAAACTAGTTAAACGATTTTGATGAAATTTGGCTTACTTACTTACTTATTTGTATATCGATCATTGACATCAATATTTATTATTGTGAATTAAATGGTTTGCAATTATTTGTAAGTTCCTAAGTTTCTTACAGATGGCGGTGGGAACTTATTTATTGACACAACACTTCATCTTGGTTAAAGGTAAGCAGTAAGCTTACCTTTAACCAAGATGAAGTGTTGTACATCAGAGCGTTGTACATCATAACTACTTAGCCGCAGCACCGCGTGGCCGGTTCACCTAGTCATCAAAATAAGATTGCGAATCAATCTAGAGGAAGATTATATTCTCATTTTTCGACTATCCAAGTGCTAGTAGTCTCCAAACAACTCAACAGATTCAATCATACCGGAGAAAAAATAAACTCATTCAAATCTCTGAAACAAAAACGGTTCCCACGTTTGTTAATTTATCAAAAATTATTAAAAAAAATCTAGCACGTCTTTTTCTTAAGTAAAGTAAAACATAACATTTCCTTCTTTTGTGCAGTCGATTAAAACTGTATAATCACTTTGTAATTTTGGAAATAGGTATTTCACAAAAAAATTTAATATTCCAAATCCTGGGATAAAACAAAACCGTACGTGGAATGCTAGTCAAAAATAAAAGTCAGGGCGTTAATTTAAAAATTTTCAAATAATTTGAAAACCAAGCCAAGAATATCATTGTAATTATGTGGTGAGTCCGTCATGGACTTCCTGTTATAAAATAATACATACGTTGGAAGTGGAACAATGTTCAAATAATATACTCTCCCGCCAAATAAAAACACATTTGTATACGTGTTTAGTTAAATATTGTTATTTTTTAATACTTATAAATTGACATTTAAAAATTAACAAAATACTTTAACGGAATTATTTGAAAGTTATATTGTCAGCAAGGCTGACGATTAAATAAAATGACCCGTGGTACGCTAACATTATTTAACAATATAATATGTGCATCTGTTAATTACCTATAAATAAAGCTACGTCAAATAAGTGAACTAAACGGTCTAAACGTCTCTTATTACTTCACATCGCGGAGCCTCGAGGCAAGTAAACGGCTACCCATAAATAGCCGCTTAGAAAAGACAAAAGCGGTTTGTTATAAAATAAGAGTTAAAGAAATACGGCAACATAAAGTTGTTCCTCGAAGCCAGTTGCGTATGTTTAGTCGGGGTGTATAAAATATACATACAAAAGTGGGCCCTCGGCTTACGGCAAACAAATATGGTTAACGCACGCTGACGTGAACACTAAGCGATCTATTAGACACGGCGAGTATTATTTGGTTCACTGTGTGTGGTGTGATTAACACATTATTATGATCAAAACAATTGTTTGTTCGACAATAAGAAAAACTTCTTTTTTGCTGTGATTGGAGACTAATAGGTAATCACGAGCTAGCGAAGCATTCTAATATAGACTACTGCACACAGTAACGGATTTACAAGCACGAGATATGAAAAAAAACCACCCATGCAAAACACAACATTTCAGGATGACCACTGAGAAAAGCAAAGAAGTAGATAAGGTAAAGATTGAGAACATAGTTAAAACCTTCTTCAGCGCCAAGGAATTACAACTGATGGCGCTCGAAATTCAGGGAAATATTCCTCACTGCAAACTCAAGAGCAGAAATCGCATTCGCTTCTAGCAGCAAGCAGAAGGCAGCAAAAGGTCCTTCATATGCTGGAGACGTGAAAATAATTCTTAACAGTACTTTTAGTAAGCTTCTGACTTGTCAAAACCCTTCTCTGGACATGCTTTATAAACTTAAAAATTGTGAATCAACTTCAACAAGTGTTTCAATACTATACTATTCACCTACTTTCTTGGTAGCGGCATGGACCAAATACTTATAATTGGTCCATGGTAGTGGGATATCTCGTACGGGGGCATGAAGTGGGCGTCTGCTCTTCGTATCACGCATTCACAGTTTTACAATATAATATACCGTGGCGCGTGTTTTAGATTGAAAAAAAAACCATCAACCAAACTGTTAAGGTAATACTATTGTGTCTAAGTAATTTTTTATTGCAGAAAGTTGGCAAACAAGCAAACTGCCCACCTGATGGTAAGTGGTAACTGTCACCTATAATACATGTGGCTCTTGTGAGATTCGCAGCAAAACTGCAACCCCCACATGAGCCACAGTGTACGTTGCCAACTTGTGACATCAGATGTAAAGTCACAGTACCCAGTAATTTCACTACCATATCTTACCCTTCAAACCGGAACACAGCAATGCAAGCACTGCTGCTTTGCGGAAGAAATAGGTAAGACGGAGGTACCTAAGCAGACAACCAACATCATAAATTGGTTTAGCTGTAGACGCAAAGCAAATTCAGTAAAACTCTATTTAGCAACGTGAACATAAATATTTAGTAATTATTAGCTAAACTAGATTTAAGCTACTAGTTTTAGCTACTAGCTAAACTAGTTAAGCTATTACTACAAAATGTTTAGTTGGTAGTTACCGCACTGCCACGGTCAAGCATCGGCCGCCGATGGGCGACGGCACTTCAAATAAATTGACGCGAGTGGTCGAGCCGTTCGCTGGCTTGGGTCTAGTCAGGGATGTTGATCCGATCCGATACTAATGTGGTTTTATATTTCAACATACCGTCGATTTCAGTCTAATTATTTTTGAGGAGAGAAAATTTGTTGTTTTTTGTAGGTATTACGTTTTGTTCTTATCTTATTTCTACCACCACCACCACTGACATCATATTTCTTGGTTTGTCTATTAAATTAAACTTTGATGCTGTAAAATATTTTTTACCAAACATTTTATATCTGTATAGCTAGACAGATTAGTCTAAACAACTAAATTAGAGCTAAATTGGCTGTTAAATATTTAGCGGCTGACAGATAAGTAATTTTCTACTAAACAATTTGGTTTTCTTCTACTCAAGTTTTTACTAAATAATAAGCAAATAACTTCCAAACAGTTCAGTAAATAATTTCTGAACTATTAAGTTTATGATAACTTAACTATTCAGTATATTTTTACATAAAAGTTTCAGTTATAAATAAAAAATAACTCTAGCTATAGTACTTACTCGTAAATAAAATCAACTAAAATAGTTAAGCAACAGTGCCTACCAAAGTTTAGTAGTCACCAAAGTTACTAAATTGTTGTGTAACTAAGTACCTACTTAAAATGTTGTTTCTAATTGCCAAACAGTTTTTTGAGTGATCCGTCACACGCGCCCGCTGCAGTAGCGTTGCCACAGACGTCCAATAAAAGTTGCTAACTATCTACGTCATCATTATCTTTCTTTGCTATAAAACGGTTTAACTTAAAAAATTACCTACCTAGTTTTTACATTTTATCGCCAAACTACTTATACAAAATTTCATCACTCTTTAGATACATCCCCAATTGCAAGGTATAGGGTTCCAAAAATACTAGTAGGTACATCTTGGAGTTCTTTATTTAATACCATCCGTATTGAATAAAAATGTTAAATGGATTGAGGTGGTCTCAAGAGGTGGACTGTGGATATGAACCGCAATTCCACCCTCCATTCTACCTATTTAGAGGGGAAGTTTGAGGAAAGAAGTCGTATCACCCATATTGCAATCAGAAATAATAATTTTTATTTAGACATTGTACACCCCATTTTCTTCGCTAAAAGGGATGTGTAATGCCAAATGTTGTTAAAAACAGATTATTTTTAAATGTTGTCGATTACCTACATACCATCTTAGTCCTTCATTTCAAGAATAAGGTTGACGGGGAAATCACACGACCGACTTTTTGTGTGTGTGGAGGGTCTGATTACATATAACTATTGTATGTACGATCCAAAATGACGGATCACATTTTCTTACAAACTTCAGAAATATGGGTATCACACAAAGAAAATATGAAGGTTAGAACACAATGAACAATGGTTTTATAAATTCAATAGTAGGCGGCTAGCCTACTCAAAAATAGCGTATAAAATTTCGTTTCCAACCCAACTAAAATGGGTATCATATAAAAGGGCTTGAAGAGTAAAACAATGTAAGCCTAGCAACACTGCCCTAAATTGAATGTAGCCGCCCCGTTCAAAAATGGCGAGTAAAATTTCATTTCCAATTGCAGTAATATGGAGTAGAGACAAAATGGCAAACCACAAGACTTTGAAAAGTAAAGCACGATGTTGTTAGTAACGTGACATTAGTCCATATCCAATATTTAGTAATGTCAGTGTGCCATTTTTTCCACAATTTGTAAAACATTTAATCCTATGAAAACCAAACATTGAAAATTTAACTTATGGAGAATTCAACATTTTGCAAATCCAACTATTAGTGAACTCTACATAGAGGGATCGAATATTACGGTTCGGAACATTTGATTCAAACAAAAAATAATAATGTTAACATTCGTATAACAAAAATTGTTTCTTACAGTTTAAACATTAGGGTTAGGGGCGTTTGGTCATGGTTTCGTTTCGTCATAGTTTTTACCATTCATAGATGTAGTGTCGTTTCGTCATTATTGATTTTATTTAAAAATATTTGGTGGTCTTTCGTCATTTGTACATCTGCTCTTAAAATATTGTACAGTCAACAAACTATGTAAATAAATGAAACCAATATGTACAGGTCTGAAAATCATATGTATTTTTTACAACAATTCTTTAATTAAGCAAAATTTAATAATATAACAAACATACCGCGACCTGTATAATAACGATAGGGAGTCAATCGAGTCATTTAATTTATTTATGGTGTGCAACTAAAATAATGAATTTTTGATAATAAAAATTGTTTCTTACAGTTGCAATGCGGACTGTACTTAAAGCGAATGACCAAACGCCCCTAAAAATAATTAATTTTAAATAGCAATGACGAAACGCCACCAGTTTTTCTTAATGACGAAACGAAACCATGACTAAACGCCCCTAACCCAAACATTAAAACATCTCTCACAAAGACTGATTTATCAATATAATCTTCACGTTAACCTGTCACCTCTAAACGTTCCTAAGCCGCAGTTTCGAGGGCGAAAAAAATTCATATAGAACAAATATTATATTTTTTTGTGTCTGTTCAAATAGTTGGTAATAATAGAAATGTGGCGAGGCGCACTGGACCACCGGCAAGGCTTTGTTTGGCGACGGCCCCGCGGGCGGACACCGCGTCACTGCTCGCGTGAAGTGAAATATTTAATGATAGTTCTATTATCTGTGCCACGGTTTAATTGGAGGTACCGCACGTATGCTGGTTAAGATTTTCAGTTTTGTCTGTTATGAGATGTTTAAGGGTGGTCGCGCACCAGAAGCCCGAGTGAAAAAACCAATACCTACAAGCTTACCATCTACATATGTAACCATTATTAATACTAAAGATTGATAAGCCTTATCGTGTTAGGTTTCTTCTCAGTTACTCATTTTCAGAAGTCGATTCGCTCTGTTTTAATTTAATGTTACCATTTTACCACTTTTTCAATAAATGTATAAATCTAGAAAAAGGAAAAATCTCAATAATTTAAACTTATCCTAAGTGTAAGATTTTTCTTAAAGTCACGGCAACTCTACTTCTATCTATCCACATAATTCAGGTTAACCAATACAAAATAACTACTAGTAGGTACGATAAGTTGTTTAGACGCTTAACATTATCGCTTCTAAAATCAACATAAAGTTCTCAGGTTGTCTAATAGCATTTATCACATTGTTGCAAGAGTTTAGTCATTTTTACACGATTTCTTTTTAAAAGTAATTAAGCCATTATGTACCATTTACAAATGGAGAATACGAGTACCTACATTTTATGTAAAACTTTGCGCGAACTGAGCACTTTACATTAGGTAATAACAACAGCAATAAGATCAAGCAACTGATATTAAGCTAAATTGAAAGACTGAATTCGAAACTCCTGCATTATCTTATACGGCTTAACAAAATTCTGGAATCAATTATTCCAATAAACGTTCAACCGTTATTAGAAGTTCGCCAGTTAATGAGTACATTCAACTCTTTTGAAAATAAAATTAAAACTAACCATATTTCAAGAATCTATTAAAAGTAGCTGTTTAGATGATCAATGTGATGTATATACTATCCTAAAACAATACGTACCTACACACAACAGATTTAAAACATATGAACATTTTTCTCAAATTAAAATCCTTAGTGCGAAGCCACCCTTAGATAAGCACGTGACACACTATTAATTTGATACTAGCAGGTCAACCACCGAGAACGCATCGATAGAATTAAGAAGGTATACCATATCGATTCCGTTATAATATGGTACAATTTGTTACATAATATAATATTTGGTAAAATTGTTGGATTCTTACCATAAATAAGTAGAGACGTCACTGAAGAAGTACTAAAGTATAACGTGTAATAAATTGGTAACTGGTCAGTTACATTTTTTTCTAATATTTTGCTAAGTGATGGTGGAATCGAAATTGTTCTATAATCATAAGTAGATCGTGAAAGACACCTTCGTCAATACATGTAATTGAAAATTAACGCAAGTTGCGGGGCAATTTTCTATACTACAGATTTGATTTTAGTGGGTCGAAAAACGAGCACTCGATGCCGGAAGAATGATTCAAAAATAGGGCCCCATGCAGACCCGGCGAACTTCGCACCGCACTGTGGTACCGCTATATTTTTTTAACGTCAATGTTTTGGCAATATATTGAAGATCTCTCGCAGTCTTCTGTCTTATTCACTATTCTATGTCATACTCACTTTCATATTATGGAATTAAAAAAATATTTGACTTTTTTCAAATTTTCTTTTTAAACAAACATTGTTCTCATAAACGAACACAATAAAAAGAATTATCCAATTTGGTGCAGTCGTTCGGAAATTATGCGCATACATACACTTTGGTGATTCATTTTTATTTATAGATAGACTAGTTTTCCGCTCGCGGCTTCGCCCGCGTTATTATTGTTTTCCCGTGAGAATTTCATATTTTCCTAATTTTTCTCGGATAATAAATTTCATTGAAATTGGAGCAGATTTTAAATATTTTCTATAGAAACTTTCAACACCTGTTTTGAATTTCAGCGTTTCATGGTTTATTGACCAAACCATGAAACGCGTATTCAATGAAATGTTTTTAAGAGCATGAATTTCAAGTTTTATCAAAATCATTGCTAATTTAAAGATTTGCAACCCCTGTTTCATCCCTTTAGGGAAAATTTTAGTAAACCTTAGTGTGCGTCCGCATTTTGAATTAAAACAATTTCACATTTCTACTCGTACCATTAGCGGTTACGGCTGTGCGTGCATCTATACAAGTTTATTTTTTAATTATCACAAAAAATTTGTGTGCTTGTTCAGACAAGCAAACTGAACAACTTTCACTATAGGACCTACTTTGAAATCGCAAAAAAAAATCAGCTGTTCTATACAAATGTTCAACATTCACTGAACCTAGATGTATGGAACAGCAGATTTTTTTTTGCGATTTCAAAGTTGGTCCCATAGTGAAAGTTGTTCAGTTTGCTTGTCTGAACAAGCACACAAATTTTTTGTGATAATTAAAAAATAACCTTGTATAATATGTCAGTGGGAATTTCTCCTTTTATATAATTATATAAATAACTTAAGATATGAGAGCTTCACCTCGTGCAGGACTCCAACCTGGGTTTCCAGCATACCGTATCAAATTGACGTCAGTCATACCACTGAAGACTTATGCAACCTTGGCGGAATCTGTACCGAATTGATTACTTATTACTTTTTTAATCCACTACAAACACGTGTCAATATCCAATTTAGAAATCTTTAGATTTCGTCAAAATTTAAGAATAAAGTATTTTATTTCACTCAACCTACAAAGACTTCGGCGACAAATACATGCTGGCTATTAACAAATACGTAATTGTTAAGTTTAAAGGTAAGACTTGCCGAATAACAATAGAATTATAATTTAAAAAAATAATGAGAAACCTTGTACATGCTTCTATTGATGCCAATTGGCAAGTTTCAAAGGTTTTTTCTAGGGAAGCCTTGTCTTTCGAAATACAGTAACAATTAAGTTTGTTATTTTATGATAAGCTCATAATAGTCTGGCAATATACAAAGAAAATTGAAATTAAATTAATACTTAAATATAGGTTAATGAAAGAAAACACCGGGAATAACCGAGGGCTTTGTATATACAAACTTAGCCAAGTGAAAGTTCCTAACTACAAACATAGGGATTTCATATTCTTTCCTTTACGTGTGCCGTAAGATATTAAATTCTTGACAAATTTCATGAGTCTAGGTCAGTGGTTCTTAATCAATAGTCCGCGCCGCGGATCACTGGTGGTCCCTGGAAGCAGCCAAGCCATCCGAAAAGTGATATCTATCTATATTTAGAAGAAAGTCGTGCTAGTTACGCTATTTATAACTCAAGAACGGGTGAACCGATTTGACTAATAAATAGTAGGGAGGTAGCTTAGAACCAGGAGACGGACATAGGATAGCTTTTATTGCAGAAATCACCCCTTAAGGTGGAGAAAAGAGGGGGGTGCAAGTTTGTATGGGGAATCATAACCGCTGAACCGATTTAGATGAAATTTGGTATGGAGATAGTTTGAGTTGTAGAGTAGGATAAAAATCAGTTTTTATTCCTCATGGGTGTGCTCTATATTGGTCTAGAGTTGGTGGTCCAAGGCTAGACAGATAATAATATTTGTAAAATGATCCCTCGTCACTAAAGGTCTAGAACCACTGATCTAGGTCAACGGGAGGTATCCCATAGGTTTTGATCCCCCTTGTGAAATTGCAAAATATGCGACAAAAGGTATATCCTTTGGTCGCGTTGACTCACAAGTTGGATATTTTCACAGCTGTATGAGACCGTCGAATACTTCACAGCTGTATGAGACCGTCGAATACTTCACAGCTGTATGAGACCGTCGAATACTTCACAGCTGTATGACACCGTCGAATACTTCACAGCTGTATGAGACCGTCGAATACTTCACAGCTGTATGAGACCGTCGAATACTTCACAGCTGTATGAGACCGTCGAATACTTTACAGCTGTATGAGACCGTCGAATACTTCACAGCTGTATGAGACCGTCGAATACTTCACAGCTGTATGAGACCGTCGAATACTTCACAGCTGTATGAGACCGTCGAATACTTCACAGCTGTATGAGACCGTCGAATACTTCACAGCTGTATGAGACCGTCGAATACTTCTTTCGCCGAATTCGATATAAACACAAACTACATGTCGATCTCTACGCGTTCCTGAGAAAATGGGTCTTGAAGGACAGACGGATGCTTCAGGATGCTGTACCTTAAAAAAAAAGGAATCCTTGGAGGATCACTTTCCTCTAAGGATTCCTTTTTTTTTTGAGGTGCAGCATCATCCCGAAATATGGGAAAATCGGCACCAAATGATCACATAATATGTTTTAGATCAATCAAAGGTGTCTAACCATGGTCGCCTCTTTGAGCCAGACTGTTCAGTCTATCAAAGGCACCAGTCACCCATACAGCAGGAACCCGGTTGTATTTTAATCTAGTTTGTTGTCATGTCGTGTTGTTAAGATACAATAAAATAAATCAGTCCTGTAAAACGTTACGATGCGTTACAGGGGTGAGAGTGGGGTTCCAACTACTATACGCGTTACTCGTACGACCATGCACTTTAATAAGTAGCATTGGCGAAATTCGGCTGCACAGAGGAAAGCAACTTAAAGTCGATTGAATACGACATTGTTCAAATATAGGCTCTTTTGCATACATCGAGATTTCATCATCATTTCAGCTCATATACGTCCCCACCGAGGGGCACGAGCCTACCCTAACAGGTTATTTTAGGGGATTAGGCCTTAGTCAAACCACGCTGGCCCAGTGCGGATTGGTTGACTTCACATACACCTTTGCATTATTTCGCAGGTGTATGTACTGTAGGTTTCCTCACGATGTTTTCCTTCACCGTAGGAGCGTCAGATAAATGTACATTCGGTGAGCTGGTATTAAATTAGGGTTTCTTTAACTGAAAAGATTTCATTCAGTAAAAATTAAAAATAATTTTCTTTTCCAAAAAATAAAACCGACTTCAAAAACACTAAAAACTTAAAAATAATATAGAATAGGCACAGACAACATCACACTTCTATATTGAAGTCGGTGACAAATTTTAACACTTTCTAAGAGATCATCGTTTGGCGCCGACTTCAATATAGAAGTGTGATGTTGTCTGTACCTATTCTTATATTATTTTTATGTTTTTAGTGTTTTTGAAGTCGGTTTTATTTTTTGTAAAAAATTGTATGTTGTTTTTCCAAGCTGGCAACACTTTTCGTAACATAATTGTGACTTTTAGCTAAAAAATAGCCACTTGCATGTGTTGCGTAACGTTTACCCCCTGCCTCCGGGAGGGGATACAGTCAAATGTTACGGCTTGTTACATGGGGGAGGGTCAAGTCTTAAAAAATTAGCAACGTAATATTTGAAGCTCCTCTTTTGTTTCATGAAAGTATAGTTTTTAGGGATGCGTTCGTCAAAAAGAAAATACGGAACCGTTAAAGGATCACTTTGTTGTCCGTCCGTCCGTCTGTCTGTCAAGACCTTTATCTGGGGAACGCGTGGAGGTATCGAGCCTCTGCTAAAGTCTGCAGTCCCTTGAAGCTGTGAAAGAAAACTTTTAAGTTAATGTATAAAAAGATACGGCCGTTTATGTCGAAAAAATGTTTCGACTCTCTCTCTCTTAAAACTATACATTTGTAATTAAATCATAAAAAATATAGACTTAATTAAAGTACGTAATCAATTATCGAGATTAAGTTGCCTAACTAATTCAGGTATGAATAGTTAGTATAACCCATTAATTTACTACCAAACGTTTGGTAGTAAATCTATGGTATAACCATAATTTCACTTAAGAAAACAGTAATAACAGTAATTAGGTATAGGTTTTGGAAAGTTAATTTCGGGATAAGCTCGGAAAGAACCGGTAGACTCGATTCCTAAACTATTTATAATATGTACCTACAAAGTACGGAACCTTACCCTCGGTGGACGAGACCGACTCGTGCTTGTCCGGTTTTTTTATATATATCGACAAAGCAAGATAGCGTCGATGGCGTAGTGCGTAAGGACGTCGTCTTCCGATCGGGAGGTAGCGGTTCGAAACCCGCCACATACCAATATGTTTTAAAATTATGAATTTATACGTACATTTATTCAACGCTTTTAGGCCAAGTGCGGATTGGTCGACTTCACACACAGTATGTAAAGAAATTTTTTCTTCACCACCTGTGAAGAAAAAATTTATTTACATGCTGTGTGTGAAGTCGATCAAACCGCACTTGGCCAGCGTGGTTGACTAAGGCTTAATCGCTTTAGTATAGGGTAGCCTCGAGCCTCTCGGTGGGGACGTATATGAGCAGTTGATGATGAAAGCAAGTTATATGTGTGTGATATTTTTTAACTACCTAACCCGCCGACTGAATAGATTTTTAATTTTCATACCTCTTTTTCAACCCTATTATAATAATAACTACGTGGTGACGTTATGTCGTTACCACATACTAATGCGTCCTATTCATTTGCGCATTAGCTACGATATTAATTTGATTGCGCCTTCTGGCGATAGTCCATATAAAATTACATTTAATTTTCCTGCCTGATTCATTAGCGCCGAGACTAATCTTTTAAAGCTAGACATATAAAAAATGAGCGGCAAATTTTTTGTGTGAGAGTAAATGCTCCAAATTTTATGACGCTATAACATCCACTATGAAAGGGTATTGGAAATTCAACCCCTAGGGGGGTAAAATAAAATTTTGAACCTAAAAGCGTGCGCCTTTGTTTTTGGGCGAACAAATAAAACTACCTATTGTATGTAGGTATTTACAGAGTGTAATGCAACCGCTTCCGAAAAGAAGAGAACACCATTCTACTTGTGAAACTGAACAACTTTTCTCAAGGAACATTCATTTTCAGATACCTATTATCTATTTTACTGTGTTCAGAAAGTAGGCACTTGGCGATTTTTTTATATCCGCATTTCTTAGCACCATAGACTCTATTATTCGTGTCCGGTAAGTAAACTTATATCACAGTTTAACAATATTAAACTGTGCTTATACTACTTATTTGGTTATTAAACTTGCCATTAGATTGTTAAAGATTTAGTTTATAGATACTAGATATTTATAATTTCTTTAACTTTAAATTGTGAATTTTTGTTGTATAAGTAACCTAATATCAATTAATAATTTTCCCATTGTCGGTGTAAAAACGTCAATGTTTCACTTTATTTTAATACTAAAAAAAACAACAACTTCAATTAAACACAAACCAATTGACACCGACTAGATTGACATAGAACATAGAAACAATAAAAGTTAGCAATTAAAGGCAAAAGCTCGTGGAACAAATCTGAAAATATTAAAATCATTTAAACCGCTACAGTTTGTTCTACACAACAATAAATATGACGAAATAGTGAAGGCGTTGATTAAGGAAGCGAAGGGAGAGAAAAATTAAGGTCACAGCGAGATTTGAACTCGCGATCTCCTGTTCACTAAACAGGCGCTGTAACCAACTAAGCCACGAAGCCTACGTAGGAACGGGCGAAATAGCCAACCGTATTGTACTGACTGAGACTAAACATGGTCTAACTAAACTTAAGTCTTGGTTAAACCTGACGCTGTCTCTATGTACTCTTATTAATACTAGTGAAAAGTTTAAGCCAAGACTTAAGTCAAAGTAATTATTTGAGTATAAGTCGTTACTTAAGTTGTGATTTGTATACAATAAGTACTGTGACAGTAAAAAAAAGTCTTATTATTGCGTTCGATCTCGATGGCGCAGTAGTTCGCGCGTCCGACAACGCTTTCGTAATGGTTCGTCACGAGATGGGTGACCAAAAACCTAGTATCTCGAGCTCCTCCGTCTTTCAAAAGGCTAGTTAAGCCCTTGCTCCCAGGTGTATTTGCAATCGTTAAAATGCACCAACCTGCATTAGGTGATAAGCATAAATTTCTTCACTTCATTCAAATTCTCGTTTAATGTATAAAAATCATATCTTCGACTTCGAGACCGCCGTATACCAATGTGTTTTTCAAATTTCACACGTACAGCCGGCTTCAAAAGTAGATAAACATTTTAGTACCATGTCACACCAACTATTAACAATGCAACATAGGTGGAACCATACTAAATAAAAGGAATAGTTGGTGTGACATGGTACTAAATCGGCTAAAAATGCTTATCTACTTTTGATATCTACTTGTATGTGAAGTCGACCAATCAAAATAGTCGAGCTGGACTAGAGTGGTTGATTAGGGCCTAAACACCCTAACTAAGGGTAGGCTCGAGCCCCTCGTTAGGGACCAACATTCACAATTTAAAGTTAAACAAACAATACGTATCTAGTATCTATAAACTAAATTTTTAACACTCTAATCTGTAAATAAATAACCAAATAGTGTAAGTTTACTTACCGGACACGAATAATAGTCTATGGTTCTTATAAATACCGATATAAAAAAAACTCTGAACCTACACCTTACTTGAGGGTTAAGCTTGTATGAGTTATTATGATGAAGTTTAGACCACGTTTTGTAATAAGACCGGGAGGGTGACAGTATCTCCTACACGTGTTTTTCGACACAAAACATCGAAACAGTTCATGTTGGTACGCTCACCCTCGATGCAAAAATCCGGTGCAGGGAGATTGTGCCCAAATAGCCCTCGGCAGCTATGGTGCTTCCTCCGGCTCTTTGGATGTTTCGGCCCATGCGATGTTCGGCCCGCGTGATGAAACGAGACGGTTAGAGGATTTTTATTATTTTCTAATTTCTATTGGTCGTTTGGGCCCGTTCAATGAATAAATAGAAAATTTCGTGTTAGCGCACAGTCGAATAAAAAAGTCATTGAGCTAAAATTAGACACCGTTATTTGATGATACTCATCAGTTTACAAACACAGTTTTACAAATGTCTTATGATCACTTTTTAACCGACTTCTAAAAAACTGGCCAAGTGCGAGTCGGACTCGCCCATGAAGGGTTCCGTACGATTTATGACGTATTATAAAAACTACTTACTAGATCTCGTTCAAACCAATTTTCGGTGGAAGTTTACATTGCAATGTACATCATATATTTTTTTAGTTTTATCATTCGCTTATTTTAGAAGTTACAGGGGGGGGGGGGGGGGGGGGACACACATTTTACCACTTTGGAAGTGTCTCTCGCGCAAACTATTCGGTTTAGGAAAAAATGATATTAGAAACCTCAATATGATTTTTGAAGACCTATCCATAGATACCCCACACGTATAGGTTTGATGAAAAAAAATTTGAGTTTCAGTTCTATGTATGGTGAACCCCCAAAATTTATTGCTTTTTTCAATTTTTGTCTGAAATTCTTTATGCGGTTCACAGAATACATCTACTTCATCATCACAGCCCATATACGTCCCCACCGAGGGGCTCGAGCCTACCCTATATTAGGGTGATTAGGCCTTAGTCAACCACGCTGGCCCAGTGCGGATTGGTCGACTTCACATACATCATTGAATTTCTTCGCAGATGTATGTATGTATAAGATGAGTCATGGAATGGACGAGATGCCACCAAGCTTAATAAGAGATTGCGCTGAGGAATTAACTCTACCTTTCACTGTATTAATAAATCAGTCGTTTAGTGAAGGTACCTTTCCAAGTACATTGAAAAATACACTAGTGAAACCTATTTACAAGAAAAATGACAAAAGTGATATGAATAACTATCGTCCAATTGCTATTTCACCTACAGCATCTAAAATATTTGAAAAAGCAATGTGTGTTCGAGTAAATAACTTCTGTGTGAAATTTCAGATATTTGACGATTCGCAGAATGGATTCCGAAAAAATCGTTCCACAATTTTGGCTGTGTATAAATATATCAAAGAAATAATTTCATTATTAGATAAAAAACAATATGGTGTAGGGGTCTTATTAGATATGACTAAGGCGTATGATAGGGTCCAACATGATATACTGCTTAATAAATTGTACGATATCGGCATCCGTGGATCCGCTCATAGATGGTTCGCATCATACCTAAGTAATAGAAAACATTTCGTAGAAATTGAATACTTTGATAACGAAATTAAGAACATCACTCACGTACGCTCTGACTGTAAAATCGTAAATGCATCAATACCGCAGGGAAGTGTGGTCGGCTGTCTCTTGTTTTTGATATATATAAATGACCTCCCAAAGATCATGGAGGAACCATGCATTTTATTCGCTGACGACATCTCGTTACTTACTTCGAGTTACAACAATAATAACATTGATGAAAAACTAAATACCTTACTTTCTAAAACGTCGGACTGGTTAAGTGATCACAATCTCAGCATAAATTTTGCCAAAACCAAAATAATGACCTTCCATCCACCTCAAAAAACAACACTGAATATAAATTATAGTTTCAATAGCCATAAATTGGAGTGTGTAGAGGAATTCTCGTTACTTGGCATAGTTATAGATAAACACATAAATTGGAAAGCCCATGTACAAAATGTTAAATCCAAACTAAGTAGCTTTTCTTATGCACTGAGAGAGATAAAAAAGACTACCGATATACAAACATCAATAGTTACATATTATGCTTACGCACAGGCTTGGCTGTGCTACGGGCTGGTGTTGTGGGGTGGCAGTACGGACGCGCCATCACTGTTCACCATGCAAAAGAAGTTGATCCGTATCATAGCCAACATTGAGCAGACTGATAGTTGCAAACCATATTTTCGCGAATATCAGATACTTACCCTGCCATGTATGTATATATTAGAGATGTGCAAGTTTGTACGCAAATATAATGAATTTTATACAAAGCAACAGGATATACCTACTAAATATTCTTTAAGAAATAGAAATAAAAATAAGTTAATATTACCAGCTTCCCGACTGAAACTTACATCCTCAAGCACATTTCATTCCTCAATAAAAATTTATAATAAATTACCGGACATATTAATAAATGAAAATAATGACAACAAATTTATAAAACAATTAAAACAATTTTTACTTAATAAATGCTACTATGACATAAAGGAATTCCTAAACGACAAATTTAGTAATAAATCATTATGAATCCATTATTGTATTGATATTTTATTTGCTATGTAATAATTATACAAATAAAATAAAATTGTAATTATACCTATTTTTACAAAAAATGCGTCCTCTTCTCTTCTACAGCAAATTGCGTGCCCGACGGGGTCCATAATGATCTTGTATAAGTATGTACCTACTTTACCACTTTACCACCTCATTGTACATTATGGTTTGCAATAAATATATTGAGTATTGAGTATTGAGTATGCAGGTTGCCTCACGATGTTTTTCCTTCACCGTAGGAGCGTCAGACAAATGTACATATGAAATTCGAAACGAAAAACACATTGGTACATGGCGGGTCTCGAACCCCGACCCCCCGATTGGAAGGCAAGTGCCGAGTCCACTGCGCCACCGACGCACTTCTACTTACCAAGTTTCAATAGTGTAGTTCTTATAGTTTCGGAGAAAAGTGGCTGTGACATACGGACGGACAGACAGACAGACAGACATGACGAATCTATAAGGGTTCCGTTTTTTGCCATTTGGCTACGGAACCCTAAAAAGGAGGAGGTCTTGGATCCCATAAAAATCGAGGGAAACCCTTAAAGTTTTAGGTGTGTCCAACGTGTTTTGTGTATATGTTACGCGATTACTCCGCCAATTGTGGACCGATTTTCAAAATTCCTTTTGTATTCGATAGAGTATGCTCCTGGGGTGGTCCCAAGAGCACTAAAGTTAGGATCTGATAATGGGATCTCATTAAAATTGAGGGAAACCCTAATTTAATACCAGCTCACCAATGACAAATTTTAAGACTAACTATGGGGATCGTTTGGCACCGACTTCAATATATGTAGAAGTGTGATGTTGTCTGTACCTATTCTTATATTATTTTAAACATTTCAGTGTTTTTGAAGTCGGTTTTTATTTTCTGTAAAATATTTTTTATTATAATTCGAGATCGTCGCACATGTCCCTTTTATACATAGGTAGTTAGAAAGACATTATCAAGAAACTGACGTGAAGCCAGAAAATCGTTCCAAAACCAGAAGAACCAAAATACTTTAGCAATTTTGATATCGCCAACGCAGATACAGCGTGTAGTAGGTACGAGTACTTTAATATTATCCACTTGTTAACAAATATTCATAACTTGCACAGCGACCACTCGTATCTCTAATATAACACACACGCTAGTCGTTAAAACATACACGGCTAATGTCCGGTCCATTATCAAAACCATCTAAAAAGCGATAACACCTAACAAAGATTATAATTACATTGGATGAAGACAGAACAAGCTATAAATGTGCAGGGCCCTAAATCAAAAGGCTCGTATAAAATACCTACCTACCCTCCGGTATTTTTTCATTATTTTACTTCGCTCATAAAAGTATGTGACGACATAGCACCGCGCCGGTCACGCGAAACTCAGCGGTGACATCAATTAAGGGGCAAACATAAACTTCTAAATCATAATCTTGAGGCTGTTACATTGGCCACACGTTATTAATTAAGTTATAAAAGAGTCGTAGGTAAATTAGCATGTTTATGGGGCGGTAAAGTTGTAGCTGGACGCGGCTCGAGTTGTCTGCACGGCTGCCCACTTTTTATTCTTTGACGGTTGTTAACTTCCGAACGGAACGATTTTCTGCTTTTAAACTGCGGCGCACTTACTTTGTTGTGTTTACGTTTAAGTGCATTGTTATTGATGGTCGCGCAACAATATCGTTATGGTGTGTTCCTTTTTCGTGATTTCAGTTAAGTAAGTAGCTCATTACGAACTGTCCACGAAAACGTTGACCTGGTAGATACTTCTTTTCGCAAACGACAGGGAAGCCCTTGGCCTTAATCTCATCTAATTAGTGTTGCCCAAAATTGCCCAAAAAGATCAGCCTTATTGTAGCAAGATCAAGACCAAGGCTGATCCATGCAAGATTTGAGGAAGAGTCTTGCTCAAATATTGCATGGGTCAGTCTTGGTGTTAGTCTAGAACTCAGTCTTGCAGCAAGAGTCTCGCATAACTGCAAGACCTAAACCGATTTTGGGCAACACTACACCTAACAGTGAGTGAAGATAAGGCAGAAGGTGGAAGCGAACTTCACCTGGGCTCCTCAACAACTGAGCAACTGGCTATCTTACCTCTAAATATCGGAACACAACAATACTATCATCATTATTACTAAGGCGACAAACTTAGGTAAGACGATGGGTAGCTAGCCAGGTGGGCTCAGAAGCCTTACCATCGACGAAATTGAGCAGAAAAACTTGGGGAATCGAACCCCGCGATCAACACCCGGTGGTCTAAAAAACCACTAGACCACGAAGGTGGTTGAAACCGTGGTGAATAATGCTAAGATATAGTGAATAATGGTTGTATTATCCCACGAGCAATGGTGTGTTAGATAGACAATAATATTTACAGCCGTTGGATGCAAGGACCACCGCATAGTGGGCGAGCAAACAGGGTTCCCGTTCACAGGATTTTTGAAAAAAAAATTGCTTACTTTTATTAGTTTTGGGTTAACTACATCAATTTATTGAGAAAAATATGGTTTCGGGATTCATCATCATCATCATCACAGCCCATATACGTCCCCACCGAGGGGCTCGAGCCTATCCTATGTTAGAGTGATTAGGCCTTAGTCAACCACGCTGGCCCAGTGCGGATTGGTCGACTTCACATTACACCATTGAATTTCTTCGCAGATGTATGCAGGTTGCCTCACGATGTTTTCCTTCACCGTAGGAGCGTCAGACAAATGTACATATGAAATTCGAAACGAAAAACACATTGGTACATGGCGGGTCTCGAACCCCGACCCCCCGATTGGAAGGCAAGTGCCGAGTCCACTGTGCCACCGACGCTCTTTCGGGATTAACAACTTAAATTTACCTACACCGCTAAACCTGCGCGCAAATGCTTCAAATGTATGGAAACGCAATTTCTTTTGGACATATCTTATTTCGGTCTTGCAGTGTAAGGCTTAAGGCTAAGTTTGAGACTGTTACGAACATGTTACGAAGCCATGTGGTTTGGTTTTAATCAATTTTTTAGGCATTAGGTAATGTCCCATGTCTGTTGTCAAATGTTGCAAGACCTAAAAAAATAGTACGTCTTCCGTACAATTTCGATATTTTGATCGTACCTGCGTAAAATCAGCAAAGATCGTACAAATGCGATTAAGGTCCGATTTCACCAAAGTCAGATAAGTTTTAAGATAAAGTCATGAATTACTCTCAGATAATTTAATTATTTCACCAAATACTTAGAATAAAGCCGTTATCCGAGAACAGGTTTTATACCGTCGAATTTAACGGTATAACAGTTTTAATACTAGGATAAATAAGAAAGATGGCTTCTTAATTAACAGCTGATTGGAAGGTGAGAGTTGTAACTGACGTATAATCCTACTTGTTTAAAAATAAGTAATAGGCTATATATGATTTACGGAGAGAATGGACTATTTAATTTTGCAGCATTATCATTCATTCGGTCATTTAGTTCAATTTTTATTTGCCACAGATAAATAACATTCTATTCGGAAGAATAGTTAAGCTAGATGCGATGAAAGGTAAAATAGGTTATGCGAGTATAAATTTATCCAATAGTTATTCCAGTTTTAAGTTTTGCATTACTGTCGGTGAAATCAGGCCTAAATCGTACAAATGGCAGCCCTGATTTTCCGAAGTGCCGATAGCTTGTTGTTCCATTGGGCTATAGCAAGCTATAGATAGGCTTAAGCAAGCACAACTCAAAAAAGCGTAGCGCTTATTTTGTGTCCTTGTTTAACAAATATGCAGACAACAAAAATTTTCACGATAACCAATAATAACATGTCACGTGGATTTGTTCACTAGAAATAAAATTATGAAGCGAATGTCAAAAACCTATCGCCAGTAACCAAACCGACAGATAGACGAAATATTGCAACCGGCCGTTAATGGACTCAACTAATTGAAAACAAATTCGAAACACCGAACCAGCGAGACTCTAAAGCTCATCGCGATTCTAAAAAAATGAGAGCACGGCGAAAAAAGTCAGTTTTAAACTTTCGAAACGGGGCGTGTAAAATAAACATCGCGTCTCAAATGCTCGGAACTGGAAACATTTATATTTCAGTTTTGAGATGAGTAAATACTTTCGTGGTATTCACTCATTCGGAAATAAAACTTCCCGGCGGTGGCAAAAAGTATAGAACTCTACCCAGATATTTCACATTCCCCTTTCAATGTGAAGTCTCGCCAGATGACTGGGCTCGCGTAGTGGTAATTTTCACATTGAAAATTTTATTCGCTTTGTTCGAGAAGCTATCGACGAACCAAAGAGAGAAAGCCGTTTGTATGCGATGTAAACAAAAAATGTTTTATGGTATTCTAATGACACTATTGCACTATAGTCCCAAGTCCACGCATAACTTTATTTCTTTTATTACAATTCGTCAAAAATAAATTACTACTTTTGACGAGTCGCAAAAAAATCTTGAAAATATAATTAAGAATGACAGCTCTCCAAGCGGGCTGTTTTTCCAATAATTAATCCAAATTTATCTTGGGAATTGTGGAAGACATTTTGTGTACATATTTGATTGAAATGACCAATTAAGGCATGAAAGATTTTTCGTTGACTACGAAGTGAAACTAGTTAATTATTGACGAGTTTACACGTCGACAAAAAACGGGTTCGAACCTGCGTTTTCAGCATACGGTGTCGACGCCATGACCAAGGCCACCGAGAACTTATCCAACCCCGATCACAATTTGAAACTGTACTGATCTCTTCCCACTTATTATATTAACATTGAGTAAAGTCTACACACACTCATACAAATTGTATAAATTAAACACATATTTCTATATTTTGGAAACGTGAGATCCAACCACACCTGCCATTATAACAAAATGTTATATACACATATTCACGGACATTTTTGAGTTTAAGAGGATACTAATATTTGTCGTGTATATTTATAAAGACGTTTTTAATTGCCCGTTGTTTGATGACAAGATTTCTACGAATGGCCGCTCTCATGTTGAGCCGACAACAAAATTTACTTATGCACATAGCATAGACGCGTGTCAAATTAGATGGTAAATTACTAGCGGGGTGATAGAGAAATTGTATTGTCACACTATGAATGAAGTACTCACTAGTTTTGAATTCAAATTCATAGATCTTTATTCAACATAGGCCTTTACAGGCACTTATTGACGTCAAAACATAGCAAAACAATCTAATTTAAAGAAATCATATTAACCTTGTATGTGCATACATCCTGAATATACTCAAGATGTCTGCAAATACAAGTAGGAAATCCTCAGAACTTCAGCCATGCGCAGGACAAAGCACAGTTTCTCATTCACAAGAATTTTTCCTCGCTCGTATGGTAGGTACGTTTTTAATTTTGAACCCTTATCTCGTATTGAAGGTGATTTCTTTGTTTATTCTCAAACTAGCTTTCCGCTCGCAACTTTTCCCATGGGAACTTTTTTCCCGTATGAAAATTACCCCCTATGTCCTTCCCCTGATCTCGAACTATCTCTATACCAACTTTCATCAAAATCGGTTCAGTAGATATCGAAGCTTATTCAATACAAACAAACAAATAATCAAATCTTTCCTCTTTATAATATTAGTTTATACTAGCTGTGCCCGCAACTTCTTCCGCGTGGTATAGTAACTTTTGGCAGCATTTTGATTTTTGTAGCCTATGTTATACCTTATATAATTAGCTATCTATTAGTGAAAGTCCCATCAAAATCAGCCCAGCCGTTCCGGCCGGAGATTAGCGGAAACAAACAGACAGACAGACAAAAAATGTTTAAATTGTGTTTTTGTTATTGGTAACCGATATACATTCATACCCATTTAGTAAAAACTTCTTATTTTGTCATTACAAACAGACACTTCAATTTTATTTATTTGTATAGAGTATAAAAGATACGCCAAAATGACAACGAAATCAAAAACAGATTAACTTGTTTGTATTTTGACGTTAAGCATAAACGTCAGAATTTCTATTTCGAAAGCATGTCGCTCCTAAATATTTCTAAACGCACATAATATGTCCCCCCCGCTCGCGTCGCACGCGCCGCATATTTGGAATTCGCTGTATGAAATTATATGAATCCTCGCACATTTGGCCTCACCGTACGCGCTGAATCTAAAAAATGCGGTAGTTGTCCGGGTATTGAAAAACGGATGCTGATGACGTCACATAATGCGGCACGTATATACGGCGCGTGCGGATATGTGCGTTCAGCGTTAATATCTCACTAACATTGTAACAGATTGTTGTGACCATGAGTTATTTTTAAATTAATAAATTAAGTTTTAAAAACGAGCACTAAAATTAATCCGGCAATTTGTAAGGGCGGCTATATTGGATTTTTTTATTTTCAAAGTGTACTGTATTCTACAAGGCAAGCTCTTTCATTTGATACCTAATATCGAGTGTTTGCATATTTTGAGATTTCAAAAGGAAATCAAAACCTATAGGGTTTTTTCCGTTGACATAGAGTCATAAAATTAGGCATGAAGCAACGTCTTATATAGTCTGGCCGCCAGCAAAGTACTCGTATGATCTTGAAAAATGGCGGCATTCAAAAAAATTGATTTTATTTAGTGAGGAAAAGACATTTTGATTCATTCGAAAAATAAATAGTTTATATAGATATAATTTATATTAAAATTAAAAGGTATATTTTAAGATTAATGGTTCTTCTATTAACCACGCTTTTATTATATCGACTAACAATTTGTAATGGAATATTGGAACACAATTTTAACCCTTTTCTAATCATTGTATCGAATTGAAACTTTGCACATGTATGAAGTTTGCATGACAATGCAATAACCTGGTACTATGGAGCTGTCGGTGCACCCAGAGAAGTAGGCTCTCTGACGGGGAAACTTGTCAACGGTGAAAAGCACAAGCACGAAAAGTTTTAATTTTGACAATCCGTTCTAAGCGTATCTTTTAGTTTTTCGAAATTACGAATCGTAATCGTAATCAGATTCCATATATTCCATTTTAATGCAAAACGATCAAGATAATTTGTTGTACTAACCAATAACCTCCGAAATAGCATGTACAAATTTATGTTTTTCTATGAAAACCTTTTCCATTTGGTCCTGTTTCACTCACATGTTTATCAATTATGTTAAATATTAGCTTCTCAAATGTGCCCTTTTTTATAAGAATTCTTCATTTTCAATTGTTTCAAATTACAAAAACAATAATGACATTTACCAAACTGACAAGCATGTATTGAGATTTGACAGAAATAAGTGTGTTCATGTGAAGAAAACTAAACATTTGTCGGTATCAAGTTTAACTAGCCAGACTGTGTAGCACAGATTAAGGCAAAAATACCGAAAACCGTTAAATGTAAGTACATACCTATATATTTAGTTGGAACTTATATACATAGATAAGTTTTCACGGGACCCTCGGTGTACGAGTTCTAGCACTGGACCGTTTTTTTTCTCTGGAAGCTTTTTTCTCATTTTGATTAAAAATAACGGGATGGAAAACTTAAAAAGTTCACTGTGATCAGCACTCTTAGAGCACGATTTTTTGCATTTCATTCTAAGATGTTAGTTGGTTAGTTGTCTTCTTATACGGTGTCAAATAGAATGTCGAGCGGATTGCGCACCTGATGTCACTCACTGCCGCATCTGCTCACAATCAAACAGTGAAGAATAACCGTGAAAACTCTTCCGGACTCCCCCACGGCCGATCAATTAGGACTGAATCCTCATCGCTATTAACTCTCACCGGCCTTTTAATAAACAAATTAATTCCTACGATTATTATCGGAGTAGTCATTTCGGGTTTTGCCTCAACTTTACATGTACCTAACTGTCAGCTTAGGTGAGTAAATGACAAATCACGGAATAGCTAGGTCTAATTTTAACTCGGGTCTGAATTCAACTATTCAATAGGAAAATAAACGATTGATTTATATTTCCACAATTGATTCTCCTAAAAAATAAAATAAATATTTCACCTTAAAGTATGATAATTTAAAAATGTATTCTTCATTATATATTATAGATGGGCATATAGATATTTATTACTTCTAATTTATGTTTTAATTTACCTAAATTAACTACAATTCCCGCTGTACTTTGTACGATTTGAAGTTACAGCGAAAGCTAATAAATATATGGTCGCTGCTTTTATTTCATTGACGCCGGTTTTTGCCATTCATTCTTCATGAAACACACAATTGTGCCACTGGCGGGTAAATCCCTTAAATAAACATAAACTGTGTTCCAGATAAGCATCACCACTTTGCTTGGTGATGACATCTGATGTTAGCCTCGTTTTCTTAAAAAAAATTTTTAGCCGCGCTAATTGTTACAAATGAAACGGTAGGAACTGATTTTTCGTGCTGAATTGTGACGTCTGACTTACTTAATCCAGTAACTTTAAATTTCAAATAATACACTATAAAAATACCACTATCTTTCAATTAATTTTTTAAATTTCGCTGGAAAACCTATTTGATTCATTAAAAATGTTTAAATGGAACACGGGAAACCAGCAAGAAAGTGAGCACCAAAGGCTAATTTAACGCGTTGATGCTAAAAATGTTGAAAATGTTGCAAATCCGCGCTTATCTGGAGCGCGCCTATAGGCACGGTAATATATATACTATTACCGTGCTATAGGTGAGGTGCCACTTGCCAGTGGACTCGCCGAGTTGTCGCTAATTAATTAGAGCCGTGATCGAGACACCCTTCTGCAAATCGCAATCGTTAGCTGCGAGTCAGAATTATGTTTTGTTTCAGCCCGTCTGGCCCGCCATGTAGATTTCATTCGGACAACACCTCACATCGGAGAGAGTTCCAAAATAATCAAGTGTATAGGAAGTAAGGGGTGACAAGTTGTTAATTGGATACGGACGCGAAGTCGTTGATCGGCTCCCGTTTGCAAATTGAAAAACATACATCCACACGATGTAGCTACTATGCTTACAGAAATATGAAAATAATACTCAAAAACCTTATGTTTATCTACGAGTATGTTATGCAACTGAGATGCAAACAATCGAATGATTAATCGTCTGGGTACACGACCTTTATAACCGACATGTTTTTTCTATGAGCGTCGGTGGCGCTTTGGACTCGGCACAGAGGCCCAACTCTGCTGATAAGTTTCAGTTCGGTTCAGTTTCGGTTCAGTTTCGAATCGGCTGTAACTTATTAACACAATTGTGCCCCTAGCCTTCTAATCGAGAGATCCGTGGCTCGATTCTCCATGTACAGTTAGCTCCCATTCAAGCTTTACATTTCCACTACGAAAACCAGCACTATTACTATCGACATAAGAACGGTACAAAGGTCAAACAGTATAGCTTGACAAGAAGATTACTGTACCAATGTGTTTTTCAAATTTCATTATGTACATTTGCCGTCGCTCCTAAGAGGTAAGAAAATATCGTGAGGCAACCTGCATACATCAGCGAAGAAATTCAAAGATGTATGTGAAGTCGAACAATCCGTACTGGGCCAGCGTGGTTGACTAAGGCCTAAACACCCTAACTTAGGCTAGGCTCGAGCCCCTCGGTGGAGACGTATATGACCTGTGATGATGATGTTTTTTTTAACACAACAGGGAAGCTCTTGACCTTCATCTCACCTGATGGTTAATGACGATAAGACTGAAGATATAAGCGAGCTTCGCCTGCAGGCTGATTATTGTAACTGTGATTGCCAACTCGAACTGTTATTTTTGGATGAAACTTAATGTCCACTACTGCTATAATAAACGCCGCTATAACAGAACTTCCCAGTAAACTAGTAATGGATATAAAGTTTCTTTCAAAAATTACAGTTCTAGTTAGTGACCGAAGTTACATAATCAGCCCCCTGAACTCGTCAGAAACTCAGGAACTCGCTATCGAACCATTATCGGAACACAATCATGTTGTCAACGTTGTTATTATGGTGACAAACTAATGGCCGGTATACACTTTGTTTAGTCAAGTGTTTAGTGTTTAGTAGACTGTTTAGTGTTAAGTGATTAGTAGGTGCTGTCCCTACACTGTTTAGTAAACAGTGTTTAGTTTATTTGTTCATTATAAGGACTTAACACTAAACAGATCTGTCCAGGCGTGTTTAGTGAGTGTTTAGTGTTAAGTGAGGGGTGAAGGCGGGAGAGCGGGAGGGGCGACTCGCAGAAAAAATAGAACGCGTTCCTATTCGCTAAACACTAAACACTAAACACTTAACACTAAACAGAAGCCGTCCGAACGTGTTTTTTACTAAACACAACACTAAACAAGCCACTCGCACTAAACACTAAACAATGTGTGTACCGGCCATTAAGTAAAATGGTGGAAGCGAGCCAGAGGAGTAATTCTACTAATAAACCACAGCGGAAACGAAGCCGAGCCGTTACTTTCGACCAATCAGAACGCTGCATTATCACGTCATCGAACATTCGGAAGTCAGTATATGCGCACCGATTGGTCGATCGCTACGGTTTGGTTTCGGTTCGGCTGTAACTTATTAGTAAAATGGGATTATGAGATATACTCAAACTCAAAAATCTTTAGTCAATATAGACCTTTACAGGCACTTATTGACGTCAAAAAAAAACATTAAAATCTTCAACCAAGAATCTAATTAACTAAATTATTTAATCCTTGTATGTACACACACCCCAACCATTATTAAGAAGTGTGCAAATACAAGTCAAATGAAAAAAAAACAAAAAAAATTGACTCTACACCTGTTCGGAAATTGCGAGAGCCTTCTCGAGAAGAACAGGCAAGAAACTCGGAAGGTCTTGTATTTTTTTTGTCTCCTCTTTTAAAATGCCAACATTATATTATATGTATATCGAGGGTATCGTATGAAATATCGATATATCGAACAGCACCGAATCGATATTTAGATAAATCTCATCGTATCGGGCATCCCTAAACTGGAAGTGAAAAATCCCTTTAAGTCGATTGGTATGAAATTTGTGAAAATCGAAAATGTAAACGCTCAGCGGGCTACTCCCTAAGCGCGTAATTGTATTGTAGAGTTTGCGTTGGTTGGACTATTTTGCGGGAGGGCGCGCTCTTCAGTGACGCGCAAAAATATACATCAAATAACTAGGTAGTGCCAAACTTCGTTGGCGGACAAACATAGTAAACACTTTGAAGGTGAGCATTATGGCCACTTATAGAATCTTAATCACTTATAGCTTTGATACTTTGCCGCATATCTGTCCTGTAGGGGTCACCTAAAGGTCAGAACCCACAGAGGCGGTAACGGGACGGGAGCGGGACAGTAGCGGACGATTTCTGTGTGACGTGGTCCATACACAGACGTAGAAAGGGAAGCAGACTTAATATAATTTTACTCACACATTTCTCATAAGTAATGATAGGATTAAACGAACTTACCTAAAGTGAAGTTCAATCCATATTATATGAAGTAATTAGTCCAAGGTATAACTATTGTAGTAACGCCTCCTCCCGCTACTAAATACGCGAATTTTAAAGACACCATTAAAAATAGAAAAATACACCTGGCAACTCCACCGTCACCATAGCTCATTAGTTTAGAGTATTAGGTATATATAATTGGGTTAGTAATTTATTACTTCAAAAGGGAAGGGTGGGATGCTCCATACCTTGGACTAATTACTTCATATAATATGGATTGAACTTCACTTTAGGTAAGTTCGTTTAATCCTATCATTATATTCGTAATTAGTCCAAGGTATAACTATTGTAGATGTTTAGAGTTTTTGATAAATAGGTAAACATTAGTACCTATTTACAACTATCAATAGGTATTCAATAACATTAAATATTTATTTCATAATGTAGATAACGTTTACTAGTGTGAACAGTTTCATGTTAACCATATAATAACTATAAATTTCAAGAACTACCAGCCGTGGCAAAAGGGTTTGCCAATCTAACTAGGGTGGTATATTATAATATTTAGCAAATATCGATAATTTATTAGATCACGCAATAGTAGGGATATGTCACCCAATGTGTTATCTAACTCTTTGTAAGTTTCGGTTCCCTTTCCAGATTGAAACCTAATGGGATTTCAATGTACAGTACAGAGACTCAATTAATTTTGCCTCAGTGAAATATTTGTAAGTACAGAAGTAAATAATGAATATCAAATACATTAAAAATAATTTAGCCTTAGTCTGTTCCACAAACAAACTACATAATCGCCACGCGAAAATGTAATAGTAATAAAATCCTGAAATCAATCATTTACCTTTATAGGTACCTATTTGTACTTTGGAATGTCCCATGGACAGAGTACATAATCGCCACGCGATAATGTAGAATTAACAATTCCTTAAAATCATTCATATGCCTGGACATATATTTGTCCTTTAACTTGTCCCACAGACAGAGTACCTACATCCTCGCCACGCGAAAATGTAGAATTAACGATTCCCTAAAAAAACATTAATGTACTTTGAAAGATATATGTCCTTCAGCCTGTCCCACGGACAGAGTACATAATCGCCACGCGAAAATGTAAAATAGTGATTAACTGTGAATGTTTATTCGCCTTTAGAATATTATAAACAGTTAATCCTGCCCTATATGCATGATAATTTGAAGCATATTGTTCGGAGGGTGATGAATAAATAGAATATTAATATGAAAGATGAACAATTAGATTAACTTTCCTCCATTGTTTGCTTTAGTCATCTACTAATGGATTGAGTAGTAGTATTTTAAAAGTCTAAAATAAATTTATCAAATGTTTATTTCAATGGTCCTTTATTATTTGTTACTTCTAAAGCAATAACAAAGTTCTCACAAGTAAAATATCTGGAATAATCTTTAAATAGAGAAAGAAGAGACAACTTGCTTAAGTGTCGCTGTCATAGAACTTTTAATATCTCTTAAAATAGCCATCTTAATTTGAGAAAACTATAATTAATACATAACTAATTATGTATAGGATTTTTGACTTTTTGGGTAGTGGTTTTGCTAATAATAGCAGTTTTTTAATGTCAGTTTTCTTGAGTCTAGGTTATTTCAATGTCAGGTTTCTAGATGACCTATGCTTAAGGTAATATAAAACTATGGCAGGATTGCATATGCCATATTTCATTATGCTAACATACATTGGCTTTGCCAGACATAGTCTTTTAACTCGTTTTATCCATTTTTTAATTTTATCATCTGACCTTATTCTATTGCCTATAGTTAGATAATTGGTGTAAAAGCTGAACAGTGAAAATGCAATGATTGATGCGATGCTTCTGCTTTAAAAATAAACATAAGATTTGAAAAAAGAAACTTTTGGTATTAAAACATTGGATAGATCTGAATGAAACATTATTTCTTTGTAGTAAGCCTGAGTGGTAATGGTCTAAAAGGAAATACTTAGATTCCTTAAGCTCTGTCAGTTATAACTCTGCAAAAATTTCAAAATCAAAGAAAAGGAGTTTCTTCTTCTTTTATAAAAATATTAATCCTATGGTAAAAGTATCAACATTTGAAACAAAAGACTATGCCATGATTACATGTATATTATAAAATATAATTTATTTATCATATAATCATATATATATTATTATTATTATTTTTTTTTTTTATATGTGTTACAAATTAATCAATGCATCACAAATCTTAGAAGTACATTATGTCCTGCGACAGTTTCCAACTTACATCTGCATTGAGACTACAAGATTTAAAATCAGCTTTAATATTTTGAAATTTTATATATTAAGCAAAAAATCAGATGCTGCTAGTTTCACACCACCGCCAAATGTTTAGCAAGATCAATTTGATTGATATCAAACTGAGCTTTTTCTGTTAATATATGTATTGAAAGTGTGGTGTTATCTATCTCTATATATAATAAAATCGTAGGGGTACAAAAATCTGTAATTGCGAAATATTAAGAAAAAAAATACACAGGTCGCCCTAAAATCATTAGCAGAACACGATAGAATAGTTTTTAAAAAAATTGTTTGTTTGTTGGTTTGTTTGTTTGTTTGTCTGTTTGTCCGGAAAGATCTCCGAAACTACTGGACAGAATTTGATATGGCTTACACCATAATGCTTAGAATTTTCCGGAAGAACATTTAGGCATAATTTCGTTTGTTTAAATTCACTTTTTATTTTTAGTGAAAAAATACCATATAAAATTTTCGAATTGGCTTTAGGTAGAAAAACAACATGGCGCAGGTGAAATTATTTTGTCAAGTCTGTCACATAGTACAGAGAGAAGTTATTTTCTTCCCCGAAGGAAAGGCAATGGAACTACGCCATACAGCCTGATCTTAAGTAATTTGATTTCGAAAATTAAGGCAGGAATGAAGTGTTTCACATAGTACATATAAATCAAATTTAATATTTTCTGTTAATGGCTGTGCCCAACTGGATTTCGCCAACCAAATTGTCTTTCTTATGTCGTACCGTGGTGGTAAGGCAAAAAGATCAAGCCATACAACCAATGTATAAAGCATTTTTTATGATAATACTTATCGAGTGACCATAAAATTTGTAGATTGGTTTAATTCTTGACTAATTTTCACAAAATCGGTACAATTTTTGAAATATTTGAAATGTTGAAAAATGAAGATACTCTTTTCAAGGTATTTTGAAAGGTGTTATATCTTTTTACATTAGGACTAAGGAATCAAACTCTTTCATCCATTTAAAACTATTAAAAGTAATAGATTAATATTGATAATTAAAAAAATATATCTGACTGCAATGTTCTGGGTTACGCGTAGAGGGACGGGACGGGACTCTTGATCCTAATGTCTAAATTGACGGATCACATTTTTTTGGATCCACCCAAGGAACATGGATATCGAACGAAGAACCTAAAGAGTAGAACACATTGAACCTAGCCACGTTGACTTAATTTGACATGACTGCCGATAAAGTTCGTTTCCAAACCCAGTGATATGCATATCAAATGAAAGGCCTTGATGAGTAGAGCACTATGAACATAGAAAAATCGCCCTAAATTCAACATGGCCGCCGCTCAAATAAAACGGATAAAAGTTCGTTTCCAAACCCAGCAATATGGGTATCAAATGAAAGGCATTGAAGAGTAGAGCATTAGGAACCTAGCAAAATCGACCTAAACTCAACATGGCCACCGCTCAAAAAATGGATAAAAGTTCGTATTCAAACCCAGCAATATGGGTATCAAATAAAAGGCTTTGATAAGTAAAGCACTATGAACCTAGCAACATTGACATAAATTCAACATGGCCGCCGCTCAACAAAGATAGATAAAAGTTCGTTTCCAAACCTAGCAATATGGGTATCAAATGAAAGGCCTTGAAGAGTAGAGCATTAGGAACCAAGCAAAATCGACCTAAATTCAACATGGCCGCCGCTCAAAAAAAAAGGATAAAAGTTCGTTTTCAAACCTAGCAATATGGGTATCAAATGAAAAGCCTAAAAGAGTAGAACATTATGACCTTAGTAAAATTGCTATAAATTCAACATGGCCGCCGCTCAAAAATTAGATAATAGTTCGTTTCCAAACCCAGCAATATGGGTCTCAAATGAAAGGCCTTGATGAGTAGAGCACTATGGACCTAGCAACATTTACATAAATTCAACATGGCCGCCACTCAAAAAAGGTGGATAAAAGTTAGTTTCCAAACCTAGCAAAATGGGTATCAAATGAAAGGCCTTGAAGAGTAGAGCATGAGGTACCTACGAAAATCTACCCAAATTCAACATGGCCGCCGCTCAAAGAAAGGGTAAATGTTCGTTTTCAAACCGAGCAATGTGGGTACCAAATGAAAGGCCTTATTGACCTAAATTCGACATGGCCACTGCTCAAAAAAGGTGGATAAAAGTTCGTTTCCAAACCTAGCAATATAGGTATCAAATGAAAGGCCTTGAAGAGTAGAGCACTATGAACCTAGGAAAATAGCACAAAATTCAATATGGCCGCTGCTCAAAAAAGTTCGTTTCTAAGCCCAGCAATATGGGTATCATATGAAAGGCCTTGATCAGTAGAGCACTATGAACGTAGCAACATTGACGTAAATTCAACATGGCCGCCGCTCAAAAAAGACGGATAACAGTTGCCAAGTTGTTCAAACCCAGCAATAGGGGTATTAAATGAAAGTAGACCCTGAAGGGTACCTAGAGCAGCCATGCTCTAAGTGTGTTTCGCGGAACCCTAGGGCTCCACACTACCCCTAGAAGGGGATCCGCAATAATTTAGAAAAATCAAAACACCCTCTCTGGTCGTACTTTCATTATGCTTATTAATAAAGAATACACTTTTAAAAACTATTGTTTTATTTTAGGGTTCCGTCAAGTATTTCGCTTTCCAAAAGGGTACCGTCAGCAAAAAAGTTTGAGAACCGCTTCGGGGCCTATTGGATGTTCGATGTTAGATGTTACCTCTGTTTAGTGTCCTTCGAGACCGTGATAATGCAACGATCGTGAACTAACTAACGATAACTCCAAGTTTGTGTGTTGGATGTTAGTCATCACGGCGAGTTTGCTAACCGAACTATGCCAGCAACACTATATCGCACAGTACACGTTACAAAAACGGAAGTCTCAATACATTTTAAGGCTAACCGCATAAATACGTTTTTTCGCATTCGTTTTCTGAATGCGGGCATCCGAATGCATCAAATCTATACAAAATACTCATTGACTGCCGCACACGTTCGTTTTTATTACGAACGGAACACGTTCTGTACGTACGTTTAGGCAGAATGGTAGAAATCCCGAATGAGAAGAAACGTCTGCGCTACGTTCACGAAACTCCGTATCTGTATTCCGTGATCGGATATCGAATACGGAAAACGTATTTGTACAGTAACCCCCCCATTCATGCTATACATTAACTCTACGCAAACCGCCAGTATTACGAGCGACATAAGAAAGGTTCAAAGGTCAAACAGTAAAGCTTGACAAGGAGCTTACTGTACGACCAGTCAAAATTGGCCAAGTTGTCATATCCAAAAAATATATTTTGTTGGTGTTACCAACACCCGTTATAAAATCTAAACTTTATTCGTATACAGTTCTAATTTATTAACAATTGTTTATTTTAATTCGAAACATGAATACGATAAAGATTATTCTTGCAACTGTGTAGTTCTTTCTACTGAAGAAGAATTTATTAATATCAATAATGTCTCTAAAACAATAATAATACTTAGTGTTTATAGTAATATGTAATCTATTTAATTTTGTGGACTGTTAGAAAAAGAGCATTACGAACCTACGAAAATTGTCCTAATTTCGAAATGGCCGATGCTCAAGAAAGGCAGAATAAAGTTGAATCATTATGGAATAAAATGGAGGAAAAAACTAAACACTGTGTTAAGTATTTTAATAGCGAAACGTAGTTCGCGGGCACAGCTAGTTTCTAATAAAACATCACATCTACTTGAGAGGTCAGCAAAACATCTTAATGCATAATTATGTATCTAACAGTTCTAAGAAATTGATACTGTCTTGCTTTTACCATTTAATTACTGTCAGTTGATAATACACCTGAGAAAATTTCTAAAGAAAATGTTTAGGAAGTACTCCATATCGCAGAATCATTTTACAATACTTTTCATATACATAAGCATGTTGTAATTGCCCCCCAAACGTTCAAAGTCATAAACTTATATCTATCTGAGCTCTTAGTGTAAACAATTAAACTGCCATTCCTAATGAAATATTGAGCAAAATTACAAACCAAATTTATTTATAAGTGATGATGACTAATAGTGTGATACATTTCCTTTCTATTGCACTTAATCTTTAAGGTCACATCGAAGGAATATATTTTAAACCCTAAAAATTATTTTACATTGAATAAAATTAGTAAAATCTTATTTAAAAAATAAAAATAAAGCCTAGCTATTGTAAATCGTTATAAGTTATAGTTTAAAATTATAATAACTAACATTTCTTATTGATTTATCAATATTTTAATCAAGTCGTCAAACATTTATTAATTTTAATTAATATTATGTTCTTTATTCAGTTTTTTTTTAAATATATATATATATTACAATATAAAAATACACCTCTTTCTTTTTTTTTTAATAAAAATACCTGAAATTGACTTGAGACAAATGGTTAAGGTATGTATGTACTGTATTTAACCCGCATGGTAAAAGCAATTGTATTCATACAATTATTCAAACATAAAACTAACAATTTTCTTTGTTATGAATAATTTGGATGTAAATAGTGCATGCATTAATTTAATCAAATCTATAACATGAAATCTTCATTTGAAAGTGTAGATTTTCAATAAACTTATTATCAACTTATTTTAAGGAATCATTATTTTATTTTAAAATAAATCTATGGAACCATCCTTTTAGGAATAGTAAAACTCTAGAAATCTTTGCATGGGGCCAAGCATTTCTGCTACCTATGCAGTTGTTAATTTGTTTGTATAATTATCCATTTCACAATATTTATTATTGTCTAGTGGATAATAAAGTTGATTCAAAATAGTAACAAAATGTATTACATAGTCTCTTATCCACTTTTAAAATTAATTGACCTCGGTTATTTATTCCCACGATGGGTAAAAATATGGGGTCTGTGGATAATTGGTTCGAGACTGGCTGCTGAAAACAGAGCATGTTCATTCGTGACCTGAATGATAGTTGAGGTTGGCCCTCTCTCTATGAGCCTCTCCGAGGAGGATATTGTTAGAAATTATTGCAGCACACAGGCTGCTTATTGCAGCACACAGGCTGCTTATTGCAGCACACAGGCTGCTTATTGCAGCACACAGGCTGCTGGTAGGTTTTCAAATTAGAAGCAAATTTTTGAGGTTTTTACACATGGCTTATATTTTAGAATGTTTATCATTCTTTTTATGACTGTAAATAATTTTACACTTTTATTGGAGTACAAATATTCATCCCTCTTATTGCTTTTAATAGCTTCTATTAGGTCTTTTATAAAAGCATAGTCAAGTTTCCTTCTGATCCTGCTGTACGGACATTGTAAACTTATTGCATTGTAATCTAAAGACATCACTCAGATATTTTAAGAAGATTGTTTGGAAATTGAAGTCAATACTTGTGATATTACAGCTATTGCAAAGCTCATTTCCTTTGACTTTATATTTCGAGTAATTTATCTCAAGTTTTAGAAGGATATTAGGAATTTCCATGTTATGTTATGGACCATCTAACAGTTTGCAGTTTTCAAGAAACTTTATCTACATAGGCAACCTCAATTAAAATATTTTTCAATGCAATTCTTTGTAAACTTGGTCATAAATATAAACTACTCGTATATACCATAATTTCCTATAAAGGTATTTGTGCTTTAACCTATATCCAATGAATAGAGTTCATAATCGAGTAGGTACCTAGATACATCATCTAATTCATTTGCCTTGATAGGTAACGCTTTCCCACGGAAAGCAGGCAGTTTAAAAAAATATATTTCTTATTATAAAATTTTATCTAAATTAATTGTATCTAGGTCCTCTTGCCAAGCTAAATCAAAATTACGACGCATGTTCAAAACAGGTAGGTACTTACTGTTTCGACATCTTGGGTTATTTTCTTTATGTTAAGATTACCATTTTACTTTCGAACAACTTTTGACATCTTTTCTCCATTTTTATCACTGCGTATCTGGATTTTAGTTTTATTTAGATAATCACTTTGAAAAACATCAACATGTAAAATATGTGTCAGCTGCGTAGAGCGCGAAAAAACGAATGAGCTATGGTGACGGTGGAGTTGCCAGGTGTATTTTTCTTTTATATTTTTAATGGTGTCTTTAAAATTCGCGTGTTTAGTAGCGGGAGGAGGCGTTACTACAATAGTTATACCTTGGACTAATTACGAATATAATGTATATCGTTTTTACATTCACTCCAAAGTAACATGATATATCGCTATTTCTGTTTTTCGTCTATGGCGATACTAACGCACACATAAACATTTCCGAAGCCGTGACAGACGCCACGTGGAAGCCATGTTTAGCTTTGTCAAAATAAGAAACAAATGGCGTCGTGACATTGTGTTATAATGTTTTGTTTTGTGATTATAAATAAAAATAACTGCTAATCTGACAAGAACAATGGTAAAGTGCTGTGCCCCGAAGTGTTCTAACGCATCATGTAATAAAACTCCAGAAATTACAATAAAATTAAATTAACATTGTTTGTGTGTGAATATAGTTGTAAATAAACCATTTTAAGCCAGAATCCGCGGTTTTAAACCCGTTTTAAATTTGTTTTAAACGGTACCACGTGGTAAGACCACGACTTTACGACCACGTTGTATGTACCACGTGGTCGTGGTTTAAAACCGTTTTAAACAAATTTAAAACGGGTTTAAAACCGCGGATTCTGGCTTAAAACGGTTTATTTACAACTATATGTGTGAGTAATGTTTACATGTGGTAAAGTTGCCACGCTATTTGATTGAACGATACGTTTAGTCTGCCTACCTTTATACGTCTGTGGGTCCATAGCAACACGAACATACAAAAAATTCCGCTCCGCTAGCCCGGACGCGTGAGTAATGGTGTCGCATTGTGGACCCTACTACACGCGCCCTAAAGGGCAGGGAGAACACCGAGGGGTTTTAGTGGGTAGGCCTGGCACTCTGCCGGGTGAGCCCCACACACGCTCGCCGTCTAGCCAACGGTGGGTACGGTGCGGTTGCGCATTTCACCGCGAGAAAAAAAAAAGGTAGGCTAAACGTTATTAGGCATTTCGTTTCTAGGTGATAATGTGTTTTAGGCCAATCGTTATTAGGCAATTTGTATTTAGGTTTTAAGTTTAACACTCGAGTAAATAAATAAAATAATATTTGTAAGAAATGCGCCCATTTTGCGCATGACAAGTATTTTTGCTACTATTATATGCAGCTCAAAACTCAATTTTGGTTAGCACTATCTGAGTGCTAACCAAAATTTTATTAAACAGGAGCAGCTCATTGCAACTTATATAATTAATATGCTGTACAAAAATTATTACAGCCATCCAGAATGATATAAATTGCTGATTGATTTTGGCATGTTTGCTGGCCATGAGTTGCTGATCAATTAGCTATTTCTACTCACAGATATATATTTATATATATTTTTCTGCTCACAAAAATACGAATACTATGCTAACCATTTAAATAACACCCTTTTTTATTATTCGTAAGGCAACTAAAACTTATTTTGATACAAAATAAGATCGATTTGTTTTAAGTTACACAGTATCTAAAATTAATAATAGCTTAACATGGTGAAAAGACCAAAATGTGTTCATCGCTTTTAATTGAGTGATTTCTGTATGACGACAGAGTCAGTCTAGACAAGCGAGTGATAATGAACGCTCGGCTTACAGTAGGCACCACGTTAAGCTTCACATATGTACTATGAAAACCGCCCCTACTGCGTAACGTGCGACATAAGAGCGGTCCAAAGCTCAAACAGTACATCTTGACGCGGCGCTTCCTGTACGTTAAATCGCTCAAATTTCACAGATTGAATTTCAGTTATTTTCACAGATTTTACATTCGACACAGGGAACGGTAGAATCCAATCCTTTCGTTTTTTTTATTCGAAACGGGAGGGGGCCAACATATTACATTTAACAGTCACAGAAATGAAAACATGGACTGCATGCACCCCTCGCCTGAGGCTTTGTCAAAGGATCACAAAGCTAACATGCCGGATGGAACGATAAACAAAATTCCGCGACTCACTCGAAAAATCATAAAATTTTTGTAATCACCCAGGTTGACCGTGTAACTTTTTGTTTATATAGCTATGCGCTAGCTATATTTTCCTTTACGTGTTCAAAAAATCGATGACCTAGGTAATTATAAAAAAGCGTACATACGAGCGAGTTGAAATAAATTCAACTACAACGCAATCTTAATCTAGGTTTAAGCGCATCTTATTATGATAGTGTGCATCCAAATTTCCCCCAAAAAAAGTTCACCAATTAGAATATAGTGTTCGCTCTAGAATCTACATAAATTAAAAGTTGGAGCTTTGTATTGCCACATCTCAGTCGTTACTTAGTTTTTCTTACAGAACTGGATTATTGAAATATATATTTATAATCCTACTAGCTGTAGCTACTTATATTTCGATTAAAAATGGGGGTTGGTGGTAAAAGGGTAAAAATTCACTGTTGTAAGTATTTTTTGATGCCAAAACATAAAAAATGAAAAAAATCCGGTGAGAACTATTCTTATCACCTAGAGGTATACAAAAATAGCCTAACACATTATAGAATTAATACTGCTCACTCAAAAATACTGCACTAATTTAGTGCAGTATTTTTGAGTGAGCAGTAAAATTAGTGCAGTATTTTTGGATATTTTAGAAAATTAATATAAAATTAAATAGATGAGTAAATTTTTTATTACTGTTTAAATCATTCTACTAACCGTGTCCTGAAGCGTCAAATAATTCACACCGCCATCTCCTTGAAACCTTTAGAAGTAACAAATGATTACAAACAATTAAATTGGTAGGTCTGAGAATAGTCGTAGTGTAACGTGGTGAGATGGTGCAGGGAAAAAGCACACATGTTCTGCCACTGATTATATTTTTCCACTGTTACAAATATTAGGATAAAAAGGCACTCTGTAAAAATATGCAGACTATCTAGGGACTGCAATACAAACATAATTATTATTATAACTTACCAAAGTATATAAAACTTATACACAAGTGCTTTTAAGATTTTATTTCTTTTTATACAAAACTCGGCGAACAACATTATAATCAGACTGCTTATTAATTATATTGGTGGTAAATTGTGACAATGAGACTTCTCAGCGTCCCGATGTCGGCAATGGAGTTACGGGAAATCAGAATGAAATTATGACAGACATAAAATTCAAAAATGCAGTCATGTTAGGCGGGAAAGCAACGAGTTGCTAAAAAAGTAGGTGCAAATAAATTTTACATAAGTGTTTTAAAAAAACATTATATAAAACAGTGACAGAACATTGGTGCTTTATTTACGCCCCCACCACGTTACACTGGCTTATCACCTAGGCTATTTTTATACCCCTAGATGATATGGTTGGCCCTCCAGAAATTTTGGAGCGTTGAGTTTGAGCGCGTAATGAAACTCAGTTCTATCCTATCATTTAAGTTAGACCAAATTTTATACATAAGCTAAATTTCATTAAAATCGTTAAAATATTAGTTCCGGAGTTTATCCCGCACAAACATCGTGACTGGAGATTTTTACATATATCGATTTGAGATTTTATAGATGTACATTACCTACATAATATACTCATTGTATCGCCAGCACCGTTTAATTATCCATGTTTTACAATAGACATGATTCGAATTAAGTGAAAATATTATTACATATATCATCAATTGATAACTTAACATCATCAGGATAGGACTCGGCGGATGCGTGAATTCAATCCTTGACTGTGTACAGCAAAAATTATTTCCGTGGCGCGCACAGGAGGGGCAACCGCGCCCCTTTTTGCATTTACTTCCATAAAACATTTTAATGGAAAATCGATGGTATAATTCAATTACTGGATGGCAGCAACTCCACAAATCCGCCTTTCTTTCCTTTTAAAAAGAAAAACAGCGCAGATTGCAAAGGCGAAAAAATGTAATTAGATTGTATCGGATCATTTGCTTAATGTGCTAAGTAGCCCTGGAACTTGGCAATCGGAAGCAAGTATTTTGTACAACAAGATGAGCAGTCGCATCGCATTACATTGTTATGGAATGCAATTTAATAGATTCAATTTATAACATAAGCATAACAGCTAAGCAGTATTTTGAAACGAAATAAACTGAAAATACTTTTTAATTTCGTTTTGTTGCGTGGTGGGTACATTTGGAATCGTTAAAATTAATTCATTGAAATCTATCTAATATATAAAATTCTCGTGTCACACTGTTTGTTACCAAACTCCTCCGAAACGGCTTGACTGATCTTTACGAAATTTTTTGTGTATGTTCGGTAGGTCTGAGTATAGGTCGTAAACTATTTTTTACCTATTTTTTATTATGGCGAAACGTAGTTCGCCGGCACAGCTAGTAAATAAATAAAATTTGATTCTACCACTTGCCCGAAATGCTGACCTCTCCAAGAAAAGCGAGCCAAAAGCTCTTTTTAAATAAGTTATTCAAAATTCTAATGTACAGGCAAATAAACTGACAATAAACAGCATGTCATAGAACTAAGTAGATAACATGCATGTGTATTATTATTGTCAAGAGAAACCGTGAAGCTTTGGAACACAATTTTTATTTATTTTTTTTATTTATTAAGACGTTAGTTTTAATTTCGATAATTATCTTGTTGTTAAACACATGCGCATATTGCCTCGAAAATCCTGATGTTTTATCTTTGATACATTCTAAATACATTAAAATAAAATTGAAGGGTTTGATACTATCAGAGTGAAAATCTCTCTCCTTGGTTTATCTTCGTTTACGATATCACAATTTAATGTCGTTTATAATATCACCAAACTAGAAATATTTTAGTTTCAAAATCAATTTCAAAATGTTCATTGAATCTTTCTTAAAGTAAGGTCAGTGCTACAAAAAGTTTAAAATTGTGTTTATTGGTCGGAGCCATCATTTTTTAACTAGGATGTTCGCTGTTCTTTGTGAATATATTAATCACGTTTTACTTTTCTTTTATTGATATTTTTTAATTCTTGAATGCGACGGCAGTGTTAATCAAAGTTCCCTATTAGGTCAAATCAAATTTACGAAATTAATGTCAATTAAATGTTAATTGTGAACTAAGGCAAGAACATCCTAAGCAAAGGTCAATTTGAAAACAACTTTATAGACGTACTTACGAGTAAGGAAGCCAATATTAACGCATTTTATACTGAACCTATGACCTTGGTAGTCTGACCACATGTGTGTAAATATTCCAAAATTGTACGACTCATTATCCTAGTGACACATGAATTCGGTACTATGGTGCTGAGACTAAGAAATGGTAGTGTAGAACTACGCGACAAAAATAAAGTAATTGAAATATATGAAAACAATTTTCCCGTGAGTGCTGTTTCTGGCATTCATTAAACTATTATTCCAAGATACGCGTCAATTGCTCTTCAAGTTCGCCCCTGGTAAATATTTCGGGTGACGTAAGCAGCCATGTATTAAATTGCACTTGGACACAGATAATATATCAGGCTTAGACGAAGTAGGTAGGTTAAGCGTAATGTCTGGATAGATAAAAAAATTGCGATATCAGTATGACTCCATTGTGAAAATTATCCAGTTTGATGATCATAAGAACTTCATTAACATCATCACATCTTTTTGCAACAGCTTAGATTGCATTAAACTGTCATACCTTTTCTATTGAACCTAGAGCAATAACTGAAAGCATTGTTATAAAGTTGTTCTGCATCATCTACTATCAATACATATTTATTTAGAATGATCAACAAATTATACGATTCAATGTTTGTGCCACACTACAAGCACTAAGGTCGTATGCACAAAAAAGTCGATTCTTAGTTTCTATGACGTAATACATCTCACGCTTTCGAAAAATCAACCTCAAATGATTCTGATTCCTAAAATGTTATGTGGAAATGGTAATTTTCAATTGTTATTATTATAAATGCTACCGCAAAGAAATAAAGACAAAGCTAAAGTAAGAAACCTAAACACTCGCCCAAGCACTTCAACCGTTACGGATATTATCACAAACAGTTACGGATATTATAAACACTGGTATAGACATTTGAAAGTTAGGAAATAATAGCAAAAAGAACTACCTACGGGATGAAATAGAAACTGCGGCACAGTGTACGAATCCCAACCTTATTGTTCAGTCAATAACGCTCGGGTGGCGTGTGTTGAAATGTCTCTGTGTACAAATGTTAATATCGGGACCGTGGGCCGCTCCAGTGGGACTTCGAACGGGGACGATGGAGTTACGAATCATTCCAATTTCGGATAAAGTATTTAACACGCTATAAATTGCACAAGCAAATAAAGAAATACAATTCAATCGCTGATCTGATATTTATTATTACCACTGAACAGGATGTCCCATACAACATTTTTGTGTCTATTTGAAGTGCCACTCATTATAGACGAGCGTCTTGGCGGATTTGATAAAATCATTTGGGAATCATAGCAGATTTTATCATATTGTTGAAAGTGCTTAAGTTTGTTTTCGCACCACCTGCTCAAAAATGACAATATTCTGTGTCATGTAGGGAAACTCAACATAAAAAAGTAATTTAAAGACTCTATTAAACTATCGAGTTTGCGGTTACCTCCCATCGCGCTCGCTCGCACCGAACCCCCTAGCACTCCCGCTTTTGTTGGTGGCGTCATTTGACAGCGGCAAACTCGAAATGAATACGCGGCTAGCAATCTGGTCACATTGCTTGACCGTCTTGTAGCGGAGGGAAGATCTAACGTCTCAAGGACATTTTCACGACCCTTTATTGTTTAAACAACTTCTTCCAAAAGAATAATACAAAATACAACCTTAACGTTTTGCACATAAAAATTTGGAAAAACAACTTAAATCTAACTTGAAATATACGTGATGGACTATGGTACTTTCTTATTTAGGTCACTGACCCATAAATATCGATGCACGCCTTTTCAGTTGCGTTTTTTCACTTTTCATTTGTAGAGTATTGTAAAAATTCTTTACACTGAAGCCACTCATAAATAACAGTTACTTAATTATTAACTGATCGTCTGCTAGTACCGCATCCATAATCGAGTACTCCTGCATGAAGGTGATCCGCGCGCCGCTCTACCGCCAACTTTTGTTCTCTTTGTGACGGGTTCACGTTATTATTAAAAACAATAAATCGCTGAGGGCGCCACCTACCACTATTGCTTCGCTTTCACTTCGCAACGCACCCCGCCTCACTTCAACCCTCACCCGCGCCCGGCCGCGCCCCGTATAATTACTAAAGTGAAACAAGCGGTTTTCTTACTTAAAAAATGCCCGTGCGATTGTCGATTGAAAGCGGAATGTAAATCGATTACAAACGACATAATTTATTTTCTTCTTTTCATTTGCACCTTAGGTACTTAATAATATCCTTTTCTTAATGCACGCTTTAAGTGCGGCTGTGTCAGGCCGCGTGAATTTTTCATTCGCCGTCTTAAAATTAAAAGCGCACAATTACTTTCTACCGCATTACGACTCAAGCGCCGCGAGCGTTGTTCTGTTCCAAACTACAATACAATACACACACGAAATAATAACCGAGAAGAAAACATGAATACCGCCGTCACACTTGAAAACATTTATTTATATGAAAATCGCGTACAGTTCTGCCGGGGAATAGAAATGCCGTGATTTCCTTTTGAATTGTGTGAGCACCACAGCCATCTTGCGTAGAGTACAACTCTTCAGTTGAAATCGAAAAATAACACTCTTATGCAAAACTAGCTTTCACACATAGCCTCGCTCGCGTTAGTTTTAGATTTTATCGTGGGATCGTTTTTCCGTGGAAAATATACATTTTCTCAAAGTAAAACCAATTCGAACTATAAAGCGAAAGATTTTGAAAAGGTTCCGTCTCTTCATTTCAAATTTCATGATTCCAGCTCTAAATGTTACGAATTTCCACACAAGCTTTCATCCCCGTTTTCACCCCCATGAGGGTTGAATTTCGTAAAATCTGTTTTTAGCTCATAATGTCCTACCACAAACTACTTTTCTGACAAATTTCTTACTAACTTGTTCCAGCTGGCTAAAGCTAAGTGTGTGTAGGCTTTAAGTCGTAACATAGGTAAGATTTTTGTAAAACCACAGCACAGACTCGCTCGTCTACTGATCTATTTTTTATACGCTTACTACTACTCTTCACTTAATCTAGAGTGAGTTGCGCATAACAAAGGGAAAATTACATCTTACGCGAGTAGATGCCGTCCGTTAGTATAAAATTTAAGTCAGTTTAAACTTTTATCATTGATACGTTAACGAAACAAAAAGTGAATGAATTTGATGAATGATTAAATAACCATCAAACTTATAAAAATTTTGTTATGAAATTTATGAAACATTTTAAGGAGAAATTTTAACGTTAACGTTTTTTGTAACGTACAGTCGGCTTCAAAAATAGATAAGCATTTTAGTATCATACACACCAACTATGCCTTTTACCTATGTAGTACGGTTAATTGTAGTGTTAATAGTTGGCGTGACATGGAACTAAAATACTTATGTACTTTTGAAGCCGACTGTACAGTTTTTGCCTGCTAGCACAACTTCGTTCCAATAAATATAAAATACTGAATCTGATATTTATCGAATATCAATTAAGAAAAAACATTATACGGATTCATAATAATACTGACTACAGAATAATAAGACTGAATTCAAAATAATAGGTGCTATTGGCAAAGAAAATGCTTTATGTGGTGCCGTTTCATCGTTTTCCTATTGAAACTGGTCATGATTAGATGGTTTCACCGCAGAACGGACTAATAAATGCCTTTCCAAGGTTTTCATAAACAAATGCGGACACACTCTCGCCATATTAACACAGCTACGGGGCATGTCGCCACGTTCACTGTATAGTATTAAAACATAGTGAATTCTGTACGTATTTGAATTAATTGCTTTAGTTCATTTTTGATTCATTCATTTCCTTGAGGCGTGCATTAGGAATCATTTTGTTTATTGTTGTACCTACTATAGGTAGGTATTACATAAAAATGCACTATAGGTAGGAGGTGATAGAAAATTTTCATTGGGTATTATTTTGTCATAAAATTTAAGCTTCAAATTTTTCTACTCAAGCCTATTTATAACTTTAAATCCCCGCAATGAAAATAAGTCAGTAACGAAAGCTTCAACATCATCGTATAAGAGCAATCTTTATGAAATAAAAATAAGGTTTAGATTTTTTATAAGAAATATATAATTATAGGTATTCTTTTTGCACATATAACAATCTGAGTAGATAGGACATGTACATAGGTCAACTTATCCCTAAAAGAAATCTCTCCCAGCCAACCTTACTGGGTGTTGGATACAAACGCAACAGATTCCCAACATTGACATAGTTACGGCAATGATTCTTAATAGGTAATACACACACTATTTAAAATAAATGCCTATTAAATATATACAAAATAAATGAACACAAACTATAGGTACTATAAGAATTCGCAAAAAGATAATAAAACCTATTTTGGTATATTTGTGGACTGTGCATTTTCATTAAAAACGCTTATTTATTTATTTAATGCTTTATGTACCTATACACGGTTATTTTTTTATCACCCTGGAAAATTTAAGGGACGCTTCACGACATGGTATTAGAATGATTTAAATATAAATAAAAAAAATAACCCCCCTCCTTAATTTTATATAAATTTTTTAAAAAATACAAAAAATGCTGCACTAGTTGAGAGCAGCATTTTTAGAGATTTTTTTATTTTTTTTTATATTTTTTTAAAAATTTTTATTTCATTTTTTTTTTATATAATATTGGATGTGTCCTGAAGCGTCCCTAAAATTTTCCAGGGTGATAAAAAAATAACCGTGTATAGAGTGTACAAAGGCGGACTTAATGCCATTAGGCATTTTCTGCCAGTCGACCTTAGGGTAGTTGAAAGACTAATCAAGGTAGATGTACAACATATCCGATCCATTTTATTGCAATAACAAATACCTACGCATATATAATCTATGTGAACTATATTATAATATATATTAAATTTAATTTAAGAATCTGTAAATATTGGTAAATTGGATGTCGATACAGCTACGTAGTTATTAACAGTCAGTAAAGTCTACTTAGGCTTAGCAAAGTTGGGGTGCGATGTCAGAACACCTCCTCGTGGTGCACCCTGGGCAACCCGGCAGATTTTCTGCCGCGGGCTAAGAGTCTGACAGCTGCCCCGTGGAGGGGGCGTGGTGTGGCCGGCTTTAACCCGGCGGGCCACTTCACGTGGCCATGTGGGGCGTCACCTCCCCTTCTTTTTGAAGATGGGGTTGTGTGTCGCCTGGGGACCCGCTCGCGGGTCATGGCGCGTTGCGCCTTGTGCCGTTGCCCCTTTGATCGGGTTGGTGCGGGTCCTTGTTGAGCTTCGGCATGTCGTTGTTCCGAGTCGGTGCAAGCTCGTTGAGCTTCGGCGTGTCGTTGTTCCAAGGACTGAGGCTGACCCGATCAACGTGTGGCTTCGGCACACTTGTGCGGCCCCCATGAGGGGGGCGTGGGATGGCCGAGTGCTACTCGGCGGGCCACCTCGTGTGGCCACCGTGGCCGCTTTTTGCGGTGGGTCGGCGCTTCGGCGCCGCTGAGCTTCGGCTTGTGTACGCGGCGGTGGATCCAGTGGGGTCTGCCGTCGGGCAAGCCCGTTACCCCGCACTGAGCGGGGCCGGGGGCCTGGCGCACTGAGCGTCGGGCCGCGTGGAAGAAAACCACAGTAAAAAATTACCACCCGGAGTATGCCCCGGGAACTCCTCTCCATCTCCATCTTGGAGAGGGCGTGAGGGGCCCGCCATTGGTGGGCAGGTGCCGCGGACGGGGTTATGGTCGGTCTGTAAGGGTTCCCACGACCTCGTTCGGCAGCGGCGCGTCCTTTGGACGTGGCTGCGCTAGGCGCCAAAGAGGGCATATCGAGGGGTTTAGTGGGTAGTCGCTCGCTGCGGAGTCCCACACACCCTTGCCCCTGCGGGGGCTTGGACGGTGCGCAAACGCATTCCCCTCGTAAAAAAAAAAAAAAAGGCTTAGCAAAGTTCGTGGCGCGAGGAGGCTAGGAATCGTATCCTTCACTCCTCCTGGCCCCAACGTCTGGAACGAACCGAGTACGGCCGCTGGACCAACGCGGCAATACACCCAGTGCTACGGCAATGGGTAGCGAGAGGGCATGGGACCCTCACCTTCCGCCTTGTGCAGATACTGTCGGGGCACGGCTGCTTCGGCAGATATCTGTACCGAGTTGCCGGGAGGGAGGAGGACCCACATTGCCACGAGTGTGGCGCCGATGAAGACACTGCGCTGCACACCCTTGCGCACTGTCCTGCGTTCTTGGTGCAGCGCAGTGCCCTGATCGCAGTGGTAGGAGGAGACCTGTCTCTGCCTGCTGTCATCCGAGCGATGCTCGAGGAGCGGGAAGTATGGGATGTCGTCGCCAACTTTGCTGAAGAGGTGAAGACAAGGAAGGAGGCGCACGAACGTGACCGCGAGCAAGACCCGCTCGCGAGCGCCAGAAGGCGCCGGAGGGTAGGACGGTGGCGGAGGGGCTATAATGCTCTGATTCCGCCGTTCTAGTGGGGGATCGGTGGGCGACGCGGATGGGTATCGTGTCGCCTGCATTGCACTCGACCCCTGCGATGGTAGGAGCAGCTAGGGGACACTAGCTGCTCCCATGCTTCCGGCAGCGAGGTGTACCCGTATCGTGTTTCGGTACGGGCCCGGCCGAGCGACCCACGCGAGCTCAGCGCTCTGCGCATGCTTGTGGTCGCTCACCATGGCCAGCGAGGTGTTCCCGTGGGGTTTAGTGGGTAGTTGCGGCACTCTGCCGTGGAGTCCCACACACCTTTGCTCCTAGCCCGGGGGCTTGGACGGTGCGTAAAGGCATTCCCCACAAAAAAAAAAAAGGCTTAGCAAAGTTCGAGTCGCCCATCGGGAGGAAACGCCGCAGTGTCATTACTGCGACACTCCCGATGACACTGCCGAGCACACACTATTGGTGTGCCCGGCTTGGCGATGCCAGCGCAGCGAACTCAACGCTGCGCTGGGAGGCGGAAACCTCTCGCTGCCGAGCATGGTCGTGGCCATGCTCCGCGGCGAGGCGGAATGGGGGGCTGTCATCTCCTTCTGCGAGGACGTAATATCGCAGAAGGAGGCTGCGGAGAGGCAGCGGGAGGCAGATCCTCAAGCCGCTCCCATCCGTCGCAGACGGATAGGCAGGAGAAGGCGGGCATTCGCACAAGCGATGCCCGTCTAATGACCCTGCCGTGGAGGCCTGCGTGCACGGTTGGCTCCGTGCACGCCGCCGTAAGGCCCTCCGTCTGGGGATTGCCCTGGTGTTCTCGGGCAATCCCCCCTTGGCGATAGCCCGACCAGGTGGTCGGGCTTGCCCGGGCGCGTGGGTAGTGGAGTCGTGGACCTTAGCTAGCGCGCTCATAAGGGCAGGGAGAACACCGGGGGGTTTTAGTGGGTAGGCTTGGTACTCTGCCGGGAGAGCCCCACACACGCTCGCCGTCTAGCCAACGGCAGGTACGGTGCGGTTACGCATTTCCCCCTGAGAAAAAAAAGGCTTAGCAAAGTTGGGGTGCGATGTCAGACAACCTCCTAGTGGTGCACCCTGGGCAACCCGGCAGATTCTTTGCCGCGGGCTAATAGTTTGACGAGGGGACCTCCATAGAGGGGGGTGTGGGTTGGCTGGGTTTAACCCGGCGGGCCACTTCGTGGGGCCAACCGCTTCATGCGGAGAAGGGTGAAGTCCCCTCTTCTTATTTTAAGAACAGGTGTGGCTTTCGCCGGAAGCCCGATTTGTGCGGCTACCTATGAAGGTAGCAAAGTGGAGGCGACTTTTCGCCACGGCGCTTCGCGCCTGCCGGGGGTTTCCCAGAGCTTCGGCTCATCCGCGCGGCGGTGGATCCAGTGGGATCTGCCGTAGGGCAACCCGTTACCCGCACTGGGCGGGCCGGGGGCCCGGCGCACTGAGCATCGGGCCGCGTGGAAGACAACGACAATAAAAAACCAATTTCGGGGTGCAGAGCGGTGCAATTCTGCGTCCCTCCACAAAGCAGCAGAGCTAGACGGGGAGTCCGGCAACGGACATGTCGCAGGCAGGGGTTCAGCGGGAATAAGGCCTGGCTGTTGTCCCCTTTCCCCTGTCTTGTGACGAATGGAGGAGCTGCTGGGGGGTTTTTAGTGGGTAGGCCCGGGCCAAGTACGGTCTGGGGAGTCCCACATATCCTCGTGGTTTGGCTCGACCACGAAGAATGCGTAAATGCATTTTCCCCCCTCCCAAAAAGAAAAAAAAAGGCTTAGCAAAGTTACTTGAGATCAATACAGTTAAAATTTCACTCGGGGTGGATAAGTCCTCAGTAAGTGGTCACTGGAGCGTCGGTGGCGCTGTGGACTCGGCACCGGTCTTCTATTCGGGAAGTCCGTGGTTCGATCCTGCTATGTACCAATGTGTTTTTCGTTTTTCGAATTTCAGAATGGAGTGGGTTAGGTGAGGGGGTAGAGTATAGCGTACGGGGTTCGACGCTTGAGGGGCGAAAGATAAAACTAATCACACATTGTACGCTACGGCCCTAATAAGGTACGACAGATAAATATATAAACACCACAGCTCATGTATGTATGTTCTCACCGAAGCGCTCGAGTCTACTCTAGGTAGGAGTAAGAGTGTTTAGTCCTTAGTCAACCACGCTGGCCCAGTGAGGATTGATCAATTTCACATATATCTTTAAATTTCTTTGCAGATGTATGCATGTTGCCTCACGATGTTTTCCTTCACCATAGGACAGGGTTTCTTATAAGGGGTCCGTAGCACGTGTATCAGGGGTCCGCAGTAGTTCTGTCTGTAAACATATTTAATAGGAAAGTGTGTAGAACTCGACGTAAACATGACATACGCCTTGCCTTGTCGAAGACAATCCCACAATTTAACGTTCTCTTTGAGGCCAAACAGCAGCGCCCATCTCATTAACTTAGTGGTAAGTGTAATGAAAGTACCAATCAATAAAAGTATTTATTATTGATATAAATAAGGCTTTTTTTCCTTTCGAAAAATATTTTTGACAGGGTCCGTGGAATTGTTTAAATTGTGAAAGTGGTCCGTGACTGCAAAAAGTTTAAGAAACCCTGCCATAGGAGCTTCGGCAAATGTACATAATCTATACCTTTTTTTTCGGGGGGAAATGCGTAACCGCACCGTACCCGCCGTTGGCTAGACGGCTAGCGTGTATGGGGCTCTCCCGGCAGAGTGCCGGGCCTACCCACTAAAACCCCCCGGTGTTCTCCCTGCCCTTTTGGGCGCGCTAGGTGAGGTCCACATTGCGACTCCACTACGTACGCGCCCAATATAATTTATACCTATGCTTATGCGATGATGAAGTGGTTATTGCATAAACACGATATGGGTAGTACCTAGATATAAAAACAGCGATTTTAAATTGTTGTTCATACCATAAGCATCAATGAGCCTAGATCCAGTTGGAACTTCAATTCATAAGCGCATATCCAAAAATGCAATCACCGATATTAATATCAGGGGACCAAAGCCTAAAGCATCTCGCGGTCGACGCGCGGCGCTAATTCCCTTAATTAAGTAAATACCTAATTGATGTGATTAAATTGAAAAAATTACGACACGACGCGCAAGTCTCCCCGGCGGCGGACGCTAACAATGGCTAAAGTACTTTTTAGGATTCCGTGCCTTAAAAGGAAAAAACGGAACCCTTATAAGAGACTTTTTTTCCGTCTGTTTGTAAAGAACCTTTTTTATAAACATAAGCTCAAATTTATACCAAATATGGCTACGGTCTTTTTCAGCTATGAAAATATCAAACTTATAAGTAAATGTGATCAAAAATTGTGATCGTTTATCTGTACTTACTAACATTATAAAGCTGAAGAGGAAGGAAAGCTTTAGATTATATAACATTACGATATTGTTATTTTCGGACATCCACGCGAACGAAGTCGCGGGCACGTGTCTAATATTTTCTCATATTTTGCGATTTCACAAGGGAATCAAAACCTATAGAGTACTTCCCGCTGACCTAGAATTATGAAATTTGAAAAAACGAAGGTCTTAAAGTGATGGTGCCCAAAGTAGACTCCACCACGTCGGCGTTTCACCGACTTGTATTGCTGAATTTTATTCACCGAATACCAGCTCTTAGAAAATTGGTATTACTTACCTTGGATCCGATTAGTCTCCGTATGTAGCCGGTGGACTTCCTGCGGGCCTAGCACGGCACAAAGACAAAATCTCCCCAGGGGCCGGACAAATCTTTGTCTATTCCTTCATCTTTCTCCTATTAGCTAGCATGGCACCAGGGAAAGACTAGTTTGACTCTGGAGAGATGGTTTCTCCCAACAATGCTACCAATATACGGAAAAAAATTAAAGAGAGTATAACCCAAACAAATTGAAAGAACTTGACAACACATTCATGTCACATACGCACCGGTGAGTTTTTAAATTGTAGGTATAATCATAAAGTCAAGTAATTTCATAGTTTATGGTATGTTATCAGATTCAAATTAATAACATACCTATGACACTTCCACTGCGGACCCACTATTTCAATTATTTTATTTTCGTTTATTGTATAGGCGTGTTCAAGCAAGATAAGCACGGATTGCAATACTTTTAATATCAACGTTTTTCATTACATTTTTCGTGTTGACTTTTCATGCCAATTTCGTGTGTTCCATAAAAACATTTTCGCTTCGAAAAGCTACCATCAAATATACAGATTATTAGATGGGTTCTCTAATACCAATTTAATTAATAATACCACTATTTAATTTAATACTATATAGTATATCTAACACCCCTTTACAATGTTTTTTGGAGGATTTAAAAAATTAATTGAAAAAGAAAAATACATAATAATATGTTATAGTTTTAGCCCATTCAGATTTGTTCTACCGTTTCATTTGTAACAATTAAAGCGCAAAAATTAAAAAAAAACACTTGCGACATGGTAATAGATGTTAAAAACGAAAAATGTTAAGTATAAAACCTTTTGTCTGCACCTCAATAGCTCGAAGAGTAATATCTCTTCTCAAAACGTCATAAAGGGATTAATTTTCTCTATTTTATTAGCGCCGTGCTAAGCAAATGGAGAATTTTTCCACTACCAATGTCACTGAGAGAGATATAAATTTAAACCTTTGCCCCCATGCTAGATACAGGGGAGTAACTGATTTTCTCTCTTGTCAAAAAGACATAAGTGGTGGAGAGAGATCTTTTCCACGCCCCGTGCTAGGCCCGCTGAGCTAGCTCGAAGGAAGTCGCGGCTCCTGAAGTTCTGCTGTCTGACCGAACCGGATGGTACACTTGCCTATTAGGCCACCAATACCCGAACTCATTAACGAACACAAAGCTTGATACACTATTCCCTGACACTAAAACTTGGCGGAACCTCGCACCAACAATCACTTGGTGCGCCGCGCAATACTATTTGTTAGATGCTTATATATTTTATTGAAACCCGGTGGTCATCATAACCTAATTCAATGTCATGACATTTCGACTCGACTCGACTGACATGTTACATGCGGCCGGCCGCCAAAAGGCTCTCACTGCACAGACCACAATGCAGTGTTGCCACTCGCTCATCCTCGAGCGTAAACATAAAGCATATAGTTAGGAATCTGAAAACCTGAAAAAATACATTACTAGGAACTTTAACATATATTTAGGTAGGTTTTTTCTGCTTTCTTGGCAGTTATTTGTATAATAAAGTAAATTGCTCACTAACTTTTTACCCTTTGAACAATGTAGCATGTAAACAATTGTAAGCTGGCTTAAAGGTAAAAACTGTGATGACACTGAACAGTTATTATTGATTGATATTGATTGTCGGTGGCGCTGTGGCCTCGGCACTGGACTGTGCTCCGAGTAGAATCGAGAGGCTCGCGATCGATCCTGCCATGTACCAATGTGTTTTTTGTTTCACGAATTTTATATTATGTACATTTATCTGACGCTCCTATGGTGAAGGAAAACATCGTAAGGAAACCTGCATACACTTGCGAAGTTATGCAAAGCTGTATGTGAAGTCAACCAATCCGCACTGGGCCAGCGTGGTTGACTAAGGCCTAATCACCCTAATATAGGGTAGGCTCGAGCCCCTCGGTGGGGACGTATATGGGCTGTGATGATGATATCTCCATTTAGTGACATAGTGGAACCGTAGCAGTTTTAGTTGTGACATTTTAGGTGTATAAAGTTCATGTAATGGTGACTAGTAAGACAATTTACTGACATGCACAGTAACGCTATTATAGTGTATTTTTATACTGTAGTAGCGTTCTTGATTCCATTATAGCGCTATTTTATTCTATAGTAGAGTCCGAGATCCTATGCTACACAATTCTTAATCATTTTCTCGGCAAAGATTGTGAGTAATTTTGCTGTGCGAACTAATATACTCAAAGAAAAGAAAAATAAATCTACTTTTTAAGGAATTGTATAGTGATAAGTTTTTTTATCTTATTTAGTCATTGAATACTTCGATCAATACTGCAAAAATCACATGCGATCAAAGTTTTACCAATAGAATAGTATTAGGTTTACTGAGTATTTTAATACGCCCTCGGTTTATTAAGTTTTGAATAAAATATATTAATAATATAAAATTAAATTCAAGGTAGTTTCTACTTTACAGCCAAGAAGTAAATCCGTGACTCTTATCGACTAACTATAGCACTCGTGACAAAGTTTTTGCCGCCATCATTGTGAAATTAGTTCCAAACGACTTTAGCCGGATTACACAAACCTTTATGTGCCTTATATATCCTATAAAGGATATAAAAAGCCAGCTACATGCGCTGTGTGTTTTAAAAGAACAGCCAAAACTATTATAGAGCCATATAGCTTCAGCCATATAAAAGAGTCGTAGTGACGACTGCCGCAGTGAGATTTTATTAGGGATTCAAAAACAATTAAAACACTTTTTAATGCTATAAAAATATCTTGAAAATCGATTATAATGCAAAAACCGCTCTATTTCAGCGTCATTATAACTATTAAAGTATTATTACTATAGTATAGCAGTGATTGGTAGAACCACAATATCATAAAATCCTGGCATTGTTGAGTGTCCATCATTGCTAAAACGTAATATTTATAGCGGTTATCAGGGAAAATGATTTCAAGCCAGTGCTTGAAATCATTATTATGTATCTAATTTGCGCTTTGTAATGTAGAAATCTTATTTGTAATATAGAAAGTATAGAGTAATATTACTGTATAGCAGTATTCTATATTCTTTATATATTTGATGTTTTATAGTACCTGACTATAATGGCTTTATAAAATGGTTATGAAACCTTTACATAAACAGCTAATAGGATAATTTGGCTAATTATGCTTATAGAGCAAGAACGTGTTACCAAACGCTTTTATACAACGAGTAGTTACCGCTAAAACCTTTATACGTCGTCTACTCAACCCTTTTGTGATGTAATGCAAAATCATAGGTCCAAAATGTTACTTAGGGAAGATCATAGATTCAGGTTATGATATATAACTGCCTCGCACTTATTCTCACAAACAAAATCTGTATCGCACTGTGAAACATTTCAATTTAAATAATCCTACTTATTAAGTTAATCAAGCAAATACCAACTAAAGATGCCTAAGATACAAGTAAACAACTTTTGGTTACTTAGTTTAGGTATCATCAAAAATGTCACCGATTACAAATCAGATTTAATTTTATGATGAAACAAAATTATAGATCTTTTTTTTAATATTGTTTTAGTATAATTTTTAATATACGACCTCTATGTATTAGGATGTAAGCTTTTTATAGTAAATAAATTGTATGTTATCTTATCTTATCTTATTTAGGTAGCTAAGTTTGTACGGAATCCTCGGTGCGCGATTTTAACTCGTACTTATCCTATTTGTTTTTCTACCTGCGACTGAGGATACTTACTAATTAATTCCGCCTATGAGAAAGTATGAGCTAGCATTTTGTTGGCTTCTTCGCCTATTGAATAAAATAATATTTTATTGAATTCACTAGCTGTGCCCGCGACTTCGTTCGCGTGGATATCGGAAAATAATAATATTATAGCCTAAAGCCTCGTCGATAAATAGACTATCCAATCCAACACAAAAAGAATTTTTCAAATAATATTAGTATAGATTATTATTATTAACTCAAGAAGTTTAAGGTCCACTTGCAACAATTTTGCATTAATATCTATTTAATAAAAAAAATATTTTACAAAAAATAAAAACCGACTTTAAAATTACTGAAAAGTTAAAAATAATATAAGAATAGGTACAGACAACATCACACTTCTATATTGAAGTCGGTGCCAAACGATGATCTCCTAGAAAGTCTTAAAATTTGTCACCGACTTCAATATAGAAGTGTGATTTTGTCTGTACCAATTCTTATACTATTTCAGTGATTTTGAAGTCGGTTTTATTTTTTGTAAAATATTTTTAACTTTTTAGTGAATAAAATCTTTCTAGTGACAGAAACACTAATTTAATACCAGCTAACTGAACGTGAGGTTGCCCTCGCCCTGCCCTTTTCATGAGATCCCATCATCAGATCCTGACTTTGATAACCTTGGGACCACCCCAGGAGTATACTCTATCGAATACAAAAAGAATTTTGAAAATCGGTCCACAATTGGTGGAGTAATCTCGTAACATACACACAAAACACGTTGGTCACACCTAAAAATTTAAGGGTTTCCCTCGATTTTTATGGGATCCCATCATCAGATCCTAACTTTGGTGACGATGGAACCAGCCTTGGAGTATTCTCTATCGAATATAAAAAGAATTTTGAAAATCGGTCTACAATTGGCGGCGTAATCGCGTAACATACACACAAAAAAAAAAACATTCGCATCGAATTGAAAACCTCCTCGTTTTTTGAGGTCGGTTAAAAACTAGATTTAACCCATACAAAAATGTGGAATTTTTAAATCTAGATTTAACATTATGACATCTTTATAAGACATAAGACTACTAGTTTTAATTAAATCGAGATTTAGCAAAATTTACAGCAAGGGGACCTAAGACATATCAAAGTAAAATAGTCGTCGCCGTCAAAATGACGCACATAATGAATTCGTGAAACTTTAATGCGATTACGAAGTTAACAAATTGTGGAGTTATCTGTCAAATCGTATAAAATTTGACATATTTTCAAGCAATTTGATAGATCAACTAACCGTGTGCTACCATTATATTTACCACTTGGTAAAAATGACCATAGCGTCAAAAAACTGGCCATTAGTCATAGTGACTCTACTTAAATTTTGGTGCCTATGTGAGTATTTCCCAGTTACTAAAACTTAGCTTAAATTTGATTTGTAGGCAATTTGTGTCGGGAAAAAGTTGCAGTTAATTATTTTGATTATGGCCTTTTTTGTCAGACTGACGGACGGATTCCATTTAGAACAGACACTTGTTTAGACAGATTCCCTTTTTTACTGAAATGTCAAATTTTACATTAGTTAAATGTACTTTCTACCTTACATTTTATAGAAAGTAAATTCAACTAACGGCACATTTTGAATGATTTGATTTTTGTCACATATATAAGTATTTCTATATGAAAAAGAGTCTGTCCAAACAAGAATCTATTCAAAGCGGAATCTGGCGAAAAGGGCCTTAATCATCATTTTAAGTGTATAATGCTTTCATACCACTTTTAAGCACAGCACACTTTTTGCGGGAACAACGAACGGCTTATATGGGAAATACTAGAACGCCAAAAGTTTTGAGCGCAGAAGACGGGAAGCAGCCGACCGGCTCTTGGTAACATTTCCAGGCACCATTGCAAGTTCGATAAGCTTTTAAAGGATCATGCTTAAGTAGCAACACAAATGTTTTGAGATTTCTCTGAAACAGCTCTATGAGTGCCGATGTTGCAATATGCTGCAAGTTTAAAACTTACAAAGCTTTGTGCAGGCTTTGTTCAATTTGGTCTTCCGTGACTCCACTTGTGGTGTCTAGCAATTGTGTGTATAAAAAACAATAAAAATAATGACGCAATTATATGGGGTTAAGTGGAATAATCCCTCAAAGTAAGTATTTTACATTTCCTTTTCTACGAAAGCTAAGTTTTGAAAACTTGTGCTTGAAAACCCACACTTCTAATCAATCCTCGATACCTAGGAAAAGTGTTGTAAATTACATAAAGATGGTAAATGATTTAGAGAAATACTTGTATAACTTTTTATAATAAATTTCCACAGAGTGTTACTAATTTGCCGTTTTATAAGTTTAAGGCGCATGTAAAAAAGACTCTTATGAGTAAAGGTTATTATAAAGTCAACGATTATTTGAATTATACCTATGTCTGGTGTTAATTGGAAGATAATGATTCGTGTTGTTGTGTATAACTATTTTTTCAATCCCCTTGATCGTAACGTGGATCTAATTACACCGGCTATAGATACATAAAGCAGCTCATAAAACACGTGTGTTATAACCGAGGCACGCATTACAGAGGCCGGTAATATTATAAATGTGAAAGTGTGGATGTTTGTTACTCAATCACGCAAAAACGGCTGAACGGATTTGGATGAAATCGGCATGCATGTAGCCTTTGACATGGAAAAGAACATAGACTACCTTTTATCCCGATTCCTTAAGTAGTTCCCGAGGGAAAATTGAAAATTGTTCAAAATTGAAGTCCACGCAGACGAAGTCGCGGGCAGAAGCTAGTGTACTATATTTTTTAAAAGCTAGAGGTAATATAATTTTTCAAACGATTATTTTCATACCATTATTTAGTTTTGTCCACAAATTGACAATGATTTGTGTTATTTATTCCAAAAATTCAGTTTATTATGTATTTTTCCTAACAAGTGTGTTGAAAAAGGTCGTACGATATTCATGCGTCGTATATTGGTTATACCGACACACTCGGCTCTATTACGCCCTCGCCTTCGGCTCGGGCAGAAATTCCGCATCGAGAGTTATAACCAACATACCGCACTAATATCGTAATGTACTATTGTAAACAAATATTGTTGCATTTGGTTTTTTTTTTTTTTACTTTGAATGGGCTTACTCTTGATCCCAATCCAGCCTTGAGGCAAGGATGAGATCTACGGTGGGACGAGTTTGCCCAGAAAGTGCCTATTCACCCTTGCTTTGAAGATTTCCGGGTTGTATGAGCTCGTATGGTCGGAATCATTTACATACATTTTCTTCTTTTCTAACTTCATTATCGTTTTTGAAATGTATGACCACCGAAACGCGATATGATAGAACGATATAAACGATATATCTCTTAAAAAGTTGGATTTTTTTTAGTTATACTGGCATTGTTATTTGGGCATTGTTAAATATATAAATGTCGATGAAATTTCAATGTAGCCATTATATCCAATACTAGCTGTGCCAACGAACTACGTTTCGCCGTATATTTTTTACCCGTTTTTGCAACATTTGTCATTGATGCTCAGCTCCTATTAGTCGTAGCGTGATGTTATATGACCTAAAGCCTTCCTCTATAAATGGACTATCAAACACAAAAAGAATTTTTCAATTTGAATCAGTAGTTCCTGAGATTAGCGCGTTCAAGCAAACAAACAAACCCATAGATATTTTGACAGTTCATATAAATTTTTCGTTTTATCATATCATGTTTCAGTGTTCATGCTACGGAAGCTTAGCTGCGGTTCGGTCGACGTACATGCTGTGGATTCACCATCGCTGGCAATACTGAAGGGTGACAATAGAATTCAACCCCTTCACCTAACGAAAAAGTACACAAAAAGTATCCAAAAGTAATCGATACGCACTGAATCTTAATCAAAGGAAGAGGGAAATACTTTGATGTATTTTACAGACAAAATACAAGCATAGCTGCATCCAATCCTCGAAAAGTACACAAACCATACAGCTTCGAGCCTTTGACTTCGAAACCGCGATATTGCATAAAGCAAACTCTCCCTATGTTTGTTTAACACAATATCGGAAAACATGTGCATTACTTTTCACTAACGTGGATGAACGAGTATGAACAAGATTCGCTCCTGAAGTATTTATATAAACAAAAACTTTGTATGTTTATGTTCATCGCTTATTCAATAACTTATGATCATTGCAAAAGTACAAACATGTACGACAAAAAAACCACCGACTGTACAATATAAGCATTTTCTATTAATAATTAAAAGAATTATACACCAGCAGCGAAACAATGCCGTGACAGAAATTAATAAGCTGCCCTCGAAGTTTTAATATCTCACAATTAGCAAAGTTATGAAAAGAACTAATAATTTCATTGTAGATAACGTTGCGTCTCATAATATGGATGTGCGTTCAAAAATTACAGGTTCATAGTAATCATGTGTGCGCAATTACTTATGCACAATTATACGTGTACGTACAGGCAGGTGCAAAAGTGACGGAGATTCTTAAATCGAGAAGTCGCGGAACTCGGCAGGAGGGTGACATTAACATTCATACGCGAGGCACATTTGCGAAACCAAATAATTTTTTGCATGACAATAATAATTAATTTATAACGTGCATCGGCATAATTAGGTACATCTGTATATATTAAAAATGGGTCACTAGATGTGTTGCTAAGTGCAAAACTCGAGAATGGGTCGTTTCGGTTAATTCTTTTATTTAAGTATTTGTTGGATTACGAATAATTTTTATATGAAATTAAAAATTAGAAAAACTATCGAGGAAACATAACAACACCTATTTCGAAACTGGTCCAACTGTATAAAACTCACAATGTAGAACGTGACGTCTGTCGGACATGACATTTTTGGAAATCTTCTCCACATTTCAGCTTCTATGTGTGGAAAAGGGAAAGAAAAATAACAATAGCAAGTAAGTTATCAACATTTGATAGTGATAGTGGTATTATATTCGTACAAAAATTGTTGGAAATTGAAAAGAAAATTAGTTACAAAGTTGCATGGTTTATTCATTCTGCATTCGCAGTGTTATTTCTTTCAACATCATAGAAGAAAATGAGAATCAGCGGCCAAATGAGTGATACGGTATTACAAATAATACCCAGTTATTTATTTTTAAAAAGAAATTAATTCAAATATAAGAAAAAATATATAAAAGAGGTTTCAATTAGCAAAGTAATGATTAGAAAGCGTTACGTACTCGCCTATCCCCTATTGTCGTTTAAACATTAGTTAGTAATAATGGGCTCGATAATTAAAGTTAACGCGTAGTTACGACCCGGCGGATTATAATTTCTGCTTAGCTTGCCCCCTCCGCACATGGTGTGATATACCATCAACTGGCCACTTGCAATACGGCCAGTTTCATCTGCCCTCACACTTCATAATAAAGGCGACGTTCGCATTGCGGTGTCGCTGTGAACATGGTGTCATATGTACGCAAGTGGAAGGTAGACTAACCTGGGCGGCATCGACAGGCCTGTTTATTAATGTCGCGAGTGAAATGATTAGTAGGTAGCTAACATCGATTATGCGATGCATTCAGTACAAAGACACCACACTGTTTGGTGCGTTCACTTTCTTTACCACACACATGTACTGATAATACAGAGAAACGAGGAATTGCGGTCACGGTTGACAGTGATAATACAACGCTGTATTAGAACCATAGGAACATAACGGAAGACTAGTTTTTTAATCATACCTCTTTGAACCTTATCTTGGGTTCGGTGCAGTTGTGGATTATATCGAACCAAAGTTATTTTTTGTATTGATACCGTAGTTATTACTTTAAATTAATTGAGTACCTACTGCCTCTATTTTCATAAATAACCAATCACCACTCTAGCTCAAAAATCTAATTATATTTATCATAGTGTAACATTTGGGAATATTTATTTCAATTATAAAACGCTTATCATAAAACATAGCTTAGGCTATAGCGTGGCGAGTTTTATTGCTTGAGTATTAATTGTGGAGGGTCTACTAACGCTGCATCTCGGTCCTTTACTCATAGCGATGCATTCGCTATCGTTTTAGCTCTCGTTTATGATGCTATCTTGTGATTTTGTACCGCCCGTGACATTAGAACGATAGCGAGTGCATCGCTATGACGCTATCTTATGATTTTGTACCGCCCGTGACATTAGAACGATAGCGAGTGCATGGCTATGACGCTATCTTGTGATTTTGTACCGCCCGTGACATTAGAACGACAGCGAGTGCATCGCTATGAGTTAGGCGGTAGGACCGCCGGCCGGTACGCGGCCGCCACTAGAGGACCTTTCCGCCCCAACGGCCGTCCATCCTGCAAGCTACATGTCCTGCCTACTACTAATTTCGCAGTTAAATCTGCTTCGCTTAATTTAAATCTGATTCCGATGTAACGATATTGGTTTACTCAGTATCGGAATCGTAATATCGGAAAAAACGTTTCGAGATTCCGATATTGCGATATTCCGAGATTCCGATATTCATGCCCTACTCCCGGCAGAATGCCAAGTACACCCACTAACACTCCCCGGTGTTCTCACTGCCCTTATGGTAAGGTTCACACTGCGACTACCACTACCAGCATGCCCCCCAAGTCTTAGTTTAAGCCTAGTGCGCCTTTACTTGTGTTAATATTCGTGGTTAATATACATAGATAGAGACAGCGTCATCTTAGTCCAAGTTTGAACCAGCCCCCGTATTACGGATCGTTTATGACATGACATGGTATAAATTTGCAATATTTAGAATGTCTAGAAATGTTCATTTACTTGTCCTTACTCTACTGATATGATTGCTAGGGTATAATTTCGATAATGTCATCATGCCATAACCCTTGAAAGACATATTTATGAAGTGTTGATCCGTAAAAAGGCAAATAAATTTTATGTCATCATGATATCATTTGTAATCATGAGATCCGTAATCGGCCCCCTGGACTAAGTTTAGACCATGTTTGTTTTGTTATAAGACGGCAGCTGACAATATAGATACCGAAAAACTGTCTGCGTATACAGGATGTCCCAAAAAATAGTGTCAAGCGAAAGTCCAGAGTTAGAACACCTCTTGGAGTACCCGAATCACCCCCATGTATGTTCCGCGATTATTCGTAGTTTTAGAGTAATAATTTTTTTTTCTGACTTTTTGAAAATTTCGATCTAAAGAACTTAAAAATTTTTTATAAAAAAAAGTTGAACATATTTTAATGTTTTTCTTTATGCCACTGAATTATCTTTAGTGCTTCTTTTATGTCTAAAATAATCAGCTTCGTAACTTTAGTGGAAATTTAGAAAACAGTAGTGTAAAGTCAAAATTTGAATGTTAGTGAATAATTACTTAAAAATTCATCTTTAAATTAAAAATCTAAACAGGCGAATTCATGGTTTCTAAGTATGTGTAAAAACTTCTCTAGACTCTCTGCTTTCATAATAATTAAAAAAAAAGTACTTAATAGGGCTACTTTGGCTTAAATCGGCCATCAAAGACAGCAAGGTGAAAATTTCATAAAACTCGACTTCTGAATAATTTTTTTTTAAATTCCAATTATTTATTAATAAACCAAAAATGATTGTAGAAAAGCTAAAAATTTATTATTTGAAGGTCAAAAATAACTGTTCCTGCTGCCATCTTTAATAACCTTTGAAGGTTTATTATAACTTAATAAATGAAACAAAACATTATTTTCAAAGTATTTATTATTCGATCGCTTAAAGAAAGTTTTCAGAATGACGACCTTCCTGCTCAATACATATTCTACATCGTCTAAAAAAGTTTTCTTTTAAATTTATAAATGCAATTCTGTTGTTTTTTATTGTTTCTTCCGCTTGTCTTAATTTTGTTCTTAACACTGTGACGTTTATAATGTCCTTGGCGTATACTAATTCCTTGTAGTATCCCCAGACGAAAAATCTATGGGGTTCAAGTCGGGGGACCGTGGCGGCCACGCAATGGGCCCTCCACGACCGATCCATCTGCCTGGAAATGTTTCAGACAAATGTTGTCTAACATTTCTAGCAAAATGGCATGGAGCGCCGTCGTTTTGAAAAATCATATTTCTCCGCGTTAATAGGTCTACATCTTCTAATAAGACGCCGAGATCACGTCGTAGAAATTGCAAGTAGGCCTCGCTGTTCAGTCGGTCCGGTAGTTCGAACGGACCAATCAGCTGTCCGTTTAGGATGCCTGACCACAAATTGATACTAAATTGTTCTTGGAAATTAGATTCCCTTGTGAGGTGTGGATTTTCAATACTCCACGAATGGTAGTTATGCGCATTAAACACCCCACATCGCTTAAAATGTGATTCATCAGTCCATAGAATATTTTTAAAGAAATTTTCGTTTTCAGCTTGTCTCCGTAACATTTCCTGACAAAATGCCACCCTTCTCGGGTAGTCTGCGGGCTTGAGCTGCTGAACTTTCTGGATGTGATATGGGTGAAAACGCTCTTGATGAAGTATTCGATGTGCTTGTGATTTCGGAATTCCGATTCGACGTTCTATTGTTCTTACACTAACTGATGGATCTCTCACCACTTCTTCGACCACTGATTGGACAGTATCTGGGTCACTCATTTCAGATGGGCGCCCCGATCTTCTACCTGGTAGGCGTCCTTCCATGTAAGAGTTATGTACTCTTAAAATCATGCGATGATCAGGCCAAGTTTCAGGCTGAGGTCCACCTCCATTTTGTACTTGCTGCCGGAACAACCTGGCTGCTTCAGAAGCATTTCCTCTTGCATATCCATAAAAATAATGCATAAGAGCATATTCTTGCGATGAAAAAGACATCACAAAATGAATAGCTTGAAAAGTCCGTTAAGAATGCCAAATTTGTCAAAATACCGTATTCACACAAAACCAAATCGTAATCGCACTCAAGGTCCGTAAAGAAAGCAAAGTTCGTCAAATAATCACAAATGAGCGTATCGTACGTAAGGCGCAAACAAAAGCAGGCAAACGACTGGCGCCAGAACACAATAGGCGCTCGGACTACACCCCCCGCCTCATCCCCTTGTCACAAAGAATAGCATTCCTCAGTTACAGTTATCCATTTCGCCAATGAGAGTGAGAGAGATAGCAATAATGCGGTCTCTTTCATATCCTCTCACTCGGGCAATTTTTTAGCAGGTAAGTACTGCGTTACATCCAACACTACAACCGATGTGATCCGCGAGAAAAATATTTAAATATGGGTTTCATGTAGTTAATTTTTGCTAAATTGTAATTAATCTGAACCTTATGTTTGTAAAATTATAAAAAGACCAGATATTTTTTTTATCATCTGATAGGAATTTGGTACATTTTATGAAATTTTCACCTCGCTGTCTTTGATGGCCGATTTAAGCCAAAGTAGCCCTATTAAGTACTTCTTTTTTTAAATGATTATGAAAGCAGAAAGTCTAGAGAAGTTTTTACACATACTTAGAAACCATGAATTTGCCTGTTTAGATTTTTAATTTAAAGATGAATTTTTAAGTAATTATTCACTAACATTCAAATTTTGACTTTACACTACTGTTTTCTAAATTTCCACTAAAGTTACGAAGCTGATTATTTTAGACATAAAAGAAGCACTAAAGATGATTCAGTGGCAAAAAGAAAAAAATTAAAATATGTTCTACTTTTTTTTATTTAAAATTTTTAAGTTCTTTGGATCAAAATTTTCAAAAAGTCAGAAAAAAAATTATTACTCGAAAACTACGAATAATCGCGGAACATACATGGGGGTGATTCGGGTACTCCAAGAGGTGCTCTAACTCTGGACTTACGCTTGACACTATTTTTTGGGACACCCTGTATACGAATTAGTTGACGCTAAGTCTAACTAGAATTTTTCGTTGTTTTTAACTTGTTGAATGGAGTTGTTGTTAAATCGAACTATCAATCTAGCTAGGCGAAATAAACTTCACTTCATACTTTTCCAGGCTTAGGACTGACTAATTTTTGCAAACAGTTTTTCTGTTTACTTTTAAATATTTAGAAATACACGAACTTTATATTATAAAGGACAATGTCGAAAATCGCCCCATAACCGACAAGAATTTGATTTACGTCATAATTATATGCATATTTTATAACCCTCATTACAAATATAAGTATTCGACGGAGAAATCAAAAATATTTAAAAGTACTTTCAGAAACAAAACCAAATGAAGTAAAATATACGAATGGTTATCGTTACCTTTGCTCGACTGAATAGAAATGAGCCGATTTTATGTAAGTATAGACATTTATTTATTTATATAAATTATGTTTTTCATAACTTCTTTCACAATTTACAACATAAATTAAATTAAAACATATGTCAATTGACTACTCACGCGCTGTCGATTGTTACTTCGTTGTGTTTTTGACTTGCTTTATAATTTCGAGATTTCCTGTTCTTAATACTACGTGGTTATAATAGCGTTCTTTGATTGATTGCTATAATTATTATTTTAATAATTGTATAGGTATGAACTATGTGTATTGCTCTAACGAAATAAAGTGTTACTTCAACTAACCTCAAAATCTGATTCATTTTGATATCTAATTCGATTTTTAAGCTTGTCCGTAGTAATTGATGTGGAGGTACAGTATTTACTAATGATAGGATTAAACGAACTTACCTAAAGTGAAGTTCAATCCATATTATATGAAGTAATTAGTCCAAGGTATAACTATTGTAGTAACGCCTTCTCCCGCTACTAAATACGCGAATTTTAAAGACACCATTAAAAATATAAAAGAAAAATACACCTGGCAACTCCACCGTCACCATAGCTCATTAGTTTAGAGTATTAGGTATATATAATTGGGTTAGTAATTTATTACTTCAAAAGGGAAGGGTGGGATGCTCCATACCTTGGACTAATTACTTCATATAATATGGATTGAACTTCACTTTAGGTAAGTTCGTTTAATCCTATCATTATATTCGTAATTAGTCCAAGGTATAACTATTGTAGATGTTTAGAGTTTTTGATAAATAGGTAAACATTAGTACCTATTTACTAACTATCAATAGGTATTCAATAACATTAAATATTTATTTCATAATGTAGATAACGTTTACTAGTGTGAACAGTTTCATGTTAACCATATAATAACTATAAATTTCAAGAACTACCAGCCGTGGCAAAAAGGTTTGCCAATCTAACTAGCGTGGTATATTATAATATTTAGCAAATATCGATAATTTATTAGATCATCCAATAGTAGGGATATGTCACCCAATGTGTTATCTAACTCTTTGTAAGTTTCGGTTCCCTTTCCAGATTGAAACCTAATGGGATTTCAATGTACAGTACAGAGACTCAATTAATTTTGCCTCAGTAAAATATTTGTAAGTACAGAAGTTAATAATGAATATCAAATACATTAAAAATAATTTAGCCTTAGTCTGTTTGTTGGATGTAAACGCAATCCCTTTTGCTGTTGACTATGGAAGATGAAAGCTGACCCTTGCTCTATGACACGCAGCTCCTCTATATAAGCGCTTGCGGCCATGACACATTCCTTTTTATTTCGCCTCCGACCACTACTAATTAAATAATCGTTTGTTGCCTTGCTTTGATCTTGATGTACTGTATCCAATACACGTTATTAATATTATTTGTCGTCTGGTGTTTAATTTCTAAAATAAGTTCTCTCACTGTTCCACAAACAAACTACATAATCGCCACGCGAAAATGTAATAGTAATAAAATCCTGAAATCAATCATTTACCTTTATAGGTACCTATTTGTACATTGGAATGTCCTATGGACAGAGTACATAATCTCCACGCGAAAATGTAGAATTAACAATTCCTTAGGACTGTCCCACGGACAGAGTACATAATCGCCACGCGATAATGTTGAATTAACAATTCCTTAAAATCATTCATATGCCTGGACATATATTTGTCCTTTAACTTGTCCCACAGACAGAGTACCTACATCCTCGCCACGCGAAAATGTAGAATTAACGATTCCCTAAAAAAACATTAATGTACTTTGAAAGATATATGTCCTTCAGCCTGTCCCACGGACAGAGTACATAATCGCCACGCGAAAATGTAAAATAGTGATTAACTGTGAATGTTTATTCGCCTTTAGAATATTATAAACAGTTAATCCTGCCCTATATGCATGATAATTTGAAGCATATTGTTTGGAGGGTGATGAATAAATAGAATATTAATATGAAAGATGAACAATTAGATTAACTTTCCTCCATTGTTTGCTTTAGTCATCTACTAATGGATTGAGTAGTAGTATTTTAAAAGTCTAAAATAAATTTATCAAATGTTTATTTCTATGGTCCTTCATTATTCGTTACTTCTAAAGCAATAACAAAGTTCTCACAAGTAAAATATCTGGAATAATCTTTAAATGGAGAAGAGACAACTTGCTTAAGTGTCGCTGTCATAGAACTTTTAATATCTCTTAAAATAGCCATCTTAATTTGAGAAAACTATAATTAATACATAACTAATTATGTATAGGATTTGTGACTTTTTGGGCAGTGGTTTTGCTAATAATAGCAGTTTTTAATGTCAGTTTTCTTGAGTCTAGGTTATTTCAATGTCAGGTTTCTAGATGACCCATGCTTAAGGTAATATAAAACTATGGCAGGATTGCATATGCCATATTTCATTATGCTAACATACATTGGCTTTGCCAGACATAGTCTTTTAACTCGTTTTATCCATTTTTTAATTTTATCATCTGACCTTATTCTATTGCCTATAGTTAGATAATTGGTGTAAAAGCTGAACAGTGAAAATGCAATGATTGATGCGATGCTTCTGCTTTAAAAATAAACATAAGATTTGAAAAAAGAAACTTTTGGTATTAAAACATTGGATAGATCTGAATGAGACATTATTTCTTTGTGGTAAGCCTGAATGGTAATGGTCTAAAAAGGAAATACTTAGATTCCTTAAGCTCTGTCAGTTATAACTCTGCAAAAGATTCAAAATCAAAGAAAAGGAGTTTCTTCTTCTTTTATAACAATATTAATCCTATTGTAAAAGTATCAACATTTGAAACATAAGACTATGCCATGATTACATGTATATTATAAAATATAATTTATTTATCATATATATATATATATATATTTTTTTATTGAAATGTGTTACAAATGAATCAATACATCACAAATCTTAGAAGTACATTATGTCCTGCGACAGTTTCCAACTTACATCTGCATTGAGACTACAAGATTTAAAATCAGCTTAATAATATTTTGAAATTTTATATATTAAGCAAAAAATCAGATGCTGAGAGTTTCACACCACCGCCAAATGTTTAGCAAGATCATTTGAATTGATATCAAACTGAGCTTTTTCTGTTAATGTATTGAAAGTGTGGTGTTATCTATTTCTAATAAAATATCACATCTACTTGAGGTCAGCAAAACATCCTAATGCATAATTATGTATATAACAGTTCTAAGAAATTGATACTGTCTTGCTTTTACCATTTAATTACTGTCAGTTGATAATACACCTGAGAAAATTTCTAAAGAAAATGTTTAGGAAGTACTCCATATCGTAGAATCATTTTACAATACTTTTCATATACATAAGCATGTTGTAATTGCCCCCCAAACGTTCAAAGTCATAAACTTATATCTATCTGAGCTCTTAGTGTAAACAATTAAACTGCCATTCCTAATGAAATATTGAGCAAAATTACAAACCAAATTTATTTATAAGTGATGATGACTAATAGTGATACATTTCCTTTCTATTGCACTTAATCTTTAAGGTCATATCGAAGGAATATATTTTAAAACCTAAAAATTATTTTACATTGAATAAAATTAGTAAAATCTTATTAAAAAAAAAATAAAGCCTAGCTATTGTAAACCGTTATAAGTTATAGTTTAAAATTATAATAACTAACATTTCTTATTGATTTATCAATATTTTAATCAAGTCGTCAAACATTTATTAATTTTAATTATTATTATGTTCTTTATTCAGCTTTTTTCTTAAATATATATATACATTACAATATAAAAATACACCTCTTTTTTTTTAATAAAAATACCTGAAATTGACTTGAGACAAATGGTTAAGGTATGTATGTACTGTATTTAACCCGCATGGTAAAAGCAATTGTATTCATACAATTATTCAAACATAAAAATAACAATTTTCTTCGTTATGAATAATTTGGATGTAAATAGTGCATGCATTAATTTAATCAAATCTATAACATGAAATCTTCATTTGAAAGTGTAGATTTTCAATAAACTTATTATCAACTTATTTTAAGGAATCATTATTTTATTTTAAAATAAATCTATGGAACCATCCTTTTAGGAATAGTAAAACTCTAGAAATCTTTGCATGGGGCCAAGCATTTCTGCTACCTATGCAGTTGTTAATTTGTTTATATAATTATCCATTAAACAATATTTATTATTGTCTAGTGGATAATAAAGTTGATTCAAAATAGTAACAAAATGTATTACATAGTCTCTTATCCACTTTTAAAATTAATTGACCTCGGTTATTTATTCCCACGATGGGTAAAAATATGGGGTCTATGGATAATTGGTTCGAGACTGGCTGCTGAAAACAGAGCATGTTCATTCGTGACCTGAATGATAGTTGAGGTTGGCCCTCTCTCTATGAGCCTCTCCGAGGAGGATATTGTTAGAAATTATTGCAGCACACAGGCTGCTGGTAGGTTTTCAAATTAGAAGCAAATTTTTGAGGTTTTTACACATGGCTTATATTTTAGAATGTTTATCATTCTTTTTATGACTGTAAATAATTTTACACTTTTATTGGAGTACAAATATTCATCCCTCTTATTGCTTTTAATAGCTTCTATTAGGTCTTTTATAAAAGCATAGTCATGTTTCCTTCTGATCCTGCTGTACTGACATTGTAAACTTATTGCATTGTAATCTAAAGACATCACTCAGATATTTTAAGAAGATTGTTTGCAAATTGAAGTCAATACTTGTGATATTACAGCTATTGCAAAGCTCATTTCCTTTGACTTTATTTTTCGAGTAATTTATCTCAAGTTTTAGAAGGATATTAGGAATTTCCATGTTATGTTATGGACCATCTATCAGTTTGCAGTTTTCAAGAAACTTTATCTACATAGGCAACCTCAATTAAAATATTTTTCAATGCAATTCTTTGTAAACTTGGTCATAAATATAAACTACTCGTATATACCATAATTTCCTATAAAGGTATTTGTGCTTTAGCCTATATCAAATGAATAGAGTTCATAATCGAGTAGGTACCTAGATACATCATCTAATTCATTTGCCTTGATAGGTAACGCTTTCCCACGGAAAGCAGGCAGTTTAAAAAAATATATTTCTTATTATAAAATTTTATCTAAATTAATTGTATCTAGGTCCTCTTGCCAAGCTAAATCAAAATTACGACGCATGTTCAAAACAGGTAGGTACTTACTGTTTCGACATCTTGGGTTATTTTCTTTATGTTAAGATAACCATTTTACTTTCGAACAACTTTTGACATCTTTTCTCCATTTTTATCACTGCGTATCTGGATTTTAGTTTTATTTAGATAATCACTTTGAAAAACATCAACATGTAAAATATGTGTCAGCTGCGTAGAGCGCGAAAAAACGAATGAGCTATGGTGACGGTGGAGTTGCCAGGTGTATTTTTCTTTTATATTTTTAATGGTGTCTTTAAAATTCGCGTATTTAGTAGCGGGAGAAGGCGTTACTACAATAGTATTACCTTGGACTAATTATGAATATAATGTCTCATTATACGAAAAGCATTTTTTCACTGCTGTTGGTATTGGGGCGAACAATGAATGGACGCAGAGCAAACAATCACATAACAAACAAGAAAACAATTTAACATCAGTGAATTTCACTACAGCTTTCGCGGCAATAAAACAAAAGCACACTTGCCAGCGGGCAATCCATTTAATTACGTTTGTTCGAGTGACCGCAACGTGTCACTCAAACAAACAAAATGAAACGGATTTATATTAAATGGTTTGATGATACTATTGTAAATTCAACTAGAATTACAGTATAAAGAAAACGGTTAACTTATTAACAGTAGACAAATGATTTAAAAAAAAAACGGTTTGTATATTCAACACCAACACCCTAGTCGAATTTTTCCGTTTCATGCATTCTTACTAGTTTCCGTGATTAAAAATATTATGTTTTAAAAATATATATAAAAATATATACCAAAAATTTAATAATTAATTCCACATTAAATAAAAACAAGAACATCAGTCTAGTTAAATGCAATTATAAGTAATTCTGAAAAAATATTTGTTTAACGTTTACAAATAAAATATTTGTGTAAAGTAGTTCCAATTCACGACTCAAATAAACACAAATATTTTATCAGAATTATAAATAATTATATTTAACTGGACTGATATTAATAGTTCTATTTAATGTGAAATAAATTGTTGCATTGTTGATAAAAATAACCAAAGGAGATGTAAAATTTTCAAAACATAATATTTTTAATCACGGAAACTAGTATGCATGAAACGGAAAAGTTCGACCTGTCAGGGGAACCTTCTTATTTTGAATAGACTATAGTGGGAATCTCTCACTTTAGACATAAAGGAACGGACAGTCGGCCAAAAAAGTGGTTTATCCCCCTAAGGTCGACAAGTCGACATTCAGTTTCATGTAAATCAATGGTTTCATCTCATAAAACATCACAGTTGATCTGCCTTCGCAATAACATACTGACAGCTGCCAAAGGCGAATGACATTACATTTTATTTATACGCGAAGTTTTGTCAAAACTTGAACACCACCTTCTTGGTTGACCGTACCAACTACATCACGTTGGCCAGAGGCCCAATTCGAGAAATATGCCACAGCCAAATAAACTAACCCTTGCGATCGACCAATCGGAGCGTATATATTGGACATTCAACTGTTCGATGACGCGATAATGGCCTGTAGTAAGACATCTTTCAAACGTCAGATACGAAGACTCTTTTTGGAATCTGCTTAGTCTTATTTGACAGTATTTCGACATAATATTAGCATTATTTATATATATTCATTATAATATCATATATGTAGTTTTATATATATTTGAATATTAATATTCTATTATTTGTTTATGTTTACTTATTTCATTTTAATTTATATATACTTATATGTCATTTTCGACTTTAATTCGTACACCATCTACAACTTCTCTCACATTTTTACTGGTTGACTGGTAGAGAATGCCTCAGGCATTAAGTCCGCCTTTTGTACATTTTTTTGTTTTATGTACGATAAAGATTAAATAAATAAATAATGCGGCGTTCTGGTTGGTCGAACGCAACGGCCCAGCTTAGGTGCAGCGGTGACTCATTTGCAGAATTGACCTTCAGAGGAGTTGATGCAGGGTTTTGTTTCCAGATTTTCAACTCTTCGTAGATGTGAAATTGCGGTAATCGCCCCTAGTCGTCTCCTACGACATCCACGGCAATAAAGAGAGCGGCAACACATGTATGGAGGTGCTTGGTCGCGTGGTGGTTGGAACGCTTTGGTTTCGATATTGAAAACAAAGCAACCTTCGCCATGGTTGGACACCGGATGGGTGACCAAAGCGTTCTGATCTCGAGTTCCTCGAAAGACACGTGAAGCTGTCGTTGGTCCCGATTGCTATTGCAACCGTTTCTACTCACCAGAATTACCACGCTGGCCCAAGGCGAATGCCTTGGGCCAGCGTGGTGATGCTATGGTCCATACTCCTCATGTATTTCTTCCATGTAGGAAGGTGCTCAGTAGTGGGTGTGATCATGAACACATGTATTCTCAATAGGCGAATGATATTACTAGTCTACATTTTATCAGTCGGTATCCGTCAATCAGCCAAACCTACCACGTCGAACAATATAGCATTGATCGGTATAGTTGATAAATTGCCTATCGATGGTTATTCGTCGAACAGCCAAAGATACTGCGCCAATCGATATTTGGTGTGGCAACGGCCTCAATCAAGTTTCTTAGGAAAAAAATTAACTTAAAGAAAACAATATTTCACTATAGACATGAAAAAGATCCGCACTATCAAACTAGCATCATAAATAAAAAAAACTACTTATTTCTTTTATTTACACGCCAAAAGCACTCAGCACAAGGCGTCTTTGCGCGAACACTATCTTAATTAGACAACCGTAAATTATTACAATGTCGCTTGCACTGTGCCATTGGTTAATTAATACGGCGAAATTATGAACAGCCACGATTGACGGACGATCAGAAAGCTCTGATTCATATGCGAGGAACAGTGGGCAAGCCCAACTAGAATTAATAATCACCAGGCCCGCCGCCGCCGTGAGGGAACGAGGCACGGCCGAACATCATGGATGTGACACATTAATTTCAAATCAACCTGCTTTCTCTGTGCTAAATAGCATAGTATACATATGTAAGAGAGCGTAGGGTGTTTCTGTTCCTACCTATATGAATTTCTTGCAAGGAATGAATGTCAGAGTCCATTGTAACCGCGCCTAACGTAGAGTTCTAAGCTGGTTAGAATTCAGCATACAGCGGCAAAGGCGGTAATTAAGTTCAGCCTGTTTACATTTACGAATGTCTTTATGATTATAATTTTTAATCATAATATTTTTTGAATAAAATGCATTTCAAAATATCCATAAAAAATTAAATGGCGGCTCCATCTGCTTTTGTGTGCTACTTTGTGGTGGTAGTATTTTATGAAGGAGATTAACCTATATCCACCAAATTCTATTTTAAACGGTGTACTTGTTTCATACATATAATTAGTTTTTCATAAAAAAAAACATTTTTCTCTTCAACTAGTATAGGCAGTGATTGGCCTGAGGAGCGGAAGATATGTTTTACATACAATTTGTATCTGAGTCTTAGATCATTTTGCTTTCTAAAGACGAACAAAATTACACTATCGTAGATATAGATCACAGGATATAGGTCTAAAATTTTGTAAACTAGTAATATTTTGTCGAGGATCATTTTTAATAATATCCTCATATTTGGCATCAAAAGCAAGGTACACGGGTAAAAGACAGCAATATAATCCTCGGACTATTGGCGCCGGCGCTCTACACTCGAGCGCCTAAATAACTCGTACGATATTGTTTCCTTTATGGCCTTGTCGGACACTGTGCTACTCTTTTAACGTTAACGGTGTAACTCCAAGAAAGTGGGAGAGGTACGAAAAGGGAATGTATGGAAAAACTCGTAGAGAGTCAAGAATTGCCCGCGGCAGAGTGCAGTCGCAGACGCATCTCGATTTAGCTATTGTATGACCGAAAGTTAGTATGACCATGGTAGTGGTGGGACATAGAGAGATTTTGATGGCCAATTTCATGCACCAACCTTGTCTTAAATACTCTTAAGTGGCATGCTGACACATGACAAAAAGTCACAACATACTTCTTAGGAGTTTCCTAAGCTAAGATAGGGTAGGTGAATTTTTTTTTTGGCCACAAGTCTCCTAACTTCCTGTCCAGATTAAAATTTACACTAAACCAAACACTCACCGGAGGGAGACTGTACCAGGGTCGCCTGCTTGAGTACCTCCGTCTTACCTATTTTTGGCGCAAAGCAGCAGTGCTTGCATTGCTGTGTTCGTTTGAAGGGTAAGGTATGGCAGTAAAGTTACTGGGTACCGTGACTTTACATCCTATGTCACAAGTTGGCAACGTACACTGTGGTTCTTGTAGATTTGCTGCGAATCTCACCTCACAAGATCCACATGTACTATGTACTATATATAGGTGACTGTTACCGCTAACCATCAGCTGGGCAGTATGCTTGTATGCCAACTTAGCTGTATAAAAACAAAGATCTTATAAAATGTATATTATTATTTGTGGTATTTGAAGCAATCTCCAGAAAATTTCCTCTACACTACGTCAGATGTACCTACCAACAGAACAGAACAACAGAAGGCAACAAACTCTTCAAAGCCATTTTGTACCGCCTCTCGGGTATTGAACTTCTAAGAAGTTGTTGAAATTTTGGAAATAGTAGATGTCTGCTGGTGCAGTCTGGTGCGTACGGTGGATGACGCAAAACTTCCAACCCTAGTTCTTTTAGGGACTGTCATTGGGTCTTGTGAGATCGAGCGTTGTCGTTCAGGTGCAGCAAGGACGAGCGATTACCCAAGGCAGGGCAGAGATTTGCAAGCTTCTACATCGTTGTGACTAGTTCCTCACAGTACACTTCCGCAGTAATGTCTAATGGTGCCTGTGCCTATCCTTATATTATTTTTAACTTTTTTGAAGTCGGTTTTTATTTTTTGTAAAATATTTTTTTTCTAACATTTTTGAAGTCGGTTAAAAATCGATTAAAATTCCCTATCTCAAAAACTACTAAACTGATTTTAATGAAACTTGTAGTATTCCCTAAGTTAAACAATACTTAGTACAACAAAAAAAGAATTACTTAAATCGGACTTGTAGTTCCGGAGATATGCGAACACAAACATAAAAACATACATACATACACTTTTGAAATTTGGCACATTTGTTCAGACGCTGATATAGACTAACATATACGAAAACTGGGCAGTTCTGGAAATATGACATACATACGGTTGGAATTAATAACCTCCTTTTTTTGAAGTCGGTTAAAAAGCTATAGAAAGACTAATTTCAAAACACTAATTTACAATTATCTACTTCTGGAATAAAATCAAAATAATATTTGCACTGTACAATAATATTCAATATTACTAATGGGCCCCCAAACTAGGCTAAGCCTGTATCTTGGTGACCCCAGTTTTTAGCGGGTTACAGATAGAGTGCGCGGCTACGTGATCGTATTATTCTTAAATACTTTAATTACTTTACTTAAGTCGTGATTAATCGTGACTGAAATAAAATAAGTTAATACTGCACCGAGGATACACAAAGTTATGCAATGATAGCATGCTGCAAGTATTTAGCAACAGAAGTTACGAAAAGCTGCGCCTATTGTGTGTATGTGTTTGTAGTTTGTCTATGTGTGTGCATGTATATATGTATGTGATAGCTAGTGTGTGTGTGTGTGTATGTGTGTGTGTGGTGTGTGTGTTTGTGTGTGTGGTTCACCTGTAAGGTACCTGACTTACACTTGAAAACTCCTTTAAAATAAAAATGCAAAGTTTAGGTCAAGCATTAGAGGAGTAAGATAAGTAAGGGAGCTTTTCACTAGGCAGTGCGGTCATAAACCCTAACGAGGGCCTCTGTTTCTTCGTATGTTTTGCTCATCAACCAGATCTTTACCCTGGCTTGTGCTTTTCTTTTCGAGCACTCTTGAAGATCACATGTCTTGGATATTGCATTGTGAGCAAATGTATGAATATATGGCGGTAACCGGGAAGCAAACACTGTTCGAGCCTGTGGGAGGTGTGCACATTCTGTGCGAGCATGTCTCTTTTGCTTGTTTGTTTTTGGGGCTTTTGTGTGGGCTTTCGCCACAGCTCTTAACAGAAACAGCTGCCTTACGCTGAGGACACTGGTGTCCTGATACAACCTATAAGTCGAATAACGACGTGGCTTTCCGGTCATTACCTTTAAGACTGCTCGTTGGGCTCGCTCAAGACTTAGCTGCTCCACCCCAAACCCCCACGCAATACTGCAGCACAGACTGGCACAGCGCTGTATAGACCAATTTTTTCGTTTCCATGTCGGCTATTTGTCTAATAGTCTTCATTAGAAATATTTGCTTACGAACTTTTTTTGAGAGTGAGTTTATGTGTGCCTTGAAGTTGAGGTTTTGATCTATAAGTACTCCCAGATATTTGATAGCAACAACCTTATGTACCTGCTGACAAGAGCAGTTTTTATCTTTGTAGCTGAGTGCGGGACAGGAGTTTCGATGGAGTTTTATGTGATCAAATAAAGGTCTAGTAGCACGATTGATATGAAAACAAACCATGTCGGTCTTCCTAACGTTAAGAGTGAGTAGATTCGCATCAAGCCATTGGGAGATAAGTGCTAGGCCCTTTTCCGCTGCTGAGGTTGTATCGTGCCAGTTTTTACCGTGAAAAACTACAACCGTATCATCAGCGTAGCAGATGATCTCACCATTTCGGAGCTCAAGATTTATAATATCATTCATATAAATGATAAACAGCGTAGGAGAGAGAGTGCTTCCTTGAGGAACACCAAAGGAAATACTGTGTTCTTCGCTCAGGCACTTACCTATCCTCAGGCGCTGGCGTCTGTTACTAAGGTAGCTTTTGAACCACATAAGAGCATTCCCTCGAATGCCAATACTTTCCAGTTTTTTTAACAGCAATGGAACTGACACTGTATCGAAGGCTTTAGCAAGATCGAGGAACACTCCTATGCTTATATTCCCATTGTCCAAATGTCCAGATATGGTAGATGTCAGTAGTTCGACGGCATCCTCGGTAGACTTTCCGCGTCTAAACCCAAATTGCCTATCTGAGAGAAGCTTTTGCTTCTCGATAAAATCTGTGAGACGCTTGCACAGAAAAAATATTATTTTAGCAGAGTACCTTTTTGGCTCGGTTACAATCACATCGGTAAATTTTAACTAAGACTTAACTAAAAATATCTAAGTGAACTTGGTATAAAGCAAACCTGTGTGTATTGCTAAATATTCTTGTCTAATAACAAATAAAACATTAATTATTAACAAATACCTTAATTGGTAAATTTTAACACTTTCAAACATGATCCAAAACTATTAAGTGATTTTGTCAACACTTAATAAGTATGCTGTTGTTTTTAAACAAGTTATTTCAATTGGTTGATTTTTACAAACATTTTTATTTAATAATAGATGAGTAGAACTTATTTGATTCCAACCTAATTGTTTATTGATTTTAATCGAGTAATTTTTGGTTGATTTTAAGACATCAACTGATCTATTGATATATAAGATGAATTCATTAATTCGAGTCACGTTACTTATTTCCTTTTAAATGAGTAAATATAATCGGTTAGTTATAGCAAACTACATTATTGCTAAACTATGTAACAACCGAGTTACCTAATTGGGAATAACCTTTAGAGAAATCAAAAAGAGGAATAACCGCTCTGCTCAGCTAAAACAACAAACAACCACGGTAAATCGATCTCGCACCCACTCATAACCAGAAACTCACTCGCGCTAGTCACTAGTGTTTTGTGAAAGAAGATCTGTAAACATCAACATATCTGAGTCATCGCTGCATTACACGAAATTGGAACATCGTGCCGTCATAAAATTCCTCGTAAAAAAGGGGAAAACGGCAAAGGAGATTTTTGAAGAAAAGCCTGCAGTTTATCCAGAATCTGGACCATCGTCCTGCCACAGTCAAACGTTGGACAAGTTGAAAGAACACCCCCCCCCCCCCCCCGCACCGCACCGCACCGCCGTCACAGACGAAAACATCGCCAAAGTGAAAAAAATTGTACTGGACGGTCCGTCGAATAAAAATGTGGCAGATAGCAGAAGAGTTGGGCATCAGTAATCCTTTGCACATTAATAAAATTAGAGCACGTTGGGTTCCAAAAATGCTCACGCCGCTCGATAAACAGCGTCGAGTTGAAACTTCTATGGAGTTTATCGACTTGTGCAATGACAATTTGGACGAAATTTGTAACCGTATTGTCATCGTGGATGAAACGTGGATTCGACAATATGATCCAGAATCTAAACAAGGGAGAGAAGTCGCCAAAGAAGTTTAAGGTCGAAAAGTCGACTTCGAAACTCACGGCTACAATTTTTTGGGATTCGAAAGGAATTTTCCTCATTGTCTATTTACCAAACAAAAATACAATGAACGCCGCATATTATGCAGCACTTATAAAAAAAGTACGCAATCTTATTGTGGAAAAAAGAAGAGGGAAAATTAGCAAAGAAATTCTGTGTTTGCAAGACAATGCGCCAGTCCATACGGCGCGAATTGCGAAGCAAGCCCTTCGAGAAACTGGCTTTGATGAAGTGAATCACCCATCCTACAGTCCAGGCCTAACTCCCAGCGACTTTTTTCTCTTGAAAATTTTGAAAAAAGACCTTCAGGGAAGAAAATTTGGGGATGATGAAGAAATTAAAGCTGTCGTGAACGAGCATTTTGACTTCAATGATTCATCTTATTTTTTTAGTGGGATACAAGCAAATTGGCTGAGAAAACCGAGTAGCTTTTCAGCAGTTACCGAGTGAACTGGTTGTAGCAATCCAATAAATTGTTTGAGAAAACCGAGTAACTTTGCAGCAGTTACCTAGTGAACCGTTAGTAGTAACTCAATAAATTGGCTGAGAAAACCGAGTAACTATGCAGCCGTTACCGAGTGAACCGGTTGTAGCAACCCAATAAATTGTTTGAGAAAACCGAGTAACTTTGCAAATGTTACCGAGTGAACCGGTTGTAGTAGCCTAATAAGTTTTTTGAGAAAACCGAGTAACTTTGCAGCAGTTACCGAGTTAACCGGTTGTAGTAACCTAGTAAAATTGGCTAAATGCAGTCGATTTTACTTTGTTGTTACTAATGTATGCTACTATGTTATCAATAAAGAAGTGTTCTTAACAAATTGTAACGGTTAATACTTATCAAGTAATGATAACAAAGTTGACATATTTGATTTTAGCTACAAACTTTGCAGGCGTTATATTGACAAACATGCTGGGTTATTTTCAACAGTATTTTATTTATTTTTAACCCTTACGATTTTTCCGTGTGTTTACCAACCTCTCGAGCACCTTAGATAAAATTGGAAGCAGAGAAATTGGTCGATAGTTGTCTACCTTGTCTTTTGACCCGCCTTTAGAATGCCTTTATTTTTAAATAACACCACCACTAGACCACCAAACAGTGACTATACATTTCTAGAGGTAAGTTTTCTATGAATATCTACGCATAATTTTATGGTGTCCACACTGATAAAAGAGATACAAATGTAGTTAAAACAAAACACTGAACAATAAATTAATGACTGAGCTTAAAATAGAATGCCGCTATTTTAAAAAGAAAATTCATTTGTATTTGGAATTTATTGCCCTCCATGGGCGCCGCCCTACAATACTGGCCATTTGAAATGCATAAATTACATTTCAAATGGCCAATACCGTAGATCGGCAACTGCATAGATAAAGAACTATTAACAATATTTTTAGAAATATCAATACTTATCTAAAACTGATCTGAACTTTTCAGCATGAATCGAGGCCGTCTAACTATAGTATTTACTCTATATTCAGGTACCAGATGCAAATAAAATGTTCGATGTATGTTGCGATACGACATGGTTTTATCGTGTCTCGTCCATATTTCATTGTTTCTAAGCGATCCTGCTTAGATGTTCTAAGCGTTCCTGTAATATTTGCCCGATCAAAACATTCAGTCCAATCAGGAGGCTTACTCTCGAACCAATTCCGATCGATCGACATTGAGATTGTGATTTTTCGTACGCTTATTTTGCCATATTGCTGCCTGTATCGCATTGATTTTGCGTGCACAAACTCAATATTATATAATTTTCCCATAATATGGAACCAATTTTGCGCTAGTGTTACTAAATCAAGCGTACAAAAAATCACAACCCCAATGTCGATCGATAGCAATTGGTTCGAGAGTAAGCCTACAGAAATCACTGCGTCGTACGCGCTTCCATACCTAAAGAATAATGCAATATTAACGAGGTTTGCGGCGTGTTGCTGCATGCAATAAGCTAATATAAGGCTTACTAGAAAACCAACTTTACAGGCGCAAACATGGCATCATTGTAGGTTCGCAAACAGGTTCATTCAATAGTTGCCACTTTGAAACGACTCAAATGAATAATATTCAATATCAAAGTGAAACCTCTCCAACGGAACAAAGTACAACAAGTGAACAAACAAATGAGATACAATGAGAGGATGGGTTTTAAACGCCAGACTCGGCTTTGCGAAATTTTCATTTTTTATTGGCAAACTAATTCCGACTCGATGCATGCATGTGTTTGAGTTTTAAAAAGTTAACAGTACACAGTTCGTGTTTACAATGGAAGTCAGACAGAAACACGAGTTTTAAATAAAAGACATGGCGATGTAGGATAGGCTAGGTGAACTCTGTTTAAATGTTGACTATTTAACATACCTACCTACTCACATTTTGTATTGTTTCATGAAAAGGCATTTTATAGCTTATTGACTTTAGCTTTGTAAATTGGTTTAAAATATTTTATTTGTTTATATTTTGCTTTGCGTCGTAGTCTTGCATTAATAAATCAATGTCTTATACAGTGTGTCCACGGATAAGTTGCACAAACGAAAATGGGTGAAACTAGACTACAATTTATCGATAAAAAAGATATATTTTTTTTAAATTAAATTGTATTTAATATTGATTTTTTATTTTTTTATTCTCTTTTTAAGACCTTTTGTGTTTGTAAAACTGTAACATTGTAACCACTGCGTGGATTTTGTTCAAATAAAAACAATAATGATGCCAAAAGATTAACACTGTATGGTAAATAAAACAAAAAGTACATAAAAGCAGTCAATAGGGAGAAAAATATTTTTTTTTCACTAATTTTGAAAATAAATGTTTAATACATTTATGTTCAAAATTAGTGAATTTTGAGTAAATGTTTATTTTTACCAAATAATGCCCCCTATACTAATTTCTTTTTATTACCTCTTATTAATCCCGATCTTATAACCTTTTCAACAACAAAAAATCAACATTCTGTCTCTAATACATGCTTAGCTACTAGGCTTTAATTGAGGGGCCTGCTAACGCGCCGTTCCCTGGCGCCCGCGCCGCTGCCTTTTTGTCAACCGCTGAGGTAGCTTTTCTTAAATTGGAATTTATTTAAAGACATTTAAGCATTTTTTAAACTTAAGCTAAGCTTTTTCAGTGTAAATGAAATTGATTAAAACAAGAAAAACAAATCACAATAAGTATTTATTACAAAAAATCTAAAAAAACACTTTTTAGTAATGCATTAAATGTTCAAAATGGCCACCACGCTGTTGCAAGCACATACTTTTTATAGGGTGTGATGAAACAATGGGTGTACAGCACTACCGTTAATACGGAGGCCGAACTTCACGATCGTTTTGTCCAATGTGAGGAAAATATCAAAAATGACCCCAACATGGTCCGCAGGGTTACGCAACAGATTTCCTTACGTGCAATGATGTACTTGCAAAAGCGTGGTGGCCATTTTGAACATTTAATGCATTAATTTAATAAAAAGTGTTTTTTAGATTTTAAGCTATTGCATAGCTTTTATCGCGGGCTTCGAGCGCGGCGATCGAATCAAGAAATTCCGTAACGAAAAAAACCTAATACATCCTACTCCGACCGACAGGCCTATTCGCTAACTAGAACTGTCAATTTTGAATGACATTATAGCCATTACTAGTTAAGTGATCTTATGTCTTACGGCAGCGTTTATGATAGCAGTAATGGATGATAAGTTCCTTTCAAAAATGACAGTACTAGTTAGCAACCGAAGTTAGTTATACCCATGGAACTAATAAGTACTCATGGTTATACCGGCTTTGTGACAATCTCTTAACCGTGATGTAGCCGGTGAGAAGCGCCATCTAGTGACGGGCGTGAAAGGCGCCATCTATTGACAAGCGGGCAAACCACCACAACACGGCCGTTATGGCATTTTACGAGTGTTAACAATCAAAGAAAAAAAATACTGCATAAATAAAATAAATAATAGTACATAACTGCCGCGGTCTATAATGACTACTTTGCTGATCGCGCTGATGATGGCCGAGAGCGCAGCTCCAGGCCGACACAGCGCGGTCAGCGTGCAGCACTTGATGGACGAGCTGAGATAAAGTGACAATTTGGCCTGACCTTTTAAAGTGACCTTTACAGTGAGGACAGCAAGGGCTGCAATGATGGCCAAGCTGGAAGGCCTAGAGTGTAGCTAGTTCGAGGCAATCATAGCGTGACCAGCGAAGCAGTCATTGTGGGCCAAGGTTTGTATAGTGCTTTACTCAAAAATGCAAGTACTAATCTAAATGAAACCTGCAAGTAATTTAAATAAAAAATATATATTAATTAACTAGAAATTTAATTTAAATGACAATTATGAAAAGTTAACGGCAAGGTCGACTTTGCTCAAACAAGATTGTCAAAATAATGACCACATTAGATGCATTTTTGAGTAAATAATTATAATTGCATAAGTTGATAAAAAATGCTATGCAATAGCTTTACCGCGGCAGTCCCCGAGTGCCACTTTAATTTTTTTGTAATAAATACTTATTGTGATTTTTTTTTCTTGTTTTAATCAATTTCATTTACACTGAAAAAGCTTAGCTTAAATTTAAAAAATGCTTAAATGTGTTTAACTAAATTCCAATTTAAGAAAAGCTACCTCAGCGGTTGACAAAAAGGCAGCGGCGCGGGCGCCAGGGGACGGCCCGTTAACAGGCCCCTCAATAAAAGCCTCGTAGCGAAGCATGTATTAGAGACAGAATGTTGATTTTTTTTGTTGAAAAGGTTATAAGATCTGGATTAATAAGAGGTAATAAAAAGAAATTGTTATAGGGGGCATTATTTGGTAAGAATAAACATTTACTCAAACTGTAACACTTTTATGTTCAAAATTTGTTTAAAAAAATGTTTTTCTCCCTACTGACTGCTTTTATGTACTTTTTTTTATTTACCATACAGTGTTAATCTTTTGGCATCATTATTGTTTTTATTTGAACAAAATCCACGCAGTGGTTACAATGTTACAATTTTAGAAACACAAAAGGTCTTAAAAAGAGAATAAAAAAATAAAAAATCAATATTAAATACAATTTAATTTAAAAAAAAACTCTTCTTTTTTTTATCGATAAATTGTAGTCTAGTTTCACCCATTTTCATTTGTGCACCTTATCCGGGGACACACTGTATAGTAATTTGATTTAAATTAAGTTTTGGATTGGTATCTATTTGAAAACGCTTTAAAATTCCTTATTTTAAAATAATCTTCATAGAAAACCACAGCAAACCGTCTTAATAACTTATGTGCATAAAAGAAAAAGAAGAAAAGGAATCTATCTCTCGGTGGAGGGAATATACAAAATATGCCAGGTAGGCACTTTAAATATTTACATAACAATAGAAAAAAAAACAAATTGATGTTTTTCAAAATTTACTAGATAGGTAGGTAAGGAGCACCTAGTGTCCGGGGTGCTCCTCCTTTGGTATTGGCTCGGCCGGTACTACCGATTGGCCGAGCTGTCCAAGGGGTGATCTGGGGACTTGGGTCATAGGTTACCCCACGATTTGACTGACGGAATACCCCAGAAGCTTTCTAGTAGGTAGACCCCGATTACTGGGGGGTCCCAAATAAAAACAATAACCCCAATATCTTGTGAAAGATCTTTTTTTTTGTTTTTAGATAAAAAAATGGTAAGTCGGCATCTAATAAACACTTAAGTTTAGCATGATACATTAGATGAAACTTTTAGACAACAATTAGGACTGAATATGATGATGGTGAACTATTAAAGTTATTAAAACACCATGTGGAAACTAAACAGAATTTTAAAGTATCATAAAGGGGACATATACAGTGTGTAAAAAAAACCCTGTCTGATCCATTAGGGTAGTTTTAGGTATCAAGATTTGGTTCTATTTATGTAATCATTTTCATTAAATGAAAGAAAAAAATTACCCTGTTGAAAAAAGTAAAAAAATTGAAAAATTGAAATAGATTGAAAACTAGATTATAAAAGCTTACATACCGTGCATAAAAAGAACCACTGTGTAATGCAGTGAAAATTTTCTCCCATTTTATGGGTAAATAGTATTCAATAGGTGACAAAAATGCAAACTTTAAAAAATCGATAGCAAAGTTATTTTCTTGAATTAAGAAAATTGGATATTTATTTTGGCGATTTTAATTAGATACCTATATGCCCCTGTCAGATCTGACAGGGTTTTTTACACACTGTATTTAACAATGCACACAAGGCTCGGAATGGAATTTTCTGCCCGCCTCTTAAATATGTCATACTTTCCGAGATCAACACTGTCAAATCCGTGCTCTTAGGTAAACTGAACTGAAAATAAGTGTATCAATGCGTTGTCGCAGCGCACCAGGCGCGTCTTGGTGCCTCCTCTCAATAATGCAAGTGCAATGACTTGCACTCGGGCGGCACATCAATAAATGATGAGATTTTAAACACCAGACGCTGCTTCCCATCGCATGACACACTACAGCTGCAACAGTATCTAATCTTTGCCATCTGATTCGTGTGGTGTAATAGAGAAATCGTGTAAATACTCACTTTTGTGGATTTTACGTTAAATGTAACGCCTACGCATAGAGGAAGAGGGGTAACAACTTTTTAAAGTTGTGGAATTCTAATTGAGGAGGCAGCGAACGGCTATCTTACGGGAGGCAAGGTTGCCACCGAAGCAAAAATGTCACAAAGTTATATGCCACGCTTTTCCACTTTCACATGTTTTAGCCATTGCCGGCGTTGGCAGCTTTGTGGGGTCAGAACGGGCGTGGAGGAAGCTCAAACTCAAACTCAAAAATCTTTATTCATTATAGACCTTTACAGACACTTTGACTTCAAACAAAACACAAATCTTATCAACCAAGAGTCTTATTAACTGAGATACTTAACAATTAATTATTCAATCCTTATATGTACGAGGGTAGCCTGAAAAGTTTTCAGCCTAAGTACCTTTAAGCATCACTAATGACTCGCGCTGCACAGCACTAATTGCAAGTATACTAAGTAGTATAAATACCAAGTTTCATGTTATTAGCATCGTTACGCTTTAACTAAATGAACCGTTAACATCAACATGTCCGAGTCATCCCCGCTCTGCACGAAATTGAAGTACAGAGCTGTCATAAAATTCCTCGCAAAGAAGAACAAAATGCCGAAGGAAATATTTGAAGAGATGTCTGCAGTTTATGGGGAGTCTGCACCTTCATTTGCCACCATAAAACGTTGGAGCCGAGAATATAAACACGGCAGGGAGTCGCTCAAAGATGATCCCAGGTCGGGACGCCCAAACACCGCCGTTACCGAAGAAAACATTGAAAAAGTTTAAAAAAACTTTTTCTCGAAGATCGGCGAACCAAGTAAGTTGCAGCTGCTGATAGCTGAGCGACTATTTCCTCTTTTCCAATTTGAAAAAGGACCTCAGACGACGTAGATTTTCCATTGACGATGAAATAAAGGCGGCCGTAAACGAACATTTCGAAGGCAAAGACGGCGAATATTTTATTACCGGGTTAAGACTAAAAGCCCTTTTTAATAAATGGAAGAATTGTAAAGAAGAAGTGTAAAGAAGTAGAGGGAGACTACATTGAAAAATAATTTTTTTATACGTTTCTATCAGCATTTTTAATACCTTAGGCTCAAAACTTGTCAGGTCTTGTACTTATACACACATGCATCATCCATAAAGATGTAAGCAAATACAAGTAAAATGAAGAAGATAAAATAGAAATGACTCTACACCTGTTCGGAAATTGAGCGAGCCTTCTCGAGAATAAAAGTGAGAACTTCGGTAAGTCAAATTTTTTGTTTCCTCTTTTAAATTGCCAACTTACACAACAAAACATAGAATAGAAAAAGCTAATGCATAGTCGAAGCGAACCTATGCCGAACACCAAAATGACGCGATGTTGCACAAGAATTGTATATTGGGCCACCATAGGGGTGAAACCCTCAAAATAATAAAGAGACAGTTTGTCAATATAGATGTAAATATTGTTAAGGGTTTGGCTTTTCACTACTCGACAGATGGACAGATAGACTACAGTCAATTTAAAAAAAAATGTACTCGCAATATTTATTCTCGTTGCTCGTCAGTTTGCTGATCGATGTGATTTAATAACAAGAGCTATCTGTTATACCTATTGCTTCTATCTCCCCTCACCCTTTTCAACTGACCGTTCCCCGGGGAAGCGAAAACCAAATACCTAGGAGTCTCTTGACCGATGACTAACATTGGAAGCCTACAGCGATATCTGTATTTATACTGTGGTACTCGTAGTTGCGTTTACTGTCTAACTTCTAGTGAAATACATTAAGGAACAACTTCACAATCTACAGAATTATAGTTCGATCGACCAGTCCTTAACTCCTTAAGCCACTGTAGTGCTCGTAGGTACCTATTGCGCAAAGTTCTCAAACTTCACCCAATATTCATGTCTCCAACAACACCGCAATAACATATAAGTACCCACCACAAAACCCAATAACAAGTTCAACGAACTTATTTAATTAACCAAATAAATTATCGAGCTTTTTCAGCGTTAAGTTAAAGAGTGCAACTCTTATTTCCTTGATGTCTACGCATTCGAAAGCGAAAGTTAAGTACGTTACAAAGCGAATCGTCAACATGCGCTGATTTTATTAACCGACTTCAAAAAAAGAGGAGGTTCTCAATTCGATGCGTATATTTTGATTTTTTGTGTATGTTACGCAATTACGCCGCCAATTGTGAACGGATTTTCGAATTTCTTTTTGTATTCGATAGAGTATACTCCAAGGGTTGTCCCAAGGTCACCAAAATTAGGATCTGATGATGGGATCCCATAAAAATCGAGGAAAACCTTTAAAATTTTAGGTGTTTCCAACGTGTTTTGTGTGTATGTAATGCTTCGGTCCTTCGGTGAGCTGGTATTAAATTAGGGTTTCTCAATTAACTAAAATATTTCATTCACTAAAAAAATAAAAATTATTTTACAAACAATAAAAACCGACTTCAAAAACACTGAATAGTTAAAAATAATATAAGAATAAGTACAGACAACATCAATTTCTATATTGAAATCGGTGCTAAACGATGATCCTAGAAAGTCTTACAATTTCACATCGATGTTTTCTGTACCTATTCTTATATTATTTTTAACTTTTCAGTGTTTTTGAAGTCGGTTTTTATTTTTTGTAAAATATTTTTTTTGACAGGGAAGCTCTTGGCTTTTATTTCATCTGATGGAAAGTGGCGATAAGGCCGCAGGTGGAAACGAGCTTTGCCTGGACTCCTCAACAACTAACAATCTTACCTTTAACTGTCAGAAGAAAACCTTTAACTGTCAGAATGTTTTCAACAGTGATGTTAAGGCGGCAAACTTAGGTAAGACGGTGGTAGCTAGGCAGGCGGACTCCGACTCCTACCACCAACCACACCAAGCAGAAATACTTTTGCCCCTACGGGGAATCGAGCCTCGGACCTCGAGGTCAACACCGGATGCTACTATAACTAACACTAGACTACGGAGGCGGATAAGTGTACTTTAACCGACTTCAAAAAAGGCCTAGGTTCTCAATTCGACGCGTATGTTTTATGTGTGTATGTTACGTAATTACTCCGCCAATTGTGGGCCGATTTACAAAATTATTTTTATATTCGAAAGAATATACTCCTGAGATGGTCCCATTGTCACCAAAGTCAGTATTTGATGATTAGATCAAAGGAAAAACGAGGGCAACCCTTAAATTTTATAGAAACGTTCAACCTGTTTCTAATTTTTTCTGAAGCTATTCAGATATTTGCGTCTGATAGTCAAGAGTCGAGCTGATGATGAAAGGATCCTTGAGTTTGCGTAGTTACATGTTAGTATTTAAAAACAAAAGGCACGTAGGTATATCCTCTTAGTTGTATTATTTCAAGTTACTATGTTGAACTGGTATTTATTCACCAAAAAGATACTTATCAATTCTTTTGTTTTTTCATGTTACTGATGTTACTTAAGTACCCGCTCATGTAAATTGAGCCACTGGTTGAAATCACTCACCTTATCACAGGGTGCGTCCCCACTTTGCGGTGCTCTTGAGACGTGGGTGCCGTGGCTGCGTGTCTGCACGTCCGCTACGGGTGGCTCCCCTCCTCAGCTCTCCTGTCGGCCGCCCGGTTTCCCTGCTCCTGATCCTCGCCGCTGCCCCGAAGCTCAGCCGTCGCCGCTGCAACTGCACCACTGCAACGTCACTGCAACGCCACTGCAACGCCACTGCAACGCCACTGCAACGCCACTGCAACGCCACTGCACCGTAGACTGATCATACACCGCTTCCTCGTCGCGCACCCCGCGTCTTGTTGTTTCCTGATGTGGAAACAAACAACATTTTGTGTCATCAGTGAAAATAGTTTAGTTTCTGAGAGTAATACTATTAGTAAAGTTCAAGTTCATTGATTTGGGGAATGTCAACGTGTTTTTAATGCAATTTTAATTCTAGAGTAATTATGTTATATCGTGACAGAGTTAAAATATTCTATGCCGCTAAACAAACTAATGAAGAACGTTGCATTTATGCTATTTGTTTTGCAAGTGCAGAATAAATGTGGATACATTTATTTCGTGCGAATGAATAAAAAGTGTACACTTTGACAAAACATCGTAATTTACGATAAAAATTAACGATCGGAAAATACAGGCGTGCCGACCAAGTCCAGTATAGAAAGTAGCAAAATCATAAATGCCGTGCAAACCTGTTATAATACTCGTACATGTCAAATACCCGCAGCTCTGTGCAAGCTAAGATGCTCAAAGTGATCGTGAAGCTATAAAATTCTCAAACGGTTCAATTACCTACATTAAAATATGATTCGCTCTCGACACCTTTTCTGTAGCCAGTTCGGAACTAAAACTATTATTTCGTTATATTTTCTTTAGGGGGAGGAGAAGGCGATATGTGAGCGATGGAAATCTACGCGACGTAACGACACTACGCGACGTGACGATACTACGCGACGACGTGACGATACTACGCGACGACACCACGCGACGACGTGAGGATACTACGCGACGTGACGACGCGTTTCATTTCATTTGATTCCAATTCATATTTTATATAAATAACCTTGAAACAGTTGACTTTGGTTTCAGGCTGCGGTAACCGTCTGACACAAGTAGACGTGCCGACTTATTTCCCTCCCAAAAGACAAAATATCAGATACATAATTGAAAAGTGTCCTTAACACTTTACTAATTAGATACCTAATATTGTCAAACGACTATTCTGTTTTTGATTAACGCAAAGTCTCAGACAACCGTATATTCATTATTCAAAGTTATAATCAGTGCACCCGGAATCCGGATGCTCGCGGTAGCCAGATAGAATGTGGCGGTTTGACTAATGAGTAGCACACACGCATTATTATGTGAAATAACTTGATATGGAGACAAATAACGTTTCACACCAATCTTTCTATTAAAACTTAAAATCTTTATAATTAATCTTTGTGTATAAAATGTTATTGTAAAAGGGCAACTTACACAAAAATCACTAAGGATAAGTAGCACAACGTTCACAAAATACATTTGATGCCATAATGTATTAAATCAAGTGTTTAATTAGTTTTTGTCACTTATTGACATTGACAGAGACAAAATAATTTAAACACGTTCAACACTATGGTATAATTTCAATGGTGTCATCATAATATAATGAACAAATGATCAAAAATCTGTCCGAAAATTTTATTTCTCGTTTTGCATTATGATTTCATATCTTCTGTGATAATAATATCATTTGAAACCCATGAGATCGGTAATAGACCTGCAGGATTATGTTTCCAACGGCTTAGGTAGGTATTGTAGCGCTATACGTAGCGTTTCGGGATAATTTAGTGAGAACCACTTATTATTAAGACTATAACTTATTAAAATTCATAATCTTCAAAATTGTATTTAATGAATTTTTTGTCTAGGTCTTTGAGTAAAATGCCGTTTACTTCTTCTCCTTTATTTGTATTTTGTTATAACGCGAGAATACAATGAGCTTTTCACCGTTATCCTGGTACCAGAATTTGATATCAAAATCAATGTCGCCGGTACTCTCCGTATATTATAGCATTCTTATTCTAAATCCTTGTGGCGTTATAATAATGGTCATTGACAAGGCGTGACCTCCTAAGCAGTCGCCATCACATCTTAGTTAATAGTTTTGTTTGAACATATTTTTAGTATTAAACTTTTAACTGGACGACAAGTTTAATTGCTTCAAATCGTTACTCGATCTTCCATGCTTTATCAATTGTTTTAATTAATCTTGTATTCGTATGTTTTTTGTATTACACTAATTGCTTTAAAAAGATAGGCAAACGTTCATTAGTAAGCAATAATACCTTGATTTTTACAATTACTTGCGAGGCTGTACGGTATTGCGAATAATCACTATGATAGGTATAGTTAGTTAGTTATAGGTTTATAAGTTGGTACATACATCATTTCGCTTCGTTAGTTTTTGAATTACATGCCACGGCGGAAACTTTGCCAACGTAATATTTTTAACAAGACGGTTGCAATTAAAATTGAATACCGCTAACCGCTCATCCCAACTAGAGTATTTTCAGCATTTCACGTTTTAAGCAAATCTCTAACCGCCCGGCGGATACGCTGTTTGGGACAGCTGAAATCAAATCAACCGGGCAGACTTTAAATCGCTCTAGCTCAGACAAAGTCAAGAACGATAGCCATCGTGCTATAGAGGACTAATCGAATTCCCGTGTTAGGTGTTTAAGATGCCCGGTTTAGAGGTGGCGTTGCGTCTGCAAAACATTCCGATTCTGGTCATCCTATAAACAACAGGATTACTTTTTTACATACCGGAAAATTTAATGGACGCTTCAAGACACATCCATTATTATATAAAAAAAACATCAAAAATAGTCTTAAAAATACTCCATTAAACTAGTGCAGTATTTTAAAAAATACTGCACTAAACTAGTGCATAATTTTTTGGTTATTTCAGAAAATTTATATAAAATTAAAAAGGTGAGGTTATTTTTATTAATATTTAAATCATTCTCTACCGTGTCCTGTAGCGTCCCATAAATTGTCGGGGATGATAACAAAGTAACCCTGTATAGATATTGGACTAGGGTCAGCAAGAATCATGTACCACCTACGAATTAATGTAAAAAGAAGTTCGAATAAGACGAGTTTAGACGGCCGATTTACTAGTTTTCACTAGCTTGTATAGGTACACTAAGCTCCCATTCAAGCTTTACATTTACACTAGGAAAACCGCCACTATTACGAGCGACATAAGAACGGTCCAAAGGTCAAACAGTATAGCTTGACAAGGAGCTTACTGTACGTATGAGCGGCTGTACTGGCTGTATACAAATTGGGTGCTGACTCTGTGTCACACCAGTGTGACACAGAAGCATTTTTTTTCCTCACAGTCGCACTATTTGGTATGACATAGTGTAACTGGCAATAACTAATCATCATACTCTGTACTCGTATGAAAAAACAAAAATAATATTCAAAACAATTATTATTCATTATATTACATTAACAAAAAAAATCAAAACCCACAAAATCTCATTACACCACTTATGTTAACTCTAAGTGACAAACACATCAAAAGTTACATAATATTTCCCAATCCAGATAAGTAGATCGACAACACTGATATAAGTATAGGCATAAGAAGATTGATTGTAATTAAAACTATCATTCGCCTACAATCACACAAAAAGACACTATTTCCTTCTCACCGACTCGCCCATGCCACTCTCCACTAACTTGTGGTCACACACAACACTGATTTAAAAGAATACTTCTAAAGCTGGACTATTTTAGTACTATTATTTATTTTGTGGCTGAACGCACATTATGGCCACGCCGCACGCGCCGTACGCCCCGCATTTTTGGAATAATTGGAATTTGGAACAAACCATACTGCATGATCGCGCGCTTCTAACAAATATATACACAGGGGTCTAGTTATATGGGATTTCACTGTAAATCAAACACCAAACCACCAATCCACCATAGCGTGAACTCGCGCTTCTAACAAATATATAGAGGCATAAGGATCCAGTTATACTGGAATTCTGGTGGTCCAGAACTCAATATATCGCCACTCACGGCTCTTTGTGAGTCCTGCTGGTTGCCCGTCGTCCTACCGACAATGCTTGTATACTCATCTTGACGGTATCTTGATTAGATTCCATATCAATCCACAGCATCTTGTTAAACATTTCCCATTTTTTCTACTCCATTTAATTTATAAATCGAGAAAATTTTGTGGTTGTTCTAAGAATAGCTTAGTTTTTCATTCACCGAAGAATGAAGGTGAAATAGCATATTTTAAAGCACTTGCTTAATTGGTACACATTGATATTTGGAGCAGTGTAAGTATACTGTTTTATTCTTTAACTCAAGATACGACGGACATAATGTTTCAGAGGCTCTTGTAGTAGTACAATAAACAGAGCGGAAACTAAATTGGCACAGCGTATTTTTTCTTCACTAATGATGTCATTTTCTCTTCCAAGGGGCGCTAGTCAATATTGACTCTAGTTATTGTAGTAATAAACTATGAATAAGAAATAATACTGGACGATATTTTCTCAGGTGAGGCCATTTTAGCGTGGTGTATTTTTGCCTGGTTGCTTGAGCAGTTTGATAAACGGTATTTAGGACTACACTGTAAAGCAATAGCTCCAGGAGCAATTTACATTTCTTTTTCATGAGCCGGGGCCATTATACACAAAAACCTCAATCAATTTTAACATAATATTATAGTAAATAACTTAATAGTGTCATGACATTCGTCTTCTACACAAGTTCGTAGGACTAATATTATTGCTCGAAGCAACCAGCAAATAATTAAGTATGCTTTCAGTTGGACCTTATTCTATTACCAACGGAGACCTGCACCAAAAAGTAAATTTGCATTCGCTAACAACTTGTTATCGACCACAGGTCGGGAACCACTGCTGGTAAGCAAAACAAAAAGAAATGTTTGCTACTAGGTTCTTTGCCTAGTCGCATTTATTCCCGTAAATCGTAGGCTAAAAGCATTTGAAAGAAAATTTCAATTTATCGCATATAACGAAATTTACATACCCGTTTTTGTAATTATACATAACATATCATTAGAAGCTTTAAAGTTTTGACCTCTGCCTATTATGAAATAGTTTACGGTGCTTTTTATTTCAAATCCAAACTCGTGTGTAGGTTATTTCTTACGAAAGTACTCAACTTTGCCACCGACACCGACACCGAATAAATTATGTATTCAGTGATACAGTCAATATAAATAAGTTGGGGCTATCTCGAAATTTATAAATACGTATCTAGGAAAATAATTGTGATGCCGATATCAATTACGTATTGCTTGCAAACGCGGGAAAATTGGCAGACACATCAATAGTTGACTCTAGAATGTATTGGCAGGCCGCGTTTAACTAGCTTTATATATTACTAGCTCATGCCCGCAGCTTCGCTCGCGTTAAATTCGGGGTAACACGGAAGATATCCGAAAAAAAATAAGGCAGGTATTTTTCGTTGGTAAAAAGTCTGTGTACCGATTTTTAGCTTCCTAACTTGAAAACTGCGAAAAGTCCCATATAAAATTTCACCCACTCTTTTAAGGGTTTGGGGGCAGATTAAAAAAAAATTATGTGCGATTTTTTTGTTAGTCGCAAATAGTCCGCATACCAATTTTTAGCTTTCTACCTTGAAAATTGCGGAATGCTTCATACAAACTTCTACCCCCCATTTTAGGGAAGTGGGGGGTTCGAAAGAGAAAAAATTTAACCTATATCACTCTCCATCTTCTCAACTATCTCCACTTAAAAAATCACGTCAATTCGTCACTCCGTTTTGCCGTGAAAGACGGACAAACAAACACACACATACACTTTCCCATTTATAATATTAGTATGGATAAATACACCAATAATGTGTCGTCGCCGAGTACCAAAAACTTTGACGAGCCGCGTTTAGCTCCAGATTGATTGAAATATTAATTGCCGTATGATTCAAAGGGGGCACGTATATTACATTAAAGTCAGCTACAGTACAATTGTGATCGAAGCTCCGGTGTAGGGCTCTCGTAGTCCGCAGAGGGCCGCATAAGTAGACCGGAGTGCGCTTCATGGGTTCTATGGAAACTACAGTTAAAACGCCTTATATTAATATTAGGCGAGACGCACACATACAATAGTATTGACAATAATGTTAATTGACAATAAAGATCAATATGGCAATGTACGTCGTACACACACAATATTATTGACAATATTGACCTTATCTTTACAAATAAATAAAATTAAAGTGTCTGTTTGTGATGTGAAAATAACAAGTTTTTACTAAATGGGTATGAATCTATATTATATCGGGTACCAATAACAAAAACACAATTCAATTTTTTTTTGTCTGTCTGTCTGTTTGTTCCCGCTAATCTCCGCAAGGGCTGGACCGATTTTGACGGGACTTTCAGTTAATAGATAGCTAATTATATAAGATATATACATAGGCTATTTTATATCAAGATCGGTCCAGCCAAAAAAAATCAGCTGTTCCATACAAATGTTCAACATTCACTGAACCTAGATGTATGGAACAACTGATTTGTTTTTTGCGATTTCAAAGTTGGTCCGGTGTTAAAGTTGTTCAGTTTGCTTGTCTGAACAAGCACACAAAATTTTTTTGATAATTAAAAAACCGTTGTTTATTTAGTTTGTGCCTCTTTTCAGTTTAAAAACGGTAAATATTTTTAATTTCACTCAGTGAACTTTATTGCTTTACTTCAAATTCTAGCATACTTTTACTTACTACTGATCTTATATTAATCTCATATATTTCTTATGTCGAGCACCGCACTGGGCCAGCGTGGTTGACTAAGGCCTAAACACCCCAAACTAAGGGTAGGCTCGAGCCCCTCGGTGGGGACGTATATGAGCTGTGATTATAACTTATATCGAGGGAGCGTCGGCGGCGCTGTGGTCTCGGCACTTGCCTTCCAATCGGGAGGTCCGGAGTTCGAGATCACCATGTACCGATGTGTTTTTCGTTTTTCGAATTTCATATGTACATTTGTCTGACGCTCCTACGGTAAAGGAATACATCGTGAGGCAACCTGTATACATCTGCGAAGAAATTAAAAGGTTTGTGCAGTCGACCAATCCGCACTGGGCCAATGTAGCTGACTAAGGCCTAAAACACCCTAACTTGTATAAGGATGAAGCTTTTTACCAGTGAGAGAATTAGTGTGGAGTGGTTATAAGATCCGTTACACCATCGTGAAATGAGGGTACGGTACCGACATCAAACAGAAACTTTAAGACGTGAAGCTACTTAATGAGCCCCTTGCTCATCAATCAAAAGTTAATCAATGAAGCTGCACATTATCAATGATGATGATTATATGAACAGAGTATCATATCACTTACACAAATGTGTACCGAGTCTCCCCAGATATGTTGAGGTTAGTAAATCAACAATTTTTGTAATCTTGATGTAGTTATCCTAGAATAAGTATTTTAAAATTATTAAACGGGTTATTTTCATTAAATTAATTAAATAAAATCTGTAGTATAAATAAATGAAATATTAACTCAAATATTCACGAAAATATTCTTCTACATTTACAGAAACACTACACACCCGCCATGATGAAACCTTTCAAGTGCCTTTCAATACGTAATCCGTGTACGTAATAAATAATAGATGTCATTGTGATACGCGGTCTACGCGTAGCTTTCATAGACTACAATTTTTTTAGTTTTAAATAAGATCAGGTGGGTGATTTTGTAACTTATATACGTATAGATTTGATAATTCCTTTTCATTAAAACTGATTTTTAATATGTTTAACAGTCTGTAACGTCGTCGTCTGAGTGATCTTGGTATATTTGTTGAATAAATCAACCAATAGTTATAGCTAATGAGCATAGTTCCACTTTTCCGTATTAAGTCATCGATTTACGATCAATCGATGAGTTACAAAATCAGGTGCCCTATTTTTAAATCATTCGTCTGGCGTCGAGCGCACATCGAGCGTCGTCTGTGCTAGAGAATTCGCATTGATATATTCGAAAAACCACATAAACTTGTACGAGGAATTTTATATTCATATATATATATCTATGGTGGTATGCTTTAGTCCTACTCTACCCCAGTGGTAGTGCCAGGGGTATGGTGGGTCCGGAGGACTAGGTTCCTATGGACTTCCGTTTTATTTACGATGAAGGTCAATAGAAAATTACGACGAAAATCAATATTATTTTAATTTTCGCCGAAAACAAATCGAAAACCAGTAGAAATCTAATACAAAAGACGAATGATTCAAAATAGAGCCCCAGATACCCTACCGCCCACAAGCTACCGCCTAACTCATAGCGATTCACTATTAGCTAATTTTAATGTCATAAGTGACATTAGAACAATAGTCACAGGTGATATTAGGATGATAGTGATTGCATCACTATGAGTTAGGCGGTAGCCTCCCAGCAGGCCTATTATGGATCTTTCATCCTATGACATAGTATAGGGGAGAGTTGGTTATATCGTACTGCCATTTTAATAAATACTAAATTTCCCACTTAATGGGTAATTTTTTGTACACTGGCAACACCAAATCGTGCCCCTGCGCCTCAGAAGAATTTTTTCTACACTGGCAACACCAAATCGTGCCCCTGCGCCTCAGAAGAATAGCTGTAGTGATTGTTCTGAGCCCTGCGCAATCCCTCGCCACCCGCCATTTGCAATTGATGTGAGTTGACAACTGTGCGCGTGAGTGAAAAAAACATTTTTTGTGAAGTTAATGCAAATTTTGTCGTAAATTCGTAAACAAGGTAAGCTATAGATACACAGTTTTCTTTATTCTATTACAATTTTATACTAGACTAGCTTTCCGCTCGCGACTTCGTCCGCGTTATTTTTGTTTTCCTTTGGGAATTTCTTTTCCCATAGGACCCTATGTCCTTCCCCTGGTCTCGAACTATCCCTATACCAAGTTTCATCAAAATCGATTCATCAGTTTCGAAGCCTATTCAATACAAACAAACAATCAAATCTTTCCCCTTTATTATATTAGTATAGATTAATGGTGGTTTTGTTGCGTGTCTAAGTTTTGAGGTTATGCCGGACTGTTGCTTTTTTTTTAAATGGCCTCGTTGAGATGTTGAGATAAAGAAGTCATGAAATGCCTCATTTCGTATTATCGATCTCCAATGATATCATCACTATGACATAATTTCAATGATGTCATGATGATATAATGAACGAATGATCAAAAATCTGACCGAAAATCTTGTTTTTCGTGTTGCACTATAATGTCAAATTGATATCATTTGAAACCATGAGATCGGTAATAGGCTTGCTGGTTTACAGTAGCTTATGCAGTTACTCTTAAAAATTACTGTACAGTATCTCCATCAAAGAACAAGTTTTTTTTTCTTATACAACTAAGTTGGCAAACAAGCTTATTGCTCACCTGACGGTAAGTGGTAACAGTTACCTATAGTAGGTGCATGTGGCTCTTGTTAGGTTCGCGACAAATCTGCAACCCCCACAAGAACCACAGTATACGTTACCAACTTGTGATGTAAGATGTAATGTCACGGTACCCAGTAATTTGACTGCCATATTTTACCCTTCAAACTAGAACAAAGCAATGCAAGCACTGCTGCTTTGTGACAGAGATACCCAAGCAGGCAACACTGGTACAGACTCTTCCTCCGGTGTCGGCATTAAACTCGGCCCTAATACTCTCTGGGCTGCTCCCATTGGATCTCGGGATCAAGGAAGCAGCCTGGCTTTACGAAATAAAGAATGGACACCGTTCGCCAGAGTACCGCATCCAGCGACGCACAAGCGTCAGGACTTCAGACTGATTGAGAACGGTGCAAAACTCGCCCGGAGAGCAAATTACGGATCCCAGGTATTCACAGATGGCAGTAGAATAGAGGGGAAGGTCGGTGCCGCGATAACATTCTGAAACAATGGCATGGAGACCACGACCGGCTCAAACTGGAGGGGCTCTGCACGGTTTTCCAAGCCGAGCTACTGGCGCTGACAAAGGCGACAGCCATAAAGCACGTAAGTCCGGCGGAGTCTACACCATATACAGCGATTCCAGATTCGCGCTAGAGACGATTACCCGTGGCCTTTCCCTCCATCCTCTCGCGGTGGAGTCCAGAAACAACATCAGAGAAGCGACCATAAATGGTAACACTATCCACTTATTCTGGATCAAAGCCCACGCGGGGATGGAGGGAAGCGAGCGGGCGGACGAGCTTGCGAAAGAAGCTGCGCTTAGGATGAAGACGAAACCGGACTACGACGAATGCCCGGTGTCATACCGCTACCCTGTTGACTGACGCTCATTTTCTTGAAGGTACTCGAATTCGTACTAAACTACTATTACTTAAATGCAATGAAATAATCACATTAAGGTTGAATAACTAAAAGTAGGAAACTACGAGTGTATACAGGGTGTCCCAAAAAATAGTGTCAAGCGTAAGTCCAGAGTTAGAGCACCTCTTGGAGTACCCGAATCACCCCCATGTATGTTCCGCGATTATTCGTAGTTTTCGAGTAATAATTTTTTTTTTAATTTTTGAAAATAATGATCCAAAGAACTTAAAAATTTTAAATAAAAAAAAGTAGAACATATTTTAATGTTTTTCTTTTTGCCACTGAATCATCTTTAGTGCTTCTTTTATGTCTAAAATAATCAGCTTCGTAACTTTAGTGGAAATTTAGAAAACAGTAGTGTAAAGTCAAAATTTGAATGTTAGTGAATAATTACTTAAAAATTCATCTTTAAATTAAAAATCTAAACAGGCGAATTCATGGTTTCTAAGTATGTGTAACAACTTATCTAGACCCTCTGCTTTCATAATAATTTTAAAAAAGAAGTACTTAATAGGGCTAGTTTGGCTTAAATCGGCCATCAAAGACAGCGAGGTGAAAATTTCATAAAATTTACCAAATTCCTATCAGATGATAAAAAAAAATATCTGGTCTTTTTATAATTTCTAAGGTTCAGATTAATTACAATTTAGCAAAAATTAACTACATGAAACCCATATTTAAATATTTTTCTCGCGGATCACATCGGTTGTAGTGTTGGATGTAACGCAGTACTTACCTGCAAAAAAATTGCCCGAGTGAGAGGATATGAAAGAGACCGCATTATTGCTATCTCTCTCACTCTCATTGGCGAAATGGATAACTGTAACTGAGGAATGCTATTCTTTGTGACAAGGGGATGAGGCGGGGGGTGTAGTCCGAGCGCCTATTGTGTTCTGGCGCCAGTCGTTTGCCTGCTTTTGTTTGCGCCTTACGTACGATACGCTCATTTGTGATTATTTGACGAACTTTGCTTTCTTTACGGACCTTGAGTGCGATTACGATTTGGTTTTGTGTGAATACAGGATTTTGACAAATTTGGCATTCTTAACGGACTTTTCAAGCTCTTCATTTTGTGATGTCTTTTTCATCGCAAGAATATGCTCTTATGCATTACTTTTATGGATATGCAAGAGGAAATGCTTCTGAAGCAACCAGGTTGTTCCGGCAGCAAGTACAAAATGGAGGTGGACCTCAGCCTGAAACTTGGCCTGATCATCGCATGATTTTAAGAGTACATAACCCTTACATGGAAGGACGCCTACCAGGTAGAAGATCGGGGCGCCCATCTGAAATGAGTGACCCAGATACTGTCCAATCAGTGGTCGAAGAAGTGGTGAGAGATCCATCAGTTAGTGTAAGAACAATAGAACGTCGAATCGGAATTCCGAAATCACAAGCACATCGAATACTTAATCAAGAGCGTTTTCACCCATATCACATCCAGAAAGTTCAGCAGCTCAAGCCCGCAGACTACCCGAGAAGGGTGGCATTTTGTCAGGAAATGTTATGGAGACAAGCTGAAAACGAAAATTTCTTTAAAAATATTCTATGGACTGATGAATCACATTTTAAGCGATGTGGGGTGTTTAATGCGCATAACTACTATTCGTGGAGTATTGAAAATCCACACCTCACAAGGGAATCTAATTTCCAAGAACAATTTAGTATCAATTTGTGGTCAGGCATCCTAAACGGACAGCTGATTGGTCCGTTCGAACTACCGGACCGACTGAACAGCGAGGCCTACTTGCAATTTCTACGACGTGATCTCGGCGTCTTATTAGAAGATGTAGACCTATTAACGCGGAGAAATATGATTTTTCAAAACGACGGCGCTCCATGCCATTTTGCTAGAAATATTAGACAACATTTGTCTGAAACATTTCCAGGCAGATGGATCGGTCGTGGAGGGCCCATTGCGTGGCCGCCACGGTCCCCCGACTTGAACCCCATAGATTTTTTCGTCTGGGGATACTACAAGGAATTAGTATACGCCAAGGACATTACAAACGTCACAGTGTTAAGAACAAAATTAAGACAAGCGGAAGAAACAATAAAAAACAACAGAATTGCATTTATAAATTTAGAAGAAAACTTTTTTAGACGATGTAGAATATGTATTGAGCACGAAGGTCGTCATTTTGAAAAGGAGATGTTTCAATTTCGGCCATGAACATGTACAGTACATTAAAAAATGTAAAAAAATGAATAAAACTACTACAAATTACATTGCCTGATATTTTCAGCCGTTAAACCGTGTACAAAAATATTTTATAGCATCCAAATAAAACCAAACCTGGCAATAAAGGATGCCATACTGTTTCTGTAATCTGTGGCTGTGTTCTGTGAATAAGCGCGAGTACACACGACCGACAATCAGTAACCGATTTTTTGTGTGGTAACGTATACATTTACGAACGTTCCATTTTTCATCGATAATCGGGGTGGCTGCGATACACCGATATTTTTATGACCGACTTTTTGTAGTTCGCGTGCGTTGCAACGTAAAAATCCATGTCTCATTTTCCACCGTCAATAAATCGGTCACCGATAGTCGGTCGAGTGCGAACGCGCCAAGTCTGTCAGTGATATATTTCTTGACCTAATGACCTGTTATTTATTATTTTGGACTTTTTTATGCTGCTAACTTGTTTACAACATAATTAACAAATTGCCATAAAAGGGGATCAAAAAAAAACTTGTTTACCACGGCTTAAGGCTTATTTCAACGAACTACGATATAGCTCTAGCGACTTGGATTTTGACGATTATCATCATTTCCTTTAGCTTTTAGAACGGTGAGTGTTCTTGTGTAAATGTATAAAAAAGTTAACAAATACTTGACCACAATAGTTTCAAAACGTATTTAAGTTTTATCTTAACGATTTAATTGCGATTTCAAATAAATATTTATTACTCTTTTTAGTTCATGTACATAATAGATATTAAAGTTTAATATTGGTGGGGAGTTTAACGATAACTACTACATGTGTGTTTATTTTCAGGCTCACAATAACTCGCTGTGTGAATTGTGACTCCCTTTTCAACGAAAATGGTAACCAACATCTTTATCTTCTGACTGATATTGGAGCAGAATTAGTTTCCATCATAGAGCAAAAAATGGGTCATGAGGTAATTAGTGTTTACTAATCACCCTTAATTTTTCACAATATGTATAATATTAAAGTGTATCTGAAAAAATGGTTCTTGTTTTTTTAATATGACATTGCTTCATTCTTTTATTTTTAGATCGATCTTGCTGGTGTTTTGTCTGAAAACTGTTTTAATTCGGCATTACAAGAATTGCAGACTGTATCAACAACATCTCACACACATCAATTGCCTGAAGTGCAGTCTGCACCAGTATATCATGACACATATGTTTGTGTTTGGTGCAGGTCAGTCATCATATCAGAGAAGAACTCGATTCTCTTTTAAGAAGGCCCAGAGAGAAATGAAATCACTTCAAGGATATATCCTATAGTGGTCAGTTGACTTATGATAGCATTGCCTACAATTCTTTACAAGATGTCACACATGATGTGGAATATAATAGCATCAAGAATTTTTCCCAGAGAGGTATGGGGTAATTTAAAAAAATCATGCATGCATGAGTGATTTAAAAATTCATGGAATATTGTTTTGATCTGAATTTGTTTTTTGTATTTCTTTAGATAGCAGAGTTTGCTATGCATGCTGGGTGTCTGCTCAGCGGAATGCTCATCAACAGACTGTCCAAGACGAACAGGGTGACTAGAGTCCACTACAATAAGATCAAAATAGGAATAATTGTGTCTGGTGCAGGTCTTCATTGATTTGAAGGCGTACACATTTATTGCGACCTGGACCTGAGACAGATTAAATTGCCACAACGATTTTTCCTAGAGAGGTAACACAGTTTAATTTAGTCTAACCAAAACACTAACATTGCCAAATAACTAAAGAAACACTGTGTTATTAAGGAATGTCATTTATTTCACAGATAGAAGATAATGCACTTGCAAGTAGTGAGTCTTGGACCCAAGCTCAACAAAATATACTTCTTCACAATGTGGCACAGGAGGACAATATACCCACAGATTATATTGATTTGGATGAGTTCACACATACGCCTGATTCCAGTAGCCAGTGTTTTATTCCTGGGTGTAAAGACCGGAAGATTAAATGTTCCAGATTATTTAAGAAAGAGAGTTGACCACAAATAAAATATTTATTACTAAAACTGCTAGACTGTGCCGAACATCAGTCAGAGTATAATTGGAACATTTTGGATGAACATATATTAAGTATCTAAGGGGGTAGATACTTAACTTTAAAATTGCCTCCAAAGTATTTTTACTAAAAGAATTACTAAATATAATATGTTCATCCAAAATGTTCCAATTATAATATGCAATAGAATTTTGAAAATATTGATTTGATGAGTGACAGTATTTTGGTACTTTGGGTGGGCTCGGCATCATTTCTAGATAGAATATTAATAAATGAAATAGAATAAACATTTTTAAAACAGTGTTTTATTTATCAGACTGAACCCTAACACCTTACACACTTTTAACTACACTTAAAAGGCAATCACTCGACTTCAACTTTAAACCTTCCCAATAACACAGGACATGCAAACAACTTTTAACAAAACTGAATATAATCAACACAATCTGCCTGTTGTGTACCATATTATTATAATATAAGGCTTCTTTAGCATTCACATACTTCAATTAGAACTTTGGTTATTGGGTTCAAGTTATGCACTAAAAATAGATTTAAGTACACTTTTCTGAGTGCTGGATGATTACTTGATCTTTTACAGTTTTGCGCTATAACTTTTAATAGAAGCACAAGCTGCTTTTCTGTAGACATATTGGCTAAGGTGGTTTTGAATAACTAGTCCAATTTCATCATAAACACTTTTTACTACACTTGAAAGGCAATCACTCGACTTCAACTTTTAACCTTCCCAATGACACAGGACATGCAAGCCACTTTTAACAAAACATTCAATATAATCAACACAATCTGCCTATTGTGTACCATATAATATAATGCTTCTTTAGCGTTCACTTACTTCACTTGGAAGTTTGGTTATTGGCTTTTGGTTATGCAGTATAAATAGGTCTAAGTTCACTTTTCTGAGTGTTGGGTGATTACTTGATCTTTTGCAGTTTTGCACTAAAACTTAATAGAAGCTCAAGCTGCTTTTTCGTTCACATATCGTACGGTAGTTTCGTATTCGTAATAGTCACAAGAACTGTTTCCGTTCCGTTGATATAGGTATTGATAATTAATTGTATCTATTTACGTTCAATTCAATTCAATTATAAGAATACGGAATTGTTTGTAAACTCCGTAGTGTCGTGTGTGTGTTAGTTTTTTTTTATTTTCCAATTATTTTTTGACGTTACAGTGTTGCCATTATATTGATGTTATAAATCTGTCATTGATCATCAAAAAGTATAATGTACACGAAAACAACAAAAAAATAACAAAAATTAATTGCAAAGTAATGTTTTATTTTTATTTCCCTAGCATAAAAACCACTGTACATACTCATAGCCGGGACTCCATACAAACCTGAAACATCTCCTTTCTTTAAGCGATCGAATAATAAATACTTTGAAAATAATGTTTTGTTTCATTTATTAAGTTATAATAAACCTTCAAAGGTTATTAAAGATGGCAGCAGGAACAGTTATTTTTGACCTTCAAATAATAAATTTTTAGCTTTTCTACAATCATTTTTGGTTTATTAATAAATAATTGGAATTTTAAAAAAAATTATTCAGAAGTCGAGTTTTATGAAATTTTCACCTTGCTGTCTTTGATGGCCGATTTAAGCCAAAGTAGTCCTATTAAGTACTTTTTTTTTAAATTATTATGAAAGCAGAGAGTCTAGAGAAGTTTTTACACATACTTAGAAACCATGAATTCGCCTGTTTAGATTTTTAATTTAAAGATGAATTTTTAAGTAATTATTCACTAACATTCAAATTTTGACTTTACACTACTGTTTTCTAAATTTTCACTAAAGTTACGAAGCTGATTATTTTAGACATAAAAGAAGCACTAAAGATAATTCAGTAGCATAAAGAAAAACATTAAAATATGTTCAACTTTTTTTTATTAAAAATTTTTAAGTTCTTTAGATCAAAATTTTCAAAAAGTCAGAAAAAAAATTATTACTCTAAAACTACGAATAATCGCGGAACATACATGGGGGTGATTCGGGTACTCCAAGAGGTGCTCTAACTCTGGACTTTCGCTTGACACTATTTTTTGGGACACCCTGTATGTGTCTTATTTAAAAAAAAAGTGAAAAAATAATTTTTATAAGCTTTAATGCTAAGTTGCTCAAGCGTGTTCATTTATAATACATCAGAAACAATGCATAAAAGTCTCTCAGTACAAATAGAAATACGATTTTATTCATTGCAACAATAAAGTTCCTCATTTGCAGAGCAATACACAGCTCAAACACTTTTGCAACACAAAGAAACATGTTGAAGTTACGAACGAGTAGAGAAACATTCTATTTTATCAAGCGACGCAATGTTCAAAGGATTTTCATGTAAGCTTGTGAGCTTAGTACCTGTGTATGTCTCAGAGAACAAACGAAAAGCTGCTATTTCATAATGTTCTGTCGAAAGTTGATAGGACAGTGCCAGTGGTGGAAAATACAAGTTCCCGCTTTGTGATAAACGTGCTCTCTGAATTGTTTACACATGCAGAACAATTTCACATTCCGCTCAACAAAAAAATGCAGCTGTAAATATCAGACTACCCTACTGTAAAGACTGACGTTCTTATAATGTATTATTAGCATGAAAGGGATTAGAGGACCACGCTCGACCCACAAAGTGATTGCGAAAAGTTTTCTTTGTGTGTCGAGAATACGATTAGGCGGAAACTCCCAGTATTTTTAGTGGGTACATCTCGAATACAGAGGCGAGTTCCACATAACCACAGGCGAGCCCCACTCCGTCAGCTGATTTTATTTTCGAGGTTTCAAGATTTGTCCCATAGTAAAAGTTGTTCATTTTGCTTGTCTGAACAAGCACGCAAAATTTGGCTCCTGCTTAAAAAGTGACCCTGAATATGAACATGAATGTAGACGAAAACAAGGTGAGCAAGAAAAGACCCAAAAAAGTAAGATGGATTGCGGGAGGAAAAGTATGCATGCAAAGGATGGAAGTAGAAAACGTGATCTATTCCCCAAAATGACTCTTTGGAAAAGTGAGACTTTTGCCCAAAGGTGTGTTGCGCCAACCGCATAAAAAAATGGATTCTTACAATTAAACAGGGTGATAATAAGTATGTTAGTTTATTTAGTACGGAAATTGTGACAACTACATTAGTATTTGGCTACTAAAATCCGCCCTCAATTTACGAGTATTCGGACATGAATGTAACATTTCACTTTTTGAAATTTTATTCAATTTTATTTTAAATTCTCATATAACAATGCTCGATTTTTCTCGAACCAACGGTGCCCTAACGGTTTCACTCGACAATAGCGTAGAAATGCATTTTTAAATAAGAGGTCTTCACAGTTTGTCCAGGCGCTGTTGAACCCAACTAACGACTTTTTTCTATACTGCCATTCCTATTTCTACGGCGTTTTGCTGATTTAAAAGTTGTTTGTGCTCGGTTGTTATTCGAACACAATGCTGGACCATTTATTGTTATTAGTTTTTGAAACAGCACAGGATACGAATATCTGTATATAACGTAACTACATAGGTAAAATACTCAACACGTAAATGTCAATTCAATTATTAGGTACACCTAACAACTGTTTTTAAGAATATTGTCTCGAAGTCATTATGGTCATTTTTAATGTTGATAAATTTTTCTTTTACAAGTAATGTTTAGGGCGTTTCCCTACAGTATCAGCCGATGGACTCGACCGGCGTAAAAAAAATTGTTGACGTTGGATCCATCCCACAAAACCTGATGGATCAAAATGCAGGCTCGTGTCTATTGGTGCAAAACAATGTTAAAAAAATACAACAGTGGTTCGTCAAAAACTTTGCCCGATTTGATATAATGACTAGTGCTTACGCCAAATATTTTTGAATCCTACCTTACCTTTTTGTCAAGACAATATACGTACGTTGCCCCTGCAACCGTAAACGACAGTAAACGTTATCATAATATTATTAACTAACCCAAAAACCTTATTCATCAACAGCTCATGTGCCCAGCCGAGAGGCTCGAGCCAACCCTATACTAGGGCAATAAGGCCTTAGTCAACCACATTGGCCAAGTGCGGGTTGATCCACTTCACACACAGCCTGTTAAGAAATTTTTTCTTCACAGGTGTGTGCAGGTTTCCTCACGATGTTTTCCTTCACCGTAAAAGCGTCGAATAAACGTACGTAAAATTCATGGCCGATTGGAAGGCGACGTCCTTACGCACTACGCCATCGACCCTTAAACGCCTCAGACGCCTTATGTATCTCCTAACACTTTTCTTTTCTAATCGGGTTCAAAAACCTTATTACTTGGAAATAAACAGTGATTTTGGTAACGATGTTTTTTTTTTATCTGCACAAAAGTCGTGTTTACGCTTATTATGCCTAACAGGTAGTGCAACATAGCTTCATTGTTTTAAATAAGTCAGGTTGAATCAATAAATTAGCCAATTAGCAAATCATCTTAGCCAATTGCTTAAAAAGATAGAACTACTTTTAATTTTGTTATTTCAACATTACAGACAAAGATATCATAAAACTGTACATTACAATTTCTGCACACTTACACTTACCGCGACCAATCACGCGGACTGTAGTATTAGTCAAGTCATAATACTTACAACCCTATTGAATATGTTGAAAGATTGTTGTTACGTTTAGTGACATATCTCAGAAAGATGCGATTACAAATATACGCAGAATCGTTCATGCATAATGAGCTATAACTACGCACAAATAATTCATTTTAAAAATAAGAACGCAGAAATCTAAATCCTCAATTTGTAGCGGTCTGCGTGTCCTATATCTGAGAAACCTCTTGGAGTACTCCAACACTTTCCTCGTTTACAACATAAATTCAAAGCAGCTCAAACTAGTTGACACTTTTGAATATATTGCATACGTGAAGATTTATAATAATAACACGAGGAGAAATATTTAACGAGTTCGAGGCAACTTTAATATAGTGTGCTGAAGTTACCGTACCGTACTGTACAACCTTACATTTTGCTATAGGTGGGCCAATTGCCGGTACCTACGTCGACTAGGTTCCGTTAATACCAAAGCTCGGAGAGTACTATTCGGAGGGCATTAAACATTAAGGCTTCACTAGGCTGAGCGTCTGAATATTGCACGTAGGTGGCGTCGTGCGTGCGTAGTGCTTTGTGTCGGGATATCTTATTCTAATTAATACCTAAAGAATCTTTATTCTCGGGAACGCGTAGAAATATCAAACTGAAGCTGTACCCGGCATGTGTTGCAATTCCACGTAAATGCTAATTCTTTTTTTGCTAGGAACCCTCACGGGCGTTCCCAGAATACTCGTACCCTATCAAAGTTTCATTACAATCCGATGAATGGTTTCGGACTGCATAGAGTACTAACATACATACATTGATTTTTATATGGACTAGTGGGCCCGACAGACGTTGTGCTGCCAAATTACAGCGCCACCTACCGTGTCCAATTCTACGCATATTCCTTTTCTTCTTTCTTCTAAATTCTACGTATCGTTCGAGCCATTTATTAAGAGTTTTTGCGATTCATTTATCCTCACTAATATTATAAATGCGAAAGTAACTCTGTCTGTCTGTGTGTTATGCAATCACGCCTAAACTAACGAACCGATTTAGATGAAATTTGGTATAGATATAGTTCGAGTCCCAGAAAAGAACATAGCATAACTTTTATCGCATAAATCACCCCTTAAGGGGGAGAAAAGGAGGGTGGAAGTTTGTATGTGGAATCAATAACCGCTGAACCGATGTTTGGTATGGAGATTGTTTAAGTTGTGGGGAAGGATAAAAAATAGTTTTTCTCCGAAATCATTCCTTAAGGTTGTAAAGGGGGGTAGGGGGGGATTTGTAAAGAGAATCAATAAAAAAGGTCTTCCACGCGAACGAAGCTGCGGGCAAAAGCTTGTATATAATAAGAAGACGATAATCGGGCCTACGGTCTCTTTCAGCTGAGAAGTTGAAGCTTGTAAAGATAAAAGATATGACCGTTTATGTCCCTTATTAATCTCGCAAGTTTTGCGATCGCACAAGGGAATCAAAACCAATAGGTTAACCAAATAAGGTTCTTGCCAACATTTAGATATGATTTGATTCTAGAATCATGAAGTTTGGTAAGAACCAAGGTCTTTTAACACATGTTGAGGATGAAATCTGAAAACCGTAAATATGTACAAAGTAAGCCCCTCGTCGAGCTATACTGTTTGACCTTTGGACCGTGCTTATGTCGCTCGTAATAGTGGTGGTTTTCGTAGTGTAAATGTAAAGGTTGAATGGGAGCTTACTGTACAGTCGGCTTTAAAAGTAGATAAGCATTTTAGTACCATGTCACACCAACTATTAACAATACAATATAGGTGTGACTATACTAAAGAAAAGGAATAAGTGGTGTGACATGGTACTTGGGAAATAGGGGTAATTTGAACAAAAAAGCACTAAAACATTTTTGTTCTCATTTAAATAATTTCAAATAATAATGTTTACCCTTTCCTACCATAATCGTTTGTCACAACATGAAAATAATATTAGATACAAACTTAATTTGACATTAGATTTAATGACAAATTATTCGAAAAAATTCCATATTATTGACTTCAACAAACTGACATGTATTAAAAAGCTTATTTGACAGAAGATAGATTATATCTATCAACATTCTATAAAAACAATTAGCTATTTCGCTAAGATTTTATTTACAAACTTTAGCCAAAAACATAGCTATAAATTCTTTCTCTGACAATGCTTTTATTGAGCAGCCCACTCAAAGTACTGAAATTGCTCCTATTGAGCAATACTGTGGTAGTGAAATGACTGTCAGTAATGTTACTGATGATGTTTTTCATAAATCTTTAAATTAGGTAATGAGACAAAAGAGACATCCTCTTGCTTATCATTAGGTAGAAAAGATACTGAAAACTTTGTAAATGTATTGCAAAACCCATTTGAAAACAAAAATAAAGTAAATCTTATCAACCTGGTGCACCAGAACATTCAAGGAATTCTGGGCAAATTGTTACCATTCCACTTAAATGTAAACGCATGGAAAAAAAGAATATCACTGTTGTACCAAAGACTGCTGGTCGCTTAGAACGGCTTAAAAATAATATTGGTATTAAATTAAATTATATAGGTTATGAAGAAAATCCAAATAAATTATATGAATTTTTTTTTCATACATTTTGTTCTGAATTTCAAAATATTTTTATTCCAAAGACTATATCGGTTGATGGCACTTTAGCTTTTAGTGAATGGGCTACACCAGGTATTCACAAAAGCAGAATAAAACTTTTTGAACTTTACAATGAACGCTCATTCAATACTGTGATGAGTTTAAACTTTATGTAAAAACTTATTCCAAAGTGTTCAAAAAAGTGTGCAAGCTTGCTAAATGTAATTATTTAAGTTCAAAAATAAAAAACAGTAATAATAAAATTAAAATGACATGGAATATTATAAATAATGAAACTGGAAAAGCTAAAACTACTAATAATAAATATTGTTTGAATGTTGATGGTAAGAAGGTAACAGTTGACACAGAAGTAGCTGCAGAATTTGAAAAGTTCTTTACTGATATTCCAGTCTCAATCACAAAGTCTTTGGATTCATCCCCCGCTATTGCTGAATCTATAGTGAATGATCATGTTAAAGTTTGTAATGATAAATTCGAAGTTGTACACATTAGTGGAATTGATATAACAAAGTCATTTAAAACATTGAATAAAAAGAAAACTGCGGATCTGTGGGGAAATTCCGTTGATGTTACTAAATCCATAATTGATTGAAGTATTGGAGCTATTGTTAGCTCCAATACTTGCTAACATTTTTAATGATTGCATTGACTGTGGTGTATTTCCTGATCTAATGAAGATGAGTAAAATTATTCATTTACATAAATCTGGTAGCACATCAGACCCCAGTAATTTTAGACCTATCTCTGTGCTACCTACTTTTAGCAAAATTTTTGAAAAAATAAAATTGGACAAATGCAAAGTTATTTTAATAGGAATAATCTTCTACACTGCAAACAATTTGGTTTTAGGAGGGGTCGCTCAACAACCGATGCTGGTGTTGAGTTAATACAACATATATTCGAAGCCTGGGAGGACTCACATGATGTGTTAGGCATTTTTTGTGACTTGTCCAAGGCATTTGATTGCGTTTATCACGAAATCTTGATCAGAACATTACACCACTGTGGGTTTCGTGACATTGCACTAGATCTTCTAATCTATTATCTAAGTAGGAGGATTCAGAAAGTAGACATCAATGGAAAAAGGTTTCAAGGTTCTGCAGTTAAAATGGGAGTTCCGCAGAGTTCGATTCTTGGTCCTTTTCTATTTCTTATATATGTCAATAACCTCCCTGATTTTGTACAGGACAGACATGAGATGGTATTATTTGCAGATGATACTTAACTTTTATTTAAAATTAAAATAGGTGTGCAAATTAATGACGATGTAAATAATTCTATCTCAAAAATTTTTCATTGGTTTAATGTGAACAACCTGTCACTTAATGAAGGGAAAACAAAATGTATAAAATTTGTTTTACCCAATGTCAAAGAGGTTCACACCACTGTAAAAATAAAGGATGTTGACCCTGTGGACACCACAGTATTTCTTGGGATCACACTTGATTCTAAGCTGCAATGGGGCCCACATATCGATAAATTGTCAAAGATACTTAGTTCTGCAGCTCACGCTGTATGGAAAATACGTCAACTGACTGATGTTGATACAGCAAGACTTGTATACTTTTCTTACTTTCATAGTGTGATGTCGTATGGTATTTTGTTGTGGGGAAATGCTGCCGACATTCAGATTGTTTTTGTACTGCAGAAAAGGGCTATTCGAGCAATCTATAACTTTAAAATGAGAGATTCTTTGCGAGAAAAGTTCAAAGAAATTGGTATTATGACAGTAGCGTCGCAATATATTTATGAGAATCTAATATATGTTCGTAAGAATATTCATGTGTTTTGTAAAAATAGTGATATTCATTCAGTTAATACTAGACAAAAGAATATGTTAGCTTTACCAAATACCAGGCTCCAAAAAATTTATAATTCTTTTAGAGGCCTGTGTATACGTTTCTACAATAAAATCCCAAGTTGTATACAAGAACTTAGCTTAAACAAATTTAAAGTTGCAATCAAAGATGTACTTATTTAAAAAGCATATTATAAAGTGTCTGATTACATGAGGGACAAAAAAGCTTGGGTATGAACTCTCAATTCTAATATTTAACAATGTATTGCGTTTTGTTTCAAAGAAACGTTCAGTGAGAGCAATTTATGAGCTAAGTTCACGCACTTCTCTTAGAGATAACTTATATAATGTGAATTAACACATCTATTCTTGTAATGGAAGTTGAACCTAAACTTTTGCTTTGCCGTCAGCTTCCAATTGACGACTCTGTAACAAACCAAAATTGTAAACGGCGATTTAAAAGAGGAGATAAAAAATTTAGACCTTTCGAATTTCTTGCCTGTTCTTCTCGAGAAGGCTCTCCCAATTTCCGAACAGGTGTAGAGTCAACTTATTTTTTCATTCCTACTTGTATTTGCAGACATCTTGAGTATATTCAGGATGTATGTGCATACATCCTGAATATACTCAAGATACATACAAGTTTAATATTATTTCTTTAAATTAGATTGTTTTGCTATGTTTTGACGTCAATAAGTGCCTGTAAAGGCCTATGTTGAATAAAGATTTTTGAATTTTGAATTTGAATTTGAACTAAAATAGCCATCTCAGGCCGACCGCCGCCGATAAGAGATAAAGACGATCCAGCACACATCTCCGTTTCAATCAAACCAAACCACGGTTCTACATAGCTTCGGTGAAGAGACGCTACTTAATAAAAAAAATAAAAAAAAACTTTTTTAAATACAAGCTTTTAGTACTCGTCAATATCGTCAATAATACGAATCAAATGAGCTCAAACTCGATGGGGTTGTGTCGTTTTATTTCAGCTCAATCGGAAACCAGGAAGTGGGTCAAATTTAACTTGCAAGATTTAATTACAGACACCGGACAGGCGAAAGTAAATAAAAGCTTGAAAAATAATAAAAAAATAACAAGCTTGTAAAAAGTCTAGGTAGGTATACCAAATATTATTAATGTTGGTTCATCGGCTTAGGCGTATAAATGTAACAAATAGAGTTGCATCGCATTTAATAGTAGATTATAAACCAAGGGGATAAAACCGTGTCTTATCACAGATGTGTGTGGTGTGTTGCGAGCGCAACGAATGACCCGAGCGCGTCAAATAATAAAATCCTGATTTAAGACTTGAAGCCTGAGTGCAGCGAGGGATTTAAGATCACCCAAGACTATGACTGTTTATTCCCGAGGAAAATACTCTACTTTTCGCACCACCTGCGAGAAAATCGTAAAAAATACAACATTTATTCAAAATCATATTCATTTATTATTAAATAATTTATTATTATATTTCTGATAAAAGTCACCAAACTTTGGTTTCACATAAACGTGGCTCTATGTGTTCGGATCTCTTTGGTTTTTCAGCTTGGAAAAGTAAAACGTACTAATGTGAACAATATTAAAAGATTTAATTTTGTTTGATTTTGTAATATTCTAGTGTCTTTGCGAATTTTTGTGCATTTGTCGATTCAGAATCATTTTTTATTTCGCATAACAATATAAGATGAGTTTTCACATTATAAAATACTATAGCTGACCGTCTGCAACTTTGTTTGCATTATAACTAACTTTTCCCGTCAGATATTTCTTGTAGGAAAATTACTCTCTGTCCTTCCCCTGGTCTCGAACTATCCCTATACCAACTTTAATCAAAATCGGTTCAGTAGTTTCGAAGCCTATTCAATACAAACAATCAAATCTTTCCCCTTTATAATATTAGTATAGATAAAAATAAAGTACTTTTGGTGTTCCAAATATAAATTAATTCAATTCATAGACGAAGAAGGAAATTCAGTACAATATTTCTTCCGCTATATGGTTTAAGCGAAGCCACAAACCAAGAAATAAATATTCTATCCCTGTTTTTTAGAGGTTTTAAATGGCTTAATTTATGTTTTATTATATTGGATTTACATGCCACAGATTGTATAAGTTTTTAGCAGGTGGTGTGAAAAATATTCGTAAGTTTGCATAGTACTTACTTCTACGTTATCATAATGTCAATAGTCTACAACCATAACCAAGAATGAAAAGCAGTGAAAACAGAGCCATACAAAAGCTGAAAATGGTGAAAACGCTTCAAATTTGATTAACTTTTACATTAATTCATTAGAAACGGCGAAACATGTTCAAACATCGAATACAGGTGCAGAAGCTCTGCTGCGAATCTATATTTTTATTAATATTATAAAGCTTAAGAGTTTGTTTTTTTTTTGGTTGAACGCGCTCAGGAACTACTGATTCAAATTGAAAAATTATTTTTGTGTTGAATAGTCCATTTATCGAGGAAGGCTAAAGGCTATACGAGTATAACATCACGCTACGACTAATATCATCAATGAAAAATGTTACAAAAACGGGGAAAAAATGTACAACATGTTGCTATTTTCCGACATCCACGCGAACGAAGTCGCGGGCACAGCTAGTAAAAAAATAAAGAATAGTACAAACATTCACAAAGGGAATCAAAGAGCAACAGAAAAATGTTCGCTTATTTGACCGCGTGAAATGCAACGTCTACAATGGCGAAGTATGAACTCGTTAAAAACCAGTCAAATGAGAAGAAGACGGAGCTTTTTGCCACAATAGAAGATGAAGCTTTTTATTTACAGTCAATAAGGTGTTACACCGTAGTTTTTGTTGAGCTTGTTTGCGTCCACTGCAGCGAGGAGTCTTAATAAAATCAGTGTGAAAAGTATCGTAAAGAAATCGTTTTGTTATTTCTTCACCAGGTATATTTCATGTCATTGAACACAGACACAATAAATTGTAACAAAAAATCATACAATTTAGAAGGTTACACGCCTAGTAGTGCACTACCCAAGTACCTATATGTAAGTTTAACTACTACACTCAAAAACTACCGTAAGGATTTTTATGAAATTTTATACGAAATTTCTGGTTTTATACTACAAGAAATACTTTTCATTGGGCCTACATTCATCTTGTCGAAAACGGCAGTTTGTACTTAAGTCAATTATGCAATTCGCCTCTAATAGTGGTTTAAGAGTGGAGTGGTAGTTCTATAGTTTTCACAATTTCCACCAATAGTAGAAAACAAATTTACTAAAGTCTTCTAATATATATTATGTTACGTATAAGAGCCGAGTTTTAACTATAACTTGGTGCATCCTGCTGGATGCACCAAGTTATAGTGCATCCAGCAGGATGCTAAGAGGTTAGATTAGAAGTTCTAGCCAGTTAAAACTAGGTGCAACGTACTTCAATTTTTAGCTTTTTTAACATATACAGAGTAAAGCTTAATTATGCATAGGTGATATAAGAAACGATAAATAGAGCGTCGGTGGTACTGAGCCCCTAGTAAAATCGGGAGGCCCGCGATAGATCCTGCCATGATGTACCAATGTGTTTTTCGTTTCACGAATTTCATATGTACATTTATCTGATGCTCCTACGGTGAAGGAAAACATCGTGAGGAAACCTGCTTACACCTGCGAAGTAATTCAAAGGTTTGATTATTTATTTTATTATAAAATTATATTATATTATAAAACTGCTTGCAGTAAATATAGGAAGTACTTGATAAGGCAGAACATATTTTATTCATCAAAAAACGTTAGCTAGGTACATAATCAAGCCTTAGAGAGAAAAGCCAAAGCCCTAGCAGAAGCATTACTTTCCAACTAAATAAATGAAATTTTAACTTCCTTTAAAACAATATTAACACTTTAAGGCGAGTTTAATAACACCGTCGTTGCGGTAAAGAAAAGTAGAGGGTTCCATTTTTTTCCTCTGCAACAATGCAAGCATATTTTTATCCACTGAGGTTTCACAAGTTTTCAAGTGTTCTAGGTACGGATAGAAATTCAGTATTTTATTTCTCAGGGAGCTTAGGGTATTTAATTTCCAGTTGACAAACGCAGTCGGAAAAATTAAATGAATACTTTAAAAATAGCGATTCATTACCTCTCCAGATTTTCGCAATAAATCAATAAAATTGATTGGATTATAAAAAGTCTAAAGGTACATTTTCACAATAGCTCGATAACATCGGTTGGATTATAAAGAATCCCGAAGGTAAGGTAATTACCATCGCCACGGTGAACACAAAAGAATGGGTTTGTCTATGTGAATATTAGCAAAATTGTAGACGGGTGCGCCGGTGACGCACGCTCGGACAAACATGGGCCAATAAACCATTACTTTATTATAGCAACGCCCTTACAATCGTAGGGACTGTCAAACGTCATCTTTATGGTATTTGTACAGGGCACCAGGCTTTACAACGAGACGAAGCGCACACCGTGGAAACGAACCTAATAAATATTTTGCTACCATTCTGCGGGCAAACGCAATCCCCTCCTTCCCCCCGAGCACCAACGATTTTGCAAATTACTTCAATGCTTAAGAATATCAGCCACAAAACTCCTTCATAATGTAACCTTATGTGACTTAACCCTGCGTACTAGGACCCCCCGTTTTTACCCCACGTGCTTAACAATTATACTGTCGTTTTTTATAAATGAAACCAAGAAAACTTTTATTAACAGTGACTTTTTTAAAGCTGCGATCCTGAATACATACCCTATCAATCCGATATACCCTATCAAGCCGAAACCAAGATCGAGTGATCACTACTGCGCAACGGGTCGCGGGTTCGATTCCCGTATAGGAAAAATGTTTTGTATGGCCTACAGAAATTTGTTCCGGTCTGGGCGTATTTGCATGTGATATTCTATGTTTGTAACTGCACCCACGACACAGGAGAAAATCCTAGTGTGGGGCGACGTTTTTTAAAAAAAAGAAAACAAAACAAAATTGCTATTGTTAAATTGTCATAATATTATTGTAGTAATGGCGTCATTGAAAATACGAAATCGTTAAATATTTTTTTCTATTTCCCCAAACATTTTTTTCAAAGACCCATCGATTTGAATGCGGGGACTCAAAATTCATTTTACAATTTTGAACGTTTAATTTAATTACACCATAAGTTTTATACGACTGTGTTTAGCATAGGTAGGTTGCGGCTTGATAGAGTATGTAACGACCACTTTGTATAATATATTGTGAAAATTTAAAAATACAGAATTAATTAATAAACTCGAACACAAAAATCTTTATTCAATATAGACCTTTACAGGCACTTATTGACGTCAAAAAAACATAAAAAATCTTCAACCAAGAATCTAATTAACTAAATTATTTAATCCTTGTATGGACACACCAACCATAATTAAGATGTGTGCAAATACAAGTCAAATGAAAAAATAATTGGCTCTACACCTGTTATTGGGAGAGCCTTCTCGAGAAGAACAGGCAAGAAACTCGGAAGGTCTTGTATTTTTTGTCTCCTCTTTTAAAATGCCAACATTACGATATTATATTTCACAAACATTTTTATTTTTTTAAATAATACAGAAATGCCTGTCGGAGTGAGTGGAACAGTTACTCGAATGAAATTTATCCCATTATCACAAAGTGTTAACACCCTTTGAACGTCAATTATCACATTATTATTGTCAATCCCAAGCAGTTTTATCTGTCATATAATCAGACACTTTGTAATAAGCTTTTTTCATAAGTGATAGTGACTTAAAATTTATTCAAGCTAAGTGCTTTAATATTATTTGGGATTTTATTGTAGAAACGTACGCAAAGGCCTTTGAAAGAATTATTTTTTTTTTAAGCCTAGTATGTGGTAACGCTAACATATTCTTTTGTATAATAGATTATTTAAATCTGTATAACGACACAATTTGATAGCTATACGAAAACTAAGTATACAGAAACCTTTGATTCAGAGGTGTTAATTACTTTCCAGCGAGAACCTTTAAGGGTTAGCTGCAAATATAACTGTCCTTATCACGCCTCTGTGAAAAGATGTCAACAGATAGGGACTTCCAATCCCCGACTACGATCAAACTCGGGTGGGAACCGGTACTGCAATATAATAAGACTTGCGGCGGAAATTGAAAATGAATAGGCGCTGACCTTAGGGATGCCATTGATGTATATCGATATGAGGTTTAAAAGGAATAATTCGATAAAACAACGGGTGGCTTCGATGTAATGATTAGGCATTGTCGCGCATGAGTAGCTGATGTGTAAATTTTGTGCATATTGTTTAACTAATAATTCAGTTTATTAATCTATACTTACTTTACTTACTTACTTACAGAAGCTTATAAAGCTGAAGAGTTTGACTTATTATAAAGCTGAAGAGTTTGTTTGATTGTTTGTTTGTTTGATTGTTTGTTTGTTTGGTTGAACGCGCTAATCTCAGGAACTACTGATTCGAATTGAAAAATTATTTTTGTGTTGGATAGTCCATTTATCGAGGAAGGCTTTAGGCTATATAACATCACGCTACGACTAATAAGAGCTGAGCATCAATGAAAAATGTTGCAAAAGCGGGAAAAAATATATGGCGAAACGTAGTTCGCGGGCACAGCTAGTCGTTAAATATAACGATACTAGCTGTGCCCGCGAACTACGTTTCGCCTTGATTTATTTTTTCCCGACATCTTCAACAAATATCGTTAATGTACACAGAAATAAATACAAAAATATAACAAAATATATACTAAAACCTTCCTCGAGAATCACGCTATCGAGTGCTGAAAACCGCTTGAAAATCGGTGCAGTAGTTTTTGAGTTTATCGCGAACAGACAGACAGACGTGGCGGGGGACTCTGTTTTATAATATGTAAGGATTATGCAGATTTCTGACTCCAATAGATATAATCGAGTACAGAATGATCGATATGACCAAAGTTACAAAAATATGTATACATTGATTGACAGACTTTATTGACTTAACATTAAGGTAGAGTTGATAGAGTGTACATATTTTTGTAAATTTGACCGTATCGATCTTTTTGTACTCGAGTGTACATGTATACATGACGCCTATCATGACTATTCGCAATACACACGCGAGAAAAATGTTAATGCACATAATAATTCATACACCAACATCCTGTATTTGTCGACCTTCATTCACGAAGTTAAAGCGAATTTGCCATTCAGCCAAGCTGGGCAGCTTCGCAATTTCTCAAAGCAACAACTTCTCTTAAGGTCAAAGGACGACTGAAAAAATCAAAATGAATGTGGCTATTTAATTAATTATTTTATTATCGTAAAATATCACTGTTGAAATACACTTAGTAGCGCAACTAATACCACTTTTCTTGATTAGAACTTCTGACTATGTAATTTCATAAACATGTGTTTCAAAATACAATAAATTTCTGACTGGTGATCAATTTATTGATACTCAGACTATAATTGTTGAAGACTTTAGGTGACGCTCGCTTCCACCTTCGGCCTTATCATCACTTTCCATCAGGTAAGAGAAAGGACAAGAGCTTCCCTGTCGTATCTAAAAAAATATCAAAACGTTCTAGTTAAGACTGTGATTGTTAAAAGAGTAAAAAAATAAATAGTCTTCTTGTGATTATGCCTGTAGTAAGTTGCCCTCAAGAGATGTTTTCATTTCGAGAAATTGCATTTTATCAAAGTTGCCCTTTAGCGAATGAAGCTTTTGACAGAAAACTTCTGTCAAAGACAGTTCCATAAAATTTTATTACTAGGCAACTCGTGCTAAATGAATCCTTTTAGCAAAACAAGCTCGGAGAGCTTTGAAACCGTAGTCTGTTAACTTAACGGTTACAATTGCTTTGATAATAAAACATTGTATTCAAATATTATGCTCCTATACTTTGACTTTGACAATGGCAAAATGAAAGAAAGAAATGAAAGAAAATTCTCATTCTGTGGAAATTGTAGGTGTATGTACATGAATCACTATGCAATTACTAGTAAGTTAATAGAGTGGCAAATATCACTTACCTTCAAATGAGTTAATTTTTTCATACTGAGCACAAGTACGTAAGTAGTAATACGGATAATATTGAGTACGAGAATACGCGAAAGTGGATAAAAAGGTGATGGGATAGTGTAATAATTTCATCTATATGTCGTACGAATATAATAAACTTTATACTCACGCTTATTTATTAAAAACACAGCCCAGAAGTAATATAATAAACTTTATACTCACGCTTATTTATTAAAAACACAGCCCAGAAGTAATATAATAAACTTTATACTCACGCTTATTTATTAAAAACACAGCCCAGAAGTAATATAATAAACTTTATACTCACGCTTATTTATTAAAAACACAGCCCAGAAGTAATTTGAAATCAGCAACCCATTTACTCTCGCCACAATATGCCTGAAAAGATAAAATATAATACAGTTTCATTGATTCTACAACACTACCTCGTAAAGTGAAAGTCAAAAAAGTAGGTAAGGGTACATGAGACTAGAAAATATAAATAAAATCAATAAACTGTGCGCGTTGCTATCAATCCCTCAAATCGAGCGCACGAGCGAACCACTCTAACCGTAAAATTCCAAATTTGAATTCTGTAAAGCTATTGGTGGCGCGCACCTTCAGCCCGCGTCCGCGCCCCTGATTGGTTCTTCATAGACTGATATAATTTAAATATTGTCACCTCGACGGGATGTCGCCTTGCAGCAATTTTCTTTGCGAGGGGACGTTATCTAATTTTCGCAAGTCTGATACATTAATAAACAGATATTAGATAGTATCGTGCGTTGAATCGCATATTATATATTATATAGGAATATGGCAATTTCTCAAACGGTTGAATGTGACATTTTAGGAAGTTTTATATTTTTTGTTTTTAAAGATGTAATCGGATGTTCCATAATGGCTATAAGATGAGACGTGCATAGCAACAAAAGCCAATCTGACTTTGATGCAGCCATAATCGAAACGATTGTTCAGTTAAGATGCAATATGGGTAACACAATGGCATTAAAGAGGCAGCTATTACTTGTCACAATATATTTAAGAATAGATGACGTGCAATATGCCTACCGACTATAAATGGACGAAATTTTGGTATACGACTTTGACAAAAACTAATACTGCATACTCATTAGATTTTTTTAAATGAATTTTTATAGCCGGGAATCGAACACGCTGGGTTTGGACATCCTGCATTATTACACCAATAAAGTCAACCAATCAATACCTTATAAATATTAAATGTAAGGATCAAATTCTCGGAAGTAATGACATTATTATTACAAACTAAAGAATAAACGGCTCAAATTTGACAAAAAACTATTTTATTTATCTTAACACACAAGATCAAATCGTTCACTGTAAGATAAATCCACCTTTAAATTTGACTTTAAAACAAAAAACGAAACAAACGTTGGTAATCAAACTAGATTGCGATTTAATTATTATCATATTTTTCTCCGCTCTCCATACGTGATGACGATGATACATACATCACATCGTTCAAATTCAAAATCAAAATAACATTTACTCGTCTTTATAAGAAATATTTCTTATAAAGACGAGAAAATGATTTTTTTTAATAATAGGGGTCTAATTTCAAAGAAAAAATTCAAACTCTCCATCGCACTCAAACGTTGCTTATCTAGTCACTGCAACTCATTCAATGTCACAAGCTCTTGAATACGCTTTCACAGGACAGTCGCAGTTTTCCCGACAAAATAAAGTAAACTTTTCAACACACTTGCTCGTAAAGTGGATCTTATTACACCGGCCTTAGATACATAAAGCAGCTTATAAAACACCCGAGGCACGCATCACCGAGGCCGGCAATGCTGCTCTTGCCGGCCGCGCCAGTAATGTAGTATATTTTTTTAAAGCTACAGGTAATATAAAAGACATTAACGAACTACATGATAACAAGTATTGCGCGAAAAAGGGAGAAGAAGTCTATGTTTTTAATAAATATTTTGAATATTTGGTCGGCAATTAAACAAAACATACTTGCAAGCAAACGTGATATAGAACGCTGTGTGCATTAGGAGCGGTCTATGTCGCTTCCGCAGGATATTGAGTCTGAGCTAGCAAGCAGTGAGCAAGTTTAAAACTTGCATTGTGATAAGGATTTGGTGGTTTTTAGTACGTTTTTATAGCGAGAGTTTGCAACCTCTTTGCACGTTTTCCTTTTTTCTTATTCCAATTTGTGTCTTTCCCCCAGTTTCGTTGATTTATCAAACCAAAAGATATATGTTAAGGAATCCAAGATCTTTTACGCAGTGTCAGCATAAAGTTAATTAGTTCTTGTCCTAGAGTTAGGTATTAGATTAGAAACAGGAACAACGAGTTCCGAATATTGACTATAGACCCGATATTTAAACGTAGCGTTCGTTTTGTGGTAATAAATTGTAATATTGAAACCTGTATTGAAATCGCACAACTCTAATTACATGTAAAATATTATAAAAGGAAGCGAGTATGGTAAGGGAAAAACAAATGAATAGCAAATTATACAAGCGATCCGCCCGAGGCTTCGCCAGCGTGGATGATTTTTATTAAACTATATTCGCGCGAAGACGGGGGGGGGGGGGGGTTCGCTAGTCGTGCATATAAACCTTCCTCTTGAATCACTCTATCTATTGCTGAAAACTGTATTAAAATCCGTTGCGTAGTTTAAAAGATCTATATAAGCGTACAGACAGCGGAAGGGACTTTGTTTTATATTATGTAAAGATTAATTTACCGGACGGAGACTTGTGCCAGTATCGCTTACTTTGGTACCTCCGCCTTACATAATATTACTGCTGCAAAGCAGCAGTGCTTGCATTGCTATGTTCCGGTTGAAATGGTAAGACATGGCAGTGAAATTATTGGGTAACTACCGTGACGTTACATTTTATGTCAAAAGTTGGCAACGTACACTGTGGTTCTTGTGGGGGTTGCAATATTGCTGCGAGTCCCACAAAAACCACATGTTCAATAGGTGACTGTTACCACTCACTATCAGGTGAACAGTATGCTTGTTTTCTAACATAGTTGTATAAAAAAATATCTTGGAAATACCTGTTTAAAAACATATAATTCAAATTTTATATATAAGTATTTAAAAACGATCATAAATATATAATGCAAACGTTTTGAAAATGAAATGTAAATAATCGAGTCTTCTACTCCTAATATTCTCGTGTCACAGTGTTTGTAACCGAATGGGTATTTTTTTAAGTATATTGAATCGTAGTTTGTGGGCACAGCTAATAGTTATATAAAATCTAGCTGTGCCCGCGAACTACGTTACGCCTTAATCACTTAGGGATATAAAAAATAGTATACGACCTATTCTCAGATCTACCGAATATACACAAAAAATTTCAAAAAATTGGTCCAGCCTCTTCTTAGAAGTTTGGTTACAAACACTGTGACACGAGAATTTTATATATTGAAGATTAATTAGCTTTATAATAATGATTACAAAATTTGAATATATAATCTACAACCTTTGAATAATGAATGTAGATAGTCCATACCATTAAAACTTTCAAGGGAATATAATGTATAAGTCATAAAATGCATCGTTTTAAACAATGTAATTCAATGGAAAATTACAAAAAATATCTGTGATTGTCTGTCAGTTTATTTATTATGATGATGTAATGAACAACAATCAAAATAATTCATGAAATCCCATAAAGTCAAAATTAACATATTTCTTACAAATAGTGTAAAAACATCGAATAAAAGATAATTAAGCTCTACTATTGGAAGAGTAAACTTAGAATGACTAAGTAAATAATCTAGATCGCGAGCAATTCATGAAAACATGAATGATATATTCCATGTTTGTATTTTTTTTTTCATCAATAAAGAACAATCTTGCGTTACTACTTGAAGCATGGCAGTGCCAGCCACAGAGTTTTGTAGAGCCAACCAGCTCAAAATACACTGACCTTCAAAAGTAAGTACCACACTTTTAAAATTGCAATAACTTTTAAAGTATTTTCAAAATAAAAAGTATTAAAAAGACTAATGTATAAAAAACTATAACTTCCGAGAAACCTGACGAAATGAGCTGAAAATCCCAAGGATTTCCAAACCGATCGGTCCTGCGCCTCCCGCATCCAGCGGCTTCCCGCGACCTTCACCAGATCGTCGGCCCACCTTGTGGGGGGGGGGGCCTACCAACGCTGCGTCTCCCGGTACGTGGCCGCCACTCAAGGACCTTTTCGCCCCAACGGCCGTCAGTCCTGCGAGCTATGTGTCCTAACCTATCACCTAATGTAACAATATTCTTTCGTGAATCCATTAACGGACAACCCAAGCTTAGTTGTCCCAAATAAAGTTCCCCTCTTGGGTCATAAGAGAACAAGCAAAATGATTTGTACTGTCCGAACTACGAGTAGTTACCAAAACTGCAGCTATTGGTTGTGAAATGATGTTTTACTTATAATCCACTTTCATTTGAACCTTGTATCGATGGTGATTGCTCCTTTGATAATTTAATGTACTGTGAGAGCTGGAACTGATATAACATTTAAAATAGTGACGTGAGTAAGTAGTACACAGTCTTGCACGATTCCTCCTGATGCTGAACACAATATGAAGCTAGAGTCATAGACGAATGACTCTTGAGTCATTGAGTGATTTCAGCCATAGAGAAAACAATACTCAATCTCACTGGATCTTTTCAGTATTCCCATCGAGTATTTGCAACTCTAATGAGATTTATCATACTTAAAGTATCATCTATCAACAAGTCGTTTGCAACTCTAATGTCATTTCATCTTACTTGTGAGCATCTATCATCAAGTTTTCCATTGGCTGTAAATTTCTTTAGTAAGCGATCGATCAGACAGAATTTTGTCTAATCTCGATATAAATGCCTTAAATTGTAAAGACCAGGGGGTATATTATGACGTCTTAATTCCAGGCAGTTTTCTGAATTGTTATAATGCCATTTCTTTCTGTTTGTATAATGAGTAAAAGAAAGGCACTGATAGCAATTTAGAAAACTGGCTGGAATTAAGTTATAATACACACCCAGATGTTTCTTTACAGGATCGGTATTAATCATATGGATTATTCTTTCCTCCTGAATAGTAACATTTAAAGTGTTCCAGGTTAGTTTCACGTAAGAAGGAAGTGTTTATGTGCCCCTGTGTAGTTCGAATTATATGAATAATGTCTTTTTATATCGTGAATATCAGTGAAATGTATTTTCAAATAGACATATTTCATTTAAAAAACTCGGTTGTTTTAAAAATGTGATAACTGCTGTCATCGATAGTAATTCATCGATTGCTTAGCTTTAATGTCTAACCAATTCTGATTGTTTATCACAGTGCCATTGTTTTTATTATTTGGTAGATTTTGAAAATTAATATAAATAGTATTTGTTACTTAATAGTGGAAACTTCACTGATCTATGTACCAGTATATTATTGTTATATTTAAGATACAAAAAATTGTATGTTTCCAAAATATTAATAAGAAAATTTGTCCTTTCATAAATGCGTGCAACTTTTTTATTTGTGCGACAGCTTCCGTCTATTTTGTGATGAGAAATATGTTTCCTTATCTTGTGCAATTACACATGTATATGCTGTCTTTTTGCAAAATAATGAAATTGTAATTAAAAATGTACGAAGCTTCAGTTGGCATTAATAAAATAAATTTAACAGTAAGAATTGGGGCGGACTTAAACTGTTTTTTTGTAATCATTCACACAACCAATTAAATGGTACCCACAAAGTTCTGCCAATTTTAATTTAATTTGTTTAAGTGTTTATACTCGTTAATGATGCGACGATGTTAACGATTTTTTTAAAATTGCTTATTATAATTTGTGTATTTTGATATGATCAACATGCATCCATTGCAAAGCTACATATGTAATGATCAGTTCCTTAAGACAATTTTTGTGTCGTTATCCAAGTATATTTTTACTTTAACATCTCCCGGAATTGTTTATAAGGTTGTGAGATATTGGGCAATCATATACTTTCAGTGATGCTTGTACAACAAATAATAAATATGTGTTGAAAGCTCTAAACAAGTCACGAAGTAAAATCTTTTATTAATAACATTAATCTAATTGTGTTGATAGACATATTAATAATTAATATACATTGTGTAACAAAAACCCTGTGAACCCTTTTAGGAGCGTGTTCAGAATCAATATATACGATGGTTTTAATGTCATATTTTAAAACTTGAAGAGTTTAAAAATCTAAATAAAATTAAATATCTAATCATTAATATTTTAAAAATAACACTGATAGCTCATCTTTTGCGCCGGGGCGGCGCCCCCTCGTCTTTTTTATAGATTATCTATCTATGCCGATATTGATTATTTGTATATAATTATGTTGGATTATTTTCAAATGTATCAATGTTAAAAACAATCAAATAGTAAATGAACATTCATCATAACAGCTCATATATGTCCCCACCGAGGGGCTGGAGCCTACTCTAAGTTAGGGTGTTTAAGCCTTCCACGCTGAGCCAGAGCGGATTGGTCGACTTCACATTTACCTTTGAATTTCTTCGCTGATGTATGCAGGTTGCCTCACGATGTTTTCCTTCACTGTAAGAGCGTCAGATAAATGTACATATGAAATTCGTAAAACGAAATACATTTGTACATGGCGCTCTCGAACCCCGGACTTCCTGATTGGAAGGCAAGTGCAGTCCACAGCACCACCGACGCTCTTCGATTATGGACAGCACCACCGACGCTGTTTAATAGTGGACATTATTTGGTAAATAAATGTGTTTTTAATTTTAAGCTTTTTCTTGGTAAGCCTATAGGTAATCATATAGGCGTGCTCCTTAAGAGGTGACAGGATTTTTGTTACATATTATGGAAGTGCAAATATGTTTAATTTGCTTCGTAACACTTGATTATGTAAGCGGACACCAATAATGATGAAAGCTTAGCCGGTGTAAGCTCTTCACAATAGATTTAAACAAACCGTGCGAAGACCCCGTCCGCGAAACTTGCAATTTGATTGCAATTTCAGGGCACATAAAGCACGGAACAGAATACAAGTATAGTTCCCGCACGTCTAACACACGTAGCGATTCTAATCCGAAGGGAACATTCAATTTGCACGTTGTTTAATATCGCAGTATTGGGGCTCTAGGATTCCGACGACCATGGAATCTGTACTAAACGCTTAAATTAGGCAAATTCTCTGTAGCGTGCGGTCAGCATCCACCCAAGTCTATTCACAATACATGAAAATCACTAATCCTTTGCGCTCTGAGAGAACTGCCGCTTAATACCCGCAATCCCTAGGCCCCTGGGGTGAAGTCTAACTTACAAAGCGCATGATGCTACGTCGAATATCCGATTTTGCTAAAGGTGATCACTGTTGATTGGTTATCGTTATACTGGTCGTACGTTGGGATTATTTACAGTGTATTCATATTGAGGTCACAGTAAAAGTAGTAACTATAGGTTATGTGCTTTTGAAATTTTAAAAATACAGTTTCTATAATAAGATAGTCGATTGCAAATATCACGTAGGCATTTTAGATTTTTTTATTTTATTTAAGTAGTAGAATTTTGTTATATCTATTTAATAATAATGTGTTATTCTTAATCAGCTGTTTGGTTCTCGGTACATCTACTGCATTTCCTTTTTCTGCACCAGCCTAAGGTGGAGTGGAGGAAAATGCTTCAGGCATTAAGTCCGCCTTTGCACCAAAATTATGTATATAAAGAGAATATATTAAATAAATAAATAAATAGTCATACAATAGCAATTAAAAATTCGATCCAAAAACTGAGAATTCCTGAGAACTGCCCGCAACCCCTATGATGGCGTCTATCTTACAAAGCGCATGATGTTACGTAGAATATCTGGTTTTGGCATTAGTCATGCCGTCGGGTGCAATAAATTATACTCGTATGATCATGTTAGTTGGTATCATCACACTGATCGTAGGTTAGGATCATTAACGGTAGAGTCAGTAATTTAATCATCTAATACTGACGTCACAGTAAAATGTAGTGTGTACTTTTTATGTTAAAAATACAGTTTTTGACAAGAAAGTCATATAATAGCCATTCAAAAATTCGATGCAAAAGCTTATACACGGTGTTTCATAATAACCAATAAATAATTAATGCTTTATCAAAAACTAAATATTAAAATGTGTTTGCACGTTATGTCATTCAACTCAAAATTTTCATGTAAATCGTAGACATGATGATGATACTATGATATATATGAAAATTTTGGGTTGAATGACATAACGTGCAAATTATTACGTGTAAACACATTTTAATAATTAGTTTTCGATAAAGAATTGATTATTTATTGTTTTTTTATGAAACACCGTGTATAGCGCGAAAGCTTGATTAAACAATTAGTGAAACACAAATCTATCTAAGTAGAATATCGTGCAATAACTATTCCTTTCCCGGTCCAGTAAACCAATGTTCATTGTAGGTCGTGACGCATGACGTCAAGAGTGCTCCAAAGCCCGGTTGCCGAAAACCGCCGAGAACTACGCACTCGTATGCGCTTAGACGTATGGTGCCCTACCGCGTCGTTAGTTAGGGTTGCCACCTCAATAGTTCTCAACTGTTAAGCGGTAAAAATATTTTTTATTTCTCATATTCGGAAAGTAGTGTTGTTTTGATCTGATTATTGGGTGGAAAATGCTGCTTCTCTCCGTAGAGAGGGAAAAACTTATATAAATTACTTCCCACCTAAGGGCCGGAATGAACTTTAAAAATAAAACTGCTGTAAGCTGTGAAGAGATTTATGTAAAAAAAATTAATAAAAAAAATACTGCCGCCATGTGAGTTTCTAAACAGCCAGTGTGAACTTAGCGCAAACTTCTTTGAGCGGAATAAGCCGCAACAATTACGCGGTGAGTTCCATATTTAAAATTTCAAAAGTCGACATAAATTGGCGGGATACTAATGTGTTATGTATCTGCGACGGAATTCAAAAAAATAGGTAATAATCTTTTATGCTAAGATTTGAATACTTATTAAAAATGAGTTCAAGCGATTCTGAAATGTTGACTCCAGATTCGCAGATTGCCAGAAATCTCAAAAGAAAGAAATCTCATATATTATATTTCATAATACACAGAAACACAACACTTTATTTTATGGGGACACACAGTCAAATGACACAGCGAATAACATAGAGACATAAATAGGCGGCGTTATTGCTTAGACAGCACTCTCTTTCATACAAACATAGAAAAAAAGATAATAAATAGAAGAAGAACAGAAAAAGGGTTAGAGATATAGTGATCCAGATTCTACATACCACCAGTATTAAGGCCATTATTTTTTCAAAACTACTTGCAACATGGGAATTTTGTTATTTATTAATATAAATACATAGTTTCACGTTTCTTTTAAACCAAATTCTAAACTACGCGGCAAAGCATACATTCAATCGACTATTCTGTGTAGAATAAGTAAATATTAAGTAAATATTTTCTCTAAAATAATACAAACACTAAATTACTAACCCTATTCGATTGCAAACCGCAGGGCGTTCTCTGCGGGTTCCTAACAAGCATTTATTTATACATTTAAAAAGGTAAAAAGTAATTTTAACACCACCTACAGGGCTGTAATTGAAAATTGAGAGTGTTGTTTGATAATTTTTAGAGAATACTCTACCCCTCCGACAAGTGACAAATTGTGTTAGATAATAGAATATACGATCTCGCTGTTTTAATAACTCAAATAATTTTTTTTTCACATTGGAAGCATATATAATGTTTTAAATTTACAAATGTGTCTTTTATATTCTTTTTTGGATTATGAATTTAATTTAGACAAATAATAATTGTTGCACTGAATCATTAAGTAACAGGTTCAAACCATATTTTTTATTGTTTAGTTGACTAAATAAAAATCTTAAAAAAGATTTATACCAATGAACATAAGAAAAACAAATCCTTTTAATTATATATCTTCCGGCTTTATATACAAGGTTATTTTTTAATTATGACAAAAATTTTGTGTGCTTGTTCAGACAAGCAAACTAAACAACTTTCACGATGGGACCAACTTCGAAATCGCAAAAAAAAATCAGCTGTTCAATACAAATGTTCAACATTCACTGAACCTAAATGTATGGAACAGCAGATATTTTTTTTTGCGATTTCAAAGTTGGTGCCATAGTGAAAGTTGTTTAGTTTGCTGGTTTGAACAAGCACACAAAATTTTTGTCATAATTAAAAAATAACCTTGTATGTACATATTATAGATTACTTTTTTTGGATCACATTATCTTAATGGCGCTTTGACTTAACTGCATAGTCAAACGAGCGCCGGTAAGTGCCGAGTTTAATATCGACTATTCCTACCGGACTCTGATATCATTGTAAAATCATCATTGTAAAATTGAAAAACTCGTCAATAATATAAAAATTTGAAGATTGTATTTAATATTAATTCATATAATTTTGTGTTCCATCGAAATAGGTTAAATTTTTCATTATTTTTATTGCATACTAGCAGCAAGGCATTTATAATTTCAACTTCTCATCGCGAATTTGAATCCCGAGGTCAGACTGGTCTCTTATATTATGTTGGTATTCTTAAAACCACAGAGTTTAATCCATGTTCCCTCAAATTTTTGAGGTAATGTTTGTTAGAGATTTTTCTTCCCTGTGTTCGATCCTATCGATCGGCATTATAAAAATAACAGGATTTTAATTTTTTACATTAAGGCGATTCCCGGTTCAGACAGGTGGCTATTTAGCAATCTTTGAATGCAGTTGAAATTGTTTCTGAAATCTAAATAATGTTTTCTTTCAGTATGATTTTATATAATATACTGTATCTATGGTACTTTCTGTCCCGTTGTCGTGGGACGCCTTCTATAAGACATATAATATTAAAGTGTAACTAGAAAGAAATGTCACGTTTATTATTTATAATATAATGCCAAAAATAAAATAACTATCACGATGATTTGCCTGATAAATAATCACGATAAATGGACACTTGTTTAATGGACAATTGTAATTGTAATGAAAGTTAATCCTTCTTTGTAGATTTATTATTATTAGTTAGATTTATCATGTATTTTTTTATATTAATTGATTTACTTATAATTTTTTCAATTTATTTAGCATTTTCAAAGAAAATCCCATATAAAAAAATAACAAATAACCTATCATCGGTTACAAAATCAACAAGTTTTGCTTTAAAAAACGTTGCCCCCCACTAGGATTTTCTCCTGTGTCGTGGGTGCACTTACAAACATAGAATATCACATGCACATACGCCCAGACCGGAACACATATCTGTAGGCCATATAAAACATTTGTCCCGTACGGGTATCGAACCCGCGACCCGTTGCGCAGTAGGCGATCACTCGACCTCTGCGCTAACCGTGTCGTCAAAGTTACAAAATTAATTCTTCGGTTTAAGACTTTCTTCAAAAAAACTCCGGTAGCCACCCTCGATACAAAACATACATTTAATTTCAATACTACAATATCTTCGAAATAATACGTCTTAATACACATTTGCGCGCTTTCATAATGATGAGAGCGAGCGATGGTTTCGTGCGCGCTCCGAGCGAATCAGACTCCCTCATTAGGAATTATAAAAATATAATAAAGGCACCCGCTTCTCTACAGTAGCCAATACTCATCACAAATTATTATGGAGGTGCTCGAAAAGGCAGTGGGTACGGTCTCAGTGACAGCGGGCGATAACCATTCATGTTTCATTTAACTAAATAAATCGCGGTCCCACGTTTCTTACATTAAAATACTGTTGCTGTTGTAATAGTAAATGATACCTAGCTGTGCCCGTGACTTCGTTATATCAGCTTGGATATCGGAAAATAATCTATTTTTTTTATCACCCTGGAAAATTTTAGGGACGCTTCTGGACACATCCATTACTTATTATATAAAAAATAAAAAAAAAATAAAAAAAATTTCTCTTAAAATAAAAATCTCAAAAAATGCTGCACTAGTCCAGAGCATTTTTATTTTAAGAGATTTTTATTTTAAGAAAAAATGCTGCTCTGGACTAGTGCAGCATTTTTGGATTTTTTTGAAAATTAATATTAAATTAAGTAAGTGAGTTATTTTTTTATTCATATTTAAAACATTCTAATACCATACCGTGAAGCCTCCCTTATTTCCAGGGTGATAAAAAAATAACCGTGTATATAAAAGGAGATGTTCCCATCTATAGACGCACGCACAGCCGTAACCGCTAATGGTAGAAATGTGAAATTTGGACAGTCGTTTTACTCGTAATTCAAAATGCGGACGCACACTCAGAAGGGATTTTAAAAAATTTTAACCCTGAAGGGATGAAATAGGGGTTACAAGTTTGTATGGATTTATCTTAAAATTAGCAACGATTTTGATAAAACTTGAGATTCATGCTCTTAAAAATATTTAATTGAACACGTGTTTCATGGTTTATTGGAATTTACCCTTCTTAGGCTGCAAAATAGGGGTTGAAAGTTTCTATGAAAAATATTTAAAATCTGCTTCAATTTCTATAAAATTTATTATTCGAGCTCCTAAATAAAAATATAGTCTTCTGTATAATAGGGTACAAAATTATTTTACGGGAAAATATAAAATTCCCATGGGAAAACAATAATAACGCGGGCGAAGCCGAGAGCGGAAAGCTAGTAATATTATATAGTGAATAGCCATCCTCGACAAATGGTGTACGAGCAATCGTACAGCAGCGTACTATCCAACACAAAAATAATGTTTAAATTCAGCATCATAATATTAGTATAGATAAGAAGATTGCCAACCGTACTTTAATATACGTATTGTACTATATTTTCAGCATTTGTACTATACATGGCTTCTTTATAGCAGGAAAAAACTAAAACTATGGGACCAATCTTGAAAAATCTGCTGCCCTAGCACGAACCACTCTCGATATAATATTATAATTTATTAATTTATTATTACTATGAGATATTAAATGGACAGCTAGAAACACTATTGTAAGACTATCGCGAGCTCGTAACGTAACGATAGTTCTCTCACTGTGACAGATAAATTACGATAGCTGTCGAATAAAACGATACGACATGTCAAAAGTAAATACGTGATGACGATTCTCATACTTTAGCTCTCGTTAACTATACCCCTTTATTATTTTTCGTCATTATTTTATGGAATTGTCGGTGACGGACTTAGAATGCATGTGCCCTTTTCTTCGTGTATGTCTTAAGGCGCATAGTGGTCCCAATGACCTTGCGTCGATCGTCCCGCACTGATTACATAGGAGTGAGTGAGTGAGGGTGAGGGGAATATTTAAGCAAACCTTTACGCGTAAGATGAATTATTTCAATAAAAAATTAATTAAGGCGAATAAGAAAAATCTAAAAAGACCATCCCCTAGAATATTGTTCACTTTATTTATTGAAATCGAAAGTATACGATTTAACTTAATATTTACGACGCGATTAGGTTTAACGTTTTAAAATCGAGGCATGTTTGGGTCACATTTTAACCAAGTTTTAATTAATTTATCAAAAAATTAAAAAGACCATTCTCTAAAGAATGCGTTGAATAATAACATATCTTTTTTAAAGATTTTTTTATTCAATATTTATGAAGAAAACCGGTTTTTTCTGCAGTGATTTTTTATGTTTGACCTTACTATGCGCCTTAAGAGTCGATACTTAGAGAGCTTACCACCACTTACTACACCTCTGCAGGTAAAGAGATTGAAAATTCTTGAACAATAACGTGGTGTAGTAGCCCAGATTCCTCCTTGGAGGATGGGAAATGTGTCCAGTAGTAGAATGAATATGGGTTGATGAGATGATGATTTCCTTGAATTTTTATTATTATCATCGAATCTGTTCGTGCAAATTTAATTTATATTGCATATTATGCATATTTAAATGCGATTATTTTTAGCATTTATTTTATTTGAATTTGAAGTCATTTATTACAAATGAGGCAATCAAAAGTAATGATAATATGAATCCAAACATAAGAAAGTCCAAAATTTACTTCACCAATGAATTCTTGTTGAGTGAGTACTCAACCAAACCATCCACTAAACGCCCTAATATCTTTTAATTTTAAAACACCCTTAACTATATACGCACTTTAACCTTAAAAGTAACATTAACCGTAACAAATTTCAAAAACTAATAATCATATTTTAAACGAGTAAGCAGATTGGCATTATGAGATTGTGATTTGAAAAATTATGAATAAATCAATACAAGAAAACATTTCGTCTCGGGCGGAAGTCGAACCCGTGTCTTCAGCATACCGCGTTGACGCCTGAGCCACTGGTCGCAGACGAGGGTTCGTTTCCTGATCGAGACGAATTTTTTTCATGTAGGTACTGATTTATTCATCATTTTTCAATTTATTTAGCATTTTGAAAGAAAATACAAAGTCACATAGAAAAAATTGAGATGTTTAACAATTATATTTTGATTGTGAATAATTTACTAAAATAATTGCTGACCTAAGAAAAAATACCTAGATTAAATAAATAAAAAACTTAAAAGGGTTTTTTAAATGAAGAAATATAGCTCTTAGCTGTTAATGGAACCATACCCAATACAAATTATTTACGCTACCGTCTCTAATAAGACTTAGTGTAATTCTCAGCTTAAACAAGGTTGTAGGTATGCAAATTTCCATTTCTCTGTGCATAGTCATGATTTTATGAAATAATTCAACGTTAACAAATAGAAATCTTGTTAGTTTGCTATTTGTCACAATTTAATTTTCTTACATTTCAATCAGAATGTCTCATTTTGCATTGACTCTTACTCGTTCATGCAAAATTCCTCAAGTATCGATTGTCTCCAATATCAACGCAATATTGAGATATTTTTCTGTAAATTGAGAAACAAAAACGATTGTACAGTGGACGTCAATAATACGTATACATTTTTCGCCTTATTACAAAAGAGTAAAAATTTATATCTTTCATGTCGGCAGTACTACTACTGGCAGTCGTGCTTAATACAAAACTGTACGAAGTCTATCTGATAGTTATAATATATTAACATACGCTTTTTGATCTCTACAAAAATTGTTCAAGCTGATCTTTCGCTTTAATTGTACGCTAAGCAAATTGCTTCTCAAAAAGGCAAAACATAAAGTATCTTTTATGTGAAATTGTAATATACTCGCTCTATATGTAATTATATCGGTATACCAGAGTAGTGTAGAATAAACATAATATGCACATAAATAATCTATGAAGTCACAAAATGCGTAAAGTATATTTTTTATAATCGTGAAAGCATTAAAAAAATATTTTACAAAAAATAAAAACCGACTTCAAGAACACTGAAAAGTTAAAAATAATATAAGAATAGGTACAGACAACAAGTCGGTGCGACTTCAATATAGAGTGTGATGTTGTCTGTACCTATTCTTATATTATTTTTAACTTTTCAGTGTTTTTGAAGTCGGTTTTTATTTTTTGTAAAATATTTTTTATTTTTTAACTTTTAGTGTCTAAAATCTTTTTGGTGAAAGGAACCCTAATTAAATAGCAGCTCACCTTAGGTGAGCTGGTATTTAATTAGCGTTTCCCTTTGATTTTCATAGGATCCCATCATCAGATCCTGACTTTGGTCCAAAGCTCCAAGGTTGGTTCCTAGGTTGGTACCTTGGAACCAACCTAGGAGTATACTCTATCGAATACAAAAAGAATTTTGAAAATCGGTTCACAATTGGCGGAGTAATCGCGTAACATACACACAAAACACGTTGGACACACCTTAAAATTTAAGGGTTTTCCTCGATTTTCATGGGATCGCATCATCAGATCCTGACCTTGGGACCACCCTTGGAGTATACTCTATCGAATACATAAAGAATTTTGAAAATCGGTCCACAATTGGCGGTGTAATCGCGTAACATAAAAAAAACATACGCATCGAATTGAGAACCTCCTCCTTTTTTGAAGTCGGTTAATAAAAGTAAATTTGTCTGGTAAGTATCTTACTTACTAAGCAACCATGTATTACATTATGTAGTATATTAATATTTCATTTCGCTCTCATAGAATATTGTATAACTTATTTTTTAATATTATAAAGCAAGCAAAATGTCATTATATATAAGTTATACCTACTGCAAGTACATGTTCATAACTATTATGTTAGATTGATATCATGCTTCATATTCAACTTGTTCCGAGAATAGCGCGATATTATCCTCTTTATATTGCAAGGGTCATAATAATTCACGTTCATGCAAAACTTCTACATGTAAAGTATCTAATTCACTTTTTGGAACAAAAAGCTCGCTAATTCTAGGTCGGAGCGAGCTACCGTCTTCTGGTCGCTCATTACGACCACAATCAAATTGTAAGTAATCTCAATAAATATGGCCGTGCTCTCCGCTTGCTACACAGTTAACCCTTTAGTTTCCATCTAATATACAGTTCGGGATCACGAGAAAGCGATCGATCGTCAAATTGATATGTTTATTATTACTTTCTCACGAACTCGCGATAGATCTGGCTGTTGTTTTATAATTTAATCGAGTTCGCTACTATGTTACGCTATGGTTAGGCACTGATCAGAATGTAAATTTTAACTAAAAATGCAACAGTTTTCTATCGGATGCTTAGTTTTTCTACCGGCGGAATATAAACGATATTCTGCTTGAGAAAAGTTAGATCAGTAATATTTTGTTCGAGCGTTGTAATTTTGTTGTAAGTAACCTATTTATTTTTATCTACTTATTAATAAAAATAAACACTTTAAAGATATCGCTACATATTCTTCTCGGTAGTTCGTGTAACTGTCACCCTGTCACCGTCTTAAAAATGTAAATAGAAAAATGTTGCAGCAATAAAACTTCAAGTTTATTCGACAAAAACATAAAACGGCAAGCCACGTATTACGAGTACCTACATTATTCGGCTTGTTGAAAGCCATGCAATATAAGGCAGTAATTAATCACTCAGATAAACTCCACCAATGAAGGAAGGAAGTTGGCTACATTTATATTTTGTGTGACAAAATACCTAGCAGTTTGATCCGGACATAAAAACTCAAACAGCACAGCTCATAGAGAAGCGACGCGTTTAAATAACTCGATATCGATAAAATTATTTCGGATTAATTAGCAGTCGATGCATGGGAGTTAATAAAGACTTTTGAGTCATTCCAAACATATTATAAAAAGGACAATTTCAAACATAGTCTGAAATTTGCTATTTTTTTTATTTTTTATTTTCTTAAATTAATTTTGAGCATTAGGTATCGCTCACATGTTTGATTTAAGAGTTGGCTCAAGAAATTTTATGTTCTCTCGACCGTTCCATCACTATTAACAGTAATATCAGTATTCTTTTAGATACTACAGGGAAGCTCTTAGCCTTCAAGAGTTTCCCTGTAGATAAGGCTGAAAGTAAGCGAGCTTTTTATTTTTTATTTTCTTAAATTAATTTTGAGCATTAGGTATCGCTCACATGTTTGATTTAAGAGTTGGCTCAAGAAATTTTATGTTCTCTCGACCGTTCCATCACTATTAACAGTAATATCAGTATTCTTTTAGATACTACAGGGAAGCTCTTGGCCTTCAAGAGTTTCCCTGTAGATAAGGCTGAAAGTAAGCGAGCTTTACCTGGACACCTTAACAACTGTGGAACTTGCTAACCTACATCTTCTTGTCTGAACACAACAATGCTATCAACGTTGTTATTATGGTGACAAACTAAGGTAAAAGGATAGTAGCTAGCCAGGCGGGCTCAGAAGTCCTACCACCAACCAAACCGAGCAGAAGAACTTCTGCCCCAATGGGGAAACAAACAGCGGACCTCCCGATCGACACCCAATGGTCTTAACCACTAGACCACGAAGGTGGTTAGAGTATATCAAATTCCTTGCGTCATTCTGGAATCAATTTATATCCTCAAATCCTTTATTAACAAAGTTATATAATTTTAAAATCCCCCATACAAATAGTTGGGTCTGTGAAAACAAAATGTATGAGGAATAAGAAAATAAATATTACAATTTCAAATTTTCAATGAACGCTGGCAACTTTACCTCTTTGGATTGCCAAACTAATCCGTTGACAAAGCTGACTGTGAATTGCTGACAATTCTTTCACTATTTTTTTGCCTCAGGTCCCCAACGACCCATCGTTTCTACCGCAAACGGGACAAATACCTCAACAAATTATGTCTTATCGAATTTTATCGATATCGCAGCAAACACTACGTCCCTAAGGCTTCACATTCGAGCCTTTCGCGCTGCCGCTTATCGGTGGCGTTTTACATTTTTATTGCAAGCGGATACGCGCCGCGCTGTGCTGGCCGTTATTATTTCTCCCTTGCAATTATTGTTTAGAGACGTCCCGCGACGACGACCAGTCGACCGACTGATCGATAAGGTCTCCAGTTTTGTTGAAAGGATAGCCCTAATGGATTTTAAGCTGACACATGCGTCGAGTTCATTAGTTTTAATTCGCTAAATCTATTGCTAGCTACTATTTTATTTTATTATTATATTGATTTTATTGTCACTAACAAAATAATATACATATACAATAAATAAATTAACAAAAACAAAATACATGTCTAATGATTATAATTTTATATCTTCTGATTATGTCTAATAATTATTGTCTAACTAATGATTTTTTTCAATTCATGTGAGTACCTACACAAGCTTAAGAACTTGCGGCTTTATAGCGGTCGATCATTAACCGCTTGACTTTTTTTACTTGCAAATTTTTTCACTGTACAGACGGAACAATATATTCTTCTCGCTCCTTCTGTCAGAATTTCGTTCGTACCAACCACCCCGGCATGGTAAATACGGTGTAGAGACCACGTACAAACGACGTACGACAAAGGTAACCTGAGAAATAAAAATCTTCTACTTCCTCGATGTATCGGTTACCTAGGTCAATTATCAACATGCCGAGTGAAAATACCTTGTACAAATTGCCAGTTTCGACAACATTATACTATGTCTTGACTGCTTGTTCCTTGTTCCTTGTCAAAACAGTTTCTTAATACGAGAAACGCTAACAAAAACCCCGGTCAAATGCAATTTGGACTCGCCCACCGTATAAATAAACTCATGTATAAACTTTTCCAAGTATATAAGTTTATATCTACAAAACGGTTTTCAATTTCTTAACATGTGCCATAATACATGCTTCCAGCCTAACTACAAATTTACTGTTTTCAAAATTCCTTACTGTAAGACGTCATGCTTCTTACCAAAATTTAACGTGAAGTGTAGTGAACTCTATAGGTTTCATTCCCTTGGGAAATCGATAAATATGCGACATAAACGGTCATATACTACGGTAGTACTACCAGTAGTACCAATGGTAGTACCACGGGTAAGCACTGATTTTGATTGCTTTGACTTACAAGTTTTTTTAAATTCAATAGAGTATACTCCTGGGATAGTCCCACTGTCACCGAAGTCAGGATCTGATGATAGGATCCCATGAATATCGAGGAAAAACCTAAAATTTGGTGCGTCCAACGGGTTTCGTGTTTCTTCCCAAGCTATTCACGTATTTGCGTCTGGTAGTCATGAATCAAGCTGATGATGAAAGGATCCTTAACTTTTAGGAGTTAGATATTGGTTTTTAACAGGCACCTTTGGTAAGCTGGTATTGAATTCACTAGAAAAATATAATTCACTAAAAATATAAAATATTAAAAAATAATAAAATTACAAAAAAATCCAACTTCAAAATGATTAGTGTCATCATAATCATCATCAGCTCATCTCATATACGTCCCCACCGAGAAGCTCGAGCCTACCCTAAGTAAGGGTGCTTACTCTACCACGCTGGCCCAGTGCGGATTGGGCGACTTACACCTTACGTACGTACACCTTTGAATTTCTTCGCAGACGTATGCAGGTTGCTTCACGATGTTTTTCTTCACCGTAGAGGCATCAGACAAAACATATGAAATTCGAAAAACGATAAACAAATTGGTACATGACGTTCTCGAACCAAGACAAGTGCCGAGTCCACAGCGCCACTGGCGCTCACCACTCGAAAAACAAAAACACTGAAAAGTTTAAAATAATATAGAAATAAGTACAGACAACATGACATTTTTATATTGAAGTCGGTGCTAAACAACTTAGATCATTTAACCTATGGATGCGGTACGCAACAAATCGCAGTGTAAATTTTTCTGCCACTTTTCGCGGGAGGCGAGGTAAACACGCACGCACACTACGAAAATCTAGAATACACTTACAGAGACGTTGTTCCTTATGTTTACGAACGCACACTATGAAAATATTACCCTACAATGAAGAAACACACACACATCGACAATAAAACGTGTATCTACGCAATCGCCCTGACACAAAGAATTAATGTCCCTACACTGAAAAAAAGAATCAGCTGAACTAGTTCAGTAACTCAAGAAATAAGCAAACTTTGGTTAAAAGATAACAAACTTTAATTAAAATATACAAAACTGTTTTTGTAAAACACCCAAAACTAGTTAGGTTAATTATTGTTTGGTAAGTAATAAAATAATGATTGGTATTTTTTAACTAAAAATATTTTGGTGAACTTGTTTGACTACAGCAACAAAACCAATTCCTAATTTCAGCATAACTATTTTGTTACTGTTCATCAATGTTTTTGATTATAATGTTATATAAAGTTTGTTTGTTGCGCGAAACGAAACGCCTGAGTAGAGCGGTGGAGGCGAGGAAGAGAACAAACGCGCGCTCGGCCAGTCGGGCCGGTCGGTGTCTTGCGTTCGCTCGTTCGCCGCTAGGTTAGTTAGTTGAAAGTGTTTTCCTGGGGTTTTCGGTTTACTTGTATGGTATATGTAAAAAGTTTTCTCGTTGGAAAAAGATTTCACAATATGAACGAGTCTGAGCTTGCGGTAGCGGCCGCAGAACTTACCGCGACGGAGCCAAGTGTCATGGAGGATTTGAAATCGTGGGGCGTTGCCGTTGGTGTCAATGCATTGACAAGTTCAAAGGTATGCTATCTGTAATATTGTTTGTTTTCAAAACACCATGTAGGTAGGCAATGCGTTGGGTAAGTATTACCAATCGGTTCGGGCTTCTGACTGGATCGTGGCTATCCCGACAGGATTTTAAAGTCGGGTTCAGTTCAAAGGTCAAACGGTCGGAGTGTCAAGTTCAAACTGTTTATTTTATTGTGTGCTGGACTGAACCTAGGTAGATGCTGTAGAGATCTGGGGTTACGGCGTAGCTCCAAAAAACTATTGAAATCAACTTATCATTTAAGGAAATATTAACGACGCGACGGTTGACGAAAAGGTCGCCATAGTACTTACCTGCTTATGTTATGTTACCTAAGTATTATTTTTATGTTCCAGAACATAACATTGACCTGGAGACGTTTCAGATCTTAACAAATGATGACATTAAGGAGCTTGTTCCTGTAATCGGCCATAGAGTCAAACTGTTGACACCGTTGACAATGCTTAAAAATTTAATACTGAAGAATACAACGCAGTAAGTATAATATACTTTTATGAAATAAAATAAAACTGCAATTTTATTTAATGCAATTTTATTTTTTTAAAGGATGAGACCAAGTTTAATGATACAAAGAAGACTGATATGGCAGTACAATACAATAACACAACAGTACAACAACAGTACAATATACTTGTACAGTAAGCTCCCATTCAAGCTATACATTTACACTGCGAAAACCGCCGCTATTACGAGCGTCATAAGGACGGTCCAAAGGTCAATCAGTATAGCTTGACAAGGAGCTTACTGTACATACTTGACAATCCAGCAGTGTCAGATACGGAACAAAAGCGTGATGAAGTTATACCTGCTGCAGCTATGTCTGAGTGGACCATTCTCTAAATTTGGTACCATGGGTAGAAGTTAAAGGCACACTTTACAAACCCGGGGCAATTCTTATTGAAGACATCGGAAACCTAGGTGAAATTACTTTTATGATGATTAAAAATATTTTTATATGACAATGACAATGTTATTTTTGAATGTGTACGATTACGGACAGTTGAGTTTTTATTTCACTTGCATAGTTTCGAAGTAGACACTCCAAAATCCTGTTAATACTGTACTTAAATTTAAAAGAAATAAAACTATTATTTGATTTGAAATAGAATTTTATTTTAAATTGTCCTTAAATTTGATTATGAAATCATTAACCAACATATTAGTAGGTTTATCACTGTGTGTGTTTATTGGCCTGTATTTTTATGCTTTTATTTAATGAAGGCTATTTTTGAAGAAAAGCGCTACTCTTTTGTCAAATAGCTATCACAAAATAAAAAGAGTAGAAAAATACAGGCCAACAAACACACACAGTGATAAACCTACTAATATTTTGGTTAACAATTACAAAACTAGTTTTGCTTTAGATTACCAAACAGTTTTGTTACTAGTCAACAAACCAAGTACCTTAATAACAAGCAAAATATTTTTGTATCAGTAACCATTTGAAAAGCAATTAATTGAAAAACAAATTTGTTAACAGTAGATAACTGAACACCTGAAATAACTGGACACTACAGCTACCAACAGACGATGAATTTGTTTAATTGATACAAAACATTTTTTGTACTATTACAAAACATACATTTAGGTATTCCTTAACAGTTTGGTAAAAAATAGTCAAATTGTTCAATTAATTATGATCAAATTGTTTTGCTTGTTAGCATCTCAACACACCGTAGCAAATTTCGGTTTTGTTATTAATAAGATATAGTTCGCAAGTCACTATTTTTTGGTAAATAATAACCAAAACTTGAGTAACTGTTAACCAAATTTTTTTTTCAGTGTAGTGATGTGACACAAAGAATGAGTAACTATTTGGGTCGTCGTGAGTGAATGATTGAAAATGTTACAATAAATTGTATTTATATTACTATACCCTGTTCGGCTAGAGTTGATAAAAATACAATGAAGACAGGATTTCTTACATTAGTACAAAGCGAGGCCCGCTAATTTCACTTGCTATTTAGCTGATCGACTGAAATAAATATATATTTTCAGTCATAGGCGTAGGTATAATGTTTTGATGAGGGGGGGGGGGGGACGAATTTATATTTTCAGTTAAAGAAACACAGTAAGCGCTCCGATGCGTAATCATAATTGGTATTTATTTTTATGTAAAATGAATATAGTTGGTCAGGGAATTTTGAAAAATGGTCTGGGAAAGTCAGGAAAAAGTCAGGGAATTTTTTTTAACATTAGCAGTGGACACCCTGATAGGCTACCTTTTATCCCGATTCCTTAAGTAGTTCTCGAGGGAAAATCCTACTAATATTACAAATGTGAAAATGTGGATGTTTGGATGTTTGTTACTCAATCACGCAAAAACGGCTGCACGGATTTAATTAAAATTTGGCATGCATGTAGCCTTTGACATGGAAAAGAACATAGGCTACCTTTTATCCCGATTCCTTAAGTAGTTCCAGAGGGAAAATCCTACTAAAATTATAAATGTGAAAATGTGGATGTTTGGATGTTTGTTACTCAATCACGCAAAAACGGCTGAACGAATTTGGATTAAATTTGGCTTGCATGTAGCCTTTGACATGGAAAAGAACATAGGCTACCATTTATCCCGCTTCCTTAAGTAGTTCCCGAGGATCATACTAATATTATAAATGTGAAAGTGTGGATGTTTGTTACTCAATCACGCAAAAACGGCTAAACGGATTTTATCTCGATTCCTCAAGTAGTTCTCGAGGGATAATTGAAAATTGTTTACGAGCTAAGCCGCGAGCAGATATCTTTTTTTTTGGTATGCATGTCACCTATGCTATGGAAAAGGACATGTAATTTATATTCCTTAATGATCTCTCAAATAGTTCCCGTGGGAAGATTAAAAATTGTTAACGAGCGAAGCTTTAGACCCAATTCTGAGGTCCACGCAGACCAAGTAGCGGGCAGAAGCTAGTAAGTGATATTTTCTTGATATTTTTTTGTTCAATTAAACTCCACTTGAATTTCTATTTTAATATTATATCTGATTAAACAATGAACAAACTCCGGAGGGAATGAATCTCTATATATAATAAAATCGTAGGGGTACAAAAATCTGTAATTGCGAAATATTAAGAAAAAAAATACACAGGTCGCCTTAAAATCATTAGAAGAACACGATATAATAGTTATTAAAAAAATTGTTTGTTTGTTGGTTTGTTTGTTTGTTTGTTTGTTTGTTTGTTTGTCTGTTTGTCCGGAAAGATCTCCGAAACTACTGGACAGAATTTTATATGGCTTACACCACAATGCTTAGAATTTTCCGGAAGAACATTTAGGCATAATTTCGTTTGTTTAAATTCACTTTTTATTTTTAGTGAAAAAATACCATATAAAATTTTCGAATTGGCTTTAGGTAGAAAAACAACATGGCGCACGTGAAATTATTTTGACAAGTCTGTCACACAATACAGAGAGAAGGTATTTTCTTCCACTAAGGAAAGGCAATGGAACTACGCCATACAGCCTGATCTTAAGTAATTGGATTACGAAAATTGAAAGGCAGGAATGAAGTGTTTCACATAGTACAAATAAAATTTAATATTTTCTGTTAATGGCTGTGCCCAACTGGATTTCGCCAACCAAATTGTCTTTTTCTTATGTCGTACCGTGGTGGTAAGGCAAAAAGATCAAGCCATACAACCAATGTATAAAGCATTTTTTATGATAATACTTATCGAGTGACCATAAAATTTGTAGATTGGTTTAATTCTTGACTAATTTTCACAAAATCGGTACAATTTTTTAAATATTTGAAATGTTGAAAAATGAAGATACTCTTTTCAAGGTATTTTGAAAGGTGTTATATGTTTTTACATTACGACTAAGGAATCAAACTCTTTCATCCATTTAAAACTATTAAAAGTAATAGATAAATATTGATAATTAAAAAAAATATCTGACTGCAATGTTCTGGGTTACGCGTAGAGGGACGGGACGGAACTCTTGATCCCAATGTCTAAAATGACGGATCACATTTTTTGGATCCACCCAAGGAACATGGATATCGAAGGAAGAACCTAAAGAGTAGAACACATTGAACCTAGCCACGTTGACTTAATTTGACATGACTGCCGATAAAGTTCGTTTCCAAACCCAGCGATATGCATATCAAATGAAAGGCCTTGACGAGTAGAGCACTATGAACATAGGAAAATCGCCCTAAATTCAACATGGCCGCCGCTCAAATAAAACGGATAAAAGTTCGTTTCCAAACCCAGCAATATGGGTATCAAATGAAAGGCATTGATGAGTAGAGCACTATGAACCTAGCAACATTGACATAAATTTAACATGGCCGCCGCTCAAAAAAGGTGGATAAAAGTTAGTTTCCAAACCTAGCAATATGGGTATCAAATGAAAGGCCTTGAAGAGTAGAGCACTATAAACCTAGCAACACATAAATAAATTCAACATGGCCGCCGCTCAATAAAGGTGGATAAAAGTTCGTTTTCTAATCTAGCAATATAGGTATCAAATGAAAGGTCTTCAAGAGTAGAGCACTATGGACCTAGCAATATTGACGTAAATTCGACATGGCCACCGCTCAAAAAAGGAGGATAAAAGTTCGTTTCCAAACCTAGCAATATAGGTATCAAATGAAAGGCCTTGAAGAGTAGAGCACTATGAACCTAGGAAAATAGCACAACATTCAATATGGCCGCTGCTAAAAAAAACTGATAAAAGTTCGTTTCTAAGCCCAGCAATATGGGTATCAAATGAAAGGCCTTTATCAGTAGAGCATTATGAACGTAGCAACATTGACGTAAATTCAACATGGCCGCCGCTCAAAAAAGATGGATAACAGTTGCTTTTCAAACCCAGCAATAGGGGTATTAAATGAAAGTAGGCCCTGAAGGGTACCTAGAGCAGTCATGCTCTAAGTGTGTTCCGCGGAACCCTAGGGCTCTACAATACCCCTATAAGGGTTCCGCAATAATTTAGAAAAATCAAAACACCCTCTCTGGTCGTACTTTTATTATGCTTATTAATAAAGAATACACTTTTAAAAACTATTGTTTTATTTTAGGGTTCCGTCAAATATTTCGCTTTCCAAAAGGGTTCCGTCACCAAAAAAGTTTGAGAACCGCTTCGGGGCCTATTGGATGTTCGATGTTAGATGTTACCTGTATTTAGTGTCCTTCGAGACCGTGATAATGCAACGATCGTGAACTAACTAACGAGAACTCCAAGTTTGTGTGTTGGATGTTAGTCATCACGGCGAGTTTGCTAACCGAACTATGCCAGCAACACTATATCGCACAGTACACGTTACAAAAACGGAAGTCTCAATCTCAATACATTTTAAGGTTAACCGGATAAATACGTTTTTTCGCATTCATTTTCTGAATGCGGGCATCCGAATGCATCAAATCTATACAAAATACTCATTGACTGCTGCACACGTTCGTTTTTATTACGAACGGAACACGTTCTGTACGTACGTTTAGGTAGAATGGTAGAAATCCCGAATGAGAAGAAACGAACGTCTGCGCTACGTTCACGAAACTCCGTGTCTGTATTCCGTGATCGGATATCGAATACGGAAAACGTATTTGTACAGTAACCCCCCCCCCCCCCATTCATGCTATACATTAACTCTACGAAAACCGCCAGTATTACGAGCGACATAAGAATGGTTCAAAGGTCAAACAGTATAGCTTGACAAGGAGCTTACTGTACGACCAGTCAAAATTGGCCAAGTTGTCATATCCAAAAAACATATTTTGTTGGTGTTACCAACACCCATTATAAAATATAAACTTTATTCGTATACAGTTCTAATTTATTAACAATTCTTTATTTTAATTCGAAACATGAATACGATAAAGATTATTTTTGCAACTGTGTAGTTGTTTCTACTGAAGAAGAATTTATTAATATCAATAATGTCTCTAAAACAATAATAATACTTAGTGCTTATAGTAATATGTAATGTATTTAATTTTGTGGACTGTTAGAAAAAGAGCATTACGAACCTAAGAAAATTGTCCTAATTTCGAAATGGCCGATGCTTAAGAAAGGCAGAATAAAGTTGAATAATTATGGAATAAAATGGAGGAAAAAACTAAACACTGTGTTAAGTATTTTGATGGCGAAACGTAGTTCGCGGGCACAGCTAGTGATAAATAAAAATATGAATCGGCATCATTCACTCACGTTGTCCCAGCACTACGCAAATGCCCGTGTCATAGATAAAATAATGCCCGTGTATTGTGTTGAGCTACCATCGTACCATTGTATTTTTCTATCGTAACGGCATAAAAAATACTTCAAAATTGTAAACAAATGAAACACGGTAATGTATATTTTATACTTACATGTGATAGGAAACGCCATAATCTCGAAGATTTAATTAGCTGGATCGCCTTTTGCAAGAGGAAACTAGCACAATTAACCATTTTTTTGGAGCTGTTAGTGCGACACGAAAACGACACCAAATGGCAGCGGCCGCGCCTCAACTAGTTTTATATAACGTGTATGGTCATATGGTCAGCGTAAATTGGCAGAGGGGTTCGTCCAGCCTTGCCGTCTCCCGTATGAATGCTCTAAGCTAAACAATGATCCCCCTAGAAACACCCTAGAAAGTCTTAAAATTTGACACCTACTTCAATATAGAAATGTGATGTTGTCTGTTCTTATAGCTTTTACCCGCGACTGTGTCCACCTAGAAATCCTTTTTTATTGATTCCCTTTACAAACCAAATGAAATGTAGTCACAATGTATAATATATTTTATAATTTATTAGAAATAAATATTTTAAAATGTAATGAAAGAAATAATGCATAACATTGCAAAAGGTGTTATTGTAGCTACAACGAAAACATTCATAAATACGTAGTTACCATTTTGTAGCAGGAAATGCATAAAAGTATTTAATTGTTTGCTGAAAAAAACCGTACCTTCTATCTATTTTATATTACACTGAAAAATCATCTTTTGATAAAATATATTTAATTAGAAATACCGCTTTATCGGTCATCAACCTTGATAGTGGGGCAAAATCGGGCATCCTCCTTTCATTTAAATCGGTTCAGTAGTTTTGGCGTGAAAGCGCGACAGATAGACAGAGTTACTTTCGCATTTATAATATTAGTATGGACTATTAGGTATGGATTTTTCTATTTTTCAGTGTTTCTAAAGTCGATTTTTATTTTGTTAAATTTAAAATTGAAAAAGTCTTTGTCTGTGTTTCTGTTTTGCTTTTTTCATATAATTTCGTCAATTTGAATAGGCACAGCGGAAAATATTTTCTTTAAGGTTTTTGAAGGTTAAAATCTCCTTTAGTTATCAACTTGATAAAAAAGAAAAACATAGGAACATGCTAACCTTTGATTCAATCAAAGTAGTGGGCATAGACTTTTTTGAAAAAAGTAGAGCGCCTATTGCCATTGTCCAAAAGGGAAAACCGGGGAATACTATATACTTTATATAGACTTTTCGTGTAGACTTTTCGAGCGAGATTAAACTTTAGGCTACAATGTCTCTGTTACAATATCAGTATTGCTTTCACCAGGCTGAGCGACCTAAGTGAGGCATCACTAATAAGTTACAGCCGAACCGATGCTGAATCGTAGACCAATCGGAGTCAAAGATTGACTTTCAAAAGTTCGATGACGTCAAATGTGGTGTTCTGATTAGCCACAAGCAACGTTCAGGGGCCTAGACAAAGCTACAATCACGTTCGTTTCATTTACGTTATGCGCGTTCTGTATCGAACGGCACTTAATTTTCAAAAATTTGACAATTAAGTTCAATTGATATGACAAGTTATTAAAGTTGACACATTCTTTTCGGTTAAATGAATACATTAAATCAATGAAATGAATATTATAATTTTTATGGGGAGTTATTATGAGACACGTAAATATGACAACAATTTTATTAAAATATTGGTATGAAATCACACGAAAATATGCTCAATTTTAGTTGCGAGAGAAAAAAGTCATAATCTGCAGTATTACATTTTTTGCGTAAAATATGATTGGGCTGTATGGGCTTTGTTTCCTTTGCACTAATTGAAAATTAAAAAGTATAACTAAATGCTAGGCTGCTTTAATTAATTAATTGCTTGATTTGTTTTTTTATTCATATTATACTCATTTGTTTCCAATTCAATTAAATTCAAAATCTTTTATGCATATACCATAATGTATAAAATAGGTGGTTCACAAAAAATAAGATCATTATGGACCCGTTGGGCACGCAATCGTTGAACAAGAGAGAGGAAGCTTATTATTATTAGGTACCTACTATTGTCTTATTTACAGATCATAAAGCTAAATTATACGAAGATCATGGCAATTATAAATATTTGAATAAATAGACAACATTAAACAATATTTTAATATGAAAGGTTTTTATTTATACATATGGTATTATTATTACACTGAATTTCATAATTAATTCCAGTCTTTCATTATTTCCTCGCAATTATTGAGAAAAGCACTATACATTCCTCGGCGGGAATGGGATTGCCGGACTCGTAATTATTGTCAAGGCCTCGCTCACGCTCGGCCTTGAAAGCATTACTCGTCCGGCAGTCCCTAACTTCCCGGCCTCTGCAGTAATATACTATTTCAATGAATGATGTATGTTCCTAAAATTACCTGGCCTTTGTTCAAGGTTGTCTTCATAAGGACCTATGATGTATCTCCTACATTTATTTCAAATTTCTAAATACATTCTAGAATCTAGAGAGTAGTGATATGATGTGCGGTCTGTGTAAGGACGTCTTAAATATGACAAGCAGTCCCCTACTCCCTGACATGTGGCGATATGATTACAGACCATGACTGAACCGCTAAATTATTTTGACTTCCAAGCTCCCTTTGTTCCTTTGCCTTTGTTTGCTATTTTAAGCCACAAGAACGGCAACGCTTGTAATTAGTTGCACATTTTTTGCCAGTTATTTATATTACCTAGAACTGGTAATAACTAAACTCAAATGTTCATGTTTTATTGCTTAACTATAAAACTGTTAAACGTAAAAATACCGATGGCCTTGTTTTGATCGAATGCAATTTTAAAAAATATATATAATTTCAGTGAGTTATTCATTTATTGATAAACACCGCGGGTAGTCTTTTTCGAAAATTTTGTTACATATTTTCACGAACTACAGACCTAATTGCATTAATTGCAAGTACGTTCCACTTTTTATTGTAAGCTGCTCTGTGCACATATTTTGGCTTCCTGTCTAGATACAGATCTGAATATAATGTGTAAATATTATGTAAGTAATGTTATGAGTGTAAGCTGTCCTGTGCACCTTATAAATAATTAAATAAATTTGAACTTCAACAACTGAGGAACTGTCTCTCTTACCTCTAATTGTCGAAACACAACACACACGAACACATGATGGCGACAAACTTAAGTGATTCAATGGGAGCTAACCAAGCGAGCTCGGAAGCCTTACCACGAACCAAACAGAGCAGAAAAACGTCTGCCTCCATGGGTAATCGAACCTCGGACCTTCACATCAATGCTGGGTGTTCCCAACGACTCGATCACGGAGGCGATATATTAGCGAACATTTACCCAAACTATAAAAAGTTCGTGAACTTTTCCTGCAGTGAATAACATTATAACACACATTTAATAACAGCGTACACACACATAAGCTGCAGTAATTATATGAAATGCACGCGGTTCGGCACAACGCAAGCCAACGTGTGTGCGACCTAACAATCTGAACGCGAAACATATAATTCAATCTCATAAATTTTACCAACAAATAATACATATTCGAGTGGAAATCGCGCTTTGATTCATGTCAAGAGCTCACAATTTACACTAAGCCTTGGGAACGTGCGCAAGGAATAGCAGCAAAAATATTGCTACAAAAATTATTAAGACATAATGTGATTTTATGAAAATTGGGGTGCAATTAACGCTTAAGAGGCTACCGCCCGACTATAGGCTCAGAACCTGTATAAAGTTCCGTTTCCGATCAAAATATCTCTGCGGTCAGTTTGGATGAAACAAATCAGAAAAACCAAATTTAAAAAAATCCGTTCATCATACAGTCTATATACATATAGACGTTAAGAACAGAAAATGTAATCAAATAAAAACAGGAAATATGAAAATAATACCTAAAACACTATTAATATGGGTACCTTAATTTCCTGCAAAAACAAGGAGAAGTAAAAAAAGAATGCTTAGCTACACCGACTCATACGCATACCTACTTCCCAAATTTCATCCTCATGAGGTCAAGTAGTTTACGAAATTACGTGATTGAACGATCTGCTTTTGCTACATAAATACCATTGACTGACTGTACTACTTGTCTTTGATAGTCGATAGAGCACCTCGGCCACAGCGTTACATGTTACGACGCAAATAAACCATGATACGAATTACCGAAGACGTCTGTCTCCTTTATCATTCGGCCATCAGATAAATTTTTTAATTATTGTTTGTCAACAATTCCATCTAAAAAAAACAGTGATTTACCGTCTCTGGAAAATTCAAGACAGTTCATTTTTTTTATATATTTTTATGAAACAAATAAAGTGAAGGCAACTTTATAAAAAAAACATACCTTCAGCCAAATTTCTCGTTCATGTTCATTCTATTTTGTGAGCATGGCAAGTAAGATTTTTGAACTTCATTAATTACTGAAATAATTATAAAAATACATATAATTAATGCATGGAAACAAATTTCGACAGAGTTTCCGAGCATTAATTTATTGATGTCAAAAGTAAATTGTACCCAATTAAAAACCACAGTGCCAGTGATACACTCGAGTACAGAATGATCGATACGATCAAAGTTTCAAAAATATGTAAACATCGATTGTCAGACTTTATTGACTCAACATTAAGGTAGAGTTGGTAGAATATACATAATTATTTTTGTAACTTTGACGCAAGTATATTGCATTGTTAATAGTTGGTGTGATATGGTACTGAAATGGTTATCTACTTTTGAAGCTGACTGTACAAGTGTACAATGCAATAATTTCGGGAGGGGAGGGATCGGGACACTTGTCCCCGTAGCGCGGTCGCCCGTCGCCTGTGACAGGCTGTTTAGCAATCTAATTTGGATACAGGTTACTTTTTTTTATCACCCTGGAAAATTTAACAGACGCGTCAGAACACGGTAATAGAATGGATTAAATATTAATAAAAAAATGACACCTATTAAATTTTATGTAAATTTTGTAAAAAATACCAAAAATACTGCACTAGTTATACCGTACCTACCTCAAAACGAAAATCGGAACCAATATAAGATCACTTCATTGTCTGCCTGTCCATCTGTCTGTCAACACCCTTTTTCTCAGGAACGCGTAGAGATAGCAAATGCTAAGGTCTACGGTCTCTTTCAGTTGTGAAAAATCAAGACTATTAAGATATGACTATTTATGTCGCAAATTACAAAGGAATTAAAACATATACTTGCCGTTGACCTAAAATCAAAATTTGGCAAGAAACAATGTCTTACATGATCTCATATTATAAAGAAAAAATCTGAAAGCCATTAATATGTAAGTGGTCAGGAACATAAATATACACGGTTATTTTTTATCACCTTGGAAAATTTTAGAGACGCTTCAGGACACATCAATTATTATAAAAAAATTAAATAAAATGTTTATTAAAAATGTTAAAAAAATTAAAAATCTCTAAAAATGCTGCTCTCGACTAGGGCAGCATTTTTTGTATTTTTTTGAAAATGAATATAAAATTAAATAAGTGAGTTATTTTTTTTATTCATATTTAAATCATTCTAATACCATGTCCTGAAGCGTCCCTTAAATTTTTCAGGGTGATAAAAAAATAACCGTGTATATTTAGATAAGTTTGCACGGAACCCTATAACGAAAGTCACAAATATAAAATATTTTCACATTTTAAAATCCACTGGCATGAGTAGGGTTGAAAATTGACACACGGTTATATTAAGACGTTAAATTATAGTAACTCTTGTCAATTAAGTGGCCGAGATTTTCTCGATATCTGCAAACCATTATTTAAAGCACTTCGTATTTTGCCTCTTCCTTATTTATATTTATTTGAGATATGTTTGTTTGTAAAAAAATATTCTGTCATGTTTAAAATGAATAAGGATTACACATATAGAGGTAGAAAAGGCGATAAAATATATAAATATTGTTTCCAAGAACTCTTATAATATGGCCATTAGAATATTCAATAAATTACCAGAATTACTTACAAAACTTACATATAGACGATTTAAAAGTACATCTATCTATACTATATAAAGCTCGATTACAAAGCGTATTACAGTGTTGGAGAGTACTTGTCCGATCGTAAAAACTTTGCTGCTTGATGAATCATGATATTTTGTTCTTATGACTTTCCTTTTGACATTGCCATCTGACCAATGTTGAAATTATGTTTCAAGTTAATTTTATAAATTTTATGTGTTATGTATGATTATGATTTAGGTGTATTATAATTATGAAGTACGACAATTGAAATTATATATCGCGAATTTATTGGTATTGAATTAATTTGTATGTAATTGTAATAACTATGACATTTTATATTTCGTAATTTTAATTTTAATTTCTACGACATCAATATAATAATAATGATAAAAATAATTTTTGACTATTGTATACCATATATTATAACTTAGAAATAATGATTTGTAAAGCTTGACGAAAACATTTTGCACGTTGACGATTTCAAAAAAAATGTAGAGCCATGCAACTTTAAGAACTTGTGTCACCATATTTTAGCAAATAAAGATATCATTCTTTCTTTCACTTAAATAAGAATAATTGTCGCAGCAAGTAAGTACATAATAATTGTCAGATCACAATACCAGTTAGTATTGTGATCTGAAAATTATATCACAATACTAACTGGTATTGTGATCTGACAATAATTATCATGTTCTTACCTGCTTCGACAATTATTCTTATTTAAGTGAAAGAAAAAGATATCTTAATTTTTTTATCGGACTAGTACACAAGTCATCGTCGTATCGCAAGCAAAAAGAAAATGGCTCACGAGCTTTAAGATCCGTGCAATACTTGGTTTGTTGCAATAGCCTCTGGCCACGACGCAAAATTACCTGTGCCATTATGCTATGAATTTGTGAGAACTTGTCAAATCGCTCCTAAAATACATGTAGTTTCGTTGTGTAGCAACATGATTTGTATGAGAATATTATTAGCAACAATGCAATTTTTCGCAAGATAACATAGACCTTTTCTAGTTGCACGACCGGACTCAATTCTGTGCAATTGGGGATGAATTCGAAAAAACCTCTGTACGTGAAAACTATCAATATTCTTACACAGTCCGATCAGTGCTTTTATTTGTTTTTTAATTTTTTCTTAACTTTTAATTGCTATAGATGTAACATTAATTCATGAGATAATTAATTGAATAAGATGTGACTCTTCTCGGATTCCTGAATCCCAGTTTAATCTCGTACGTACGGAATTGCTTATTTTCCGTGTTAAGTTATAAAACATCCCGATGTTGACGGTAAAAAAAAATTAATAAATGATTACAGCTAACCACGGAGAAATTCGAGCACTTTAAAACTTTAAAATGACATATAACATTCATAAAAAACAGAAGAAACTAACGTTTCTTGTCTAACATAATTGTCAAAATAAAGGTTAAACTTTTTTTTTTCAAATAACCGCCATTTATTTTAAAACAAACAACCAATCCGCACTGGGCCAGCGTGGTTGACTAAGGCCCAATCACCCTTACTTAGGGTAGGCTCGAGCCCCTCGGTGGGGACGTATATGAGCTGATATGATGATGATGATGAATTTTAAACAATCTAATGGAATGGGACGCGTTTTGGCGAGCAATACGAACATTATCCATCCTCATTACTTTTGTCCTAGAGTTAATGATTTTGGTACATATCGCAACCCATGCTAAATAGTCGTAATAAACTTTAGGTGTTATTAAAAATTCAGAATTGTAGAATTTAGAAATCCCGCATACAACATACTCGTAGTTGGGTCCGTGAAAAAATGTATGGGGTATTAGAAAATTAATTTAACAAATACGAATTTTCAACTTAATGATATATGTTAACATAGGTCAGCTGGGTAGGATATGTTCCAAACACCCCTCATATAATGCTTAGAATATCACCTAAAATTTTTAATTACTGTTTTCATTATCTTCCTAAATTGCCAAAACATTAGCATCTGGATAATGAACTACTTAATCGATATTGACCTCAGAGGCTCTTGCAACATGCAGAAAGAAGGAGAGAGTAGCGACACAACTGATTCTAAATCCGAATTAGTAAGCGCCTAATCATAAAACATACCTAATACCTATGTGTTGACATTCATTGTAATTGCGTTATATTTATTTTGTAACTTAATCGACATTAGATGGAGTATACGAGTACTTTAGAAAAATCGATATCTCTTCCGAAAGAATTCCAGAAATATATATATAAATTCGTTTACCTTTAGAAATAACTATACTTAAAGATAATTTTAAAAAATCATCATCATCACAGGAGGAGCTCGAGCCTATCCTAAATTAGGCCTAAGACATCCACGCTGACCCAGTGCGGATTTGTCGACTTCATATACACCTTTGAATTTCTTCGCAGATGTATGCAGGTTGCCTCACGATAATTTCCTTCACCGTAAGAGCGTCGGTCGGACAAATGTACATATGAACTTCAAAAACGAAAAAACACATTGGTACATGGCAGGATCGATCACCGACCCTCCCGATTAGAAGGCCAGTGCTGAGTCATTAGAAGGCCAGATTATGAAAAATGCTATATAAGGGTTTATTCACGTGCGTATACCCATTTGGACATCGTGGGTTTAAATGGATTGACTAAGTAATAAAAGTGATAATTTTCACCTAAAAGTTAAAATCTCACTGGTTTTACGTTTAATCGTAAAGACAACGTAAAAATAATAACTCACTGAGTACGATTTATGCTAGAAATGTCAAAACGCATAATTTTTAAGTTAATTTCGTGAAATAAACATGATGTCGTAAGAATTAAGATATTTTGAGCATGCTCGATTTATAATGGGTAGATAATAAATATATATTATGAATATATTCCATTACGAATCATAAATCAAATAAGTAACAAATAAATATATACTTTATAGTTGTATTTTGCAACCGATTTGTAAGAACAGACGGTACAGCATTAAGTTGTTATAGCTCAATTATTTATTTTCCAATGCACCATCCAAGTCGCTCCTCAACGGGCCTGTCATTATATTTTAGTATTTATAAAAGTTAGATAATAATTTTCATGTCAGATGAATTTTATTTATCGTATAAAAGGAGTGTATGATACTCGCAAGGTATAATTTTTATCGTATCAAACACGAGCACTCGATAATCATAAAATATATTCCTGGGAGTGAATAACAACAGTTAAGGACGAAGCGCGCTAGCACAGTTTATAAACTGTGGCGCTAGTAAAGCTTAAAGTGTAGGTATATATTTTAGGTATTGTATGGAAGTATACATTTAAAATTCATTATCTGTCCATACGCTACCAACTTCACTGTTTTGCAGTGAAGTTACAATATCAGGTACCTACTAACGAAATAATGATAGAGACTTAACTATCGCACTGAGCAATAAGTTCTTAAAATAATTACGATGGTTACAAATTTTTGTTACCCGCAGCGTAGATTACAAAAAAATTTTGGACAGATATACATTAAATTTCCCAAATAATGTAACTACTAGGACTAAAACTGTCCATCTAGTTACATCAATGTAACTCAGAATGTAACACTGGGAACAGAGCATTTATTTATCTAAATCAAAAACTTGAGATGTTGGCAACGTACACTGTGGTCCTTGTGGGGGTTGCAGTTTTGCTGCGAATCTCACATGAGCCACATGTATTATAGGTGACTGTTACTACTTACCATCAAGTGGGCAGTTTGCTTGTTTGCCAACTTAATAGAAATAAAAAATTATCTCAATTTTTTTTATTAAATTAGGTATAGTCCAACTTAGCGAACAGTGCAAGTGACAAGGTATGAAAAATGCATATTAAAATATCATCTCATGTCTATTGTTCTATTATGTTGAGACTAAAAAAACAAAAAAAAATATTACCTACCCTTTAGGTATGTACCTATTTGAAACACTATACCTACCCGTATTTTGAAAGACCCACTTAGCATATCGCAAGGAATTCGCATTCAACGTATTTTACGTAGTTTATAGAATCCTTGGCATCAAATTATACGTAGAGTCAAAGAATTTAAAATTTTAACAGGTTGACGGAGGATTATTTGTATTGAGTCGTAGGTATAATACCAAAATACTAATTCAAAACTACCTATATTACTAATAACTGTTATATTTGGACAGTTTGTCGTGGTACCTAACGCTGATTTGTTTTTTGATATAATAAAACAGAATTAAAAATTCAATTTCTCTAACTGCATCATCTCATTTTACACGAAATAAAATTAATTATCCACTTGTATTTTAAAATGACCCTCGCAGTGACATCTAGTGCTGGACGCATGAAATCATTTTGTACAACGCAAAGCTGCAAGCACGAAGCATGCTGAAACGCCACTCGCACCCACATCAACAAAGCATCTTACGCCGTGCTTTTAAGCTCTCTGCTAACTTGCTAAAGGTTTATGAATTCGTAGTTATATAACCTAATATAAATAAAGTTCGAAAAGAACGCAGAGAATAGAAAAATAACTGGGATTGGGAAAAATCGCGTACAGTTTTATGAACATATTTTTGTTTACAGAATCCTCGTAACTACTCACCCACTATTCAAACAATTGGTACCTACGGGAAAGTGCTTTGTTTTTTTAAGTCTTGTTTCGTTCATCGTGGGCCTGGAAATGCTTTTAGGAAAAATAGAGACAATAGACAAATCAAAATAGCGGGATAAAAGACAATATTCACTATAGAGAACCGGAATTCGGACACATCGTTCGAAATTTAAATCGATTGGTTGATATTTTACTGCTTTTTAACCGACTTCAAAAAAGAATGGAGGTTCCCAATTCCATGCGTGTTTTTTTTGTGTGTATGTTACGCGATTACGCCGCCAATTTGTGGGCCGATTTTCAAAATTCTTTTTGCATTCGATAGAGTATACTCCAAGGGTGGTTCCATGGTCACCAAAGTTAGGATCTGATGATGGAATCCCATGAAAATCGAAGAAAACCCTTAAATTTTATGGTGTGTCCAACGTGTTTTATGATTTAAATCTCTACGCGATTACTCCCCCAATTGTGAACCGATTTTCAAAATTCTTTTTGTGTTCGATAGAGTATATCTCTATGGTTCGATAGACTCCTGGGGTCACCAAAGTCAGGATATGATGATGGGATCCCATGAAAATCGAGGGAAACGCTAATTTAGTACCAGCTCACCGAAGGTGAGCTTGTATTAAATTAGGGTTTCTTTCACTAAAATGATTTTATTCACTAAAAAGTTAAAATTAAAAAATATTTTATAAAAATTAAAAACGTAGCAGACAACATCACACTTCTACATATATTGAAGTCGGTGACAAATTTTAAGACTTTCTAGGAGATCATCATTTGGCACCGACTTCAATATAGAATTGGGATGATGACTGAATTCTAATTATTACGTCTCGTCATTAAATATTAAAATACCGTGGAAAAAGATGCAGTCCTGTGAAATTAGAATTAAAATCGGCTAAGAAATACATTAGATACAAGCATTTTAAGTTGTTAATTAGAAGGCGATTAGACAGAGAGATCCGACATCAACCGTGACGTCATAGTTGAGTACGGCCATATAAACTCCTTGTAAATTGCCGTTTTGCTAGAAAGAGATGGAGAATTTTTTTAATACCTTATATCTTGGTTGTTTTTATAGTTATTCGAAAACCGATTTTTTCTTTCTGTTTATTATATTTATTTATTTATTTCACAAAACAAGTAGGTAATACATTTTAACTTTTTTTTTTCAGCATCCTATAAACCAAATTTGGTTTTTCTGGACACTGCATTCATTCAGTTCTCACACTCATTTACAATAATATTATTATTACATTATTATACAGACATATTAACAACAAGACATATCTCCAACATATCACACTTTTAGATCTGTGACACAAACATATCTTTAGTATTTGTATAGATACGCTAACAAATATAAATAGGGAACATGATATTTTTTTTTTATCGGGCCACCACACCGCCGACCGTTCTGTCACAATGGCTGAAAACACACGGGATAAGACTTTACATTTTGTTTACTTTGCGTTTAGTATGACCGTTGCCTGAGTCTCATCTCATAATTAAATTTTATTATTAATTTATAGGTTACATATTTAATATAAGATGATAATTTTTATTGCAAATATTTTTTTTATGAATGAGCTTCTATTAAAGCAAAAACATTTTTTTAGTCATCTAGCCTATTGTGATGTTGTTTGTACCTATTCTTATATTATTTTTAACTTTTCAGTGTTTTTGAAGTCGATTTTTATTTTTATTAAAATATTTTTTTAGAGTTCCGTATTCCTAACATTTGTCTGACGCTCCTACGGTGAAGGAAAACATCGTGAGGCAACCTGCATAAATCTGCGAAGAAATTCAATGTTGTATGTGAAGTCGACCAATCCGCACTGGGCCAGCGTGGTTTACTAAGGCCTAATCACCCTAACATAGGGTAGGCTCGAACCCCTCGGTGGGGACGTATATGAGCTGTGTGTGATTCCTAACATGGAACGCTTTAAGAGTTTCGCCATGTTCATATTGATTATCTAGCTGTCCGACCATGGGTTAGCTTTGTGACATAAGTTGTAATTTAGCATTTGTGTGGTGATGGTAGACAAGTGCTGAACAAATGGTATAATTAAGTCCTGAAAACAATGTTTCTTGAGTACGTCCTCTACACGTAGAGTGCGGTTGATTTTTTTCGTCTTTGCCATAGTCACTCTCAAGTTAACAGAGACATTTACAATTATAACCATGTCATTGCATTTGTCCTTCAGAAACATTGTGGTATTATGGAGACCAGTTTTCAATTCAGTGAACAAATTCAGAAATAAATTGTCACGGCCTAATTAGCTACCTATGTGGTTAATTTAATAGCCAAATTATTGAAATAAAATGCATCTGTTTGGAGAATTTCATAAAAAAAAAAACAAAATCCTTAGAAAAAATCTTAGAGGAAGGTGTTACTTAGCTATAATGGGTAGTTCACATGGTATTTATTTAATCGTATTGTACAATTTTTTATTATTATATTTGTAATTGTTTAAATGGTGAAATAGAATTATAATAGGTATTACGTAACGTCAATACGTAACCTCGCAACTTACCGTAGGGTTAACACTAACATTCGCGTCAAAGTCTTCGTATCGCCCGCCATCGTGAAATATTTGTATGAGAATGTTAGTTCCAAGTACGCCACAACCACAACAACATTCTTGAAACTTGGAACATACGAATACTTTGACGCAAAAGTTCGTGCTAGCCCCACAGAACCCTATGCCCCTAAACCCGCTCAGTGTGTTATGTTTTATGCCATGGATTAACTGCATACATTTTAAATTTTACTAGAACTATTTTGAGAAATCAATATTAAATGATAATCATGTTTCTCGATATAATTTAATAAAGATACACACTAAGCTCTTGTCAAAATCTCCAATTTGCAAAGCTTAAAATATTACTATAAGAAAAGGCTGTATAGAAAAGAGACATTTCTTTTGAATCGACTTCACAAAAAATATTTTACATAAAATAAAAAGGGTCGGTCTCAAGATGTCCAGATAGCATAAATACTACACTACACTGATGACTATATCATAGAAATGACTAGGTAGTCGGTGCCAAACGGTGATCTCCTAATCTTAAAAGTTGGCACCGACTTCAATATAGAAGTGTGATGTTGTCTGTACCAATTCTTATATTATTTTTATCATTTCAGTGTTTTTGAAGTCGGTTTTTATTAATTTGAAAACTATTTTTTATCATTTCAGCTTAGATCATTTAACCTATCTAAGCTTTTTAGTGAATGAAATCTTTTTAGTGAATTTCATACCAGCCATACCACCTTCGATGAGCTTTTTTGAAGTCGGTTAAAAAGAAGAAGGTTCTCAATTCGATGTGTATGTTTTTTGTATGTATGTTACGCGATTACGCCGCCAATTGTGGACCTATTTTCCAAATTCTTTTTGTATTCGATAAAGTATACTCCTAGGGTGGTTCCAAGGTCACCAAAGTCAGGATTTGGTGATGGGAACCCATAAAATGAAGGGAAACACATAAATTTTATAGGTATGTCCAACGACTTTTGTGTGTATGCTACTCGATTTCTCCGCCAATTGTGGACCGATGTTCAAAATTGTTTTTGTATTCTATAGAGTATACTTCTGGAATGGTCCCAAGGTTACCAAAGTCAGGATGTGATGACGGGATCTAATGAAAATCGAGGAAACCCATAAATTTTATAGGTACGTCCAACGTGTTTCATGTTTTTTCAGAAGCTATTCACGTATTTGCGTCTGGTTAGTCCTGAACTGAGCTGATGATGTAGGATCCTTAACTTTTGGACTTGACCTGACCTGACCTGACCTTGGACCTTAATTTGATACCAGCTATTAATTTCTAAGTATTAAATTCACTAAAAAGATTTCATGCACTAAAGTCGATGCCAATTTTAAGACTTTAGAAGATCATCGTCTGGCACCGACTTCAATATAGAAGTGTGATGTTGTCTGTATCTATATTATAAAAGCTATTAACTTTTGAATGTTTTCGAAGTCAGTTTTCAATTTTTTTAATATTTTTTTATGTTTGTTACCTCATAACTCTGTCATTTATTAACCGATTTCGAAAATTCATTTTTTTGTTTTAGAGGGTATACTTCCCGATTGGTTCTATCGTCACCAAAGTCAGGATCTGATGATGAGATCCCAGGAAAATCAAGGGTAACCCTTATTTATGTTTGGTACCTCTGGTACTCGGTCATTTATTAACTAGTAAATCGAAATAGCGTAAAAACGGCATAGTAGCGCCTTAAATAGGTCACCACCTTTTTCCCGTGACTGTGTTCTGTGGTCACTAAACTATGCATATGCACCGTATGCACCCAACGCAGTGCGTTGCCCGACATAATACTTGGCTCTATTATTTTATTTTGCAAACGGTTCGTTTGTTTCTATTTGAAACGCGAAATTTGAGCCAAAAAGTTTCCTATTACGAAACAAACAAAGTATATTTGTTGCCGCGCGCAAAAGGCCAATCTCAAATTACCTGTATCAGCAGTAGGTACCTACTGCTCTGAAAAAAAATAGATAATAATTATTGCACTAAAGAGGTTAATAATAGCGTTATTGGTTACAACGGTTTTCCTAGACATAAATTAGGAATATGCATATACTCGTAGGTAGGATTTGCAAAACAGCCATATATAAAAAGTATGATGATGGTCGTTTTATTTTATAAATAGGTAGTACCTATTATCTATCTACATGAGAGATCATTCATTCACTGACTAAACACGAAATTTTAAAAATTACCTAATTAATTATAAATTTTGAACTTATAATATGGAAGTTGGTAATTAGATCTCTGATACCCGGAAAGATAGGTTGTAGACTTGTAGTTAGTACATTTTTTGGTAGCTACGAGTATGTGAAGAAGGTAAAATGGGAGATGGAAATTTGTATGAGAAATTCGTCATTTCCGCATTTAGGAGTATAAAAATTTGAGCACTCTAATATTTTTTTAGCATTTTTTTCCAAAAAATGGGTACACGGGAAAGAAACAATACCACGTAATTTGCATAGGCAGTGTGGGCAATTAAATTTCTTAATTTCTTTTAATTTTCTTTAACATTTCTCATCAAATACTGTACAAGTTTATTATGTCAATACCTATTACTAATATTCAATAATTTGAATATATAGTTTAAAATACAAGCCTTCATTAATTAAGTAATTACCGTATATCGCATCTTAGACGGATCTCCTTTCTGTTAAAACACTTATCGGTACCGTGTATTGAATGCATTTTCAAAAACTCATTTTTCTGTCTATTAATGATTCATCTACAATTCATTGAAACAAAAAGTGGAAAAATCGATATAATATTTCATAATTATATAGAGTAAAATATACTTAGTTTTTTGACCATGTGCACGTGCGGATTTTTTATTAGAATGTTGATAAAAAATAACATCGTTTATTTTAAAGTCACCTTTACGTTATATAAATAAATATTATAAAATGTAAAAGCATAATGTGGTTGTTTTGATTGGAACACACTGCGGTTTAAAGTTCCTTAAGTATGTACGAGTAAAAAAATCTCCGCCAAAACAAAAGCTGTGTTGAGCTCTACGATTACTGCAGCGGCAAAGAGTATAGTTTGACCAACGGCGGATATTAGATACGTTATTTGCCTACGAGTCAAGGATTCTACTTGATTTTGTGTTCCTATGTTGAATAATAAATTTATCGTGTGCAAAATGGATTGCATTGTAGATATCGTTTTTATTTTATCGTAAGTCATTATAAAATGTGTAGGTTTAAAAAGACCCACCTAACATTAGACGAACTGATAAAATCTCAGAGCAATGTTTTCAAACAATATTCTCTGTGAAAATAACAGTGCTTAAACAGCAGGTCGTTTCTATGACACATTAATTTATTTTTTAAGACAAATATTATTTTACACTCATAAATTAATTGTACTTAAACTGCATCATTGTGTTGTCCAGTTATACGCGTTGGTAATGATTATGTAATTTGTTAGTTCACAGTAAGGTCATAAGGTTAACCGTACTGTGAACTAACAAATTACATAATCTCAAATTTGTAGCATTTTTGTGCACGCTACATACACATGACCAATGGAGTGTACCTACCTAAAATTAAAAAATACTTTCAGATTATCCAGTCTGTTTTTACATAATCTCTCGCGACGATGGAGCCTACCTGGGAAGGCGGCGCGGCGGCGGCGGCGCGGCGCGGTGCGTCCACGTCCCTTTCGCTCAAGGCTACGCACCGTATAACATTATGTCGTATGAAACAAAAGTCAGTCCTAACATCATACAAACACTACCCATTTTCCTTTACACGCTTGCTTGAATTTTTTGAGTTGCGCGCACTGAGCGACGAACCTGGGAGAAACCTTCGTTTTAAAGTGAAATTATCCTAATTAAAACTGGACTTAAATGATTAGTTAGTTGCGACGTGTACTCTCCGCTTTGCAAAAACAAGTTGTGATAACAGATAACAATAACATTCGAAAGTCCAAAACATAAACAAAACACCGGCTGTCATCTGTCAAAAGCGCGTGCGCAAACGTCATAGATAATAGATACTAGAATAATAAGAACACTTACCTCTAGTAAAGCCGTAGTAGTAGAGGTCTTCTGTCACAAAACCACTGGTGTAATAGTATTCGTAATATTTTTCAGTTTGCGCGGGATTCGTGTGAGACGGGCGTCGGTTGTCGAGTTATCGAGTAACGGAATCCTGCGGCGGCGCAAGGAGCCGACGGTGGCGCCGCGGCGCGCCGCGGTGTCCGCCGCAAACTCCCCCTCCGCTGTCTAGCCGGAGCCGGACGGACCACACATCCAGCCAGCTGCGCCGATTTGCGCTCCTGCGCAATTCCCATTGCAAGCTCACCAGAAAACTTACACTCGCGCTACCACATGAAATGCAATCACAGTTTACATTTACCTACCTGAGACTGAATTTTCATTCGTTATTCTGGAATTATAATTTCAGCTTGGTTTAGGTATGCGTAATTCATGAATATATCCGAGGAATGATACTCACTATTCTTAAATCATAAATATCCAGTACTTACCCGTTCATTTTTAGGGTGCTGACCTCAAAAGGAAAAGACATAACCCGTATCGGATCACTTTGTTATCCGTCTGGCAAGATCCCTTTTCTGGGGAAAGAGTAGAGATATCAAACTTAAAGACTATTTTGATACTAATAGTGTACGGTCTATTTCAGCTGTGAAAAAAATCAATCTTGTTAGTCCACACTATTAAAAGATATGACCGCTTATGTCGCATTTTTTGGCATATTTTGCGCAGGGTACCTACTTCCCGTTGTCCTAGAAACATGAAACTTGGTAACAAACAATATCTTACAGAAAATATTAAGGAAAAATCTAAAAACCGTAGATATGTAGTTAGAAACTTATAATATACTGACGAGTATAGGTAGATTATTTTGTACGAAACGAAATGTTTAAAAAAATCTTTTTATAGGTTTCCCGACTATTACGAGTTACAGATGGGGCCGGAAGTATGTCGGACTCTCCCAATCTCAAACTGTCCTGCCTCCCATTCGGGATCGAGATTAGTCGAATTCATTTAACAGCCCCTCCGGAACAGGCCCGGAATTGCAAAGCATGAAGCAAACCAGTACCGATCCAAAGTGAAAGAAAGGTGCAACCGCTCTTGATACCACGCATTACGGGTTGTAGAACACATGGCCGCACCCTATCTTCCCGTGAATGTCGTAAGATCCGACTAAGCGTTACCATAATTATATCTCTGCGAAGAAATGGAAGTTTCGTGATTTCCATTAGTTTGGCGTAACCGACACAACTGGCCAATAACGTAGTACTTACTTACCCCTATGTTCAGGGCAATAGCCCCAAAGACGTTAAGACCCGGCTCGTAGCTGGCCGGGTTGGCCCGGGGTGGTCGGGAGAAGTTGAGTACTGAGACCCCGGATCACCCTGACTATGGTTAAGATGAACATCGAGATTGGTTTAATAAGTATGCCCTGCACTCAGCAGGGAGAGCCCCACACACGCCTGTCGACTAGCCATCTGCAGGTACGGTACGGTGCGCAAAAGCATTCCACCTCGTTAAAAAGGGAGTGGAGAGCGACGGTGGCGCTGTGAACTCGGTACTGGCCTTCAAATCGGCAGGTCCACGGCTAGATCCTGCCATGTACAATGTGTTTTTCGAATTTTATGGTGAGGAAACATCGTAAGGCAACCTGCATACATCAGCAAATAAATTTAAAGGTGTATGTGTGAAGTTGACCGATCCGCACTGGGCCAGCGTGATTGACTAAGGCCTAAACACCCTAACTTAAGGTAAGCTCGAGCCAGTGGCGTAACTTTGATCGACGTCTTTTTGTTTTGAATGTGTTGAAATCTTAATTCATCATCATCATCATCATTATTTCAGCCAAGAACTGTTGGACATAAGCCTCCCCCAAGAATCTCCATACCGATCGGTCCTGCGCCTCCCGCATCCAGCGGCTTCCCGCGACCTTCACTAGCAGGCCTATTCTCTAACTTCGGTTGCTATCTATCTGTCATTTTTGAATAGAACTTTAATATACATTTCTGCTATCATGAACGCCGCCGTAACACAAAGGATCAATAAACCAGTAATGGATAGGTATAAAGTATCTTTCAAAAATATCAGTTCTAGTTACCAACCGTAGTTAGCAAATAGGCCTGCTGATCGTCGGTCTACCTACGTGCGGGCTATGTGTCCTGCCCACTGCCACTTAAGGTTTGCAATTCTTTCATTTCTTTAGCTTGCAAGGTTTGCATTACATACTTTAGTTGTCTTACTTTAATTCATTTTAAATTCTTAAAAAAAAATTGTTAAGTACTTAGATACAACATTTTGTTAAAAATGTTAGGTTGATTCTGAGCTCGGGGAATCTCGGACCGGGGCTCTCTCGAGTCTGGGGCCCGTGGTATTTTGCCAGTCCTGCCACCCTAACCCTAGAGACTTTACGCCACTGGCTCAAGCCCATCAGTGGGGACGTATATGATCTGTGATTATAATGATGATCATGAGAAGGGGCAAATTCTCCAAGTATGGGTTGTTGGGAGGGTCAGGATTTCATCCGTTGATCGACAGGATGCACAGCGAGAGTGAGACTAGATTATGGTAGAGTAGGGGAGGTTGTTATTCCAAAGCCCCTTACATTACATCTAACAATCAACAGTCAGCCCTAAGACCCACGGCCAAGAGAACTCGTGAATGAGTTCTCATTGTGAACTAGGCAGGAAACTAACAATTAACCTAATATTGTATACAAGGTGTTTGATCAATACTCTATCAAGCCGAAACGTACCCATGTTAACAGTCATAAACGAAAACAAAATTGTAAAATTAATTTTCTGACTCCCCATACATTTTTTTTCACAGACATTTGTATGAGGCATTTCAAAATGTCTTGGGTCTTGTAAAACGTTAGACGGTGCGTTTGTTTTGCAACACTTTTCGTTTATGTTTTCCCTCGACTGCATTGTACGTCATTTTTTGTAATGTTTTATACTAAATGTCCTCAAAAAAGTGAGATTTGCATCTTACGCTATTCAAAAATGTTACGGCGCGTTATAAGGGTCCTCCCTTGGGGGAGGTCAAAAATCTTTAAAAATTGCGCTACGTAATACTTGAACGGCCCCCAAGGTGCTTTAAAAGGAACTCTTATAAAGGAGGTATTTTAAAGGAGACAGGATTGTAAAAAAGATGGAACATGTCTGCTGGCAAAGTCAGTGGCGAAGCGTAGTGGAGGCGGCAGAAGGGGCCCGCCCGCCTAAAAATATCTTGCGAATATTTTAACCATTTCATAGGTGCGATAAAGCACCTATGATTTGGACCGATTGAAATAAGTACAAAATTTATCATTACTTATTCTGTGACGAAATCGGGGAATCCACTTTCTTAAGATGAATGTATTATAATGACATCTTGCACATTGTAGCGACTGGCAACACAGTCTGTACTGACAGGAGGATTTCCAGCTAAAAGAATGGCTTCGACTGAGGTCTTCCATTGCTACCACAGAAAACGAAAAAAATTAATTGAAGGAAAATACTAAGGGCGGCATTGGCATAGGTGGGTGGGGGGGGGTTTGGGATCCGGATCCATTGAAAAATCAACGTGTACCTACTAGACAGAATTAAGGTTAACTCTTAACTAAAAGTTTTGTATCAGTATACACAATAATAGATAAATTGAAGAAATTTAAGTCTTATACTGAAGCGCCCCCTTCGAAATCCCATCGAGAAGTTATGAATATTGCTATCGCGCTGTTCCCGACCTACCGAGCTGGGACTCTATATTGATAAATCATTTGACTCTCGTCGAAGGCTCGTCAAGCGTCGTTTTCGTTGTCATCGAGTTCTATGTTTGCTTAGTTTCATTTCGTTTTTTAATGAAAATCAAAATGATATCAATATTCGTTACCATATTGTTATGCCGATGGTATAAGAAACTTCCGGCGTTCTTGGCCTTAGAAGCGTTTTCAGCAACCTAAGTTTCAGGAGCAGTGTGCGTTCGCGCTTTGTACTAGCTAGCCGCGTAAACGAAGCAGCGAGCGAACTAAACAATAGCGAGCGGCCGATCGCCGCTCGCTGTTGCCGCACGCATTTCTTTTGCTGTAATTATTATTTACGATGGACGAGCAATGTTATATAGACTCGAACAATAGACTTACAACACCACGGGATCCGCGTTTAAATAAATCTGAGTAGACTTGAGGCATAAATATGTGATTAGGTACGTGGATTAGGTATTTTTCGTTACCAGTACGTACCTAATTCATGCCACCTAGGATTAGGTATTCGTATACCACGTTTGTTAATCGTGAAGTATCAATCTGTCAAACTATAGGTCCTGTAAACAAAACTACACTTTACGTCTAATTATTAAGTTTCAAACGTCATCTAGGATAAAATACCATAACTATTTTTTGCTTAGAAAATACAGCGAATCTCTTGCTGAACTTTAGTTTAACAAAATCATAAAATCTTTTTACAAAATACAAAAAAATAAAATCCGCCTTCAAAAACACTTAAAGTCAAAAATTATATAAGAATGCACACCATCACCTTTTTATTATGATGTCGCTGCCAAATTGAAGTCTTTTTGAAGTCGGTTTTATTTTATTGTAACAATATTTTTTTTTATGTTTTTTGTAAATTCAATACCACCTCGCCGAAGTAACTTGAAAGAATGCAATTTAGCATCAAAACGTGTCTATTGTATTTAAAAAACTAACCTCTAACTCCTAAAAGTCAAGGATCCTTCCATCATCAGCTCATTTCATGACTACCAGACGCAAATACCTGAATAGCTTCGAAAAAAACATGAAACACGTTGGACGTACCTATGAAATTTAAGGGTTTCCCTGGATTTTTCTGGGATCCCATCATCAGATCCTGACTTTGGTGACAATGGAACTACCCCAGGACTATACTCTATCGAACACAAAAATAATTTTGAAAATCGGTCCACAATGGGCGGAGTAATCACGTAATATACTCACAAAAAAAACGGGAAAAATATCAATCAAGAATGAAATTAAATATTAGGACCTATTACTATTCCAATACATTCCCTAATCCGAATATTTATGCCAATACTGAATAAATATTAAGACCTATTACGATACTAATACATTCCCTATTCCAAATATTTATGCCGGTACCTAATAAATATTAGGACCTATTACGAGTACTAAACTAATACATTCCCTATTCCGAATATTTTTGGTGGAACTGAATAAATATTACGAACAGGTATTTGGATTAGGTGTTTGAAAATATTAGGAACAGGTGGATTAGGTACGGAAATATGCTAATCCAGCCCATGTCTAAATCTGAGTGCACCATATCTAATGTCGAGGAGTTATCACAAGTGATTACTATGGAACGTGAGGACAACATATCGAACCGAAAAAGAATTAGAGATGAGGATTCGTCAGGTAGTTGGTCTACGGTTACCGGGAGAGGCAAAAAAATTGTAAAGAGTACTACACACGTGAATGCAAGTGATACCGAAAACAACATAGAAGTATGTGTAACAAGTAAAGAACATTTTCCTAAGCAGTTCTCTTTAGCAAAATTATTACGGGATGAACATATTTCCGGTATCCTAAAAGTCAAATATGTAAATCCATATAAATTACTATTAACATTTAACAGAGAGATACACGTTAAAAAGTTCATGACTTGTACCACTTTTATAGAAATGGGATGGCGATGCCAAAAAACCTTAGATGTAAATGTTTCATACGGGATTGTCAAAAACATAGATATGGATTTATCAATGGATGATTTTTTAGAGAATGTTTCCTGTGATATGACGATAATTAACGCAAAACGTCTTAATCGCAGAAACAGAGAAATGGATTTAAATACACAAGAGAGTAATTCAAGTGGATGGGTATCCATTGAAACAATACGCATTTGTTTTGAAGGAGCTTCATTACCTACTTACATATACATATATGGTATGCGAGTAAAAGTTGAGAAATATACATTTCCTGTGACGCAATGCTCTAGATGTTGGAAATATGGCCACACGCATAAGATGTGCCCTGCTAAAAAAATTGTCTGCCCCAAATGTAGTAATAATCATGCCAACTGTGATGTAATTACCTTCAAATGCAGTAATTGTTTGAAAAACCATATGGCTTTAGACAAAATTTGCCTACACTATCTTAGAGAAAAAAAGATTCGAGAACTTATGTCCGAGCATAATTGTTCCTACCGAAAAGCAGTTTTACTATGTATGCCACCGTCTCCTATACTTCCAACTATAGTTAACCGCAATGAGAAGATAAAGGATAACAGTTACCGACTAGAGACAATTAATTCTAATCAAACTACATATGCAGACAAAGTAAACCCTTTCATCAAGGCATCTAAAAGTAGAATAAAAGTGAGCTGTGCAAAAAAAGATCTAAATAAACGACACAAAAAGCAACATAAACAAAACAACAATGAACAGTACCATGCAGATTTTTCTAACTACAGTTCAGACACATCACACATATCGGATGATCAAACAACTAAATCTGAAAACGAGTACCATCAAGAAGAAAATACGAAAGACAAAGATAAGCACAACTCATCGCTAATGGAACTACTACAAAAATTAAAAAATATAATTATTTCAAAAAAGTAATTAGAAAATAAAATACAAGTATGTTTGAAGTCAATTGCTGAGTGGACCATTAAAAATATTTTTAAATACTTGTCGAATTTCACCAGTATTAAAAAATTTATAAATGGCTAACATTAATAAAATTGCTCGACTGAATATAATGCAATGGAACGCACAAAGCATCAGACCTAAATCACTTTTACTAAGTCAGTATTTGACGCAGGATAAAATTCACATAGCTGCTTTAAGTGAAACTTGGCTTGAATTAGAAGACAACTTAACTCTATCAGGTTATAATATATACCGGTCAGATCGAAGCGATGGCTATGGAGGAGTTGCAATTTTAACCCATCACTCTATAAGAGCAATACAATGTACAGTACAGAATGTGAATCCAGGCATTGATGTCTGTTTTGTCAAAGTATTTAATTGCCAAGACATTGAAAATATTTTATCTATTTATTGTCCATCTAGTGTTCGCACAACACAAAGAGATTGGGATCAAATTTTTTCAGTTGCCAATTGCAAAACCATAATATTAGGTGATTTTAATGGACATCACTGTAATTGGTCATACAAGACAGACTCAAGAGGATTACAATTATTCGATTCGATGTTGGAAAATAATTTTGTTTGGCTCAATGACTGTAGTCCCACACGCATCAAAATTGTTAATAGCCGTTTGCAACAGGCATCACCAGATATTTCGTGTATATCCTCAGATTTAGCTTTAAAATTTAAATGAAACGTAACTAACGAATCTTTAGGCAGTGATCATTTAATTATTAAATTAACAACTGAAATAAATGTATCTGGCTTAAGTTTTAAAAAAAGGGACAGTAAAGCTAATTGGATTGGTTACAAATCATTTATAGAGAACAATTTAGATAACGTATCTATCTCTCAAGATATTCAAACACAGTGTGATATGTTTGAAAATGTTATACAGAATGCGGCTTCCGCCAACATCCCAATCAGGACAATACCTCAAAATGTTAGTGATAAGTTCAAACCAAAACCTTATTGGAACAGTGATTTATCTAAATCAGTAGTCGATAGACGTCTGGCACTGGCTAAGTTCAGACGTAACCCTATCCCACAAAATTATGAAACACTGAAAAGCAAAATACGCGAATCACAACGATTAATACGTAATGCAAAGTGTTTTGAATTTTGAATGCCTGGCAAGAATTTTGTACATCTGTGGACAATACTACTTCTGTACAGGCAATGTGGCAACTCATGAGATGGGTTAAAGGCTATAAAAGTAATAGACAAAGAATATCTCCAGATATGGCTGAACGGTTGCTCTGTGATATGGCCCCAGATTATGTTATGCCACATAAGCCTGAATTTTATTCTAAAAACACAAAACTAGAATCTCCTATAACTATTTTTGAGTTAGAGAATAGCATTAAAAACAAAGATACGGCACCGGGTTTCGATGATATTTCATTCTCAATGATAAGAAATCTTCCAGATATAGGAAAATCGTGGTTAGTTAATATTTACAATAAAATATATACTTATGGGATTGTACCAGAACAATGGCGAAATATTTCAATTATTGCCATTCCAAAATCCGGCCGTGAAACAAATACTACTTCAGCATGGAGACCGATTTCATTAATAACTTGTATGTGTAAAATTTTTCATTCTATTTTAAATAAAAGGCTCGAATGGTACTTGGAAAATAAAAATATATTTTCTGATAAAACGACTGGATTCCGTAAAGGTCGTTCATGTCTGGATAATCTAAATAGGCTAACCAGCAACATTCAGTTAGGATTTTGTAAAAAATACACATCCATTGGCTGTTTTATAGATATTAACAGTGCATACAATAACATAGATATCTATAAATTGTTAGAAATATTAGATCAACTAGACGTAGGTGAGAGGATTTGTATGTACTTATGGAATTTTCTCAAAACACGACATCTCAAAATATTAGTTGATGATCGTGAATATCGTAGAAACACTGGATGCGGTCTTGCCCAAGGAGATCCACTTTCGCCTTTGCTTTTCAATGTCGCTACTTTCAATATATGTAATACTTTTCAAAATGTCGATATATCACAATACGCTGATGATTTTGTATTGTTTAAATCTGATAAAGATATTAAAAATATTGTGAAAGATATGCAATCTGCTCTAGATGCTATTAATGATAAGTTAAGAAAATTAGGTTTAGAAATCTCACCGAACAAATCAAAAGTTTGTATATTTAGAAGAGGTATCTGTAGACAAACAGTAAACTTAAAAATAAATGGTAATAACTTACCTGTTGTAAACAACGTTAAATATCTGGGGTTGTGGCTTGATCAATCGTTACGATGGGGTAAGCATATTAACGAGACTGTTGAGAAGGTATCGAAATTTTTAAAGATTTTAAAAATTTTGGCGGGAGCAGGATGGGGTGTTCATCCAAAACATTTACGACAGTTATACACATTAATTCGCAGTAGAATAGACTAAGCAAGTTTTATTTATGACTGTAGTTATAAATGCAATTTAGTAAAATTAGATCGTGTTCAAAATTTAGCTATGAGGGTAATAGGTGGATTCATACGTAGCACTCCCATCCATGTTATGGAGAATGAACTTGCTTTGCCGCCATTGTATATTCGTAGAAGATATCTCGCTGGAAAGTTTTATCTAAAAGTCAAATCTGTTTCGGAGAAACATAGTATCATAATTTGTGAATCTTTTAACTCACCAAATAATAACAGATATTTTAGAATACGAAAGCCACCTTTAATATTGTTGGTTCATAATATAATGAAGGATTTTCCCATACATTCTGCAACAGTTCTTGAAATGTTTTCTTTGGACACCTGGGTTGCTAATATTGATATAAATCAAAATTGTAGAATAAATGTTCCGCTAATTACTAGGGCAAAACGTTACCTTGACAGTGGACTCAATTCTGAAGCGGCCGCTAAATTTCCTAATTTTATTTAGGTGTCGCTAAACCATTTTCCTATTCTACGGTATCTGTCAAATTCAACTGACATTGCTAATTTGAATCTGACGTTTCTAATTTTAGACGGTCAATTCAACTTAGGTTTAGCCGTCCAAACGCTATTCCAGACGTGAGATTTTTACGCGTAAACTTCCTAAACTGATTAATTTTAGCGGCGACTAAAATCATTCCGATTAAAATTAGAACCTTGCTAAAATCCGCCATTTTGATAATGAAAAATACAAATCAAAATAACAAATGAGGTAGAAATTTTAATTTTGCCCGTATTGATTATTTTCGCCTTAAATGAACAGGAAAATAAAAATATTTTTTCAGTAATTACAATTATATTGTTAAAAATAGGATAAAAATTTACATTAAATCAGAGATTTAAATCGTTAGATGCGCCCTTCCCATACATACGGCTCATTCGGTCGTAGTCTGTGACTCTGTGGCAGAAAGCACCGAGCGTTGGACGTCAAATGCATTTTTTCTTTTCCCTAATTTCAAGTGTAAAATAATAAAATATGCATTCCTGTGCCTTTAGAAAGTCTTTTAATAACTCGAGGAATACCCACAAATCTAAGGGAATTACATTTTATGCGTAACTAAGTACCTATTTATTAATTATTTTCATCATTTCCCAAATAAATCAGTTACTTAATTTGGCGACCGGTACGTGTTTGTACGAGCGAGACCGAACAATACGTGCGTGAGCGAGATCGATATACGTGTTATTGCTTTGTCGTTTAAATCAAATTAGTTTGACCCCTTGCATAATACACCGTTAGTAGCGATTTTAGGTGTCAAAGTTTTATGGCGCATCGCGTTGTTGTGTGAATTTATCATGTTAAGCTGGGCATTGACGATCAGTTTTGCGCGTCAGTTGAACTGACATCCATCCAAAATTTGATCGTGAGTTTTGAATCATCACTCCAGAGTTTTAACTGACGACGCTCCACGATATTTCCGGGGCTACCATAAATCCAACCCGGCGCATCGCGCCAAACAACGTGAGTGTGTGATCGTCATGCCAATCGCGTCAGTCAGTTCGTGCGCAGCGCCCGCGCCGCGCGGTGATTTAGCGTGCTGTGCTGCTGTGTATGGTATTTTGTTGATACAATGACGGCGTCGCTGTCCTCTAGACGTGTCATAATTACAGAATTTATTGAAAAATATAAAAATTCTGAATGTTTGTGGAAAGTATCGGACAAAAATTATAAAACAAAACAGCATCGACAAAAAGCTCTAGATGAATTGCTTCCTTAGTGAGGTGACATTCATCCACTACTTATAATATAACTTATGTATACAGACAATATAATTAAATATATACTTAATTAATAATTTATAGGTTTTGCTTCCTATTTTAATTGCCGTGAGTTGATTTCTTTTTTTAAGTCATTCCTTTATCCATTGCTTTCTTTTTTGCTTTTTGGTAAGTATTTGGCAACAAAGAGTAACCGCAGTAAGAATTAATGTTTCATTAGAATCAGAATCCACTTTTTTCTCGACACAAATAGGTAGTACACGTTCTTTAAATAGCCCGGCCGGTCGAAAACTGTAGAGCCGGAGTGACGCCAGTGAATGGGCAAATCTAGTTGGCATAAAACCATTGGAGTGACGCCACAGTTTTACATCTAGACTGACGCGAAAAACTGATCGTCAATGTCCAGCTTAACGCACACATGCATAAAATGTAGTCACTTTTTGGAAGCGCAAGGCGCATCTAACGATTTAAATCTCTGCATTAAATGTATTAACTGATATAAACATAAACCCGTTTTAGTTTCTTTAACAACAAGATCCATCCATTAATTTACTTTTAATATTTTTACGACAGCAACACAAACACAATTAAAACTAATCTTAGACATTTTAGAATTACGCTTAAGCTCTGCCTAAATTTAGTTGGCCTGTCACCGTAGAATAGCACTTGCTTAACCGGCCATTTAAATTAAGTTTAAATTTAGAAATTTTAGTTTTAGGTTATTTAGACGGCGGGCACACAGAATTGAGTCCAGTGACTTCCTTAGGCAAGAAAGCACCCGTATGATTAATAAAGAATATTTCGATTATCACAAAATCTATACTGATGGTTCAAAAGATCCAGCGCAGCTTTTCTTGACCCTGAATATGACGTACATGTAAAGCTCAGTATTAGTTCAAGAATCAGTATAATGCATATTGAGTTAATTGCCATTGCTGAAGCATTGTCATATATTCGCTCTATTAACAAAGATAAATTTGTAATTTTAACAGATTCCAAAAGTTCCATCCAGCATTTGGCTCGGTGTACCTCGTCTTTGCGAGGTAATCCGATAGCCTACACAATTTTACAACTTTTACATGAGCTTCAATTACATTCTAAAATAGTCATATTACAGTGGATTACCATCTCATATCCAACTTATAGAAAACGAAAGGGTAGATGTTTTAGCAAAACAAGCAATTGGCGATGGTATACCATTATTTATCACTCCATTATATTCAGATTACCGTAAAATTATTAAAGATGATTGTTTGAAACTCTGGCAAGAATATTTTGACAAAAGGATTCAACCCTGCATACCAGCAAAAGGCACTTGGATTGATCATTGTAAATTAAATCGGCAATGTATTGTGACAGCAATGAGGCTGCGCTCCGGGCACATTCCATCGAACAAATTTGGATATCTCATGAAAAAAGTTCCATCTCCTAATTGTGAAACATGTGACGTAATAGAAGATGTTCAACATATTACAATGGAGTGTGCCCGTAGTGCGGATTTGCGGCGGTCTTTACATGTTAATATTAGTAATGTGGGGACGTGTAATAGTATATTATTTTTTCCATTATCAGAACAGGCTACAACCCTATATAAAATAGCACAGGTTCGTCTGAGCAGCTCAGGCTCCTCAGACCAACAAACACATGTTACGAGTATGTAATATTGATTTTATGTATACGATTATTTGTTCTTTCTCATGTAATACTTTGTTTATTCTAAACAGGGTGTCATTATCGCTCAGCGATAAAACCCATAAATAAAGAGAGAAAAAAAAAAAGTTTTAGGAGGTGCTCGATTACATACTAGAATATCGAAATTTTACCCAAGTTGCCGTTGTTTTTACGCGCCTGAAACATGTTTTCAGTCTGTTTCAGGCTACCCTCTATCGAACCACACCATAACCCGAAAACCCGTTTTCAGGTGTTTTCAGGACCCCTTATTTGAAGCACACTTCGACATATGACTAAATTTTCAATAGGAGTGAGTGAGATAGCACGATAAGAAAGGGACAACAATAGTCAGCATCAACCAGATACAAAAGATAGATCGAAATGCATCTAGAAACTTCTAGGCGTGCCGGCTGACAGATACGTAGAACATGCTGACAGATACAGAAAATAATCGGGAATACGACGGAACGTTCGAGAAGGAAAGACAAATAATCGATTGGGCACAAAATGTTCTAGAATAGAACAGTCTCGAATGCCTCGAATGTTCGCCGGTTCTACTATATAAGTGCGAAGGCTGTACCGCGGAACTTTCAAGAAGGAAAGACAAACAATCGATCGCGTACGGAATCATTCTCGACTGCCCCGAATGTTCGCCGGCCCTACTATACACGGTTATTTTTTTATCACCCTGGAAATTTTAAGGGACGCTTCACGGCATGGTATTAGAATGATTTAAATATAAATAAAAAAAATAACCCCCATCCTTAACTTTATATTAATTTTTAAAAAAATACAAAAAATGTTGCACTAGTCGAGAACAGCATTTTTAGAGATTTTTTATTTTTTTTTATTTTTTATTTTTATTTTTTTATTTATTTTTTTTTATTTTTTATATAATATTGGATTTGTCCTGAAGCGTCCCTAAAATTTTCCAGGGTGATAAAAAAATAACCGTGTATAAGCGCGTAGGCGCCCCTTTCCTGAGGGGCAAGAAGCCCCCCTGGGCTGGGTCTAGGACCTAGGTAGACCACTAATTAAAATTGTTAAACATAATGTTTTTGTATATTTTTGTCACAATATAGATTTTATGTAAGACCTTCAATATTTAATTAATTTAATATAACACTTTGTATGATGGCAACCGCATTATTCGGGAACGAATGCATTTAAAATTGGAATTTTACCGCCCCACCGCCACCTTTCATCTGATGTCATCATTTCGTGTGACACTTGTGCGCGCTTTGTTTCGACTTACTTATAGTAAGACCTACCTAACCTCAATCGGAACGACTCAACTTTCTTCAATCTATTGTTATTCTTATAAAAGCCAAGTAAACATCATAAATTTTTTGCTCCATTTATTTTTGTATCTAATAATAATAATAATTTCTTTATTCAGGTAAAAAGGCTACCCACACATTTTACACGTCACGGCAATTATACAACAAAAGTGCAAAATTAACCTAAGTTATTTGATATAGAAATATCACAGTCATTTACGATTCGCACTCTGGTGCACTTCTCGCCACGTTTTGTAAATCGGACTATCAAAATATTCATTAAAGCTCTGCAGGATACTATTACGCGAGCTTCTCAGTCCATCCCAATAGGATGCCACTCTGGATCTGATGACGGCAAAGAAGTCGGGAACCCCCGCATCGGCGAACATGCCCGATGCGCTGCAGGACCGTGGCTTCCTCATAAGTATGCGATATGCATCATTATATTGCACCCTTGGTGCGTCCTACGTTAAAGTTCGTCCACAGCTGGCAGGTGTAAAACGAGAGACAGAAGGCTTTAAAAAGCGTTAATTTTACCTCTCTGCTACAGCTGGAGAATCTGCGCGCGATCATGTTACACCTGATAGATAAGCTCCGTCTTTCTCTTTCCATATCTGCGTCATCACACAAATCCTCAGTTAAAATGTGGCCTAGATATCTGAATTGCCGTACGATCTTCACTGGCGAACCCCTTAAAAATACATTCGGTATCCTCTCCGGACCCTCTCCAGATCTAAACACTAACATTTCCGTTTTTGACACGTTATACATGAGCCCATGTGCGGCAGCATATGTCTCACATATTGCCAACAATTTTCTTAAGCCGCTGATTGAGGGGCTGAGAAACACAATATCATCGGCATAGCTCAGATTGTTGACGCACACATCACCAATGTGGCATCCTATTCTGGTGCGCCTCAGCTCCTCAATCAGGCCATTCATATAGATGTTGAAGGGGTCAGGAGAAGTCAAACCACCTTGGCGTACGCCGCATTCCAGCCTGTACTCGCTGGAGGTCGAGTCGCCCCACCTAACAACATTCGTTTTGTTCGCATACCAATATCTCAACAGACTCACAGCGTTACGTGGAATATCTGAATGTTTCAATTTGGCCCAGAGAATTTCATAATTAACTAGGTCAAACGCGCGACTGAGGTCCAAAAAGCAAGCATATACAGAAGTATCTCTATTGGTATAGTAATGAACTACTTGCTTCAAGCTGTATATCGCGGAATCCGTTGAGACACCAGCACGGAAACCAAACTGCGCATCATGAATCCTAAAATTATCCACCAGTGAAGGCCGCAGCAGTCTTTCGAATAATTTACCTATCACTGTTCCTAGTGAGATGGGCCGATAATTCGCGGGATTGCTAAGATCACTAGTTTTATTCTTAATAATAGGAATAACTACAGTTTTCATCAAATTGCCAGGCAGGTATGAATACTTATAGCACAAATTAAACAAACTACTTAACTTAATAAAAATCAGGCTGCCTGCCCACTGAATGTGCTCAATGCTCAGGCCGTCGTGACCGGGAGACTTACCCCTTTTCATGTCCTTGACGGCTCGCATAACGTTATCGGGCGTAAAGACATGGCTCGGCTCGATATCGCCCGTGTCACAGGTCCAAGCATCAGGCACATTGTATTTTTCAGGTACTATTTTAAAACGTTTAGCGAATAGTTCTGCAATTTCAATCGGCTCCTGCTCGCCGGCCACCGCCACTGGTAGTGGTTTTTTGATGTTCATAGCTTTCGTAGCACTCCAAAATTTTACAACATTTTTATCATACCTATGTTCGGCAAGTATATTCATTTTAATCCTATCCTCATTCTTTTGACACCATTTTAGCTTATTTTTAAACTTTTGTCTACTAATTCGCATTTTGTTATAAACTTCTCCCGATCGCGGCCTACCAGCGAACAGCCAGCTATGAAAATCAGTTTTTGCAATTTGATGAAGATGTTTGACGTGATAATTCCACCCGACAATCTTCTTATTTCATTTACTATTTAGTCCACCAGAGTGCAAATCTTTACTTAAAATAGCAGCCTGTTGAAATGTGTTAATAATATTATTATATAAATCGTTAATAAAAGAATAATGACTATTTAATTCTGTACATAAAATACCTTGACTACAATTTGGACAGTTAAAATTATGATTTATCTTAGATAAATTATTAAAACAATATTCTCCATATACATTAATCTGACTAACATTTCTTTGGCCCCATTTGACACTATTTATTATACTGTTAGCTTCATTATAAGGTAATGTTTGGCTTTCGCACACACTATCTATATTGCACTTGATCAGTAGCGGAAAGTGGTCAGACGACAGTATGTCATTTATAACTTCGGCTGATTGTACAGTACTGATGGCGGATTCCGTTAATGGAAAATCGCGGCTAATGGAAAATTCTGCTAAAACATGGTCCTTTCTAAATTCCATTGGTATTGGCAAAAATAAGACAAAGGTTCCTGTTAGCGTTGACCCAGAATTATTAAATGTGCATTTCACAATTTTCACAACACCTCCTATTAATCCCCACACTAAAACATCTTCTTTGCAATCCCTCCTCACTAATCTCGACCTCCAACGTCCTGCTTTTACATTTCACTCCGTTACTGACAGGGAAGTCGAAAAAAGCATAAAATCCATCAAATCTATGCAGAAGGGACTGATGGAATAAGTCGGAGAATGATCCTTCAAGGATCGGAATACCTGACACCGATTCTATCGCATGTTTTTAATTTCTCTCTCGCGACGGGAACTTTTCCTGAGTGTTGGCGTCAAGCGGCCATAATTCCGATCCCCAAAACCTCTAGTCCCACTCTACCCTCCCACTTCAGACCTATTAGTATTCTTCCTTTCCTGTCTAAGGTTCTAGAATCTAAAACGCCTTGTCCACCAACAGGTCAATACTTTTGTGAATCGCCATAATTTCCTAAGTCCTTTCCAGTCCGGCTTCCGCCCGGGGCATAGCACGGTTACTACACTGACAAAGGTGTCTGATGACATACGCTGCGAAATGTCTAATCAGCAAGTCACTGCAACGGTTTTATTAGACTTTAGTAACGCTTTTACTACGGTTGATTTTGACATACTCCTGGCCATGTTAAAAAGTATACTAGTTTCGGACTGACTCGGTGGTTGAGTGGTTTCGTAATTATCTTGTCGGGAGACTCCAAAGTGTTCGGGTTGACGGTAAAATGACAAGATTTTGCGTCATTCCTGCCGGTGTGCCTCAGGGTGGGGTCCTGTCACCTCTCCTTTCTTCCATTTTCATAAATTTCCTTAGCCCTCTCCTTCTTTGCCAATATCATCTGTATGCTGACGACCTGCAAATTTACGCATAAGCTCCTGCGGAACAGATTGTCGGTTTGATTGCTCGACTTAATGCTGACCTTGCTACCGTACATGAGTGGAGCCAAGCACATGGCGTTTTAGTAAACCCTAGTAAGTCAAAAGCAATTATTATCCGTGGTCCTAGACAAATTGTTAAAATGAAGAGATTAAGTTTACCTCCACTTTATTGCGATGGCGTAGTGATATCGTATAATGACACTGTTAGAAACTTAGGAGTCTCATGATTGTTCTCTCTGTTGGGCTCCTCATGTTGCAGAAGTCAGCTCAAAATTTGCTTCCCATTAAAACCAAGATTCAATTGGTACAGTCACTACTTCTCCCAATATTGGACTACGCTAATTTCTGATAGACCTTAACGAGGACTTGCTCAGCAAACTCCAAAAGCTACAAAATCTCTGTATTAGGTTTGTTTATGGGCTACGTAAGTTTGACTATGTGTCCGAATACAGAAAAAAATTAGAGTGGCTTCCCGTCGGACTGCGCCGCCAGGAGCATGTTCTCATTCTCCTTTATAATGTTCTCTACGATCCTCGCACCCCTCCCTATTTAAAGGAGCGTTTCCGATTTCTGCGATCGGACCATTCTCGTGAACTGAGGTCGAAGTCGGATAATGTCGGTTGCCGCCTGGCTTTCGAATATCCAAATCACTAGCGATTTTTAAACGAAAGCTGCATCAACATCTTTTGGGTCTACGCCGGTAGCGGGTACTTGCTTGCAAAATCATTTTTTTTTGTTTTTATTCCATTTTTGTTTTTATTTTTATTATAATTTTTTTGATTTTTGTTTTATTGGCACACTTTTATTTTTTTTACCAATTTTCCAAACCAAAGGTTGTCTGGAAGAGATCGCTTCTAGCGAGAAGACCGCCACCGCCCTCATTAATATTAAGAACCATATTGTACCTACTGTATTTAAATTGTGATGAGTGCAATAAAGAATCTAAGTTAAAAAACTTTAAAATTCCAATATAAGTAATAGTGTTCTTCAAAATTTAAGTACCTACATAATATTAATAAAATACCTATTTTTTACAATCAAAATTTAATTATAACTTGTGACTTGATCACGACTTTTTGACCCTCCCCTGGCGCCAAAGCTGGATCCGCCCTTGCCGATGAAGCCTTGATGAGCAATGGTTAAAGGCATAAGGTGGAGTTGCGTTTGCAGAAAATAAAATGCGGACGGACAGTTCCTTCCAAGAGAGCAAACCGAGCGGATCAAGCGATACAAAGCGACTTGGAGCGATCATCTGCGACTTGGAAGCGTCTTACTACAGTGAAGTGTTGTGTGTCCATAGTGCTTATAGCGGTGTACAGTGTCAACTGAAGTGACTTAATTAAATCTTATCTCATAATTGTCGGTGTCTCACGATTTTCTATTGAATACCCACCCCACAAACGTAACAATATTGTATTGATTTTTGTCGAAAGCGGAGCGAAAATCAGTGGAAATCGAGAGCAGACGACACTGGTCGAACGTTCGATGCCATATACTCCAGCGATAGAGACAACTGCAGTGGGGAACTGATAAAAGACGTTTCGTAGTCCCCTGATTTCTAACGTGTTTCTAAGTTATGCGTTCATATAATCTCGTTAAATATGTTTGCTGAATCACATCCCGGGCCGATCCACCGATTTTACCAGTGCACGTCCGAGTTTTATTAAATAAAATGAATGACGAGTTATTAATAGAAGCGATATGCATCTCTGCAGTTTTAAACAAAGTCATAATGCATATTGGTTTCCGTAAATGATGCTAAGAGGTACAGATTGAAGTTGGTAGCCCTGACGTGGCACGGATCTCCGGTCTTGCCACGGACACGACCCGGTCACGTCCCGGGCACGGCCCGGATGTGTGGGTAATCCATGTCTTATAAGGGACGTTTCACACTAAGCAGCTTCCGTGTGCACACTGCCTCGCTGCATCTTTGTCTGTCAAATGGTATTGCCTACGCAAAGCTTCCCCGTCACTCTCAAGGCTCGCACGGATTTTTAACATCTTAAATCTAGGCAAACATGGATTCAGTCCACTTTTTGATAAGGAAACAGTACGGTTGGATTGGAACTGAAATAAACTTTCATTTGATATACATATAATTCTAATTCGATTAAATAACTTATGAAGGTATAATAATGGTTACCTACTTACCTGTTTATACCTGGCAACCCTATAGATGGGCAGAGATGAAAGTAGGCAACCGTTATTTTATTTTTTCAAGTCCTTGGGGTATATTCTATCAGCTGATGCTCGACTTTATAAATAATAAATGAGGGAAGTTTATAAAAAAAAAACATTTTATTGTTTAACATTTTCGGCACGTGATTTAGCTAGGCAACCTATTTGCGATGTATACATTCAATTCAATGAATACATTATCTAGCATTTATTCTTTATTACCTTTCATTAAATAACAGATGAGGGTATATAATTCTTATATAGATCTAGTAAATGCCCAATATCATAATGCTACGAATATTCTTCACAGTTGCCATAAGCAATGCCGGCTGTAAGAAAAGTTTTTCAAAATTGCAATTAATCAAAAAAAATTTTAATGATGACAGGAAAGCTCCTGGCCTTAATCTCACCTGATGGTAAGTGACGATAAAGCCGAAGATGGAAGCCAGCTTCACCTGGACTTAAGGGCGGATCCACCGTTGTGGGCATGATGGGCATGCCCACAACGGCCTCAATAAATAAAAAACAATAAGTTTTGGTCAGGGCGCCATATGTTTTGTAAACATCCCCTTTGTAACAGGGATGTTATGGATATGATATTTCGGATCTGGATACGGATACGGATATAGGAATAAAATTATATCGGTTTCGGATACGGTTACGGATATGTAATTATTTCAGATTATCCGTTAGTTTCGGATAGTTTCGGTTACGGATATTAGATTTAAGTATCAACTGTTAAATAAAAAACTAATTAATTATGAAAGAGGTTATGTTATGACTAGAAATAACAAACAAACTGCAAGATTCACGTGGCGCGCGAAACAAAAACATGTCGAAACATGTCGTTTTATTTCAACTCCGCCCTTATTCGAAACTATCCGAAACTTTTGAAACGGATAGGGTTACAGATATATTTTATTTCGGATATCCGATAGTTTCGGTTACGGTTACGGAGCTCCATAACATCCCTACTTTGTAGGAATGCACCATATCGATAAGATCATAAGCGAGTTTAGGCTCCGGCTCGCACTTGGCCGATTTTCGGGTGGCTGTGACCACATCCCTTTTTCAGGGCTTGATCCGCGCCTGCCTGGACTCTTCAGCAACCGAGGAACTGGCTATCTCACCTCTTATTGCAGGAACACAACAATGCTATAAACATTGTTGTTATGGCGACAAACTTAGGTAAGCCAGTGGTAGCTAGCCAGGCGGGCTTTGAAGCCCTACCACCAACCAAACCAGACAGAAAATCTGCCTCCACTGGGAATCGAACCCCGGACCTCCCGATCGAAACACGGTGGTCGCAACCACTAGACCACGGACACGCATGATCGTGGACTGGCCAATGGGACCACGTGGAATTATTATTTTTCCATTTATAAAATTTAAAAAAATAATTTGGTCACAAGGAATTATGCCAAATTCTTATTACTTATTGTGCTATACACAACGTTATACACATGCCGACCTCAGCTCCCTGAGAAAATCTCTACCCCTACTCCAAATAGGGAGGCATTTTTTGCGACATTTCCTGAAACACATTATGCACTGGAACTTTGCCCTTTTTTCTATCTGTTCTAATCTGTTTATTGTAATATCATTAACGTCGATATCAATTTTATTGTATTTAAACCTCTTTATTTAAAAATATGGATGAATGACAGTCATATGACAGACACTAATAAACAATATGTCACAAAATTAACATAAAATGTTATTTATAAAATTGTAGTGACTTAAACTTAATTTAAACGAACCAGTTCAGTATTTTATTTAAGTATTAAGTGTTGGGCAAAAGGGATACTTTTTCCCTAAAAGTTCAACAATTGATATTTTTTTCTATTGAGCGTGTCATGTAAGTTATATTAATTCAGTAGTTTCTCTCTTATGAGAATAAAATGGAGATTTCTCCGATAAATGTTAATAAGATCAATTCTCTCGTTAAAACTTAGTTTTCAACTGGTAAGTAATCGTTAAATAAGCCTCTTCACACTATCTTTTGTTTTCTAGCCTTTAGTTCTCATTAATTTCAATTGGGATGATGACTGAAATTGTACGAATTGAGATATTGTACCATTGGCGACGCTTTCATTCTAATTGTCACGTCTCGTCATAAAATATTAAAATACCGTAGAAAAAGATGCAATCGTGAGAAATTAGAATTAAAATCGGCTTAGAAATACATTAGATACAATCATTTTAAGCTGTTAATTTGGAAGCGATTAGACAGAGATCCGACATGAGCCGTGACGTCATTGTTTAGTACGGCCATATAAACTCCATGTCAATTGCCGTTTTGCTAGAAAGAGATAGAGAAAAATCTTGAATACTTTATATCTTGGTTGTTTTTATAGTTATTCAAAAACTGACTTTTTCTTTATGTTTATTATATGAATGAGCTTCTATTGGAGCAATAATTTTTTTTCATTTATCTAGCCTATTGTTATGTAGGGAACTGGTTGGGAACCTAAGTTTCATTGCACCTTGCTCTAAGCAATCACCATAACAAAATTCTTCTATAGACATTCCTTTGTTTTTATTTAAATCTGTTGCTATTTGTGTTACTACTTATTTTACATCAAGTCAATGTCATTTATTTTAGTTGAACTTTTTTGGGAAGAAAATCCGTTTATTAAAACTTCAGAATTTTGTGTATAGCACAATGAATATGTAACAGGAATTTGGCATAATTCCTTGTGGGCAACTAGTTAAAGAAAGTCAGTTTGACTATAAGGAAGGATCTTATAAAATGGGTTTACGAGAACAATAATAGTTATTTGTTATACATGAGTGCAAAGTTGCTTTATAACCGCGCCGCGTGCTCAACTTTGATGACCGAGCAAGCGAAGGATCCTAAAATTAGAATCCCGAGCGTTAGCGAGGAAATCAAAAGAGCACAAGGTGAAAAATTTTTGCACTCGAGTGCAACACGTAACTTTTCATCCCCCCTCAGCGAGGAAATAAACAATAGTACACCAAGGAGGCTCAGAGTCTGAGTTTTTAACAAATTTAAAAGAAGTTGTATGATAAATTCGGCACTATGGAGATGGAAGTAAATAGGTTTAATGATGTTTTGAAATCACATACCTAGTGCACGCGATGTTCTAAATTCAAATTTACTTTAACCTCAAGCGGATAAAAACGGCTTTGGCGGTCAGATATCGAATAGCAAAAATACTCTTTCCGAGATGGGGGGATGAAATAGTTATTTGTTATACATGAGTGCAAAGTTACTTTTTAACCGCGTGCTCAACTTTGATGACCGAGCAAGCGAAGGATTCTAAAATTGAATCACGAGCGCAGCGAGTGATGCAAAAATTAGAATCCTGAGCGTCAGCGAGGGAATCAAAAGAGCACAAGGTGAAAAATCTTTGCACTCGAGTACAACACGTAACTTTTCATTCCCCTCAACGAGGAAATGACTAAATGCAAAATAAAACATTTACAAGCATAATATACTTTTATTTCAATTTACTACAACATTATGATAGGTAAGTAAGTATTACAGAAAAATATTTATATTATGTTTAACAAATAATAAGTTTTTTTTACTTGTTTTCAAGTTTCTTATTTATAACAATACGACGTCAAAACAAAATGGCGCACGCAAAGCTAATTAAACACAAAAGTACACCAAGGAGGTTCAGAGTCTAAGTTTTTAACAAATTTAAAAAAAGTTGTATGATTAATTCTGCACCATGGAGATGGAAGTAAATAGGTTTAATGGTGTTCTGAAATCACATACCTAGTGCACGCGATGTTCTAAATTCAAATTTACTTTAACCTCAAGCGGATAAAAACGGCTTTAGCGGGCAGACATCGAATAGCAAAAATACTCTTTCCGAGATGGGGGGATGAAAATGGTATTTATTCTACGTGGCGAAATCATATTTCCTCGTTGGTCCCACCAGTGGGGCAAAGTATTAGGACAACGAGTAACGACCGGAAAAAACTAATTGACCAAACAAGTATGTTTTCGAAAGTTAGTTCTGACAGTGAACAAAACACTGAGCTCGGTGGAACAAAGTTTGGCTGCTTCTTTCTTTCTTTGCTTCTGAAGTTTCATTGCAATTAGCCAAAAATAATTAACCTAGGTATTTGTTTCTGCGGCCCTCCAATCTATACAGTGATTTGTATTGACCTGCGATCGTGTCAGTTCATCAGAATCGTCCATATTAGGTATGTAGTTTTTTAGAAGCTTTTATTACTTACTTTCACCTGTCCCGTGTCTAACACGATATATTGCAAGCTAAATTTGACCCACTTGTGTGGCTGACCCCAGCCGGGCCACAAAAAAAAAGTGTGGAAAATAGATTGTTTGAATAGGTCGCTATAATGTCTAGAGTTTGTCAAAGTTTGTCAGCAAGTTTCAGAGTTTGTCGCCTGCGCGTTTCAGAGATCTGTGTGGCCCGGCTGGGGATACGTTACCCCAGCCGGGCCACACAGATCTCGAATACGAAACGACCTAGTGAAAATCTGTTTACTGATATAGATAGGCGGCAGTTTGTCGAAGTTTGTCGGACAAGTTTGAGTTTTCATCGGGCTCGCGTGTAAGGGGGCTGTGTGGCACACAGATCTCCACAACCAAACCCGATAGCGAAAATCTGTTTGCTGATATAGATAGGCGGCAGTTTGTCAGAGTTTGTCGGACAAGTTTCAGAGTTTGTCGATCCACCATTACAGAGCTCACCTGCAGCAAAGTTGCTGCAACTGAGCTTGCTGGATTTCGAAAACAAAGCGACGTAGAGAAAAACTGTTTGCTGGAATAGTGAAGCGGTAGTTTGTCGGAGTTTGTCGAACAAATTCCAGTTTGAGACATGCGCATTTCCGAGATATGTGTGGCGCGGCTGGAGAAACGTTACCCCAGCCGGGCCACCTGGATCTCGAAAACGAAACGACCTAGTGATAATCTGTTTGCTGATATAGATAGGCGGCAGTTTGTCGAAGTTTGTCGGACAAGTTTAGAGTTTTCATCGGGCTCGCGTTTAAGGGGGCTGTGTGGCCCGGCTGGGGTAACGTTACACCAGCCGGGCCACACAGATCTCCAAAACCAAACCACATAGCGAAAATCTGTTTGCTGATATAGATAGGCGGCAGTTTCTCAGAGTTTGTCGGACAAGTTTCAGAGTTTGTCGATCCACCATTTCAGACAACTTTGCAACTTTGCTTGCTTTGCTTTTTTAATATTGCAATGAAACCCTCCACCCTACCACCTATCTTTGTCAGTAAGCAGATTTTTGCTAGGTCGTTTCGTTTTCGAGATCCAGGTGGCCCGGCTGGGGTAACGTTTCTCCAGCCGGGCCACACATATCTCGGAAATGCGCATGTTTCAAACTGTGGAATTTGTTCGACAAACTACCGCTTCCCTATTCCAGCAAACAGTTTTTCTCTACGTCGCTTTGTTTTCGAGATCCGGCTAGCTCAGTTGCAGCAACTTTGCTGCAGGTGAGCTCTGAAATGGTGGATCGACAAACTCTGAAACTTGTCCGACAAACTCTGACAAACTGCCGCCTATCTATATCAGCAAACAGATTTTCGCTATGTGGTTTGGTTTTGGAGATCTGTGTGGCCCGGCTGGTGTAACGTTACCCCAGCCGGGCCACACAGCCCCCTTAAACGCGAGCCCGATGAAAACTCAAACTTGTCCGACAAACTGCCGCCTATCTATATCAGCAAACAGAATATCACTAGGTCGTTTCGTTTTCGAGATCTGTGTGGCCCGGCTGGGGTCAGCCACACGACCCACTTCCCGATTTCCAATTAAGCTGAAATTTTGCATGCATATGTATATCGCGTGATAAAGTGACAATGCGATAATAAAATCTTGTTTAAAAACATTTTTTTTTTTACTATTAATTTATTTCTTTCGACATTTCTCGCATAACTTACAGATTAAATATTAGTCACAATTCGATAATAAGGGGGATTATACTCTGTTTAAAAACATTTTTTTTACTATTAAGTAATTTATTTCCTTCAATATTTCTCGCATAACTTACAGATTAAATATCATACAAAAACTGATAAATAAGTGCTTGCGGTCCGCTTTCATTTACTTAGCATAAAATTCCACAGATATTGTTATCAAAAAATTCCCCGTTTTCTCTAGCTCCTGCAAAATCTGAAGGAGTCTTTTCATATGATGCACACTTTGGGCATAGTTTATCAATGCATAAACTGTGCTTTGGGGACGTTTATTATGTGTTATGTTATCGGGGTTGGTTTCCGCACTTAATCCTTAAGGTGGGCCATTGTACGTGCTTTGGGGACGTTGCATATAGAAAGCTAAATTAATAAAAAAGCAAATGAAAAAACGAGTGATGGAAAAATATTTTATTAATTACATCACAATTATTAAAAAAGAGGATTACATGGCTTAGTGACATATTTGTAGCATAAACATTAACTCTAAACTAACATACTTAATTACATCTGAAAATTTTCAAAAGTCACATCTAGAAACCTTTACACGGCGACAAACGGGTTGCATTCGAGACTTAAGCTAATAGCAAAGATAGTAGTACAAATATTTATTTACTCAGGTTAACGGCTACCATTGACTCAAAGTGTAAGCGCGTATAGGTGTAAGCAATAACAGATATTTTAGTCAGTCTAGACAATCCCCACCTCGCACTGTGGGGCTAGAGCCACTCACGTAATTTGTCTTACATACGATCACAGACATCTAATAGACTTACATAATTTTATTAATTTTTGATTTTATTAATACAATCACCAATTATTATCTGAGCTATGATTATAACCCTACAAGTGTCCACCACTATTCTATATTCTGCAACATCTATGCAATAAATTAAACATGGTACTATTTATACATGCATACGTACACACAGCTCGAGTAGTTTTTCTCATCAGCAGTTGCACTGGACATTAAAATATACTGGACGCTGAGGGTGTAGCTTAGACACTTAGAGGTATCGTTTGTATTTACTGTGCAGTACAGCTTTGCCCTATAACCCACTTATCCACACCACACATTAACAATTAATACTGTATGACAGTTCCGTTTCTAAGCCGTCCGCTGTTCGTTGAGATGAATAAACATTGTTACATTTAATAATTACATGTATCTTATATTCACGCCTTACATCGAAGTGCTATAATTACATTAATATTCATTAGCACATTGAACACCTACGCAATAATTGCATACGTCGACAACTTCAAACGGCATTTATAATAATTATTATTTAAAAATGATCCTTAACAATCTTTTTACAATCAATATACAAAGACACATTATTACGACAAAGAAAGTAACCACTAAGCATTTGAGAATTAAACATCATTTGAAATGTGAACACTGCAAACAGGTAGTTTTATCTATAAATTATAAATACATAATAATCACTATATTTACTATGGGCGACACCTTATTAATTATATAACATACCTTAGCTAACAAACGCAATTTAGCCCCACTGTGCGTCGAAGAATCACTTACATCCTTTCCTATAACAAAGATGTCTCTCATATCTGTCAAATGTTAGGTTAATATGCAGCTGTCTAACTTTTGACAGACGCGAAAGACCGATTTGGTTGCCGAACAATTCACAGCAGAGATCCTCAATCAATCAACCAATCAATCAATCACATATTAAACAGATTGTAACAACGTATTTTATCGAATACATTCGGGAAACGCATGCTTGTTGCATCGGTAAGTGGATACAAGTAATACTCGCACTAGTGAACGCCCAACAAGGAATAAAAACAACACTAGCCAAGCTACGCTGCATCCGTATAGTATTTGCGTATGAATAAATAATACAATTTATAACAAAGTATACTATTAAAACTCGTCGGTTTAACCGGAAGGGGGCAAAGATGAAGGCAAGATATACGAACATATCGGCAACAACAAAAAGCCGATAATACAAAGGCGCATCCATCAATCGGGATTTTTTTACTACGTACAGGGCGACACTGTTGTCTTTGTGTAAGCCGCCCGACGCCCAATTCCGTGTGCAAACTTGACGAGTGCCAACAGTACTCATTCATTGATTTAACTACAATTTGAGTCCGCCACTTTTATGCTATAATTGAACATCTTGGCCACACCGAGTGCAACATCAGTCCGATCAACGACCGCACGGAACACATTTATTACTTCTTGAAGAGTTTCTTCCAATTGAGAACAGGTTTGGGTGGTTCCGTCGACGTGGAAGGCTGCGGAGCGTTTGCTCGCTGCGTCTCGATGCCGAAGCTAGCGCAAAAGTGCGCATGAGTTTGGAAGCCTGTCAAACAAACGTCATATATTATTGTTTAGTATTCTTTTTTAGCTTATACTTTCCGCAGGGAGAAGATTGCATAAGAGAAACAAAGTTTCGCATACCAGCTGTCGGTTTACTTGTACAAATAATGATTACCCACTTTTAAGGCCCACTAGCGTTCGTCGTGAACGTGAAATATGTAGTCGCCTATCAATCGCGTAACATAGCATTGCTGTGCTACATGGCATGGAACCAGCTTAAAACACGGTTTAAAGCGAACTCCAAATTTAGTGCGTATAAGCACGCTGCGCAATGAAGACGTATCTTCTGCTATGCCGTACATTCACTACAACGACGTCATGACTCATGGCGCCTTACCTATGTAACTTCAAAAAGTTATTGAGTCTCGCTGAAAGTCCCACAGGCAGGGGGCTAGTGTCTGTACAACTCGAGAAATTTATTTTCGCTTTATTGTAAAGCTATTTTTTGTGCAGAGCAACGCGTGAGTGTACGCTGACCATCACCACCTGCAGAAACACGACGTACGAGTCGTACGACGTACGTGATTACAAAAAAGCGTCTAGACGGCTTTAAACAAGTTTAAAACCAGCGCTTCTGCCAGAGGTATGAAACGCATGTTTACTACCAAGGGCGATTTATAGATCGTACGAAATTTTGTATAAAACTGTCTACACTGTTTCAAAGCTGTGTTTGAAATCATCATTTAATACCGTGTAGCGAAGTCCAATCAATGTCTTGAATTATTTTAATTCCATTGAGGTTGAATCCAAAGGGTATTTTAAAGCAAAGTTGGCTTGGCAAGCAATCAGGCTGCCTACGTGATCGCCGCGTTAAATATTGGATGATAAAATTTCCATACTTGAATTTCATTTATCCAACCAATTTCATTTTTATTATTTTGTTGCTAAATATCTTTGCTTGAAGTCATAAAATGAAGTCATAAAATAGAACTGAACACCAATCCGGCCACTGGTCAAACGGTATTGAGTGTTCGAGAGGGTCGAAGATATCCCCGTTTTTAAAGAAAAAAATATGGAAAAGGCCCGAAAATCTCGTCTCCAAAAGTTACTCCTCCAAATGGTTCTTCCCAGATCAGGCAAGCATACATACCTCTGGGTCTGAAGGGAAAAGCCATCACCCCTTCTGGTAGAAGTCTTAACGGGCACGGGGGTTCACAGAATATCTAAGCCGATTAAAACTCAAGGACCTTCTATACTGTGAATGTGACCCCGGATAGATTGAATCGATATAGCACATTATCTGGGACTGTCCCAGGTACACCAGTGCCCGCCATAACTTCAAACGTAGGTTAGGTAAGATAGTAAGAAAAGAGAACATCCATGTGCTGCTGTTGAATAAAAAAACAACACCATTCATAGTGCGGTTCATAGAAACATTGGCCGACGTGGCGATAACAAACGCGAAACAAGAACTACACTCCACCAATGTGAGGGGAGAGGATCAAACCTCGACTTTCTGCTTAAAGACCACGAGCTGACTCCATGCGATGAACACACGGAAAGTGGCTCAGTCGGCCAACGAAAGAGGCCGTCTTCAATCATAAAGACAATCCCCAACAGACCTCATTATCAGGGACCTCATTAGGGAGTATGTGTTGCCCTGGGTCACACTGGTCCACGAAGCCAGGGGGTGAGACATCATACTATCTACAGCAAGATAATTGAAGCATTTCAGATAAACGTCCGTATGTTACTACTAAGGAGACTCCTTGACGGGGCGAGGGCTGTAATTTACACCAACAACACCGGACTGGTGGCGCAAAATCACCCTTAAGAGAAAAGGCAAATGACAGCGTACAGTGGCACGTCGGGCATGGTGCTGGTGGATCATGTAGCGACTGAGGAAAGGGGAGCCGCCCTTACATTCTGCACATCGATCGAAGACCTAATAGTGCCAAGTGCACCCACTTCATGTCGGAAGCCCGGATTCTAGAAACTTGGATAGCCGAACCATGGGGTATACTGGCGTTTAGATGGGTGGATGGTTTGCCGGAATGCGGGAAAATCACGTAGCTACTCAACAACTTCCAAATAAAGCATGGAATGATCGTCACCAGCACACTCGATGCGGCAAATGAACTTTCAGACAAAGCGGTCTTGAGGGGGACATAATAACCTTTGCCTCGGTCCTCATCAATTGGGTGGGAGTATCAAAGCGCCATTTGGTGGATGGACCTCTCCTAGTCCATTTTGTGGCTATCACCATGGCATCAAAGCTGACCGGGGCAACAGAATTAGTACTAAGATCCTAAATAAATTAAATCCCCATCATAGGGACGACAAGAGACAACTGTTCGAGATGCGTAAGTTCTGGCCCCAGTTCGTCAGTTACGGAAAAGCTCTCCAAAACATCTACGAGGCAAGTGCATCAAATTCTGTCCCTTAGATGATCAAAAGGCAGCTGCCGACAGGGAATCAATCGTACACAAATAATGTTAGTTTGTAATGATTGTTTTGTGATGTCAATTTTCGTAAATGTCCATTATACTCGTACATAGGTTGTGGCAGAATATCAGCGACAGTCCGTACCGGTCTGTTTTATGCTGAGCTTAGTCTCTTTTTGTTCCAAGATGTTTAATTTTTAATAAAGAGTGTTCGTTTTGTTATACAGGATGTAAGGGCGCTTGCGCACTTATACGTATTCGGTTCGTGTTCGATATGTGAAAAAAACCGAACGGGAAATTAACGTCCTAGCGTTTGCGCACTTATCCGTATTCGATTCGTGTATGAGACGGTTGTGCGATAAACGTCAATAAGGCGGGATCACTTCTTGTTTTTAAAAACCCACTGCAATTTAATATATAATTTGATACCAAACATTATAATTTTGATACCTGCTTAGTTTAGATAAAATCCTGCTTTCATTATCAAAATGACGGGATCATGCCCTAACATAAAAGTTTCTATTTAATGTAACAAATTAAACCACAACCATAATCTTAGAATTACTTAATTGTAAATGTGTTCTTTGAAATAAACAATATTTTGTCTTAACCACAATTCAGTACCTCCAGAAATAAAAAGCAGTTTCTTTTAAAATCGAATATTTAAATTCTGATGGCACAAAAAAAATGTATGAAAAAAGAACATAAAATATGAAATATTTTACAAAAAAAAACAGACCAGTACAAATAGATGACCTTATTTCTAAAAGCAATCTCTTCCAGGCAACCTTGGGACAAAAGAATAAGACAACATATTCAATAGGGAAAAGGGTGCAGAACTGGGACTAAGGAAAGTTTGTATGTATGTACAATTTTATTGCTTAAAAAATAGTTACAAGAATTGTCCTTAAAACTAGTCCTAATTAACAAAAGGCGCGGCAATCTCTACCAGGCAACCTAGTTATATGGGAAAGGAATTATGAACAAAAGTTCCAGCTAAATTAATTGATCATTGAATAAACTGTATGCGTTTTAACATTCCACTTATAACATATGTTTTGCAGTATAAATTTTTATTTTATAAAAAAAAACGATTAAGCAATCATTATAAATACATATACATGGTATAAGAGACAATGTTTCTTTTCTTTTAACAGTAAGTTCAGACCATGATCCTAATATGAAAATCACTGAAATTTTCTCCCGGCAAATTCAAAAATTTTCCGATATTTTTTTTATATTTTGTGGCGTAATATAACTAAGTTAACGTTTATAAGCAAATCATACTGTCAAAAACATAATAAATACAAAAAAAATAACTTCGCAATGAAAATGATATAACATTTCCATCATACTGCGCGCGGAATCAGCTATTTGGGTCATCGAACGTCAACGCACCGGTGTGAGCGAATCAAAAATAATGCCGGCGTGCCATACATTGCATAACATGAATAAAATGTAAATGATATAACATTTCCATCATACTGCGTGCGGAATCAGCTATTTGGGTCATCGAACGTCAACGCACCGGTGTGAGCGAATCAAAAATAATGCCGGCGTGCCATACATTGCATAACATGAATAAAAATTAAAACTCCTTTTTTCGCTTTAAAAGCTTTTCCGGGTAAAAAAAATAATCATCTGTAAACAAATATTTACATTGATCTGAACTTACTGTTAAAAGAAAAGGGACACCGTCACTTATACCCGCTATAAACGTTTAACAACTTCATCAAGTAATATAAATAAATGATGGAGACCCGCCGACCTGATGCACACCTAAAAAGGACTTGAAGTGAGAATTAACGGATCGAAGACGAACCGAATACGTATGAGTGCGCAAACGTCCATACAATCACTAGGATGGCCAAACCGGATCAAAACCGAACACAAATCGAATACGAACCTAATATGTATAAGTGCGCAAGCGCCCTTATGCAACCTGTTCCGAAAAAAACAGAACACAATTCTACTTGTGAAACTGAACAACTTTTTCCTAGAAACATCATGATATTAAACTTTTCTTTTGCGTCTTTGGCCATATGCGGCCGAATTAGTGCTTTATAAAGCATTAGCCGCTGGCTAGGAGTAAAGTACTGCTTAGCTCTGTTCAGGACGTTGGCATTTTGCTCGCCAATTTGGCTGTGTCTGACTCCCAAACTGCACTTCTGCAGAAATTTCCACACCGAGGATCCCACTACTATTGGACATACGAAGAGTAATTGAGGCACTAAGATAAATGGGTCCTTCTTCGTAGTGAATGCGCGCACTTGTGTCTTCGTAGGGTTGAACTTAACTAAGATCTTTACATCCCATTCGGAGACTCGCCCTAGAGTCCTCGGCTTCAGAGATAAGTTGTAACCGCCTTTCTTGCATCGAAATCCGAGGGACATTCTGGTGGTCGGTATACCGTACATCACTCGTACTGTCATCCGCATAATAATGTATTTTCTCAATGGACAACATGTCATTGATATGCAGAATGAACAGGATTGGGGAGAGCACCGAGCCTTGTGAAACGCCAGCGTTTATGGGTAGGTATGGTTTCGGAGCAGCAGCCGTCGACACTCAACGAGGACTAATGCTCCTACCATCCAAGAAGCTGGCTATCCATTTGCAGAGTCCCTCGGGCATTCCATATGATGGTAGTTTCGTGAGAAGAGCTCTATACTAGACACTATCAAACGCCTTAGCGATATCGAGTCCGACGGCGAGAGCTTCACCTTTACCCTCAAAGGTTTTCGCCCAACGGTGGGTCAGGTAAACTAAAAGATCACCAGCTAAACGGCCGTGACGGAAGCCGTATTATCGGTCGCTAATCAGCTGGTGCTCTTTTAGGTACCGTAGGAGGTGGGAGTTGATGACCCGCTCCATAGTCTTAAAGAGCAAGGACGTTGTAATTTGACGGGTCGGGTCGGTCACCCTTTTTGGGAATTGGGTGGACGTTAGCAATCTTCCACGAAGATGGAACCCTGTTAAACTGATAAGGAAGGCGCTAAAGGCGGTAGTACGGAGATCAGCTCAGGGGCGCACGTCTTTTAGCAGTTGTTTTTTAAAACCTTAAAATAAATTTTGTTTCCCATCAATTTTTTTATATATTTTCAATGGTTTGAATGCGTAGACGCTAGCTTCGTTATGGGTCTTTTACATACGTATATATTACGTAATATATTTTATATTTCAATAAAGAATAAGTAATTAGATTTAGTCGCGCAACTCGACTTAGAAAGAGTATAGAGAAGTCGCAAGTCTTATTATATTCATAACATAAAACAAGTTATTTTCAATAAATATTTTTACTGTTGAGTATAATCAAATGTAAGAAAAATATTTTTCACATCCTCGTCGCCGTAAAGTAAGCATCGAAATAATATATTTTAATTAAGTACCTAGGCACTATTGACAAAAGTGAAACCATCAATTTCTGTGTGGCTTCTACGTAAAATACGCATTGAAAAATCATTAATTGCTAACAAAAAATCGATAGCTATTATGTGATTTTAAAATTAATTCCCATAAAACATGTACAATGCAATAAAAAACTGCATCTTTTGTAAAATCATTTATTTATTTACCTTTGATCAAACTTAAACACACAAAACACTATTTTTACTGTAAATTATTTAGCTTTTATACAAGAAAATCGAAATCGATTTTATTTACTATGGCAGCACCATTCGTTCTAAATAGATGCTTTAAAAAAGAATTAGCTTTGCCTTTGTATACAGTGTAGTATTACAGTACAGTGAAGTGAATGTTATTTTTTCGACTCTTACTGTCAACCCGATTTGTCTTTATAATGGATACCGATATTGCTCGAAATGCGAACCCGGCTATACCCTTGGACACAGAAGCTTCTTTTTTTGATCCCTGGCACTGCTTTGGATACCTGACCTGCGTCTGATGTTAATACTGTTACCTCGGTATAGTACCCCAAGCATGTATAAAAATATATAATTTGACGAAAACAGTGGTTGGTAATGTACACAATTATATTTTTCATTACTAATAATATTATTTTCGACTAATAATATACGATTAAAGTCACAAACATTAGCAACTTCTTACTGGAATATAACGTTTGCCTATTTAGGTATATCACTAGACTTTCCCGCGATTACTTATATTACTTGAATTACATAATTTTAGATACAAAGAATTATTTAGATACAAACTGACAATTTTTAATAAGTTTGATTGCTGTTCATGTTGAGCCAAGGCACCCATACAAACTGAACAATTCCCTTTAAGTACAAAAAAGTCCGGCAGCGACGCGTCCCTCGTGGTCGAGTCTATTTCCGAGATGGACGCATCAACGATGGACATGTTACACACCAAGGCGCATCAGTAGGGCACCCCTAATTTGTTGGTGAGCACTCTGCATCCAATGCGTGTCAGACAAAACCTTACGCTATCGTTGGTGAGCGGAAAGCGTTTAATTAAAATGTTTAATCAAAAAACATGCAAATGCGTTACATATGTAAACGCCAGCAATGACGCCTGAGGTGAAGCGATGGTACGGGGCTAATAGCTTAACCAATATGGGCGGTCCACATTATACGGAATCCAGCAAGAAAGCCTTTAACAAAAATAGCGAGCTGGCCAATTTCAGCCTCATATAGATTTCACAGCCACTACTTTTTCTGTCAGTTTCCCCAGACCTGCAAATTCGTCGGGAATGTGAAACTGTCGACCGAGGAATTTCTCCGGTCCGAATGTAGTAAGAACGAGGCCTTATAGTTTAAATTGTACAACTGACAACATTTCATTTTTGCTTAGGCCCTACCAAAATTCAGTAAAAAATTCGAGATTTTATCACAAGAAACGTTGTTTGGATATTGTTTAAATAATAATTTTAAAGATATTACGAAAAATCTTCAGAGTGCGAGGTGTTGGGCTGAATACCTGGGATAGGCCTTTGCCTATCCTAAAAAAACTAGTTTTCAAATGCTAACATCATTGGTAATCTGTCGCTAACATTCAAATGAAATTCACGGTGCGTTCCAGATAAGGTTTATAATTTTTTGGTGCTGACATCTGATTTTAACCGAGTTTTGAGTTTCTTTTAAAAAATGGTGACATTTTTAACTGCACTACTTGTTACAAATGAAACTGTAGGAACTGCTTTTTCGTGCTGATTTTTGACACCTCACCTAGTCCTGTAACCTAAAATTGCAAATTCTACAAATTAGAATCACCTAAAACTTGATCAATTTCTTTGAATTTATTTTTTAAATAATCTCGAAATCATTCATGAAGAAAGTTTCACATGACAGAAGCCGTCAAAAATTGGTATTACAGGAATCCTAGCCTTGATATTTGATGCCAACTTTTCATGGTAAAAACCAGCACGAAAACTTAACACCAAAAGCTACTAAAATGAGTTGGTTGGGCCAAAAATGTTAAAAATGTTGCAAGTCCGTGCTTACCTGGAATGCACCGACCACACGTCTGATGTCTGTCAAGAAAAAATTTCAAAGTTTTTTTATGGGCCCTAGGTAAACACAATTAAGAGGAAACACCAAGGTCGAGAGAATTCAAAAATAGGTATTTGTAAAATATATTGCCGTCGCACTGTCCGAACAACTAAACTGAGCGCGATAGGGGCAACCGTAACTGGGACTGAAAATACCTATGAAAAGTACACAAAATATACGTTTTGTAGTCCCCTGTTGTTTTCTCCGATCAATTGACCGATTTAATTAGTTTTTGCTTTAAAAATTAAAGAAAGGCTTTTTCTGTTTCTATGTTTTGCTATTTTCATATAATCTTCTTCAATTTGTTTGCTGGACGTTTGAATACAGCAGAAAATTAGGTCGATTTTTTAAGTTTTTGAAGATTTATAATCTCTTTTAATAAATTACTTAATAAAAAAAGGAAAACATAGGAACATGCTTATAGTGGCTATTGATTTTATTGGAAGGAATAGAGCAACTAGTGCCATTATCCAGGAAGGAAACAGGGGACTACGTTTGGATGGAAAAACGGACTGTACGGTACGATTTCCTTTTAACAGTATAATGCCCAACTCCACTTTTGTGAAATAAGTTTCAAAAATGTATTTGTATAGGTAAAACAAAACAAAAACGGGAAATTAAAAAATACAGGTTTCTTTATTTTTTACGTTATTATTTCATGTAAGCTAATGAAAATGTAGGGGCCAAAAATTTGAAATGTTGTCAATTGAAAAACATATTCTAACAATGTACACAATACACAGTGACATAAAATACTTTCATAATATTACCAGCTCACAATATACATATATATATACTAACCTTTCTCGACAATTTCATATAATACATGTCTATGTCGGAGAGACTCCCAATTGGCAAGATGCTACTCGGCTATTTCCCGCTCTCCCCCACCTGCACCCGTCTTCTCCGCAATGCAGGACCGCGCCACCGACGCAAACAACCTTCAGGAGTATTAAATTTTCAGATATTTTTAGAGTTCACAATATGTATCTCGACACGGCACCAATGTCCAGGTCTGTGGGTTAAGCATGGTGCGATATCACTCTTAATACTTTTTTTTCTACTCAAGCATTGTAATATGCCAATTCTATGGCTGACAACAGTATTTAATAATTCACACTTTTCGTGATTGCACGCACAGTTATATGAATTAGCTTATAAAATATAAGCTGTTTTTTTAAATAAAAGTGGCCAGCGTCAACGTATTCACTATTGTTATTTATGTCTTCTCGAACGCATCCATGACAAAAAGTCAAAATCAAATCAAGTCATTATTACTGCAGTTGCCATATTTACATCCAGTTTTATTTACTATTACAGTTGAAGTGCTGTTTTTTCAGAATTGTTCATGATGGATGATTTAAAAAGAAAAAAAGCGTGGGCTTTTTGTTTTGAATGTCAATTGTTTTAACGGCGCAAACTTGTGAGAAATTCCTTTCATCAATAAAATATTGAATATTTTGAAACAACAATGAGCGATGAATGTCAATAAATTTAAGAATTAAAATTCTAGCTGTCGTAAATAATGTACCGTATGCAACGGTTACGGTACATAATTAGGTCTTATAATTCTCGGGCCTTTTATTACAATACTCGGCAAAGCCTCGTAACATTGACGCTCGACTTTTAAAAACCCTTATTATGTAACTATTGCATAAAAAATTTACAGGAGCGAGACTGTACCAGGGTCGTCTGCTTGGGCACCTCCGTCTTACCTTATTCTGCCGCAAAGCAGCAGTGCTTGCATTGCTGTGTTCCGGTTTGAAGGGTAAGGATATGGCAATGAAATTACTGGGTACCGTGACTTTATATCTGATGTCACACATGTATTATAGGTGACTATTACCACTTATCATCAGGTGGGCAGTTTGCTTGTTTGCCAACTTAGTTGCAAAAAAAAATTATATTGCGTCTACATGCGTATATGTTTTAACAGAGAGAGACTTTGCACACGACTCGTCTCCAGCCGTGCTAGCATTGCTTTGAATAAGGCGATTCACACACTGCAACGCACCACGGAGCGTAGCGCGTGAATGCGTGTTCTTACATTGCTTGTATCTCCGTTTGTATAGAAAACACGCACAGTCCAACACACAGAAAACGAATCCACGCGCGTTTATGCAGATCACGCGCCTACAAGCGGTGAAAGACGCACCCACGCGCGTAGGTGCGCGCGAGACGCAAGGTATGGCACACCGAGTCTCGCAGTGCCGTGCGTAATTTTGGAAGGGTTTAACGTTGATTTTGGAAACGTAACTACGCGCGTAAATGCGTAAAAAACCCGCATGATGATGCGGATCTGCACTCCCGCAAGTACGCGCGTAGCTGCGTCGACACGCATGATGCAGCGTGGTGCGTGGCAGTGTGTTAATCGCCTTACTGGGTACCTACTGTGGCCTGACATGCCATAAGTTGGCAACACACACAGGCGTCATCATTGTAGGGGGTTGTAGGTTTGAAAGTCTTACATGTACAGTGGTCTCCAAAAGTAGATAAGCATTTTAGCACCATGTCACACCAACTATTAATAATGCAATATAGGTGTTGTAACCTTACTAAATAAAAGGAATAGTCGATGTGACATGGTACTAAAATATCCATCTACTTCCGAAGCCGACCGTTCTATGGGCGACTACATATAGCCACTTACCATCAATATATGTATAAAAATTATATTTAGGTAACTATGGATTAAACACCTGCATTTAGAATCAAGACTCAAGGAGGAATTACTAATTTTTCAATTGTTTAAATATTTTTAGGTTGTTTTATGTCAAACATCTCATAAAAAGTGGAACCAATTGGTTATTGAGTATAAAGAAAAGATAGATCCATTGGTTTTAAAATGTGTACATATCGCGAATGTAAGTGAAGCCTTTAAAATGAATAATTTACAAATCCCTGCACTCACACAGAATATAAGCCTATTGTGGGTTTCCTTTTTACCCAATTTGACCGTACTAAATTTGTGCAACACATAATCTAAACTTATATATGGTACTTACTTCTCAATCTCTGGAGCACAGTGTACGAACTCGTGGGTCCAAAACTTGTAGATGGGGTTTTTGATAAGTTCAATGAAGGTGACGAGGAGGCCCCACGGATGCGGCCTGTTGACGATCAGCCTCTCGAGCAACATCCGAGTGATCTGCTCCTGAACAGCCTCCGAGTTCGCTTCAGCAAACAGGTATAGTATGCAGCATGAGAAGTAGTGCGTGTGACTATTGGGGTAGCGTAGCTGATTCGCGATCGCGTTTAGAAAGATGTATCTGTGGGACAAAACAACGATTGATTACAATTTGCCCACGTCAAAGTTTGAAAGTCATCAGATAAAACTGTTAAAATATGTTGAAAACGTGGCGCTGTGTTGATTGTGTTAAAATTCCATTAAATTTAAACAATTCAATCAAGTCAATTTATTCCATTGATAATTTTATCACATATGTCTTTTTAACAAACTATGGTTTTAACCAATTTTATGACATCTATGTCATGACATTGGCTAATCATCTGACATCTCGGTTTAACGACATATAAAAATCAATAACGTTCTTCAATGCTGCATTTTTACTTAGATCACAGCCCATAGAAGAAGCAATAATATGCCAGTGCTAATGGTTATCCATATAATACTGTCAGATGCTCTTAGCGATTACAGCTACTCACATGTTGTTGCCTCACATGTAACATGTAACATTTTATAACGTTATGACGTAATGCAGCGGGTACGGGTCGGGCCAGTAATTAAAGCACCAGGTTTCCGACCGATACCGCAACTTTATTATATCGTTTACTCCATAAACAGTATTGATGACAAAGAACATTAATTTTAATTAAATTGTGCCATCGCGACTTGGTGGTGCCCTAATGTCGGCAATTTAAAACCGAACGAAAAATATGTCAAATATAAAAATGCAGTCAGGTTAGGGGGGAATGCAACGAGTTATATCTAGAAAGATATAGCACCTCATAAGAATGTTTCTTGTATCTCGGTTTGTATTAAAAACACGCGTAGCTCAACATACTGAAAACGCAGCTACACACAACATGGCATGGCATGGTATAGCACACCGTGCGTGATTTTGACGAAGTGTTCTGGAACCTTTTGGTTCCAATAAAGTAATTTACTCTTTCATTCTTCTTTTGAAATGAGGTCTGATGCGTTTTTCTGCACGCCGTAGCGTGATGTGGGGTCATATGCGAATCGCTTAAAATAAGGATGTGATTTGAAGTTTTATGCACTCACCGACCCTCGTAGTCAAAGTCAACGGTAAAGTTTTGGAAAATGTCCATGTGAGCCGAGTGCGCTATCGTGGACATGTTGGGCGTTTGCCCCTTCGTGCGGATATGCGCGATGGCCTGGGTGCCGACGTACAGCACCACAGCGTTCATCAGCTGGGTATTGTAGCGACGGCTCGTGTCGTTCAGCACCTAATACACAATAGGAGCGATCATGAGCGAATGGGATCAAGTAACCGATGGCAATCGCCATGTACACTGACAACTGATTGCCGAAAGATGACAGTGACTTTTTCTACAACTTTTCTATTACATACTAAAATAAATAGCAGAAGAATTGATTCTATACCGGGTTATTTTTACAGCAGGAGCAAAATTTTGTGTGCTTGTTCAGACAAGCAAAATGAAGATCTTTTACTATGGGACCAATGTCGAAATCGCGAAAAAAAATCAGCTGTTCCATACAAATATTCAACATCCACTGAACCCAAATGTATGGAACAGCGGATTTTATTTTCGCTATTTTGAGTTTGGTCCCATAATAAAAGTTGTTTATTTTGCTTATCTAAACAAGCACACAAAATTGGGCACCTGCTGAAAAAATAACCCGGTATATTGCCATTGTTTATTGGTATTATTTTTTGATAGATAGTTACCTATAGATACCTATCTATAGGTATATTTCTCGTCATTACAAATAATATATTTTACAAACACAGATTATAATTTTAATCACCTCCGTGATGTAGTGATTGAAACCACCGGATCTTGATCGGAAGGTCCGGGGTTAGGATTTCCTATGGGGGCAGAAATTTTTTGCTCAGTTGGTGGTGGTTTTTGCGGGGTTGGTTGGTTGGTTGATTGGTGGTAGGGCTTCTGAGATTGCCTGGCTAGCTACCATCGTTTCACCAAGTTTGTCGCCATAGTAACAATGGTTAAAGAATTGTTATGTTCCTACAATTAGAGGTAAGATAGCTAGTTCCTCAGTTGCTGAGAAGGCACTTACCATCATCAAGTGATATGAAGGCCAAGAGCTTCCCTGTCGTGTCTAGAAACACAAATAAAATAAACAGCAAATAATTCAGTGCACATACCTGCATATTACTTCTGAGCTCCGAGAGGAATGTGACGGGAGCCCGCGCTTTGAGGTACGCGTCCAAGTCTTTCTTGAATTGGGACGATGGAATGATGGTTGCGTAGTTGATTACCGCGCGCGGCGGCAACGCGATCTCCGGGAGGAGGTCGACCTTCAAATTGGGCGTGAAAGGGTCCGGTAGGCGCATATTTCGCGGGAAGGCCGACAAAATCAAATTCCTCATTTGAATGCAGTTTGCGGGTATTTCGTCGCAAAAACCGTAATGATAGTCGCACAGAAACTCGGGGAAGTCGTGAAGTAGAACAAGCAGCACTTTCAAAGTGCCCTTGTAGAGCGTCATGACCGGCGAGGCGAGTTCAGTGTTTCTTAGGAACGGGTCCAAGAATTTGAACAAGTCGATCAGCAGCGTAGAGTACATGCCCCAGCTCTGGAATAAGAATTGCTGGATTTGCTTATGCTGGTTTCACTCGAAACGATATTAACTTGCATTGGGAAACACAAAGGGCAACACAACAAACTAAAAAATATATAAATACATAATAACACTTCAGTATTAACTTATTTGATTTCAAGGATATATTACCATGCTAAAAAAAAAACAAAATCATAAATCAATGACGCGTATAACAAAACATTTTGCATGCATTCTGACTGGATTTTTAACCTTATATACACTCGTTAAGAAGGTATCATTAAAAACTAAAAATGATTCAACGCAAGACAAACACTCAAAAACATCTTCCAAAACAAACCTTAATCCTTTTGTAGAGCAGCTTGGGAAAAACCATGACAAAATTATGGAAAACCACCAGGGCACTTGTATATAACAAGAAAATTGATGGATCTATATTTTAGTAAATAATTAGAAAGAAGATAAATATTATACATAAATAAATAAAGCAGCAGCACTTCATTATATACTTTATTGTTTAACAAGATTCATTTAAATGTATTTTGCAAGAGCGGACTCATCTCTGACAGAGATCTCTTCCAGTCTCTAACAGAGATCTCTTCCAATCACTATTCATAATTGTTTTATAATTCTTTCTAGTTCTGGATAGATCCTTCAAATTTCTTATTATATACAAGAGCCCGAAAATTTACAAAACAGGAATAGAGCAAATAAACATGAATCACGAAAACAATTGGCAATAAATGGGACTAAATATATATGATTGAAATTTTAATTACAAAATAATAACAAAATATCTATTTGTTGTACTCTATTTCAGTATATTATATATTTATTATTTTGTAATTAAAAATCTACATAAAACTGGGCTATGTATATAGCGTGAATATTTCATTAATTGCAGAATGAGCATGATTGGCAGACTCCAATACGTTTAAAAAAGGATCTGTGTAACAAAGACACTACTAATCCTTTATAAAAATTAAAATATCTTGCAAACGGTTTAAATGATCATTATGTAACTATGGGTAAAATCCTGTTATTAACCCTTAATTAGGTGCGCCTAAAAGGTCGCGTATATGGTCGCGCGGGGTGTGTAGCATCCCACAGACAGTTAATTAAATAAAATACAAAATAAACTCAATTTTCAATTTGAACATGAACCACATTTGAACACGTATTCATGTTCAAATGTGTTAATCATTTTTTAAAGTTGATTCCAAAATAATTACTAAATTTTAAACAAGATACAAAATAAATGTAAATACTAGTCATCTGCGACATCATTTTGACAGACTACAATAATATGGTCACTACGTACATTATCGCAGTAGTTAGAGCATTTCAGTCTTGGTTTTTCTGCCCTTGGTGCCCAAACCAACACAACTGAACGATTATCGCGACTAAATTCTAAAAGTAACACTCGTTTATGAAGCTACCTAGAAGAGCAGCACCATAATCTGGTATTTTAAAAAGATACACGCCCGGAAACTTACTTTGGGGTGTATGACACCCCACGCGCTTAATTGAGGGTTAAGATTATCTACTGTTGAGTGATAAATAACTATTTGATCTAGTGATTTATGAGAATAAACACCCTAGTTATTGTGTGTTTGTAGTTAGATGCTAGGTTTATTTATTAAAGTTGTAATTGTTTATGTACAAAAGTTCTATCTGCAGTACTCAGTTATTCTCTATTTTAGATATTTTGAATTACCAGGAAAATGTAATTTATTTTTGATTTTTCAATTGAGAAAGATTGAATGCAATTGACAACATTAACAAAAAAATATGGTATGAAAATTACGAAACCATTTGGGGGTCCTGAAACCATCCTGAATACTAGATTTTTTCAGAATTTACTAGTTGTTTAATTAAGATCACCAGGGCGTATATTATGACATCTTAATTCCAGCCCGTTTTCTGAATTGCTATCAGTGCCTTTCTTTTACTCATTATACAAAGAGAAAGAAATGGTTTTATAACAATTCAGAAAACTGCCTGCAATTAAGACGTCATAATATCTCGTCAGACTATCTGGGGTCCCAAAATGAGCAGAGAAGAATCTATAACTATGACTTGGATCCCATCTAGCTCTATGCATTTCTTCCATCTGCCAATATTTTTTTCACTCGTAAAACAAGTCTCTATATGAATTTGGCATCCCATTTTTACAGTAGTATATGGCGGAGCAGCTTCTCCCAATGTTGTTGTCATGTTCTCATGAATATCCCTTATGTGGTAATCTTTTTTTAAACAAGTAAATTTAAATGCGAGGCTGCGAACTTTTCAATCCACCCTCGTAGTAATGTCGTAATTGTGATTTTTTTTTGTATTATTGCAGAGGCAAATGAGCTGGAACTACAAAAAACCTACGGCTGCACTGAATTCATTTTAGAAAAAAACCTGCTTTTAAAATTTTAATAAAACTACTCAAAATATGATTTCCAAAAAAAAAATAATTCGCACTGATTTTTGTTTTTTTTTTATTTTTACTACTAATTAATAATTTTATTTTCCGACTGACAACATTTTATTAAATAAAATGTTTTAAATCGAAAAGAAGAACTTGAAAAGATTACAAGCATTATTGAATGATCAATCATGGTTTTTCACCGGGAATCTTGACTCAGGCCCATTCAAAAGCTTTGTTCCTAAAGTTAAGTCTTGAGATAATTTAAACCTTTGTCATGTTTTCGTAACTAGCTTCGTTAATAATATGTTCATAGCCAGCTAACAAAATATCACAAGCCCAATCTTCTTTAGCAATCTAAGATCGACTGACACACACAGAGACGTCAATTAATTTTAATGTATATGACGTACCATCTATATAATATTACCATCGAATATACAGACAAAAATTAACTTAAATTAACATTTAAGTATTGAAATCTCCGAGTGTGGCAGGGCCACAGCAGATTACAGGCCACTAAGACACAAGTTGCATAACCCAAGTAGACGCCATATCACATACACTCCAAACAGCTTGTAAATTCTGTTTGTGGCGCAACTGGCGTCTTAGAGATATATGCCTTAAGAAAACCACTCACCATTAACGTTAAAAACTATGACTTTAGTCTGGTTTTAGCCAGTTGTAGGTGGAAGGCTCGTCTACGGAGTTTGCCCACATCAATGTTTGTATGGATGGTGGTCTAGTCTGGGAGCTTAGTTCATTATAATTTTATACAAACCTTTTGTTGCGGAGTAACAGCTAACACGCGGTTGATGAAGGCCCGATGAGCAACGATTTCTAACCATGCGTAGCAGAATCCAGGAGCGACGCTCGGACGAATGATGCGAAGCGTGTGACAGAACGCAGTAAGAACCTGTAAAATAAAAAAGAACATCATGGTGCTGCAACACTTATTGAGGATCAGACAAAACGTGTCAACTATAAGCATTTCTTGTTTGTAACATTGGAAACCAAAAAAGCAGGTTTGTATGGGTACTTCTAAGTCTGGGAATAAATAAAGGATAATTTAGTAATAAAGAGATGACGAATATAGGTAAACAATTCATTAGATAAGTATTGATCCTGAACTGTAGAATAAAGTGGTATTTCTAAAAACTTCAAAAAAGAAAAAAACGTCATTTCACGACTATGAATCCAACTCTGTTGTTTCGATTTGCGTCATCCGTTCATACCTCTACAAAGATTTAAGTATAAATTAAGTAAATAAAATTACCTGGTAGTTCATTGATTCTAAAACAGGCTCAGCCATATTCATGTCAAGGAATAGTATGAGGAGCAGTCTGTGGTATGGCAACTGCTGGAAGTTTGTTCCATGTTCATCATGGTCTTGCAAAAGGCAGCCAGCTATTATCCCAAGGATCTAAAAAGAAACATTTAAAAAAGTATGTGCCTATAAATATTTCTCGTAAGAAAGTACAACAGAAAATTTGCCGATGGCTACCCCTCCCAACTCCAGAGTTCGAATTACATAGTACTACAACCGTAGACATCGACGTGTGGCGACATGGCATCATCGGCAAACTTTCTGCGCACACCTATTATTTTAGAGCTACAAATACTACCTTGTTCAGCAAGTTGAGCTTGGGCGTAGGATTACCACTATCGGCAGTATTTTTGATAAGCAGCGATACGAGCTTGATGAAGGAATCACAAGTGGTATAAAACTTCTCCCTCTTAGCTGGGGTCTGCGGCGGATTCACCCTATCTTCGGTCAACTGCTGGTAAACACTTTCGATACACATCTGTGTAGCAATTCGGAAGAAACGAGTGATCATGTCGTCTGATTTAAGAATACCGTTCATATTCATTCTGTGCACGTAGAGATTGAAATTTTGCGCAATTTCGATCTCAGTCAGTGGGCTCAGGAGCACATTGCGCCATTCCCGCAGAAGATTCTCCGTCTTTTCTTGGAGACCAGGAGGATCGTCGTAGTCGCGAGCCTGTAAAGCGACGAATGGATAGGTAAGTATAATCAGACATTTCAATAAAGTGATCGTAGCCTCTTGAATTAATTGAGTACCCACCCGCACTTGCATGATGCCTGAATGAATGTGAGCTGTGGGGCCGAGTGGAGAACGTTCCCCGAGATACGCACTAGGGTCTTGATTGACTCTTAACATTTCGATTAGAGTGCCCAGGCCTTCAGGTGGAGGCTGTCGCGAGTGAGACATGATGCGGTACAGCGTTTCCGTGATGTGATATAAATCAGCTTCGTTCGCATACATGTTATTTCTGTCGTCCACTAGATACAACTGAACCAGCTGCATAGCAAATGCTACAGCCATGTAGTTGTTCCCGTTGTCCATAAGATGAGCGAGGGCGAGATCATACTGAAGAATAAAAAGATTTTGTTTAACATTTTCTTGTTTTCACAATATATTATTTTTCACCACACTAAAGTCCTTTACTCTTTATAATATATCAAACATAACAAAAAAACTGCATACAAGTATTTTTCTCACGTTTCATATATTATACTGAGAGTAACACTTAAATAATATTTAAGGGGTGTATACTAGGTCAGATATTAGATGGTGCTAGGTGCTTGTCTTACATCTGGTTTCCTTAAACATTCCGAATTAATCAACCTTAAACTGAAAGCAAAAACTTTCAAGTGACAACCATGGTACACCTCAGACAGATTTCAGACTAATTAACACGAAAGAAATGGAAACTAAATGAAGAGACAAGGTACGCTGATATAGGGCTATCAACACTTAGAATCAAAAAATAATAAAAATAATTTATTTAGTTTGTATGGAAAAAGTAGCTAGATTAGCCCCAAAATTTTTCCTACAGACCCTCCACTTCTGATGGATAATATCCTTAAATATTATTTGGGTGTTCCGTTAATATTGTATAATACATTCAAAATAGTGTCAGTAATATTGTGACTACAGTTTTTTCCAATTTTTTTCCTACTGATAAGTTATCGCATTTATAACAAGATTTTGAACTAACCTGTGGTAAATTGATCAAATGGTTTCTTATAAGGCAATCAACTGCCTCTATGTTGTATCTGAGCTCTTCACGGCACTCTGTCAAACAGAATGTAATTTGTTTTGTAGTCCACACATGACCATATACACGGCCATCTTCTAATAATTTCAAAACTCTCAAGTGTATATCTCTGTAACGGGTCATCATTTCCACATGTTCGTTATTGGCTCCTTGCTGCACAATATGACTGTCCAACAGTCCTTCCACGGCCTGCAAACGACATGAAAATTCATAAATAATAACAGTCACGAGGCTTTTACATCTTATTTAAAAAAATCGGTATTAAAATTATTACTTTCTGCAGAAGAGTACATCCAGATACAATATCTCGGTTTCTTCTTGCCATAAATAGACACTCGCGAAGGGTGTGCATATTCGCCGTTTGGGCGGCTAATGTAGCATGACCCAGAGAATTAGCTAAGAAAAGTTCCGCGGCAGATATCAGAGCACTCATTTCATCAGCGCCGTAAACTTGCGTCGGATTCATAGCTTGAGTGAATGCTAGCTGGGGAAGCTGCTCTTGTGCGGATGGCTTAGGAATAAACATGCCAGCATCACGTACAGGCATAAAACCAGGAATGTTGCAAGCAAATTCTTCATACACTGCAATTTGTAAATCTGTCGGTCCACCAACTCGTAATCGCACTCTTTCCGGCAGCCTTTCAGTCTGATAGGCCAGTACTATTGGATCATAGTATCGTCTACCTTCTTGGCGAGCCAGCTTTCTCATCTCATAATCACTCATCAGCCTTTTGTCAAGTTCGGGAAGTGCCTTTTCTACGGCGGTCTTTTGAATAAAAGCGCATGCAAGTTCCATGTTCTCCGTGGCAAGAACCGCTGCGGCACTTTCAACGATCTCCTGCTAAAAAAGAATTAAAAACTTTCATCGACATGCAATAATTTTTACATACGACAGGGAATCTCATTCAGCTTCCATCTAGATGAAAAGTGGATGAAAACTGTGCAACTGGCTATCTGAGATAGCTCTAGTTGCCGGGTCACAATGTAATTAACTGTGACAATCTATAATAAATTTTGAGATTATGACGAATTAAATTGTAAAATTTTATCATGATGTTATTATAAAAACATACAGGATTATTTTCCTATAACCCTGGAAAATTATTACATAAAAAATATAAAATAAAACATCGATTGTTTGGAATATTTTAGAAAATTTATATAAACTTAAATAGGTGTTATTGTTTTTATTAATATTTAAATCATTCTACTATCGTGTCCTGAAGCACCCCTTAAACTTTCCGAAGTGATACAAAAGTAATCCTGTATATATGTTACAGTTAAAACCAGTTTTTAGATAGAACGCGTTTTTCCTAGTTAGAACTAGTTTTTATTATATGCATTTGTTAATACTAGAATTAACTTATGCTCAAAATCGAATATCAAAAACAGGCGGGCCGTAAGTTTGTTTGCCGGCATCGTAGTATAAAAAAAATCAGTTAAAACTAGTTCTTACTAGACAAAAATGTGTTATTCCGATGCGAGTCAGTTAAAACTGTTCCGATTGAGGTTAGAGTTCATCCACGAAGCAAAAACAAAGAGGAGGTGCCCGTTTTCCGTATGAAAACAAGTGAAGCTAGAAATCGGGGTGTCACTGTCACTTTGTAGCGAGTGGAATTACTAAAATGCGAGCATTATTGACGTTAACATAAAAGTTCCACAATACTAGCCCTGCTGCAAAGTCCAAGTACTAGCACTGCTGCCACCTAGTTGTCCTCGGGCAATCCCCCCTTGGCGATAGCCTGACCAGTTGGTCAGGCTTGCCCGGGCGCGTGGGTAGTGGAGTCGCAGTGTGGACCTTACCTAGCTCACCCATAAGGGCAGGAAGAACACCGGGGGGTTTTAGTGGGTAGGCTTGGCACTCTGCCGAGAGAGCCCCCACACACGCTCGCCGTCTAGCCAACGGCGGGTACGGTGCGATAAGCATTTCCCCCCGAAAAAAAAATAGGTGGCAGTAGTGCTAGTACAGGACCTCACTAAGATTATTATTTGGTCCTCTTTGTCTTAGATCTTTTAATAAATATTTTTAAAATTATATCTTGTTTTCAATCCCGAATTAGTTTCTCTAGTGCTAGTTTAACTAAAGTTCGATGTGACAACTAGTTTTATCTGAAAATCAAATTAATCAGTGGTAAATTCTAGTTTTAACTAGGTATTTCTAGTTTTAACACAGGCATTAAGTTAAAACTAGTTTTAACTAGGGAAAACGAGTTCTAACGAAAAACGGGTTTTAACTGTAACATATACAACAATACTATGACAAATGGGTTTAACGTTTAATTGCCGGTTTCAATTCAAACATTGAATATGTAGGGTTCATTATAATTGAAACAATATTAAATAATACTTTACCTGTTGAGGAGTAGCTGGCATCAATGCAGTCATGAATGCTGCTTTTAAGTTGGTGCTGATTGTACTTATAATTTGCTCTCTGCACGTAATCATAGCCATACCGGCAGTCAAGTTCCTCATCATGTGATGTGCACAGGTCCGCATCCGTACTTCATCAGGGTCCAGGGCAAAGTCTTTTCTTATAATCTGCTCACATGTTGTCAAAGCATATTTGATAGATCTGTCTACTACTGGATGGATCCACTCTTGGATAGACCTCTCAATTGCAGGCTTTACGAACTGCTTAAGATGTGGATAATTTTGGAAAAGTATTATGTGTGGATTAAAACAAATCTTTTGACCAAAAGCAGACGTTGAGGAAACATTGACATCCAAGTAATTAAATCTTGGCTCCGGCAAACCAAGTACACCTATTAAATTAGGGTCTGTTGCAACCAAACCACTAGTTGGCGTGGGAGCTGCAGCAGATATATCCTCGGCAGGAATCATAGGTGGTTGCGCTGGTATCATCTGTATCTGAGGGGCCTGAACAATCTGCTGATTTACAGCTATAGCAGTGGCCGTAGTTTCCTTATTTTGTTTGGGTTGTGATAGCTGAAATTCTATCGTTCTCAGCTTTTCGGGATCTTTTAAGTAGAGTGTGGGTTTGAGATCAGTAATGTCCATGCTTAGATTCTTACACAGCACTTCAATTTCAAACTTCAGATTCAGCTTCAAGTCGGGTTCTTGGTGCAGTTCACCCAAAACATTCATCAGCGCCATGGTCCATGGATTAGGAGGTTTGAACACGACACTTTTAGCGCAGGATTCGAGTACTTTTGCGACAAAAGGCACTACATAAAGTAATTCTTGTTGACCTTTGTGATAAGCTTCTAATAATAGTGCTTTCAGATCTATGTCCAAATGAAGAATAGGCATATTACGAGCTAAAGTCAAGATGCCAAGCCAATGCCCAAGATTTTTTAATAGTGAACGATCTGAAAAATTTGCTATGCCTTTATCGGATCGCAGTAAAACTCGGATGTTTCGATAAGTTTCTTTGGTGACCATTTTGTTGATTTCCCGGATTTTCAGAACATCAAGGAAATTAGAGTACAAACCATGAAAATTAAGCTCGATGGATGCCCTTTTCATTACCAAATATTGTGACAACCATGGATAATACTCATCTGTAATAATTTCCTTGAGTTCATCACATTTTGTTTGTAGGTTTAACTGGCTGAGGTTATTGAAAATGAAGGCTGTTTTATCTTGAATTGCTTCTGGAGGAGAATTTATTTTCTCATCTCTATCTGTAGCAGTCAGAAGTGTATCGATGTTGGTAGCGTTAGCAATAGACGGTCGACTTCCTATACCTCCGGCTGTACAATTGGTGACTTTAGCTATCACAGATATTGATGGAGCGCAGACAACAGCCCTGAAATCAAAAGAGCTATTAAACATTTAAGTGAGTAATGTTGTTCTACAGATATAAAACGAAAATATTTAAATATAATAATAATATTTTACCTGTATGGAGCTGATACAGTAACAACTGCACTTTGATTCAATACGGCGGCAAGACTGGTTGGTAGTACTGCTCCTTGAGGCTTAGTAGGTGGTTCTTGGCTCTGAAGTCCATATTCAATATACTCAATGAGGTGTGGAGGGAATTCACTAAAATGTGGAATAGCTCTAACATGCTCACAATATTTATGGTAATCTTTCAGACGCGATTTGAATCGGTCGAGGGCAGCTATTCCAAAGTAATACATTTTAGACCCTTCAGGTTTACGCAATGCATCTAGCACGAAACGGAGGGCAAGGCCCAGTGAAACATAGCTTGGTACTAGACCTTTTTCAATGATACCACCAAATAATTGAGCGGTAATATGTAACTCTTTATCAGGATATTGTGGAAAAAATTTATACTCCTCAAAGAGGTTTCGAAGCATGCACGAGAAAACTTCTCGTTCTCTTTTATTTGGCGAATCTTGGAATTTTTTCAACATTTCAAGGACTTCGTCAATAGACAGGGTGGGATGAGGTGGATGATTATAGATACGCTGAAAATATCCATTGGCTTCATCTTCTATCTCTTTTGAAACATTATGCATCATCTCAGGAAAATGTATTGGATCCGGTAGTCGCGGCTTATCCATTGCAGGTATTGGAGCCATTCTTGCAAGGGCGGTCATGTTGGCTACATTAGTGTGCGGCAAAGGCATCATGGTAAAAGGGCTATTTGGTCCAGCTCCCATCAACCGAGAAGGAGATCCCGGAGTAGTCACTAAAGGTCCTAAGGTTCCGGGCATAGCAAATGCAGTATTCGCGGGAGCACCTAATGTCATATTTGCTACGTTTGGTGTCAAACTTGTTATTGAATCGACATGCGGGGTAAACAACTGTCCACCAAGCCCTGCGGCAGGATTAAAAGGTGCTTCTATAACACGCGTATGTGGCCGTGCAATCCCAGTTATGGTTTGTCGAGTCTTATTTATAATAAGCGTCTGGCAACTAGCGATAACATTGTAGATAGCTTCTTGAAGCTCTTGCTGTACATTCGGTATGCACAGTTGCAGGCATGCCAACATTGTGCCTATTGTCTCAGGTGGAAGTTGGGCAGCCTTTGGAAGTTGTTCTTCGGGACTTTTCCCGATCACTTGTGGACATCTTCTTTGTAAAAACTTCACCATAGCTGACACGAATGTTTCTCCATGGTCTCTGATCTTGTCAGTTAGCCATTTATCCAATTTTAAATATTCACGTCGTGAAGCTAAACATGCCAAATCAATTACGAAAGGGAATGATTGTACATTTAGTAGAAGTGATAATGCCTTAAGATCTTGAGCAACGTCTAATATTCGAGACAGTTTAGACTGATCACTTTCACCACGTATATACCAATCAGCCATAGCATGCATAATTATAGGTTTTATGTTGGGATTCTGTGTATGCCAGGCGTGGTGTAAAATAATGCCAGAATTTGGATGATTTCCCAAGAATATAGGTATAAGCGTTGTCAATAACTCTTGCCGAAAAACTGTTATTGGTGGATTTATTTGTAACAATGCCAGTAGCAAGATGTCAGGACAATGCTGTATTGGGAACTTGAACAGTTCATGGATTTGCATGTAGTACCCGCGCTCTGCAGCATACACCAGAAGTTCGACCAAATAAAGGCACCGCCAAGTCGCTATTTCTTTATTGTCAGTTTCTGGGGGCGACTTGAGCAGATCGATCGATACGGGATGAAACGGATGGTCAGCAAAACTGAATATATCTGGATGTTTAAGAATCATACTAATCAAACTCACTTGGCCCTCTAAATTCGTCCATCGACGGCAAAGATATTCTACAGGGAAAATGTTTGCCGGATAACCCGCACTTTGAAGGCCTAAACGTAAAATTGTAAAAAGTAAGTTCAATCCTTGTCTGTCAGTTATAATGAATTCCGGGTGATCTAACTGTAATATCACCTCTTTCCAGTTGAGACTAGAAGCTAATTCTTTTAATGTTTGTACGAATACTTCTGCATTCCATGATTCGCCAAGTTGTGTGGCATCTTTCTTGGTTTCATGACTCATCCAAAAATTGCCTGGTGTTTGTACTTGTGGACCTTCAGACATCATAGCGTGATATCTGACCATCATAGATATAATTCTAGCTACATCAATTGCAGTGGGCTCCCTTGCACCAAAGTTCAACATATTGTTTTTACAATCCTCCACAGAGGTTGTGAAGGCGAAGCCGATTTCTTGAATGATATCGGCCAGGGAGTTGTCCATCATAGCAGCGGCCATATCGTCGGCGGTTGTCATTTCTACTAATGGTGTTTGTGTGTCGTCTGGATAAAGTAATGGTGCCAATACTATAGGCACTACTTGTCGGGGAAAATCGGTTCGTAAACGTTTCAGAAACAAATCCTTTGTTACAGCTGCAAGCTTTTCGTGTGCTATGTTCGTAAGAAGAGTTTGCAACACTTCAGGGCTGCATTCCTGAAGACCTGCACGCTCAACCTGATGGCCACGCTCTGCGAAACGTAATACAAGATTAAAACAATGAAATTCTCAAGCCAACAAAATATTTATGATGCTCTATTTACCTGCGTCGAGATAACACTGGACAAGATCCAAAAATCTCTTTTTAAGATGTTGTTGGGCTACTGAAACTAATTCAGTTTTAGATGAGTTTCTCTTTAGAACTAACGAAAAGGCAACATCCTCGGCAGTAGTTAATTTTAATAATCTTGAAAGTTTGTTAATCAATGTATTTGAAGGTTTAAGAACCTGGAATTAATATGAAAAATAATGAAATGTACAAGGTTTTTAACAAACTCAGTCTTTTAAAGCACTAGAAGGAAAATCTACTGTTTGCCCATACAATATGTTAAAACTAAATGTACAACAACATTCAACCATTTATGAAAAACTGTTAGTACCTACATCTGTATGATGTCTGTTATGTCCATGTGTTTATTCAAAATCTTCAGGGCCAGCTGCAGTTAACAAAACAATTTACAAATTTCTACAACATACATCATAGAGTGAAAGTAAACAATAATTATGATTCATGGCATAAACTTATGATTATAACAAATCATATTAAATGGAATGTTTTTGAACGTTAAAACCATATTGATAGCTTAAAAATGTTATGAGTATTATTAAAAAGACACAATATACAATTAATCATAAACCTGTATTAAATTGATATTAAGATTATTTTCTCATTTTATTTCACAAATATTGCACATTATTCAGAAACCAAAGAATGTAGAGTTAAATGAAAATTATGGTGGACATACAGACAAATACAGCTGGTTTGTAATAACAACGGGCAACTAAGATGTATCTTAATAAAACTAATAACATCAGTGCATTTACTTACCTTTTGTAGGGAGCGATTAGGGCAATCGACCGCTCGACAAACAACAGTTGATTTAGCTGGATGGTTCAATAATGCCGCCAAGTGAGTCGCCAAGAGCGAAGCGTGTATGCTTGAATTCGAACAACTAGACCGATCGTTTTCCCAACACGTTTTTGCTGCTTCAGTAAGCAGGCACCTCAAGAGCTGATTTTCGGCTTCCAGTCCATAGAGACTGACAAGCTGGCAAAGAAAAAAAATGGTTGTATATCCCATGATCCATTTATAGAGATAAAGGAAATACTAGCTTCCCTCATCTAGTACTTGCAGTCACACATTATGAGAGATTCAGTTTTAACCCTAAACTTAGGAACTGATAAGTTAGGATAACCTTCCGCTTAGCATATTAACTTGTTCGCTATTGCAAAAGTAGGACAAATGTCCGGTATTATAATTATTAAATCGCAGATTTTTCTTATAACAGAAAATATTTACAATTTATTCGCAGTATTCACCAATTACAGTTCATGATTAATTTAATAGTAATATGAAAAAAATGTTCTTTACAGCATACACTAAGACTGAAGTACAATATAATACATTTAGGACACTTTTTATAATATCACACGCTTGCACCCAAAAAATTGTTTCACTTAATAAGATTTCAATTTTACTTTATACTTTACGAATGTCGGCAAAATGCTCATTACGCAATTGTAAAATGTGTGTAGACATTAATGTGGCTAGTTATACAATCTTCCGTGGTGAATATTGATGTTGCTCATTGGTGTTATTGCAGAGAGCAGAGGCCATTATCACGCAACCAATGTTAAAACAGAGACGTCGCCATTGCTTCGTATAACGTTATCTCTTTCTCGATACGGTTTTAATACTGTTTTAAGCGATCACAGTAAGGGGGTAGGTTATCACCACAGATATCAAAGATATGTTGACACACTGTGGTTATTCAATAATAAACTGCGTAAATAGACAAGGCGTTGCCGTCTGTACAGTCTCCCTGTTCACTAGCTTCGGTTGCCGACTCAAAACTGTAATTTTTATAACCACTATTATGTAGCGATGATCTCAAAAATACTTAACGGATTTTAACTGTCATTTTTATACCCAATACTATGTATCATTGTATGTTAGCAATGATCTCAAAAACACTTAGCGGCTTTTCCACCATGAGTAAGATAAAAGATATAAAAACAATACTTAAAAACAATGTACATAGCTGCTAGCGAAAGTAAATTGTAATTCTTTGATGGTTATCTGTCATGGTTAACTTACAACTCACCCATAATAAAATAACCAATAACCATTTCCATAATTAAAACTTATTAAGATAAGAATTATCTTATATTTGCAAAACAATTATAACTTATTTCTAGTATATCTTTATATCTAAATAGACATGATAGTATTCTTGGGCATTAAATTTATATTATATTATAATCGCTTTATTTAGAGTACATCATTCTAATAAATATTTTAGAAGTAATCATGCAGCGTACTCACTTAGAGGTGTAACGTGTAACGTATCTGATACAGTACCTTGCTGCGAGCCCTTCGCCCGCAGAGCGCAGTGTGCTTGCAGCGAGCGACCCGCGGTTGGCGGGTTTTGCGCCAAGAGAAAGGCGCTCGCAGCGTGCTCGTGGACGGCACGTACACACTTGCCCTGCGTTCCGTAAAGCGATAAAAGTGATAATATCGGGAATCCGACCAAAGTCACAACATAACCTACTGATTCAATAGCCCTTATATTTTGTGACGATTTAATTTGGTCGGATTCGCGATATTATCGCTTTTATCGCAATTCGGAACGCGCCATTCTAGATTGCTACAATATCGGTTACATTACGTGCTACACCTCTAAGTGAGTACGCGGCTAAAGGTTAAAGCAACGGCAAAATAATTTAAGAGGCCTCGCAACAAAACGCGACGCAAGACGGGACTCGCTTGATGCAGTCACCTTCGCTGGGCTCCAAAGCATGTATTCAGCTACTGAGGTGTGAGCATGGAACTGTCGATAAACAAAATTTTGACAGCTAAGATCGACATACTCCACAAATATCGATAAATTTGACAGATATTCTTAGCAGTGATACGGACAGATCCTTTTGTCAATCGATATTATGTCAATCGAAAAGTCCATGATCGCTCAGCTGATTGCATATATATATACGAATAGGTACATTGTGTTAATGTAATAACGCAAAACCTCAGACACCCCAACTTATATTTATTATTATTAAGAATGAATAAAAGATTTATAAAAATAATAAAAATATATCTCCTCTGTCTGATTATTTGCAAATATATTTTTTTGTTTTGTTGCATATCTAGCAAATTCAAAATTTTATAGTTGCACGCCTGCGAGTAAAATAAGAGATAATTATTATAGTATTTTAAATTAACTCTAACGTCTGATTTAAGTAAATTTAAAAAACGAATTGTTTGGATATTTTTTTAGATACAATCCGATCCATGTTTTTATTTGTGAAACCAACTACTCTCGACTCTGAACAAAATAATCTCAGGTTTTGCGTAAATATTCATTAAAACGTTGTATAAAAAAATTAAAGTATGTAAAAATTGTAGGAGTGTATAGCTCTACCACGCGGGTCGCTAGAAAATATCAAAATGAGTTTTTGGCAACCAAAGTTAGCGAATAGGGTGCGGGGGAGGGGGGGGTTACACATTATTTTAGCTTCTGTATTAAATATTTGAATAAGGCTGAAGATATATTTGGTTTTTGGTCTTGGTACACCAATACACAATAGGGGTATGTATGAAATATACAAACATTGTGGATAAATTATTTCAAATTATGCTTACAACATTTTACATCTATTTTAACGATATTTTTAGGACTACACATTCTTCCAGGCAATTGTTTATAGCATGCTATCTGATATTGGTCTAGTCGTATATTGGATCAATGTTTTACTAAACTTCCAAATAAAGTCTAATTAATATTCACTAATTAAGATAAAAACGTTATCATACGAAACAAAACACAACATTAAAGTATAATTATAACAGAATACTTTTATAACGTGGAATCGACTGTAGTTTAAAACTATCAACTGGGAAAATGGAAAAATAACAGTGAAAAGAGGAGGAAGTTAGAGAAGAGAATGAGAAAAGAGAAGAGGATGATGGAGATTATGGAAGCAATGAAGGAAAAGAGTAGTGTGAGAATGAAAATTATGACTGAAAAAAGTGTAAGAGAGAAATGAATGGAAAATGTTAGCTACCAAAGGCCAAGACAGTGAGGCAGACTTCATATGCAGCAGTAGCAATAGCAAGTCAGACTTGCGAAGCGGAAGCAGACCAACACTGTACATGGTCATGGTGACTTCCACGAATAAAATGGATAATGGGGTAATAGCCCCAAGTAAGTAACCCCAAGAGTGGGGGAGGTGAAATAGACAAAAAAAGGAAAACAAAGAATCAGAAACTGATAGTGAATTGCAGGACATGAAAATGGGGCAAGGAAATAACTTTATGACAAATTAAGACAATCGAAGAAAGGCCTTTCACGTCTTGTTTCTTGTTTTTCTGGCAAGAAATAACTTTATGACAAATTAAGACAATCAAAGGAAAGCCTTTCACGTCGTGTTTCTTGCAAGAAACCGCTCATCGTCTTAAGGGTTATTCGGGCATGCCATACGGACGAGGAAATGGTTCGGGCGTTTGGCAGTCAGAACAGTGACCGACTCTAGGGCGTCGGCGAGGAGTGAACAATGAGTATAGAAGAAATACAAGGAACCCAACAAACCACGTTGTACTGAGAGAAGCCTACCCCTTATGGGCCAGAATAGTACAGAAATGTAAAGTACGCATTGACGTACAGAAAGGTAAAGTATGTACGCATCGAAGTACAAATGGTGAGAACAGATGCCACCTCACCTCTCATACAGTGCTCCATGTGTCTCGGCTACATCCAAACACAGCTTTTAACAGATTTCTGTTCTAGAGATCTCTGCATCATTAGGCTATTATTTGAATAAAGATCAATGGGACCATAATGTGGTCCTTGCATCAGCTTACATGCTTGAAAACGAGCCAGCTCCCCCAGAGGAAACAGTAGATCTGGCCATTTCTGTGTGAGGAATGAGCTCCAACTGATAATCTCTACAGACTCCTATACTCATCACACACTGTGTGGCATGACTCAAAGCAACAACAGAGGTAACCAACTTGTTGAATTACTTCTGTCTACAAGCCAAGAAACAGTTAACACAGGTAATTTTTCAGATGTTTACGAATTTCGAACAATCAGGATTACATTCTCTAGGCACGAGGATGCCCACAAGGTGTACTGTCACCACTTCTATTGAATCTGGTAATAAACGAACTTATAACTCTTCTAAATGGGAGGTATTTTTATATGGTAGGCTTTGCGGATGACATCAAAACACTAATTGTAGGCCCATGGGCTGATGTGGTCTGCGATAAACATCCTTAATTGAGTTGAATGACAGTTTTGCAAGTTTGGAATGTATTCTCAGGACTAAAACTTATACTGCATGTAGTCCTAAAAGTATTCAACACAGAAATAAAAAATTATCAGCAAGTCTCTTTTCCTTCGTCAAGTTTTATTGATGACTTTTTTCAAAACTTTTACAGCAAAAGTTTGACAAACTCTTTAGCTTTAAAGAATAATTAAAGTAATGTGTACTTGAAGTTCATTTTATGCTGAACTCACTGGTTTTTTAATTATTTTGATATTTTTATAAATGGCTTGGCAATTAAACTTCCCGCATACAACTTTTTTATGAAAATTTGCTCAACCACCATTTTAAAAATAGCTGCCAAAAAAAAATATGTTTTATTTTTTTCAAGCCGTGTTTTGTGTTTATACACCTATAGGGAACTCATGATAAAAAAAATCAGGAAATTAAAAAAAGGTTGAGCCTGGATGATTTGAAATGGATTGGCCCTATTTCCAATTTACAATGGCAAAATTTGACCTCTTATGTGCATAGTTGAATATTATTACCAACTTGCAGAAAATGATAATAGAGCATGACAAAATAAAATCTATACTCAGTGAATAATTTTGTTAAAACACGGTAGACTTTCAGTTGTATCAACAATACTGCATGGAAATTATTATAACACCCATATGAAAAACAATAATTTTGTTTCATTATAACAGCTCCTATACATCCCCACCGAGGGGCTCGAGCCTACCCTAAGTTAGGGTGCTTAGACCTTCCTTAGTCAACCACGCTGGCCCAGTGCGGATTGGTCGACTTCACATACACCTTTGAATTTCTTTGCAGATGTATGCAGGATGCCTCACAATGTTTTCCTTCACCGTAGAAGCGTCAGACAAATGTACATATGAAATTCGAAAAACACATTAGTACCTGGCGGTATTTAACCCCGGACCTTCCGAGTGGAAAGCAAGTGCCGAATCCAAAGCGCCAACGACGCTCGAAAAGCTTTATTGCATTTATAATATCATGGTACTTCCCTCTATTACATATGGAAGTATTGTTTGGTGCCGAAGGACAAACCAGACCACATGTAAAGCGGCACTGAATAAGATCCAAAGACTTGCATGTATTGCAACCACTGGTGCATTCAACACCTGTCAAACATTGTCAAGCGCACACCTACTGTCGATTCTTTTAAGATTTTGCAACGAAAAAGTGTGTTTTACTTTGTGAAAATATCATTATAGTAAAGCTCAGATTACCTGTGATAAGTGTGAGTGTTATCTCTAGAAAATTCGAGAGATTTAGTGTTAAATTCTGTGTAAATAGCATCTCAACCACAGACATTCTTTGAAATACCCTCAACAACTTAATTATTTTTCAGATTTTTTTCCACAATCCGACAGGTTAAACTTTGACAACCAAAACTAATGTTGCCTGTTAAAAATCAATCATCATCATCATCATCACAGCTCATATACGTCCCCCACCGAGGGGTTCGAGCCTACCCTATGTTAGGGTGATTAGGCCTTAGTCAACCACGCTGGCCCAGTGCGGATTGGTCGACTTCACATACATTATTGAATTTCTTCGCAGATATATGCAGGTTGCCTCACGATGTTTTCCTTCACCGTAGGAGCGTCAGACAAATGTACATATGAAATTCGAAACGAAAAACACATTGGTACATGGCGGGTCTCGAACCCCGACCCCCCGATTGGAAGGCAAGTGCCGAGTCCACAGCGCCACCGACGCTCCTTGGAAGGCAAGTGCAAAAATCAATACCAACAATAAAATTAACATACTAAATTGGTAAAAACCTCAAGGAACATCGCAAACATTTAACTCCGGCCTAGTAAGGAATGGCGTCACCCCAAAGTGACCTATTGTTCGGTCAATTTCTCGTAAGAACAAAATGAATGAGAATCTAAAAAATAGAATAAATCCATCTATGATCCAACAAACATTCCACAAGATCATGCTTACAAAAACACGTAGCAATTCTCTTGGTACCATACCACAAGGCACCAATGCTCCTGAAATAATATTTAGTGCGAAAGATCGAGACACGAACACCTGGCAACAGGATCGAATACCTCAAGCTAGAAGAAAAAGAGTGGAAACCAAATCACCACAGACAGAAAACGATAGAAAAAATTTAACACATCTACATATGCAATACCCACACAAAATCAATTTGAAATGCTAGAAAATAAGAAAGACATCAGATAATAAAGAAGCGGAAAAGCTACCAAAATCCGAACCAATTTTTGTAACTGGAGTTCTGGATATAAATGCCCTTAAAAACAAACTAATAAAAATTACAACAGAAGAAAACAGAAGAAAAGCAAACATTTCTCGGGAAAACGTCATTGAGTACCAGAATAAACTTGTGTCCGAAATTGAATCTCCATTAGAGAAAGTCTTTAACTGGGGTCGACTTAATTTGGTTAATTTCAACCCTACAAAGACACAGGTTTGCAAAGAAAATGCCATTTGTCGTATCTCCTCGCTTTCAGAGCATCGCCCTAACTGCCTCAGCCAATATTGAGATCCTTGGTGTCGACATAACGAGCGAAGTCCAGTTCCGTTGCCACTTAGAGGGTAAGGCTAAATTAGCTTCTAAGAAGCTTGGTGTGCTCAATAGACCGAGACAGTATTTCACTCCGGCGCACCGCCTTCAGCTTTATAAGGCGCAGGTTCGGCCTCATATGGAATACTGTTCTCATCTTTGGGCTGGCTGTTTACCCCAATACCAGCTTCTCCCACTGGACCGCATTCAACGGAGAGCGACTCGAATCGTCGACTGCCTGGAAATATCAAATCGGCTTGATACTTTGGCGCTGCGTAGAGATGTCGCCTCGCTATGCATCTTCTATCGCATTTATCACGGGGAATGCTCCGAGGAATTGTTCGGACTTATACCTGCCGCCTCTTTCCGCCATCGTTCTACGCGACAAAAAATCCATGCCCATCACTTAGATGGTTGGCAGTCCACAACTGTGCGATTCTCCCGTAGCTTCCTGCTTCGCACAGTCAAACTTTGGAACGAATTGTCGCCTGCGGTATTTCCGGACCGATACGACCTTCAAACTTTAAAAAAAAAAGAGCGTATTCCTTCCTCAAAGGCCGGCAACGCACTTGTAACTCCTCTGGGGTTGCGGGTGTCCATGGGCGACGGTAATCACTTACCATCAGGTGATACGTCTGCTCGTTTGGGCCCCTATATCATAAAAAAAAAACTATCCCACCAAAAACATTCTGTTAATGCAACATTATTATAGTTAATGTTATGTGACTTGGCCGTTGACTTGTACCCACTAACATATAAATAATGTTCAACAACCAAGTCACACAACATTAACTATAATAATAAAGAAATCGCAGTAAGGAACCTTAAGACTTGGCACGACTTTGTCTAGATTTCATTACTTTTTAGAGATAAACAAGCAGCTACATCGAGACTTGGCTAGTTTTTTACAGAATGTTTTAGTGGGATTTCACTTCTTTTTGTAGAAACGTGAGCTTATTGATTTATTTTCTTAGATTTTCTTATTTGACACAGTTATTTTCTTTTTAGGGGTAGTTTTTTTATTATTACTAATCTTTCTTTTCTTTTTTCTTTTCTTTATTGGAAGCGGCCCACCAAGTTGAATAATTTTTGTAAAGGCGGTATGTCGATATCTCTAACAGTTTGGTTGGGCTCTTGTGTTTTCTAATCAGGGTCACCAGGTACTCCAGATCTTCGATTATCCTAGTTTTTATAGTTTTCCCTTTATGTGGCCATTAAACCCTAACTCTGTACCAAATTTCAGCTCTCTGAGTTTATGGGAAGTACTAGTTCTATTTTGATGATCATGAGTGAGTGAGTGAGTGAGTGAGTGTCATAAATGGAAAACTTTGCTTTCGCTTAGCTTCGGAACTAAATGACCTACAGACTTGAAATTTTGGATTTTAAGTATGTGATTATAGCTTACTGGATGACATAAATTTCTGCGTTCTGGTCTTATCGAGAGGTTCTCAAATAGGGGCCTGAAAATGCGGCGAAATGGTTCCAGTAAAGGATGGTACGGCAGTGTTTGCTTCGCGCTCGACTTGGCGGGGGCCCTGCCGTGCCCCCAGATACTATGACAACACTCAGGTCAGAACACACCGTGAAAATAATGCCAGCAAGTATAGAAATATACAAATCAATAAGAGAAAAATTCACCTCGGTCAACATAAGCCACTATACATACATGTTAAAGAGTGAAAGACCATACAGAGTTGTTCTGAGAGGTCTCTATAGTTCAGAGGATACCTCCCAAATAAAGGAAAAACTCAAAGTGGACATGAAGTACGACAACTTGTAAATATACGTCACCGAATCTTAAAAGAACCATTACCTGTTTTACGAGTATGTAGACCTGGAACCAAAGCCAAATAACAAAGACATATTATTGAAATTGAAATTTCTAAATCACATGAAAGTATTCTTTGAACCGCCTTACAAGAAAAAAGAAATCCTCCAATGCAAAAGGTATCAAAGATTTGGACATTCCAAAAATCAATATTACCGACCATTCAGGTGTGTCAAGTGTGGAGAAGACCATCCAACCACCACTTGCACCAAGACTAGAGACACAGAAGCCACATGCGCAAAATGCCAAGAAAAACATCCAGCTAGTTACAGAGGATGTGTCAAGTACATTGTTTGTACTTGACACATCCTCAGGATAAAGAACATATACTGAAAATTTAACCGAAAAAGACACAGATCAATATAAGTCATAATACCCGGATGCCCGAACTTGTCAATCTGCAGCCAAAGAAATGTAATACTTGCAAACAAAACAGCTTATGCTGAAATAATAAAAAATAACACAGAAAACACAGTTAATCAAGATCAACCACTCCACTTACAACAAATCGGTGACATCTTAGATCAGATGTTCAACAGAATCCAAGCAATGATGTTAAACATGAATGACAATATGATGGATCAGTTTCTCCAGCTTTTAAGCAGCCAAAAGAAAATTTAATCCCAATCTTAAAATAATAACAATAGAGCAGATAATCTTGCGAGAAAGGCATCGGAAGCTGACTTTATCGGTCCGGAACCATTTGTGAGTCTGCCACTATGTTCTATTAATTCTGTTTTTAGAGATCAGGAAAGGAGAAGACACCAAAGCGTGCGCCATTCCTTTCTGAAAGTCATAGGAAGACCTGCAGGGCCTGTAAAAGAGGAGAGAGAAAATTTTACATAGCTACCTTACCTATCCTAAATGTGTTTTATATCTGTAGATTCCATGACATTAAAATTATACAACCTCAAATATCTGTACTATTTTTTTCAATGATTTAATATAAAAAGTATGAAACATAAAAACTTTAAGTATACTAATAATATAAAAAGTATGAGCTTTCAAAAAAAGTCTATCATCGATTTACGAAACGATACGATCAGCCGTTGGACCCTTGGAAGCACTTTAGTAGCACCACGCAGGACGAATCTTTGGATTGTTGATAATAAAATGTTATCAAATAAATCAATTTTATTTCTCAACTTCGTATCATATTTACTTTTCAATACGAATTAATTACTTAACACAACTATCCTAATAAATATCTCAAATAGTCAAGCCCATTGACCCTAATATTGAAGTAGACATTTACTTAGGTACATCTATCCCCCAAGAAAATACTGCACTTCACAGAAATTGCAGGGCTTGTGGGAGAACTGTAACAGTGGCGGTCACAATAGATCTTATAGGTCGCAGTGACAAACCATAGCCGCTCATAACAAAAAAAATAGGTACATGTATTAAGTTTGGCAAAAAAGTTCGATTCATTCCCAAGGCTGGTAAAAAGGACTACGCGCAGCCAAAGTTCTTTAGACCCATAAGCCTCACCTCCTTCCTACTGAAAAGTATAGAAAAGTTCATTGGCGTGAGTATTAGAGACGGACCACTGAGAAAACGTCCTCTGCATGCAAAGCAGCACGCTTATCTAAAAGGAAAATCTACAGAAACTGCCTTGCTCAAACTAACCGACAAGATAGAAAGGGCTCTAGAAGATAAACAAATAGCCCTCTGTGCTTTCCTAGACATAGAAGGAGCCTTCGATAACGTAACCATTGAGACCCTTTCCAAGGCATCGGGCAGCAAGGGGATTGATAAAACAACAACCCGTTGGATTGAATCAATGCTCCTTAACAGAATTATCAGTGTCTGTCTTCACGGAACCGTAAAAAGCATCAAAACAACAAGAGGGTGCCAACAAGGAGGCGTACTATCGCCACTAGGGAATGCAAATCTCGCGAGATTGAGGCTCAAGCGAGATCCTGCGAGTTTAAGAATAACAATATTGCGAGATCTCGCTAATTTCGAGATCTCGCGAGATTAGCAGTTTGGTGTGTTTTTTTGCAAATAATCACAATATTTGAATAAATTAGGAAAAAAATAATAAATATTATAAGTTAAACATTTATTTTCACGAATTTTTTCAATAGACTTTTATGCATCAAACATTGTTTGACGTATTTGTCTATAATTTTTTAATAAACTTCTAAGTAGTACACTTTGACATACGTATCTATCAAATAACAAATGAAAGAAACAACCAGTCTTCTCTTCTAATATCAAACAAAAATCTTTTAGTAATTAAACAGATCTTTTATAACAAACAAAACAACAAGAAGTCAAAAAAATGAAACTTATTATCGAAGTTGAGTTGACTATTAAACTGAGATCAATTAAATGAAAGTAATGAAACTATTTCTACTCAGTAGATCCATGAGATATAATAGATTAATTAACAAGATATACCAATTAGTCAGACTATTACACTATTTTATGCTCAAGTGCAATCTCGTTAAACTCGCGAGATCTCACCTTTTTTCGTCCGAGATCAATCTCGCTAAAAATGGCCGAGATCTCGCGAAAACGAGATCTCGCGAGAACGAGATTGCATTCCCTAATCGCCACTACTGTGGTCACTTGTTATTGACCGCTTGTTAGCCCTGAACATCTAAATCGTAAAAGGATTTAGATGTTCAGGGCTACGCAGATGACGTTGTAGCATGCGTCATTGGTCCCTGCCAAAGCACTGTCTCATATAGACTAGTTATGAGGGTTAATGTTATTCACGTCCGTAAGCTATGATGACTCTCGATACCCTACACGTGACCCTCGGGTAGTGCCAATTGAATAACATGGTTTCCCTCAATATTGGTTTGTGGGATTTGACAAGTGTCCCACATAATCCTAAACACTGTCTAACTTGGTGGTAGGGCCATAACTGACCCGACTGGTTAGCGACCACCCTCGTATTGAAGTCTGCCGCAAAATGATATATGTGTGTTTTCCGGCTGAGTACCAGTCTCCTATCCCCCCATTCGATCGCTGTAGTATTGGCAGTCCTTGGTCTGCAGATACCTATTGCCTCGCCTCTGTTGTGCTAAGCGTACTGCCTCACTATTGGGTCCAGGGAGACCCGATGAAACGGTTGTCCGCTGGCCGCCCGCTAGTACGTAGTGAACCCATGCCTGTCCCAGCTTGGGAGACTGTCCTGCCGCCAGTGTCAAAAGCCTTTGTGTTAGTCGTCGTGCCGGACTGGGACCCCGGAATGGAACCAGGCGGCTGATCCACAGGTTGGATCGGGGGCCCTTCCGTCCCCCATACCGGGGAAGTACATCACTTGGTGCTCCAGGTCGGGATTTAGTCCTGCTTTTGCCTGAGTCAGTGCTGACACTGCAGTGATTGCCCTTTCCCCTATTTACCCGCTAGTTAACATGGCTAAACAAAAAAAAAGGAAAAAAGTTGTTACGGCGGCAACCTGTTCCATAATTACCATGGACTTCTGCAACATCAGGGGCCTCCATTCTAACTTGAATGCCATTCATCACCACCTTGAGACGGCTAGGCCTGCATTGTTTTTCCTGATGGAGACGCAGATATCTACCCCGGCGGACGTGTCGTACCTGATGTACCCCGGATACAGTCTCGAGCACAAGTTTGTGTCTCAGGCTGCGGTCTGCATGTTTGTTCAGGATGATATCTGATGTCACCGTCTTGAATGCTATGAGGACAGGGACCTGTCGCTGTTGTGGGCGCGCGTTGATCAGGAAAATCACACTTATGTCTATGCGTGTCTTTACAGGTCTCACAGCAGAAACCCAGAAACCGACAGACTCTTTGGGCAGCTTCAGAAGGGGAAATTGTCCGGCGGCTCCCCTCAGCAGAGATAGTGATTCTCGGTGACTTTAACGCCCACCATACCGAATGGCTAGGTTCCAAACATACTTCTTATGCTGGGAGAGCTGCTCACGATTTTGCTGTGGCGTACAGCTTTACCCAGTTAGTGGATAGCCCGATCAGAATACCGGACATCGAAAGTCATACACCTGGCTTACTAGATCTGTTGTTGGCTTCCAACTCTGAATGTATCCAGGTGTCTCATCATGCTCCACTGGGTACATCTGATCACAATCTGATGCGCTTACGACAAGCATAACTCAGACTTTTATGCATCCTACCCCTGGAGGCAGTCTTGCCTGCTCTGGGTGATCTTGACGCGTATGCGGCATCAGTAGCCGAGATGATATTGTTGGGCATGGAATATTATACCGTGCTCGACGGTGCGCGTCGGTGGTCGCTGGTTTGGTAGGCAGCTATCAATGCTAAGCGCGAAGCCTACCAAACTTGAGTTACGGCTAAAAACGTTGGGGACCCAGAGGCGGGCAAATTGAAAAAGCTTTTCAATGCCGCAACCAGGTTGTGCAAAAAGAAAATAGCCGCAACAAAGTTTGCACATACTCGCAGAATTGGCGAGAGATTACTATGTCACCCTGCAGGGAGTCGGGCTTGTTTAGGGTAATTTCTCCAACGATGTGAGCACTCCATGCCTGAAATCCGCTTCACACAGAGTGCGGTACGGCGAGTCCTTTTCTCCCTTGACATTAGGAAGTCCAGTGGGCCTGATGGTATTCCTGCAATTGTGCTCAAAACATGCACTCCCGAATTGACTCCAACTCTCACGCGTCTTTTCTCTTTGTCCTATAACTCGGGCAAAGTCCCGTCTTCATGGAAGATCACCTTTGTCCATCCCGTCCCCAAGAAGAGTGATCGTACAGATCCTTCAAATTATCGACCTATTGCGATTACCTCTCGAAGGTAATTACTTGGAGGACCGCCAGCTTATTAGCGACCGCCAATACGGCTTTCGCCAAGGTCGCGGTGCTGGTGACCTGCTTGTCTATCTCACTCACCATTGGGCAGCTGCTATCGAGAGTAAGGGAGAGGCATTAGCTGTTAGCTTGGACATCGCAAAAGCTTTTGATTGGGTCTGGCACTTTTATCGAAGTTGCCATCTTACGGACTCCCGAAAGGTCTGTACACATGGATTGCTAGCTTTCTATCTGGGCGTAGCATCAAAGTCGTTATCGACGGAATGTGCTCGGATTCCATGCCCATAAATGCTGGCGTTCCTCAAGGATCTGTGTTATCGCCGACACTGTTTAACCTGCATATCAATGATATGTTTCTAATAAGCAATATTCATTGCTATGCGGATGACAGCACTGGCGATGCGCGATACACAGGCCGTGCTAACATGCCTTCTGTATCAGTACAAAAGAGCAGAGAACAACTTGTACTAGACATTGACACGTCCTTGGAGCAAATTTCGGAATGGGGTCGACGGAATCTAGTCCAATTTAACCCCACCAAAACGCAGGTCTGTACATTCTCTGCAAAGAAAACACCTTTTGCTGTGACACCTAAGTTCCAGAACACCACTTACCATATCTAAGAGTATCGGGATCCTCGGCGTCGACATTACGAACGAGGTCCAATTTCGGGGTCATTTGGAGAATAAAGCAAAGCTGGCAACTAAAAAATTAGACTTTTATTATATAAAGCCCAGGTACGACCCCACATGGAGTATTACTCGTACTTATGGTCCGGAGCTCCAAAATACCAAGTTCTTCCTCTTGACTCCATCCAACGCAGGGCTGTTCGTATCGTCGACAATCCGGCACTCACAGATAGATTAGAGCCTCTAAGCCACCGGAGAGATGTTGGTTCTCTGTGCGTGTTCGACGGTCTGTATAATGGGGAGTGTTCTGAGGAACTCTTTAAACTGATTCCTCCATCTCTATTTCGCCACCGCTCCGCGCGTCAGGGAAGTAGAACTCACCCCAACCACCCTCACATATTGGACGCCTGGCATCGGCATACCTTGCGGGCGTCTTATTTGTTGCTCCCGCGAATTTGCATGAGCTCCTCCATGATAAATGTGGAATGAGCTCATCCCTCCGGAGGTGTTTCCAACGCGCTACAACACGGCATTTTTCAAGCGGAAGGTAAAAGGGGTCCTTAAACTCAAGGCAGGTGACGCATAAACCCTTGATGTCGCATAAACCCTTGATGTCGCAGATGTCCATGGGCGACGATGACCATTTACCATCAGGTGGCTCGTCCGCTCGTTGACCGCCTATGGTGACATAAAAATAACTACAAAATTATCTTAACATTATCGATAGATGGTGCATTGAGAACAAATTGTCAGTAAATCCAAACAAAACGACGATAGTTCCTTTACCAGAATGTGCAAGCTAGTAAATCCTGTTTTAAGGGGGACTTAAATACCTTTCAAGTCAAATATGTGGGCGTTACTATCGACCAAAAATTTGACGTGGAAGTCACATTTACAATGTAATCCAAAAGGCAAAAAGTGCTTTAGGAATATGTTGTCGTTTGGCAGAAGCGAAATGGGGCATAAACCCAAAAATCCGCCCTGTGGATGTACACTGCGATCGTCAGGCCTATGTTAATATATGCCTGTGTGGTTTGGTGGAAAAAAGTCACACAAGTGACAGTTATCAACAAGCTAGGCGGTCTATAACGCTTGCCTTATGATAACTGGCGCCATATCTACAACCCCAGGAGCTGCGCTAAATGCCCTGCTGAACCTACCGCCCCTTCATCTATTTATAGTAAAGGAGGCAAAAGCTAGCATTTATAGAATAGAAAGCACTAGGTAGGTAAACTGGTACTCTCAAGCATTGAGGTCACTGCGACAAACTGCTTGAACAAAAACAATTAGCTATGACTACAGATGTCATGCTTCCACTCTATAATTCTACTAAAACTACTCAGTGGAACTACCAAGCAGAGAGGCGTGGGCGGAAGGCGGAAGATCACAATCTCTGAAAGTGGAAGCCTAGTTTGGTTCACAGACGGCTCCAAAATGGGTCAAACTGTAGGATTCGGGGTATATGGTGCTTTAACAAAAGTGTTAATCTTGGTCAGGACGCTACTATATTCCAGAACGAGGTGAACGCCATCATAGAATGTGTAGAAGCTAATCGCCAATGTAACTACAAAAACCACATCATTTATATCTTTTCAGATAGCCAAGCAGCTCTTAAGCTATTCAATCGAATGTTATATAATTATACGAAACTGATGACAAACTGCGTAAACAAACTAAATGACCTGTAACAACAGAACAGAGTTATTCTGAAATGGGTACCAGGACATTCAGGTGTTGTCGGTAATGTAAAGGCCGATGAACTTGCAAGGGCTGGAGCGGAGGGTCAACAGATAGGTCCAGAACCTTTCTGTGGCATCTCAAAACGTCATGCCATGCAACTCCTTAAGAAAACCCTTTTAAGTCAATTAAAAAAATACTGGCTAAACCAACCAGGATTAGTACACGCTAAAACCTTGATAGAAGGATACTCGCAAAAATGAACTACTGAACTTTTACAGTTCAATAGGACAAACACCGGTGTAATTGTTCGAGCCTTAACTGGTCACTGCAAGCTAAACAGACACCAATTTCACATGAAATTAAGTGAATCTGATATTTGCAGATTTTGCAAACAGGAGAGTGAAACACACCAACACCTCTTGTGCGACTGTGGACCTCTAAGTCACAAACGAAGCATCCACTGGGATGACACTTAATCAGCCCGGGGGAACTGAAATCTCTTAAAGCCAGAGCCATCTTGGATATACTGGATAAGCGGCCAGGCTAAAGGTGATACTATAACTTGGCAGTGAGTCACAATAGATCTTTTAGGTCACAGTGACTACAGCTTCATTGAAGCTGCATAGCCCTAACAATACGAATAATAAAAGTTTGGCAATAAATACACTGAATAGACTTCTATAAAGATTGTATTGATATCACAAAACACATTTCAGGAAGCACTAAGTAATGTAAAGGAATTAATACTACAATTTTAAAAGACTTTCTGCTTGCTGTTTGTGTTTACAATCTATCAATTGACAGATACAAATTGGCAGCATTGAAAACAATATACAAGGAAATACAGTTAGGTGCACATTACGGAACAAATTGTACAAACATTCATTGCTTATTTTTAAATGTGTAAATTCGCCATAATACTTCCAAATAGTTTCAAGGGATTATTCGGAGGTGCTGATGAGCTCTAAAGACACTGTCTTTTTTCCTCCTTGTGTGCCGTGTACATGCATGAATTCTGCACTACAATTTGCCGGGAAGTGACTTGTATGGAGAAATAGAGCTTTTAATTTGCTGTCAAAATCAAAATCAAAATCAAAAGTACTTTATTTCATAGGCCCTTGCGGGCACTTAAAATCGTCAATTTTACACATTTTACAAAATTATTAAAACATAAAAAATATTCTACTAAAATCAAGCTAACCCGTGCGCTAGTGGCAAGTACATCCGCGGAGTTGATGCCGCGCATGTAATCGCCAAGAGCGACCCGATTCCGAATGTAGGGGCTAACATGAGAAGAATCGGGCAAGAAACTCATGTGCCAAAACTCTTTTAAAATCGCCAAATGTCTTACAAATTGTGAATATTACAAAACTATTCAGAGAACGAGCAATTCATTTCTTTTACCGCCACGCTGCCTTATCATTAAAAAAATCTTTAACACTGTAATAAGCCTTTTTGCTTAACTGAGCTTTAATTAAAATTTTAAATTTATTTACTGACAGGTCATGCATGTTACATGGCAGCGTGTTGTACATTCGTATACAGTGACCTGCAAAAGAGTTGCTTATTTTATGGAGCCTATATGTGGGCATTGCTAGCTTGTCTTTATTTCTTAAATTTAAATTATGATAGTCGCTATTTTTACTGAATTTGATATCTTTATTCTTGTGTGCATACAGTAAGTTTTCATAAATATATTGTGAATGTACAGTCATAATATCAATTTCTTTGAATTTTTCTCTTAAAGACTCTCGGGAGCCCATCCCATAGATCGCCCGAACAGCCCTCTTCTGCAGTACAAAAATGCAGCCAATATCGGCGGCATTTCCCCACAGTAGTATCCCGTATCCCGTCTATACGCAAGTAGCGTGTGTTCTTGCTTTACCTTGCTTATTCGTTTTATCAATAAGTAACTTGCGGCTGTCAAAAGATGGCGCTTTCAGCATAAAATGGTATTTTATCAATAAAAAATAAAGTGTTCTTGCTTATTTTAGTTTGAACCTGGTTTAAACCTGGTGTAGTTAGTCTTAGTTTAAACGTAGTGTGCTTTCACTTGTGTCAATATACATAGATAGAGACAGCGTCAACTTAGTCCTGGTTTAAACCAGGACTAACTTTAGTCCATGTTTCGTAATAAGATGGTTATAGTTAGTGCATGAACATTGAGTAAAATGAAGTAACAATTAAAGAAATTTCAACAGTGCCTGAAATAGACACATCAGCTATAAGCTGCTCGTCTATAATCAAATAAATAAACTCAATTGGTCCAAAAACGGTGATAGCATATATTAAACAAGGAAACAGGGGCAGCGCAAAAGATTCTTAAGGGTCGAAGTGCAGGGCCCGTAAGAGCCCCCCAATGTAAGATAGGAACCAGTTTGTATAGTATAGGCATGGGTAATTCTGACTCCACGACGTGATGAATCTTTCAAATCCAGGTTGAATCCACGGATCCGGATTTAGCCACACCTAGTATAATACTTGTGTAAGCACAAATCTTACAGCTGCATACTCCCATCTTGCATAACATTTTCAGAAAGAATGAAAAGTAGCAAAAGAATAAGAACTGTGGAACCTCCCATATAGTTGTGTGTGGACCAGAACTATAGCTATGAGAGTATTTATATTAATGCTACTGGTAAGCTTAATTTGAAGTTTATTGTTCATAAGATGTGGTTACAGACAGTAGGTATTTAATTTTAAAAAATCCTTCCACCTGTTTGGAAAATGAGCATGTCAATTATACTTTAGCGATGTCAATGTAACATCAAAAGAATCGTTACAAAAATAAAAACTGACCAAAAATATTAAAAAGTCAAAAATATTATACTTCAGACATGTTCACAGCTTAGGGCAGATCTTATGGGCTTTGGTGATAATCTCAATTAAACTCATACATAACGTCAGAACTTACCTCAATAACACTGTTTTCACCGATTTGTCATTGAAATGTAAAAATAAACAGCTATAAGAATAATTGAGAGCACAATTTCCCAAGAAGGTAGAAACGCAATAGACAAAAACTCACCTTTACGACAATGTATGGAGAGAAATAGCCACGAGGTTGAATTTAAATCAATTTTAATTGAAAAAATCATTATAACACATTATATTCATTAAAAAATTCGCAACAAGCAATAAACTTTATGTCCACATAGCAAAAAATGCTCGTGTCGCTTGTGATCGTCTACAATATGGCGACAAAACAAAGACAAAACTGTATCTAAGATTACGTCTCACCTGTGACAACTCTTGACTTGTCTGCTTGAAATTTTTCTTGTTTAAATTTACAACCAGATAATTTATATGATTTAAGCTAAACGTTAAAGAGTCCAGGTTCATAGTTCCATTAATCTAAAAACGAAAGCTTCAAACACGTTTGAAGCTTTCTCGATTTTTGACGGATTACTATGGTAAACGTGTGTTCTTTCACAGTTTTTTTGCGAAATAACGATAAGCCTGAGGCCAACATCACCAATAATATTGTTCACTTCATTAAAAACTAAGATAATTTTATCACCCGAGTACAATTTGGTAAAATAAATTTTTCACAAAATGACGATGACGAAGGCACTCGACACGACAGACTCGCCCGCTCCGCTCGTGAATTTCCCCATGAAGTCATGAATGAACGACGAACGAACGGGAACGGAACGATCTATCTTCTTCGTGGTTCGGTTCATCATTTCTTTGCATACTTCATACCTTAGATAAAGAATGAATAGATAGGACGTGACCGTATACCCGTAAGGGACAGACATAGATGACGTCATACCTGCCTAAAGTAGATGGGTATACCAGTGTTGCTTTAAGTTTTACCCTACTTTATGTTTATAGTGGCTTTTACCACTATAAACCATTGATTTACTACCAAAGGTAGATAACGCATGAACGATCGAAAAGTAGGCCGGTGAAGAACTGCTCAATCGCGACTCGTGCAGTTCCTTTCCATAGTGAGTGATTAGCTGTCGGCACGTAAACATGCCGAAGTGCGCATTCAAAAGTTGTGGTAACAATAACCAGAAACGGCAGAAAAAAGACGGGATTTCATATTTTGCGTAAGTAAACTCATTACACATCTTATCATATATGCAAATATTAGATTTATACGTAAAAACCAATCAAAAACAATAATTTTAATCATAAACATGTCGCTTCGCGTCAGTTTCAGTACATCACAATCGTCTCGCTCGCACGGGCGTCGTCGTCATTCATGCGTTGGAGCGACAACGCGTTAAGCAATTTCAAGCATTATGTTTGAGAGTATAAAGTTGATATTTTCTTGTAGCAATTACTAAGACGTCGTTTGATCTGTGGCTAGGTATGAAATGATGTAACTTCCCACGGTTGTACTTAAAATAGTTGCAGTAATAATGTAGAATAAGGATGAATTCGATAAATACGATCCTTTATTTATGGTAATTTTAATTCGGGCGTGCATATTCAACAATATATCAGCGAGTATAAATGTATAGTCGGTTAGGTGACAGATTTCAAGCGCGTTTTTGTATGAAGCGCTCTATCTACGTTTGGTAGTAAATCAATGCTATAAACATAAAGTAGGGTTGATTAATCTACGTATTTTTTTTGAGACATTTTAATGAGCGCCCCTCGCTCAATAATATGTCTCAAAAAATAAAAGTGGGAGGAAGATGCGATTTTTTTTATTGAATTCTTCATTCAACCTTCGCCGCAGTCTAAAGTTATTTACACTTTTAAATAAAACTACACTTTTCGGATTTACTCGAGTATATTTCGTTTTAAAATATTTTACTTAATTATTTATTTAAGCTATTATGTAAACATCTTTACAAATATAAGAAAAAATATTAGGAATCATCATCCACACGCGTCCACTGCTAGACATAGGCCTCTCCAAGTGCTCGCCACTGAGCACGATCCGCGACCATTCGCTTCCAGCTTTTGCCACCTTGCGAAGATCGTCGCTCGATTAAGAATACAGCGGGCAATAATCATTGTTTTTTCTTTATCTCTGCAGTTTATTTAAAATCCAATATTTACACATTTACTAAATATTTGTGAAGATTTAGAAAATGTATAATATTAAATATTAAATAAACATTTTCTAAAATTAGACTACTTTTTTTCCCAATCGTCTAAGCGGTTGACGCACTGGCCGTAGTTTTTATTTGATGACCTCGCTGATTGTTTCAAACCCAGCATTTGAAGCCGCATTTTTCTCTTTCGGGGCGTATTCAAATTTGAACCGAAATCCAACACCAATGCGTCCTGAAACAATATGTATACAGGTTAAAAATAAAAGGAGGATCCCCGAAGGAAATCTGTTAAATACAGACAAACAAGAAAATGGAAAGTCTCACTTCAAAAGAATTACCTTTGTTATCTAAAATGCTCAAAATTTTATACTTAAATATGTCAATATTAATGTAACACAGAAACTAATATGTGAGTTCCCTTTCACGTAACAAATTACCTACGAATCAAGGAAAAATAGTCGTAGCATAACTGGTATCATTATAACCCGGCAAAATGTTATACGCGTTGGCTGTATACGTGGCCATATTGTATGGCGACATTCCTAGCTTGTTAGGTTAACAATAACCTTACTACTTAGTTTGAAATTTCATGTTTTATCCCATAATATGATTGAGAACCATAGTAGAAGGATAAAATATTGCAATATAACTTGTATCTATAATTTAAAAAATAGTTTTGGCGCTTTTTATTGACACAATTTAGGTCTTACCTGTAAAAGGTTATATTTTCCTGTTTTCTAGCACTATCACTATTACAACCTAAAACGGAGCAGTGCACCATGATTTAAATGTTCAAATAGTTCACAATTACACTAATTAAAGTGTTAAATAATTACACAGTAAGCTATAATTCACACAACAAATTTCTTCCACGTATTTGTTTAGCACCAGACGCTGGTGATAAACAATCCCCACTACCAGTTTCACCTATATACGGTAACAAGGACAAAAAAAAATGATGCCATCTTCTTCTTTCCTTTGGCAATGTGTATAAGTTTATCTCTTTTCCTCATGTTTGACGGCTTTTATAGCCCATCTATTTCATTCTATATCTATGCTTCATACCGATGATGGAACTTGTAACAGTGTTACCCTTTACCACAGCCCTTTACATAGTATTAATACCTGATACATGATACGTCGGTTAATACCAAGAAACTTTTAAAAGTGTTTTCCATCCAGTTCACAGTATATTTTAAGCTGCCATCACATATACAAAACAAGTCTTAAATAAAAACCATAATTACAGTTTTATAAGATGAGATTAGATAGATAACGCAGATAATAGAGGATAGGCACCTATTTAATAAAGTCTGGCTATTTTTAATTAAAAAAAGAGCGTCGGTGGCGCTGTGGACTCGGCACTTGCCTTCCAATCGGTAGGTCGGGGTTCGAGACCCGCCATGTACCAATGTGTTTTTCGTTTCGAATTTCATATGTACATTTGTCTGACGCTCTTACGGTGAAGGAAAACATCGTGAGGCAACCTGCATACATCTGCGAAGAAATTCAATGGTGTATGTGAAGTCGACCAATCCGCACTGGGCCAGCGTGGTTGACTAAGGCCTAATCACCCTAACATAGGGTAGGCTCGAACCCCTCGGTGGGGACATAAGTGAGCTGTGATGATGATGATGATTTTTAATTAACTTCGAAAAGGGAGGAGGTTATCAGTTCGATTGTATTTTTTTTATGTTTCTTACCTCATAACTCCGTTTGTGGACCGATTTTTTTTTGTAATCGAAAGAGTATACTCCCGAGGTGGTCCCATTATCACCGTGTCATGATCTGATAATTGGATCCCATTAAAATCGAGGGAAATTCTTGAATTTCCTAGACACATCCAACATGTTTCATGTTTTTTTAATTGCAACATTGTTACAATGTCACGTTGTAGGTTTAATATATAGAATCTGGCTCCTGGCTAATGAAATTTGAACCCAGCAAAACGCGGGAAATTTTAAAAAATTGGAGACGGTAATACAAACTATAGTAGGAAAAAACGGAGTTGATACTTTTTTTATTAAAAATTAATGTTTAGTTTCAATGAACGTCGTGAGAAATATTATTTGGATTTAATGAAAATTAAAAATTACTAAATTAAATTCTGTCATATTTTGACAGAAATTAAGAATAAATATTACGAAATGTTGAAAACTAAGACTTAAGTCAGCTGGTACATAAAGTTGTTAAGAATCAAAGTACATTTAAAAAATATTTTATTTTACTCTAATAAATCAATTTCCAAAAACTCAACACATTCATCTAAGCTGGTGCGTTTGTGCTTCTGTACCAAAAACCGAACCGAAAAGTTAAATTACAAAGAAACAAGTTTTCACAAAGTATCAAAATCGCCGTGTTCAACTAAACTACAAAGGGGCATTGTATCAGTGTAGCAACTTGAAAAAATATCAAGTTCAGCTTTCATTAGCCAGACTCTAGTGATTTTGATACTTTGTTAGATTTGTTATTGGTACTTATATACTTGTTATATTTGGTTGAGTTTGATCAAAATGCTACTATATGCGTAATTTAACTTTTGGTTTTATTACAGAAGCACAAACCTGAGCCAATATAATTATGAGGCAGACAACATTTTAAGAGAGAATAGTCTTATGGTACTTAGACTTCCTCCATACTATTGTGAATGGGTGTGATTTAACAACAATTAGTATGATATTCATTCATATTATATAATGCTAAAGCATTATATGTATAATGTGAACTTGCAGTTTGATGTCACAATGTCTTATCAAACATAACCTACAGTTTTATATTGATTAGATTTATATACATACATATAAAAATAAATCATAAAAAATTGATCTTTAAACTAAACAAAATTATATCAAATGGTAACTCCCTATATCAAGTGACGTATATAAAACGAAATTAAATCAAATTACCGTTATACCTCATGAGTTTTATTTGAAACGATTTTAAGTATTTTGAATGTTATGCTAAATGCTATTATACAAAATTATTAATATATTTAATAATCGTTATGTTAAAAGATATTATGTCAAGAGTTGTTATATAAAACGTTTATTATACAATATGAATTTTATTGAAATGAAAATATATTAAATGAAATTATATTAAATGACGCGCACCGCACCTCTATAGAGCGCACGCTGAGTTAAGGAAAGGGCAAGATTAAGCAAAAACAGTAGGGATATTGACGAATTTTCAGGACTGTTTTCATTTTTTAGATATACCTGTAATTATTACAAGAAAATACATAAAACATATTTATTTATTAATTTTAAATAACAAAATCACATGTTTAAGGTTTGTTGTTTAAATTTTACGCCTAAACAGCTCCAAGCTGTCACGTGATCTTGATGACGTCACAATGCGTTAGCAAACTGTCAGTCAAGGCGAAGATCATCTCCATAACATTCCCGAGATCTAAAATAAAAATATTTCCACTGTTTATAACTTTTACAAATAACGTAACATAGACTCATAAGATGGAGATTTAATAAATCAACAGAATGGAATAATACGACATATTATAGAATGTTAAATTGTTAATTATTATTACTTTAAATTAAAAAATGTTACTCACAAAAATGTTTTCACGTTCGTAAGCTCTGCTGCACGAAAATCTTTGTTCTTAGTAAATAAACTTGCCACCATCAGTCTATGTATATTTTATCAATATTTGGTAAATTATTACTGTTTTATTTTCTTTGGTTAATCCAGGCTCAATTGTAATTTTCACTTTTAGGCACGATTTCACCAACAGGAACGCAAAACTAGAATAACTATACCGTGGATTTTATATTCTACATATATTTTCGGATAACCCATTTTACGTTTCACCACATTTGGTTTAACTATCCTTCCAAATAGAGTTTTATTTTATCTATGTGAACGAATGAATGATAATGCTGCGAAATTAAATAGTACATTCTCTCCGTAAACCACATAGCCTATTAGCTGTTTTTTAAACTAGTAGGATTTTACGTCAGTTGCGACAACTGTCACTTTAGACAGCTTGCCAATCAGCTGTTCCTCAGAAGAATAAAGCTGTTCATTAGACGCCATCTTTCTTATTTATCCTCTGTTATACCGTCAAATTCGACGGTATAAAACCTATTCTCGGATAACGGCTTTATTCTAATTTGGTGACATTAAAATTGAACTATCTGAGAGTAACTCATGACTTTATCCTTGGTATAAAATTTTTCTGACTTTGGTTAAATAGGGCCTAAAGCAGGTAAGTTAAAAAAGAAACATGACAGTTTGAAATTTTGTCTCGCACCGCGGTCCGCGTTACGCAAACATTACTAACATTACGATCTGCAAACGACGACATGTGGACCGAATTGAATACGGTGACGGTGATATTTATACTGTTTGCATGCAATCATTTCGGACTACTTTAATAACACGAGCGTGTGCACTTCTGTCAATTTCATTAATTAAATAGTCTTGTTTAAATATAACATTAGTCACTCACAACATTAGTTAAGCATGCAGAGTAAAAGCTGAATAGCTTTTTTAGTCAATTAATTAAGTTATAATCTCAGAAATTAATAATAATGTTTACTTACATTTTTTATTCCAAATCGTCTAACCGTCAAAATTTGAATTTGACATTTACGCACATACTGCACTACTTATTTTTCATTAGCACTGATTGAACCGCTTCACGAGGTCACATTGCTTTCGTTGGCACGCATTCGTGCGCTACCAGTACAAAGTGACGAATAGCTCAATTTGGACCTTAGTGTCGGAATTTTGCCTGAGGCCCAATTCTGCTAATAAATTACAGCCGAATCGAAACTAAACCGTTGCGATCGACCAATGGGAGCGCGTAAATTGCCATTCAACCGTTCGATGACGTGATAATGTGGTATTCTGATTGGTCGATCGCAACGATTGTTTCGATTCGGCTGTAACTTATTATTAGAATTGGGCCTCTAAGGTTTTGCCAACACACCGTGACGTCACGCGTTCCGATTGGCGTTTGAGCTGTGCTCTTGCTAAGATGTATACTAACACATATCCTTCGAAATTTGTAATACGATAATCGAATTGTACTAGCCCTGCGAGCATGGAACTATCAATAAACAAAATTTTACAGCTAAGATCGACATACTCGACAAAAATCGTTAAATTTGACAGATATTCCTAAGGAGTGAAAAGGACAGATGCTTTTGTCGATCAACATATATTGATCGACCAGTGCTCGCTGGTCAGGAGCGACACGACACTGCCACTAATTTTAATTGAAGATATGAACCTCTTCTATTGTCCTTCCCGATACAGTGCAACACACTATCATTGGAAATTATTTCCTTTTCAGTCCTCTCTGAGGATTGAAAAATCTGGCATACTAAGACAAAAATTGCACTATTAAAATTATGGGTGTTTCTCGTTGGCTAGATTGATGAAATATTTTCCATTCATGACATTCACAAATTCAATGGGAAGGTAATTAGAATTTTTTACGTTAGCTTAGAAGTTTAATTTTTCCACAACTTCAAGGGACTGTAGACCTGAGTAGGTACCTACATGGTTTTGATTTTAACTCGATACTTTCACGTGTTTCCGAGATAATGGGTCTTGACAGACAAACGGACAATAAAGTGATCCTATAATTTTTCCGTTTTTCCTTTTGAGGTACGGAACCCTAAAAATTGGACTATTAAAATGACGGGTATTTCCCGTTATCTAAATTGTTGGAATTTTTCCATTGCAGAGATTCATAAATCCTATGGGAAGGTAATCTTAAACAGACTGTTTTTATTTGATCGCTCTTAGGTACTTAAGGTTAATCTCATATTTAATTTACCCGAAAATGTACCCCCATGCATCTTGAACTTTAGATAAATTCGTGAATGCTTAAACTACTATTTGTAGGCATATAGCATGGAAATTAAACTAGCAACATTAACATTTACCAATAATTTATTGTTAAGACATTTTTCGGTAGACGTATTACGCTTGATGAAGGGCCATGGTTAGTTAATTTTAATTTTCCGTAGGCGGCGCTTTGATATTTTATCTTTTTGACTTTTCAAGTTCCTTCTCAAATATTTTATTTGTTATAAATATCTTCTGACCTGGTTTCTCTTGGCATCTGTGTCAAGGAATCCTAAAATTAATATTTAAAAAATTTAATACATTTTAATTTTCATAAATAATATTTTAGTTTGAAGAATAACGACTTACTTCTTGACGTCTCCATTTCATAGTTCTACTATTAAGTACATACAAATTAATCTGATGGAAAATGTCTGGAGCAAATGATACTATGCTTTTTTTGGGTTCTAATTTCATCTGCCAATACACTTTATCCATTTGTTTTGTTACATCGTCTTTAGCCACTGGAACGCTCGCCACGCGAAGCGTGGTGGGTTTCAAAAGCAAAAAGTAGTATATCTCAAATATCAAAGGTGCCGCCATTGCGGAATGTTCACCCCGGCGCGTACGGAGTGTTCAAAAAATTGCGGAAAGTGACATATACTGTCTACAAGAGAACAAAAAATACGTATGGAAAGGTAATTTAATATAGAAGGAACTTATAACAGTTAATTAGATAAGGATTAATAATTAAATGAATGAAGCGCGAAAATGTTCGGAAGGTCGCGGAAGACCCGATTTTTTTTTTAAATTTTTTGCACCAAAACTATTTTATAAAACTTTAAATAACCATATATATTATTATAGCCCTATTCTTGAAGATTATTTTGATATATAATAGTTTTGGGTAATATTATTAATGAAAAAAGAAAAAAATAATAAAAACGATTAACGATAGAAACGATAACTTGACCGACTTCTAAATAACTGCATTCGATTCGTTTATAATTTAAAAAAGTTTGATCATGTTTCTGAACATCGGCTGCGTTTGAAATGGTTGTCTATACGGCAACGTCGGCACATGAGAACTTTGACTACACTCCATTCATTACTTAATAGTCCCAACAAGCCCAGTTATCTTAACAATAGTTTTGAGTTCCTATGTTCCTCACATGATAGATCCCTTCGTTCTACCTTTAATGGTCTCCTCAAATGCCCCGCCCACAAATCTGATATCATACACTCTTCTTTCTTAATCCAGTCAATCCTGTTATGGAATGTTCTCCCACTTGACGTCAGAAAGTCATCAAGCAAACTAAGTTTTAAAAAGAAATTACGAAAGCTGTACCATGAGAATCTTTTTACTCCTGTTGATTAAGGATATGCATATTATCTTCGAAATATCATTTCGAATGTCATTTTCGTTTTATAGTTTTGTAAATTAATAGTAGGCACATATATATTAGTTTATTTTATTTATAATTTTTATGTATTAGTATATTATGTATATAGCATTATATATATACCATTATCCAGTTGTTTTTACCATTAAAGTACTACATCTACTTCCTTTTCTCTGCACCACCCAAAGGTTGACTGGCAGATAATGCCTTTGGCATTAAGTCCGCCTCTGTACACAAATTGTACTGGAAGTTTAAATAAATAAAAAAAAAAAAAATTAATTACGTAATTATATACGCGAGATGCGCACGCGCGACCTCAAATTTAAAAAAAATGCAAAAAATAAATTATTGTGTCTAAAATTAAATAAAAAATACGTATGGAAAGCTAATTTAATAAGGAATGAACTTATAATAGTTAATTAGATAAGGATTCATAATTGAATGAATAATGACGAGAATAGTAACTAAAGTGCTTAAAATTTCAAAAATACTCACTTTTTGAAAAAAACGTTTAGTGTGGCAATGGTGTCGATTCTGGCATGATTCTCTAAACCTAAAACTAAATTTGACAACAGTCTATCCTTGTCATATTCTATACAAAATGACAAGGAGAGACTGTTGTCAAATTTAGTTTTAGGTTTAGAGAATCATGCCAGAATCGACACCATTATAACACTATAAACTATCATAAACCATACATAATAATGTAGCCCAATTCTTCTAGTTTATTTTGATATAGAACACTCTACGAAAATACTAATACAGACTAAGTAAGTACGCAATAAATCTCATCGGTCATGGAGTAAGAAACGTATGGATACGGCCAAGTAAGTTAAACCGCAGACTATGACAAATTTATTTCAATCTAAGACTAAAAATAAATTGGACATGACCTGTCAACTTATGAAAGAGACTTTTGACAAAGGAATAAAGCCATAGAGAAAATATTTTATTTTTCGCGATTTTTTTATCACACCGCGCGGTTTTACGCAAAGGGAACTGGGTACCATAGTACCCAGGTCGGGCGGGAAGATCGAGATTTTGGGGACTATAGTCCCCACGGACGTTCCAGTGGTTAGAAAATCTGTAAAATAAAAATATCGATCAAATTTTACAACACTACGCATGATCAAGATAACCTCAAAGTAATTTTCTAATAATCGCTAAAACATAAAAGTAAAGTTAATATTACGTATTGTTTTTCTGTAAAATGATTCAGCGATATTTTATATATATTTATATTGACTTATTAGCTCACATTCAAGTAACAAAATGTGAAAACATACCGATTTAAGGTCAATAAATTTTGATTATTTTCCTTTCGCGACGAATGAAACTTGCAGCCCCAAACTACACAGGACATTGTGCTACAGAGTGCACAAACACACACTATTTGTAATTACCTAGTAAAGAATTCTTGCAGTCTAATCACTTAAATATTGATAAAATATTACTAGCCACGGGACGCACAAACAAAGATTGTACGAACAATTCAAATAGTTCAAACTCGGATGGTCTATCTTTGAGACGAGGTACCATAGAATTTAGCCGTGTTATATAACCAAATGACAATAGGGTAGTTGACTCATATCAAAATTCATTAAAATATTGTTTATTTCTAACAGTATTTGGCATAAGGTTCCACAATATACCGATTTTAATAAATAACAATGAATGATTGCTGTAAAATTTTAATTTGAAAATGCTAGAAATAATCTTTTTTTATCTCACGCCGTAAACGCTTTGATATCCTGTGGTCAGGGCCGTGACGTCAATCATATAGTAAACAAAGAAATGTCAAATTTGATTCAACAACTCGTCGATTTGCACTATTCTTTCCTAAAACTGGCAAAAAATCGTCCAAGTCTCCGTTATTATATTTGTAAATATCGTAAATTATTTGTATTAATAGCAAAATCAACCATTGATGTTGGATTTGTGAGAGCAGATAGTACAAATCTTCCGAAAATAGACAGATTGATGGTCAGGAGATTCTTTGTGTATCGCTCTAAACAATATAAGTACAGTTTCAATACTGTTATAATGAAGAACGGTTACAAGTGTACTTGTCAAGATTGTCACGCTGCAGAAGAGAGTTGCAAACATGCATTTTTGGTGTGGTTGCACCATCACAGTGAGGAGCTATTTTGTACAGCAGTTGAATGCTATTGGATAGAATTCTATCTCTCAAAAGTCAAATAAACACTAAAAATATTTACTTCAAGAGAAATGTTGAAAAGAAAACATCAGGATCATGTGTCAAATACCAGTGTAGTACTGCAAGAATTTGTAAATGAACATAAAAAGAGAAAGATTGGCAGTTGTTCATTTGTCAAGCATGAAGAAAATTACTGGGAGGAAAAATATATATACATTCACAGACACAGATTGTGACATATTTCTTAAAAAATAAAAGACCTCTTCAATGAAGAAAGAATAAAGTGCATAGAAAACTAAACCACGAATCATCAATACAGAAGTGCTCTTTAGTTCGAGCTTCGTTATAAACAATAACAGCTTCCATGTGCTATAAAGTCAGCCAGTGCATAACACATGATGGTTCTTTTGTTGGGAAGATTTTTGGTGGGAAATCTTGCAGACACCTACGAGTATAATGAAATGTGGATAAAAGTTGAAAGATGAAGATTTGGGTTGAAATTTACAAAATGTGACCTCATTTCTGTTTAATACCCTGTAATAGTCTATTCAACAAACAGTATCCATAAAATTAGATTAATACAAAATTGTCATGCTCTTTCACTGAAGATAATGTTAATTATCAAAGACGGAAAACTGTGAACAGTATGCTTAACTCAAGTATAGATGCAGATGTTTTGTGCTAAAGCAAACAAAACTTATATACTTTTGTGTTGCTAGCAGTATGTCATTTTGAAAACACTCAAAAGGTGACAATATTAGCTATAATAGGTATTTGTTCTAACAATCTGAATGTCAAAAAACTTATTGATCAAATAGTGTCATTTTGGAAACTATACTACATTTTTCCTAAATTATATGAAAGTATTACTTCATAATAAATCACTTTACTATTATTTTGACTTTTATTACCTGCGACCTTAAGGCAATATATACAAATTAATAAATTTAGATAGATAGATAGATAGATAGATAAACAATTAATTTGATCTAACTCTATTCAACCTATTTGTACTTTTGGAACATACCTATACTATATTTGAGTAACAATGATAAAAATGAGCAACAAACCTATAAAATATTATAAATCTTTTAAGGTGTAACAGAAAAATAAAACACATGCATTTCAAATTAAAATATTTTGATTCAACTTAAACCTTTACAAGTCATTATTGTCAAATAAACATAGAACATTTTTTTTGTGAAGAACATAATGACTAATGTAGTACAAAAATTTATTATGTCATCTTTAGATGTCAGTTATGTATAAAGTAAAGAAAAAAAAATTCTTTATATTATTTATTTAATAAGAAGGGTCTTGTAAATTAAGAAGAGCACAGGCTGACAACACAGCAATCACATTTAATATATTTGTATACGGCTTTAAAATGGATAACTTGCATATTCTTGCGTAAGCTGTTCTGAAATTTACCAGCCATGGTGGCCAGCAGGTTTAATCAGTGAAGATATAACATCTTTCACTTTTACCAAACTGGACCTATTTACTTCTATGGTGCTTTGGTATATGAATACTTGAGTTATTTTGTTGACATAATGTTGTTCTAGTTGACGGGTCACATTTTGATGTTGTGGCTGAGCATGCACTGCTTTGTATTATGTTGCACAACTTTTACTGCCTTATCAATCTCGTTGTCAAGAGGAGAACAGGTTAGTACACAATAGTTCTCATTAAGTAACCACTGAAAGCAACAAATTTTAATTAGGTACTCAGTAAATTCAAGTAAAAGTTGTTTAGATAAATATATTCATTATGAAACTTTGATATTTTTGTTTGTATTACATACTTTTTAATTAATATTCAATTACATCATTATTCAATTGGACATAAGTACATATTCTTTTCCTTGAAACATCATCTAGTGTCAGTGTATAACTTAGATTAAATCAAAAAGGCGTAAATGGTCAAGTTTTCTCTCAGTTTTCTGGTCAAGTTAAAATTTGGTTGGTCGGCTGCAGTCAGTTTTCATTCTAACTGAAAGATAAAAATTTAATTAATACATACAGATTTGATTTTACATACAACCTAAAAACTTCTATTTTGTTTAAGTTGAAACTGAAGTACCTACACAGATTGAGTTATTCAGTTATAGTACTTACATTAATGTGATTTTCGCAAAAATACATTTGAGTTTCAGTAGATAGTTACAGGATTTCTTTAAGCGAGTGTTAACCAAATATTTCGCATGTCTATATCACTGGGTACGTCTAATCCACAGATTTCCTGGAGTCTTTGAAGAGGTATTTCTATATTACTGTTCTATTGTCCCGTTCCATATACAGTTTTACTATATTTTGTGATATTTAATAGAAAGCATTGTTTTTGTGAGTTTATTTCGCCCCCGTGCTTTGTTTACTATAAGACTGACGTCATTGCCACAGATAATGAACAGACTATCATGGCTGACCGTGTTTTCGGTCCAAAATTGAAAATCTTAATTTAAAATAGATTTTTTGCACTTTTTAGCCATCGAAAAAAATAATATTCATCTGCTATGGTCTAATACAACAATTATGAACATTTTAAGCCCTACTTTAAAAAAGGGTCAACTAGCCTATTCATCTAGTGACCACCTTGTGATATGCCAAAAAGACAAATATTACTCATATCTTACACTTACACAGTATTGTGCTGTATGATAGAAAGAGACAAATAACACACAATGAATTCTTATTTTAACCTTCCTTCTATGCTTGAGTTATTCTTCTGAGCCTTCGATTACAGATTGTCTATGGATTATAAGCGATCGCGATAGACGTTGAAATTAGAGATGGGATTAAATATAATGGTGTCAATTCTGTTGGCATTAATTGTTGGAATAGACTAAACTAAATTTTTTGTTCGAAAATTTTAACTGAAAACACAATTTGACAGCACTAAAACTAAATTTAGTTTAGTTTAATCGAATTTGTGCCAACAGTATTGCCACCAGTGAAAAAATACTTTGATACCCTAAGCTCTTCTACAAAAAAATTTGACTTAACACCAAAAAAATAAAATATAAAATTACAATAGTTCTAGCTGTTTTAGTCACGACTGCACTTCAAATTGTTTTCAAAGACCAAATGTAGTAAATGATCACCAAATCTCAGTGAGCAAATTAATGCGTTATTTCTGCCTAGACAAACCACTATGATTGCCATAAAATTATTACAAAAGACTGATTCTTCTTAAGATTTTACAAATGTTTATTATTAGTTTAAGAAGACTGGCTTATTATGTTTGTTTAAAGGAGATGTCCTCGATTTGTATGGAGCCTGTTTTTTTATAAATTTAAGTTTCTAAACAACTTCAACTTTCAGGGAAGGGTTAAACTTTATGAAAAGAAAGTAAAACCACAAAAATAAAAATTGTAGACCCCTGCATTTTTTTAAAAATTGAATTTGAATATTCGTGTTTTTCTTATTATAGCAACAACACTGCACGAATTTTATAGCATGTAAGCACAGTAAAAAAAAACATTTTGATGTCGCGTCGTTGTCAATGTCAAAAAGTGTTTGAGGTTAATTAAATAATTAAGGTTTGTTGTTGTGGTTGTTAGTTTGGTGGTTGTTTTGTGTTTTCCGTTTTGGTGATTTTAATGCTCTTTTACACATACCTAGCTATTCTTTATGGACTTCTCGATTTCGTACATGAACTGGATATATATTGGCTTTCTCACTGATCTTTTCGATTTGGATACCGTTTGATTTTATAACCTGTTACCCTGAACGAAAATTGAATGTGAGTATTGCCGATACTACAAAATACAAATTGAGCCATCATACGAGCCAACATAGAAAGTATGTTATATCAAATAATAAATTAAAGATAGTTTATAGTTTTTTATTACCTAATGCTTATAAACTTTTTCAGGCAATTTCCACTATGGCACACTGCACTATCTGTAATATTTATGTTTCAAATCAACATTATCATTACAATGTAATGGATATGAGCCAAGACTATATGTATCCATTATTGAAAAATGGACTGAACATGCGTGAGGTAATGTCATAGTAAACAAAAACTTAATTAATTTGCAATTCTATTAGCTTTTTCTTTTAATTGACCTCTTAATAACCTATATTTCAGGTAGTAGATGGAAATCATCTATGCCAAGAGTGCTTTGAACTTTTGTAATTGGAATTAACTATCAGAGGTCGATGCAATATTGGAGACTGACAAATAGGGCACCAGTCAGTTTGTATATGTTGTAGAATATCAATATCAAGGCAAATAGGCTGACAATCATTGCCATTATGTACACATTGCCTATGTGCCTATGCCTATAGGCCTATGTCCAGCTGTGGGTGTCTCTTGGCTGAAATGATGATGATGATGATGACACATTGGGACGGCTGAATACATTTTATAGTAACTATAATTAACCCACATCTGGTAAGTTTTATTTTATCAGCATCAATTCACTATAACATAATATTATTTTAATCAATTTTATTCATATTCTTACACTTACTATACCTACTTGTTCTAGAATGAAGCACCTCTTATTGACCATTTAAGCAAAAAAGCAATATTGCATTTATTTTATGTTTATGTCTATAGTAAAGTCTAATAAAACTGATCATTTTTAGGATCCCATTAATGCTCGTGCTTGTAATGCATACTGGCGAAGCTCACCAACATATTGGACCTGAACTTAATGACGAAGGCGGCTTATCAGAAAGCAGGTCAAGCTCTGTTCCTGACTTTAGTCAACCTAGCTTTGATACATTTGATGTTAAATCTGTTTCAAACACTTTAACACTTCAAGACTACAGGCGCACTTCTGATAAATCAACCCATTGTTTTGTGCCTAATTGTGACAATGTGGGAAACAAAAGTGTGCCATCATCTCTTATCTCTTGATGATCTCTTGATGATTATTGACAGTAATATATTTTTTTTAAATATAAGTATAGTCAGTATTGCATTGCCTCGCTTTTGTTTTTCCTGTTATCAACAATGTATCAGATAATGGAACTGTCTGCTACAAATTCAATGTTAAAAATGATTTATCTAGGAGTTGGTGATCCTTCGTAGCAACATTAGCAAAAAAGGCAGATTAAACATTGTGCAAATTAAACCAGGTTCAAGTTAAATAAATGGCAGAAAAGAATCATTGTTATTTTCCAATATAAAATAAACTCATGAGATATAGATAATAATTCCATATTCAAATGAGGAATTTCATGCTTTTAAAACAGTTTTTAGTTTTGTATTTAAGCATTCATATTTATTGATCTAGATATTTTATACAGATATTGTCAGTTATTTGTTTGGAATAAATTGAATTGATTAAAATAAACATTGCAAAAAAACCATTGTTTTATTTTATAATAATCATGTAACATGTTTATTAAGTAATATATGCATAAGAAGTTACAATGTTTGATTATCCTATAAAGCCAATTAGCTACACTCTAATCTTTGTCTATTTTAGAGGGTAACAATAGCTTCATAATATTGAGTGTCAAGCGCGGATCCACCGTTGTGGGCACGACGGGCATGCCCACAACCCTAATATACTTGTGATGTTCGTCAGAAACCCTCTCTCCCTTCTTTTTGCTTCCTTTCTTCCTTCCATCCTTCCTAACAACACTTCTGTTCATCATAACACCCAGCGCACCCTTGCCATCATCCCACTTCCCAATTTTACACTCTGGGAGATAGGGCATGAATGTATCAAATCGCATTTGAGCTTTATCTCCCTTTCATTCGCGAATCACTTAACCCAAAAGCAAACAAAAAAGAAAAATACTTGTGACATCACACTTTTAAGGTCTTTTAGGAACTATAGGCTGATGACAATACAAAAAAAAACAATGAATCTTTGTCAGGGCAATGGTTTTGTGTTTTTTACGTATTTTCGGGTGTCTGTGACCACAACCTATTACGAGGGCTGGATCCGCGCTTGTGAGTGATTTATTTTAATTCAATATGAGTACCGCATACAATCGATCCTTTCTGTTATGCACCAGTTACCGGTTAGGAACGAATGGTAAAATGGTAGATTTACATCTTTTGGTCCGTGGATATTTCACATACGTTGTGAGAACATCAAATAGGGTGGGACTGAACATCCGGTGGGATGTGTAGTCCAGATGTTGTGTTCGACTTCAGGTGTTAAGCAGGTGTGGTACCCAGTTTATTACATATTTAATAGAATAACAGACGCAAAACTAAATAAGACAGAGGTGCCGGTAAGTTACGATTTAGGTTTAACGTCTCTTGTATATATTGATGTATAAGATTATGCATTAGATAATCGTTGCAACTATTTATCATTTGCAAAAAGTAAATAAAAAATCAGTCAGATTTGAATTTGTTTGCTAAACTGTCAGTTGTCATATGTCAGCTGTCAGCTATCACTTTTTTTACTATTTTTACGGCTCTGGTATCACCCATTTGGCCAAACTCATTCGTGCCATAGCTTTTTTTTTGTTGTTCCTTTACACACTATTTGACAAATTCTGTTCCATTTCACGTAACGTTAGTTTTGAAAACAATTAATTTTTTCTCTGATTTGCAGGGCTAAAACGGTCTAATTTTTTCTTAAAAGTGTAAGATTTTAAGAACTATATTTAAAGGGTTCTATCAAACAAATAAAAGGTTTACTGAAATTGTATGTTTTATTTTTAACCTTAGGTAAAGCATTTGGTTCCATTCCATTCCATTTTAATAACTAGGTATCAAATAAGTAATAAAAAGTGTTTTTTCTTAACTAGTTGTAGAAAATAGTTAAGAAAGTGGACTAAAGGGGTAAACGCTCAAGAAAAACATTTTTTTTGGTAGTGGTTAATCAATTTAGAGACATAAAAAGCTCAGACCTTAGTAAACATTTTACAATAGTAAAGGGTTAAACTTTAGGAGTTCATTTACTATGTTTGGGTAAATAATTATTAACTCTTTTTACAATTCTTTAAATTAAGTAATGAGACAATAGAGATATCCTCTTGCTTATCATTAGAAGTAGAAAAGATACAGTAAACTTTGTTAGTGATAATGTATTGCAAAACCCATTTAATAACAAAAATAATGTAAATCTCATCAACCTGGTGCACCAGAACATTCAAGGAATGTCAGGCAAGGATCTGGAAGTAGAATTATTTTTTTAAGTGTAGTAATGTATACATTTTTTGTGCAACTGAACATTGGCTTAAAAGCCATCAGTTCATATTTAATTTCAGTAATCATTTTGTTGGTAGTTTGTTCAGTCGAGAAAATGCAATTCGTGGTGGTTCGTTATTAGCTGAAATTTAAGGATCGTAAGGATTTTTTCTTGTACCTTAAGAAAAATATGAAAAAGAAATTAGCCGAATCGGTCTACCAGTTCTCGAGTTTTGCGCTTACCAACACATTCGGAGATCCATTTTTATTTATATAGAAAGCATTTTTGTTAAATAAATAAATCACTCTCAGAATCGAAAGAAAACATTGTGAACGTGCAAGCGCTGCAAAGCTGCGATTGACACTGTTGACAAAAAACGTCATAACGCGTTCTGACGAGACACAACACAGGTTACTAGTGTGCACTAGGGATGTTACGGATGTCATATTTTCTACATTCGCGAATGCGAATGCGAATGTTTGGAGTGCGAATGTTGCGAATGCGAATGCGAATGCGAATGTTTACTTTAGATATCAAATCAGGTAATTAAAAAACACAAATAAATGAATTATTAATCATTTTTATTAAGTAATTAGAAAAAACTGACGGATATACCATTTTAGGTAGTTTTAATTAGTTTTAAGTGATAGTGGGGGTGATTCTGAAGCGACCACCTAAAACTATAACTAAATAAAATTAGAGATAGAAATGTCAATCACCGTTTGGTATTCAGAACTCACAAGTTAACTCTAAAATTAAGAGTGACGTTACTAAACTACTCAATTTAGTGTTAGATGTTATTTTCGTATTCTGACATGCTTCCTAAATGTAACTTTTCCTATAATTTTAAATATGTCAAACTAATTTTAGGAGGTAAACTTTTAGGTGCCGTCTAAATTTATCTTGTTACTTTTTAACGATTTTCTAACATTACCGAAGGCAATTTTTTTGTGCAACTTGCCAAATGGATGATGAATTGGTTGTTATGGCATTAATAGAGTCTTCAGAAAGGTAAAATATTTGTTTTATATAAAAAAATAGATAAATACCTGCCTCATAGTTTTAAAATATATTTGTAAAGTATCGACTTATTTATGTTATAGAATAGGAGAAGAAAAAGTAAAATTGAGGAAGTTGAGGGACAACTCAGACCCATTTACTATGCCCGAACGTAAATTTAGAAAAATATTTCGTTTTCCTCGCCAATCCGCTCGCAACTTGATAGAAGCTATAGACTGCACTGAAGTACAGATTGGCTCCTTACCGGAACATTTAAAGGTTTTAGCCAGCCTTCGGTCATGCAGAGCTGTCACTGTTGTCACTGATTTTATATTGCGCAAATTAACTCCACAAAAAAATTTAATTTCCTAAAACAGCAATAGAAAAGGACCTTGTCAAGGCAGAGTGAGCGAGCACCTACTTACATTGTAATAAAATATTTTGAAATAATTATTAAGAAATACATTAACATTCTCCGTTCTTTTTCTATTTGGGTTTCTACAAATATATGGAATGCCAAACACACTTGGAGCTGTTGATGGTACACATATTGGTCGAAGCCTGGAATGCAGCAAACTCCTTCTGTGTGGAGGTAATCACACAGAAGGAGGTGGCAGAACGGGCCAGAGAAGATGACTCAGCGGCAGATCCCTGCCGCCGCAGAAGAACGGGGCGGAGGAGGCGGCAGTTCGCCCGCCTTCTTCCTCCTGACGGTGACCAGCGGGACGCGGGCCCGGGAAGCCCGAATTCTGAGGAAGTCACGAATTACCTATCTATACAACTACAGACTACCACGCAATTTTTTCTTTCATGGCATAGGCGCGAAGCCATCACAATCGCAGAATAAATGTCGAATAATTTTTCTTTTGTGATAAAATGAATGATAAGTAATAAAATTTCTTTTCTGTTATTTACAAATACGATCAAATCTTAAATTAATAATTTCTGATAGTAAAATTAGTAGTATATAGCTGTTTTCAATGTTTCTAAATTATCCCGTTTTTCTACAGCACTAGGTGTATTTATAATCTATGTATTCAATTTAAGAAATTGTCAAATACAGTTTAAATTTAGAGAGTCCGGCGTTTCAGAATACGAATTACCTAAAACTAATTTAAAATTATATGTTTAATTTTAGTTTTAGTTTTAGTGCAGGTAACTTCAGAATTACCCCCAGTGACAGGCACAAATTCAATACTCAAATTTCAAAAGCGGAATATTGTATTTTAGGAACACCAGTTTTGCTGTCTTTTCGCCCATGAGGCGATTTCTAAGGGATTCGTATATTAGGAACCAAAACGCCATATTGGGAAGACAACAACAAGCGCCGCACGGCTCAGTAGCGCGGCGACCGCGCGATCGACGACACGTCACGCACGACTTCCGTATACATTCGCATCATTTGATGCGAATGCAAATGTTGAAGCGAATGTTTAAAATGATGCGAATCATTCGCTTATGCGAATGCGAATGCGAATATTCGTAACAACCCTAGTGTGCACACCCACCGTCACAACACAAGGCGTCGCGCCACAACACAACACAATAGGGAAGATGCAAATGTAATATTTATGAACGATTTGTAATTAAAATGTTATAAAAACCTAAAATAAGAATGATGGCAACGTTTTTATTTTAGTTAATACTATTTTTCATGAAAAATTGCGGATGAAACATACGCGAAACGGAACGCATCTTGATCTACCAAATAACGACTAGTAACGTCACTCGTGTTTTATGTCCCGTCAGATGTAAAGGTAAACATTACCTATTTTTACGAAAACTATTTACATTTTTATGTAAAAAAATGGTAGTTGGTTGTATAAAAATAGACCCCAGAAACCTACCGAGAGTTAGTGTCGACTTTTTTGTTGAAAGTGCCGAGTTTTCGAATGCAGAAATAAAAGGAACTAAACTTCTGCGGTAGGTAAAGTATTAAATTACAGTAAAGTTTTAGTGTTTCATTAAGAGCATTAAGTACGAAAAGAAGGATATCGTATTACAATCATTTTTTCAACTTTGGATCAGAAGGTCCAGTTAAAAACAATTTATTTGGGAACTTCTTTGAAGTCGATGGACACATTGGTATAAAACATGAATCCAAACATCTTTTTTCAGAGCAATAATTGCATTTTTCTGACTATCTTATATCTTATAGTGATGGATAGTCCATTTAAAATAAGTAATTTGAAACAAATGGAAACTTTCCCTATGACATTTGAATTTAATGTTAGCGACGAATGAGTGATAGACAGGAGTGACGTCATCAGAACTGTAGGCCCGTTTTAGCGCGAAATTTGAAACTGTTAGTTTCATTTTATTATAATAAAATTAATTATTTTAATTTTTTTCATACTTGTGATCTGGGACTATCTACATGGGATTCTTTACAATAAACGCAAAAATAAAAATATTGCATGTTCCCTTAAGCCCGCAGATACTAGATACTTTAGATACTTATAGATCATTAACTCGTCTCGCCTGTAGACTCTGTGGTTAAAAATCCATAGATACATTATTACTTGTCTGTGGTATTTTAGGTAATCTAACATTCGTTCGGCTGAAGGCCTTTGTAGCCATGGCCGGTAAAACCTTTGGAAAAAAAATCTAACATTCGTCTGTGCGTGCATTTTTTTTACACACAAATTCACAGCACAAATTCCACAAATTATTTTACAGCAGAGGTTAGTAAAAGAGTATACTGTTTTTTGATTTTTGAAATAACTTTACCTCTGTCTCAGTGACTGTGATTCAAATATCTATAATACGGTGTGCAGTCTGACTTAAAAATTTCTGTCACATAGGCGAGTGGACTTAAAAATAATGTTAAAAATAACATTTGTTTTATTGAGTCGTTGCTTAATTTTAATACGTTTTTTTTAAATTTAGGTGGTGTACTTGTATTTAGTAATATTTTGTAGCATTTAAGAAGATGAGGTGTTCAATTGCTACATTTGTCATTGTTACATAATTCTGTTGTCCTGCCTTGGTTAAAGCCAAACGAATCTTTCGTGATCAAATTTATACAGAGCTATTCAAGTGAATCATGATATATATTTTCTTAGTGTACAGTTACCTACTTCTTGAAACCAAAATCATGACTTGATATTGAAGTTGAACAAGTGAAACACATTAAGGCGCATAGTAGGGTCAATCATAAAAAAATCACTGCAGAAAAAACCGGTTCTCTTCATAAATATTGAATAAAAAAATCTTTAAAAAAGATATGTTATTATTCAACGCATTCTTTAGAGGTCGGAGGAGTCTTTTTAATTTTTTGATAAATTAATTAAAACTTGGTTAAAATGTGACCCAAATATGCCTCGATTTTAAAACTTTAAACCTAATCGCGTCGTAAATACCTATTAGGTTAAATCATATACTTTCGATTTCAATAAATAAAGTGAACAATATTCTAGCGGATGGTCTTTTTAAATTTTTCTTATACGCCTTTATTAATTTTTAATTGAAATATTTGATCTTACGCGTTAAGGTTTGCTTAAATATTCCCCTCACTCTCACTCACTCACGCCTATGTAATCAGTGCAGGACGATCGACGCAAGGTCATTGGGATCACTATGCGCCTTAAAGCTTGGGTGCTACTCATTATACACAGTGTTTCATAATAATCAATGCGTTATCTAAAACTAATTATTAAATTGTGTTTACCCTAATGTCATTCAACCCAAAATTTTCATGTAAATTATAGACATGTTGATGATACTATGATATACATGAAAATTTTGGGTTGAATGTCATTACGTGTAAACACATTTTAATAATTAGTTTTAGATAACGAATTAATTATTTATTGGTTATTATGAAACACTGTGTATAATAAAGATTGATTAATAATTCATAATATAATTATGCTTTAAGCTTAGTTAGTAGCTTTGTGGATTAGTATTAACATGTATTATCTCCACAATTTAACTTGGTACCTACTACTATGTGTGAAAAAATGTTTAAAATGTTTTTCTTTTCCATTATCAAAAAGTTGTTAGTCAAAATTAGGATATTGAGTTGGTAGTTGGTTATTCTCAAGGAGACAAACTTCTCAGATTATTATTTTACATGTTTTATGTGTAATACTCTCATTTCCTATAATTTCCCTGTTTAATATTTAACCATAAAATTTTGATAGTTTTGATTCCGTGGGTCAGATGGGTCATCTCAATAAGTACTATTTATTATTAACAGCTTACTCTGCATTTATATCTCTGAAAAGATAAAGTGAATATTAGTTTTGGTAATGTAAATGAAAGTAAATAGTATGGGATTTGGGATTGGCTAATCAAACAGGGTTTGAGGAAGTACTACTAATGGTTCTCATTGTTTACCACAAATGACTCCCAAATCTTTTTATGAAAAGAGTAATTTAGTTTTATAATTTTCATTTTCATTTTCATCATAACAGCTCATATACGTCCCCATCGAGGGGCACGAGCCTACCCTAACTAGTTAGGGCGATTAGGCCTTAGTCAAACCACGCTGGCCCAGTGCGGATTGGTTGACTTCACATACACCTTTGAAATACTTCGCAGGTGTATGCAGGTTTCCTCACAATGTTTTCCTTCACCGCAGGAGTGTCAGATAAATGTACATATGAAATTCGTGAAATGAAAAACATATTGGTACATGGCAGGATCAATTGCGGGTCTCCCGATTCTACTCAGGGCGCAGTCCAGTGCCAAGGCCACAGTGCCACCGACGCTTTTTATCACAACTAAAACTTACAAAATGATGTAGCAAATCATCCTGTTACACTTATGGATTGCCTTTTTAATAATCTCTATTAAAATAATTTGTTTGCAGGTATATGGCGATTTTAAAGTTCCTTAGTAGGAACCTTGTGAGCATTTTATTTCCTACTGTATCTGCCTCTCTTATTTTTTTGGACTGGAATCACACAAGGAAGTGGAAGAAACAGAATAAGCTTACCTAAAATGGCAATTTTTGGCATTACAACCAGGTATGTCTGGATTGCAGTGCCTATGACAGGTTTCTTTATTGGAAAGTTTTTGGATGATCAAGAAACCCTGAGAATGACAAATTTTAGAGACAAGTCACTCTTGTATGGGGGCATGGTGAAAGAAGGAGATCCACCATCATGGCCTTAACCAGTTAGTCATTTAGAAAACTAAATAAAACATAGTGAAATCATTATGCTGGGTTTTATTCATAAATATCCTTCACATTTAAGTTGAATTTGGTAGATGATAAAATAGATATTGTGAACATCTTTACATTTTGAAAGACAAGATATCTCCTTTGAAGAGAGACGATAACTTAGCATTCCATGGATTCACCGTGCGGGTGCCGGGTCCATCGCATTGCAGAGAAAAGCCAAGAGCAGTGCCTGGGCCTTACGACCCAGGTGCAGGTTTAAGTAGCTACTTTACAATGCATCAACATTCACGTTCACCACTCTGGCTTCTTTCTCTGCCTAACCATATTTGATACGATTCCGTCAGTGCCGCCTTTGTTACGCGGCTTAATATTGAGCTCACGTTCTCGATAAGCCTAGATCTTTTAGCAATGTGTATAAGGATTTTGCCAGAATACCTCTCGCGCCTACTTCTACCGCATATAAGTAAACATAATAACCGTTTTTTGTGATATCGTTGGTAAGATCGTAGTATCTATTCAATTTAAATGTGTGGTCTTTGGGAATGTTATTTTCCCAAGGCACGGTGAGTTCGATTAATAGCACGCGCTTTAGTATCCGAGAGTAAAGCAAAATGTCTGGCCTGGATGCAGTAATCGTTACGTCAGACGGAAACTTGTATTGGTTATCAATGGGTTACATACTTGTTATCGAATGTCGATGTATCTATTGTCTAGATATCGACAACTATGCATCAACGGGTCGCTACATCTACGGTACACCATATTAAAAGTCATGGAATCAATCGGCCGTTTTATCAGTGTCATGACATCGTGTACTCCACATCGAAAGTCATGGAATCAATCGGTTGTTTTATGTGTCAATACATCGAAAGTCATGGTGGGTAATAACGAACTTGTCAGGGTGGAACAATGTAATGAAATTTTGTAAGAAAATAATTTTTTTCTTACAAAATTTTGTGATTAAAGGTTAAGTATTAAGAAAAACAAACATTTAATCATACATAATTGTATATTTAAGAAACGTGATAAAGTACTTGTTGAGTACATGTGTTTGAGTAGGGTACCCTTTTGAGTACAATAAGTACTACAAAAAAGTATTGCTTGCTTGACTGAACGTAACTGAATACGGAATTAAATTAATGAACTTAAAATGTGGGTAGTTAGGAAAACGAACAATCGAGCGTTCCGTTTTAGTGCTTTCGAGTAGTGCCGTTGATGTATAACCACAGATTACTAAATAGTTACTACGGTATAACTTCGTGATTAAATGTATAGCAACATCCATTATTACGTATTAATCAATGTGGAGTACCGTAGATGTAGTGATCCGTTGATGTATAGTTATCGATATTTAGACATTAGATACAGCAACATTCATTATTGCGAACTCATCGATATGAAGTACCGTAGATGTAGCGACCCGTTGATGCATAGTTATCGATATCTAGACAATAGGTATATCGACATTCGATGTCAAGTATGTAACCAGTTATCAATGTTATGTTATCATACGTATCCATCACAAGGGTCCAATCCGGTGCCGAGCCTATGATCGAATAGGGTTTATTTATTGGTTTTGTTTTAGAGCCCTCTTTGGTGAATTGGATGAGGCTTGTGGTTGTTGTCATCCCTTTCTGGGCTCTTGCGACCGCTTGACTGACTGCTTCCCGTATGATTCCCAAAACCTTAATGACGTCGCGAGTAATTACCCTTGGAAGGCGTTTAGATAGAATTTCAGAATTGCAGGCGACCAATCATAAAGTAGAGTTTTCCACTTCAGAGCTGGCGGAAAGCAGAATTCACCGATAGTTATCCAGTCATTTTGCATCTCCAAGTTCATCGCATGTGCCCTATATTTATCATTCTCATCTTGGTGAAGAAAGGATTTTAGTATTACTTTGTCTTCCGGTTTTTTGTTCGAACCTAACCCTAATCGTGTTAAGTTAAAACAGGGCACAATGAACACGGTCTCATAGTACCCCGTACCATTGCGCCCCATAAAGTATCTGAATCTTTTAAAAATATCTTTAAAATGTTGGGTTATGTCTTCCAATCCACATGTTACTGCATTTCATGCGTAAATTGATTAAAAATCATGCAAGAAAATATAACATACCTCTTATTGATACTTTTCTTGTGAAATCGAAAATTCTTCGTAACGAAATTACAACTTTGGAGCCCTCAAAACAATTTTTTTCACATTGAAACTTTGTTGTCGAAGACTGGTCATATTGCACTGCGCTATCATGTGCCGCATGAGACGCAAAAGTGCGCGAATTTGTTTTAAATTACAATAATTATCGTCTTTGTTTTATTGTACCCCGTGTTCCAATGCGCCCCACTTGGCCCTAATGCATTATTGAGATTTTGGTTTCCATAGTTCTGTGGAGTACCTATATGCCATCAATATTTTAGCTCCAAATGGCCAGTGATAGTATCATAGAATAGGCACTGTTGGCATGGATCCGAAATCTATTTTTCTTATACGGTCGGCCAAGAAAGTGGTGTACCAGTTCTCACAAAACTTTACTCACAAGTACTTTGCGTACTTAGCAATAAAATATCGTTAAGGTTTGGCGGCTGTCACTATGTTATTGCAAAGAAAAGTCAACTGTGTTGTTTTATGACATGAAACTAAATTTCAACCTTAGGGTGGTAAACCAATTTTTCAGCCAACTGTACCGAATGTGTTGTGTCCTTGTTGTGTCTCTTTGATACAACGATACATGTATTGAAGAAATAAAATTTCAATTTCATTAGTTACCCACAATTTTTTTATTATTAATTACATGGTTCTTTTAGCCATTGAATACCAAACAATAACGAAAGGTGCCCATAATCCAGAACCGAAAAACACAGAAAAGAATAATGTGGTCAAGTACCTGAAACAAATTAAAGCAGAAATAAGTAAGAATTTCTGCATGTGATAATTTGGCGTACCTATGGTACAGGCAAAATGAAAGTGCTAAAGCAGGCCTATCTTTCTAGATGTAAAGATCTAGCTTTTTTATGAGAAATGTGTCGAATATACACAAAAAAATCATAAAGATCGTCGAGTCGAATCACATTTTTGGTCTGAGAATAGGTCGTTAACTATTTTTTATACCCCTAGGTGATTATTATTGCGAAACGTAATTATTCTCGTGTCACAGTGTTTGACCGATGTTTATAAATTGTATTGTGTATATTCTGTAGGTTTGAGAATAGGTCGTAGACTATATTTTATACCCCTTTATTTGCTTTAATTTTTTTAGCTGAATATTCAAGAATTTTATTTACTTATAAGAATATTATTTACCCCCTTTATAGCTAATAAGGGTTATTTGACAATTATTATGGCTATGGCGAAACGTTGTTCGCGGGCACATCTAGTATATTATAGATTTTATCAATATAAGTAGTATACTGGATTAGTCAAAATGGGTGTATCAAGTGGTGGGGTGTTAGCTATACCCAAGACACAGATTACTAAATAGTTAAGTACTACCCAACATGTTGTCACGGGCCTCAGAAGGTATCTTCCCCATTGCGATCCGCTCGGCCGCGGGGAGCCGCGAGGCTCGACCTCACGAGCTTTTTGTGTTCCTGTGCAATATTTAAGCCCATCACACACAATGAAGATACTATAAAATATATCTTATCTGCGACGTATCGCTAACCGGGTTGTCAGCTTTTATTTAACTTGCAATGTAAGTATGTACGAGAAAATAAGTATGTATGTTCGGGTGAAATCTTGCAACTCAATTTTGAAGCAGATATATTTAACCGATTGAGCTGAAATTTTGTATACACCTTCAGTTTGGATGACAATGCCAATGGTTGACTGTGTGACGTTATTCTAAATTCAAGATGGCGGCATACTCATGATGGCGGACCAATTATTTTTAATGCACTCCTACAATATGGGTATCAAATGAAAGGTCTTGCTAAGAGTAACTCGAAAAATAATGTGGCGTTACTAATAATCCAATATGGTGGACTTCTAAAGTTTGAAAATCAATTTTGAAGTAGATATCTTTAACCGATTGAGCTGATATTTTGTATACACATAGTTTGGATGAAAATGCATGGTTAACTGTGTGACGTCATTCTAAATCCAAGATGGCGGCATACTCAAGATGGCGGACCAATTATTTTTAATGCACTCCTATGGGTATCAAATACACTAATATGGGTATCAAAGAAAAGGTCTTGCTAAGAATAACTTGAAATAGGCTCAAAGCTTTTCGCTGCTGGTCAAGCATACGTGGCCTTAAGTAGGGTAAAATCATTAGAAGGTCTTATTATTGAAGAGCTAGACTGTTCCAAGTTAACCGGCAAACGACCTTGCAACAATGATGCGTTAATGAGATGAACAGACTGAGAAACGTGTCCAGTGATAACTAAAAAGTAAAAAATAATTTAAATGTAAAAAACCTTTTTAAAAACAAGCTTTTACTTAAATGCGCTAAAAATTAAAAATTAACTTTTACCCTAAAACTTTTACTTATAACGTCATTTCACATTTGACACAATTTGACATAAAATCTTGTCGCGAGATTTACTTTTGTAGATAAACAAGTAAATTAAATATTTTGATGTGAATAATTTTATCCATTAGAATTTTCAAACGAAGTAAATACGAGTAGGTACTTAAAAGTACTCTTTTAAGTACTTTTAAGTTACTACACACAAGTAAATCTCGCGACAAGCTTTTATGTCATATAAATTGTGTCAAATGTGAAATGAAGTTATAAGCAAAAGTTTTAGTGTAAAAGTTTATTTTTTATTTTTAGCGCATTTAAGTAAAAGCTTGTTTTAAAAAAGGTTTTTTACATAATTTTTTTTCTTCTCGAAGCAATACATATATTCAAATTCACTGTCCCATTCGTCATCAGACGACCTGTCAAGTACTTATACATCTAGATTCTAGCAACAGCAGTCAGATTTGTATGCCGTTCATGGCAAAAAAAAACCACTGTATAAGGAACGAAACCGGCGACTCGCAAGACTGCCTCTAATACAATGATGCAGTTGCGATATATTATCGTATCTTAGCTGTGTGTGGTCCTTTAAGATAATATATTTTTATATTAGATGCTATAATATATTGTTAGGAATAAAGAACAGACCTTAGCAGCTAGACTAAAGGCGACGCCTGTTGCTTTTGGGCGCATTCTACAGTCGAACACCGTTGCGGTAACATCCCTCCGTATCTGCTATTAATTTTTCGTTTGCATTGTGCTTAAGTTGTTCTTGTGTTTATGTGTTGATTGTGTTAAGTGAATTATTGAAGTTGTTGAGGAACATTCCTCATTCTTTTCTTTTTAAAAAAATAAATTCGGCAAGGATTTCCAATATCAAAAGTGGGATAGGATCAACGTGATTCTATCTGGCCAGGCATTTTGCTTTACGTGTCCGAGACAAGAAACAAAACAACCGGTAAAGTGAAATCGTGATTCTCGTGAACGCGAAAGTCCTCGTAACCGCGATAACGAACGCGGTAGTAGTGAACGTCGAAAACGAAAACGCCGGTATCGTGATCAAACTCCGGATAGTGATTTGAAACGCGAGATGAACGCAATATTGCTCGCCTAAGGACGCTAGAAAGTAAAGTAGCAGTACAGAACACGTCGCCGTCATCTCTGCGAGGGAGTGGGCGTCCTGTGTCACCGCCAGCAACAAGACATGATCCAGGCAGGCGTGTGTGTGACTACACCGTCGCCGAGCCGATCAGCGTCGCAGGTTCGCTGTTCGAGGCGTACTCCGACGCAGACTTCGCTACCATCACCACCGAGTATGCCCCGCACATGTAACCCTGCGGGTGTGGAATCGCTCGGTGTGGTCAGTGAGTCGAACGTGCCTTCAACGGTAACTGATCGTATTGTGGATGCTATTCGGTCCATAAATACTGTGGTAAGATCGAGCCAACATTATTACATTTCCCAATTTAGATAATATTGATGAGTGGTGTGAAGAAGTTGACCGCGCCAAAACTTTAAACAATTGGAGTGATTTTGAGTGTTTGTCTCGTATAGGCAATTGTTTAAAGGGTGACGCTAAGACGTGGCTGAACGCATAGGTGACGACCGAGCGTACTTGGAGTAGTTTCAAAAAGGAATTTAAGGCTGTATGCCCAAAAACACCTGATATAGCAAATTTCTTGATTGAAGTCGTGAGTTAATACTCCGACAACTACCCTACATACGCTAAGTACGCTCGCCGCTCGCTATTTCTTTTACGTATGGTTTGTGCGCTTAGAGTTGATTTCGGCGATGAGTTGATTTCGGCGATTGTAATACGTGGCGTGACACCCTAGGGCGTCCGTGACAAATGCAAAATGAATGCCTAACGATTTAGTCGAATTTTGATCAATTTACGTGAAATCTTCGTGTATATTGATGACGTTCTAATTTTAAGTCAAAATATAGACCAGAGGCTAGACATACTACGTAGGGTACCTACTTTCAACTTTGTCTAAATCGGGATTTTCCATAAATTTAAAGAAATGCTCTTTTCTTTCGCCACAAATTAAATATTTAGGCCGTACCATCAGTAAGGGTCAGGTTAGACCGAGCGCCGAAAAAGTTAATGCTTTGGTAGATACTGCTGAAGCCACTAATATAAAACAGGGTTGTCAATTTATGGGGTGAGCCAGCTTCGCTCAAAAGACTGCCTGTATTGAGCCATTGACACGAAAAGGCGTAGAATTTAAATGGGGACCAGAACAGCAGGCGGCTCGTAAGGAAATAATTGAGTGCCTTACCAGTGAGCCTGTGCTCACAATTTATGATCCTTCTTTACCAATTGAGGTGCATACAGATGCAAGCTCAATAGGTTATGGGGCTGTTCTATTCCAAGTACATGAGAGTGGTTACAAATGAGTGATTGCCTACTATAGTAAATTGACACATGGGGCTGAAAGTAAGTACCACTCGTACGAACTTGAGACCCTTGTAGTTAAAGCGTTACAGCACTTTAGGCATTATCTCATAGGTGTGCAATTCACTGTAGTTACATACTGCAGTGCGTTGAAACTAACTCAACGCAAAAGAGATTTACTTCCTAGGGTTGCCCGGTGGTGGGTATATCTACAGGACTATAATTTTAACTTAGATTACTGGAAGGGGTCACTCATGTCTCATGCCGACTATTTGAGTCGAAATCCTGTCAATATGTGCACAATTCGGAAGCCATTGAATTGAGCTCATATCGCTCAAGCTTTCGATATCGAAACGCAAACATTCATTCAAAGACTACGTGACCGTCAATTGGATGCAAGGCGATACGTTGTCAAAAACGATCTCCTTTTTGTTAATTACACACCTACTGGTGAATCTTCTCGCCCTCTCGTGTTTTATTCCGAAAGGGCACAGATTAAGTTTGCTCCGTATATTTCACAACGAGCATGAACATCATGGAGTTGATAAAACATTTGACTTGATTACAAAACACTTTTGGTTTTCGGGATTATGTTCTTTTGTGCAAAAAGACAAAGCACATTGCTTGGTAATGTATTACTCATAAAAAAAAGTAACCCGAGATCCGTTTCAACCCATTCATTCTTGGAAAAGCCAAAGGTGTTCGAAACGGTTCATATGGACGTTTTGGGACCACGACGGGACGTTTTGACGACACGGTTAGCGCAGAGGTCAAGTGATCGCCTACTGCGCAACAGGTCGCGGGTTCGATTCCCGTACGGGACAAATCTTTTGTATGGCCTACAGAAATTTGTTCCGGTCTGGGCGTATTGTGCATGTGATATTCTATGTTTGTAACTGCACCCGCGACACAGGGGAAAATCCTAGTGTGGGGCAACGTTTTTTTTAAAAACATAAAAATATCCTGAAGTAGATTGCTAACGATACGTCCTACTTGTGACGCTTTTTCAAAGTTTTGTCTCCTCTACCCTATGTACCATGAGGACAGCATTGAGTTAAAACGTCATGTTACTAATGCTATCTCCTTGTTTGGCACTCCTAAATTAATTGTTGCCGATAGGGGTCGCATGTTTCAGTTTGTAGATTTTCTAGATTGGATTAAAAATATGGGATCTGACGCTTATCTGATCACCTGAGATGCATCAATCGAACGGGCAGGTTAAGCGTTACTGCAAAACGGTTAACGGTGTTAAACATGGTTCGTATAGAGGCAAACCATCGTCAACAGAAGTGGCCTTCTGTTATGTGAAAGCTTCAGCTAGTGCTGAACATAACGAAACATAAGCCACACAGTATTCCGCCCTCAACCTTCTAGTGGGTATTGATTCTGCTACACCTCTTATCCGAAGTCTAGTTCGTGATGTAGCACTTGAAGGCTCTCTCTATTTGATGAGCAGACAACGAGCATCTGAGAGGTTGCGATGCAACCAACAGAATTAAGATGCCTATGTTAATCAAGGGAGAAGGTCTCCTCGCGGTTTTGTACTTAATTCTTTTATTTTTTGTCAGAAAACAAGCTCAGTCAACGGGCAAGCTGAACTCCGGCATGCGCGGCCCATATTGCGTCATGCAAGTCTTGCCGCACGGGCGCTATGAGCTGCAGCTTCTGGCCGGCTCCTATGGGAAGTCGACGCAAGCAGCGGCAGAGTACATGATCCCGTGGTGCGGAGACTGGACTCCTGATGGATGCGCTGCTTACATCGATGGTGAATGGTGCTTATTGAGAAGTGTTGGAATAAGCTTTACGGAGTGCCTCTTTTCCTACACGTTTTATGTGGACATGCTTCACGTAGTGCCTCTGTCCATGTAACCAAGACAAGCTTCACGTCGTGCCTCTGTCTTGACTTGTTAAGTTATGCTTCACGTCGTGCCTCTAACTTAACTTGCACAAATGGACATATTGGACATGCTTCACGTAGTGCCTCTGTCCATGTAACCAAGACAAGCTGCACGTCGTGCCTCTGTCTTGACTCGTTAAGTTATGCTTCACGTCGTGCCTCTAACTTAACATGCACAAAGTTACGCTAAAGTCGTGCCTCTGTCTTGACTCGTTAAGTTATGCTTCACGTCGTGCCTCTAACTTAACATGCACAAAGTTACGCTAAAGTCGTGCCTATGACTTGTAACATACGCGCTAACGTCGTGCCTATGACATAAACAGTTTCTGATTGAGTTATGCTAACGTCGCGCCTATGTCTCAATCAGGTATGTGACTTTGGATCCCGTTCATAACATCACGTAGCACGGGTGTTATGTGCGAGATTTGTTCTGTGTAGTATTTTCCTTTGTCGAGAAAGTGATTGCTTGTCGTCTGAGGGACAAAAAGCAGTCCTCTCGATTGTCTCGATACAGGTGCAGACACAGCTCGAGCAGGAGTCCCACGAGCTGGACAGCCAACCCTAGGCTGTAATATTGCAATCTCCTGGGGACGATGGACAGCAGCCTGGGACGTCAGGGAAGCAGCCTTCCACGGATGGTGCCCCTGATCCACCGTTCATCGCCACCGACACTCAGCCTCAGACGGGTCCAGGAATTTCCATGCCTCTGCTAGACTAGGAGTTGAAGATTTCAAATGGGAGCCCGAGGACGGTCTCCTGTCAGGAAAGGCCGTGTTAGGAATAAAGAACAGACCTTAGCAGCTAGACTATAAAAGGCGACGCCTGTTGCTTTTGGGCGCATTCTACAGTCGAACACCGTTGCGGTAACATCCCTCCGTATCTGCTATTAATTTTTCGTTTGCATTGTGCTTAAGTTGTTCTTGTGTTTAAGTGTTGATTGTGTTAAGTGAATTATTGAAGTTGTTGAGGAACATTCCTCATTCTTTTCTTTTTAAAAAAATAAATTCGGCAAGGATTTCCAATAATATATTATCTTCACTGTGTGTGATGGGCTTAGGCTCAGCCTCGCGGCAAGGCCTCGCGGAGGCGCGCGGCCCTAGTGGGGACGCCATGAAGCAAAAACAAAGTATTTGCTTGTATTGCTTCATGTATTTACATTGTATTTGCTTCATGGGGGACGCTCTATTTACGCCACTGGCGTTAACCCTAGTAGAATTAGGCCCCTGCGGAGTTATTGTCTATGAATCTATCTAGATCGCCTTGAAATACTAATCATTGCGGCGTTAATACAAGACCCTGTCGACTGTCTGATAAAAAATAGTAATGGATGCACTTTGAATGTCAAAATTAAAAGCGATCGCGATAAACTTTTGGTACACAATTCAAATTAAAAAATCTTTATTCAACATAGGCCTTTACAGGCACTTATTGACGTCAATCAAGGGGGCGGTCGCATGATGCTGCCACGGGTCGTGGGCGTGCCGGCGCTACTTTCCCGTTTTCGAATGATTTACTGTACCGCCTCAAATATAAAAATTCAACTATGATAAGCACCTATATCATGTTCCGAAAACATTCGGCAATCCTAGCCAGAAATATGATTATTAATATTTCACTCGATAGAAAAAAAACAAATATCAGAGTTCAATAGGATTTTAAAATAGCTGTTTTTATCAATAGAATTGCATTTTTATTGTCTAGAAAATTGCAATAATGCATTTTTTATTTTGTAGGCACCCCAGTTTTCCAAAAATCGATTAAAACGTGTCAAAACATTTGACACGTTTACAAAATTCAACAAATCTCTATGCATGTAAATATTTAAGGTTTCCCAGGCAATTTACTAGTACACAGCAACTGCTTTATTGTAAGGTATAATAATATTTGATATGTGCATATAGCTTCTAATATCGCTTACGCGCTGTGACCGAACTAAAACGGTTTTAAGTCGAAAGTACCTAACGTTCGGTCACAGCGCGTAAGCGACATTAGAAGCTATATGCACATATCAGATATTATTATACCTTGCAATAAAGCCTTCTGGACTATAATGTTGAATTTGCAAAATGTTGAATTCGCAAAATGTTGAATTTGCAAAATGTTGAATCCCAAAATGTTGAATTTGTAAAAAGTTGAATTTCCCATCGGGACCACTGTGTAGGTACTAGTAAATTACCTGGGAAACCTTAAAAATTATGCATAGAGATTTCTTGAATTTTGTAATGAACACGACGACGTCCATTATGTAAATAGTGTTAAATGCACGGACCTATTTTTTTGAAGGTCCATGGTTAAATGTTTCTACTGTAAGATAAATATGAGTAGGTACACTAACCGACTGGTGACTTTAAAAGGCATGTTGTCGAAAGGCTTTGTAGGTCCATCGCCGTGTGACCTTTGTGCTTGTATACGCGCTGGAGCTAATGCCCTGGAAACAATTCGTGAATTGATTAATAAAGCACGCAAAGAAAACATCGCATTCAGCTCAACCGATATTAAGTTTGAACAATTTAGCGTATGACTTATTATGTCAATGTCAATGACAAGTATTGTGTAGTTGTTACATAGGTACATAGGTACGAGTAGTTATGGCAATCTAAGGAGAATGTTATCACACGAGTAATAATGTATTGCAGATTAGCCTGTTTACATGATGGTAAGTGGTAACTGCCGCTCATGGACATCTGCAATGCAATGCCAGGGGCATAGCTCAATTACTGTCTACCTGGAGAGAATTGCTCTTTTTAAACCTCGTTTGAACTTGGACATATCGTAGCGCTCAGTTAAACAACGCAGCTAGAAGATTGTTCCAGAATCGTACGTACGTGGAAGAAATGAATGCTGAAACCGAACTGTGCTAGACCAGATCGGTTCCAGGTGGCACGGATGATTTCTACTGCGGTAGCGGGTGGTGTGATGGTAAAGGTGACGAAGGCATTATTGCAAACAGTTCCTCGGAGCACTCTCCGTTAAAAAGCCGATAGAGCACGCAAAAAGACCCAAAGTGTCTCCTTTGCTCCAGCGTCTTCATTGAGGCCGTGATACTGGGATCACCGACGATGCGGAATGCACACCTTTGCAGGGAGTCAAGAGGGTCGAGCTGATATTAATTTCTGCTTTTAACTAACTAACTTCGTCCACCCAATTCCCAAAAAAATAAAAACCGACTTCAAAAACACTGAAAAGTTAAGAATAATATGAGAATAGGTAAAGACAACATCACACTTCTATATTGAAGTCGGTGCCAAATGTAAAGACTTTCTAGGAGATCATCTTTTGACACCGACTTCAATATAGAAGTGTGATGTTGTCTTTACCTATTCTCATATTATTAGGTATAGGCGCGATAAATAATACATGCGCAGTAAAAGCTTTTGTACTAAATACTGCACCTGCGCATATATATTTTTTTATCTGTGAAATTTTTCAAGATGTTTGCCGGCACCTATAAAAGAAATCCACTACAGTCTACAGTGCTTATACTGAAATAGCTCCAGCATACACGCCTAATGAACTGTGTACAGTTAACAACACGTCAAGCCTTACATTTGCATTACGAAAACGAAAACCGTCGCTATTATAAGCGACATAAGAGCGGTCTCAAACCCAACATGTAAAGTCTGGCGTGTTTTTTGTAGGACGCGGAATGGTGCTATTTCAACGCTTTTTTTAAAGTTGATGCTTGTTCGGTTTTATTAAGCAAAGATGAATATGCTGGTTGCAATCCCTTTCTGGCATGATCCCTGAACTACGCCTAAAATATAAGTATAAGGGGTAGGTACCTACTATTTTTTTCTTTGAACATAACATATTACGCACTAGTTCTTCACATTCATACAATGGCATTAATCTCGCCGAAATTATTGCGGCAAAGAAAACAGAGGTTACGCCCCAATAGGGTAGTTGACTCATATCAAAATTTATTAAAATATTGTTTATTTCTAACAGTATTTGGCATAAGGTTCCACAATATACCGATTTTAATAAATAACAATGAAGGATTACTGAAAAATTTTAATTTGAAAGTGCTAGAAATAATCTTTTTTTATCTCACGGCGTAAACGCTTTGATATCCTGTGGTCAGGGCCATGACGTCACTCATATAGTAAACAAAGAAGTGTCAAATTTGTTTCAACAACTCGTCGATTTGCTCTATTCTTTCCTAAAACTGGCAAAAAATCGTCCAAATCTCCATTATTGTATTTGTAAATATCGTAAATTATTTGTATTAATAGCAAAGTCAACCATTGATGTTGGATTTGTGAGAGCAGATAGTACAAATCTTCCGAAAATCGACAGATTGATGGTCAGGAGATTCTTTGTGTATCGCTCTAAACAATAAAAGTACAGTTTCAATACTGTTATAATGAAGAACAGGTTACAAGTGTACTTTTCAAGATTGTCACGCGGCAGAAGAGAGTTGCAAACATGCATTTTTGGTGTGGTTGCACCATCACAGTGAGGAGCTATTTTGTACAGCAGTTGAATGCTATTGGATAGAATCCTATCTCTCAAAAGCCAAATAAACACTAAAAGTATTTACTTCAAGAGAAATGTTCAAAATAAAACATCAGGATCATGTGTCAAATACCAGTGTAGTACTGCAAGAATTTGTAAATGAACATAAAAAGAGAAAGATTGGCAGTTGTTTATTTGTCAAGCCAAGCATGAAGAAAATTACTGGGAGGATAAATATATATATTCACAGACACAGATTGTGACATATTTCTTAAAAAATAAAAGACCTCTTCAATGAAGAAAGAATAAAGTGCATAGAAAACTAAACCAGGAATCATCAATACAGAAGTGGTCTTTAGTTCGAGCTTGGTTATGAAGAATAACAGCTTCCATGTGCTATGAAGTCAGCCAGTGCATAACACATGATGGTTCTTTCGTTGGGAAGATTTTTGGTGGGAAATCTTGCAGACACCTATAATAAAATGTGGATAAAAGTTGAAGGATGAAGATTTGGGTTGACATTTGCAAAATGTGACCACTTCATTTCTGATTATCCTGTAATAGTCAGTTCAACAAACAGTATCCATAAAATTAGATTAATACAAAATTGTCATGCTCTTTTACTAAAGAAAATGCTAATTATCAAAGATGGAAAACTGTGAACAGTATGCTTAACTCAAGTTTAGATGCAGATGTTTTGTGCTAAAGCAAAACTTATATAAGTACTTTTGTGTTGCTAGCAGTCATTTTGAAAACGCTCAAAAGGTGACAATATTAGCTATAATAGGTATTTGTTCTAACAATCTGTTTATCAAAAAACTTATTGATCAAATAGTGCCATTTTGGAAACAAAACTACATTTTTCCTAAATTATATGAAAGTATTACTTCATAATAAATCACTTTACTATTATTTTGACTTTTATTACCTGCGACCTTAAGGCAATATATACAAATTAATAAATGTGACCTAACTCTATTCAACCTATTTGTACTTTTGGAACATATATATTTGAGTAACAATGATAAATATGAACAACAAACCTATAAAATATTATAAATCTTTTAAGGTGTAACAGAAAAATAAAACACATGTATTTCAAATTAAAATATTTTGATTCAACTTAAACCTTTACAAGTCATTATTGTCAAATAAACATAGAACATTTTTTTAGTGAAGAACATAATGTCTAATGTAGTACAAAAATTTATTATGTCATCTTTAGATGTTTTATGTATAAAGTAAAGAAAAAAATTTTCTTTATATTATTTATTTAATAAGAAGGGTCTTGTAAATTAGGAAGAGCACAGGCTGACAACACAGCAATCACATTTAATATATTTGTATACGGCTTTAAAATGGATAACTTGCATATTCTTGCGTAAGCTGTTCTAAAATTTACTTTCTTCTAGTAAGTTATTATCACTAATAATGCTTTCATATCCTGTATATATTAAGCTGACTAAACCATCAGGTAGTCACGCTAATAAATATTCAATAGTATTTGCTTTTTTATACTCAGGCCAAGTTAGTGCTTGTTAAATGACTTCATAGGGTTTTTGAACTTCATTTCTTCGCAATCTATTTTATACCTTCCCTTTTATACTTATGGTGCAACACTAGAAGTAACTTTTTTTATTGTGCTTTTGGTTAAAAGGTGAAAGTTCACTGACTTTCTTTCTTCTTTTCTTCATAAGTTTTCTCAAGAACTTTATTTCTTTAGAAATAATATATCAACTATTAAATAAAGTTCTTTAGGTATCCCTATGTATATTCTTGGTTTGTGCCTTATCATACATAAAAGTACTGTCCAGATTAAATTTTTGGTTATTGTGATTTTTCCTTTTTATATGTCTTCAGTTGTCCGACTTGATAGCTTGATGAAGAAGACTTAAGTAATGATCCAACTAGTGAAGCTATATGAAATGTCATTATCATAATTTTCCTCAAATTTTTGGAAATAATAATTTTTAATAATGTTTGGCCAGATATAGTTGGTTTGCAGCACTTTACTTCAGACAATTTAATGGGAGATGTTGCAGTTGGTTGGTGGTGGGCAGCAGGTTTAATCAGTGACCATATAACATCTTTCGGTTTTACCAAACTGGACCTATTTACTTCTATGGTGCTTTGGTATATGAATACTTGAGTTATTTTGTTGACATAATGTTGTTCTAGTTGACGGGCCACATTTTGATGTTGTGGCTGAGCATGCACTGCTTTGTATTATGTTGCATAACTTACTGCCTTATCAATCTCCTTGTCAAGGGGAGAACAGGGTAGTACACAAATAGTTCTCATTAAGTAACCTCTGAAAGCAACAAATTTTTAATTAGGTACTCAGTAAATTCAAGTAAAAGTTGTTTAGATAAATATATTCATTATTATGAAACTGGGATAGTTTGTATTACAAGTCAGTTTTCATTCTAACTGAAAGATAAAAATTAAATAATGATTTTACATACAACGTAAAAACTTCCATTTTGTTTAAGTTGAAACTGAAGTACCTACACAGATTGAGTTATTCACATATAGTACTTACATTAATGTGATTTTCGCAAAAATACATTCGAGTTTCAGTAGATAGTTACAGGATTTCTTTAAGCGAGTGTTAACCAAATATTTTGCATGTCTATATCACTGGGTACGTCTAATCCACAGCTTTCCTGGAGTCTTTGAAGAGGTAATACTATATTCCTCTTCTATTGTCCCGTTCCATATACAGTTTTACTATATTTTGTAATATTTAATAAAAAGCATTGTTTTTGTGAGGTTATTTCGCCGCGGTGCTTTGTTTACTATAAGACTGACGTCATTTGACGTATGCCACAGATAATCAACAGACTATCATGGCTGACCGTGTTTTCGGTCCAAAATTGAAAATCTTAATTTAAAATAGATTTTTTGCACTTTTTAGCCATCAAAAAAAATTATATTCATGTGCTATGGTCTAATACAACAATTATGAACATTTTAAGCCCTACTTTAAAAAAGGGTCAACTAGCCTATTCATTAAGCCTATGATTAGAAGAGATATAAACCTAATTGCACTGAACTAAATATAGGAAACATGTTCGTTCACATTCAGAAAATTGGTTTCTCCTCTTACTCCCAAAACTATGTTCTTGGTGCTCTGTTGGAAAATGTGCTAAACAAGTTGTCAAGTCGTTCCTGGCAAAGCAAAGCATCACTAGGTACTTTTCAATAACTGATAGTACCTTAAGTATCGACTAGATGGCGCTAGTAGAGCTAAGTTTTGCATCCCTCCTTTATTATTAAAATATCATTGGATCGAGGTATCATTGGCAGATGTCGCTACTCTACATTAGCAAACAAGTTCTATAGCGTTTAGCTAGGCAAAGAAATTGAAAATAATTCTAAACTTTTCAATTTCTTTGTATGCTTAGATAATTTCAATCGCACTTGATTAAGAATCTAAATCAAAAGCGATTGAAATAAAATAAGTAATTATTTAAAAAAACTTTTTTAAATACAAGCTTTTAGTACTAGCTTTTAGTACTCGTCAATACAAATCTAACGAGCCCAAACTCGATGGGGTTGTGTCGTTTTATTGAGGAGTTCCTATGGCCACCTTCCAGCTCCAGCATTAGATCATCTCCATGTCATCATAATATTGCATTGTCACGCGGTATACCTAAACAGCAAACGTCGGGCTAAGTTACAGCCCGACGAATCGATATATGCCTACTTTCGATTTAATACGCTTAACTGTTAAGCTTATTAAATCGAAAGTAGGCATATAATAAAAATACAAAGAATAGTCATAAAACATTTTTTTTTGTTAATCAACAACCTTAAATATTATTGCGGTATCCTGTTACACCCGGTATATTTCCATTTAACTGTTCGATGACGTGATAATGTGACGTTCTGATTGGTCGATTGAAACGGTTCAGTTTCGATTCGGCTGTAATAATTCATTAGTAGAATTGGGCTTTTGAAAGTGTTTCGAACACGTCGGACTAAATAATTACCGAAACCGAAAACGAAAATTAAAACCGAATACACACGAGTAAATTCGAAAAGTGTAGTTTTTATTTAAATGCGTAGTCTTTTTATTGCATCTACTCATACAAAAAAGACAGTAGGTATTGCATGGAGATGACATTAGCTACGGAAAAAATAGCGTGAGGTTGTCGTAAGCTAATGTCATTTCCATACATTTTTTCTGCGGAACGACTGTGGAAATGTTAGCGTGTGGCATTTGTCTAGGGCCTCTGGTCAGCTTGATAGCCACATCATTTAGTTAAGATCTGCAGCGCCCTAGCCTCATGAGGACGGGAATATTTTCATTTGGTTTTGCTGTGATTGATTGGAGGTGGTCTCTGAGCCGCCTAGCTCTCTACTACCCTCTGAACTAAGCTTGTCGCCTTACCAACAATGTAAAGAGCTTATTACACTATTCAATTTGTAGAGATCCGATTTAGGAAACAGGAAGGTGTAATCGCAGTTAGAACAGATTGGATACGATTTAGGAAGCATGGAGGGTCCCAATCGCTCTACTTCAGTGTTGCCGTTTGAAAAAAAAAATACACTAAACTGTTGTAAAAAATCCGCTAGATTTTAAGAAAAACGAATGTTGAAAATGCGCTAAATTCCACCAATAATTTTAGCAGTTAATGTAAAGGTAGAAAAAATATGTGATTTATTTAATAACAATACTATTACATCGACCAAATTTACTAAAATCTACCAAATATTTATTAGTTAGATTTTAGTAACACACGACACGTTTAGCGCAGAGGTCGAGTGATCACCTACTGCGCAACGGGTCGCGGGTTCGATTCCCGTACGGGACAAATGTTTTGTAAGGCCTACAGAAATTTGTTCCGGTCTGGGCGTATGTGCATGTGATATTCTATGTTTGTAACTGCACCCACGACACAGGAGAAAATCCTAGTAAGGGGCGACGTATTAAAAAAAAAAAATTATGTAAGTATATTCTTGTTCATCATTTATAGCAGTAAATATTGATTCATTATTAAACGTATAATGTGTATAGGTTTATTATTATTTATAAATATTTTTATAATCTGTACACTTATCTCGAGTGTGACATTCCGGAATGACAGACTGAGACTATTATTTCACTAAATGAGGTTCATTTTTGTTTTTGACTTTTGATGCCCACTAAAAACTAGCCATCAGAAACACCAAACCTAGTGGAAAATCCACTAACGTGGCAGCACTGCTTCCGATTTAGGATTCAATTTAGTCTAGTGTGATCACTCGCTTCCAATTTTCTAATTAGAGTGTTCCTAAATCGGATGTCTACAAATAGGATAGTGTAATAAGCTCTTAAGCTTACGAGCATGTGTTTTACATCAAGATGTAAAATCGCCAGTTCCTCTTTCCCTTCGGCCGTCATGGCAACTAAACTTCGCAACCGGTTGAGAAAAAGACATTTTTATTCTTTGTCGGCAACTAGTTACGAATAAAGAATTTTTTTTCTTTATAAGCAACTAGATGCCAACAAAGAATACTTTTATCCGCCATGGCAACTGAGTTTCTCAACCAGTTGTGAAAAAGAATTTTATATTCTTTCTTGGCAACTAGTTGCGGCAGAAGTAATGGGAAGTTATATTCATTTGTTGACAATCTTTGCGGTCAATCCGTATATAAATCCTATTTCTAGAATTACTGGCCAGGGTTATTTTTCCTTTTAATTGATATAATAGGTCCTTAGATATGAAATTGGCGTTTTGTATGGGAGGAACATAAAGTCGTTTTTTTAAATATATTAATTCAATCAAAGTATGCACCATTGCTATCTATGCACTTTTGCCATCTCAGAGGAAGTTCATCGATCCCTTTACTAAAAAAAACCATTCAGACGGGAATCAATAAATTCTTTGAAGGCGGTTTGAACTGCCCCATCGGAGTTGAATTTTTTCCCTTTCAAGAAGTTATCCAAATTTGGAAAAAATGGTAATCTGTTAGAGCAAGGTCCGGAGAGTACGGTGGATGTCTTAGACATTCCAATTGAAACTCCTCTAATTTGGTAGCCGTCTGTTGTGCAGTGTGTGGTCTAGCGTTATCATGCAGCAGCAGTGGCCTAGAGCGATTGACCAGCCTCGGTTGTTTAGCAGCTAGCTTTTCCATCATGGTTTGCAGTTGCTGACAAAAGACATATGCAGTAATCGTCTGGCCAGATTTAAGAAAGCTGTAGTGAACGACACCAGCACTAGTCCACCAAACGCTCACAAGTAACTTTTTTGGAGTCAACTTTTGCTTGGGGCATGGTTTGGCTGGTTCGGCAGGGTTCAGCCATTGCGACGAGCGCTTCCGATTATTTTACAGGACCCACTTTTCATCACAAGTAATGATTCGATTTAAAATCCCTTCATTATTGTGCCGGTTGAGTAATGCAACGCAGCAGTCAACGCGCGTTTGTTGATTTGCTTCACTCAATTCGTGAGGTACCTACCCACCTTTCAAGCCTTTTCACCTTCCTAATTTGCTTCAAATGGATTAAAACAGTTTTATTGTATTAGATGAGGACTATATTACTACATGGTTGTGTAAGAAGAAAATAAATTCGTCTACTGCAACTAGTGTTTTTGAAAAATTCCTTGTTGGCAACTAGTTGCTTATAAAGAAAAAAAATTCTTTATTCGTAACTAGTTGCCGACAAAGAATAAAAATGTCTTTTTCTCAACCGGTTGCGAAGTTTAGTTGCCATGACGGCCAAAAGGTCCTCTTTGAAGTACCTACTTAGGTAATGCTCGGGTTTTTTGCCTTGACATGTGAAAATAAAGACAAAAGGACTTGACGACTGATGTTAAATAGGTGAAATAATCAATAGACGTTTCATTTGTTTTATTCATTTCCAAATACAATAACATCTATACATTGGTAATACTACATCTAAATGATTTCATTACATTGACACATGCATTAAAATAAAAAATAATAAATTAGACAACATGAATAAAAATATGCTCTTGTGTAATAATTATAAATAAATACATCACATAATCACCAGTCCACTGGAATTCTAAATAATAAATGATCACAAATGGGTAACTATACGAAGCAAAGTGTATGATATTTTTACGTCAAATTGAATATAATATAGTAGGTATATAAAGTTTAACTACAGGTTTTTTTTTCAATTGTCTGCCGAAAAACAATGAAGTCAGCTAGGTTTTTTGATTTATATGCTTGTTATATATATATAAAATGGGGAGCAGCATAATAATTCTAGAAAATCCGGTATTATAGTACAGTAGGTATTTTGAGAATAAAGGAACTTTCTAAAAGTACTTGAAATAGAGACATTTTGTATTGCATTGTAGTTTCTAAGGAGACTAGAAGAAAAATAGGTATTTATAAACATAGTAATATCCAAATATTTTATATCAAAATTATAAGGCTTCATTTCTCATATTCAGTATGAAAATTTAACTAAGTAGGTATAGGAACGTGTTACAAAAATAACGCACACAAAAAAATTGGATTAGTTGAATTCGGCTTCTGAATCGAATTGGATGAAAAGAAAAACATTATCAAAAAAAATACTGACAAAATAAATGAAATTAATTTAATCGAAGACACCCGTTCGGTCAACATTCTAAACAAAAGAAAATGATTCGTAATACAAGGTCGTGAGAGTTTTTTAAGCGGCGTTCGTAAACGCAATCTGAGGCCTAATTCTACTAATAACTTGCAGCCCAATCGAAACTGAACCGTTACGATCGACCAATCAGAACGCCACACTATCACGGCATCGAACAGTTGAATGGCAATATAAGCGCTCCGATTGGTCGACCGCAACGGTTCCGTTTCGATTCGGCTGTAACTTATTAGTAGAATTGGACCTCAGCTGTTCGGTCATATAAACGTCACACTCTACTCGACTGCCCATGCTATGCGTTCGTAATCAGGATAATTTTTAAAATATCTCTGTTAATACTGAGATAAAAAAATGAATATTCCTTGAATTGATTCATTTGTATATTTATAACAAGCTATTCTTTATGGATGTGCGTTTTTTTTGTTACACTTTTTACATGGAATTGAGTAATGATTTAATTTTAAAAGTATGTTTACGTCTATATACAAGGTTATTTTTTAATTATGACAAAAAAATTGTGTGCTAGTTCAGACAAGCAAACTGATCAACTTTCGCTATGGGACCAACTTTGAAATCGCAAAAAAATCAGCTGTTCCATACATTTACGTTCAGTGAATGTTGAACATTTGTATGGAACAGTTGAATTTTTTTTGCGATTTCAAAGTTGGTCCCATAGTGAAAGTTGTTCAGTTTGCTTGTCTGAACTCTGAACAAGCACCCAAATTTTTTGTCATAATTAAAAAATTAACTTGTATAAGCCATATACTCGTCCAAGCAGATGAAAAATATTACCAAAGCAATATTTTTCAACTGCTTATAAGAGAGGACCACGGAGCAGAAGAAACTGGAAGTGCGATGCCACAATACTTATGACTCATTTCGCCAAATTCCAATACAAAAACTAATACAACATTCAATCACCAGCAAATGGGTATTTTTTTCTGTAAAAACTAGCTTAAATGAGATACGAGTCTTCATCGAACAAACACATTCATATATCAATTAGATAGAATTTACTTTTATCGGGAATGAATGAAAGTACAAGTTCAGTAAAAGAAAAGTAAAAGTGCCACAGTTTTTCTTTTTTTTTTTACACTGTGGCACACGTGAAGATTGTTTGCGTTACACAGCCATTGCCACTTCAACTGTTTTTTCTGTTCTGTAGTACTTAGGTAGTTACTAATAATAGCATACGGAAATAACTTATCAGCTAATGCAAAAAAATAATAATAATAAAGACGACTTCAAAAACATCAAAAAGTCATAAATATAAGAATATATACGTAACATTACAGTTTTAACCTTACATTAAAGTATAACTATATTAATTGTTCTTACATTTTTTAAGACTTTCAAGGAGATCATTGCTTGGCACCGACTTCAATATAATATATTATTATGGCTTTATTAGTATTCTTGTATTTATTACATTTTGGTGTTTTTGAAGTCGGGTTATATTTATTTGTTAATTTTTTTCAATTATTAGGTTAATACATGCGTTTTAAAATTTGAGCCAAGGCAAACACCAGATTAACTAAAACCAGTTACGACAATTTTATTAAACTTATATTCTTTATAGAAGCTTATATTCTTTATAAAACATTGTATTATTTGAAATAAGATATAAAATTCATGGCTAAAAACAAAATCAATAAATCAAAATAACAGGTTTAATACATATTAAGATAAATAATTATAATTATGTTCATATTAAGATAAATACTACTTTATAAACACTAAAATGATTGCACTTTATTAAAATAAATCTAATTAATTAATTATATGTATATATACAAATCATAAAATGGTTTCCAGGTCTCGAGTCTTTCTGATATCTACTATCGAATCAAAGAAACTTCTAAAACTTTAATATGTGTAGGTACGAGTACTAAGAGGCCGTTCGGATTTTAGTCCAGAATCCGGATATGTGCTATGAGATTTGGACATAAATTTTGGATAAAGTGTCTATTTACTATACAATACAAACACAATTGCTTATAAAATCTCGTCATATATAGATAAAGCCTGGACTTTATTAAATAATAAATATTATCAGGAAAGCTGTTTAATTTGAAGCAATATTTTCACATTTATTTAATAATGTATGCAAAAAACGACTGATTACTACGAAGCAACTTTCAAAAGTTTATATCGATGTAAGTTTCAGATAAAGTGCTAAGTTATAGTGTTAAATTAGCGGCAATCATTTAGTCATTCCCGCCTGCTGCTTTCCAAAATCAAAACCCGTGCGTGGGTCCGTTTATGCCCTTACTGCAAATAAATTCAGAGGTAAGATGTTGTACCTACTTCCTCATCGATTGATCGTTAATCGTAAATGATCTCGATGAATTCATAAACGAAAATGGAGACATGTTCAAAGCGATGGACGATGATAACAAATTACCAAATATGTATTTTCATTTATTCAAAGAAATTTACTTTTTTAAATGTCATTTTATTAATTCGGACTGTCTACGCGTTAATCGGTACCAAAGTTACAGTCAAAAGGAACAGTCAAATCAATACGATTGGCGATGACGTAAAAAATCACACCACAGAGCTGCGCCTCAGGGTGGCTTGCGCAGGTATCTCTCACAAATACGTTTATGTCAAAGCCATAATTTCGTCTTTGTCATTTATTGAAATTGACCAGACATAATTATATTTTAAAGGCATTTAGCGTTTATCATAGTAAGTGAGAGATATGCAAGCTGGATTATTCCACTTTGAACTACTGGGTATTAGGGTGGTTAAGGCTCGTATAAGCTCGTATCGTCTCAAAGTTCAGATCGATATTGAGATGCAGTTTTGATTTCACAAACAGCATTTAAAGATCGATCTCATTTTTGAAATGCGATTATTATCCGAGCCAATCACACAAGGTTCCACGTACAGATAGAAATAGAATTTCAAAGAGTTGTCTGACTAACATTTAAAAATAGATAAGAGGTACGTGGAATCTCAGAAATATTGCTATTGATGGCAACTTAATGTTGTCTTGTTAAATTAATATCGGTAACTTAGAAATAAATTTGTTAAGATGATGAAATTGATTAAATACTACTTCGTCTTTCTTTACATCTCGAAGTTGTTTACATTAGGAATTATATTTATAAGTAACCAGAATATCATATTTTGAGATCTGAAATGAATTTGAGATATATATTTATTTTACTAAGTGAATAATTAAATGTTAAGTATGTTAAATACATTCATAAATAATAGTTTTACTAATAACAAAATTAAATTTTAAAATATTTTACATAGATACTGAAGTTATACCGTAATTGCTTAGGTATTTAAAATTACTTACTGAATATCTTCATATTCTAAACTAAATAGACAGGTTGTTTAATGAAGTATGGGGTACAATAAAATACTTAAAAGCATTTGTTAACAATATGAAGTCTAGCATGGAAACAATAAAAAAATCTCATTGTAATTTTTCACCGTACCGACTACCGATGTGTATTTGCTGAAATTGTTAGTGTCACTTGTTTATATTTAAACGCCTGAAAAATTATCAATTAAAACATCGAAACTTATTTGAGTCATAATTATTTAAAACGCTTAGGTATATTTTGATTATCCGATTTGGCCGATGTGAATATCCGACATCGATTTATTTTTGAGTCCACGATCCTAATACAAAAAAAATATAACCTTAAAAACAAATAGATGATAAAATACGGACTTCCATGATGTTCTTTGAAATACTTCCGATTTTCTATAACCAATAAGTTGATTTTATCCAACTTGGTTAGTAAAATAAATAGAGCAATTAAAAAAGGAACTGATTCATAATAATCCAATATTATGTATGGGATTACGTAGATTTGTGTATAAGTATATTATGGTTATATACCCTCCCCTTTATCTGTTAATTACCAAACCTACACAAAAAAATATTTAAAACCAACTAAGGCAAAATATTTAAAGAATTTGATTACAAGCTCGTGAAGTATCACAATTCAAAGTTATTATGATAGAGGTTACGAAAAAGCAGAAATACAAAACATTAAAATGTCGTTTAGAACTAAACATCATAAAAGGACCGGTAAGACCAGTTTTTGCATACGATTGCATTTCGAAATGTGATACCTTATGGGTGATGTAGTATATGTATAGGACATTTACTATATTATGTAAAGTTTCTCTTATGGCTTATTAACTTTACATTTTGTGGAAAAAATTGAGATCCTCAAAAAATATCCATATTTACGTAAGATTAAGAATAAAACGAATTGCAGGAAAGTGGTCGATGCAATCTAACATTAAACTTGATCCGTAGGTACTTAAAGTTCACTATAACTCAAACGATCGAAGATCACACATTTTAATCGGCCTTGAGATTACTAATTGTTGAATATCGATTACAAATTGGTAAATGAATGGCACATTTCGATTATAATGACGACCGAGCGCCGAATATTAAGAACAGCGTAAGAGCATGAGATTGTAATACTCGCACTTATATCCTCCTTTATGGTGTCACTCTTTACATTACACTATCTTACTTAAGGTTAAAATTTATTTTACACGTTTACTAATACTGAATATAATAATATCACCATTCTTTTTCGTGGCGAATATGTTTATAGATAACTGAATATCGATCAGGAGTTATTTTGCAATAACTATTCATTAATAATAAAATTCATTCAAAATACAAATGTACAAATAAAATTCGTAAAATATAAATTTTCATAATCTGACTGTAAAAATAAATATTTTTTTTAGGAAAGGTTACAATTATTGCAAAACAAACTCGTCTACGACGAAATATTTTGTTAAGATATTAAATTTTACAATATCAATACGACCAATAAAATTTTCGATATCCTAAGTAATTCTACTTATTTAATGAGTATCTATTATTTACATCATTCATTGATAAAAGACTAGTCTTGCAGTTCACACGCGTGTGTATCAATCATGGACTTATCAATCAAATCAATCGATTGATAAATCCATGGTATCAATACATGAACATTCTGTCAATAGGGATATCATTTTGACATACCCATATACTCATTAACAGATTTATCACCCGCTTAGTACATTCAAGTTTCTTAGGTCTGGCACAGTCAGTAGACCTGTTTTTAATGTAGTCAACATAATCTTATATTTTTGTCGTAAATGTAATGTTAATAGTGTGATTAAATAACATAGTGCATGTATACCTCAAAATGAGAGTGTTTTGCACAACACAACACATGATTTGAAATGTTAAGTGGATAACGAAGTAAGTGTAAGTATGCAGGTAAGCGATGAGCTGCAATGGCGCTTTGGTATTATTGCGACAATGCTGCAGATTGCAGCAATTTTTTCTGTCTATTATTGCATGCTAGGTAACATTCCCTGCCAAGGTTTGATCCAATTGCAATTTCAAAATTTTTGGGCAAAGGCAAGCATAAAATTTTATCCTATAATGTATTTTAGGAAATACATTATAGGATATGGATAGGATAACAGATATGGTTGACGGGCGTATCAATATTTCAGTATTTGACAAATATGCACTATCTACCAAATTCATAGCAGTATTTATGTGAAAATGTTCACTACAGACATAATTACACACCTATGTATCCATTTAACATATTCAAATTAAAAAAAATGTTTTATAAATGTAGATTATGCAATGTGGATTTTCGTTCCTTGGAGTTCATAAACCAAAGGTGCTCTGGTTATACAGGTCATGCGTAGTGCGGGTATGATCCCAGATGTGACGTCACGTGGGGCGGAGCCATCGAGTGGGGTGAATACAAGTTGCTTCCTCCACCACCCCAGTTTCCCCACGAAGCTGATGGGAATATTGACGCTGGAACAATGAGAGCTGAACTCAGTTAAGTAGCAGTCTGGTAAAGCTTACTGATTTTGACAATTTTATAATAAATAAATAAATCATTACTATTTTCAATCTCCCAAAATAACTAATTGAACACCATAGACTTATTAAAGTATAAAAGAATCAGCATTGTATTTCAATAGTGATAATTTTTCCTGAAAACAAATGAGCCATGCGTCATCCACGCATCAATCATCTATTTGTATTCACAAAAAACGTCGGATTTTTTACAAAAATACATTCAAATCTTAAGCTATTTCGACATAAAAATTTATCTTTTTTTCAATATTTGTCTCCTGTTATGACTGGATTCTAAAAATACATTTTGGTTTGATGTTAAAATTTATAATAATATAATATACAAAAATAAATCAGTATTGGTATAAAAGTACAATAATTAAATCTCTATATTTGAATTGACAGTGGCAAAATTCTTTCAGTTTATAGATATTATTATTATGTTGTTTTAACGACGGTTCACAAATCTTATATTCTCCTAAAAATAAACATTAATTTATAAAAATGTTTATAATATGTACTTAATTGTTTATTTTCAGCAAAATACGTTGAATAAAGATTATCTTTCGCGTATAATTTTAAGATTCCGAAATGATTTTTGACTATGTTGTTTATAGTTTGTAAGTCACTTCGCACCAAATCAGTCAAATGATGAATAAAAATAATACTTTTTCATCTGACCGTTACTGCTGCACTTAGGCATAGCAATAAAAAAGCACGTTGGGATCTGACTATTTTGAGTAAATAAATAAAAATTTAAAAATGACATTATCATTAAACATTATTATAGTGCATGTGAATAAGACGTACGTCTTATACACAAATGTTTTAATAATAAGCTGTGCACTAAACTGTATCCATTATGTCAAGAGCTTTCACAGTTGACATCCCGTTTGGAGGAGTAAGCCAATATTTGCGTAAGCAAGTGTAGCACATTAGTAGCCGGAATGCAGATTACACTGTATCCCTGGATTTGAAGGGTGAATATTAACTTTCTCAAGTTGGGGTGAACTTTTTTCTGCAACCCGTGATTTTGATTCACCACTTTTTTATTGTAGGTAAGTATAAATTTGAGTTTCAAGAGTAAGTGATAGCTAAGTGTAGATGATTTGGTAAGGAGTGATGTGACGATGTGAAGTGATTTATTTGGTACAAAGGGGCAAAAATCATTTTGTTATAATATTTAAAAAATGGATCTCGCGTCAGCAGCAGTCGCATGTTTACCTGTGGAGGTCGGCATTGCAGCGTGTGGGGCCATGAACGACGACAGCTTGGCGGAATGGTGGTAAGAGCTCATGAAGAGGTCACTTTGGTATTTGTAGGCGGGGTCGCTCGCCGCGGGCTGCGTGGCCGCAGCGAGGCCTTGGAAGTCGAACTTGTAAGCATACCTCTTCCCGTGCACTTTGGTCATTATGTTTTTGTCGTAGTAGTATCTGCGCAAATATCGCTAGAGTTATTGAAATCAATTCACACATGGAAACAGAATAACACGCATTAGAGAAATAAGAGGCTCAGCGAGTAGCTTTAAAGAGTAAGTCGCAAAGACAATGTCGCTCAGCTATAAACGGGTACCCGAAAAGTCGCGATTGCTCGCCGTTTTTTGTTTGTTACCTCAGAGCCCTGCTCAGCTTGTCGTAATTCATGTTGGGCTTTGATTTCCGCTCGCCCCACCGGCGCGCCACCTCGTCTGGGTCCGTGAGTTTGAACTCTCCATTTGTGCCCTCCCATGTAATGCACCCTGCGTTGCTCGAGTCACTCAGCAACTCGAGCAGAAACTGCCACAGCTGGATTTGGCCTGACCCTGAAATGATTGGAAGATTATTTTAAGAATTGCTTATTTATTAATAAGGTCCAGCAAATAATCCGGGTGCACCAAGTAATAAAAAAACATAACTTTGTTTATTACTTGGTGCACGCACATAAGTCGTTATTGCTCATGTTTTTATTTTATGTTTAGTTGATCCCTGAATTTTGAATTAATATTGAAACAGTATATTTTATTGTTTACAAATACATTTCAAAAACGTACTAGTATCTTATTACAATCAATATCGGTAACCACAAAATTACTACTAGTATCTAAACAGTTAAATACTGTCAAGTAAAGCCCAGCGACGCGTTGGTATCTTAATACTATATTCCTAAGTTAGATTTTAAATTAGTGGCCGAGAACCCCGTAAATGATCTAAAAGATAATGGCATTTATTAGGCACAGATTAGTATGTCAGAATTCAGAAAAAAAGTTATAAATAAAACGAAGGATATGAAAGGTAAGCAAGTGTATGAATGAAAGACGGAAATTGCAGAATATATAAAAATGGTGGCGAATGATGGTTTGTGGAAACGAAAGAATAAGGAAAGATTGGCTAAGATACTTGGAGGTAGAATGATGAGTTACAAAATGCTTTGAAAAAAAAGAAGAATGCATTTGAGGAATGGAAAAGTGTGGATGTTAAGGATAGGGCGTGTAGAGAATTAAAACCTTTTAGTAAATTTTAAGTTTTAACAATTGGACGAATGGAAGTGGCTGACTTTATTTTTGAACAAGTGGAATCAATCCCAGATGAATGGTGCAATAGCTCTCCGGCACCCAATTTTATTAATATAGGTGATGTACACAACTGTGGCGAACGAATAAAGTTCATGCCGCATAGTATTAAATCTAACATCAAATAATAGAGAGGCGAAAGAAACCAGAAAATGATATCACATAGAACTAGTTTGTATTTATGCCTGGACAGGGAATGAAAGAAGCCATACTTCTACTTCGCCAATTATGCTAAAAGAACACATGCCAGTACATACGTATTCGTAGATTTAGGGAAGGCAAACGACAGAATACCCTGAGGAGTTTTGAGGTGGACTTTGAAAGAAAAGGGAGTACTATAAATATTTCAGCTTATCTATGCCATGTAGGACAGACAAGCCAGTACAAAATTCGGTCCGAAACTGGAGTTACCGAACAGTTCAGTATGGCGGTAGAGCTACACCAGGGATCGGCTTTAAGTCCATATCTATTCGTCCTGAATACTCCTAACTATGGATGCGTTGACATCGAACATACAGAAGGACGCACGTTAATGTATGCTATTTGCAGATGACTGTTCTGGTGGGAGGAAGTGTTTTCAGATCCAGAGCTGAAGTTAATCAGATCTAAAACCTCCTCTGTATCGCCCTAAGCAGTGTATCTCTACCAGTCTGCACTGACTTCAGGTATTTTATCCAATATGACGGTGACATTGACTGAGACGTAAGGAAACAGAAAAGCGCAGGTTGGATTAAAAGGTCACAGGTCTTAGGAACTGTTTGTGATCGAAGAATGCCCCTAACGAATGCCATCAGATCTGTCGTTATGTATGAATCAGGATGTTGGACAACAAAGGAGATGGATAAAATAATTCACGTGGCGAAGATGAGACTGTTAAGATGGATGTGTGGTGTGACCAGAATGGATAAGATTCGGAATGAATATATATGAGGAAATTTAAAAGAGGTACCATTGGCAGAGATGAAGTAACTGGTTGACGTGGTAGTGGCATGTGATAAGGAGGGATGAGAGTCATATTATTAGAAGAGTTACGATGGGTTGAGTGAAGAAGGATATGCGTGCGAAGAATGTGGCTGAGATGACGTATGATAGAGATTAATGAAAGAAAAAAGAACGTGTTGCGCCGTACCAACATAACAGTGGGGTAGGGGAGGGGGATAATTTGATTTCATTGTTCTGTGCATATGTATTTATCTACTTGAAATTATATCTTTTTTCTATTTTCTTCCATTTCCTTGGTTAAATTGACGTAAAATTTGTTATTTAATAAATGATCAATAATGACATCTCAATAAAATCGAGTTGTGAATGCTAAAAGAACCATTTTGGTTGATAGAAAAGACGAATGGCATCTTTTTATTTCATAAAAATACATTTTCCCATTTTATGTGACTTAAATATGTTACTTTAATAATTCCATTTTCTAATAACATTTTTATTTGCTTTCAATGTACGTATTTAAGTTTCACAAAGCTTATTATAAAAAGTAACACCATCTGTAAAATTCAGTGACACGATGAAATTACAATGCTGAAGCTTATACGCTAGCATCTTTGATTTGCACCATAGCATGCTCGTGTAACTGGGGTGCGTCATTCAGTGCTATCGCTTCTTTGGTAAGGTGTAATTATGGAACCATTATTTCTACGCCATATAATCTGTGTTCATGCTAATTTACACTCTGCCTTTTGGAAGAGGGAAGTATTCGTCGAGACGAAATGGACAATTTTAACCGTCCATGATATTCGTACATCGATTTTTATAGGGATATCATGATATTTGAAACTGTGTTTACACAAAACAGGGAAGCTCTCGGCCTTCGTCTCAACTGATGGTAGGTAAGTGGATGCGAGCTTCATCTGGATGCTTCAACAACTAAGGAACTGGCTTACGTCTTATTTTTGGAAAATAATGTGATAAATATTAACAATGTTGGCTCAGAAGCCCTACCGCCAACCAGATTAAGCAGAAAACTTCTCCCACCACGGGGAATCGAGGCCCGAACTTTGGGATCACTACCGAGTGGAATAAATAAAATTAAATATACCTAGCTACTTGTATTGTCTTTGGCATGGAATATATTGTGATACAATTCAAAAACAAACTTTAAATGGGAGCTTTTTAGAGCTTTATGAATTAAGTTTACCATCCCAAATTTTACCAAAATAGTAAAAGGGAATTGGTGAGTATTTCCATGCCTTTATGACAAGGCACTGTCCAATTTCCACACAAACCTATCAATCACAGATTAGGTAAATAGTTGCTACGCTATCACCTAGTCAGTTGCAAGTAGACCACGAACTGAACATGACCTAACATTTTGTCAAAAAATTAGGCTCAAGATGTTTGGATATGTGCCCTTGACTTAGAATGATTAGATGGAAGAATGTTGATATACGTATGCGATGTTATTTACAAGCCCAAGAAGTCTATGTAAACTAAAAATCAATTTATCCTAATATACAGATAGTTTCTGTGACTGTATTTCAGATACATACAATCTACGTTATTTTACTTAAAGACTAGACAAATGCGAGTTAAACTCACGTGGAAAAGGTTCCTTAGTTGATTACCTAAGTTACATAATAGGTTGTTTCAAATCTGACTCAAATTTGTTTGGGTGAGTAAAAAAAGTTTGTATATTGCCGGATTGTCGACGAAATTGCTGAATATTTTTATTGATTATTTTTATTGTTGAAATTGACTTGTAGTAGGTATATTCTTAAATACGTGGACTGTGTAACATTATATTATTGCAAATGAAGTTCATACGTATTGAATTCGGTTTAATGGCTGGGATAGACCTATTTTCTGTTTTTTTTTCTTAATTACGAGCATAACAGTTTTTGTTGATGGTCAATTTTCTGAAACAACTTTAAAACTATAAAATCTAAATAAAAATAATCTTCAAAGTATAAAAAATCTTATTTACTCCTCAAAAGCGTTCGCGTAGTGAAGCCTCGAAGAAACCCTTTAGTAGTTAGGACGTTTTATCTTTATTCTGTGTAAAGATAGTCAAGCAGTGTGATGAGGTTGGTATTGATAATTTTAACAAGTCTTCTTAAGAGGCCTATTGTAAGCGGCCACGTCTCAGTTCCGTACGTCATCACTGGCAACATGAACGAATTGAAGACTCGCCATGAAACACTGTGGTAGAAGTGTCCAGAATATGCTGCGTAGCTTCCGGAAGTCTTCGTGGGCAACTGAGCTCAGACACGACTCATCCCGCGGGCTCAATTTTGTCGGGGGCGACTCGGCCCATTCGAGTTGGATTCATAGAATTACTTCTTTTTGGAAGTTGGATTTACGGAGCTGGACCAATTGCCCTTGGTTAACATACTCGTCAACAACTTCTTGTGTGGAGCCAACAGCCTTCTCTATCAGAAGTAGGTAGTACATGGAATTTTTCATTTTGTCCATATTCATTTAAGCCGACTTGTTGGGAATCTCTATAAAGTTCATTAAGTATTCTTAATGAGCTTTATAGCCAGGTCTATAAAGGTCAACTATATGGCCAGGTCTTCTATGGTCTCGGCTATGATTACGATATCATCAGCAAAACGAAACTGAGTCATGTTTTCGCTGTTTATGTTTATGACGAGTCCATTCTATCCAGTTCAAAAGTTTAAATACATCCTCCGACGTAGCTGTGATCGGTCGTAGATATAACGTTGCCCGTTTTGGTCCTGCAAGCGGACTGACAGGGCGGCGTTTTCGTACAACCTTGGGTGAACCGATAGTCTATTTGGCATATTTGGAGTAAGTAACCGAAGAACAGCCAAGGGGGCCTAGACAAAAGTCAGACGCTTATTATTTCGCAGTCATTCTGCTGCAAAATGTGTGGAAATGACATTAGAATGTCACAGCCTCACGTTATTTTTTCCACAGTTAATGTCATCTCCATACATTTTTTCTGCGGAACGACCGCGGAAGAATATGTAGGTGGCTTTTGTTTAAGGGGGCTCGACTCAACAGAATCGAAGGCTTTCTTATAGTCCACAAGCGCCTGTTTAACCTATCGCAGTGTATGTATGTGGTCTATAGTGCTATAGTCTTTCAGGATCTAGTTTGTGCAGGAGACTGAAAGTCGTCAAAACTGCGAGCTTGTAGACATGTCTGAGAAGCGTGTTGGGTTTATAGTTCTTCAACTGCGCCCTGTCACCTTTTTTAAAGAAAATTGCCACCACGCCCTTTTTTACCCTCGATCATCGCGGAGTTAAATAGCCTATGCCCAAGCTTTCCGAATTGATAGTCCACCCGCTTTCAAAAGCTCGGCTGTTACACCAGCATCACCCGGCGCCTTGTTGGTCTTGAGCTGTATGAGAGCACACTAATCTCGTACGGGCTGATGTCTGGGATCTTCAGCGTAAAATTGCTGATTAATTTAATTTGGTTCTATATTTCAACGATTTCCTTAATATGGCAATAATTATAATTCTCCTTATTATTCAATTTATAATGTTAACTAGACATTAAAAAAGACAGTATAACATTTGACCGCGACAGCGAAAGGGACACGTGGATTGAGTTACATATTTAAAACAATGTAAAACAAAAGAATCACCGTAAACAAATGAATATGTGTGCTTTTGGAACACTTTTTTCGGTTGAAGCATAAAGTAAAATATATATAATGGTGCAAAGCCTCAGATCATTTAACCTTGCTCTAAATGCAAAGCTTATGGGTTGAAGTGTAGGCATATGACATATCTACATATAATAAAATACGACTGGTTTCAATAGGTTCATGTTAATGCACAAAGAACTCAATAACTACACTTATGGTGCAGCCATGTTTAACGCGTCCCTCTTCTTATAAGCTGTTCACGTTTCTATTGTCAGTGGACTAGTTTGGAGGCAGTAGCGGTTCCGCGAGAACATCGTAATATTAGCAACGCGTGTTCGGTGTTCACCCGTGTGGAACGACCCTTAGGGCGACGCATGTTGCCTTCTCAGAATTTTTATTTTGCCTCATGTTTTTTGGGACGTAGTAAGTACTTGTTATTTATATTATTATTAATTCCTTTAGAGCTGGTAAAGATATAATGTACCCAGTGTAAAAATTGAGTAAACGTAAAATATGTTCCTGTGCAAAAATGCAATAATTGCGGTTGATAACTCGTCGCTGTAATATTCGTATTAAAATAAAATAATCAAAATGTATTTCTCTATTGTATTTAAACATTTTCACTCAGTACGGCAATAAGAGAAATTCACAACAGTTCTGAGAATCTCCTGCTCCTTCAGTTTATGTAATTTTTCCACAATAAAGCCATTCGTTATGAATTTTAATGTATTTTGTCTTTTTAGATTGTGTACGTACACCGAGCGTTTCTATAACATTACCTCATAATAATTTTTGTTGCGGTTGATTGACTTACAAATTTTTCAGATCTCTAAGAATAAGATTTCTATAGTACGTAATGACCTTTTACTTACAGATATATTATACTTTATTTTGGAATCACTCACACTGGCAGTGTTAGCACAACCCTAAATGTAAGGGGATGTGCACACGAGCGTGTCCCTCCGTGATTTATTTAAAGACTCACATCACAACGTTTGCTGCGATTTCGACTCACTTGACCCATTGTCCTTATGGCTCATCGGTTTTATGACTCACAATTAATGCCTGATCGGCAAAATATTGTGCCTCAGCCCATTAAAGCGGGGGAACGAACTCTTATTGGGATGATCTTTCGTATGCTTGGTTTGACCCGTATTTTGGCATGCATGGATTTATGTATTGTGCAAAAATTGTAGTTTATGAAGCTGTTGCATACACGAATGCCTAAGTACCTTGTTGTGTGTAATTTCATACACTTTTGAATCTACCTACGCTCATGTACTTAGCCAAAAAAGTGGTTTTCCATCCTTATAAGTGTACAAATTGTACCTAATTGAATAAAAAAGTTTTGACTTTGACTTTGACTTAGGTTGAAATTGAGTTTCATATCAATATCAAAAAAAAAAACAAAACAGTTGACTTTCCTTTAGAATAACATACTGACAGATATTACGACAATAACCTTAATTATATTTTGTTTTGTGCAAAGTCTTTGTCAAAATTGGTACACCACTTTCTTGGCTGAGATCGTACTACCTAAACAACGTTTGAAAATTAGTAGACAAAACTATGTAATAGCGTCAAAATATCATGTGAATATTCGATTGTGCAATAACGAATGCGCACTGCTGCAACAGTGCTGGCAACTTCCTCAGTTTGAATTGAATCAAAACCTACACGCTCATAGCTCCAGCAAAAAAAAAATGTACTTTAATGAAAAAAGATATTATAAAACATAGATTTCTTATTAAAAACAATGCATTGTTTTTTAATGTTAGAGGTATTTTAAATATGTCATAAAAATATAGGATTCGTTTATAAAGAATTTTGAATTTGTATATAAATATCATTGAAATAATTTATTTATATACTATCATTGAAATAATTTATCTCGCCTTTAACAGTTTGTGCTTAGTACGGGCGGCCAAAAAAGTCGTGTACCAGTTTTCACAAAACAACAAAATATTGTTAAGGTTGCCTGTGCTGTTTTATGGCACTAAACTTATTTCAATCTTAGGTAAACCATTTATTTGCCGACCGTACATCTAGCGGTATGCCTCGTAATTGTTCAGTGCAACATTATGTTATAATTGCATTAGGTAGAACCGTGTTTCTCACAGTGGCATTAAATTTTTGTTGCGTGTGGTTGGTGCCCATTCTTTGACGTAAGCCAAACGACAGGTAAATCGCAGGAGGCACGGGGCGGCCGTGTGAACCATTTTTAATAATCTCGAATTAGGGCTCCCACGTGCCTTTAATTGTCTTACGCTCCCAAACAATTCGACCCCTCCACCTGGTTGTATCAGTTCTATTTTGAGTCCTGTCATATGAGGTGTAGGGAACTATTACTCTTTATCAGGGGTATCATGATGTGTGGCTACCGAGTTAAACGTCAGACCATAAGATTTATTAGTAGTAAATTACACGCTTTGATTTAAAGGTGAAAACTTTGGGGTGATGTTATGTCGACTAATGTTGATAATCATTATTGATATTGTCTGCCAGTAACGATTAGAGGGCATACATAGTTATGTACTCGTATATGTATCTATATTACAAGAGTTAAGTGATTTGGTCTAATATTAAATTTTATAAAGATTAATGTTCATATGATGACACGATATAATTTAGGCACATACTATAGACTTTCAGTATTTTTAATACACGATGGAAAATATTCAATTAAGAGCTTAAGTGAAAATACGAGCTGTGTGTATTTATGGGTAATTTACTTTCGAAATTAGTTATTTACCTATTCAGATATTCAGAAGTTATTCTATTATTAGTTCTGAGTATAATAACAGGCTAAAATAAAAAGGTCGACATCCAATTTATTCTTCGTTAAATATCAATTTAAACACAAACAAATTGGTATCTTAATACCGATATAATATTGGTGATTTGCATACATCTTCGTGTCGTTGAGTGGCGTACCCTCGCCCTATTAACATTTTGACTTCCAAAGGGCGAAGGGCCGATCTCAGACAGATAAAATGCGTAATATACATAAGTTCGTGACGTAGCACTCGTTCCCACACGAATAAGTGGTGTTATCAGCAACATCGAACGTTGCGTGCTGCGTATACGTTTATTGCTGCAATTTCAACTTTGAATTGACAACCCTGCGTGTTACACTATGTAGGTACAGAAGTCAAGACACTTCACAACAATTAATAGTACAGTGCAATTTTTATTTCGATAATAATTAACAAATTCTACCGGGCAGCTACCTAGTTCTTTTTACGTAGCATGTATACGAGTACCTACAGTTGCGATAACTTGCAACATAAAAATACTTAAATAAGCCTTTTGAAGTAACACTTTTTTGAATTCAAGGCCTTCGAACTCTAAGGTGATTTTGGACTTGAACTCCACGGCAGCCAGGGCCTTTAAGGCTGTCCCACAGAGTAAGAATGTTTTTACCCTCGCTCGACTGGTTTGCGTGAACGCAGTCGATGATGGCATACATTTCTGCCTGAAAAACGGTGGCATGTGCACCCAGGCTCGTGGTCCTCCTGGATTTCGTACTACCTCCGTAGACACCTGCACCTGAACGGCCTTCTTTTCTGGAGCCGTCAGTGTACCAAATCTGGTTGGCTTTCCTAAAGGGTTCAGGCATTTGCTTATCCCATTCGCTTTGGAGGCTTTCCTGAACCTCCCACCACTCCACCTGTTTATTCAGGGGGAGGCAAGGATAGCCATGTTCAGAGCGGTAGAGGTAGGCAGATCGAGTTGAAAATCCCAAACCATGAGGAAACTACATGGTAGCCTCATGGTAAATCCTGTAATGGCAATGCCACCTGATGCCATGCATGAAACTTTGGAGTTCAAGAAGAACTACAAAGTTACGATTCCTAACAGGGAAGAATGGGATAAGCAAATGCCTGAACCCTTTAGGAAAGCCAACCAGATTTGGTACATTTTTAATATTTCAGTGTTTTTGAAGTCGGTTTTTATTTTATGTAAAATATTTTTTTAAACTTTTTAGTGAATGAATTTTTTTTAGTGAAAGAAACCCTAATTAAATACCCTGACTTTGGTGACCTTGTGACCCCCCTAGGAGTATACTCTATCGAATACAAAAAGAAATTTGAAAAGCGGTCATCAATTGGCGGAGTAATCGCGTAACATACACACAAAACACGTTGCAAACACTTTAAAATTTGAGGGTTTTCCTCGATTTAATGGGATCCCATCATCAGATCCTGACTTTGGTGGCCATGGAACCACCCTTGGAGTGTACTCTATCGAATACGAAAAGAATTTTGAAAATCGGTCTACAACTGGCGGTGTAATCGCGTAACATACACACAAAAAAAATACGCATCGAATTGAGAACCTCCTTTTTTGAAGTCGGTTAAAAAGAGGACACAATTCTACTTTTGGAATTGAACAACTTTGCCCAAGGAACATGACATATTATGACTAAAAACGACAGAAATTTTTGCACTATACATACAAAATGATATTTTATTTTATTTTGCGTCTTAGGACATTATGTGTTTTGGGGAAAGATGTTCAGTTTCTAAGTAGAATTGTGTTCTGTTTTTTACAAGCTTTTATTACAGACACGGGACAGGTGAAAGTATCACCTGTCCCGTGTCTGTAATGAAATCTTGCAAGCTGAATTTTACCCACTTCCCGATTTCCGATCGAGCTGAAATTTGGCATGCATATGTATATCGCGTGACAAAGCAATAATAAAAGCTTGTTTTAAAAAAATACTATTAATTTATTTCGGGAGCGGTTGCATACATCCTGTTAGTACTTATATGATACTAGCTCCTCAGGGCCACACTCTCGTTGCTACCAGCACCCCGTTTTAGTAATGATAGACTATATTCTCATCCCTTTTCTCTACAACGTGTTCGGTACATTCCCAATCAAGCCGATAATTATACCCATGTTAACATAGTCATATAAAAGTTATGTCGTCATTGAAAATCCGAAATTGTAAAATCAATTTTGTAATCCTCCACATTTATAGTTGAGCCCGTGGAAAAATTGTATGGGGAGTTTGAAAATTAATTTTACAATATCGAATTTACAATGACGCATAAGTTTTATAACATGAATTGTTAACATGAGTAGGTTTCGGCTTGATAGGATACTTATGTACCAAACAGCTTGTAAAATAGACTCCATAAAAATTGAAGATTGTGAGTTTCACTGTGCATCACTGTCAATTTGGATTATTTATAATTTTTCTTGCAAAATTTAAACTAGTTACGATGACACCGAAAATCTTGTGGCCACAAGAAAATAAGATAAACACGCCTTACGATATTCCTATTATATTAATAAGAGTAGGTATGAGTAGCAGTAGTAATTATTTTTTATTTATTGTTATTATGTTTCAATTCTCCAAAATTTATATATGTAAAGTCTGTGATTGCAATTACCTGCTATCAGATGCGGAGGAGAGAGTACCAGTTCTCTGACAGACAGGTTAGTTCAAGCAACAGTCTCTCACAATTTTTATTTTGTCAAGTATTAAATTTTCAAACATTGAATTGAACATGTAAGATTATTCTTACCATTCATGTATTATTCTTATTGTTACTAATAAACTGTAAGTCGGTGGTGATATTATTTTCGAAAATAAATAAGTGCGAAAATGTAAAGCGTTATCTAAAATTATATATTTCAGTATATTAAATTAATTTTATTTCAAAATTAATTTTTGATAGCCAACGGCATCTCAACCATTTATAATGTGGTCGAATCCACAGTGTAGTACGAATCTATGTTACCTGTAGTTTTATTTTGTTGCCAAAAAGTACGAAATTGTATATGCGTGATCCGTCAAAACTATCATCCTAAATTAGACAGTGTATAGGGTTAAACATGAATATATTATTTATTCTTATGAATAAGAAACAACGTTTCATACGAGGCTGGGCACAATGAATTGAAGTTAGAACTGATTTCGATTCCACTGAAAAGTAACGCTGAATACCCAAACAGTTCGAGAGTTACTGAAGATATAATCATTTACTGTACCTTACCAGGTCATGTTCACTTACCTGAATTCGCTAGTCGACTGCTTGTAGGGCCGAACATTTGATATGGATCTGGGAACAAATCTTCGTATTAGTTATTTCATATTGTTATGTTATTTCACAGAAGTGTTTAAATTCAATATTATTAATTGAAGATGTAAATAAGAAATTTGAGTATTATCGTATTAGTGTCTTTTAACACTCAGTTAAATGATTTATGTCAAACTTTAAGTGATGTGTTAGTTAAATAGCTACAATTCAAATAACTGAGCAGCTGTACTGAGTAGTACAGTAAGTTCCCTACCAAGCTATACTGTTTGACCTTTGGACCGTTCTTATGTGGCTCGTAATAGCGGCGGTTTTTGTAGCGTAAATGTATAGCTTGAATGGGAGCTTACTGTACCACTAACCTATGTCGTAATAATATAGTACTAATCGTATTAACTTGCTATTCGATAACGACGATATGACGATAGCTGGCTGTCGAATAAAACGATATGACCCATCGAAAGCGATTTCGTGCTGACGATTCTCATACTTTAGTTCTCGTTAACTATACCATTACCATTACGATAGAGACCGCGCCAAACTTGTAGTTCTCTCTGAGGTTGTCTCACGCCTCTTTCTCACGCACATAAAATATACTAAGTTTATTCTTATCGCGCTAAAACTTATTTAGTGATGTGACATTCATCTTTCATTATAACGTATGTAGACAGACAATGTAATTTGACTTAATCATGCCTATACTGTGCAACGCGAATCGTGCTGAGTTCAGAGCGTACTAGAAGTTAGGCGCAATTAATACTATTTAGTTCGTACCATTGAATTTTAGTCCCTATAACGACCGCAGCGGTGGTTTTCATACAAAATAAAATAATTACGATTACCATAACCGAAACTAGTGGTTCGTGTTCGGGGTTCAACCTCCTTGCCTTACAGTCATAACTCAAGTAACATTCTATGCAACGTGAAAAACTACCGTCGTCTTAACCTTTAAGGGTTTTTCACGCCATTCCTACCTGTCGCCACTTTGTGGTCGTTGAGATGTAGGAAGGAAAATAGGATACCGCTTTATCTTGACGGTCAAATGCCGCAGATAGCTTAGACATCGTAAAAGATAACGGTTACCATAACAACCATGCAAACAACAATGGCTGACCAAAAAAATCAGATTCAGCGCATAGATTGCATTATAAGTAGCCGTGCGGGGAGCAGGTATCAAATTAACATAGATAAAGCAGCAGCATAGCATAGCTGGATTGTATGCACGTGGTATTTCGCAGCTGTACGCCTGTATGTGGTTATCGTTTCAATTAATGTAGATACGTTTGCTTAATAAGGTGCTTAATTTAGAAACCGAACAGTTTAGTTGTTCCAGGCCACATTTTCTGCACCTTGAAACACCTTGAACTTATTGTAAGATCATATTTTTCCCGAACTTTTCATTAGTTTTCGTGTTTGGACGACGAAACAAAACAGAATCTCTATTATGCTAAATAGAGTGACCTTTTTATCAGCCCTAAAAATTTAAGGGATGCTTCATGACACATGCTTTCAAACAAAAAATACAAATCCGTTAAAAATTTCAGAATAACAAACATAAATAAGCGGTTCCCTTCATTTTCCTGGGTACCCATCACCCGATCCTGGCTTTGGTGATAATGGGACCCATTGGGAACATGAACCCTTTCAAACAAAAATGAATTTTCCAAATCGGTTAATTGATGACGAAGTTACACATACAAACAAGACTACATAGTGTCGGTTTTGAGAAAATTCGTTTCTGTCTCTGAAACGTAATTTTTAAATGTTTTTAGGACAAACAATTTTATTATTCGGAATAACACAACATTATATAATACAACACTAGAATATATGACTTTATAATATTAAGAAATAGGGGATCTAATTATCATTGCACCCTATGTTATAACATAAAGTTTCAGGACTGAAGATAATTAGCATAAACAAAATTTCGAATATTCGAAAATTATCGTTACCGATGTTTATAGCAAAAATGTGTGATGGATGGCCACATTCCTCCGCCTCACCTCAGAAGGCAGCAAGCTCTGTTAAACGAAGTCATCAGAATTTCTAAAAGTCCAGAACTGCCAGCCTATCCTGAATTCAACCCTCCCAGACAACGCCTAAATTCCCGCCACCCGCCTTACAGAACGGCACAGGATCTAATGAAAAACAATTTCAACATCGAAGACAAATGGATAGACGAATGGAATTCCAACCTGCCTACGGCCTACAGCGACTACAATCCCAATGAAAAACCGAAAGGTTCCTCGGCCTCAAGACGGGAATGGTGCCAGCTTAATAGTCTTCGCACAGGGCACGATCAGGTATGGGTGGAGAAACTCACCGGAATGCGATTGCAGAGCACCTATACAATCTTACCACCATATAATTGGGGTGATGACTGAATTCAAATTTTCACGTCTCGTCATAAAATATTAAAATACCGTAGAAAAAGATGCAATCATGTGAAATTAGAATTAAAATCGGCTTAGAAATACGTGAGATACAAGCATTTTATACTGTTAATTTGAAAGCGATTAGACAGAGAGATCCGACAACAACAGTGACGTCATTGTTTAGTATGGCCATTAAACTTCGTATAAATTGCCGTTTTGCTAGAAAGAGATGGATAAATTTTTTTAATACCTTATATCTTGGTTGTTTTTATAGTTATTCGAAAACCGATTTTTTCTTTTTATTTATTATATGAATGAGCTTCTATTAAAGCAATAATTTTTTTCATTCATCTAGCCTATTAAGAGCGTCGGTGGCGCTGTGGTTTCGGCACTTGCCTTCCAATCGGGGGGTCGGGGTTCGAGACCCGCCATGTACCAATGTGTTTTTCGTTTCGAATTTCATATGTACATTTGTCTGACGCTCCTACGGTGAAGGAAAACATCGTGAGGCAACCTGCATACATCTGCGAAGAAATTCAATGATGTATGTGAAGTCGACCAATCCGCACTGGGCCAGCGTGGTTGACTAAGGCCTAATCACCCTAACATAGGGTAGGCTCGAACCCCTCGGTGGGGACGTATATGAGCTGTGATGATGATGATGGTCTAGCCTATTCACGAGTGCCCAAAGCGAATGTACCCTGGTGACCCTCTGGATTTAATAGCGTTTAGTTAAAACGCAGCCCAACGGGAGAAGAACTTGGATATAAATATGTAAAATAGTTAAAGCTGTCTGTCTGTATTGTAATTTCTTGCTTAAACTCTATGGGATCTTGTTATTAAAACACTTATTTCACTAGTTCCATTTAAATCTTTATTATATTTAAATTAAATCTGTAAAAACTGTAAATGACTCATGATGCCATACGAATAAATAAATAAGCATGATGACATTCGGACAAACAATTTTGGGAAACGAGAGAGAGTACCAACTACATTTTACGGTTTCCAGATGTTTTCCTATAATACGATAGGAAGGCATTGCTTATTGCCAAATTTCACGATTTTGATTATTTTATGAAATCGCAAATTTTGCGAATATATGCGACATAAAAGGTCATATCTTATGATCGCGTTGCCTTACAAGTTCGATTTTTTTTCGATATTTTCACAGCTGAAAGTAACCCTAGATCCGTGTATTTGATACAAATTTCAGCTTGATATCTCTATGTGTTCCTGAAACAAAGGGTCTTGACCATGTCTTGACAGACACACAGACGGACAGATGGACGAACAGATGTATTTCCATACAAAAATCGGCATTGTCCTTTAAAAAGTGGTGTGAAAATCAGGGGCCCTATTTCGTTCGTATGTCATCGAGCGCTCGTGGTGCGTCGTCTGTGCTCGATTTTTATTGATTTTAGTTTTATTTTCGATGAGAAACAATAGAACATTACGACGAAAATGAATATTATTTTAATTTTCGTTCATTAAAAATCGAACTCAGAAGACGTTCGACGAACACTCAACGCCTGACGAATGAATTCGTAAATAGAGCTCCTGACCCATTGCAAATTTTTTATTAGGAAAATCTATTCAACTCTCGATTCTGAACAAACTAAATTCATTTAAGGACAACGAAGTGATCCTAAGGACTCCGCTTTTTGCTTATGAGCTACGGGTTCCAAAAAAATATTAAACTGTCACCCTGACAAACTGTGAAAGTTACATCAATTCTGAAAAACTGAGAGCAACGCCACGGCCGTAAAAAAGCTATAACACAATTATTAAACTATAAAATCCGGTGCGTGCTGTTACCTACACTCACTCTTAGACATAAAAAAACCCGCATAATAATATCGCTCTTATGCAAATCAATGTAATAATTCCCTCGCTGCATTCAAATTGAAACAAAAGCGGCCCCTAACGGCGGTTCGCGCCTTTGTTAATTTAAAGTAGTAACAGTTAATGGCACTCGAGTTAGCTCCTGGACTATAAAACGGGGTGCTGTGACAAATTCGGGCCCCCAGATTTCCGTCTGGCCAGCATTCTTAAAATGCGTTTCTACATAAAGTATCGGTTTTGAATAAACTCAGCGTAATTAATGTTATAACCACAATATATAGAGAATTCTCTATATTGTGTTATAATTATCTTAATTATGTCTGTACTTACAAGGTTCGGCTGAACATCAAACAATTATAATAAACTAGCTTTCCGGTAGCAGCTTAGCCCGCGTTATTATTGTTTTCCCCTGGGAATTTATATTTTCCCGTGGGAAAAAATATTTTGTAGCCTATTTAAGCCCGCATAATAAATTTCATAGATTTTATATATTTCATAAAAATTTTCAACCCCTATTTTTTATTAGGGATGAATTCCAATAAACCATGAAACAAGAGTTGAATGAAATATTTTTAAGAGCATGAATCTCAAGTTTTATCAAAATCGTTGCTAATTTAAAGATTTTTCCATACAAATTTGCAACCCCTATTTCATACATTTAGGGTTCATTTTTTTTTAAATCCCTTCTTAGTGGACGCACACTAATTTTGCATTTTGAATTAAAACAACTGTCCAAATTTCACGTTTCTACCATTAGCGGTTACAGCTGTGCGTCTATAGATGGGAACATCTCCTTTTATATATATACTAGCTGTTGTCCATGACTTCGTCCGCGTAGTAATGAAGATATAAAGTATTGAAGTTTAATGATGTTTCATATTTCAGTTAATAGATTATATCTATCACACAAAGCAACTTTAATATATAGAATTGCGAAAGCGATTATATTCCCTTAAATCGGCCCTGTCGTAAAATCTGTTCCTACTTGACATTCTGAACTATCTATCTTGCTATCTCTCTTCCAGTTTTCAGGTACAAAAAGCCTAGGAATTCATATAAACTTGCGAGAGCCCTTTGTTCAGCCCTGTTACAAAATTCTTTCTTAGTGAACGTTTACTAAATATAAACTGACTCGCTGCCAAATTTAAAGTTTGTAGCACAATAAATTATGTACTTTCATATAAACTTGCGAGAGCCCTTAGATCTCCTTAATCCGGCCCTGTCGCAAAATTCGTTCTTTGCGAATTTAAAGTTTGTTACAAAAAATTAAGGACTTTCATACAAACTTGCGAGGGCGTCAGACCTCCTTAATCCGGCCCTGTCGCAAAATCCGTTCTTAGCGGTCATCTACTAACTATAAACTACCTCCCTGTGAAATTTCATCTTTGTACGTCAAGTGGTTTTCGAGATTTCTTTATGAGTGACCTTACGCTTTTATATAATTATATTGTATAAAGAGATGAATGTATCAATTATATAAGTAACGAAAAAGCGCACACGTGCAGCACCCTATTACGCCCGTGAATTAGCCCTAGAAAATTTATACGTGCTTTCCTAAATACTAATTGTAGATACACTTTATGTCAATTTTAAATTAAATATTTAAAATTGAGTGCTTTGATGTTTTACAAATTTATATTTTAAAATATGTAAGTTATTGTACGTATTTCAAGTGGGTCAAATTATGGGATAACAAAATTTTTAACAAGGTCAGTGAGTAACTTCTCTTTAAACCAAACTGTTGGTTAGGTCTGACTGAGTAACTAGCATGAATATTATTGCACGAGATAATGATATAAGTTTGGTAATGATATAAGTTTGTGCCATTTTGCCAACATTAAAATATATTCACGAAGAAATGAGATGGCGATACGAATGTGTTTCTCACGTGTTCAGATTGTGATGAGTTACATTATATTGTCAATTACGAAAACTTAGCAACTGACCAGTTTATTACTTATACACTTGACGAATATTTTTTGTGTATACCATTCATAGTATTTTTACAAGAATATCCGGACAGTAGGTTATGAATCTCGTAAGTTACCCTCTCTTGCCGAATCACACTCACTCAGCAACTACACGTTCTGAATCAGAAAATATTCACAATAAATGTTAAATCGAGGGTGGTGAAATGGCATCAGTTAGGGCGACGAGATCCAATCGAAGCGATTATGATAGATGGCTAAAAGGCGCGCCCGCCGCCAACGATTACCGATGACACGAGACCGGCGAATTGTTTTGCTCTTCAATTATATTATCGTTGTTCACGAGATTGTAACTTTCGTTGCGATGATTCGAAGGTTTTGTAAAAAAAAAAACAATTTTCTTAGGGTTTCGTACATTGGCGGATCCAGGGAGGGGCATGCCTCCTCCCTCCCAAGGACCAGGACTTCCGTGATTCCGATTCAATTTTCAGCGGCACAAGATGAGGTTACATTATTTTGTAAAAATTAAAGGTTTTAATTTTTTGGTTTGAACCCTAGCTCCGAGTAGGAACCTTGTCAGGATGCCCCCCCCCCCAAAAGGAAAAAAGAATCCCTTATAGGATCACTTCGTTGTGCGTCTGCCCCCCGGTCTGTCAAAAACCTTTTTATAGCGACATCAAACTGAAATACCAAAATAATATAACAGTGTACGGTTTCATTTAGCCGCGAAAAAATCACACTTGTAAGTCAACACGCTCAAAGGTTTGTTGCACATTTTCGCAAATTTTGCTATTTCACAAGGGGATCAAACCCTATAGGGTACTTACTACCCTTCTTCTCTTCTTTACTCCTCGGTCTTATAGCACATGTTAGGGGCAAAAACTGAAAACCTTAGACGTAACGTAGTACTATTATATCTTCTGTGACGTACGTTACTTATGTACATACTTAGATAAGTTTGTACTGAACCCTCGATGCGCGAGTCCAATTCGCACTTGGTCAGCTTTTTACTGAACACTGAAGATTTTACTTGTTTGAATTTTTGCTACCTATGTAGGTAAAGTGAACGTACTCATAACAATATCAAAACAACACAAACAATAACAATCTCATTTCATTATATGATCCTGATTGCATACAATAGTTTTGCATGTTGTTTGAGAATTTCACTACATCTACATATAAATGCAGGGGGGCTTTGACAAGTGGGAATCGTTTCATAGCGAAATGATAACTAAATTCGTCATCGTCTTTGAGATAACGAAAGCCAATGTAAGGATTAGCGATCGTTGTGTCGGATTATCCTTTCTGTAAGAAAACAACATATTGATGATCTAAGTACTCAAAACTGAGAAATGGAAAAATATATGACAAATTAATAATTTCATTTCATTTTAATAAACAATGAGATATTTTGTGTGTATATGAGAGTTATGAAAAAACAATTCGCTACTTCATCGATTCGTTGCAAATCAATTTGTCTATCTATGTCAGTCCTATAAATGTTATTCTTATCAAAGTTCGTTCGTTTTTGAATTGTCACTTTGTCTAGGCCCCCTGTAAATAAAATAAACCATTGCAATAAATTCAAACTAAGGTTTGACCAGATTTGTGATGTTTTTTCTCGGTTTCGTAATTTTAATCACGCATTGTTCATTTATAGACATCTAATTTCAAGAGTGGCATTTTATTCACAAAACAGGACTCAACAAGTAACTAAACAATTAAAAAATACAAGACACAACAACTAAAATACAACAACTAAAAAATACAAGACCTTACGAGTTTTTTCCCTGTTCTTCTCGAGAAGGCTCGCCCAATTTCCGAACAGGTGTAGAGTAAACTTTTTTTTTTCATTTGACTTGTATTTACACACATCTTAATAATGATTGGGGTGTGTGTACAGTCGACAAAGTTGTTGGTCTACCAATAGAGTTTTTTTGGTCAGCGATATTTGAAAAAGTAAAAGCGTTAAAACAGGTTTTAATATTATATAAAACAGAAGACTTTTAGGATTTTCATTTATGATTTAAATAATTGCTTTATATCTCTTACTGTTTGAAACAATGCTTCCCAAAAAAACTCTACTGGTAGACCGCGAACTTTGTCGACTTTACATACAAGGATTAAATAATTTAGTTAATTAGATTCTTGGTTGAAGATTTTTATGTTTTTTTTCACGTCAATAAGTGCCTGCAAAATCTTTATTCAATATAGACCATTGAATCAAGATTTTTGAGTTTGAGTTTGAATTCTCAACTTAAGCAAACACTTTATTTGTTCGAACTGATCCATTCAATCAGGTTGTATGTAATGTAAATTTTTTGTTGACTCTCATCATACAACCGTTAGTTTAGGGCGGCCTAATGTAACAAAAATCTGTATTTATTAATATGTCTTTGGTGAGTCTCTGAGGTATCAAAAATTTTGTTAAGTTCGTTGGCTTATGTAGAATGAAGGATATTTCAAAATGCCCACAGGATACTGAGAAATTCCCATCCAAAAAATAAGGATACTACTATATGTTCAGCTTTATGAAGGAACATATTTTCGGGTGAGGGCGGCCCAATCATTGAACCATTGCACACTTCGACCCACCATGGATGTTTTGTGCTTCCCCAAGCTTTAGTCCGTAAAGCCATCGCCACCTATTATCCAGTCTATGGTACCAATGAGCTCGACGACATCCTTCGGTGGTATGGCCCTGTAATCTTCCGGTTTTGGGTATCCAATTCCCATCAGGCTTAATCTCCTGCAATATAGGGCATCGCAGAGGCACAGCAAGTGCTCCATGCTTTCCTCTTTCTCCTTGCAGGCCCTCCAGATTTTGGAACTGGCGTGTCCCATTCTGGTTAGCATGATCCTAGTGCCGAAGTGTCCGGTTAGAGCACCCAACAGTAGGCGAATGTCGGATTTGCTTTAGCTCAGTGTAAATTTGAGCCAATTATCCATAGCCATGAAGAACTTGGCGTGTTTCATTCCTTTTTGAGTTGGCCCATTCTTCTTGGTGCCACGTTTACAGTTGAGTAGACTGTTTTTGAAGTGATCTCGACAAATGGTTCCAGTCCTACCAATTGTGTTTCCGATCCTTTTCTAGCCAGGTGGTCAGTCTTCTCGTTTCCGGCGAAACCATTGTGACCTGGTATCCAAACTAGACGTGCTATATTGGTTTTACCCAATTTGTTCAGTACTTCAACCGATTGCATTCATCACTAGTTTGGATTCCAATTAATGAACTTAATTCGCGGGCATCGCTAGTATTTCTATAAACATAGAGTCCAACCGACGCATGCACCAAGCGCTGCTCCCGAATGTGGTTGCCGACACCTGCGAACGCCATAAACGAAGTTATCCGTTTGATCCGTCAAATAGAATTGTCGAAACCTATTACGTTTTCCATTTGCGAACAAATTGGCGGGACGCCCGCTCTGTTTCTGGTTATTGGGCGATGATGTTGTTTCTCGAGTCTCGACTGATCAACGTTTATTCGGAGAATATTTTTGCTCGTATTTTTTTCGCGTAATTGTTTGTTGCTACCCGCGGATCTGGGCACATTTCCGCTTGGATTGGTTCGTTTTATAATCCCGTCATTTGATTTTCTGTATTTTTTTTTTGGTTTTGTTTAGACGATTAATTGGACAAATATACAGTAAGGGTCTGGCATGTTTTACTGTCACTATAATAAGCGTTTGAAGTGTTTTAATTTTAATAGAATTCTGGTAAACTCGAGTACAAAAGGATCGATACGAAAAAAGTTACAAAAATATGTACGATACACTAGCTGTGCCAGCAAACTACGTTTCGCCGTATCTTTTTTAACCGTTTTTGCAACATTTGTCATTGATGCTCAGACCTATTAGTCGTAGCGTGATGTTATAAAGCCTAAAGCCTTCCTCGATAAATGGACTATCCAACACAAAATAATTTTTCAATTTGAATCAGTAGTTTCTGAGATTAGCGCGTTCAAGCAAACAAACAAATAAACTCCTCAGCTTTATAATATTATATAAGTATGGATTGATTGACAGATTTTATTGACTTAACATTGAGGTAGAGTTGGTAGAGTATACATATTTTTGTAACTTTGACCGTATATATCTTTTTGTACTCGAGTGTACCAAATTATATTCATAATGCCTTATTTCGTCACAAAATTCGAAATAACCTACTACAGTAATGCATGATGTTACGATACATGAATTAAGTTAAGAGCAAAATGAGTTAAAACTGTTTATATTTAGTGATAGATCTCTACAAGGAGATTAAGCATGAGGATGTAATATGTCAGTATTCCAAATTACACGGATGTGCCATTTTGGTGTTAAATAAATCGTATAGAAGAAAATATCATGCTCCTACATGTTACATACAATTAAATTAGAAAAAAATTTTGGCACTCTGTCTTCTGTACTACTTTTCAACGGCTGTACTGTAAACAAAACAACCACATTTTCTGGTTTTTTCTTTAATGGTTCTGGTCAATTCTTTACAAGTAACCACAAATTTAAAAAAAAATGATTTAAAGTAAATTTTCATTTAAAGTGCAATAGCATCATTTTTTCAGTTAATTCACCACAACCATTGACCTGGGTCAATGCTTATAAGACAATAAAAACTATTAAGCCAGCACCAGCTAATGTAACGGTTATGACTACAGTTAGCGAAGACAACAAAGTCACATCATAATCGACATTTACCTAAAACGATCGATTATTGATCATCATCATTTATCCATCGCGTCATAATTGGCATACAAATTTGCTCTTTGACTCCGCACTGTACTATGGCAGTGATTTGGCCTTTGTGCGTCACGCATTCACTCCTTCGAGCCTCCACCCCAACTGGAGGGAGAGAAAATCAAAATTACACTTTGCACCAACGCATTTAGACACAATTCGCCACGTCACCGAGTCCTCACGCCCCACTGCTGATTTTGGATTTTGAGCTGCCGTTATAAGAGCGATTTCGTAGAAAAAAAACACGATCCACTAGCGCCCGTCACACGATAATGTGCTGTTTTACTCGCACGCAAGGTTTGATTTCCAATTCGCGTGCCGTAGATGCCATCGTCGTTAAGATTAGTGTTGGCAATCGACATGTAATTACTACAGAAAAGGTTAACATCGTGAGGTTCATTTGGCGGCGGCAATCAGAAGGGTTCGAGTGCTGGGCATTTGGTTCGCATTGATCCAGTTAACAACAAATACCGGAACGGTTCACTGAAGTAATGTTTCTGCGTGAAACTAAGAAAGCTTAGTTTGTTGTTACGCAGAGTATTTTGTGAACGCTACAATTTTAATCGCCTAGAAATTGAGACAATATGAACTATTATTGTCAATAATAAACCAAGGAATTATTTGGCAAAAGAAAACATATTTTAAATGCATTTATTGGATATTTAATTGAAAATTGTGTCTATCTTCGCAGAAGCTGAGACAATCAGAGATTCAGCCGACATAGTGAAGGTGTAGCTTGCTGTATATGGTTTGTATGTCCTTTTTATGTAATAAGGGTTAAAGTATGAAATCACCGTTTTGTTCCGAAAAACTCAAAAAAAAAAATCTAAGGTGAAACATATTACTTAAATGCGTGTATTTACCATAATAGTCTAAATATTTCTACCATCTAATTGGAATGTTATTTATAGGTTTGTGGTAGAACTCTTGTAGGCCTGCACTCAAAAAACTGTATGAAGGCGCATTTTGTATTGCTTTCTGGAAAAAAAAACAAATCACGGAAAATGGATGTCGCTTGGATCTAGTTCTGCGGAGTACGAATGTTACCAATATTTTCACAAATTGTATTCTAACTCTTAAAAATCCGAGCTGGTGTAATTATCCGATGGTGGAAACGTCATCAATATTTTCACAAATTGTATTCTAACTCTTAAAAATCCGAGCTGGTGTAATTATCCGATGGTGGAAACGTCATCAATATTTTCACAAATTGTATTCTAACTCTTAAAAATCCGAGCTGGTGTAATTATCCGATGGTGGAAACGTCATCAATATTTTCACAAATTGTATTCTAACTCTTAAAAATCCGAGCTGGTGTAATTATCCGATGGTGGAAACGTCATCAAATCGAGGGAAATGTTTGAAGATTTTAAAGAGAAATTATTATTGATGTTTTATTTTAACTTGTTTATGTAATTCCTATTATAGGTACTAAATGTAACAGATGCAGCGCGCTGATTAAAAGTTTTAAAAGTCACGGAGATTACGTCACAACATCATAAATAATTTTCTAAATTATAATATCTAAGTAATTTGTAGAAATGACTTGTAACATCTTTGGCCCAAAACGTTATGTGGCCAATAAGGAGTAGTTTTTGTTAGCTTTATAAAAGTGTACCTATCAATGCACACACGATTATTATTTATGTTGGTGTTAAATGAATTCATCAAGTGTTTTTACTATTTTAAACTATCTACCTATACTAGCTACAACATTATTTTATGATAAAAAACAATACAATAATTTATTGTAATATTTAATATTTGAAACTGCACTGCTCAAAGTATAATTTCTCGAAAAACCTTACTCTACTGTAATATGAACAATTTAATAACTTAACTTTGTACATGTATAGGAAGTGTTTACGGGTTCAGGATAGAGGATAATCTTTAAGTGACTTTATGAGAAGAGAAAGTTTCGGGGAGAATAATAATAAATTATATCCAAGTGTGCATTGCATCTTACCATTCTTATCAGAGGGTTGTAAAATGAGGTATTGTTTTTATAAAATTATTGTCCTGTCAACAAATATTTATTCTTATAGTGTGCGAATACTCATACAAAAAATTTTTTCGTCTATCTTTCAGTATCCTGAATATATGAGAGGAGCGGTCTCCCTACGTTCTGCCAACAAAACATTGCCGGTGTAAACATTGGCACCGATATATGAAATTTGTTGTGCCGCTACACAGACAAGAGCGTTTTCTTGACAGCTTGATGGAAACGCTGTTTGCTAAAAGGGATGTTCAGTTAAATTGGTCCTATGAATAAATACGACACTAAAAGAGCACTATGAAACCGCGTATGGTTTCAATAATATTTAAAGCGCGTAGTGGTTAAAGTAATAGTAATATGATTTTAAAGTGATATAAAATACATTCATTTAAATCGAAGAAAAGCATAATTTGCAGCCTTGTTGTTTTTTTTCTCTGCGGCAATTCATAGTAACTATGAGTAGATGGTGTCTACTGGAACTTACAAAAAAAATGTAGCAAATAATGTGCAATGAAAATTTTTATATGAAGCCTATTTGAATAGTTACTTTACCAAGGTTTAAAGTTACTACTAAAATGTCTTTAGGAATTAAAATTTTTAGATTTTCTCTTTTTGCCCATATTTACAAACTTTGATGCATGTAAATATAATATATTGATTAAAAGTATACGATTCCGCAAAACATAATTATGCTGTTGCTCTTAGCTTGGCGCGTTTCTTAAGGCTACTCACCGATCGCCAAGAAACTGTTTCCCGAAAAGAATTATGAGCTTGCAAACAATGCGATCCAGCAATACGGGGCCATAAAATAATAATAAAAGGATAATTAATCGATTTCAGTACATTACGTTCCCCTCCGGTAGCTCGTCCCCCATCGCCAATAAAGATACCCTGAGGGATTATTTTGACGTTTCTATTTGTTAAGACGTATGATTAGCCAGTAATAGTGCTACAATTTCATCGGTACGCAGCTCTTTCATTGCCGTGCGTATTATTTAATAGCAACGACTAGAGACTTCCATAAAAAGTCTCGGTAAACAAAAAAAAAACAATTTCCACTATAAATTTTAAAATATCAACTATTCGTAGTTTTGTGACGAGTGTTCTTGTTGAATGATTACGAGTATTATTTGAATTTGAATGAATATTTTTTTTGATACACGGTCAATTTTAACAAATAGTTAATGTAAGTGGTGTAGCACGGTTAGCTTATCTATCAAATTGCTTAAAATATGTCAAACTTTATACAATTTGTCACATAAGTTATCAATTTGTTAATTTTGACCATGTAAGTTATGTAACCCATGACCAATGACCACGTATCAAAGTTAATAATGGTAAAAGTTATATAAACCTGGCCTAGTTTTAGATAACTTTAACCATTAACCAATGTAATGGTAGCACGATTACAAAGTTAACAAACTGTCAACTTATTTGTCAAATCGTATAAAATTTGTCATAATATCTTTAAGCAATTTTAAAAATAAAGTAGCCGTAGCACGGTTACTTTTCTGTACAATACTATTTGATAAAAACTGACCCTTAGTTTAATTCACGAGGGACCCTACCTATCACTTGATCACGTGAAAATGTCTCGATTTAATTATTTGAGACCAAAATTATTGTCTAAAGATTTGCCTGTCAATTATTTATTTGAGAACCAAAATGATGGTCAAAGATGCTATTGTCGTAGGTTCTAATTTATTCAATGCTAACGAAATAAAAACATAATTATCATTTGACAGGTGACGACAGACCAATTAGTTGGCACGTCACCTGACTGACAGCACCGCTATAAAGCAATACCTTTTTGATCGTTCGGTCGAGCCCACCCGCCGACATTAAGACAATACGGTGAACAAACAGGGGGTGGAAAAACCGAACGCATGTTGTGGGGGGCCGGTGTTGGGCAGATGAGAAATCAGATGCAGTGGATTTTTTATGAAATACTATATTCTGTGGAGGTCTATGTAACCAATCATTTCTGGCAGTGACTTACATCTGATATGTATTAGGAACGCGGCAGATCTGTTTTAAATGGCGATAATCCGAAGACTAGATCTATACAAATAAATAAAATTGAAGTGTCTGTTTGTAATGTCAAAATAACAAGTTTTTACTAAATGGGTATGAATGTATATCGGGTACCAATAACAAAAACACAATTTATTTTTTTTGTCTGTCTGTCTGTTTGTTCCCGCTAATCTCCTGAACGGCTGGACCGATTTTGACGGGACTTTCACAAATAGATAGCTAATTATATAAGGTATAACATGGGCTACTTTTTATTAACTTCAACAAAAGTTACTATTCCACGCGGACGAAGTCGCGGGCACAGCTAGTTAATCAATAAAACAAAACATCTTTATCCAATGTCAAATTTTTATAAGCAAAGCCCTAAAATACTAAAGGCAATATAATACAAATCAGTAGTTTATGCAGCATTAAAGTCGGATAATTGACCATAAGGAGTCAGTAGAAAGGGGAGACGTAGGCTATTATTAGCTTTAATTAATTAATTGTCTGCGATTGGCTACTTGTTCTTTAAATAATTAAAGAAGTATTAAACAACTATGCCTCTGTTGAATTGTAATGTTTGAAATCGACAGAAAGTAGTAGTAGTATAATTTTACTTAATTTAAAAATGCGTTTAGCGTAATGCGTGTTTAAGTGAGTTTTGTGCAAATCGCCCCCTAGAATCGGATTTATAGAAAGAGAGAAAAATAATTTATTTTGGCCACACAGTAAATTAAAAATACACAAGAAATGAATAATGTGGTGCAAAAATTGCGCGAGGCCAAAAGAGGTCCGAGCCTCACCATATATGCTTCCGCTACAAACAAGTGCAGCGAAGGCGCTGGTATTCTGGCAGGACCATGTAAAGAAAGACCCACCCAAGAGATGTCAAACTACTTCATACTTCAAAATCTTTTAAATTAATAAATAATTAAAATAAAGATAACAGATCTGGCCGCATGGCTTATTCAGCCAGAGACTTATAAAATGGATTTATGAATCGCAGTTACCACCTGCCTGACTGACACGCTTTACTTAAGTTAAAACAATATTATTCAGTGGTGTTTGCGGAGCGGTCGCCGGGGCCGCCCGACGCATAGGCCCGAGCAAACAGAGGCACGGAAAAAATGCGGAAATGTTTTAAGGAACAGCGACACGCGACCGAGTCAAGTTCATGATTACTTTGCGCCTTTGTTTGGCGTTCGCTTGCACTATGAGTCTAGCTTTACTGTTTGACCTTTGTACTATTCTATTGACGCTAGTAATAGGGGTGGTTTTCGTAGTGCAAATGTAAAGCTTGACCTGGCGCTTTCTGTACCTACGCCATTTAAGACTAGCTTTCTACTCTGTGCTTCGCCAGAAAATATTCCCGTAGTGAAAAATATTCATTTCATACATTAGAATCATTGACCTATTTCTTCGCAGATGTATGCAGGTTGCCTCACGATGATTTCCTTCACCGTAGCAGCGTCAGACAAAAGTACATATGATATTCGAAATACGAAAAACACATTGGTACATGGCGGTCACGAACCTCGATTGGAAAGCGAGTGCCGAATCCACAGGGTATCAACGCTCCGGACTTAGGACTCCGGAATTAGGACATGTTATTTATAAATATAAGTAGATAGCATAGTTTCGTCTGCTCCGCCGTAGTCCCAGCGCTACGCAAGGATCACACAGGGTCGGGATGTAGCAAACACTAATCAACTACATATTTTTTATTACTCAAGCCACATAATATAGGACACTCTTCAATCATGATTAGTATTAACACATCATTATTGTGAAGAATAAAAAACTTCAATAAACCTAATTATATTATCATACTTATTATGAATTATGCCACTCTTGTGCATAAAAGATACACATGGCGTCAGGTGTCTGTAGTATTATTTTCTCGAAAGTCGAATCGAAATTATTTATTTGTAATATAAATAAAATTAGTGTACCAAGCGGTTGTTTTATTGTGACAACTGCTTGGTATTGAATCCACACAAAGAAATCCGGTGTGTATACTAAATGTATAAAGTGTAGTATCGTAGTTTACATCGAGATTTAGGCTGCAAGCCTAACATTTCATTATATTTGTACTTGAAATGCCCCAAGGCCCTGACCCGATCTACAAAGAGGGGTTGGGGATGGTCAATATCACTTGTAGATATTGCGCGACGAGGCCGCATTTGATTGCGTGAAAATTGAGAGGAGTTGACGTCGACTCTGTTTGACCGCACGTTCGGTAACGCGTCAAATCTGTCCCTGGAGACACAGCACGAGCCCCCAGCGACCCCGGCCACGCGGCCGACACGAGCGCAAACACCGCACTGTGCCAATATTATCTAATGAAATCGAGAAGTGACGCCTGTCATTGCTTGACAGGGTTGACACAGAAGTAGCGTCATAGAAACCGCAGCGCTGGCCTGGCTCCTTGCTCCCTTGCCGATTTGGCATTGATACCTTTGTTCGTTTGAAACTTATCGTGGGCTGTCCATTCATGACTGTTAGACGTTATCATTTTAAATTCTTAAATAAAAATACGTGAAATATTTAGTTGTTGCTTTTTATTATTCGATAGCACGAATTGCCGTAGCCATAAGCTACGTTATTTTTTTAGCTATAAGCTATGACATTATTTTTTTATCCACCATTCCATAAATTTTGAAATTAATTTGTAACTTCACGGTAAATGGAGATTTATCAGTAAAGTTATCAGTAAAATTAATTTATATTTTTTTATCTCTACTTGATCTTATAGCAAAATATCTGCTTCGTCGTTTTACGTTTTTCTTCTTGACTTGAGGGTTTTTTGGTATATTCGGGAAATCGTTTCTTTCAATCACACTTAAATAATCAGATAATTAATTGCTATTTAATTTTAAATTTTGCAATGGCTTGCACTTCAACACAAACTCTATTAAAATGGATTCAAATCGTAATAAGAGTCGCCGCGCCGTGTAAGTAATACAGGCACAGCAAAAAGCATACCTTAAATAGAACTTATCGCAATGAACTCGAGTATATTTACACTCGTGCTTAAATAGATCGAGGTCAAGGATTCCGTGACCATTACCCACTATGAAAAATTTTAAAGCTTTACACGACACGACTTCAAGATGCTTTAGTTTGTGTGCTCGGCGACCTAATGTTGAAGTAAAGGTGGTCAGGTCCAAGATGGGTCCGAAAATGTAAAACATCTTGAGATCCCTTGTGTTTCGAAAGGAACATTAAACAATGGGTCTTACGCGTAATCCCGCTATGGTGATGTTCGTTCAATTGCTGTGCAAGTAAAGGAATAGAGAGTGCACCACTGTGTTTTACGCAAACGCTTGTACGGTCGGCGAAGAAAATGGTGTACTAGTTTTAATAAAGCTTAACGAAATATCGTTAAGGTTACCTTGACAACTGTCATTATGGCATTGAAAAAGAAAGTCAACTGTGGTGTTTTATGACATGAAACTAAATTTCAGCCTTAGCGTAGTCTGCAGTGAGATTGGCTGCCGCGACCGAAAATCGGCCGGAGGATTGTGTATTTACGAGTTCATGACTGACTATTGCGAAAATAATAGACAAAATATCAGCCAATTCTATAATTGGCTAACTGAATGTAGTGGATAAAATAAACACAATAACGTCACTTTATTGTGTTTACTTTTTTCGTTCCGCTGTGTAAATAGAGTTCAGAAAGTCCGCGGAAGTCTTCTGGAGACCTTCTGAATAGTTAAATATAATTATTAAAATTTAATATGACTACTTTTTGACAAGTACCATATCAAATAGACTGTAACGGCCTTATTAATAAACATTGAATGGCGGCCCTGTGACCGACAAGTGAAAAATTCAAATTGAATACATAATAGTAAAGTCGCGAAGCTCGCACTTACCTACACCTTTAGTGAGAGCGCGCACGACCGACAATCGTTGATCGATTTCTTGACCGAATTTGTGCGGTGACGTATACATTTACTAATGTTCCATTTTTCACCTATAATCTGGTCGGTCGGGATACGCCGATATTTTTATGACCGACTTTTTGTAGTTCGTGTGCGTTGCAGCGTAGAACTCCATCCATACTTATATTATAAATGGGAAAGTGTAGTGGGAAAGTCTTTCACGGCAAAACGGAGCGACGAATTGACGCGATTTTTCAAGTGAAGATGTTTGAAGGGATAGAGAGTGACATAGGCTACTTTTTGTCTCTTTCTAACCCCCCACTTCCCTAAAATGGGGGGTGGAAGTTTGTATGGACTATTTGTGACTAACAAAAAAATCGTGCATCATTTTTTTTTTTGGAAATCTGTCCCCAACCCTCTTAAAAGGGGGTGAAATTTTATATGGGACTAAAAATCGGTACACAGACTCTTTGTTACCAAAGAAAAACACCTGCCTTATTTTTTTTTGGAAATCTTCCGTGTTACCCCGAATTTAACGTGAGCGAAGCTGCGGGCAAAAGCTAGTACTAATATTTTTCATTTCCCACCGTCAAGAAATCGGTCACCGATAGTCGGTCGCATGCGTTCGCGCTTAGCCTCATTCTGTCATCACAGTTTTGTCTTTCGAATGAAAAATGACAAAATACTGTGTAGTTTTTTCAGATGAGTGCGAGACCTTTATTACAAATAAAAATAAATAAATTACAAATATAAAGGAGACTCTACTTAAAATATAAGTAAACATAATAAGTAGATAATGGTAAGTAATAATATGTTCAGAATATAAAGATGCTGGAAGAATTCACAAGTCCATCTTTGCAGAACGAAAAATATATACGTATGTAGGTAGGTATATCTGATATTTTGTTTGTCCACAAACAAATCGGCAGCCCTGCTGCTGCCATTTGTGGTGAAGCATTTATTAAAGGCGCGAAGTGAAACTCAGTCTTGCTTAAAATCCTTTGTAGATGCGAACACAATCTCTGTGTGCCCCGAGGCGGCTCACTGGCGTTAACACAAACTTTTACTTAGGGTTTTAAAGCCCGAACAATACCGCCATGTACTGCCAATTTAGTCCTGCTTATTAGTCAGCAAGCGTTAATTCCCCTTATCGAAGCTGGTTCGCTTCGATCTTATTTAAATTATTGAACAATTGTGATTGTCTATTTTGCTCTTGAATAGTACAATTATTATTTAAATTAATTTAAAAGTGTTTTATGTCAAGGTCATTATATTGAATCTGAGCGAAATGAAGGATTCTGTCTGTAATTACCGAACGTAGTGAAGGGATTAAGATGTTAAGTTCCAACTCCTTACCTGCCTGGAACAGTTTTGTAAAAAAAACAAGGCTTTGATAGAAGATTTTTGTTAATATTTTGGCGTTCAAAATTTAAATGTCATTATTACCCAATGGAACTTCTATACAACTTTAGTTCCTTTTGGCTTTAATAGCTTACTTTAAATTGAGAATACTTGAAATAATATAATACGTGCTCCAGATGCAGGTTTATTGAAAAAATCCAGTTAAAGGAACAAATCCGCCATATAAACGCCAAATAATGATTAGATGTGGGGTGTTAAAAAAAGTTAGCCGCTCCCGGCTATTAGCTAAGCAGTCACGTAGACACGGAGTTGGGTAGCAAGACTTGAGCTTAATGAAAACCTCTTCATTAATTCTTTATTAGGGGAAACTACATAGATGCTATGTTGTATACGCATTTTATTCTTAAGTAAGTAAAATGACAAGTTAGTTATGAGTTTATGAGTAAAGGAATGGAAAACTTGCGAAAGTTTTTCAACTCCCCAGTGAGTCTCTGGCTGCACGCAGTTAAGGCGTGCAATTTAACTTTGCTTTAGATGGATTTTACAGTGCTTTGTCCGTTCAAACTGAAAACTCTGCAGGGACAATTTAGTCACAAAGGCTGGCTTGCATACAGAACAGAACTTTAAGTATAATAGAGTTAAAAACTCATTTCAGATAACTGGGTGGACAATAAGCTTTGTGAAGTGGAGTGAAGGAGGGAATTTTGGTTGCTTGATTATCCATGGCTGTTTCAGACAGCAGTGTATGAATAATTTTTTAACAAAAAATAATAAATAATATAGTGTGGCATTCATTCAAAGGTCAATTTCGGCTGCAACTTTCAAAACGCATGACAACAAACGATCATGTAAAATCTACGGCAGCATCTGTGCTCATAAAATTAATTTCCATTCGTGAAACCCGGTCCCATTTCACACAGAAAATTACACGTGTTGCCGGACCAAAATTATATCTGCCAAACGCGTAAAACATACACGCATAGCGTAAAATAAAGGAAAGATGTTCTTTTATTCGTGACAGCTTTCGTGAGCGCATAAATTCAGAGAACAGAAGAGGGTTGGGAATTCGGGATGGAATATAGCAAGCACAATGGAAGCGGGCGTAGGTCCCGGCTAACTGACCGTGCCGAACAAACATGGCGTGTTTGCCGACGGTCCCTCGGTAATGGCCAATGGACTCAGTTCGTTAGATGAGCGTCTTCGATGCAAAGTGTTTGCAGAGCGTGAAGCTGAAGCCGACTTGTTTGATTGCTGGATTGTACGTCCGACGACGCCGAAGGTGTTAGTATTTTGGAAACGTTTAACGATTGATTATCTACTTATACCAATCGCCTTATGTGGTTGTATGTTGTTATTTTTATTAAGTCCATATACATATATCACTGGGAAAGTGGTAAATAGTTTAATGTATTTTTAATTATAATAACGAAAGTTTAAAATTTTCTAACAGTTATCTAAATTAGGCCATGATTGAAACCTGACGTTGTCACTATCTACCTTTATAAACACAAATGAAACAACGTCATGCTTAGGTACGCCATGGCTTATTTTAGACATTTGAAGTCAGACCGAAAATGTTGAATAAAATAAATAATTGTTGCATTAAAATGATGCTTGAGGCTTGTAAAAACCCAATACATATATGAGAAGAGAACACCATGCTCACATCTAGCAGAAAAGCAAATGAGTAGCAATAAAAGTACCAGGCGAACTACCTTGACACCCCATACACTCTTCAGAGCGTACTTTGCAACCTGTTGTGGGAAATTGCTGGTGGAACTAGGGTGACTGCAGTAAGCCCACTGGCAACCCTCCGTTGCAAAACAGGCACAAGGTCGTTGAACAGCGGACCAAGCTCGTCCACGAAGATGTAATGAGCATGAAATAGAAATTTTTCTTACCTGGTTGACGCAAATGTGTGTGTGCGTCGAGTGTCGTTTTTGACATCGCTGATAACGAGTTGGTGCCATAGCCTGCAACAAAATAGAAACCATTAAAGTATTATATGATAAACTTTATTTTAATCGACTAAAAAGTTAACGCTTGAGTTAGACATAAAAACATCAACAATATTTTACTAGACATTATGTCTAACTTACCAAGCTATTTTGATTCCTACTAGTATTAAAAGCTTTATTTGATTTAAAATATAGGGAACATAATATTATTTTTAAATTATATTTAGTATTTAGGAGAATAGATCATAGCAGCCGATTCATTATGCCTCCATCAAAATTCTAATATGACAGCTCGCGGCACTCCCGATCAGTCCATAATCCTCTTACATCACGACCACCCCTCTTTGTTTGCAGCAAATTGTTTTATAATTAACACTACGGTGGCACTTCAGCCGTTCCATAGATAATATTGGCCATTTCTTGACGCCGCGGGCGGCAAATATTGCGCATTTTTATCTTCAAACTTGTTCACACGACCAAAGGACTGTTTTCGTGTATCACAACACTCGGATTAGATTCGCTTTGATGTCGGCAATAGGATTTCACGCGTAGTTAGGCGCAGGGCTACAATGTGAAAATTCTTTTGATTTTGGGTATATTTTTGATTTCATGTCTCACGCTCGAATGTCGGGGCGATTGGGATTTTATATCTATTGCGAATACAAAAGGAATACAGAGCGTCAGTGTTTTGTTTATCCGATGGATTGAGTTGTTCGGAACAAAAGATGCTATTGTGTGGGACGATGTTGAAGGTTGTAAGGTAAAGTGAAGGAATTTTGTGGCACCTAGTTAGGGATACTTTAACGTTTTAATTCTGGTTGATAGAAGTTACGTTATACTTTCGGGGGTATGTAATATGGTGGATGCAACAGAAGTGGATTTTAACAACGATCTCGTACACAGCGAAACTGTGATTAAATGCGGTGCCGATGATGAAAACGTTAAGGAAGTGTTAAATATTTGATTTAAGCAATTGGCATAGGTCACAGCAATCTCTTCCTATTTATTCCGTCCTTAGAAGATAGAGTCAGTAAAAGATGAGTATTTTAGTACAAATTGATAAATAATTTGTTGGATTCATCCTATTTGTAAACTAATCTAGTTTAGATGTTCTAATCTAGATTAAGCGCACGCTGTATGGTTCACAATAAAAGCTTTCAGAAGGTAAACAGTTTAGACTCACAAGTATAAGCATCCATAAATTAAATAATCTTGTCATTATTATTAAAAACCATGTTCAAGATTTGCCCTAGTTAGTTGTGTTAATATTAAAATACAAGACCTTTCGAGTTTCTTGTCTGTTCTTCTCGAGAAGGCTCTCCCAATTTCCGAACAGGTGTAGTCAACTTTTTTTTTTCATTTTACTTGTATTTGTATACATCTTAATAATGGTTGGGGCGTGTGTACATACAAGGATTAAATAATTAGTTAATTAGATTCTTGGTTGAAGATTTAAATTTTTTTTGTTAGACATCAATAAGTGCCTGTAAAGGTCTTATATTGAATAAAGATTTTTGAGTTAGAGTTTGATTAATATTTGTATGGTACCTAATTCAAATGCTTCATCGTAAATGGCATTTGTTGTGTGGTCTCTTTCTTGTTGTGTACTCAGTATCGAATGTATGTTATCTGTGAATATTTCTTTGGTTTGTGTTTTATTATAGACCAATTTCTCTTCTGCTGATTCTCGAGTATAAGGTTATAGAAAAAAAACAGAGGGTTTACCAATGATCTTGAAAAAATATGATTTAATAAGTTGAAATCAATACGGCTTTTGAAGAAAAAATCAGCCTAAGATGTGGTCTATCTAACATCTTATGTGCATTGTGTGTCCTCTCTTTGGACAATTTTTGACTGTGCTTGTCCAAATATTATTGTCCAGACTTAAAAACATGGGCATCAGAGAAGTTCTATCTGTGAATTTAAATCTAATTTAACAAAGAGATCTGAAAAGGTACAGATAAATGGGAAACTAAGTAATAGTGCTCATTTTCATTTTGGACTGCCACAAGGAAGTACACTAGGTCCAACATTGTATATGATTTATATTGACGAATTGTACAAGTTTAAATAAGAGGGTACTAATATTTGCGGATGATACTGTACATTTATTTACGCCCAATCTCGACAAGAAGTTAAAATCTTGCAGAGAGGGGTTTCTAAAAAGGTACAGGTTGGCTTAAGGATAGGAATCTTAACGCTACCAAAACTAAATACGTTTGTTTTGGCATATACATTCGGTTCCGATGAAGTAAGATTTCCAATTGCATGTACATTCATTCTCATCCGTGTCATAAGGTTCCACCATTGATTTACTACCAAACGTAGATAGAGCGCTTCATACAAAAACGCGCTTGAAATCTGTCACGTAATCGACTATATATTTGTACTCGCTGATATATACTTGAATATGCACGCCCAAATGAAAATTACCATAAAGAAAGTACCGTATTTATCGAATTCAACCTTATTCCGCAATATTACGGCAACTATTTTAAGTACAACCGTGGGAAGTTATATCATTTCATACCTGGCCACAGATCAAACGACGTTTTAGCAATTGCTACAAGAAAATATCAACTTTATGCTCTCAAACATAATGCTTGAAATTGCTTATCGTGTTGTCGCTCCAACGCATGAATGAGATAACACATCGTGATACGACGCCCGTGAGAGCGAGACGATTGTGATGTACTGACACTGACGCGAAGCGACATGTTTATGATTAAAATAATTGTTTTTGATTGGTTTTTACGTATAAATCGAATATTTGAATACATAATAAGATGTGTAATGAGTTTACTCACGCAAAATATAAAATCCCATCTTTTTTCTGCCGTTTCTGGCTATTGTTACCACAACTTTTGAATGCGCACTTCGGCATGTTTACGTGCCGACAGCTAATCACTCACTAGGAAAGGAACTGTACGAGTCGCGATTGAGCAGTTCTTCACCGGCCCACTTTTCGATTGTTCATGCGTTATCTACCTTTGGTAGTAAATCAATGGGTTCCACGCTTATTTCTTATATGAGATGGTAATCATTTGTCATCATGAGTAATGAGCGTTACAAATTTGAACCATTTAATTATAATTATCTGCTTAAGCTATGAGAGTGCAGATAATGTAATGATTTACAAGTACAGATCAGTGTGTGAAAGTATAATATGCACGTATTATGCACGGTATTAAAAATTCACATGGTAGAAAATAAAAGAACAGAACGCGCTTTTCAAAAATATTTCAATTCATTGTATTAAATTTAAATAGAGTCGTCTACGTGAAGATTTCACCTTTATTTTACATATTTTAACGCCACAACACATTTACGTACGTAAGTTTCTGCCGCAATACATTTACGTATTCTAAATCTATCTCCGCACGGAGTACGGACATTTAGGTAATATTCTTATTTTAAAACTTGTCCTAGCTTTCCGCCCCGCAGCTTCGCTCGCGTTATTTTCATGTTTCACGCGGGAATTGAATATTTTCCCGTAGTAAAAATATTCTGACTATAAAGCACAAGTCTCGTTGAGATACATTAAGCAGTTACGATATACTCAAATAAAAAACAAAATTTTAGCCCTATTTACACGTGTAGCGGAAGAGTTTTCTAATTATCATTTTAAGTGAATATACTTTCATACTATGAGGAATGCTTCAAAAATTACGGACTTTCAGACTTACCTACATGCGTACCGTCAACCCATATTTCATCTCCTTAGATGTAGAATTTTCACAAACGCTGAAATAGTCATATACTTATTTTGAATGAGTAGCCCTAAAATAAAGTTTCATGTTTCTAACATCAAAAATGACGGATTCCCATAAAGATTTTAGCCCCAATTTCAACCATTTGGGTGTAGAATTTTCTAAAATACTTCCTTTGTGGGTGCCTTACGCTTGATAATGATAAATCAATCAGTAAGTCAGTCAGTCAGTGAATCAGGTGGGTTATTGTCAAAGAAAAAATCTATCGCGTTCGCTTGCAATTTGACAGTCACAGTCCATCCCTTACTCCTTTATAAAAGGAAGTCAGCACAGAGTCTTATGTTCACGGCGCAATGGTTGTCAAATTATAAGTGATCGTGATAGATTTTTTCTTAAACAATAACCCACCTGGACATGTAATTTTATAAGTGTAGGAGGATATTGATTTTTGTTAAAATTATCACATCCTAATTGATATCAGTGTCAATCTCTCTGCCATGTTAATGTCTGCCAAATAATTTTGATTCAGAGTAGTGTTTTTATGAATATATATAAGAATTAATAAAAATAGAGATAAATTTCAAAAATACATATTTTATTTTTCATAGGATAAAAATTAATTGATGCAATGGATTGAGCTAAAAATATGATAATGATGCTTTTGAAAATAAAATATTATAAACCTTAATTAATTATTTTCTTATCCAATTCAAGATTCTGTCTGTCTACGAATCTCTTTGTTTATACTCGGTTGCAAAGTACCTAGTCCACTTCTGTTACTTTATGAATAATTCTTGATCAATTTTTATAAATTTCAATTAATTGGATCATAACTGAAATACTTGTTAGCAAAACCCGATATTGACTGGAGTATAAGTAACAAGTTATCTGTACAATAATTCGTTAAAAATTTAAAATAATAAAAATTCGAATAACGAATTTCCATTGATTCTAAATGCGATCTCAAGTAATTACTACAATTGACAGAAAAAAAATATTTTTTAATTAAGCTTTACGCAAGTTATTTTCTGTTTAATCGATAGGCGTATTTGGAATTTAAAAAATAGGAGCACTGCGTATGACAAAGGTACTCATAAGTACCAACAGAAGGGGCCCACACATAATCAGCTCGCTGAGCTACTAAATACTGAAGATCGCCTTTGATCGGGTCTAATGAAATGCCAAAGCTTATTTGTGCTGGTGACATTGTCACGCCTGCGGCGGTCAATTATGTGGTAGGGTTCATTTGAAATTATCCTATGTAGTTTTTAGGTTGGACACCTGTTACATGTTTGCTATACGCCGTGGTTTGTTTGTTTACTAAACAGGTGACAGATAGTGTGAATAATTGAAAAGTCAACAGCTCCACTCTCTCATTTAACCTACGGGTATTGTAAATTTTGCAGTGGAAAATGGATTCGAAAATCCTATCCTCTTCTGGTAGCCATACACGGTAGGGTGTACCTGACAGGTTTGCCTGCACAGTTACACGCGTCTGGTAAGCTTGAGCTGAGTAGAAGACATACACGTAGCGGTAAACCTGTACAAACTCTAAGTTGAAGCCATGGCCCCGGCATCATATATTGACGCTGTACCGCTAATTGGTATATTTTATTTATTTTGTCCTCACCGTCACACACGCTGAGTTTTGCCTGGACAGTTATACTACACAGGTATACCAACGGGCAAAACCGCCACACACGCTCAGTTTTGCCTGTACAGTTAAACTGCACAGGTATACCAACGGGCAAAAAATATCAAAATTCATATTTTATGGTTGCCTGAACAGGTGTGGCAACCTGCACAGTTGTGCAACATACACGCTCCGTTGTACTTGTACAGTTGAACTGTACAGGTAAACCTGTCAGGTATACCCTAGCGTGTAAGGCTACCTTAGAAAAAACCACACGCTTATTTTCCCGCAGTGGTTCCTCATGGGTTCCGCAGAAAAAATGTATGAAAATGACACTAGCCTGTGACAACCTCACGCTATTTTTTCCACAGCTAATGTCATCTCCATAGGTACATTTTTTCTGTGGAATGACTGCGGAAAAACTTCTGTGTGGTTTTGCCTAAGGGTCCTGTCAGTCGTTCGGCGTTATCGATGAGATCGGCTCGCGCGGTTGTTATCCATCGGTGTGGGTGTATCTTTAAAATGTCTGAATACTAATGATGCAGTGAGTAACACTAACAACATTGCGTGACAGTTGCCATTTTCAAAAAATATAAATGGTCTGTTCCCAGTAGTCTTACCAGTAGTACTACTGGGAATTTCCTTCCCAATAGACTTACTCATAATAAGACCTCACTAGTGTTATATTTAACGAAACCCTGAGCGATCTACTAATCACACATAAATATTATTTTACATATAAATATTAATGGCCAATAAACAGGGATGGCCATCGCGATCGACCGGTTGGCCACCCCTGCTGTATGACATATTGACGTCACGATGTTGTTATAAATATTTGACATTTGCTTATTTCTAATCGGCTTATTTCCGGAATTGCTGTTGATTTTGTTTACTAGCTGTCGCTTTTCTGTTCATTTAGACGAATAAAAATTAGGTCGATAAAATAATCTAAGTATTTAGTTGTTAGTATTGTTAATTGTATTGTCGGTTGCTAATATAGGATATAGGCCGGTAGTACTGTTCATCTTTTTGAAATACTCTAAGAAACATTCAGTAGTATGAGCCAAAAATATATGGATATAGGTTCAAGGTGTTTCGTACATTCCCTATCAAGTCGAAACCTACCCATGTTAACATCTAATATAGAAAAACATCGTGTCATAGTGTTTGTTATCGAACTTCTTTTTAGGTATATTTGGTAGATCTGAGTCGTAGGCTATTTTTATACCTCTAGGTGATAAGGGTGGCCCTCTGCAGATTTTTAGTTTTTGGATAAATATTTTATTTTTTTATAATTTGGCATCAAAAAATACTTATAAACCAAAATATACACTCTTCTACCACCGACCCCCATTATTTAATAGCAATATTAGTATTTTAATTTACAACTACACATGCGTAATAGGATTGCTAGATGCCAATTGAGGCACAAAAATGTTTGTCGGGTCAGCTAGTAGTCGTATAAAAGTTATGGTGTCACTGAAAATTCAAAATTGTAAAATTAATTTTATATTTTCGTATTTTTGACGTCATAAAATGACTTTGTTAACTTAAGTAAGTTTCGGCTTGATAGGGTATTCACCAAACACTGTTAAAGTATAGTTTGCACAAGCGTAAACAACACCACCATTATTAATAGTTACAATTGTAAAAAACGTTTTATTAACAGCAAATAGATTATCGTTTTATATCTATACATTCCAAGATATGATCTGCTAAAATTATTCAAGAAACCAAAATTTTAAATGCATGTTGGTTTTTGGAACATTTTAATATTATTTTATTGTTACTAGGCATTTCTCAGTAAGATAACTGAAGCAACATAATGTTTATTCCGAATTTCTTTTATTACATTAAAGTGTCGAATAAAATAATTTAAAAAATGTTGGATATTTTACAATATAATATTAATGAATTTTTATTTTTAAAATAAAACATACTTGCTATTGTGATCGCTCGTTTCAGTCTCCGACCAGACAAGACTGTCCCGTTTTGACGGCACTATCAACGGAAAGCGGATAGTGCTTTTACAAGGCGCGTGTATAATATGAATATCGAGTTACACATGATCGATGTCTCGACATGCTAGTGGAAAATATCGATAGAGGGGCAGCCAACTTATCATTTTATCGTCTTCAGAAAGTTTATTTATAACACAAATGCAAAAACAAAAATGAAAGCATTATGCACTTCTGCTCGTGACGATCAAGTAAAAATATGATAACATTGAGAATTACATAATTGGTCTACGGTCTGAAATGCTGTTATTTTGCGTATTGCTTTTATGTGGGATGTTGCCAAAAAACCTGGAAAAACAAAATAATATGGAAATAATAGTAGATTATGCACCGAGGGATTAAAACAGTGTCTAACGTCACGGGCGCCATATTGAACCCCGAGCGTAACGAGGGAGTTATGTAGAGTCCTAAATGAAGCGAGGGGTTCAAGTCGCCTAAGACGAAGACACTGCTTTATTCTAGAGGTGAATACTCTACTTTTCATATCATCTGCGAGACAATAAATACTCAGGGCTCTATAAGTCATTACTTTTATAACACCAATTACCGTCGTCTGTCGAAATAAATCTCAAATAGTCGAAATCAAATAGTCGCCTATTGAGTCCAAATAAAAAATAAAAAAACCAAAGCACCTGGACGTTTACTTACGTTTTTTAACTTTTTCAATAATACACTGAATAGACTTCTAAAAAGACTGTGTATACACGGTGTTTCATAATAACCAATAAATAATCAATTCCTTATCGAAAACTAATTATTAAAATGTGTTTACACGTAATGTCATTCAGCCCAAAATGTTCATGTATATCATAGTATAATCATCATGTCTACGATTTACATGGTTGAATGACATTACGGGTAAACACATTTTAATAATTAGTTTTCGATAAAGAATTGATTATTTATTGGTTATTATGAAACACCGTGTATATAAAAGGAGAAGTTCCCATCTATAGACGCATGCACAGCCGTAACCGCTAATGGTAGAAACGTGAAATTTGGACAGTTGTTTTAATTCAAAATGCGGATGCACACTAAGAAGGGATTAAAAAAAAATTAACCCTAAAGGGATGAAATAGGGCTTGCAAGTTTGTATGGATTTTTAAAAAAAATTGGCAATGACTTCCATAAAACTTGAGATTCATGCTCTTAAAAACATTTCATTGAACACGTGTTTCATGGTTTATTGGAATTTACCCCCTTAGGGTGCAAAATAGGGGTTGAAAGTTTCTATGGAAAATATTTAAAATTTGCTCCAGTTTCTATGAAATGTATTATTCGAACTCCTAAATATAAATGACAGTCTTCTATATAATAGGCTACAAAATTATTTTACGGGAAAATATAAAATTCCCACGGGAAAACAATAATAACGCGGGCGAAGCCGCGAGCGGAAAGCTAGTGATGTGATATAGTGAAATATAATATTTTTAATACATTTCATAACCTAGATTCTTGTACGTAACCGCGTATTATGTGAAACGAATGAATGAATATTTTAAATGCCAACATATTGTAATTCACAATAACGCTTCTCTGTCCACCCAACGCAACAAATACAGCTATCTCATTTTCACTTCACAGCACGCAAAACAATGGGGTGCTTACGGTTTCCTCTGACGCCTGAAATGGTATTTCCTCCATCCGCTGTCTCTCTCGTTCCCGGAGTTGAATCTCACGCGTTTGGGCTGAATGACATTACGGGTAAACACATTTTAATAATTAGTTTTCGATAAAGAATTGATTATTTATTGGTTATTATGAAACACCGTGTATATAAAAGGAGAAGTTCCCATCTATAGACGCATGCACAGCCGTAACCGCTAATGGTAGAAACGTGAAATTTGGACAGTTGTTTTAATTCAAAATGCGGATGCACACTAAGAAGGGATTAAAAAAAAATTAACCCTAAAGGGATGAAATAGGGCTTGCAAGTTTGTATGGATTTTTAAAAAAAATTGGCAATGACTTCCATAAAACTTGAGATTCATGCTCTTAAAAACATTTCATTGAACACGTGTTTCATGGTTTATTGGAATTTACCCCCTTAGGGTGCAAAATAGGGGTTGAAAGTTTCTATGGAAAATATTTAAAATTTGCTCCAGTTTCTATGAAATGTATTATTCGAACTCCTAAATATAAATGACAGTCTTCTATATAATAGGCTACAAAATTATTTTACGGGAAAATATAAAATTCCCACGGGAAAACAATAATAACGCGGGCGAAGCCGCGAGCGGAAAGCTAGTGATGTGATATAGTGAAATATAATATTTTTAATACATTTCATAACCTAGATTCTTGTACGTAACCGCGTATTATGTGAAACGAATGAATGAATATTTTAAATGCCAACATATTGTAATTCACAATAACGCTTCTCTGTCCACCCAACGCAACAAATACAGCTATCTCATTTTCACTTCACAGCACGCAAAACAATGGGGTGCTTACGGTTTCCTCTGACGCCTGAAATGGTATTTCCTCCATCCGCTGTCTCTCTCGTTCCCGGAGTTGAATCTCACGCGTGGGAGGAGCGCGGATGGTTACCACAAGTGGCACTTTTAGCTAATTTTCGTCACCGCCGAAGGCAGCTTTTAAATCTCACCGTCGGAGTGTGGTTTTTAAAATCTCGCAATATCACTTGACCGATTTTTATTATACGTTTTTATTGTACAGTGTTCGCGACATATACACGAGTTCAATTATTATCGTTTGCCCACATTTTTTTTAAATACAAGCTTATATTTACTTTAATGAAATCTTCCAAATTAGTTTTGACCCACTTCCCGGTTTCCGATTGAGCTGAAATTTTGCATGCATAATAATATGTTTATCGCGTAACAATGCACCACTATGATGACATGGAGCTGATCAGCTAATGCTGGAGCTGGAAGGTGGCCATATGAACTCCGCAATGAAACGAAACAACCCCATCGAATTTGGGCTCGTTTGATTTGTATTGACGAGTACTAAAAGCTTATATTTAAAAAAGATTTTGTAAAATGTAATATATAAAATTCTCGTGTCACAGTGTTTGTTACCAAACTCCACCGAAACGAGTTTACCGATCTTTATGAAATTGTTTGTGTATGTTCATTGGGTCTGAGATTAGGTCGTAAACTATTTTTATTATGGCGAAACGTAGTTCGCCGGCACAGCTAGTAATTTATATATTATTTCGGATACTCTTGCATATTTTTTTTATGGGATAGGGGGCAAGTGAGCAGACGTATCACCTGATGGTAAGTAATTACCGTCGCCCATGGACACCCGCACCCCCAGAGGAGTTACATGTGCGTTGCCGGCCTTTGAGGTGGCAATACGCTCTTTTTTTGAAAGTTTGAAGGTCGTATCGGTCCGGAAATACCGCAGGCGACAATTCGTTCCAAAGTTTGACTGTGCGAGGCAGGAAACTTCGAGAGAAACGCACAGTTGTGGACTGCCAACCATCTAAGTGATGGGCATGGATTTTTTGCCGCGTGGAACGATGGCGGAAAGAGGCGGCAGGTATAAGTCCGAACAATTCCTCGGAGCATTCTCCGTAATAGATACGATAGAAGATGAATAGCGAGGCGACATCTCTACGCAGCGCCAAGGTATCAAGCCGATTTGAAATTTCCTGCAGTCGACGATTCGAGTCGCTCTCCGTTGAATGCGGTCCAGTGGGAGAAGTTGGTGTTGGGGTGCCCCAGCCCAAAGATGAGAACAGTATTCCATATGAGGCCGAACCTGCGCCTTGTAAAGCTGAAGGCGGTGCGCCGGAGTGAAATACTGTCTCGATCTGTTGAGCACACCAAGCTTCTTAGAAGCTAATTTAGCTTTACCCTCTAAGTGGCCACGGAACTGGACTTCGCTCGATATGTCGACACCAAGGATCCCAATATTGGCTGAGGCAGTTAGGGGAATGCCCTGAAAGCGAGGAGATACGACAAATGGCATTTTCTTTGCGGTGAACGCGCAAACCTGTGTCTTTGAGGAGTTGAAATGGACTAAATTAAGACGACCCCAGTTAGAAACTTTCTCTAATGAAGTTTCGATTTCAGACACAAGTTTATTCCGGTACTCAATGACGTTTTCCCGAGAAGAGTTCGCACGGCCGTTATAGAAGGTGTCTTTCGTGCTGTCGTCTGCATAACAATGAATGCTGCTGATTTGCAGCATATCATTGATATGCAGAAGGAATAGTGTAGGTGAAAGCACACATCCTTGGGGGACACCAGCATTTACAGACAGTGGGTCTGAGCATTCACCATCAATCAAGACCTTAATGCTTCTGTCTGCTAGAAAACTAGTGACCCATCCACATAATTTCTCGGGAAGCCCATATGAAGGAAGTTTTGAGAGGAGCGCTTTGTGCCATACCCGATCGAAGGCCTTCGCGATGTCCAAACTTACTGCCAGTGCCTCCCCCTTCGCTTCAATTGCCTCTGCCCAATGATGTGTCAAGTAAACTAGAAGATCACCAGCAGAGCGACCCCTACGAAAGCCATATTGTTGGTTACTGAGCAGCTGGTGATCCTCTAGGTACCGGAGAAGCTGGCGGTTGATTAGTGATTTGAAGTGCTGAAGGCACAAATGCACTTTTAAATTACAAAGAACATTTCTTGTGTTGATTAAAGTGTGACTCTGACACGGAGAAACCAACTCACAGACAGCGATAAAGTTAATTTGTAACTAATCTAATACATAAAAAATTCGTGTCTTAGTGTTTTTATCAAACTCCTCGAAATTCTTGCGTATATTTGGTGGTAGGTCTGAGAATAGGTCGTAGGCTATTTTTGTACTCCTTAGGTGATAAGGGACTTAAAGCGTAACGTAGTTCGCGGGCACAGTTAGTATCACAAAATAAACTATTTGTCTTAATACGTTTAGCTTGAGACTTAACTATTCACGATCAATTCACTTCTGACAAGACTGAAGGTAGAAGGGGCTTAGAACGGTATACCGAAACATCCTTGAAGAGAAGTTCGCCAGAATTCTCCCATTACAAAGATGTTACAAAATTACAAAAGGTTCACTTTATTTGGCGATAAGTGACCATATAAACCTATTGATTCAAACATCATTAGGCGATTGACCAATGTAAGAAGCTTACAAAAATGTTTTCTTAACCTATTATTAAGTTTTACTACCTATGAGACCATAAATTTTAAAAACTACCAAAAGCTTGCTTTTGAAATAAAAAATCATTACGATCGAATAAATTTAAGGGAACTATAAACGTACTTAATCTACTTAAAGCTACATATCAGAATTAATGACGACTCTTTGAATCTCTTATTCAATTTATATTATCAAAATATTCCAAACTAATAAACGTGTTCGTTTTCTAATTAATCTGTTAGCGTGCCACCAAACAAATCTTGGTTAGTGAACATTTAGTTTCTAATGGAGGTTAGATATTTAAAGTTCGTTGCAGTGAATGCGAGGGCGGTAAAGTCGGGGGGGTCAGTGCTGAGGGCTGTATTCTACTGTTGGTCGATATAATGACGTAACAGCGTAATTACAAGCTTCAGAGAAAATAGCTTGCTTTCCCCACACACGTTTGATGTTAACTGAATATTAGAAATATAGTTCTTTGAACTGTTCCTTGCGGCATTCGGCTGAAATACAATTTTATCGAAATTACTAGATTGCTGTCGGACGGACCCAAATCTTTCTTTTTCCTTTTCTATTTACATGTACTTTTGTCTTTTTGAGAATCCGTCCATATGAGAATCTGTCCTTTTGAGAATCTGTCTTTTTGAGAATCTGTCCTTATGCGAACAAAGGACATTATTATACGAGTATTTCGTGTACGACTTTAGAAACAATTTCACCTTGTATGTTGCATATTTTTTTTTATGCCAGCGCATCGTAAATGTAACTTGTGTGTGTTTTAATCTTAGTCAAGACGGGTATTTATTTGTAAATAATATGTATATAACGATACCTATCTAAAATAAATAATATACAATTAACAATACATTTGATGATTTCTCTGTGTATTTTTAATATATAAAAATCATACTGTATACTCAAAATATATTACTAAGTGAGTGAAAAACATGAAACATTTTGTCGTCTCTGTTGCTTTGGACCTTTTTTTGTGTTAATGTTTTGCATTCACATAAGTAGATACCTATTGATCTTTCCAAAGTCTCGTTTGAAACTTACTACCTACTAACTTTTTCACGTCTGCAGGACTTCACAATTTTAGCAGATATTATCGAATGCGATTCTGTGTCGAGGGTTTTTATAATAGTGTCGATTATAATAGACGGTGGGGCGCGGCGGGTAAATCGTTCGTAACGATTGTCTGGGGACGCTCGGTCATGCCCCGACGCCGAGCTCCCCGGCCGGCTTGGGGCGGGCGGCGCGCCTGGGGCTGCCGAATCTCAGAGAGCAGATCTATTAACAACTAATTGACGCGATTCATATTGCGATCTGCACTGCGCTTCATAATTCCACAGGCGTTGTCACTATTTCTTCTTATATTAATTCAACCTTAGGCGTCAGCCGGTTTCGTATTTATCGAAATTAAAAAATTCAATGGAATACACATCTTTTGAAATTATAAGGATAAATCAGTCAGAACAAAATAGGCACTGGTTGTAGTAATTAGTTGTGCTTATGCAATCGGTATATTAAATTTATAATGTTTAATCGCGCACACGCAGCGTCTACTACGCTGCGTGTGCTGCTAATAATTAGCCGACTTATTTTGCCGTATGTGGTAGGTACGACAGGCGCATAACATTCGATGTGAATTCATTTAAATTTCGAATTCGCATTTCCGACGCCGAAGCGAGTAGCGAACAAATAAGTCACGAGTCGGGATAAGGCGACAATGGGAAGAAGCGAAGCGTAATGCGATAAAATAGCCCCCCGCCGCGCGATATCATCATAATATTGCATCACTTCGCGAAATATTGTAAACGTCAATCAAAGAATTAAGTGGTTATTGTTGCGCACGCGGCGAGCGCGTGCCGCGAGCGTGACGCGTTAGGGCACCTATTGTTTTGATTTTCTCCCGTGACTGGATCGCTACGCGGCGTAATTTTCAAATTTCCATGGTTATCTAAGTAAGAACTTCGCTTTGAAACACGTTCACATTTTCATTAACCAGCTGAACCTGGTCAAGAGCTTGTTGAGTTCAGTGAACGCATGTGTGTTGAGAGCAGTGAGTAACGCATTTTACTGGTTAGGTAACTCGAACGTATGTGTTCAACTTACCGGAATGAGAGTATGTACCGATGTCGCGGGTTTAGGTACCTCCATCCTCCCAATTTCCGCCGCAAAGTAGCAAAGTTTGGAGGTAAGAAATGCCAGTGAAATTACTCGATACCTTGACTTTACACTGTGGTTGTTGGGAGGTGCAGATTTGCTGCGAATCTCACAAGAGCCACCATGTACTTAGGTGACTGCTACCACTTACCATCAGGTGGGCAGTATGCTTGTTTACCAACTTAGGTAGTTGTATAAAAAAACTAATGATCATTTGTTGTCATGAAAACATATATCGAAATTAAGTGTAAGTTCATTGTATGCCGCACCTCGTCACAACTCATGGAAAATTCGAAATAAAACTGTAGTGTAATAGGTAGGTAGGTGTAGTATGGGTACCTATAGAACTTATATCCCCACCTTCACAACTCTTGCTCGGTAGATCAATTAACTCGATCGCTATTGCCTATTCATGGTAAGTTATTATACAGATTTTTTAATATTTCACATTATCAAAAGCAAAAGGATGTTTCCAACAAATATTGTTATAACAAACATGCAAAAATTTCTAATCACACTGAAAAAACGTAAGGGTTAAAAATAAATAAAATACTGTTGAAAATAACCCAGCATGTTTGTCAATATAACGCCTGCAAAGTTTGTAGCTAAAATCAAATATGTCAACTTTGTTATCATTACTCGATAAGTATTAACCGTTACAATTTGTTAATAACACTTCTTTATTGATAACATAGTAGCATTAATTAGTAACAACAAAGTAAAATCGACTGCATTTAGCCAATTTTACTAGGTTACTACAACCGGTTAACCCGGTAACTGCTGCAAAGTTACTCGGTTTTCTCAAACAACTTATTATGCTACTACAACCGATTCACTCGGTAACAGCTGCAAAGTTACTCGGTTTTCTCAAACTATTTATTGGGTTGCTACAACCGTTTTACTCGGTAACGGCTGCATAGTTACTCGGTTTTCTCAGCCAATTTGTTGAGTTACTACTAACGGTTCACTAGGTAACTGCTGCAAAGTTACTCGGTTTTCTCAAACAATTCATTGGATTGCTACAACCAGTTCACTCGGTAACTGCTGCAAAGCTACTCGGTTTTCTCAGCCAATTTGCTTGTATCCCACTAAAAAAATAAGATGAATCATTGAAGTCAAAATGCTCGTTCACGACAGCTTTAATTTCTTCATCATCCCCAAATTTTCTTCCCCGAAGGTCTATTTTCAAATTTTTCAAGAGAAAAAAGTCGCTAGGAGTTAGGCCTGGACTGTAGGATGGGTGATTCACTTCATCAAAGCCAGTTTCTCGAAGGGCTTGCCTTGCAATTCGCGCCGTATGGACTGGCGCATTGTCTTGCAAAAACAGAATTCCTTTCTTAATTTTCCCTCTTTTTTTTTTCCACAATAAGATTGCGTACTTTTTTTATAAGTGCTGCATAATACGCGGCGTTCATTATAGTTTTTTTTGGTAAATAGTCAATGAGTAAAATTCCTTCCGAATCCCAAAAAATAGTAGCCGTGAGTTTCGAAGTCGACTTTTCGATCTTATACTTCTTTGGCGGCTTCTCTCCCTTGTTTAGATTCTGGATCATATTGTCGAATCCACGTTTCATCCACGGTGACAATACGGTTACAAATTTCGTCCAAATTGTCATTGCACAAGTCGATAAACTCCATAGAAGTTTCAACTCGACCCTGTTTATCGAGCGGCGTGAGCATTTTTGGAACCCAACGTGCTCTAATTTTATTCATGTGCAAAGGATTACTGATGCACAACTCTTCTGCTATCTGCCACATTTTTATTCGACGGTCCTCCAGTACAATTTTTTTTACTTTGGCGATGTTCGATGTTTTCGTCTGTGACGGCGGTGCGGTGCGGGTGTTCTTTCAACTTGTCCAACGTTCAAAAATCTCGTTTGCCGTTTTCCCCTTTTTTACGAGAAATTTTATGACGGCACGATGTTCCAATTTCGTGTAATGCAGCGATGACTCAGATATGTTAATGTTTACAGATCTTCTTTCACAAAACACTAGTGACTAGCACGAGTGACTTTCTGGTTATGAGTGGGTGCGAGATCGATTTACCGTGGTTGTGTTGTTGTTTTAGCTGAGCAGAGCGGTTATTCCTCTTTTTGATTTCTCTAAAGGTTATTCCCAATTAGGTAACTCGGTTGTTACATAGTTCAGCAATAATGTAGTTTGCTATAACTTACCGATTATATTTACTCATTTAAAAGGAAATAAGTAACGTGACTCGAATTAATGAATTCATCTTATATATCAATAGATCAGTTGATGTCTTAAAATCAACCAAAAATTACTCGATTAAAATCAATAAACAATTAGGTTGGAATCAAATAAGTTCTACTCATCTATTATTAAATAAAAAAGTTTGTAAAAATCAACTAATTGAAATAACTTGTTTAAAAACAACAGCATACTTATTAAGTGTTGACAAAATCACTTAATAGTTTTGGATCATGTTTGAAAGTGTTAAAATTTACCAATTAAGGTATTTGTGAATAATTAATGTTTTATTTGTTATTAGACAAGAATATTTAGCAATACACACAGGTCTGCTTTATACCAAGTTCACTTAGAGATTTTTAGTTAAGTCTTAGTTAAAACCGAGCCAAAAAGGTACTCTGCTAAAATAATATTTTTTCAGTGCACGAAGGGGGAGATATAGTAGTAGAGATTCATACTTGACTATTCAATTGATCGGTAGAAGTAATTGAATTTGCTGGCTTATGAAGAAAAACAGTTTTACGAGTGTATTCATCAGCTGCGAATATTGCTCCGCAAACGAATCGATCATTTGACAAAAATATACTAAGACCGTTTGAAATACGATGATGAACGATGGAAAATGATAAAAGTATAAAAATTGGTTTTAATCAAGCAGAAATATTGTAGTCTTGTAAATGTTATAAATATTGGCAGATCCTAATAAAGAAACAAAATAATCCCCGTTAACAAAGTTTTTAGACTTCCGCGATTTGTACACATTTTAAATACAATTAACTCGGGTCTATTTCGCGGTAAACAATAGCTATATTGACTTGCTGTTTCCCGACGTTTCGGCCGAATTACATCAGGCCGTGGTCACGGGATGACTGCCGAGGCTCAGCGACGTCTTCGCAAAGCGCGGGTTTCACGACTACCCTCCGCTTGATCTTCAGAATTGTCATTTTTATTTTTATCAGCATCGTCGGTACCTCGACATACCACACTCACGACATCTACACACTGACGTTTTTTATAAGTACCGCACTGCCTAAATTTGCTAATAACAGGGTTCCAGGTAGTTGATAAACGGTATCCATCTTCCCGGTTGAAGTTTTTATGTTTTTTAATTTCAACCGCTTCTCGTGCTATTCTGGAATAATAGTGACGATCGGTGGAGAGGACCTGAGGTTTGTGCAGTTCTATCCAGTGGTTGGTTCCTGAATCCAGCAAATGTTCAGCAATGGCAGACTTACTCTTTTGTAGGTTTTTGACAGCTGCGATATGTTCCTTGACCCTTTCAGCTATTGTCCTTTTGGTCTGCCCGATGTAGGAACTACCACAACTGCAATCAACCTTGTATTGTTGAAATAGACCCGAGTTAATTGTATTTAAAATCCCCGTTAAGTATTAAAAGAGGATTTCTCGTAGAGGGGATTTCATCAAATGGTTATATCTCGTAATGGGAAGTTCGCACTAATAGGTCGCCCGGTTAGGTACTAATTATGAACACGAGACCAAATTTTCACTTAACAACCGTGTAATGATATAAAATGACCAAAAACTAAACTGAACAACGAATTGAAAGCGTATTGTGATATGCTGCATGCGTGGGTCGTGGATATCATATAACCCTACGCATCACAATGAAAAAATCCATAACGCGTTCAGGAGGACTAAACAAAGTACCAACTCATAAACTATAATGAGGTGAGAAAAAAAATTAAGGAAGATAATGATTCCACATCAGGCATACATTGACGATTGATATAGAATGTGTTATCTAACGCAGGTGAACGATTCTTTGGCTATAGGCCCTGAGCAGCAAGCTATCACGATAGACAGGCTGTACCTAACTTGTTCGCCCAAGTTTGTACTTTTCTTTCGCTCTCTCAATACTGAGGATCGTGGTCAGTTAACTTGAAGGATGCAACAATCTTCCGCCACCGTTTCCGGTCCACTGTCGCTCTGATCACTTGGTGAAATTTATTTGAAGAGGTGACTTCCTTCACGTTCAGGTCATCGAGTTGGCGATCGGTCCCGTGCTCGTTTGCCTTCGATATTGCCAACAGTGATCAATTTTTCTAGACTTTCGTTTCCTCTTCGCATTATGTGGTCGAAATAGGACAAGATGCGCTGTAGACAGATATTGGACAATCGATTTTTTTTTACTAATATCTGTGTAAGGAAAGATGCATTTGTGCGCTTTGCCGTCCAAGACGTTTCCAGCACCACATTTCGAATGCTATCTTTACCTATCCTTTGTCTTTCTCTTGCCTTAATAGCAGAATATTAGAAAATACCAGAATATTGGAGAAACTAAACTACCAGAATAATGGAGAAAACCAAAATACCAGAATATTGAAGATGTCAGCTATTTTTGTTATTCAAGCATTTTAGACATTGCAGAAAAGAATCGAATGAGAAATCAAATAAGAACTCGAATATTAAGAATAAGTAAGTACCCGTGTATTGGAAAGCTAGTTTCTTCATAATTTAGGGAACTCGAAATTTGTTACAATTATTGAATCAGCAACTTTTTAAAATAGTAATTAATATAATAAATTGTTTATTCATCATTAGATCAAACAATCGAGTGTCACTTATCAGGTTTATTGAATTCACAACACTCATGAGGATTTTCACGATTTTCAACGAAATTGACGGGTAAGTAGGTAAGTAAGTATAAGACTCGGTGCTCTTAAGAACACCACACTTTTTAAAAAGTCTTATAGATTCTTTTTGTATTTGTATAAGTTATATAAAATTACATACCCTGTGAACCCTGCGACGTGGCGTGTGAAGACCAAGTACTTTTGTAGGAAGCATCTGAAAAAAAGTTTTCAATGTCAATACGGAATATATTATTATTGGGTTTTCACACAATGTATTCCGTCTCGTCACGCCGCTCATATCAAGGTTCAATCTTGTTTGTATACATGCTCGTTTATCGAGAATATCAGTTATTTATGCCCATATTTCGAAGAAAGACAGTAGGATAGAATTATGCTCTTGATGTTTTTCATTTCTTCTCTTAATATGATGATGAATGATTTATTGGACAAAATGTATATTTAGCTTTCTTAGATTCTGTCTCTTTATTTTGACACTTGTGTACATAATAACTAAACAGTTTCCCTCTTTTTTTAATTCAGGAGTGTTTCGTGTATCATACGCCAGATAATATGTTCCAGGCGCAGTTTCTAAGTAAATAATTATATATTTACATATATTGAGTCCTTGGAAATGTTATACAATGCAGTGAAAACTATTCAATATAAGTAAGCTTATATATAAATTGAGATTTACATAGTTAATTCCTTCAAGCCTATATTTATGTAGGTAATATATTTTTATACTAAGTACAATTTTAATCAAATGAAAATGTATGTAATATTTTACTTTGTTAACCAGCCCCAGAAAAATAAACTTAACTTATGTTTTGCATTTTTTTAAATCCTACTGAAATTTTGGATCTTAATAATGGTCTTTTAAACTCTTATACTTGTAAATTCTAAGCATGTAGGTAGGTATATTCTCTAAGACTGTACTTACAGTACAAGACTTTGATATCATTCTTACGAGTGATTTTATTCCGAATAAATTTTAGTTGTAGCAGTTGTAACTTGTAACATTTGAGACAGAAGCTCTCAGTGTGATCCAAACTTTGTTTAGTATTGCTTATGTGCACATGTTTAAAGTAACGAAACAATTTTTAACTAGATTCAGCAATTAAATTTAGATAGTGTTACTTTTTAGAAACTGACTGTTATAATTAATCCTGCCAATTGTTACCATATTATGGTAACAATTGGCAGGATTAATACAGAATATCCTCTTCAGATTTTAGTCTGGTGGGTTCACATGCCGTTTGCTCATTTTTGAAAATAATGGAATGTTACCTTTGTAAAATTTGTGTCATCTATATTTAGGACAGTTTCCCTCTAACTACCGTCATATTTTTACCTACTCAGATTTAAAAGGAATAAGTAAGTAATTATTATACGAATTTATCCACAGACATAATTATTCACCATCTTCAATGAAGATTATTGTTTAAGTTGATAATGGTCACCAATATACGAGTATATTATATCTCATCATGTTTTGCTTGATATAAATCACTTGATGGAAAAAATGTGGTGACTTCTAACCCTGATCGTAGTACTATTATCTATTCTATGCCCCGATAATTTTTTGCCCCAAAACTAACTAAGCGGCCGACGCATAGTACCTTGAAAAAACTATAAAGATGAAATCCAAATGGAATAAAATGACTTTTTGAAATATGTTTCTCTAAAGATAATAAAAAAAATCACGTTCTCAAATATTTACTCCAAAAATCGATGTAATACATACAATATTGTAAATTTAATAGATCGCATGGCCACTACAATTCTAGTTTCCTGCCTTCAGAGTTTCTTGCCTTTTCTTCTCGAGAAGGCTCTCCCATTTTTCGGACAGGTGTAGAGTCTACTTTTTTTTCTCCTACTCGTATCTGCAGACATGTTGATTATATTCAGGATGTATGCACGTACAAGATTAAATAAATATATTTCCTTTAAATTAGAATATTTTGCTTTGTCTTGACGTCAATAAGTAAGTGCCTGCAAAGGCTTATGTTGAATAAAGATTTTTTAATTTGAATTACCTCAAGCTTTTAACTAGAATAACTCGCGAGATTGGGGCTCAAGCGAGATCCCGCGAGTTTATGAATAACAATACTGCGAGATCTCGCCAATTTCGAGATCTCGCGAGATTAGCAGTTTGGTGTGTTTTTTTGCAAATAATCACAATATTTGAATAAATTAGGAAAAAAATAATAAATATTATAAGTATTATAAGATAAACATTTATTTTGTTTTATATATTACGACAAATGTCGCTGTAAATTTTAAAATCTCCGCTGTTTGGTCGAATTAATAATCGTTTCAATATTAAGATGGGAATGTCAAAATGATAATAAATGATAAAACAGACAATAATTGTTAATAGTAGTAATGTAAATTATTAAAAAAAAACATTTTATCAAACGAATTTTCTTCAAAAGTACACCATGCATAGTGCTTCTCTGTTGCAATATTTGCTAGCGATACCTTAGGATGTGTAATGCCCGGTTTTTATATTCAAAAAACAATTCGTTTTTGCTACTTACAGTTAAATTTTGACATTTATTCTATGGAAAATATCTCATAATATAACTGTCTGTAGCACAAATGGATCGCTTTTTGAATATAGAAACCGAGCATAAGTTAATAACGAAAACAATTACAAATCACATTAAATAGTCTGTATATGTCGTAGGATGATTTGATAAATCGAGTTTTCGCGAAAATCGTAATTTTGTGAAAACCCGAATAATTAGACAATGGTGACGACATTTCACAATCTTACTGAAAAAATATAGGATTTTTGCGAAAACGCGAGATGCGTTAGTAACCTTAAACATCCTTTACACTGATTGGTTTGAAATTTGAATTTTGCTTGCTGGCAACTCTTATTCTGATTGGTTCCTAGTTTTACCTCTAGTTTTCGAGTATTATTATCTTTATCGGACATAACCTTAGGCGCAAGCCAGACAGAGACGGCGCGGCGCGCATCAGTCGCACCCGGTGGCGCACTCGCAGCGCGCCTTCAGCGCGCTGCAGGCGCGCCCGCGGGCGCGAACAGCGCTTGTATGCTACGGTGCGCCAGCGAGTGAGTACGTTGGTGCCATTAAAGAGTTTGATTTTGATCGAACAACATGTTATAATCATATAGTGGTGGGTGTTCTTTAATTATTTCGCAAAATTTAATGTTAAAATCAACATCGTCACGTAATTGACGCATTTTTTTTTTGCAAGAAACGTCTGATCCCCCGCATCACTCACTATAGACTGAGGCACGTACGTACGCGGCTGCGCGCCAGCAGTGCGACGGCCGGCGCGCCCGTCGTTGCAACCGTAGCGCGCCATCTGGAAGCTTGTCGAATGATCTTTCATACTAATTGTATGAAAACGGACGGGCACAAAACAGATAGAAGCGGTGCGCCGATGGCGCGCCACAGGTGCGCCGCGCTCGCGCCTTTTCTATCTGGCCCACGCCTTAAATACCACAATCATAAACAAAACAACGCGCGAACTACTTCGCGCGTTGTTTTTACATTTAAAATGTCAAGTTGTCAACCAATCAGAGAAGATGTTGTTTTGGGCACTCCATCTGGCCAATCCGAAGTCTTATTTATAATAGGCCAACGAATCTATTCGAAATCTTACTGAGGCGACTCGCGTTTTCGCAAAAATCCTATCTTTTTTCAGTAAGATTGAAAAATGTCGTCACCATTGTCTAATTATCCGAGTTTTCGCAAAATCCCTAGGTTTTTCGCGAAAATTCGATTTATCAAATCATCCTACGACATTTACATCGATACGTGCCCGGTGACCTGTAGGCCTAGAAAGTTATACATCGGGTTGATGAATATTAAAAATAAAAAGTAAAGTCCTGTAATTAAAGGACTAGGTACTTTTGTTTGATTTTTTATTTACAGACTTTGGAAGTCATCACATGTACACAATGAAATGGCGTGTAAAAAAATATTTAGTAGAAATGTCAAGTCTATCATTTCAAGTCTGTAATATTCCACTAAAAAAATTTAGTAAAATATACGTTTTTATTTTACTTGTTACTTATTTGAATATGCTCAACGAATTAAACTTCCAATTTAAGCATTATTGTTAACTTGCACAGTTTACATGTATCAGGTTTCGCGTTGCAAAAATACCTTTGAACACTGTGGCTGACTATTCACCCGCCACCCTAGAGGTGTCTTCCAAAGGGAACATTAAGGGATAAAGGCTCTCCAAACCCCTTAAATCTGCACGGTGTCATAATAAGGGGGCTGATTGCTCATTCCAACACATTTTGTCCCCCATTTGGACACTCGAGAAAGTGAGAAGTTCTTATGCGTTCACTTTGAAACGTCCTTCAAGAGAGTGGAAGCTGTTTCATATACATCGCGGTGTATTTCAGAATAAAAAAATCCACGATGTATGGTATGCTATTTCAGTATTTTGATCCGCAGCCATCGAGTAATAATTTTTTTTTATTTTTTCAGAATGTCTTGATTCCCATTTAAGTATGTTTAATAAATAATTTATGGATGTTACAAAAAAACTAAATCCAATCAAAAATAAAATAAAACGTGTTTATGAGTTTAAGTACATGGTTTTTCAGTTTGAATTGACGTTGAAGATAAAATAATAATTAACAAAGCAAAATTCTGGGTGCTGATGAAGTAATTACGCCAATTTATTTTATCAAATAATTTTGTACGAATGCGACAAGATCAAATCAGTGCGAAATGAGCGCTCATAAATTGCGCCTTATTTTTGATGCGTTAGCTTTTTTTTATGAATAAGAAAGTTTCATTGCTCTATGTAAAGTAGCGACGTTTATAAAAAAATCCATGTTATATTTTAAAATTATGTTTTTAAATATAGCGTTCCTTAACTTGCATAGTCCGACGGATAATGAAGTTACAAATAACAAATGTATGGGAATGATTAAAACTGTACAATATTAAATCAAGATGTTATTAGTAGGGATAAGTGGAAATGAAATTCCACCCATCCCATCCAGTGATGGCGTGCTAGGGAAAAGTGGAAAAATAAATCCCACCAGGAGGGACAGCTGGTAGGGACTAGTGGAATAGCCATTTAAAATAGTATTAACTGGACCGAGATCAGGTGCCGGACTATTTATGTTGCCTTCTAAGAGCCTCAGCACACTAGCTACTTTTGTCTGTTAGCAGCGGCGATCGGCGATTTAGTCCCTTTTTAGAAGCTAAATGCAGCGACCAAATGCTTCACACCGCACACTTAAAAACGCCAAAACCGGCGACCGATAATTTTTTGTACATTTTGGGATGAAGTACACAACATTTCATTTCATATCAATCCGGGAAATGGGTCAAATTTAACTTGCAAGATTTTACTACAGACACCGGGACAGGTGAAAGTAAATAAAAGCTTGTAATAATAATAATAATAATCGCATTATCTCGCTGCCGATGGACCCGCTAGATGTAGGTTTTTTATAATATTTATATTGTAAAAAAAATTATATTTAAGAAAGAAGGTAAATAAAGATCATATAATAATAAAAAGCATATGAAAAGAAATCATTTTGAATTTATCATTTGTAAACAATACTATTGGGTACCTACTATTGCAAATCAGCAAACTATCGATAGACAAATATCGATCGACATTCGACAACACTATAGCCGACCCGATCCAGCATCGGAGCAGTCGCTAAAACGCGCGACTCCGATGCGTCCGAACGCAGGCAGTCGCCAAATCGCGATGCAGCATCGAAAGAATCGCTAAAACGCGCGTTTCCGATGCTGCGACCGAACGCAGCTAGTCGCGAAAACGCGATGCAGCATCGATGCAGTCGCAAAATCACTGATCGCCGCTACTAAAATAGCGTGTGTGCTGAGGCTCTAAAACAATCGAAAAACGCACGCACCACGTAAACGTGATTTCTTTTCATGTCTGGCGTCACTCTTGACATTACATTACGTCAATTGTTCACTTCACTTGACTTGTTCCGGATTCGTCGTGTTCCTGATTCGACGTAGTTCTGACTTCATCGTATTCCATATTTACCGTATTCCAATTCATCGTAATACAGTCAATTTCATATTATTATTAATAAATGCGAAGCATGTTTGCGATAAATTTTAAGACCAAGTACAAGTGTCACTTTAATGAAACAATTACAATAATGGAACTGAAAATTCTCATTGGTAAATTTTAATTAAAAACGCTTAGCTTAAATTTTAATTAAATTAAAAACACAAAAATCTAAAATAAAATAAATCATTATAAAGCTTTATTTCTGTAGGAAATAAAGCTTTATAATGATTGTCTTTTTATAATGATCTTTTTTTAATAAATTAAGTAAGCACCTAAGTTTTTTATATCTAAATTTTAAAAAATAAAAGATGTACCTAAGCATTTTTAATTAAAATTTACCAATGAGAATTTTCAGTTCCATTATTGTAATTTTATTATCTAAAGACAGAAAACTACTAGCAAATTGCAATATAGACATGACATTGACAGCATCATAGAAAGGAATATCAGTTATCTATCAGTTGTCTATAGAGGTTCTTTATGTTTCTAAAGAGGTTTTATTACTTGAAAATCGTTGTTACTGCCAATCGTTGTGATTGTAATAACGACGAATCTGGAACACAACAAATCTGGAATACGACGTATCTGGAACCCGACGAATCCGGAACAAATTGTTCATTCACTTAACTTTTTTTTTGCATCTTCAAGTTTCAATTAAAATACACGTACTCATGGAACATGTTAATTAAATAAAATGGACAACATTCACTTAATATAAGCTTCTGGGATTTTTATATACAGCATACTTAATTAAACCTGTATGATTAGAAAATACTTACAAGTTTTATTATTTAAATTATCTATTTTTTGATAAAATTGCGTATATTTAATACGTAATATTGCGTAGATTAAAGATGTAAAGAATTATTTATTTGTTTATAAATTACCCGTCTTCACAAAAATACGAAAAATGCACGCGTCGAGATTATCACCAGATCAAAAATCACTTTAGATAATTCAATATCTGACGTAACATTGCAAGGTAAAGTGTTTCATTGCGCACACACAACACAAATATAAATACACCGTAAGTACATTTCAATAATAGATATGAAAATATATTCACCCGCAAACAGCATAGAGAAGTTGGTAAACGTGCCCGACCGACTCAAGTAGTCGGCGGAGCTTTTGATGTCGAGCATTGCGTCACGGTTTTTGGTACTGCATCACGGACATGGTCGGGACGTGCGTCTCGCGGGACGACGCCGGGACACTCCGGGCGCCTGGGCGGGCCCGCCCGGGACACGCCTAGCCCCGCCCCCGGCCCGTGCCCGGCTCGCGCCGACCCCTCACCAATCGCACAACACTCCGGCTAATCTTTATCTCAGAAAAATAAACAGGGCGGGCGCCAGATAATGACGAAGCGCGCGTAATCACGGCGCTTTGTGAATTGACGCCTCGATTTTTCGATATCGTGCCGATAGTGAGGCACCTTCTTCTGTGAGCAGCGGTTTTCATTAAACGACTATTGGCCGAACGCCTCGGGCCACTCGTTTGTCACAGCTTATTGTTTTTATTTTTTTTTTCATTCCGTCGTCCGTATTTCGGGACGCGGCACAATGAGGACGCGGGCGCGCTTTTGTGCGCTCCTTTTTATAAATTGCTGAGGCAGTCTGGCTTTTTCCTATTTTGACAATTGTCCATCTAATTGGCTGAATTTAGCTATATTGTGTGTCGAATGCCCGGTCCAATATTTTTCTGTCGGCGTCATAATCGAATCCTGGCTATGAATACCTAATTGATGAAATATTTTTTCCGCTTTTTGAGCCGGCGAGATACATATGTAGGTATTTTGTACGTCGTCATGATAATAAATGCAGTTTTCAACAGAAAGTACTCTTGTAGGTCACTACACAACAGGTATTTTTATCTTTGCAGAGTGAACCGAGGATTAGTTATGCTTTTGTATAATTGGAAAATTAGTTTAAATTTTTTGGAAAATGCTGTTATTGTTTTTATTTTTATTTCTTATGTTGGTTGGAAGCTCAAAAATGTCGGCATTAGATGTTTTTAATGTAGTTTGTATTCTTACATAACTTAACCAAAAAACAAACATAAGAAAATAAAAACGTGCTCTATAATAATATCAATATGCAATTATTAGTCTTTATCCTACTGTGTGTTTAGTGCGTGAAAGTACACTTAAATAACACTTTTATTAAAATTCATAAATTTCAAAGTACAAAGCACGTCTGCAACTCCAGTCATCTTTGTGGCGTGACGTAGTTGCGTTGCGATAATCTGATTTATGGCAACGGCGCGGACGCGGTCCCGTAGCGGTTGCGTGCCCGCCACTTGTCCTTACATAACCATATGACGCGCCGGACATAGGCCGGTGTTAATTCAACTTGACTCAGCGTGACGGCCGCGGCCGCCTGTAGGCCCAATTTGCTTTTGTCGATTCGAATTCAATATATCCGACGCCGTGGGAATTCGCAGCAATAAACCCTTTACCGCAGCGAACGCGCAACGGGTAGATTTGCGCAATATTTCTTCTTCTTCGCAGGGCAAAGAGATAAGTTATGATAGACATTGATGCAACGACTTGTAAGTCTCCGGTTTGATAATAGTAAGCGTGCTAAAATGTAAAAATAATGCTCGCAAGATAAGGATATCAATGCTCGCAGACCGAAATGAAGAACAAAGTAATTGAATTGAGGTAAATGTTCGTATTTACAAAAAGCTTAAGTAAAAAAAAACTTTCTTATTAATAACGCGTATCAACACAAATTTAATTCAAATATCTTTGATGATATTTTGAGAGCTTAAAGAATGAGTTTGGGTTTACAAAAGCACAGACAAAAGTAAAGTTTCTTACATCATGTCATTGTCAATGCTTGTAGTGCTACGTGCTACGACGTAACGCTACGCTAACGCTCAGTGCCACGAATTTCTCACTGCAAACAAGCACCTGTTTGCAGCGTACATACCAAGTACCATAAAAAATTTAATTATATTAAAAAGCCAAATATGACTTTCGACCCAAGTAGGTTGTCATCTCAGTCATCTAAACTGGCATAGACAGACAATCTGTGCTGTTTGCGCTTTGGTTTTTAAAAAAGGTTTGAAGGTACTTGAGTAATAGTTCTTTCACTTCCTTTTTAAGGATATATTTGTAACAAGATGTATTTACATAATAGTCCGGTAGTTATCGAAAAGCAGAACGATAACATCGTAGCGTTTGATGGGAATCCTTACAATTTCTAGAAGCTGTCCTATATTTCTTGATTAATAGCTGTAGCACCAAAACTTCATTTGATGTATTTTTTTGATTTGGTACCAAAAAATTAGTTATACGTTATTATAACCCTAAACTTTGACCTTTTTACCATCAACCCCAATTTTTAATAGCGATATTAGTATTTTTACTGGCGGAACGTAGTTCGCGGGAACAGCTAGTAATATTATGATAACAAAAGAAATATTAATCCAGATAACATTAAAATATCTTTTCCATCACAACAATTGTGATAGAGCCTCCCATACAGAAGAACGTACAAATGAGTATTTGATAGAAAGTTTGGTGACAAAATTACGGAAATTTCTCTTCTGATTTTTTTACTACAGTCGCCTATAATACATTTGTTTCCTGTGAGATTTGCAAAGCAACAACACTTACAAGGGCTCCATGTGCATTGCCAACTTGTGACTTGATAACAAAATTACAATACCAGTATTACTGGTCTTACCTTTCAAACCGCAACATAACAATGCAACATAACAATTACAATACCAGTATTACTGATCTTACCTTTCAAACCGCAACATAACAATGCAACATAACAATTACAATACCAGTATTACTGGTCTTACCTTTCAGACCGCAACATAACAATGCAATCTGCTGCTTGGTGGCAGAAATGGATAAGGTAGGGTCACTCGCAAAGATGACATTATAAATACATTGACATATATAATAGAGTGGCTTAATGATAATAATTTAAAAATAAATTTAACTAAGAAGAATATAATAAATTTTAATAACTTTAAAAACTCTCTTCCGAATATCGACATTATCGGACAACATATTCAGTGGTCTCCGAAGGCCGAATTCTTAGGTCTGGTTATAGACACGAAATTCTCCTGGAAAGACCAAATTGAAAAAGTAGTTGATAAAATAAATAGATTTGTGTTTGCTTTATACAGACTTACTAAAATAGCAAACAAACAGACGGCTATTACAGCCTATTTTGCATATATCGAATCTGTCCTTAGATATGGGCTTATAATATGGGGTAATGGTACAGATAATCATAGAGTATTTATTGCACAAAAAAGGTGCATTAGAGCCATCTGTAATTTAGCGCCAGATGTTTCATGTAAGCCTTTCTTCAATTCACTGAATATTTTAACATTTCCGTGCTTGTATATTTTTGAAATAGGTAAGTTTGTGAAACAGAACAGTCACCTCTATCAGATAGCAAAAGATACTACCAGCAGAAATTTGAGAAGCTTGGACAGGCTTATTTTAAATATAATTCCAAAAACTAGACGATTCAATAAGAATGGTTATGCAATGGCCATCAAAATCTATAATAAAATACCGGAAGCAATAAAGCTGCTACCCTTCAGCAGGTTTAAAATTGTTTTGAGGAAATGGCTAATTGAACAGAGTTTTCATTCAATTGAAGATTTTTTCAAACATAAGGCTTAACATGTGTATGTGGCTTAATATATTGAATATAATTGATGAACGATTGAAAATAAATAATACCTGACATAGAATTGCAATGAATCGTAGACATGTATAACTTTAATTGATAAAAATTGTACATAAAATAAAATATTGACATTTGCATGCTATAAACTAATAGCTAAATAGGCAGTAAGCTCGCTAACTTTAATTAACACCCACAAAATTGTAAAATGTAACCCAATTTACAGTAAATAAAGAATTTGAATTTGACTTGCTAAGTCTTCTTCTGGTAATAATTTACTAAATAAAAAATTTGTTTGTATTTTAGTACAAAAAAGATATTTTTGTGAATTCAAAATCTCTAGTCAGTGTTCGCGAAGTAAACAAGCTGAACGAAGCACTCTGGCAATGTTACGGTATTTGCAATCAACGCTATATTACGCCCGGCTAGAGAGGTCGATCTCTGGAGCACGCCGTAATAACGTTTCACGGAGTTATTAAAATCGAGCACGTCTCTATTGGATCGTACAATATCGGTATATTCGTCAGTTGGGCTTATCGATAAACGATGGAGGATAAAGTACCTACTCAGATTGTCGGAATATAAAACTCAGATGTTAGATGTTCATATTTTACGTTGATAATGTTATTCATTGTTTTATTATGCTTTAAGTTTTGTAAGATTATAAAAGAACTTACGGATTGATCGATGCCCAAAACCTATGCCTGCTTACAACTAGTTTTTAACAAACGATGAACCTAGCCTAAAATATGCCTAGTTTAGATAATCTATAGTGTTTTCTCGTTCCATCTTTTAAAAAAATGGCATAAGATAGAAAGCGAAAAAACATTAATTAACTAAGCCAGGTATAAAAAAACATTACTCATACGGGTCCCTATTTCTTTAATTTGGATAATTATTATTTGTCATCTTTTATCTATACAAAAATAAAATTGAAGTGTCTGTTTGTAATGTCAAAATAACAAGTTTTTACTAATTGGGTATGAATGTATATCGGGTACCAATAACAAAAACACAGTTTAAAAAAAAATTGTCTGTCTGTCTGTTTGTTCCCGCTAATCTCCGGAACGGCTGGACCGATTTTGACGGGACTTTCACTGATATATAGCTAATTATATAAGGTATAACATAGGCTACTTTTTATTAACTTCAATAAAAGTTACTATTTCACGCGGACGAAGCGCGGGCACAGCTAGTCTTATAGATAAAAAATAATCGCAAAATGTGTTGGTAAGCGCAAATCTCAGAAACTACTGGTTCGAATTGAGAAACTCGTTTACCATTAGAATGCTACATTGTCCCTGATGGTTATAGGCTATATTATAATTTTTACCGCGGGAAAATATTTCTTTCCTATGGGAAAATTCGATAACTACTGGGCCGATTTTAAAAATTCTTTCACCATTAGAAAGCTACATCCTTCGTGAGTAACATAGGCTATATTTCCCACGGGGAAAATATGACGGGAATACCACGGGAAAAATATGACGGGAATTCCATCGTAAGGCGAAACGAAGTTCGCGGGCACAGCTAGTTTATCTATAAAATCGAAATACCACTGACTGACATATCACGAAATTTTAGAAACTATAATACCTACAAACTTGAAATTTGGCAGGTAGGTTCCTTATAAGGTATAGACATCCGCTAAGAACGGATTTTACGAAACTCCATCCCTAAGGGGGTAAAACGGGGGCTGGAAATTTGTATGAAAGTCCAATATATGTTTTTGAAGTAAGATACTTAAAATTTAAAATGTATGCTCTATAGGTGATGTGGAGGTGTATTAATAACGTATCTTTAGAAATCAACCCCCTTTAGGGTGCAAAATAGGGGTTGAAAGTTTCTATGGAAAATAATTAAAATCTGTTCCAATTTCTATGACATTTGTTATTCGAGTTCTTAAATACATATAAATAACTGTATTCTATATTTTTTTCCTACGGGAAAATATAAAATTCCCACGGGAAAACTAAAGTCGTTTTAGTTACACTATTTATAACTCAAGAACGGCTGAACCGATTTGACTGAAAGTTGGTGGGGAGGTAGCTTAGAACCAGGAGACGGGCATAGGAGCTTTTATCGCAGAAATCACCCCTTAAGGTGGAGAAAAGAGGAGTGGAAGTTTTTATGGGGAATCAATAACCGCTGAACCGATTTAGATGAAATTTGGGAAGGAATGGAGATAGGGAAGAAGAAGAAGGGAATGTATAAAGGAAATCATTAAAAAAGGATTTCCACGCGGACGAAGTCGCGGGCAAAAGCTTGTATTTGTATAAAAGATGACTGACTGACTGACATATCAACGCACAGCCCAAACCACTGGGTCTAGAGATTCTAAATTTGGCGCGTAGGTTCCTTATGAGACGTAGAGGTGCACTAAGAAAGTATTTTTCAAAATTCACCCCCGAAGGGGTTAGAACGGTGCTCCAAAGTTTCTATGGGGAAACAAGATTTAATTAGACTATTTTAATTAAAATTTCACAGGAGAACCCCTATTGATAAATGAGTTAACAAGAGTTTCAGTTTTTTCAGAATTCACCCCCTAAAAGGTGGATATGGGGTGTCAAAGGTATCCTTTGTATGGTGTTTTTGGTCGCTGATTATGAAAATAACAATAAAATAAAATAACAACAAAAAACAACTACAACAATAAAAACATACCCTTTTTATCGGTCATAGTATTAAAATTGATATTATAAATAAATAATAAAAACTACACACATCTTTTACGGTGAAGGAAAACATCGTGAGGAAACCTGCACACACCTGTGAAGAAATAATTTCTTTACAGGTTGTGTGTGAAGTCGACCAACTCGCACTTGGCCAGCGTGGTTGACTAAGGCCTGATCGCCCTAGTTTAGGGTAGGCTCGAGCCCTTCGGTGGGGACGTATATGAGCTGTTGATGATGACACACTTCCCGGGTGTCAGGTGGAGATTGAATCCGCACCTTTCACGTACCGGGTGAATGTGCTAACCATTACACTACCGAGACCTTATTAAGCGTGTTGAATATGTGTGTCGGTTTTATAGTTGTTTGGGTCTGGTTGGGTTATTTTTTTTATTATTCTATGCTTATATCTGGACTTTAATTTCTAATTTTTACGGATATACACGGTTTAGTAGAACTTTTTAATGTATATTAAAAAAATATTGTTTAATATAATGACGTTATATAGAGTGAAATAAGTTACCCTGAAATTAACGCGAGCGAAACCGTGGGCAAAAGCTAGTAGTTGATATAAAAATCTAAATTAGAATGAAACATTTAGCCAAAATGCATGCACTAATTTAGTCCGCTCTACCATCAGTTAACAATCGAGCAAATATTTGGTTCATGCCAGTGGACTAGAAACTATGTTTGCCCAATTTGTATGTTTATTTTATCTTTTACGCTAATTTTTTTATATGTGACTTTGCATTTTTTTAATGAAAATTAAATTGAAAAAATGCAGGTAAGAGACTGCTTATTTCAAATGAAGTTTGATGCGAAAATCGTCGTTTAAATGAATTTCTAAAGAGCAGAGGGCACTGAAGACGTTAAATAATATTTTTAATTTTTTGTTATAGTAAAAGAAATATTTTTACACAGTATTTATGAATTATATTATTATTTGTACTCAATGAAGAATTTACTTTAACTAAGGTAGATACGAATTATAATTTATCATAAGCTATTTGTGAAAGCACATGATTGTTGTCTAACGTCCTGCTGCTTTCACCAAAGAAATAAATGTTTTCAATAAAATAATGATTTATATGGCCGTCATGAAACTGATTAAAAACTAATTTCACGAATCAATACAATCAATAGTAATGTATATTTTTAAATTTACTAAGGTTCCTTACGTCGGCTATAGGTTGTGACCAAACCCGCCTGTCATGTGTGTGATAACACCTTTAGTACCTCCATGTATGGAGGAGCCTACATAACGGCTGGGTGTGTGCGTGATGCCAGGTTGCATCGGTGTGAGTGGTAGCCATGATCGATGCGCGGCGCTGTTGCCGCCCCGCGCGCTTCCGGTTAGGAGAAGTTGCCAGCGCGCGTTAGGCGGGCGGTAAACTCTGTTTGTGGATTAAAGCCTTTTTGTTCCATCCATATCAGTCTATCTTGACTCGATTCGAGTTAGGCAATGGGGACCAGATTAGCTTTAGCTTGTATCTCCTTCATTCTCGCGACAGTGAAGTAGACGTGAAGTGGCGTTGATAGAAATGGCTTGTCGCGTCGCGTCACGAGTGTGTTCGCGTCTAAGCGGATTCAGTGAGTCCAATGCGACTTAACTGAACTGCGCTTCAAATGCACATTTCCATTTCCTTAAAGCAATCGCACGCGTTGCTCGTATTGAGTGGACATTTAGAGATTGCTGTCTACATTGCCTCTGGCAATACTTCTTTACAACTATGTGGATTCAGAATGTAAATTCTTTGAAAATCTGCTGAGATACACAAATATTAAGTATTAACAAACCATTTTGTGTTTTGTTTCTATATTTGCATTGTTTATGGAACACATTTGCATATGATAACAAACCAATTTTTGAAATCGGTCCCATTACATTAATTAGACAAAAAATCAACATTGGACACTGTATCGAGTGGAAGCAAAATATTTTAAACATATGTTAAACGCATACAAAACGTACGCACGAACGCATTTCAACGCATTATAATATTGATGTTTATTTATATATAACTAATTATATCTATTTATGTTCTAAACACATATACCATCGAAGAAAAAACAAACATGGAGCTCGTAAATAAACGGCTAGAGATTTTGTAAAACAGGTAAACAAACAAGGTAATTAACCATTACCCACGTTGTATCCGCAACGGGAATGGGGGAGAAAGTAGCAGCTTTTTCGTTACTGGATATAAAAGTGCGAATTGCTATGTATTGATTTCATTTTAAAATGATTTGTTTCAACATTTCCTGGGCGGTTAAGATGGGAATGAATGACCAGAAAATTTGAAAGTGGTTGCAGTCTTAAAACTCGATCCCCGCAAGATTTCAGTATGAATAAGAAGTTTGTCGTATCAGAAATTAAAATACACACCTAAGTCTAAAGAATATCAGGGAGAATCGAAAAGAAAAACAAAACAACCAATAAATTCGTAAAACAATTTTTCGAGGATTTGAGTCGTTTAAAAAAACTCGTAAGTAGGAGGTAAATAAATATCGAACATCGGCGTTATTGTCCGAAAGGTGACAACAGATTTAGTAACTCTTTGTTTCTGTAAATATTGTAGAGCCAACTAAGGTAGTTTATCACATTATTATTGACCAACTAAATTAACGGACGTCGGCTCCAATAAAAAATCCATGAAAAATGCGTCTGTATCAGTACACATGTTCAATTTATATTGTACTAGCTACTGCTCGCGACATCGTCTACATCCCCAGGGAACTCATCATTAACATTCGGGAGGAAAAGTAGCCTACCTTATTCCCAGAGCTTTAAGCTATTTATTTAAGCTATCCCAATACCAAATATCATTAATATTAGTTTAGTGGTTTCGACTTGAAAGCGTAACAAACAAACGAACTCACTTTCACATTTATAATATTAGTATATGATTGTGATTGACCGCCTCCATGGTCTAGTGGTTAAGTGCACCCGGTATTGATCTAGAGGTCTGGAATTCGATTCCCCATTGGGGTAGAAGTTTTTTGCTTGGTTTGGTTACAACAAGAGTGGTAAACCACTTTTTTTGCCACTTATAATATATACCGGTGTCCCAGTAGGACACAGAGCTAATAAAGCGCTGAAAGTAATTTTCAGTAGAGTGATAAGTACAGTCACGGAATTTAAATGATTAACAGGTTAAAGATTTTTTGATTTTGTCGTCATGATTTGTCATTTTAGCGAAGAGATGCCCACTGTTGGATATAGCCCTCTAGGGATCTCTAAACCGATCGATCTTGCATCTCCCGCATCCAGCGGTTTCCCAGATTGGCGGTTCACCTTGTGCCGCCACTCGAGAACCTTTCCGCCCCAACGGCCGTCAATCGTACGAGTTATGTCCTGCCCACTGCCACTTAAAGCTTGGAATTCTTTGAGCTATGCTGGTGACTCTAGTTATTTTATGGATTTTATAATTTGTGATGCGATCACATAGAGAAACCCCGCGCATAGCCCTCTCAATTGCCCTTTGAGTGACCTTGAGCCTTGTTAACAGAACGATTATAACCGACCACGTCTCAGTTCAGATGTTGTCTAAGACGACAGATTATGTTGTTTCAATCTACCATCTTACAATGGACAAAGTGCCAAACTAATAATAAATAATAAAAGGAAAACAACAAACTGTCAAAATTTTGACATTATAGTTCATATTTCGGTACGAATAAACACAAAAAATTGCCTAACTATTATACATTAAATACTTTGACTGCACTGTTTAGGTACAGTTGCGTCGCTGGATTTAATTATATCTGAAAGTTAGGATCTAAGCTACTTAGATGAAGAGAGTAACATAATTTGAAGTTTCAGTTTTTTTTTACTCATATTCTTATTGGAATCTTCAAACACAAGAAGAAAACAATACCTTAAGGCTCTACATTATCTTGGCAGCCTTGCCCATTGTGATCATTCAAGCTATACATAAATTTCATATTGTATCGCAGATAGGTATACTCATAGGCGTCTATGTATTTATGTATGTTCGTTCGAGCGATAACGGCACATAAGCGTAGCATAGCTCACGAGAGTTCTATGTTTGTTTACGTTTCGTCGGGGGCTTATCCGCACTTAATTTAAAATTAATACTGGCAGGCGGCGTACAGGAAATGAGTTTAGAGACAGGGGCGGGCTGGGCGGCGGCTGGGTAGGCTGGGGGAGGCCGGGGCGCAACCTCCGAATTAGCTAGAATCGTCGATATAATTCGATAACTGAAGCCTGCTTGCGAAAATGGTTGTTCCGTTTCGCATCGTCCGATCGTTACCCATTTGCCATGAATATTTTTCGAGACACGAATAACTGCCAGTTAGATTTTTGCGAAAGCGTATCTTGGAGTTTGAATCACTTGTTCTTGGAACGCGATCTCTTCATGACAAATGTGAACATATTATAAACATTTGAGGATAATGAGAAAATGTATCCCATGAGACGATAATTTTAAAAGGATGCTGCAAAGAAATACTATGAGACAGGGATTTTAATTGTTATTCTGAATTGTGAAAATCTGAACAAAAGTCTAAGTTTATAGTGCATATTGCCAAACGAGCACATTGTTTTGAACCGTTATGTTTACTTTTATTTTTAAAAAAAACGTCGCCCGACACTTGGATTGTTGTGGGTGCAGTTACAAACATAGAACATCACCTGCACATACGCCGGAGCCTGCCAGACAGGAACAAATTTCTGTAGGCTATTCAAAATATTTGTACCGTACGGGAATCAAACACGCGACCCGTTGTGCAGTAGGCTATCACTCGAACTCTACGCTAACCGTGTCGTCAAATGACTATGTTTACTAATATAACTATATAACTGGGCATATAAATAACGTGACAATCAAAGAAAACTTTAATTCCAACTACAAAGAATACTGCATTTATGATTTTTAATTAATTTTTTAAAGTTGTTAAATAAAGACTTATAGACAGAGCAACGATGATATTGAGCGTACATACAAAGGACATTGCTCTGCGTCCATATACATTGTTCGACCTAATACCACAAACTTTCTGCTAATACCAGCTTCGAAATCGAAGTATAAATCAAAGTGAATCAGTTTTTGAGGTTCGCCGAAGTAAGAATTTATACACAGGGTTTAATTATTAAGGATAAAAATTATTGCAATTAATCACAAAATTATAAGATAGCCGAAATCTCGACAGTTATAAATCAAGTCGTAAGCAGAACAAACTAAAAAGCTGAAGCGCAAGAGCCCGATATCTCATTTGCACCATATTGGCCTGCACCATCAATGGTGCAAACAGAACTACTTTGTCTCGTTTGCACCATTGATAATAATACAACTTTAATAGTAGGTAAGTAATTGAATTGAAATGAAAGTAGTCTTTTGACGTATATTAACGTGAAAAATGCATAGATTATGTAAAATCGAATAAAAGTAGATAAAGGACATTGTTCTGCGTTCATACATTGTTCGCCCCAATACCAATAGCAGTGAAAAAATGCTTTTCGTATAGTTAGATATTAGTAAATACTGTACGTCCACATCAATTAGTACGGACAAGCTTCGAAATCGAATTATATACCAAAAAATAAACCAGATTTTGAGGTTGGTTGAAGTAACACTTTATTTCGTTAGAGCAATACGCATAGTCCATAATACCTATATAATTATTAAAATGATAATTATTGCAATCAATCATAGAACGCTATTATAGCAACGTAGTAAAGAATAAGAAATCTCGAAATTATAAAGCAAGTCAAAAACACAACGAACTAACAAGCGACAGCGCGTGAGTAGTCAATTGACGTATGTTTTAAATTAATTTTCGTTGTAAATTGTGAAAGATGTTATGAAAAACATAATTTATACAAATAAATAAATATCCATACCTACATAAAATTGACTCAATTCTATTCAGTCGAGCAAAGGTAACAATAAGGCATTCGTATATTTTACTTCATTTGGTTTTGTTTCTGAAAGTACTTTTATATATTTTTGATTTGTCCGTGAAATACATATATTTGTTATGAGTGTTATAATTATAAAATATGCATATAATTATGACGTAAATTAAATCTTTGTTGGTCATGGGGTGATTTTCGACATTGTTCATTTGAAATCATCAACATCAATAGCTAGTATCGATACCTAATAACAAAGTATTTTCATAAAAAAATATTTTAAAGCTCCAGCTATGTAGTTACTTGATTGTTTTAGATGGTCCTAATAACCAGCTTGTTTTATATTTACAAATTGCGAAGGAAGTTATGTAAAACATAATTTATAGACATAAATAAATGTCTATACTTACTAACCTACATACAATCGAACCCAAATTATTGAATCGAGTAAAGGATTCTGACATTTTGAAAATGTGACCAACGGAAAACAAACAGTTTTTTTAACCGATTTGCAAAAAAGAAGGAGGTTCTTAAGAGGACTGTGCCAATTCATGGCTCGAGTATACACTTTCAAAAATGCAGTTTGTTACACACCACTTAGAGTTGAAAGTCCGAGGCCAGTGCCTACATTGCTTATTGAAATATTGTTTCGGGTGATAACTGTTTTACCTTCCTAAGTCCTTACGAAATTAGACACTTTTGGTCTCATTAGATTCAGTATTCAATTTAATTTAGTCAAAAACATGAAAATGAGGATGATATTGATTATTGTAAATTTCAACAGTACCTCCTAGCTTAAAAACAAAAAAAAAAGTTTATAAGTATGTTTATAAGTGATAATAAGAACTGTATATAATATGTGTAAATACATTGTGGTACCGTAGTTTAAATTAGTTAAATATGTTTTGTTAATGTAATGGAAATCAGTAATTGTAATTATTTTTTTAAATATTCTATGTTTGTGCTGTTGATTTCAGTAAATAAATAAAAGTAAAAATAATCGAGGTTTTTTAATCTAAAATATAGATATGCTAATAAATATTCTGAACTTCATTATAATATCTACAACATTTCCAAAAAATATGAAAATTGGACTATGTTAAGAGGGAAAAGCGTTATCTCTTTTTGTATGAAAATTTACAGCTTCACAATCCTCTTAATTTGATGGGTATGTTTTTTTGTGTGTGTATATTACGTGATTAATCCGCCAATAGTGGATCGATTTCAAAATCCCCTTTGAATTCGATAGAGTATACTCCTGGGGTGGTCCCATTGTCACCAAAGTCAGGTGAGATGATGCGACCTATGAAAATCGAGGGAAACCTTTAAATTTTATAGGTAGTCCAACGTGTTTCATGTTTGTTCCGAAGCGCACGGAAGAGTAAAATTCACGTAGTCGTGAATCGAACAAATGATGGAAGGAACCTTAATTTTTAGGAGTTCGAGGTTAGTTTTTTTAATACAATAGGCACGTAGTACCAAGTGAATCAGCTGGTATTAAATTCACTGGTATTAAATTATATATTTGTAGTATCCTGGTATTAAATTCACTAAGAAGATAATAATAAAAAAAAATAAAAATAAAATCCGATTTCAAAAGGACTGAAAAATTAAAAATAATATAAGAATAGAGGTACAGACAACATCATATTTCTATATTGAATTCGCTGCCAAACGATGATCTAGAAAGTCTTAAAATGTGGCACCGACTTCAATATAGAAATGTTATGATGTCTGTACCTATTCTTATAAAATTTTTAACTTTTCGGGGTTTTTGAAGTCAGTTTTTATTTTTTGTAAAGCTTTTATTTGAATGTTTCTTTTAAATATTTTTAACCGACTTCGGAAAAAGGAGGTTCTATGTTCGACTGTATCTATTTTCTTTTTTTTATGTATTACCGATTACTCCGCCATTTGTGGGCTGATTTCCATAATTCTTTTTGGAATCAAAAGAGTACACTCACACGGTGGTCTCGTTGTCACCATGTTATGATTTGATGATGGAATCACAGGCAAATCGAGGGAATCTCTTAAATTTCATAGCCATATCTAACGTGTTTTATGTTTTTTCTTCAGGTATTTACATCTGATAGTCATCATATTATGTTACTGGGCTGATGATGGAAGGTTTCTGGTAGATTGGGAGTTAGAGAATAATTTTTTCAGTACTGTTAAGAGCGAATGACGTTTTATTTTAAGTTATTCTGGTGTTTGCTTTGGCTCAAAGTTTAATACACAAAATAAAACTGACTTCAAAACACCAAAAAGTCATTAATAATATAAGAATACATACACCACACGACACGGTTAGCGCAGAGGTAGAGTGATCACCTACTGTGCAACGGGTCGCGGGTTCAATTCCCGTACGGGACAAATGTTTTGTATGACCTATAGAAATTTGTTCCGGTCTGGGCGATCACTCGACCTCAGCGCTAACCGTGTCGTCAATTTCCATGTTGTTGTTATTAAGCTATAAATAAATAAAAACTCTCTCTGGTGATTGGAATTTCGAACTTTTTTGACAATATCTGTATTCTGAATTCAAGTCACTTTTTGTCCCTGAGGGATAAAAAAGCCATTTTGGTCCCTGTTTACGAGGAACCATGAAACTCTTTTCAAATAGATGTGATAAAAAAATTGTTTAAAAATAGAGCAAACTTACGTTTTTAAAATATTTGTGACTCTACATTTCCTTAACAATAACTAAATAAGTTGAAATCGATACAAAAAAAAAATCGACGAAAAATTGTTTAAAGATAGAGCAAACTTGCGTTTTTAGGGTTCCGTAGCCAAATGGCAAAAACGGAACCCTTATAAATCTATAAGGGTTCGTCATGTCTGTCTGTCTGTCCGTCCGTATGTCACAGCCACTTTTTTCCGAAACTATAAGAACTATTTATTTATTCATTATGTACGTTTGTGTACAAAGGCGAACTTAATGCCTGGGGCATTATCTGCCAGTCAACCTTTGGACAATGCAGTGAATTCAGAGGTAGATGTACCAATTTTAAAGAAGTGAGCAACATCATCTAAATTAATACCTATAAAACATAAATGTATACCTATCAACATATAAATAAATATATGTTTCATATATAATATAACTATACTGTTGAAACTTGGTTAGTTGATGTATTCTGTGAACCGCATTAAGATTTTCACACAAAAATAGAAAGAAAGCAATAAACTTTGGGGGTTCCCCATACTTAGAACTAAAACTTAATTTTTTTTTCATCAAACCCATACGTGTGGGATATCTATGGATAGGTCTTCAAAAATGATATTGAGGTTTCTAATATAATTTTTTTCTAAACTGAATAGTTTGCGCGAGAGACACTTCCAAAGTGGTAAAATGTGTGTCCCCCCTGTAACTTCTAAAATAAGAGAATGATAAACCGAAAAAAATATATGATGTACATTACCATGCACACTTCCACCGATAATTGGTTTGAACGAGATCTAGTAAGTAGTTTTTTTAATACGTCATAAATCGTACGGAACCCTTCATGGGCGAGTCCGACTCGCACTTCGCCGGTTTTTTAAAATATTTGTGACTCTACATTTCCTTAACAATGGCCAAATAAGTTGAAAAATAAAAAAAATGATTAAAAATAGAGCAAACTTACACTTATTAATATTTGTGACTCTACATTTCCTTAACAATGGCTAAATAAGTTGAAAAATTAATAATTATTCAATACAAAAAAAAAAAAAAAAAAAAAATAACGAGCGTCGGTGGGAACGAGCGTCGGTGGCGCTGTGGACTCGGCACTTGCCTTCCAATCGGGAGGTTCGGGTTCGAGACCGCCATGTACCACTGTGTTTTTCGTTTTCGAATTTCATATGTACATTTGTCTGACGCTCCTACGGTGAAGGAAAACATCGTGAGGAAACCTGCATACATCTGCGAAGAGATTCAATGGTGTATGTGAAGTCGACCAATCCGCATTGGGCCAGCGTGGTTGACTAAGGCCTAATCACCCTAACATAGGGTAGGCTCGAGCCCCTCGGTGGGGACGTATATGAGCTGTGATGATGATGATGATGATGACAAAAAAAAATGACTCGGGCAGTATTTGAACCCAGGTCTTCAACATACCGTATAGACACTTTGATCAGCTGACTTCTTATAGAAACCAAAACAACGTTTACTATAACAGGCTCACTAAGAATTTTTTTTGGCCTCTGATTATAATTAGTTAGGATAGATTCGTTTAAATATAAGCTTTTTTTAGGCTGCCTTTACACTTGTAAGTTGATTCCTTAAAATTTATGTAAGAAACTTACGGCAGCAGTATTTAAAAATAGTAAGAAATTACTGTAATGGCGGCATAAGGCAATAATAAAATTTCTTAACATTGTCAAACAATGAGATTTTTCTTAATTTATTTCTATAAGCTGTTCAAAATAAAAAAGGTATGGGTATTATCTAATCTCATTTATAAATGATGATGATAAAATAATCATGTAATAATCAATAATCTCTCGATGATGTAATAATCAAGTACCTGGGTAAAAATAATTCCATTGAGACAGTGTGTACAAACTTTACCAAAACTTTTTGTTTAAAATTATTATTTAACATTATATTAAAATAGATTTCTCTAGAATCTAGAATATTAATTTTTGTTTAAGAGCGTCATATTCGCCAATAAACTGTACTCAGTTTGGCGATACTGCATGAATTCTGTAATGTGCTAAAAATGGTTGAGAATAAAAAAAAATGTAAAAACTAGCGAAAACATCATGGTTCAAAAGTTGACATAGAGACATTGCTTCATTTTGATCGATAATACTCGTATATTTCATATTTGGCTTTCGATTGAATTCTCTGGAGGCATATTTATTTTCGATGCATTAAACCATTTACGCAAAATACCACCGTTACACAAAACGAAAAAAAAAAACTCGAAAAAACTTACAAAAATTACCAACTATGTGCGCATAGCACCAACCTTTTCATAACCGACTGCCTTTCAACGCAAAAATCCATATTATTATACTCGTAGATCTTTGTGAAACACCACCTTTAAGGTGATCGCACGAGCCAACTTTCCGTACTCTTAATTTGCTAGTAAAACAAATAAAACTGATATCTTGTTATTTCACAAATTTCACTAGTTTCACTAAATTCTTTATTATATTATTAACTTATTGCAACCGGTTTCGAGACATCATCGTCAGGCAATAAAACTGAATTTATAACTACATAGACTAAAAAAACACAATAAAGTGAATTTGTTTACTGGAGATAGAATGTTGACGTATTTTCTATGGAGCTAATGTCAAATACCTATCGCTGGTTACCAAATACACAGATAGATTTTGTACCAAATACACAGATATTGAAACCGGACTTTAAAGAACTAGAAGCAAATTGTTTTCAAACAAAACTTTCTTCTAAAGGTGCGTTTAAGCAAACGAACAAAGAGCTCGAGCTAGAACAAGAGCATTTTTTCTTTATCTTTTAGTGTAAACGAAAGCTCGTTTTGAGCGTTTACATCAAAAGATCTATGAGCAAGAATGAGAACAAAGAAGTAGAATTATTACATAATAGATGTTTAGATCAGCCGAATTGATAGAACACAAGAACGCAGAAGTGACCGCTCCGAGGAGCGAGCGCATCCGAACAAGAACGCAAGAACGCTCTAAGCAACTGAGTGCCTAGTGCGAGGTTTATCGAGCTCTACTCGATCGTACGCATCGAACGCGTTAACGCGAATTTGTATGGAATTAGAGCAGCGCCATCTAGTAGCTGCTATGGAATGAGACAGCTTCATCTAGTCTCTAGTGACTACTACATAGATGGCACTGCTCTAATTTCATACAAATTCGCGTTTACGCGTTCGATGCGTGTGATCGAGTAAGGTTCGATAAAACTCGCACTCCGCACACTGTTCGCACGCTATAGAGCCGTTTACATCAAGCGAGCGAGCATTCCCAGAATATTACGTACAATCCTTAAGAACGCCGATAGAACAACGAAAGAATGCTCTTCATCTGTAAAGAGTATAATAGAGACTAAAGAGTATAATAGAGTGGTGATAGTATGAGCATTCGCTCGTCTGATGTAAATCGGCATTAAGAGGCTAACATCTGTACTGACACACGTAAGGTGCGACATAACTCATGAGATGGCCTATTATCCATTGAAATCGATATAATATGCAGTGATGACAATTTCCGCTATTGTTATTCGGGCGAAACGTTTCGCGAGGCTTGTTTGATTGAATTGTCACGGGCTACAATGACACCTCAGTGTGTACATGTTCAATACTCAAGTTAACATAAATTCAATTTAGACTAGCCTATTTAGGTATTTAGTGATTCTTGTCTTGGGTAGCTTTCACTTACTAACCAACCAATACCAACCAACTCACGGAGGGAGCAGTTCGTACACTAACATTGACACCACGTCTGGTAAAAGTAATAGATAGAGATATGAGGAAATGGGAAGAAACTATATTACACTACTAGTCGATTACAATTGCTACATCAGAAGCATGGCAATAGCTCTGAAGTATAGAATTATGAGGCAGTTAAAGAGTTGCAGGTTAATTTTTTAATGTTAATTTTATTAGCTTTGCTCAGAATCTCTAGACTGTTAATTTTATTAGCAATGAATATTATTTTATTATTAGAAAGTGAATGTTAATTTTATTAGCTTTGGAATTCGCTATATAATATAAAATTACTGACATTTACGAAAGATTTAATATTTTTTTTTAAATTTAAAGTTAATTCTTTTACAGTTATTTGAGGAAATAAATTGAAAAACAGTAAATATTTAATTGTCTACCATAAAGTATTACTAATTTGCCATTAGAAAATTTAAAGTCCATATAAAAAGACTGAGTAGGTAAAGGTTATTACAAATTCAATGATTATTTGAATGATGCCAATGCTTAGTGTTAATTTGTAGATATTATTCGTCATATTGCTAAGAATTGTTGTATAAAGTAGTATAACTATTTAAATAATAATATAAAAAATTTGGACGATCAAAAAGAGTTTGCTATCAAGTCATATTTGAATTAAGAATAGTTTGATTTTGTCAATCATGGAGCGAAAACTTAGCATATAGAGAATATGTTAGATGGGGCATATTCATTGTAGGTAAGGGTGGAGGCTTGGGGTCCGGACACTACCTCCATTAAAAATGAAAGTATACTTCATAGAATGAAGTTTTCCTTTAAGTAAAATGGTGCAAGTTCTGTATTAGTGTACTGTGTACACAAAAACTGTGTACTTTTACACAAACTGTGTACTTTTACACAAACTGTGTACTTTTACACTAGGCAAATGAACCCATCGAAAAGTTATGGCTAAGATATCGTTGGTATTGCCTAAAACTCATAAGGGTAGAAACAATGGATTAATGCAATAAATAAGTCGCAATAAGGGATCCAAAGGGAATATAACTTTGCCTCGAGGCGTTCCACAAAAGGATGAGGTTTTCTTTGAAAGACGCAGCTCACGGCAAAGTTTAATTACTTCAGATGGAGAGACAGCGATGTTTTAGACGAGCATGGCATTCCCTTTAAATATGACTAAAAATACAAAGATAAATATTAAGGGTTAACTTCAATTATTTTAAAGATATTATAATTTATAAATAAATTATTTGAATGACGTCGACTTAAAATAATGTCAAGTCGTTTATTTTTTGTACAGCTCTCGGTACCAAGTTGTCCAAATCTTATTTCGTCCAATGGCAAAAGATGGCAAAGGTTGTTTTTAGTCCAAGTTTAGTAAGGCCCAAGTGTCTTTCTGTCCAAATGTTATTTTGTCCAAGTTTAATTTTTTCATACATACCTATATTCAATCAACAAATTTCAAGGTGGACGAGATGAAACTTTGATTTATTTCAACTCGGACACAATAACATTTGGACACTAGGACCTAATTAAATTTGGATTGTTGAATCGGATCGCCAGTTACCCCTTCATTGTGTAACTTAAAATCTATCGTGATCGTTTTCAATGTTGATAATCACAGGACATCCATCACTGCTTTATAAAAGAAAGTCGGCGTAGAGTCTTGTGTTGACGGCGCAATGAATGTAAAGGAAAGAAAGAAAAAATAAGAAGAGGAGAATTTTATCTAATACTAGCTTTTCGCTCGCAGCTTCCCCGCGTTATTTTTGTTTTCCCGTGGGAATTTTATATTTTCCCGTAAAAAAAATATTTTATAGCCTGTTCGGTGATATAACAACTTACCTGTTAGCTGTCAGCTGTTATTAGGGTTCTTATTAAGTTAGGGTCTGTGTTATTAATTAGGGTTGACCTGGGAATCACATCTTAAGAACACCATCCAAAAGGCTTAAACCGCCTTAGGAATATACCAACGCTTAACGGGAACGAGATGGAGGTTAAACCCTAAAATCGCCCTATGGCTCTACATCGCCATTGTCAGGCCCTCAATAACCTACGCCTGCATGGTATGGGGTTCAAAAGCACTGCAAGTAACTGGTATAAAAAACTGACAGGCTTGCAGCGCACTGCGTACCTCATGGCAACTGGTGCTATTCAAATAACTCCAGCCATAGCCCTAAATGCACTTCTCAGCCTCCCACCTCTCAACCTCTATATTAAGAAAGAGATGAAGGCTGGCATCTACAGGACAAACGCTGTCATAGAATACTGGAAATCTCAAACAAAGAGGTCTTTACACCAAAAAGTGTTTGAATGTCCACCACTTCTAATGACATGAGATGTCTTGCTTCCAGAGTTCAGATTCTACAGGTTTTTTTTTCTGTAGAACTGACTAAAAGTGAGGACTGGGCGCAACGCCGTAATAGTGATCCCTCAGACGTTGGAAGCCTGGTGTGCTTCACCGATGACACCAAAATGGGCCTTAACGTCGGATGTGGCATATATGCTGCCAAGCCCAAGGTTAGCATAAGCGTAAACCTTGGTAAATATGCAATTTTTTCCAGGCGGAAGTTTATGCCATAATTGAATGTGTACAAGCCAACCGCCAGCGGAACTACGTTAACCAAAATATAGTAATATACTCGGACAGTCAGGCAGCTTTACTAGCACTAAACGGCAACGTTATAAAAACGAAGATAGTAAAAGACTGTGTGGAAAAACTAAATGATCTGAGGCAAATGGGTACCGGCTCATTCTGGAATCATCGGTAGCGAAAAAGCCGATAAGCTAGCAAGGTCTGAGGCCCAGGGGCTACAGTTTGGCCTAGAGGCTTTCTGTAGTATCTCAAAGAACCAGGCTATGCAACACTTAAAAACCCACCTCCTCCAAGAGGCAAAAACGGACTGGCAAAGAACGCCTGGGTTAACACATTCAAAAGCACTAATCGAACTAGGTATATTATTTTCGTAAGCGCACTCTAGCGCACTGACGAGCTATTGAAGTTCAATAGGGGCAACCTGAGCGTGATGATTAGAGCTCTGACTAGCCACAGCAAGCTGAACAGGCATCTCTTCAATATGAAACTAAAAGAAACTGATGCTTGCAGAATCTGTGAACAGGAGCGTGAAACACCAATGCACCTCCTGTGCTTTTGTAAACCTCTTATTTACAAAAGAAACCGACAACTCGGGAGACACATTCTCGATCCAGACGATAAAAAAACAATCCAAACTGGGAATATCATATAATTTTTAGACAGTGCCCAGCTAAAGGAGCACATGTAAGACCTAATAACTCTTACTTAGAGGCTAGGCACAAAAGATCTTTGTAGGTCGCAGTGACGCAAATAGCCCTGAAATAACGAATAATAATAAAAAATATTCGCATGTTTACATAATATATAATTTTAATTTAATTTCTATAATATGTATAATGTTTGCTAAGCGCGTTTGGTCGGAAAATTTTTACGCACCGCACCTATCTCTTTCTCTCGGTAAAAAGTGAACAAGATAAAAAGTTGTTACGAAAATTTAAAAACCGGCTTCAAAAACACATTAAGAATATATACAACATCACAGTTTAAATAACTACCTATATTATTTGTTGTTATATTTTTAAGTCATTCAACGTCACCGACTTTAATATAAATGTATGTTGTTGAATGTATTCTCATATTTTGAAGTCGTTTTTTTTGTAAATACATTTTTTTTCTCAATCTTTTTACTTTAGATAATACATTTATAATACATAATTTGAGCCAAGGCAAACACCAGAATAACTTAAAATAAAATGTCTTTCGCTCTAAACAGTATTGAAAGAATTATTCCCAAGCTTCTTATCTTCCAGAAACCTTACATCATCAGCTCAGTAACATGAGGTGATGACTACTAAACGCAAATACCTGAATATCTTAAGAAAAACATGAAACACGCTGGACGTGCCTATGAAATTTAAGTGTTTACCTACCTAGATTTGCTTATGATTCCATCATCAGATTAGAACATGGTGACAATGGGACCACCTCGAGAGTATATTCTTTCAATTACAAAAATAATTTAAAAAATCGGCCTACAAATAGCGGAGTAATCGGTGAACATACAAAAAAAAAATAGAGTCGAACATGGATTCTCCTCCTTTTTCGAAGTCGGTTTATAACTTTTGTTAGATGACCTTAATTTGTTTGCTCGAAACATACGTCACAGTGCCTATTATGCTAATTAAATTTAAACCTTTTCCATAAATATATACCATCTAAGATTGTGTAAACATAATTAGCTTATCAATATATTTATTGGTAACTATGCTTCTATGTAGTGTCTCCGACATTTTTTGATCGATGCTTCTGTGAGATTGTGTATCTCTAGTCCTTTAAAGGTGAATACACATTTGTCAGTATCGTACGCACCGCACGGCGCACGCACCGTACCCGCCGCATTAAGGAATTCGTTGTATGAAATAATATTTTTTTTTCATATTAGTTACTTTCCCGCTTTCCCTGGCGCTGAGTCTTTGTTGCCGACTTTAAAACACGTGAGTATTGAACTTGCAAAGTTAGCCCGGGGCCCCAGAGACCCCACGTCCACATGTTTTCCTTACATAGCATACTTAAATTTGGTTCATATTTTTTTCAATCAAAGTGGACAATATGAAATAATCAAAAAAATATAAGCCAAATTTTGATATTGCTTCTACTTTTATTTGATTTCTAAATAAAATGTTCAAATAATCAGCCGAGCATGTCTGATATCTGAGAATCTGCTTAGATGGAAAGTCTTGTGCTTAGAAGAACCTTCAATTGCAGATGAGATTACTGCCTATTTCATTCTGGTCTTCGATGAATGAGGATGATATTGCAGAGTATTTGATCTCCAAAGAAAACTTTGTTCAATTCCATGAAAGCGATAGCGAAAATATCGACAAAATAATTTTATTACGATTGCTTATGTTTAAATGGTGACATTTTTTATTTTTTTTACGCACGAGCTTACTTTGTTGATTAATTTGTTTATTAGAGTTTATCATTGCGGAAAAAGTAGTTTTTCTTATTTGATGAGATTTATTTCTATTATTATTTTCACATAATTGATGTCATGTCGCTAAAGACAGAAAATGTTACTTAAAGTTCCTTAATTCGTTATACTTAGTAAAGTTTAATAAAAAGTTCTTAAGTTTGTATTGGTTTAGTTTGATTTGAACCTATTTATTACGATTGAGACATAAATTTTATCTTATTATCTAAAAAAAGTGTGAATTGCAGTCACATGTGACATGGTTTTAAAATGCTTATCTACTTTTGAAGGCGACTGTACTGACTGACTGTACTAGGTGACTTTGCAGCAGGAGCCAAATTTTGTATACTTGTTCAGACAAGCATAGTGAACAGCTTTTACTATGGGACCAATCTTGAAATCGCGAAAAAAATCAGCTGTTCCATACAAATGTTCATTGACCACTGAACCTAATTGTATGCAACAGTATATCTGTATATCTAAACATACACATTTTCGCATTACGAGTGTACTAGAATTGACTGAGTGCTTAATTAATCTTTAAGTAAAAGTCCTTAAGTACCTTGTGAAAATAAAAAAAATGATCATGATTGAGTCCAAGGTAAGATACATACGAGGGCGGGTCAAAAAGTTCGCGGAATGAGGGGCATGGAGGGGGGAAAGGTGACTTTTTACTACCTGCACTAGTTGTGACACTCATTAAGTTCAAAAAAAATAGGTCATAATTACCTGAGCTACACATCAATCAACAAGTCAATCCGGAAGAAAATTTGCAACATGGAGAAAATTGAGTTTCGCGCAGTCATCAAGTTCCTTACCAAACAAGGAAAACCTCTCCAGACTATTTTGGAAGAGATCTTTTGTTTACGGGGACTCTTGCCCTGGTAAAACCATAGTTTACAAGTGGTACAACCTGTTTAAGCAAGGCAGGGATTCGATTGAAGATGATCCGAGGCCAGGGCGGCCTGTCGAGGCAACCACGGCAGAAAACGTCGAAAAACTTGAAAAAATCATATTGGAAGATGCCCGTTTAAAGAAGAAACAGTTTGCAGAAATGATTGGAGTATCAGCTACAACCATTTTGAACATCCTACACGACCATCTTGGCATGTCAAAGGTGTGTGCAAGATGGGTGCCGAGAATGCTCACGCCACACCAGAAGCAGCGGCGAGTTGAGTGTTGTCGCGAGTTTAAGCGCTCTGTAGTGAACAAAAGGATGAAGTTTTGAACCGAATTGTGACTGGAGATGAAACTTGGGTTCATCATTATGAGCCTGAATCCAAACAAGACTCCATGCAGTGGCGCAAAAAGGGCACACCACCTCCGAAGAAATTCAAAGTGTCTCCGTCGGCTAGAAAACTCATGGCTACTGTTTTCTGGGATTCAGAGGGAATCCTCCTTATTGATTATAAAGAAAAGGGTGTCTCTATCGCTAGAGAGTACTACGCTGCACTATTAGAACGTCTGCGAGATGCTGTGAGAGAAAAAAGACGGGGAAAATTGACTAAAGGTGTGCTCCTTTTGCACGACAATGCACCCGTGCACAAGGCGTAAGTTGCGATGGCTGCTGTTCAAAGAGTGGGCTTCGAAATCTTGGAACATCCTCCCTATAGCCCAGATTTAGCCCCAAGTGATTATTATTTGTTCCCAAAAATGAAAAAAGAGCTTCAAGGGAAGAAATTTTCCAGCGATGAAGAAGTGAAGAGCGCAATTTCGGCCTATTTTGACGACAAAGAGAAATCATTTTTTTTCGAAGGTATTAATAAATTAATTGATAGGTCTAATAAATGTATTAGAGTTAAGGGGGAATACATTGAGAAGGAAAAATAATTAATCCTCCATTCCGCGAACTTTTTGACCCACCCTCGTATGTACCTACTTATATAAATACTTTATACTATCTTTACTTCATTAGCTTTTTTTTTAAATATGTATTTTAATTATTATGCTGATATACATATGATTCAGATTTCGTGGACTATATTTTCAAAAGTAACCCTACTGGGGCCCTACCGTGATCGCTTATAGCAAGGTTGAAACAGAGACACGGCTCTTGCTGCGTATAGCGCCATCCCGCTCTCAGCGCGGTTTTAATATTGTTTTACATCTCTCATGTTCGGTAAGTAGGTTCTTATTACCCCCAAATGGGGCTTGTAGGTGACCAATTAGCGCTCTAGGGTAATAATGTAGCTAGAAAAGCCCTATTTGGGGGTAATAAGGACCTACTTACCTCACAATCGAGATGTAAAGCAGACTAGTTAGCTCGGGTGTAAGCACCAATTGCACCCTCGAAATATAGGTGCCCTCGCTGCGCTCGTGCGCCTTACAGCCCTTAGCTACTAATCTACTATTGAGCGATTATAGTTAGGGGGCTGCTCAGAAATATTAATTTGTCCAAGACAGAAGTACGGTGAATCTCAAGTGCCAATTCAACCCATATAAATATAAGTTGTGCCCGTGAACTACGTTTCGCCAGTAAAAATACTAATATCGCTATTAAAAAATGGGTGTTGGTAGTAGAATGCCAAATCCTACAAAACTAAAAAATTTACTAATAAATAACAAAATTCTGGAGAGGGCCACCTAGGGCTATAAAAAATAGCCTATGACCTATTTTCAGACTTACCAAATATACACAAAAAAATCATAGAAAACGGTCAAGTCGTTTCAGAGGAGTTCGATAACGAACATTGTGACACGAGATTTTTATGTAAATATTAGATGAAGACAACTTTTGACGTACCTACGAGTAATCATGTGGGAAATCCACAATTAAAAAAAAAATCGATATTGTGATAAAACAATGGCACCGCTAAAGGAGTATAGTTTAAAAAGTGCCAACCATGAATTATACAGCGTACTCATACACAAATCGGTACGATGATTTACACGCTCGTACAAAGGCGTGCACTAATCATATTATCAGCGAGTTGATTAGCGGTAGGAAGATATAAAGGATCCATTGTGGAGCGGCGGAACCCCCCCACCAGCGGCAACGGAAATGGCGGCGGGGAGCGGAGACAGCGCCATCCGGCGAGGTGAAGTCGGCGGCGCTTCGTAGGGATGTCAGACGCGACATCGAAATGTTTCGATAATTTTCGCACAATATCTATATATTGATGTTGATTAAGGTTTCAGCATTTCTTCAATGTATTATAACTTATTTATTTATTTATTAGGCTAACAAAATCCACAGATCTTACAGGTATTTACTGATCAAACTTATAATTAGGACTTTGGAGTGGGTAGTGTGTGTGTGCGTGTGGTGTGTGGTGAGCATAACCATACCATAACCTCTTTTGCAAGACTAGTATTTTTTGAGATCTAAAATTCGACGACGATCCAACACTCCCTTTTCTGGTCAGCACGGTATTTACGCAGTTACTTTCTTCATATATGAAGAGAGAGAGAGAGAGAGATTCGACGGGTGGACATATGTTTTATATGCATAATAGATTCATGTGATACGATAATTTGCAACAAAAACGATAATGTACACTAAAACATAGTTACCTCATAAATTATTAAATTACATTAGTCATTTTTGAATGTTTCATTTTTCTTTTCTTATATATTACAAGCTCGGTAAATCTATTGATTAAAAATAATATTCTGCCTCCCGGCTCCAGATCCGTAGGTCCAAGGTCGTTTATGATCAAAATGATCATCCTAATCTGTCTGTAACGTGCTATAAAATTAACTCAAAGCCTCAGGCACCTCAACTTATTTTTATGGTAAAAGAATTATATATAAATTATGAAACTAAATGTTTGCGGATTATTTACGAAGATAGTATGGCTCCGTACCGTGGCACGGCAGTTTCCCAGCATCGTACTCCCAGGCACGGAATAGCATTACCGTGCCTGGGATTACGATGCTATTGTCATGCCACAATTAGAGATAAAACCGATAGAGTTATGTAAATGTACATACAAAGCGGCGTGGTATTTTTTTTTTAATATTCATTTATAGCATCGATTCTATTCTCGATTCTGAACAAACTAATTCAGATTTTACACAAATTCATTAATACGTTGTATTAGGGCAGAAACTTCCCTGCTAGGTTTAGCCGATCGAGTTTTCTGGCCTTTGTTGTAGGTAGATTATTCAAATTTTTATTAGTTATTAGCATGGGGATTGAACTATGTCAAAATATCAATGGCTTAATCAATACAAGAATATATTTGTCTCAGTTGGGAATCGAACCCGCGTATTTAACATACCTTGTTGACGCCTTTACCACTGGGCCACCGAGCTCTTTGGCAGCCGCGACGAAATTTCAACTGTATCGATCATTTTTGTATTTTGTTAAGGGGCCACAGTACACCTACTAGTAGCGCCACCATTCGTTTTTTATTAATTATGATGAATTAAAGACGTTTCTACAAAAAATAGAACAGTCAGGAACTCAATATATTTATTTTAGATTTTTGAAAGCCATTCAGGCATAGATTAAAAGTAAGGAGTAATCATAATCAGAATTATTGCTAAAAGTGGCCACTTTAAGCAATAATTATGATTTCGACTATTCTATACGGTTAACGTGTACAAAATACGTAAATATAAATCTGAAGAATCTATATTGAGTTCCTGACTGTGCTATTTTTTGTAGAAACGTCTTTAATTTATCATAATTAATAAAAAACGAATGGCGGCGATAGTAGTAGGTACTATACCCTCTTAAGATAAAGTAGACTTTATTCCCTGTAATTAGTGACTACGTGTCAACATTATCTAAAAATCTTTACAGATATTTGTAAATTGATTATGGATAATGGATGAAATTGATGATGGATGAAACTTTACAATTTTCTTTAAAAATACATAAATTTGTCGTGTATTAATTTATTCATTTTTCAATTTATTTATATTTTTTTAAGAAAATGCGAACTTACAAAAATTACCAATTAACAAGCAAACAAAATTCAATTACTCCAATTTTCAACAAAGCTCCATTAGAAGCAATGTTATTGAAAATGGAAAGTGTGTGTCAACGACATTGTCGAGTATCGACCGATCCCCATCACTATGGCTCAGTCGTCGCCCGACCATTGTCCCGTAAGCACCTATCCGGGTGCGACCCACTTTTAGGGAATTTGCGCTATTGGCCGCCGGCCTTACTGACGAATTGCGCAGTTTCCTCGACGCTCGTTTGTTTCCGAATTATACAGTATATTCTGCTTCAAGATGTGTGCTCGTTTTCTATACAACTCCTTTGACTTGAATTTAAATATTTTCTTATTTTGTCCACTACAATAGTATCTTTAGGATTATTCATTTTAAACGTTCTACGATATACTTACCTACATATATTAGTAGTAGACAGAGCAATGGAATGCTAAGAAAGAGTAAGTCTAGACCAGTGACGACAATTTTTTTTCATGTAGTTTTTTTTCACCGTACTTCTTAGAAAGATTACTGATCCAAAGCGGTAATAAAAAATCAACAGTGAGGACAAGCTATTTTTTTATATAGGTACTAGCACGTATGAGTATGCTTGTATCTACTCACAATTAAAAATGTTTGCGATAAATCCTACTATCTACAATACAAGCCATAATAAAAAAATATGCAATATTTCTACAAAGCTAATCTCTCCTAAATGCTAAACGTCCAATTAAAATATAAGCAAATATAGGAAACTTTTTCCATCGCTCTACAAAATTTCTAGGTGCTAGCGCCATCTCTGTGAAACATTGCGCATTTCATTATATAGTTTGGTGTCAAAAGAAGCGCACGGCTAAACAGTGCCCCCTGCCGTAATTAGTCGCAACTAGGGACGAAGCCAACAGCTCAGGGGTGACTTTTCCACCGTCTCTAACACCCTCTTTGACTTAACATCACACGCTACTACGACTGACGGTGCTGCCATCTGATATTAGTATACGGCACTACAAATATTCCAATGTTTTTTATGTTAACATTTAAGATTTAAGGAATATATGGGGGTTGTGATACAGATATTTAAAAAAATAAGCCATCTAAATAGAAAAAGCACTACAACAATAGTTAAATATAAACTAAACTGAGCAGGTGAATTAAGGGATTTTTACATTGAAGACTGTGCTGCCAAGCTATGACATTCAGAGTCTTAAAAATGTAAGATCCATCCTTTCAGTTAAAAATCAGTCACTGAATTAGTCACTTCAATACATATAAAAATCTGTAAATTATGTCTAAGTTAGGTTGGAAGAGGATATTATTATTTAGATATTATTTTTCTTTTTCAAAATCGCTCCACAGTTGACAGAGAAATCGGTGAGGAAACAACTTCTTCCCTTTTGAAGTTGATTAAAACAAAAACATTTTCTATTTAACAACTTTCACATGTTTTGCAACCTGCTAAGAAATTCAAAGGTGTATGTTAAGTAAACCAATCCGCACTGGGCTAGCGGGTTGAGTGTTGACAGGCCTAAACACCGTAACTTAGGGTAGCTCGAGCCCTTTGATGGCCCTATATGAGCTGTGATGATGACGGTACTATGATTTTGATAGTGAGTGATACAATTGTATTGTATTTGTATCTCATTCATTAATTCAATATTTTAATTTATTGTTTAGTTTTGAATATTCTGGATTTATCTTTCTTGAACACATGCTACTTGTAATTGATTCAAAATCTAAATTAAATTACCATATCAAGCTATCACGAAGTGTACATTCTTACATTATCCTTTCGATAGGTATAGGTGATTATGGTAAAAAATTACGATAAAAAATATTTTACAAAAAATAAAAACCGACTTCAAAAACACTGAAAAGTTAAAAATAATATAAGAATAGGTACAGACAACATCACGCTTCTCTATTGAAGTCGGTGCCAAACGATGATCTCCTAGAAAGTCTTAAAATTTGTCATTGACTATTCTTATATTATTATTAACTTTTCAGTGTTTTTGAAGTCGGTTTTTATTTTTTGTAAAATATTTTTTATTTTTAACTTTTTAGTGAATGAAATATTTTTAGTTCCATCGATTTTCATGGGATTTCATCATCAGATCCTGACTATGGTGACCTTGGGACCACCCTAGGTGTATACTCTATCGAATACAAAAATAATTTTGAAAATCTGTCCACAATTGGCGGAGTAATCGCGTAACATACACACACAACACGTTGGATACACCATAAAATTGGTGACTTTAGGACCACCCTTGGATTATACTCTATCGAATACAAAAAGAATTTTGAAAATTTGTCCACAATTGGCGGCGTAATCGCGTAACATACACACAAAAAAATACAGGCATCGAATTGAGAACCTCCTCCTTTTTTGAAGTCGGTTAAAAAGAATTTGAGTTATGAATACCAAGAAAGTGATCTATCAATTTTGATAGAATTTCACATATTTTCGTAAGATTTCAGATATGAGCACAAGCTCACTGCAAAAAGCGTCAATATGAAAATACTTTTTATGTTGGTAAAAGGACATAGGTGTTTAACAAAATAGAAAAATGTATTTGTTTATTTATTTGGGGTCGAAAGGTCGGGTATTGCGCGTGCCACCTGGTCTCAATTTTGTCGTTTTATATCAATAAACTGAAATTGAAATCTTATGGCAGAAGACCATATTTTTGACTGACTGTTCTTCTTCTGCAAATAAATAAGTATAATTGAAATTTACCACACAGCCATTTATGCACATGCTTACATCCATTACGTGTTACGCGGGTTTTTTCGTTTTTTTATCCGATTTGAGTTTGTAGGTGAGTTGAGATGCTAGCATTGACATGTAATCCAGGTATTTTTGCCCCCAAGGAGAAAACGATTCATACCATCGAGTGAAGAGATCATAATCATCTTTCCCAGTATACCTTGAAGTTTCACAATCAAGCACTGAATTCACAACTTCGTTTGGTTGTAGCGGTTTGTGATACAAGGAAGTAACGCGGTACCCGTTCATTAAATTAGAAATAGCTTTCCTTATAGAGTTCATGTCGTAGCCTCTCAAAACCTGCGCAACGCTATGTACGTTAAAATCTCTATCAACACCATGGTATTGCATCAAAAGCTTTGTCAAAGTAAATGTTATAGTCCCGTAGTCAGTTCTTGGGATAAGAATTTGATTTGGAAAAATTTTGTACAGCGCTGCACTTTTTGCAACCCATGGTTCTGTTGCCGTTCCTAAAACCAATATTTTGTCACCAGGCTGTATAGATTTTATTATCTCCTTGTAAAAGTCCTTAGATAACCTTGTTGGGTCAAAAATTTTTTCTTCTTTTGGAACTTTTTTGTAAAATAGCTTATCAGCATTTTCTACCAAAATTATTGTAGGTTGCATGAGCTTACTAATCCTATTGACGTATGTAAACATAGTTTTTAAATTTTTTGATCCTGGAAATTTATTATACACGTTCATAGGTGAAATGTCTATTAAAATTGAATTTGTTTCAGTTGCTATTGCGTAGACTAAGGTCCTCTTACCCGATGATTTAGGACCTACAAATAAATGGGCTCTTGCTACTTTAGGACAATCAGAACCTAAGGTAAGCAGGCATCGTGTTCTAACTTGCTCTCTAACATCTCCAATGCAAGGAGGTGGAAATGATGGTGTCCACAGTATTGCTCTTAAATCAGCAGCTGCGTAATTTAAATCACCCCAATAATCACTGAGAGTCGACTGAGGATATTTTCGAATTATTCCCTGATCTACTAAAGCTTGAAACATAACTGCTGGTTTTACTTTATCCGGTTTGGGGGGCTTAACTTTTTTTGGCCTTTTTCGTTTTTTACTTTGTGGTAATTTATCAATACCAGCAGCTGTATAATCTGCTTTCAATGAATTTTTTAGTAAATTTAATTCTATTTTCATTATTTCGTCAATAATAGGTCTAAGTTGAAGTTGAATATCTTTGTAAGCATTTTCTGTTACCATTTCCATAATAAAACCTTTTAATATATTTAATGGTGCATCACGGGATTCAAGTGATTTCCATTGGTTTTGATAGAGGTTCCAGGCTACTTGAAGTGGTTCAATCATTTCTCCAACAGCTATATAAACCCCTGGGTCATTTTCGGGATTAAGACGTTGTTTTTTATAATCTAAGAGACGTTTTTTTTCTTTTTCTATTGCTTCCAACTGTAACCTTTTTTTTTCTTGTCTTGCAGCTATTTTTTCTGCTTTGATTTGATCTTTACTTTTTTGTGCTCCAGCCTCCGCTTTCAGTCTCTTTTCTTCAGCTGTTCGCCACTCAATAAATTCCTTTATCGTGAAAGTCTGTCCAGTTACAACTAAAATCGAACCACCTTCGTCTGGCCATGGAAACTCATCGAAGAGACGTACCGAATTATACCACTCTTTATACCATTGCCTTATTTCTTCTGAAATGTCTTCCATGATGTCACCCTCCCTTAATTTTAATATACGGCTATTTTCTTTTAAATTTTCTGCCATCCATTTTTCATAGTATTGATGCCTAAATTTTCTGCGTTGTTCTTTGACCTTTTCTGATTTATCTGCCGCGGATGGGGGTTTGTATGCATGTATCGTCATACCCAGTTTTTGTTTTAATTTGTTTTCTCTTACATGATCCCTTTTTAGTTCCATGTATTTCCTATAAATACACTGTATAAGTTTTGCTGCTCTTATTTGTAGGTCTTTTCTTGCGGGAGGTTTTTTTGTTCCTGAAAATTCTAAGTATAAATCGGCATCTTTATTATTTTTTTTAACCCTTTCTCTCGTAGCATATCGTGCTCTTTCCATTCGCTGTATGTTGTGAACATGTTCCTCATATTGCTGTTTAAATCTAAGCTCTTCCAGTTCTTTAGGTGATAATAATTCTGCTTGAATAGATTCATCGATAGATTCGTCATCCATGATCAGCCTTTTATGTCTTTCTGCTTCTTTTTCTTCCTGCTTTATTCTTTCTGCTTCAATATTTTCTTCTCTGAGCCGTTCAATTTCAGATGGCGTAGGTGAAGGGTCGCCAATTCGATTACCAGCAAAAATTTGATCAATTATGTATTGCATTTCTTGTTGCCTAATTTCAAATGGATAAAAAAATGGACAAAGAATTTGAATATCATCAGGTACCATTAGCATTTGTTGTAAAGCATTATGTGTATATGTAAATTCAAAAACTTCAACTTCCTCTAAAGTGGTTTTTAATTCAAGAATGCGACATGTTATGGCGTCAATTATTTTTTTAATATACGGTCTTCTTTGCACTTGTTCCATCTGATCATAACAGTCGCACAGTCTATTGTAAATCTCGCAATACTTGCAATATAATTTTGCGACAATCTCTACAGCAGTTGCTTGAGGCTTGATACCTATGGAGTCTAATGCTAGTTCTTGAACTCGCTGATCCTCTGCTAGGGCTTGTTGGAAATGTTTCTTTAGTTTCAACCATCGCTCGTAATATTCTTTATTAGACATCGTTATTAATTAACAGAAACTCATGAATTTCACAATTTATTATTGATTAAAAAGTAAACTATAAAATAAGAAAAAACTTAAATTCTTCAAAAAATAAATAAAACGCCAACATCACTTATGAGATGACTGTTCTGAGTGATGTATGTCATTATGCAGACAGCTGACAAGGAATACGAGTATACTTACCACAGACTACTAAGTAACCAAGTTATACCTACTGAAGGTGGGCGTGAAGCGTGGGCTAAGCGGAGGCGGAATTTAATTCTCAGTGTCTATTAAAACTATTATAAACCTGCGGGCTTAAAAGAAATTATTCTAAAGCACATTTTATTAAAAAATACAACGTTGAAAATTCCTGAAGTTATTAATTATTGAGGTGTTAGAATAAGTCCAAATTTAGCCAAATTCATAGAGATCCTTGTCTTGTATATTTCATTCGGATTTGTGTAGGTAGAACTACCTAATCTAAGTGCAGACTCTATTATTCTAATACTATCTTACCATCATGTTGCATGCAACGTATGCAAATATCAGGTCCCGTAACAATAGCATAAGAATAACTAATAATTACTCGTATTATTAGTTATTCTTATGACAATAGTTCAAAACAGTGTATGTTTATCACGAGTAATTAGCTGCCTTCAATATCAATAAGATTTATGATATTTATGTTATATAGATTATCAAAAACAAATAAATATCTATTTATTCGTAAAAACTATTCACACAACTATAAATAAGATTCACAACACAAGTATTGATTTCCGATGAAGGAAAAATTTGGCGTTTTGTCAAACAGCAAATATCTTTTCAATTGCTAAGGAGTATACTGAACAGTTCCAAGAAATAGTGCTTGATAGTGTTAACAATGAGTGCTCGGGGCCGGTTACAATAAAAATGTTTTAAGTGCGCCTCCGTACGTCCCATTGAGTCGGATCGACCGTCGCACGCGCTCGACGGTTGCATCCGGCGGACGACGCGTGCTGCCTTCTACCGCGGGTGCATGTCACAGGAATTGTACGAAATGGTCAGTGGTGGCGTGTCACGTGCATTTTTTTAATTGAAATATTTATTTTTATTAAAAGTACAATATTTATTAAGTACTTAATTGGTTTGCATTATAGTTAACACAGCGCGAATTAATTAAATTAAAAAAAAAGCTAAAAAAGAAAAAATCTGACAAAAATAATATTTTAATATCTAGTTACGTAGAGTATTTTATTTACACTCTCTGGAAATTTCAAATACACTATACGCCAACCTATGGCGCTAATATGCCAATATTTCATCGCTTAGACAGGCCTGCAACTTAATACGCGTCCATTCCGGACAGTGCTCACGACTAACAAAAATTTCTTTGCCTTAGCATTAAAAACGCCTAAAACGGTCAAAACTGTACTTTTATAAAAAAAATGACGGGTTGCACTCCGGGAGTGCCGGCAGAAGTGAAAACTTAAGTATTAACGTTGTGCGTTTTGGATATTTTGGAATGGTTATGGAATAATTTTGCACGAATTGCTTTAATTATCAGAATAAAAGTACTATCTTTTATGTGGTAGAATACAATATTTATTTATTGCGCTATCGTACACAAACATGACAATTTATACTACATTAAAAAGTTTATCCCTCAGAAAAATCAACTTCCTGTTGTAACGTTGTGCGTACATAATTATATAACTAGTAATAATGAATCAAAATATTTACAATTAAATTAAAAATATGATCAAAACAGACATTAATATACTACTTAAAAACGTAATTTTATAACAAATAAATAATATTTAATTTATACTAACTTACCTAATTAATATTTACAACAAAATCAAATAAAAGCACAATTTAGATTTTTCCTAACAAAGTAAATAAATTGATTAAAACTGTCTCAAGTGACGTGTGACTTCCAGTACTTTTGCCAGCCGCTATTGTTCTCGGCCGGCTTACGTAGACCCCTCACCGCACCTCGACAGTTTCTGCGGCCATTTCAATTTTAATTGGCTACTCTCCATCCGTCTTACGAATTTTCGATCAGGGTCACGTGTCCTGACGGTCACGTGTCCTGACGCGAGTTTAACATTTTTTACCCATTACAAAAAAAGTGTACAACGCCGCTAAAGAAGTTCTCACTTCAAAAATGGATTTTAAGAAAACGGATTGGCATGGATTTTTATGAAAATAACGCTTTGATTTGTTTTTATTAAAGACAACAGTGGTAATCACAAAATAAATTTTGATCGAGACTTCTGTCTAAGGAACCGCCGTTGCTTACGTATTGGGCCAGCCACCCGCGAAAGCGTAACCCAAAACGCATAGTTACAATGATTTATTTGCGCACCCTCCTATGTATTCATTACGAGTGTAGAAATTTAAGCCATTTATTTTGTTAACTCTGTCTCGGACCATAAAGTTTGCAGGGGTCGAATTAGAGGGATCACGAGACACGAATAGTTGGTAAACTTGATATTTGTATTGATGCCGACGATTAGCATGTCTGTTGTTTACATTTTTGTTTCGCAATCAAATTACGTAACATAGTACGAATAGCTTTAAATATTATCAATTGCGTGAAATATTATAATGCATAATTGAAATTAAATAGTGTTTAATGCACTTAATGACTATGCTATTTTGAAATCTACCACAGACATGCTATTAATAGAATGTCTGTGATATTTACATAATTAGTATGTAATTTTAAACTTTTGCTAACGCATGCCTATAATAAATACACGATACACATACTTTCTATCAATCGCCTTTATTCCCTTCAAGTGATCATGTAAAAAGTTCCTAGCTGCGTATTCTTGTATTATATACAAACATTCTGAATATTATTTGTGTGTGAAGTTTAAAACAATTATCATATTATGTAAAAAGTTTTTTCGTAGAGGCCAGCTGTATTTGAGCTGAAATAAAATCACAGTGAATGTTTACAAATAGTTTTTTTTTTTTATGAAGGCCAAATCTTCTGCATAATAGTAGAGGAGCTCGAACACATTTCAAAAAAATATTTTTAACCGGCTGGAAATCACAACATCAATATAATATTGTTTACTTCAAGGAAGTGATCATCAGTTGCCCAGGTTACTTAAAAGAAATTGATTGTTATTATTTTCCCTAATATATGGTTCTATACATACGAGTATAATAGGTTCTATAAAAGTACAGGACGTTTTTTCTTCGGATTTTAGTCCGTTCGACTCACCATTCAGTTCAGTTCATTTTTCAAAAATCTTCGAAGCAAGCTCCAACTTCAATATCAAACTGTGATGTTGTCTGTATTGTTATAATATATTATTTATGAGATTTTGGTATTTTTGAAGTTTAATTTTTTAGCTGACAAGAAGAATGGCTGCCAGAATGGGTACCAGTTTTATATCTAGAAAAAAAAATCTAGAAATATCGACATTTATTATCAATTATGTCGCTACTATAAACAATATTTTTTGTATACAGTGGTTATACACAATATCATTTATTTACATTGTAACCATTGATTACTACAAATTAACACCAAACATTGCAACATTCACATAATCGTCGACATTATAATAACCGTTACTTATAACAGTATGAAATGGCAAATCATTTACACTTTGTGGAATTTATGTTGTAAAAAGTTAAACGTAATATTTTTTATATTAATGAGGCTCTTGTTTTTGTAGCCTTTACGTAGAAAGGAAAAGCTTATAATTTTTTCTTGTGATTAAATAGTAAATTTGAATAATAGTGTCCAATGTATTATAATTTATATTATAATTATATTGTCGTATCTTATTTCCACTTTTTTTTCTATTCCATGGCATACATAATAAAGAATCTGTATTCAAAAAGTGTTTACATCTCCTTTGGCGTACCTGCTATTAAGGTTCTATTCAAATGTTTGATTCTACACAGGTATTCAGATTTTTCATGGTCATATTAATACCTTTAATATTAGGTTTTTTTAATACGCTAGGAAAGCTCTTGGCCTTTATCTAACCAGCTCCTGCAGCATGAACACCGAAACACGATATGATAAAACGATAACTCGATATGAACTGTCAAAATATATTGTATGGCCACATTAAAATTTTATCGACATCGATATATTAATAATGCCCAAAATAACAATACCAATATCCAAAACACACTCAAAACATCAAGATAACTAAAAACTCCAACTTTTTTAACAGCTTATATCGATATATAGTTTTATTATATCGTATTTTGGTGGTCGTGCCTAGTATTATGTTATCTGTGGTCCAGCCCCCCAAGGCTGATGGTTAATGTCGATAAGGCCGAAGGTGTAAACGAGCTCTACCTGGACTCCTCAACAGCTGAGAAACTGGCTACCGTATCTCTAATTGTCGTAGCATTACAATGCGATTAACTTATTACTATAGCGATAAACTTAGGTATGAGGATGGTAGGTAGCCAGGTGGGCTCAAAACCCCATCGCTAACCAAATCGCGTAGAAAAACTTCGGCGTCGCGGGGAATTGAACAACAGTGGTCTCAAGTCTCAACCACTAAACCACGGCACGGAGGCGCTTAAAACGTAATTACTAATCCTTTTTTGCCGTGGCCGCTTAATACATTTTATATTTCAAATAAAATAAACAATTAGGCGTTAGTTCACGCGAGATTCTCACGACCATCCCTCGCAATGACATCAGTTAATTCGCGAATTAGCCACGGCGCAGGACGGCCGCCGGCCCGTCGCGCCGTCCGGAACCGAATGGCAGAATGATTGACTGTCTAATAGACTGGGAGGTCCGTGGTGACGAGCTCGGCGCATCAGGGTAGTGATAATAGTTATTATTAGTTTATGTAATATTGGTGCAATAGAATTGTTTGTATCTTGGAAATATGTTATGTGAACATTCGGTAACAAACATTACATGCCCCATACATACCTATGATGGAGATGTTATATTCGTCACTGTGAGTGTTGACGTAGGTTATCAACACTTATATCTGTCCAAAGATGTTTAAGGCAACCGAAGAATTTAATGTACCTAATGCAAATCGCCTAAACAAAAATAAAATAATTAATTGCTCCCAAAATACTAATGTCGCGGAAGAGCATGTAGCAATTATCGAATGTACTCAACCCTATAATGTTGAATGTTGGTATCTTTTGTCCCTACATGAGAAAAATCAAAACGTCCACGGTTGTCACCACAAATTTGTAACCATTCGTCAAGAGCAGCACGCGCAATGATTAGACACGCGGGGTATTATGTACCCCATTTTGGAGCACTAGCAGTTGATTATGATGTTCTGATTTGAGATCTTTTCACTCAATAAAGAACAATTTGGACAGCGACCGCCCAATAATTTAGACTTGTAGAGCGTTTAGGTACATTATTCTCTGTGTGATAAATCAGTATCTACCTTTAGGCACAATTTTATTTTACTGAATTCATACTATTGATTAATACAACATACTTATATCCACACCACATCCGGCCTATGTATCTAAAAATAATAGAGTCGTTTTTATATTTGTGTGTATTATTTTTTATGTTGTTAAGGATTACACATAATATAAACATAACGAGCTTGGTAACTTTTCGATCTGATATGAACGTGAAAGCATGGCAAGGGGTCGCACTGAGAGGGACAAAATCTGAATGATCTTGCACCGTGAGGGCACTTAATTAACAGCGTAACATGTGAGGGCACGTGTCGGGTTTTAGTTACGAACCACTTTAAAATACTTATTACATTGTAATATATAGTTCTCGATGTTTTAGTGCACTAACGATCTGAAACAATTTGGCACTTAAGAATTTAAAAATAATAAGTGTAAAAACCTATTCAATTTGTTCCTCGTACTCGTTGTAATGTAATTGTGTATAAATGATGAATATAAATTTAATTCGTAGGTATTCAATATTGTTAATTTAATTCGTAGGTATAAATTAAAAAAAAAAAAAAAAAAAAAAGGTATTAAATATTATCATCAAAGCAAATCGTATACCTAATTGTTTTGGGGTTAATATCCAGAATCGTAAAGAGTTCACTACTATCAACCCTAAATTGCTCTTGTTGTGGGCGCACTTAATCGCTTCACCGAGCGCAATGAGTGACTCTTTGACGTCAGAAAGGTAACTTTTAATTGTATCCATTATCCCTTGAGCCTTTACATTTGCGCTTCGCTGGGCAAAAAGACATCTTTTGGTATTTAGGTGGTCGTCGTTGCTATACCCGCTTAACTATTCTTCGCAATTTTACTCCGCGTAATTTAGGGTTGACTTACAAAGGAAGCAATTTTTTGAAAGTTCAATCGTAACTCAGATTTGAAGCTAATGGTTTGGAGCGATTGAATTTTATTTTAAGATTCTCTTTGATTTGTTATTGATTCTTGAAAATAATCATCGGGTTAATTACCTCGAAAAGCTTGTCAATCTCATCCCAGGGAACTTAGTAAAATTGTCGAAAAAAAAATTGTTGCGAAAAAGTTTTACTGTTATAAAAGAAGTAATTGTAGCTCCTCAACAATCCCGCATTGTAACTTAAATAGTTCTATCTTAGATTTCCTTTCATTCACAGCGCATAACTGAAACGTCATATATTATGTATGCAACATGGACATGGACATGTGATATGATTAGAAAAGGTTTTGATATCGTAAATTCAATTTTGTTAAAACAAACAAACATCATTATGTTTCGTTCCCACAAGTATATTGCGATTCCATGTTCACTTGCGTTGGTGATTAATTGGCGTTGTACGTAAATTTTGCTACTGAACATGTACCCCCGTGTAGAAGGCGTGACGTCATTAATCAGGTAGATTGTGAGGCTGTAACGTTATTGCATGCGTTTATAAGGATGAGTTTTTACATATCTGGCGCTTCTTAGTTTGCTGTAATCATATTTTATTACGGACTAGTAATATTTTGGAAATATTTATTTTCTTTGTATAATTTGAGCTTGATATTTTTGAAAATTATTGTTTGTTACTTTAGCATAATTTTACTCATAATGTATTGGTGTAAACAAATGAAAACATAACAAAAATCAATGAAAAATAATTTCGCACATAAATTTTGCGATTTTTTTTTGTGTGGAACCCTGAACATGAGCTGGTTGAGGACTTACCTGAACATTTTGTTGCCCGTAAAGTATCAGTGAGAGTAGGCGTCGAGTAACCTTTGCCGAGGCCGCTTGAAATTTTGTCTGTACCTAAAAACAACACCAAATTATAGCACAATCGACAACAAAATACCGGCTACAGCAGTAAAAATGATTTTTTCCTAAAAAACATTTAATAAACAATTCTCTCCGCGTGTGAAAATGCGACACACCAACCAAAATATATCGCACAATATGTTTATAGCAATTTATTAGTCAAAAATAAATATGTTGGGGCACTTTTCGACGGTCACGCCGTTCGCATAAATCTTGGTTATCGTGGGGTGGAGCATCATCGGGTGCTCCTATCGCACAATTAACTGTGCATTGTCTGAAGTATCTTTCCCATGAAATGTTGAGTATCAAACGCGGAACGCGCGCACGCGCAATTTTCGAGCTTGACATCTATTGTACGCGATGAAACTAAGCGCGTAGTGTAAAAGGAGCAGCAGTAGGGAACTAGTCTCGCGCATCAGTTTTACGAGGGGAACGGAGCGATGACGCGTGTTCTCAATGCTATTGGAAGATCTCATACTGTTCGTACTTTAGCTAAGCAGTTAAGGGGAACTAAAAATGATGTTACTAAACGTGCGCCATTACTGGTACTGATTTATACGTATTATAGCCGCGCGAGCAGCCATTGATTGTGCAATAATTGTTTGTTTTGTTATCTGTTTGTGTGGGGAAGTGGCCTGGTGGGAATTTCGAGTGTTTGATTATGAGATTAGTGGTGTCAGTCGAATGCATTTAAGAATTGTTTTGATTGAAGATTTTTAAGTCGATTAAACATTTAAAGCAAATTACGTAAGTCATCCAAACATCATGAAATTTTTTAAGTTATTTAACGAATATTAATAACTTTTCTTATAAAGCTTAGCACAAATATTTTATACTTTTGTAAACTTAATCAACGATAACCTAAGTACCTAGACTACATATAGTATTATCATGACAGCGCTTTTAGTATCTTATTACTGATTTAGGTACGAGTACTAATGTACAGAAAATTTAACTTTATATGTCGTGTAAAATATTATCAAATATAGCGACATTTTCCATTTTAAATACTCGTAGCTCCTCCACAGTAATGATGACTAGTTACATTATAACTATGTAGTATTAGCATGACAGTACTTTTAGTGTCATTAAACATAGTTAGGTACGAGTAGGTACCAATGAACAGAAAAGAAAAGCTTTAAACATCGTGTAAAATATTCTCAAATACGACGACATTTCCCACTTTAAATGCTCGTGGCTCCTTGACAGTAATTATGACCATGTAACCAGTGATAAATCAAAGACGGGCGTCAAAGCTAACACTTAGCGGACATAATGACCCACGGCCCTGCAGGGAGTCCTCGATGAGTCATCGCTATCGACAAAGTGACTGCACAAAATTCATTGGGACCTTTTCAACACGTAAAGTATTGGAAGTAAAAACATCGTATTGTTATAATTATGTTTGGACTTCTAACACTGAAAGCTTTTTGATTTTGCCCAGCAGATCTACTGGAAAGACTAACTGCTCGTTATTATTTTAAATTGCGCAATTAAACAGGTGCCAATGGTATTTAAGTCTACCATTTTTTACACTCGTTTACTACACTGTATGAAGCTGTGTACCTCTAGCGATTACAATGTTAAACAAGTAAAATTATAAAAAAAATTAAAGTGGCACTTGGGGACTGCCGCGATAAAGCATAGCATTTTTTATCAACTTATGCAATTATAATTATTTATTTACTTTATTTATGCTGTATTTTTTGTCTTTGATATTATTTCAAGTTTTTTCTTTGATATTAATTTAAGTTACACTTTTTGAGCGTGGTGACCCATAAGAAAACATTTTTTTTTCTTTTATTGAATAAATGAGAAGTTAATATTGTTTAAAATATTTTTATTATCTTACATGTAGGTTATTCAGGAATTTTTATCATTGAAACTATAGGTTTATGGTATGAAATAAGAAACATAAGTTTGAGACACGATATCCTCTAAATATCTGGAAAATACCGCGTTTAAACACCGTGCCGAAGTCTGCGGAACTGAAACGTTAGACGATGCACGGCTTTCAACGCTGCACCGCTGTGCCGCAGGCCTATTCTCTAACTTCGGTTGCTAACTAGTACTGTCATTTTTGAAAGGAACTTATCATACATCACTGATATCATGAACGCTGCCGTAAGGCATAAGATCACTTAACTAGTAATGGATATAAAATGTCTTTCAAAAATGACAGTTCTAGTTAGGTACCAACCGTAGTTAGCGAATAGGCCTGCCGGCAGAGATTTAAATCAATCTCTGCCTGCCGGTCGGAGTGGGAGGTGTTAGGTTTTTTTCGTTACGGAATTTTTTGATTCGGTCGCCGCGCTCAAAGCCCGCGATAAAAACTATGCAATAGCTTAAAAACTTAATTTAAATACAAGCTTTTATATCATCATAATAATATTGCATTGTCACGCGATACATTTGCATGCAAAATTTCAGAAGACCGAGAAGTGGATCAAATTTAACTTGCTAGATTTCATTACAGACACCGCGACAGGTGAAAGTAAGTAAAAGCTTGTAAACAATAATCATTGATTTACTACCAAACGTAGTAAATCAATGACAATAATAAACAAGAATAATGTCATCATAGTAATAAAGGTTTGACAGCTTAATTGTCAGATAGATCGCTGCATCGTAGAATTAATACGAAACACCAAGGTCGAGAGAATTCAAAAATAGGTATTTGTAAAAAGTATTGTGTGCGTATGGATTGAGGAGCCACATCACGAAATCAATCGCAATTCCCGCCCAGATTTAGTAGCAAATTAGATTATTTTGTAGACGAAATCCTGGAATTTGTAGCAACACACATCAAGAGTTACATCAATGTAAAGGTGGCTCCTCAATTTAAACATCTGGATTGAGGAGCCACCTAGAACTCGGAAACTATTATATGTACATTTTCGAAAATTTAGTATCATTTAGTAGTAATTTTGTCTGGAACCTACAAAAAATTTGGTTCGGATACTGCTGAAACTCGAGAAGACACAATACAAAATGTGTGGCTCCTCATTTGTATTGTCCATACACGTACAAAACTTGTCAACGTGAATTTCCACGAAACTAATTGAGCAATTTTATTTTGGAGTGCATGATCATTTAGTAGTAATTTTGCTAGAATTTGTAGTATAGAAATAATGTTGGAGGACTTAGTGAAATTAAAAATATAAATCAATATATGTGGCTCCTCAATCCAGACGTTTTGCCTATAAATGATTGACTGTATCTTTGCGAAATCACAATGGAATCAAAAGCTTGGGGCGCCAACATTTAGTAGAAATTTCGCTGTCATAACAATGATAAATAAAATTCTTCTGATAATAAAACGAATGTTTTTGATGAGCTCAATGTTGAATAATTTCATTTCAGAATATTAAGAAAAGTGCTATAATGTCACTAATTAATTATAGCGAAATCAATGTTATTTTTATATGAATGATGTTAAAAGAAATAAACATGAAACAGTTATCCTGATTTCATTAATATTATGGTCACCCTTAACAGCAATTTCATATGGAATATCGGAAAGTGTGTTTTTCTTCAGATCCTTAATATGTATACTGATAAATTGTACGTAGTTATTTAGTAGAAATTTCCACTAAATGTTGGCGCCTCAAGCTTTTGATTCCATTGTGATTTCGCAAAGATACAGTCAATCATTTATAGGCAAAACGTCTGGATTGAGGAGCCACATATATTTTTTTATATTTTTAATTTCACTAAGTCCTCCAACATTATTTCTATACTACAAATTCTAGCAAAATTACTACTAAATGATCATGCACTCCAAAATAAAATTGCTCAATTAGTTTCGTGGAAATTCACGTTGACAAGTTTTGTACGTGTATGGACAATACAAATGAGGAGCCACACATTTTGTATTGTGTCTTCTCGAGTTTCAGCAGTATCCGAACCAAATTTTTTGTAGGTTCCAGACAAAATTACTACTAAATGATACTAAATTTTCAAAAATGTACATATAATAGTTTCCGAGTTCTAGGTGGCTCCTCAATCCAGATGTTTGAATTGAGGAGCCACCTTTAAATTGATGTAACTCTTGATGTGTGTTGCTACAAATTCCAGGATTTCGCCTACAAAATTATCTAATTTGCTACTAAATCTGGGCGGGAAATTCGATTGATTTCGTGATGTGGCTCCTCAATCCATATGCACACAAACTATTGCGGTCACGCTGTGTGCCCAAACAACTGAACTGAGCGCGATAGGAACAACTGCAGCTGGGACCGAAAATACCTATGAAAGTACACAAAATATATGTTTCGTAGTCCCCTGTTTTCTCCGCGAAAAATTGACCGTACTGTGTTTCTATATCTTGCTTTTTTCATATAATATTGTTCAATTTTTTGGCCTTTGAAGGCAATTAATATCTCTTTTAATAGGCTCTCTATTTCTAGGCATAAAAATTATTGTCATAAAATCATATTCCATAATTTCGATTGAAATAATCGTCAAGACGCATAATAATCAGGAAGCAGAATGGTAATAAGCATAATATTGTGTGGCAGAAAATCATTTGTCATAAGTATTAAAACCCATAAACTCGAAACACAGAACAACTTGACGCTTAATTTTTCAAAGCATAAATAATGTTTAGCATATTAATCACAACGAACAATACGATTACGCAGAATTTCTCTAGGCATAAACTTGCGCGCAAGCATGCAGCAATGTATCATGCAGTATGCATGCAAGCATGCATGCAACATGCAAGCAAGCATGCTGCAATGTATCATGCAGTATGCATGCAAGCATGCATGCAACATGCAAGCAAGCATGCAGCAATGTATCATGCAGTATGCATGCAAGCATGCATACAACATGCAAGCAAGCATGCAACGTGCAAGCAAACATGCAATATGCAGGCAAGTATGCACAATGCAAGCAAGCATTTACCACGCAAGCAAGCATGCACATGCATGGTTTCTGTCACGGCTCCGACGCTGCGGGGCTCCGGCGGTCCCACGCGAGCTTATCGTCGCAGATTGGTTTTTCGCTCACCACCGCAGCTTCGGATTGCTGGCCGGCTTCGCCGGCCATCCTCAGCCGCGGCTGCGAGCGTTAAAACCACCTGCTCCTCAACTCGCGGGCCGCCTCGCCCCTCCGCGCCTACGCGGGTTTGAATAACACTCTAGGGGTAGGACAAACAAGACTACGTGGAGTTGGTTTTGCAGCGATTCGTTTCTGTCACTAGTAGCATGAATGAATTACTTTTTCAAATAAAAAAATCAATATATATACTATGCAAAAATTATATCAAATGAAAATATAGAAGATTCGAGTATCATATTTGAATAAAATAATATATGTTATTATAAAAAGTTAAGTAAACAGAGTAAACATTATATCCTTTAAAATAACATCATTTCTAATTATAAATAAATGCCCCAAAATATTAGAGATATCTTTAATTATGACACTTAAAATTATGGCTAAACATTTTAGGACTACCAATATTATGTCATAAGAAATTAGGGATTTCATTAATTATGCTTCATAAAATTATGCCTTTGGATAATTGTGCCTTATACAAATTATGCAATGAAATAATTATGTGACGCTAATGTTATGCTTTTCGATTATTATGCTTAGTGATTTATGCCAAGCGTCTTTATGACAAACAACATTATGCCTAATGAAAGGTCCCCCTTTTAATAATTATCTTAATAAAAAAAGGAAAACATAGGAACATGCTTATAGTGGTCATTGATGTTATTGGAAAAAATTTAGCAACTAGTGCCATTATCCAGGAAGGAAACAGGGGACTACGTTTTTATGGAAAACGGTATTACGATTTACTCTTTAATAAGTTAGCCATATTAGTAACATATCGTCTTGATCAGAAGTTCATTCATATTATCGCGTTTGACCCAACCAACACACAATGTGATACGAACAGTATCCTTTTGAAATTGACCAAATACTTTTCACCGATAAGAGTTGAACCTCCATGCTTTCGTCTTCGATAGTTCAAAATAGGGTATTTTATTCAATGGCGTATTTTTAACCGACTTCAAAAAAGGAGGAGGTTATCAAATCGATGCGTATTTTTTCGTGTGTATGTTACGCGATTACGCCGGCAATAGGGATGATGACTGAATTCTAATTTTCACGTCTCGTCATAAAATATTAAAATACCGTAGAAAAAGATGCAATCATGCAAAATTAGAATTAAAATCGGCTTAGAAATACGTGAGATACAAGCATTTTAAACTGTTAATTTGGAAGCGATTAGACAGAGAGATCCGACAACAACCGTGACGTCATGGTTTAGTACGGCCATATAAACTCCATGTAAATTGCCGTTTTGCTAGAAAGAGACGGAGAATTTTTTTAATACCTTATATCTTGGTTGTTTTTATAGTTATTCGAAAACCGATTTTTTCTTTCTGTTTATTATATGAATGAGCTTCTATAAAAGCAAAAAAAATTTTTTTGTCATCTAGATACAGTTGACGATTTTCAAAATTCTTTTTGCATTCGATAGAGTGTATTCCTGCAGTGGTCCCATTGTCACCAAAGTCAGGATCTTATGATCGGATCTCACAAAAATCGAGGGAAACCCTTAAATTTTATAAGTATGTCCAACGTGTTTCGTGTTTCTTCCCAAGTTATTCAGGTATTTACGTCTGGTAGTCATGAACCAAGCTGACGATGGAAGGATCCTTGACTTAAAACGTTTTTTAAATACAACAGGCACGTATTGACCCTTTTATTAAATGCAATAGATATCTATTGACGTTTTGCCGTATACTTCAATGATCTTTCAGTGAAATAAATTCTCTAATAAGTAAAAATACAAAAAATAAAAACCGACTCCAAAAATACTTCTAAAACACTGAAAAGTTAAAATAATATAAGAAAAGGTACAGACAACATCCATTTCTATATTGAATTCGGTGCCAAACGATGACCTCTTAGAAAGCTTTAAAATTTAGCACCGACTTCAATATAGAAATGTGATGTTTTCTGTACCTTTTCTTGTATTATTTTAACTTTTCAGTGTTTTTGAAGTCCGTTTTTATTATTTTTCGTTCAACGAACGAGGTTTCGCAAAATTTCACCAACACGTTTTCTTTACACACGAATTGTAATCTAGTGCATCTGTATCGCGCACCATAAAATCGGCCGCGCCCCGTATTCGACTAATGAATATAAATCATACCACGGCCGCCCTAGCCCTTTCTCTGTGCAATAAACATTAAAAAATCAATATACGCGTATCGGGCCAGTTGTAGCTTGATTTATTGAATTATATTTTATCTCGATACGATCTAAAGTACGGACCTGTAATTGATGACAATAAAATTGTATAGAGTCGAGCGGTTTGCTTGGGAATTTTCAGATGGAATATGTGTAATTGCGGTCTTATTTTTTAAAATATTTGAAATAATAGAAGCAATAGGTAGGAATGTTATATTGAATCGAAATCAAAATCAAAATAAACGGTACTTCTTATGAATTAAGTGATTATGACGTAAACAACTAAGTTTGTTGGGCAAAGAAAAAAATAACATTACACATAGCTACTTATGAATTTCATCGCGTAATTTTTTTTAAATTATTTTTATAAAGTTGACTTTTATAACGTTTTGTGATATATTTTCGTTATAATACATTATAATGTCCTCCTAACCGATATTCGGTAACAGCGGCCAATCTCCACAGAGACTAGCCATCTGCGCAGGAGATATTATAGTGCACAAGTGACTGCGCAAACGCAAGTGCACTCTCTGTTCCTTCACTCGCCTAGTCCGATGGGACGGTTAACCGACACGACCGGGGCGAGATCAGGCGCAGGACCTACTGTTTAACGTGCCTTCCGAAGCACGGAGGAGCTTGAGCTGTTTCTTATTTTGGTCACCCATCCTAGGACTGACCACAGCGAACGTTGCTTAACCTTAGCAATCGTTCGCTGAGCGCACGCACCAATGCGCCACCAAGCTCCTCGTACTAATACATAATACGTTATTAACCGACTGGCAAGAAAGAATATTTACAAACACATTTACGATTCTGTAAAATATATTATGGGAGAGCGTGTGTAATTGGCTATCAGCGAATACCCCTCTATACGTATAATATTCCAAGGTAGCTGTAAGTTTACCAAAGCAATTAATAACATAATTAAAATCAATGACTTTAATGATTATTTTATAGCATTTCATGTTCCAATTGTAGGGTGTCGTAGGTACTAATTATACACGCAGTTAGTAACTTAGTAAGTAGGTACGGAGTTATACGGACAAAAGTAGCAAAATCGAGTTATCTACTCAGCTTAAATTGTTTCCCTGTCAAAAAACATCTACTAATTCTGATGCAGTATTCATATAAAATAAATAATTCGTGTATAAGATATAAACATTGTATCTGTGTACCTATAAATACATCTTAATACGTATAGGACTGAAAATATTATTGTTTGTTGAGACATTAGGGCAGGGGCACGTATACATCATTGAGGTGCGCTGACAGTGTCGAACATAAAATACACAGAATAAATAGACAAACCTGCGTTTAATGTTGATATGACTGAAACAACTTATCACTCTTTATCGGCGTTTGAGAAGAATAGGAACGGAAAATGGTAAAAAGGTATACTTTTATCTATTACTATCGGTGCCCGCGAACTACTTTTCGCTATAATAAAGATCAATACTCGAACATTTCTGGAGAGGGCCACCATTATCACTTAGGGGGTATTAAACATAGTTTACGACCCATACTCAGACCTACCAAATATACCCAAAAAAAATCATAAAAATCGGTCAAGCCGTTTCGGAGGAGTTCTATAACAAACACTGTGCGAAGCGAGATTTTTAATATTAGATTGATAGTACAATTTGTTAACTGAGTGCTAAATGTTTATGAATACCATCCCGGTATTTAGGTATTTAGGCGAATTCGTCTAAGAACTATTTTAAAATGGTTGTTATTTAATATTGAATTTAGTACTTAATCAATAAAGGATTTCGCAAACATCAAATAAATGAAGGCGGAAAATGAAGTTTATTCATACTTGCAAATCTAGATTATTCGACATTCTTGAAATGACATTCGCATAATATTACAAAACCGTGTTGCATAACCTTAATCGCTTAATAATAAACAAACAGCCACAACAAAAATACTTGCGATGTTATTCATAGATGTATATACCTGATAGTCATGGAAAGTGGCCG